>JAULJL010000007.1:6334244-7722130 GCA_030761205.1 Fremontodendron californicum | reverse complement strand
CCAAAAGAAGGGAATTAGCAGAAGTGCAGCTCCAACTACTAAGGAAGCCTGCAGATGTTGAACTGGCAGCAAAGAAAGATATCCTTTCCAGGGATTTCAATAATCTTCTCAAAGATGAGGAAAGCTTTTACAAGCAGAAATCCAGAATTCAATGGCTAAAGGAAGGAGACCAAAATACAGGCTTCTTCCATAGGATGGTGAGGGCAAAGTTGAGCAAAAATACCATACATTCTTTGACGGATGCACAAGGAAACAGACTTGAAAACTTTGATCAGATTGCTACAGAAGCTGTCTCCTACTTCCAGAACTTGTTGGGATCCAAAGACCATATGGTCAAGGGCTGTAATCAGGATTTGCTTGCTGAACTTCTTCAGACTTCCATCACTGAAGAGCACCAAGCTGAACTGGTTAAAAGGGTAACTCCTGCAGAGATAAAAGAAGCAATGTTTTCGATTCATAGTGACAAGAGTCCAGGGCCAGATGGATTCACAGCTCACTTCTTCAAAACAGCTTGGCAAGTTGTTGGTGAGGATGTCACAGAGGCTGCAATGTTCTTTTTCAGGACAGGAGTGATGCACAGAGCCTTCAATTCAACTAGTGTAGCTCTCATACCAAAATGCCCTAATCCAAGCACAATGAGAGATTTCAGACCAATTTCCTGTTGCACAATTTTTTACAAATGCATCAGCAAGATTCTGACTAACAGACTCAAGAGCAGTCTTCCATTGGTGATCTGTCCCAATCAGAGTGCCTTCATTCCAGGCAGGAGTATCACAGACAATATCCTGCTTGCTCAAGAGTTATTCAGAGGCTATGGTAGGAATACTCTGTCCCCAAGATGTGCCATAAAAGTGGATTTGCAGAAGGCATTTGATACTATCAGCTGGGAATTCATCTCTACAGTCTTGAAGGCAATGCGGGTCCCTCAACAGTTCCTAGATTGGATTGAAAGTTGCCTATCCACCAGCTACTTCTCTATATCTGTTAATGGAGGACTTATGGGCTTCTTTAAGGGGGCAAGAGGAGTCAGGCAAGGTGATCCCCTTTCCCCCTACCTCTTTGTGATTGCTATCAATGTCCTGTCCAAGTTGCTGGACTCAGCAGCACAGTATGGGGTCTTCTCTTATCATCCAAAGTGCAAAAAGCTTCATTTAACTCACCTGAGTTTTGCTGATGATCTGCTAATCTTTGCCAAGGGCAATCTTGATTCAGTGAAGGGTATTCAGCTAGTGCTAAGTCAATTCTACACCTACTCAGGGCTCCAACTTAATAGCACCAAAAGTGAGTTCTTCTCCTCAGGAATTGACAGAGAAGAATTAAGGCTCATCAGAGAGTCCACAGGGTTCAAAACAGGCACACTGCCTGTCAGATACCTGGGGGTACCATTAGTCACTAGAAGATTAACCATGACAGACTGTGAGCCACTTTTGGAGAAGGTGACAGCAAGGGTTAGAGGATGGGCAACAAAGTTCTTGTCTTATGCTGGAAGGCTTCAGCTTATCCAATCAGTTCTGTTTCACCTGCAGAACTTCTGGTGCAGACATTTTGTTCTGCCCAAGCAGTGCATAAGGAAGTTGATGCAGCTATGCTCAAGCTTCTTATGGAAAGGGAAGGAAGGCCAAGCTAAGGGAGCTAAAGTTAGCTGGAAGTCTATTTGCCTGCCAAAATCAGAAGGGGGACTTGGTGTAAAGGACACTGTCACTTGGAATTAGGCATGTATTCTAAGGAATTTTTGGGCTGTACTGATTGAAGCAGGCTCCCTATGGATAGCATGGATCAAGACTTATGTGTTGAAGGATAGAGATCCATGGCACATCTCTATCCAGAGTGGGAGCAGTTGGAATTGGAGGAAGATCATGCACTTGAGAGAGGTGGCTGCCAGAATAGTTCTCACAACTGCTGATGGAAGCTGCAAATGGCCTTTCCCTGAGGGAAAGTACCAAGTGTCAGCAGTGTGGAACAAGATCAGACCTTCAGCTGGGAAAGTGGCTTGGTATAAGTTGGTATGGTGTAATTTTAATATTCTTAGGCATTCTATGCTCTCCTGGATGGCAATCCTAAATAGATTGGCCACAAAGGATAGACTTATCTCCTGGGGAATGGCAGTGGATGATAAATGTTTGCTGTGCAAACAAGAGAGGGAAACCAGGGATCATCTATTCTTCACTTGCTCCTACTCGAAACAGATATGGCAGAGAGTGATGGTACTTTGTAGGTTAAAAAGGCAGGTTGCATGTTGGAATGTAGAGCTTCAATGGGCCTCTGTCAACCTCAGAGGTAAAGCTCTAATCACAACGATATTGAGGCTAGCTTGGAACGCAGTTATCTACCTAGTTTGGAAGGAAAGAAACAATCGTTTGTTCAACTCAACTGAGCAAAAGGAGGAGCACCTCACTGAGCAAGTGAGAGACATGATCTCGACCAGGTTAAGTGATCTTAGGAAGATTAAAAGAGATTCAGTTAATACGTTTTTATGTAATTCTTGGAGGTTAAATGCAGACATGTTTGTCTAATGGCATTGGTTTTCTGATTTATTTAGCTAGGCTAAGCTAGCTTTGTAACATGTAGCAGCACTGCTGCTTTCTTGGATAAATGAAAATCTACTTATCCAAAAAAAAAAAAAAGAAAATCTTCTGCCCCTAAATCCTGCCCCGCCTCTCTACCCCTTTCATAAAATTTTGTCACGTTATACTCAAAACTTAATAGAAGATTATTATGTTAAATATATATTATTTAAAAAAAAAAAATCATAATATAATGAAAAAAATCTTATTTTAGAGATTAAAAAATAAGAGATGACTAGAGAAAAGATCCCGCTCTGTCGGGATACTTTTAAGTTTTTTTATAATTTTATAATTAATTTTAAATTATATTAAATAATAATTTTTATTTAATTTTGTATTTTAAAAAATATTTTGTTTATTTTTTCCTAAGCAAGTTGAGTATGGATCTTAAATCGACCCGCGAGTTAATGTGCAAATAGTGTAGTCAGTACCGTATCGGTACTAGTTGTACCGGCCGGTACATATCTTTTTTAAGGTAAATCGAAACAGTACCAGTCTCGTATCGTTTCGATTTTTGTATCGGCCCGTACCTGTCGTACCGGCCCGTAGCGGTTGATACAAGATTTTGATTTTAAAAAAAAAAAAAATTCACTTATTTAATTTTTTAAACCAATTTCAATACTTTTTGTGCTATGATTATTTTTATTTTTTTCATAATTACATTTAAAAATAAAATATATTTATTAAATTAGGCTATTGAACGTAATTAATAATAATTTATTATATTTTTTAATATTTATTTTACTTATTTGATGTTTAAAAATTTTAGATATTAAAAATTTTAAAATTTATATTTGCATAAAAACATATGCATGTAATGGATATATATTTGCATGTGTATATAATATATATTTTATTAAAAAATTTGAAAATAAGCTATATATATATAGTTATATGAAAAAATATTTGAAAAATACCAGTAAATCTGAAACGGTACGCCGAAACACACCGGTACCAGTACGTTCCATTACCAGAACAAAAACGGTATGCCCACTGATACGGTACTGACTACCTTGCGTGCAAACTAACCTCTTTAAATACATCATTTAAAAAATAAAAAACTAAAAATAATTAATAAAATAAAATTTTTTCCGAGCGGGTCGGATACGGATCCTAAATTGACCCGCGAGTCAACATACGGATCAACCCCTTTAAATACATCATTTAAAATAAAATAATAAAAAATTAACTTTTTTTCTCTGTGGGTCAGATATGAATCCTAAATCAACCCGCAAATTAACGTGCGAACCAACCCCTTTAAATACTTTATTTAAAAAAATAAAACTAAAAATAATTAATAAAATAATATTTTTCTCCCTGAGCGGACCGAGTATGAATCCTAAATCGACCAGCGAGTGAAAGTGCAGACCAACCCTTTTAAATACATCTTTTAAAAATAAAATAAAAAACTAAAAATAATTAATAAAATAATTTTTTTAAATTTGTTTTCCTGAAAGGATCGAGTACGGATCTTAAATCAACTCTTGAGTTATCGTGCAGATCAACCTCATTAAATACCACATTTAAAAATAAAATTAAAAAAAAAATAAAACTAAAAGAAAAGAATAAAAAAATTAAAAGAAAAGGACAAAATAATCCCTAGACAATTTCAAAAAAATCCCTTGAGTCCTAAGGACTAAAAAATTGTATATAGTAGATTGAGTTTTTTTTTCATCGAAAATTATATCTTTCTTTATGCTTAAATTTTTATGTATTAATTAAAATCCCTTGTAGTTTATTATGCTAAAAAATAAAACTAAAGATTCTTAGTAAATAATTTTTTTTGGGTTTTAACATGTATCATGGAAGTATAAAGAAGCAAAAAAAAAAAAATATATTGAATTAATTGCTTAACCTTTTGATTTGATTTAAAACATGAATTTTGAGGATAACGTGGCAAAATTTTATGAAAGGGACAGGGAGGTGAGGCACGGTTTAGGGGCAGAAGATTTTCGTTCTACTTATAATTGGTTCGCTAGAAGTCAAGTTTTAACCAATATGATAGTTTTCTTTTCTCAAAAACTCTTCATCGTGCAAATCTAACTCATTTTTTTTTTAATTCGGATTTATTTCAATTTATTTATAACTTTTTTTTAAATGATATTTAGTAGATTTTGAATTCAATCTTAACATCTGCATTTTTTTTTCGGGATATGGATAAGATGCATTGAATTTAGCAATCCAAGTGAACTTAAGGTCTTGAGCTGGTTTGAAAAGGCTAATAAGATGCATTGGATTTTTAATAGTTTATAATCAAGCAATCTATCTAAAATATATAAAAAATGAGCTACACAAATTGTTGGTGGCGACAAGTGATTTTTTTTTTGGGTGAGAAGAAAAGAAAGAAAAGGAAAGGAAAGAAAAAAAAAGAAAGAAAGAAAGAAAAAAAAAAAAGAAAGGAAAAGAAAAGAAAGAGGGAAGAAAAAAAGAGAGAAAAAAAGATGATTTTTTTTTTTTATGTTCGTGTTTTTTTGTGTGTGTTTAAAGTATTATAAATTTGTATACGTTAAGAATTTATTTTATTTATATTTTGACACGTTCGTCTATTCGTCTAGTGTGTAGACACCTAATTTTGTCCGGACCACTAAAAACAGGTATGTTTTCTTCCTAAATTGATGTTTCCGAATGTAAAAAGATTTTTTTCATCTTGCAGGTGGTACTCCGAGACTTAGTTTAAGAGGGTGAGCATAAAAAGTCAAACTTGAAAAAAGTCAACCTCAGAAAAAGTCAACCCCAAAAAAGTCAACCCCAAAAAGTCAACTACTGAAAAAGTCAACCCACTCTCAAAATCAATATTTTAAGTTCAATTGAAAAATGGCGAAAGAATTTTGATAATCCGAGGTCTACATTGAAAGATATGGAGTTCGGAAGTTGGGAT
Organism: Fremontodendron californicum; assembly: GCA_030761205.1. Lineage (NCBI taxonomy): Eukaryota > Viridiplantae > Streptophyta > Magnoliopsida > Malvales > Malvaceae > Fremontodendron > Fremontodendron californicum. The sequence goes on along the minus strand of JAULJL010000007.1, from coordinate 7,716,688 downwards.
TTGGAGATTCAGTAGAATGAAAACCCTAATCCGAGAAATTTGGGGAAAAGTGCTTAAACGATCAAATTGGTCGAAATTGAAGGTTCCAAAAGAAAGATAAGCACTGACTACGGGTAATGGAGAAGCCACTTGCAAGAAAAACCGAAAGAAAAGTCAATCCGGGAGAAAACCGAGAATTAGGGTTTTTAGTGGATTTCGGTGAAATCGAGAAGAATCACAGAAATGGCCCGACTTGGTAAGACCAAAGCCCCCAATTTATGAGGAATGATTAAAAAGGGATAGCCGAAGGCTCATCTTGAAGAAAATCTGAAAATCGGACTTGTTTTGAGCAAAACCGGGTTTCGGAGGCAAAAAGGCAAAATTGGAAAATTTGGGAAAAATAGCAAATGGACTCCGAAAATTCTGAAAATTTTCAAATCTCATTCTCAAATCATTTGGATGAGATTGGCGAAAGAAAATCTTGATTCGGAGTTCGTTTGCAAAATGGCCAAATCCCGGGCTTCTTATGTAGTAATTCAAAAAGGAAAATCCCGGAAAAATAGCAAATGAGCTCCAAATCTTCTGAAATTTTGAAAATATCATTTTCAAATTATTTGGAAGATATTGGTGAAAGAAAATCTTGATTCGGAGTTCGTTTGTAAAATGGCCAAATCCCGCGTCTCCTATGCAATAATTCAAGAAGATAAATCCCGAAAAATTAGCAAATGGACTCCAAAAATTCAAAAATTTTGCAAATCTCATTTTTAAATTATTTGGAAGATATTGGCGAAATAAAATCTTGATTCGGAGTTCGTTTGCAAAATGGCCAAATCCCGGGCCTCCTATGTAGTAATTCAAGCCGATAAATCTTGAAAAAAATACCAAATGAGCTCCAAAAATTATGAAAACTTACAGATCACATTTTTAAATTATTTTGAAGAGATTGGTGAAGAAAAATCTTGATTTGGAGCTCGTTTAAAAAATGGTAAAATGTGGGGGCATAAAAGGGCATTTTTGGAAGAAAAAATCCAAATAAATAGAAAACGGACTCGGATAATTTTGAAAACTTCCAGAACTCAATGTTTTATTATTTTGGATGTATTAAAAAAATAAAAATTGAATTTGGAGTCCGTTTGATATTTATTTGCATTCGGGGGGCAAAACGGTCATTTCACCCAAGCAACCGAAAAGGGCTTCTTTGGGCCTTTCAAAAAATCAGAGTTGGGCTGGAAAAGAGAAGTGCTGGCCTGCCAACGCCAAAGGAAGGAGGAAGCTTCTGATTTTTCAATCAAATGGCTAAAAATTAAGAGTTAGTTAGAGATTCTCTTTGATCAAGCCATGGTGATTAAGCCACATAGGCCAAGAGAGAGTGTCAACATTATTCTTGAACAGCTGTAATTTGGGACAGCTGATATGCGAATCTAAAGGTGGTAATTTCATGATTTTTTTACCTTGAATTATTATCCATTTGATGAAAAATTGGTTACAAAAAAATGACAACATCCTTGAAGAATATAAGGGGCATTCGGCCAGCATTTTTGGGAGTTAGATTTTCATTTTTTACACTTTATTTTGCTGAGTTCTCTTGGTTTTTACTTGGTTTTTCTCTCTTTGGTTGAAGGCAAAAAGGAATAGTTTAGAAAAGAAAGGAAAGTTTGAAGAGATAAAGCTTGAAATATAGCTTCTTGAGGTTGCTCTTGAGCACCAACTCTTGCACTTTCTTGATTTTCCATTCTTGGTTTTGCTATTTTGATTACTATTTGGTGAGTTTCCATTTTAAATAAATGTTTTTTTATTGTTCTTCCTTCATCTCTTTCTTAAATATATATTTTTTTACAATTTTTTTTTACAATATACTCACCATGGCCGAATGGACTACAGTTTTTGTTTAAGTTGCTGTTTTGGTTTATTTTATCATGTTATTGATGTTATTTTCTTTGATCTTGATGTTTTAAATGTTATTTTACTTCATATACTTGAGTTATATTCCATTCTTGGTTTTGCTATTTTGATTACTATTTGGTGAGTTTCCATTTTAAATAAATGTTTTTTTATTGTTCTTCCTTCATCTCTTTCTTAAATATATTTTTTTTACAATTTTTTTTTACAATATACTCACCATGGCCGAATGGCCTACAGTTTTTGTTTAAGTTGCTGTTTTGGTTTATTTTATCATGTTATTGATGTTATTTTCTTTGATCTTGATGTTTTAAATGTTATTTTACTTCATATACTTGAGTTATATTTTAATTTGGTTGCTTTATTTGTTGTCATTTATGATTTAAATATCATGTTCTTGCAGTTTTAATTTTCTGTTTTCATGAAGTTTAAATTTGAGCATGTTTTAGATTTAGTATATCAAGTGTTTGTGAAAATGCTTGTGTGGTTTTTGCATGATTTGAGTTTCATATCTTAGTTGAGCATGTTTTAGATTTAGTATATCAAGTGTTTGTGAAAATGCTTGTGTGGTTTTTGCATGATTTGAGTTTTATATTTTAGTTGAGCATGTTAGTATATCAAGTGTTTGTGAAAATGCCATGCTTGTTGGAGCTTGAGGCCATTTGGCTACTTCATGTGTTTTGCATTATATTTTGCATTTTTGCCACGTTAGTTGGTAGGTTTTTGCATTTGTATGACATTTGATTTAGTTTTGCATGCTAGTATACCAAATGTTTGTGAAAATGCCATGTTTGCTAGTCATATAGGCCAATCGGCCACTCCTTGAATTTTTGCATTATATGTGCATTCTTGCCATGTTAGTTGATAGGTTAGCATTTGCATGATATTTGTTTGAGTTCTTGGTTTAAGCATGCTTTGTGTTTGTGAAAATGCCATGCATATTTTAGTTATTAAGTTAGGTTTATTTGCCATGCATGTTCATGCATTTTAGGTATAGGTTGCATTAAATGCCATGCAAGTTCATTTAGGTCTAGGTCACTATATGAATGCCATGCATTTTTCATGACATTTAGGTTTAAACTCATGCATTTCATGCACTATGTTTGCTGTAATTTTTCATGCATTTCATGTTCATGCCACTTGAATAATGACTTAGGCCAACTAATGGTTCAAAGTCATGCTCTTTTGAGCACACTTGTGGAAAATTAAGTTTTGTCAAATTGATTGTTCTACCTTTGTGATTTTTTTTTTTACTTAGCCAATCTTTATCTAACTTTCAAAAAGTCCTAGCTACTGTTTGTGAGCCATTTTGTGAGTCTTAAATATTTTTACTTTGATTTTTAAATGATTTTATCAAAGGCAAAAATGTATTTTGGCAAAGCAGTTTTTTTCACCCAGTACTCGTACTTTATCGATTTTTCTGGGCATTCATCTTTGATTAGAAAATTAAGAGGATTTTTTCCCATGTAGTTTTACATCTCCTGAGTGTCCAGTAATTTTTTTCAGAATTTTTTGAATTTTTAAAAAATAGGGTTAAAAATCGTGGCATAAAACTGGACAGTGGAGTCAGAATTGAATTTAAAGAAAAATCATTTTTTCTGTTTTGGTTAAGTTACTTAGAGGGGGCTGATTAGGAAGGTTAGCTACTGACTTAGGGTAGTTTATAAGCCTTTTTAAACTCTAAAAATGATTTTTTAACTTTCGGGCTGAGGGTGGTCAAGTCCGGGATTTTTAAACTTAGGAAATTAGAGCCATTTAAAAAAAAAGATTTAGCCCAGTTTTTATTTTTAATTCAAGCTTTTCAAAATTGTTTTCAAACAATCACAAAGTATTTTGGTTTTAAAATATTTAATTTGACATATTTTCCTAAGGTAGCCGGATATCTTTTTAGATATACGGATTTCCTTAATTAAAGGAAAAAATACATTTCATGCATTGCATTTTTCATATTCATGCATTTTATATAATATGTGATTCTTGCTATAATAATTTCTATGATATTGTTATTATTTTGATTTATATTTTTCGATGTTATATGGTTTATTATATGGTTTTGAATATTTCATGATATCCTATGCTTTTATTTAGTTATTTTTATTTAGCATATACTATGTTCATGCATTATTATTTTTATTTTCATGCATATTATATGATAGCATTATTTTATTCCATGTCATTTAAATTATATGCCATATCATTCATATTTGTCATGTCATTTAAATCATTTCATTTCATATAGAATATATTATATTACCTAGGTCATTTCATTTCATTTAGGATATATTATGTCATCTAGAATATTTTATTTCATTTAGATTATGTCATATGACTTAGGATATTGCATTTCATGTAGAATATATTATATTACCTAGGTCATTTCATTTCATTTAGGATATATTATGCCATCTAGAATATTTTATTTTATTTAGATTATATCATATGACTTAGGATATTGCATTTCATATAGAATGTATTATGTTACATAGGTCATTTAATTTCATTTAGAATATATCATATAACTTAGGATATTTCATTTCATTTAGAATATGCTAAGGCATTCAAATCATGTCATGTCATTTAGGTTGCATTATATTATTTAGATTTTGCTATGTCATTTTATTTATGTCATGCATATACATATTCATTTCTTTTAAATGTTTTCAGAAAAGATAATGGTTTTCAATAAAATAAAGATATTCTAGAGTTAAAATAATTCATGAGTTCTCTGCCGGGTTTGCTGGGGAGGATATCATCAATTATTATTAATAACGGAATATCTTCTTTAAAAAGAGAATGATTCGGAAAATTTTCCAAAATTTATAAAAATTTCTATATTTTGCCACGTTTGTTGGGGAATATAAAAAAAGTTTGAATTTATAAATTCCGGATCATTTTCAATTAATAATGGAATTATTTTTTCTTTAAATTGGGAATTAACTTGAAATACTAAATTTAAAACCAACTTTACACCGAGATTTGAGATAACTCACGATTAATAAGGTACCATTTTATACGGGCGTTGTGGGGGTGCTAATCCTTCCCCGCACGTAATCGAGTTCCGAACCCGTTTCTTTGATTTCTCTGGTTTAAACGCAGACTTGAAATTGGTTTTAAAAATGTTTTAATTAATTTTTAAAATATTTTATAAAACCGGTTTTAATAGGTGGCCGATCACACCTAGCTAAAAAAGATTGGTGGCGACTCCATGTCTTTTTCAAGGTCAATTTCAAAACCTTCATTTTTCTAGAGGAATTAAGTCGACTTTTCCTCGTTTTTTTTTACTGTCACGCTTAACGAATAATAAATTCTTGCGATGAGACTCGTTATTTTTTAGGTTGCGACAGCTTGGCGACTCCACTGGGGACTATTAGAGAGTCAGGCTTAGAATTAGTCGTGTGTTATCAAAGTCTCAATTTTCTTGGTTTAATTGGTATTTAATTTTAATTCTCACATTTTTCTAATAAGGAGAATTTTGAAAATAATAAAATGTTTTTAAATATGTTCATTCTCATATGCATGCATTTTATTATTGTTCTCTAGTTATTTAAGGTTGTATATTATAATTGTTTGTTGGTTAATGCGTTACACTATTCTTGATTTTTTTTTATAAATAGTTGGGGCATATAGAATAAGGGGTGTAGAATAGGTGGTGAAAGGTTTGTTGTTCCTCCACACACAGTACACGTGCATTTTCATTTCATGAGCCCTATACCCGGGTTTCGTCCTTTTAGGTGGGAACAAAGTAACTAAGCCTTCGTGATTAACAATCCGCATGGGCTAGTGAAACACTTCCGGAGTACTAAAATTACCTAAGCCTTCGTGATTAACAATCCGCATGGGTTAGGGAAATAGACTCTAACGAATTAAACCCGCTTTTATCGGGGTGCCTTACTAGCCTTCACCGGCGACAGTGAGGAGCAATTCGGGGCCTTTAGATCCGATTCACTTTCATATAGTGAACCTAGGCGAAGCCATGCCGGATTTCCATTAGATATACCGAAAATAGGAACACATGGAAGGACATTTCTAAACCTTTTGTTACCTATTTTACACTCCGAATAACTGTGGTAGATCGGGCAACGATGTACGTACATCGCCCGTAATAAATGTGATACTCCGCCTCGAAGGCATCGTGATGCCTAAATAAGCAGATATTGTTGGGGCAGATGTTCATTAGTTGTTTTAAAAAAAAAAAATTATTTTTCAAGCATTTTTGCATTTTGCACATTTCATGCATGTGTGAATAGTGCATGTACATTTATTGTTGTATTTTTGATCTCATTCTTTGCAATAAACAGTTGGTAATTTCATTTGATGGTTTCTATAAACCGGTAGTGTCACATGAACATTTGGACATTATACCATAGTAGGATCCATTATTCCGAGATTCTTTTGAAAATAATATGATTGGTTTTTCATAAAATAAAAAAACATGTTTAAAAAAAAATCATAAATTTGGAGGCAAATCTTGCATAATGAGATTTTTCAATAATCAAGATTTAGGTCCCACCAATTTCATGTAATCATTGGTTAATTTATTTGTATCATTTTGACATCATGTCACAGTCCTAACATGCATGGTTATTCATTGTAGAATATATTTGTGATATATATGGTCATTCTTTGTACCTACCTTTGTATTAATTCATTTAGTCTTAGCATGTATCGTTTTGACATCATAGCATGCATGGTCATTCATTGTAGAATACGTTTATGACATGCATAGTGATGGAGACTCAATTAAGAGTTGTAAACCCAAGTGCAGGTTATGTTCAAGTAATAAATTCTCGGGTGTCCGAGGTCGAACCACAGGGAAGCGTATTAGTAAGTATAAGTTTATAAATATATAAGAAAAAGAAAGTAAAAAAAAAGATATTAGGGAATCAACAACAAAACAAGATAAATAAGATATTAGAGAACAAAATAAACAAAATAACATAAAAGAAATTAAACAAGATATAAAAACAATAAGAAAAGATGTTGAGGTTAGAGAATCCACTCTTGGTGTTATGCTAAGATTAATCTTGTTTTATTACACAATTGAAATTCACACATAAGGGAGATTCCAATCGGAAGGTTTAGCAATTCAGTCCAAATTGTCCAACGTCCATAGCATATGATATTATGTTCATTTGGTGTCCTCAAAACTCATAAAAAGAGTCCAAGCATTCCTTATGCCAAGGTATATGTCTACAACAAATCAAGGTTATGAAACCAAGCATTTACTGTGCCATTTTCATTGTCAATAATGAATCAAGATCTCTACTTTGCAAGTATGATTTTAAACCAAAAGAAAATATTATCTATACTAGTGTTTATAAATTATGATTCATTTTAGCTCATGTTTAAGAGACTAACCTTAGCATTTACCAAGAGCTTCACCTCATCACCTCAACAATATGATTAGCAGCACATACTAAAAATGAAAAGAAATGTAAGAAGCATAAGTAAATAAAGAAAAAGAAAACTAGAGAAAGGAAAAAAGAAGAAAACTTAGAGAATTTTTTTACAATGGCAAATATCCTACCAATGTATAAATGTATCCCAATACTCATCCAAGGCCCTCTATTTATACACATTTTGGAGGGCTAAATGACAAGAGACAAGCTTTACAAATTTCAAAGGTAGGTATAATAGGTGGGTGCATTTTTCTAACAATTTTCGTCATATTGTATGACAATTCTGATCAGCCAGCTTGATGGTCGATTTTGTCAATGTTGGAGGCTCGATCTGATAAAATTTTCTTCTAGAAAAATATACCCCTATCAGTTACGGATCCATAGCCGTTGGAATCAGCTCATTTGCGGATGTGGATAAGAAGATATGGGCAAAATACGAAAACAGGTCAGCACAGACGTCATTGCACATCAGCCAACTTGATGGTCGATTTCGCTAGGGAAAACGACTCCGTTTCAAGAAGTGTAAAACATGAAAAAGATAGATATGCCTATTAGCTTTGCAGGGCTACAAATTTCAGCCTTATTTCTTCAGTGAAACTCGAGATATAGCTGATATGGCAAACGGTGTCGGAACTGAAACTGAACTGGATTTGCCCTTAATTCTAGTAATCTGAAATCACTCAAAGAAACTTGTGAAAAACACCAAATTACATAAAAATATAAAAGATCATAAACACAATTAGACTAAACAATAATAACTCGTATTTGACACAAAACAATAATAAAACATAACTAAAAACTATATAATTATACGAGTTATCACACCCCCACACTTAGATTGTTGCTAGTCCCTAGCAACGACTCAATAAAAATAAAATAAGAAAATCTAATCTAATCCATTTTCGTAGGAAATCACGGTGGCACTTAGCATGTGACACAAGCCTTTAAACCCCTAGGTGTCCCTAGTGGACGAGTTTAGTCTCGTGAGGGTTTACTAGGACGATACCCACAAACATTGAAGACATAAGAAAAACTAAAAATAATAATTATAACTAATCCTTCCAATATAAATTAGAGATAATCATTGGACAAGTCTTAAAAACTAATCAATAGCTTAAAGAAATTCACAAAAAATCTTGCTTGAATGTAAATAGTTTGAGTTAAGCCAATATTAACATAACATATTTCAATCAAAATAGTGTATATTCAAACTTAATCTCAACTTCTCACATGGGATACTCTCTTGATTTTCACTCTTTAAAGTAGTGGTAAAGTGTTTACACTCAATCAATCTCATGAAAACACTTCTACCATATGCTTGCTTGTCCACCTATTCTCCACTATTTAGATCATACAACTTCATAAATCAAGAGGTCTTTATTCAAGGTTGTAATGGGGCCAAAGGGTTATAATGTGGTTAAAGAACAAAAGGATAAAGATATCACAAAGGTTCCAAAGAGTTCATAGATTTTAGAGACATAATAAGATCATACAAATAAAACTTCTCAAAACTCTTATAAAGCACATAATAACATAGGCTAAATATTCATGTTGAGCCTTTGCATCATTCTAACCAACTTTGTAACATCTTTTTCTAGAAGTTCAAGAGAAGATTTTTTTTTTTTAATATGGGAATGTATTTGACAATGATCCCTTTCTTTTTCTCTTGACTTTTTCTTTTCTTTTCTTCCCCCACACTTATCTTTTGTTTCTAACCCAAATTTTCAACTAAAAATATCCCTTGTTTTTTTTTTTTTTTTTTTTGAAATGTCTCAAAATATAAAAATCCATCTTTAGAACAAGGGTAAGGATATAAGTATATTTAGGCTAGGTGTAAGTTGTGGTTACCAATAAAACAGTATATTTAATGTAGGCTCAAATTGGCTCACTAGTGGGGATGTTCTCTTAGAACATTAATAAGGGATGGCTGTTTGGCTCTGGTTATAATCCTAATGCCTCTATCATATTCATGTTGTCACATGTATCAATATAGTATCAAACGGTTTAAAGCAAGTTCTAGAGAATCATGTAATCATAAGAGCACTCAAGAAAGAAATTAGATTGATTTGTATAATGCATCAATCATTATAGGCTCAAAAACTCACAAGGATGATTATACAAGTCAGATTAAGTCTAAACATGCTTCTTTCTCAATCAACATATCATATTAACATTGGCTCATAAAAAGGTTGATATCAAGCTCAATTCTCATGAAAATCTTCTCACTAATAAATCTGTTTTAGACTTATGCAATTCATATCTCATTATAGTATTGAAAGTAACTAAAAAAAAAACACACTAAGTCTAAACATGTTTTTTTTCTTTTTTTTTTTTTTTGATGAAGAAGATTAAATCAAACTGACAAGGTATGTCTCAAGTCTCCCTTACTCAGACCTTATTCAGAATGAATACTTCTAAATGTCTTAAAACACAACAATTTTTTTTTTAGCAAAATATGTCCCTTACCCCTTACTAAAATATGACATTGTCCCCAATGTCAAATTTTAAAGGTAGAATTTAGGAGATATTACCTGCAGAGGTTGCTAACCACTTATTATAACTGAGACACAACAAGCAAAATGTTAGATAATGTCACAAAGACAAAGTGCAATCCACTCCTTGCTCGTCCATATCTCTTTTTCTTTTTCCGAGCGTTTGCGAAACAACCGTAGCAGATAAACACTCATAAGCTTGTAGCTTTTTGAGTAAATCTTCAATGGTTGTAGCAGAAATTATGGTTCTCCTTGCCTCTGAAAACATGAATCCATTATGCACAGCATTATCTAAATATGAAAGCAAATTACTAAAATAACCATTAATATTAAGCAAACCAATGGGTTTCTTATTTGTGACCAAAGATGACCAAGAAGCCACGCAAGCTATTTCTTCCAATGTACCCAGACCTCCTGGCAAAGCAATGAATGCATCGGCAGAATGGTACATGATTGTCATCCGTTCAGGGATACTCCAGACTTGTATTTCCTTACCCACGGTAGGTCCACAAAAATCTGTGAATAGTTTTGGCACGATTCCTAGAACTGGACTTCCTCCGGCGTGTGCTGCTGTAGCGACTGCTCCCATTAAACCCGTACTACCGCCTCCATAAATCAACTGGATCTTTTGTTGGGCAAGTATTACTCCAACTCTTATGGCTTCATCAGCGAATATGTTATTTTTCCCTGGATAAGCACCTCCAAAGACACAAATTTTTTTAATGCGCTGGGACGAAGTGCTTTCCATTTTTTTTCTTTTTCGAGCGCCTGAAAGAGAATGAGTACATGGTGTAATATATAGAGGACTGAGTAGTGAATCAGACAAGAGTAATAATGTCGCCGAAAGTGTATTTGACCTGTCAGAAGAAAATGTTAACCTAACAAAAGATTTTTGCGTGATTTCAGGAAGAAAATCAAAAAGAGAAGCAAAATCAACCGTAAAAGTCAAAAGTAATAATGTCGCCGAAAGTGTATTTGGCATCTTCCTCTGGTTTTACGTCCAGAAACGGCTTAAACGCCTTCTATGAGTCGAGGATATGCTTCCCATCCAGTTTTCTTACAAGATGGCAAACAGGGTCTTTTATCATCAGATTCCCAAGATGTTGCCATTCCCTTTGGAATTGCGGCCATAAATCAAGAATTTCTCTTTGTACGTCTCCACTAGGATGCGTCTCAAGAGAAAGTTGGATATTACCCAAATTCTCCTTACTCAGTCCATCCTTAATGAATTCAATTTTATCATCTCGATTAGAGGACGGAATCCCAATAGAACGACATTTACCGTTACACGTCCATCGTGCACATTTGTGGCAATTTGAACTCATGCGCTTTGCTCGTCGCTTCTTTGCATAAGTGCTTCTACCTGTACCTGGTAAATGCAAAACAGGAAGATATTCATCTTCACGTACCTTGGCTTCAATTATCCAACGTATGTCTTCAGGAATCCCTTTGTGCATAAGCATTCTTAATCTTTCAAATCGAACTTGGTAAAGCTTCAGTAAAATATTCCGAGGAAAAGGAGGAAATCGTTTCTGCAATCTTGTGAGAATATCATCCATCTTGAAAAAAAAAATGAAAGAGAAAATGAAAGAGAAATTGAAAGAGAAATTTATATACAATATCAGTTTTGTGGGTAGCTGATAGAACCGACTTAAATAATCACGGAGTACCGTTATCCGCCATTTAACCGGGAAAAAAATGAATTTTTTTTTTTTTTTGAAGATTAGTAAAAATTATATTTACATCTAGTTATTTTCAAAACAAGGATCAGAAAGAAAAACAACCTCTTCTTGAGTAACATGATTTTCCAAAAAGAGTTTGAGTCTTTGTCCATTTACCTTGAATACGTTACCATTTTGAGGATTCTCAATGTCAACTGCTCCATAATGATACACATGCTTAACCACAAATGGGCCAGTCCATCTTGATCTCAACTTACCAGGAAATATGTGAAGTCTAGAATTATAAAGTAGAACTTTTTGCCCAACATCAAATGTTTTTCTTGAAATTAATTTGTCATGAAAGGCTTTAGTTCTTTCTTTATGAATTTTAGAATTCTCATATGCATCATTTCTGAGTTCCTCAAACTTTTGTTTCCAACAATGCTTAACCTGAAAAGAATTTAACAAAGAATCAGTGTGTGAAATTTCTGAAGCATTATCAAACTCACATTCAATTAAATAAGCTTCTAAAGGATCATGGAATGTGGTAGTGGTGAGATGTTCATGAACAAGTTCTTCAATGAAATCCACTTCATGTACTTCTGAATTATCACCAGGTTGCTTGCAAATGTTGAACACATTTAATTCTAAAGTCATATTTCCAAAAGAAATGTTCAACATACCATTCCTGCAATTTATCAGAGCATTAGAAGTTGCAAGAAATGGACGGCCTAATATAACAGGAATTTGAACATTTGGATTTGAAACAGGATGTGTGTCCAAAACAATAAAATCAACAGGGAAGTAAAAATTATCAATTTGAACCAAAACATCTTCAACTATCCCTCGAGGAATTTTTACAGAACGATCAGCTAGTTGAAGTGTAACAGGTGTTTCCTTGAGTTCACCTAAACCTAACTGTTGATAAACAGAAAAAGGCAAAAGATTAACACTAGCACCAAGATCAAGCAATGCACGTTCTATTCTAGTGTTTCCAATGATGCATGAGATTGTTGGACATCCAGGATCTTTGAATTTTGGTGGAGTAAGGTGCTGAATGATTGAGCTCACACTTTCCGTCAGAAATTCTTTCTTTTGTACATTATGTTTCCTTTTAACTGTGCACATGTCCTTCAAAAATTTAGCATAAGATGGATGATGCACCCAAAAGAGTGTATCTTATTTAACCTTGCACTAAAAAGATCAATTGTAAGTATAGTAGTTAGCAAGGGTCGAGTCCTCAGGGATTGGGTTTTAGTTTATAAGTTGATAGTTTAAAACTTAAATTCAAGAACAATAAAAGAAAAGGGGTTTTTGAAGCTAGATTTAAACTAAAGTAAATAATAAGAATAAGATGCAAGGCGGTATAACCAGCCAATAAAAATATATATACTAAATTAGGCGGTATAACCAGCCAATAAAAATATATATACTAAATTAGGCGGTATAACCAGCCAATAAAAATAAAACAAAATTAATATACAAATTAGGCGGTATAACCAGCCAATAAAAATAAATATACTTTTAAAAATAAGCAAACTAGAAAAGTAAGAAAACAAGTAAGAAGAATCAAAAATGAAAAATATGGTTAAGGTTTCATTCTCCACCACTAGACATCATTAAGAATCAATTTCAGATCTATCAATATCAACCAACTATCAAAGTTAACAACCGTAGATAACAACAAGCTCTGTTATCCCAATCTTTCCTTAGTTTGTCGTTAAATAGAACAAGCTCTCTATTTAATCTCTAACCATCAAACAACCTAGAATAAGCTCTCTAGATTCAATTTAATGGCAGCTTTATGATGAGAAAGATAGGTTGATCTAAGCAACAAACACATAAGCTCGGATTGTTCAACTTAGGTTATGTTCTACTTTGCAATTATTGAAAACTTGACCATAATCATTAATCACAAATTGCCACTTATGAATAGGAAATCAAGACAATTACACGGATCAAGACTCCTAAACTAGCAATAGATAATTATCAAGATCTATCTAGTTGTACACCTAAACAAATCAAGACAACATCATGAACAATTCTTGTAGAAGAACATAAGCAACTTTGATAGAAAATTAATGATAGATAGAATCTGAAAATCAATCACAAAACATGTCTAGGGCTTTGAAATCACCCTTAACCAAATAGAAGTTTAGCCTAGCATAGGCATTATAAACATAAAATTAAATAGAATCTAAGAAGAAAATAAAAGAAAGAAAGAAGAAGAAGAAGAATATTAATTATCCAACCTCTTGCTCTTTCTAAAGAAAAAGAAAACTAGAGAAAAGAAAGAAGAAGAAAACTTAGAGAATTTTGTTAAAATGGCTAATATCCTACCAATCTCCAATATGATCCCTTACAATCATCCAAGGCCCTCTATTTATACACATTTTGGAGGGCTAAATGACAAGAGACAAGCTTTACAAATTTCAAAGGTAGGTATATGACGATTTTGATCAGCCAACTTGATGGTCGATTTCGTCAATATTGGAGGCCTGATCTGATCACATGGTCTTCTAGACAAAGGTTCCCCTATGAGTTACGGAACCATAGCCGTTGGAATCAGCTCATTTGCTGATGTGGTTAAGCAGATATGGACAAAATACGAAAACATGTCAGCACAGACGTCATTGCACATCAGCCACCTTGATGGTCGATTTATTCAATATTGGAGGCCTGATCTGATCACATGGTCTTCTAGACAAAGGTTCCCCTATCAGTTACGGAACCATAGCCGTTGGAATCAGCTCATTTGCTGATGTGGATAAGAAGATATGGGCATAATACGAAAACATGTCAGCACAGACGTCATTGCACATCAGCCAACTTGATGGTCGATTTCGCTAGGGAAAACGACTCCGTTTTAAGAAGTGTAAAACATGAAAAAGATAGATATGCCTCTTAGCTTTGCATGGCTACAAATTTCAGCCTTATTGCTTCAGTGAAACCCGAGATATAGCTGATATGGTAAAAGGTGTCGGAACTGAAACTGAACTGGATTTGCCCTTAATTCTAGTAATCTGAAATCACTCAAAGAAACTTGTGAAAAACACCAAAATACATAAAAATATAAAAGATCATAAACACAATTAGACTAAACAATAATAACTCGTATTTGACACAAAACATTAATAAAACATAACTAAAAACTATATAATTATACGAGTTATCACACCCCCACACTTAGATTGTTGCTAGTCCCTGGCAACGACTCAATAAAAATAAAATAAGAAAATCTAACCTAATCCACTTTCGTAGGAAATCACAGTGGTACTTAGCATGTGACACAAGCCTTTAAACCCCTAGGTGTCCCTAGTGGACGAGTTTAGTCTCGTGAGGGTTTACTAGAACGATACCCACAAACATTGAAAAATTAAAATATAAATAAACTACATATAAATAAACTACATATACTAAAAATATTTACTCCTAATCCTTTCAATACAAATTAGAGACAATATTTGAACAAGTCTTATAAACTAATCAATAGCTTAAAAATTTTCACAAAAAATCATGCTTGAATGTAAATTGTTTGAGTTAAGCCAATATTAGCATAACATATCTCAATCAAAATAGTGCATGTTCAAATTTAATCTCAACTTCTCACATGGGATACTCTCTTGATTTTCACTCTTTAAAGTAGTGGTAAAGTGTTTACACTCAATCAATCTCATGAAAACACTTCTACCATATGCTTGCTTGTCCACCTATTCTCCACTAAAAGATCATGCAACTTCATAAATCAAGAGGTCTTTAATCAAGGTTGTAATGGGGCCAAGGGGTTTGTAATGTGGTTGAAGAACAAAAGGATAAAGATATCACAAAGGTTCCAAAGAGTTCATAAAGTTTAGAGACATAAAAAGATTATACAAAGAAACTTCTCAAAACTCTTTACAAGTACATAGTCACCTAGGCCGGATATTCATGTTGGGCCTTTTCTTCATTCTAAACAACTTTGTAACATGTTTTTCTTTTTCCACAAATTCAAGAGATGATTCATTTTTTTTTATATAGGAATGTATTTGCCAGTATTCCATTTCTTTTTCTCTTGACTTTTCTTTTCTTTTCCCCCCACACTTATTTCTTGTTTCTAACCAAAAAATATCCCTTGTCTTTGCAACTTGTCTTAAATCATGCTAATTCATCTTTGGAACAAAGGTAAAGATATAAGTATATTTAGGTTAGGGACAAGTTATGGTTACCAAAGAGATAGCTTATTCAATGTAGGCTCAAATTGGTTCACTAAGGGTGTGTTCTCTTGGAACATCAATAAGGGATGGTTGTTTGGCCCTGGCTAAAAATCCTAATGCCTCTATCATATTCATGTTGTCACATGCATCAATATAGTCTCAAACGGTTTAAAGCAAGTTCTAGAGAATCCTGTAATCATAAGAGCACTCAAGAAAGAAATTAGATTGATTTGTATAATGCATCAATCATTTTAGGCTCAAAAACTCACAAGAATGATTATACAAGTCAGATTAAGTCTAAACATGCTTCTTTCTCAATCAACATATCATATTAACATTGGCTCATAAAAAGGTTGACATCAAGCTCAATTCTCATGAAAATCTTCTCACTAATAAATATGTTTTAGACTTATGCAATTCATATCTCATCATTGTATTAAAAAGGAACTAAAACACACTAAAAAATAATAATAATAATAAAGACTCATAAAAAAAAATAGTAGACAAAAATAAAAGAAATCCTAAATCATTCCCCCCACACTTAATTCTTACATTGTCCTCAATGTAAGTCTATTACCCCAAATGAAAGAATCATGTGTAAGAGAAAAGAACTAATAACATAAGAATAGGAATAACTAGACTCAAAACAAAACAAACTCATGCAACCTAAATAATCCTAAAATACTAAACAAAAATTAACAAGTAAACATAAAAAGATTAAAATCAAACTGACAAGGTGTGTCTCAAGTCTCCCTTACTCAGACCTTGTTCAGAATGAATACTTCTAAATTGCTTAAAACACAACAAACTATTTTTTTTTTTTTTAAATTAGCAAAATATGTCCCTTACCCCCTACTAAAATATGACATTGTCCCCAATGTCAAATTTTAAAGGTAGAGTTTAGGAGATATTACCTGCAGAGGTTGCTAACCACTTATTATAACTGAGACACAACAAGCAAAATGTTAGATAATGTCACAAAGACAAAGTGCAATCAACTCCTTGCTCGTCCATATCTCTTTTTCTTTTTCCGAGCGTTTGCGAAACAACCGTAGCAGATAAACACTCATAAGCTTGGAGCTTTTTGAGTAAATCTTCAATGGTTGTAGCAGAAATTATGGTTCTCCTTGCCTCTGAAAACATGAATCCATTATCCACAGCATTATCTAAATATGAAAGCAAATTACTAAAATAACCATTAATATTAAGCAAACCAATGGGTTTCTTATTTGTGACCAAAGATGACCAAGAAGCCACGCAAGCTATTTCTTCCAATGTACCCAGACCTCCTGGTAAAGCAATGAATGCATCGGCAGAATGGTACATGATTGTTATCCGTTCAGGGATACTCCAGACTTGTATTTCCTTACCCAAGGTAGGTCCACAAAAATCTGTGAATAGTTTTGGCACGATTCCTAGAACTGGACTTCCTCCGGCGTGTGCTGCTGTAGCGATTGCTCCCATTAAACCCGTACTACCGCCTCCATAAATCAAGTGGATCTTTTGTTGGGCAAGTATTACTCCAACTCTTATGGCTTCATCAGCGAGTATGTTATTTTTCCCTGGATAAGCACCTCCAAAGACACAAATTTTTTTAATGCGTTGGGACGAAGTACTTTCCATTTTTTTTTCGAGTGCCTGAAAGAGAATGAGTACATGGTGTAATATTTAGAGGACTGAGTAGTGAATCAGACAAGAGTAATAATGTCGCCGAAAGTGTATCTGACCTGTCAGAAGAAAATGTTAACCTAACAAAAGATCTTTGCGTGATTTCAGGAAGAAAATCAAAAAGTGAAGAAAAATCAACCGTAAAAAAGAAAAAAAAATGAGAATAATTACACAAATCGAAAAACACGTAAATTAAACCGAAGTAAAGTTACTGCAAATCAAACCAAAAGCTGAGAAGTCATTTATTGTAGTTGTGATTGTGGCTCACATCTTCCTCTGGTTTTACGTCCAGAAACGGCTTAAACGCCTTCTATGAGTCGAGGATATGCTTCCCATCCAGTTTTCTTACAAGCTGGCAAACAGGGTCTTTTAACATCAGATTCCCAAGATGTTGCCATTCCCTTTGGAATTGCGGCCATAAATCAATAATTTCTCTTTGTACGTCTCCACTAGGATGCGTCTCAAGAGAAAGTTGGATATTACCCAAATTCTCCTTACTCAGTCCATCCTTAATGAATTCAATTTTATCATCTCGATTAGAGGACGGAATCCCAATAGAATGACATTTACCGTTACACGTCCATCGTGCACATTTGTGGCAATTTGAACTCATGCGCTTTGCTCGTCGCTTCTTTGCAAAAGTGCTTCTACCTGTACCTGGTAAATGCAAAACAGGAAGATATTCATCTTCACGTACCTTGGCTTCAATTATCCAAAGTATGTCTCCAGGAATCCCTTTGTGCATAAGCATTCTTAATCTTTCAAATCGAACTTGGTAAAGCTTCAGTAAAATATTTCGAGGAAAAGGAGGAAATCGTTTCTGCAATCTTGTGAGAATATCATCCATCTTGAAAAAAAATGAAAAAAAAAATGAAATAGAAATTGAAAGAGAAATTTATATACAATATCAGTTTTGTGGGTAGCTGATGGAACCGATTTAAATAATCACGGAGTACCGTTATCCGCCATTTAACCGGGGTAAAAAAAAATTATATTTACATCTAGTTATTTTCAAAACAAGGATCAGAAAGAAAAACAACATAAAAAAAAACTCAAAAACAAAACACTCTAAATAAAATCCTAAATTCTTCCCCCCACACATAATTTTTACATTGTCATTAATGTAATGCTATTATCCCCCAATGCAAGAATTATATGTAAGAGAAAAGAACTATTAAACAAAAGAAACTTATGCAGCCTAAATGAACTTAAAAACAGTAAACACAATTAACAAAGAAACATAAGAAATAAAAATAAAAACAATACAAATAATAAAAGAAAAAGGAAAAGAAAGAGAAAGAGAAAGCAAATCTGAATATGGAAGGTTGGCAATTTTATCTTTAACTGGGCTGCCTTCCCAATTAACACTTGAGTTAGTGTTTTGAATCTAACCAACACCCCTTCTTGGCTTTTTAGGCCTGTCAGGCTCATGCATGAAATTTCCCAAATTTATGCGTTTGAGAGGAAGCTTTCTTTGCACAACAGTGGATGCATTCTCCATTACAAGTATTATTCCATCATCCTTGGTGGTGCATATCTCATCGAGGAATGGTGCATCTTTTGGTACTTGTTGAATGACATCCACAAACAAACTGTTTAAGGTTTCCAGCGTGTCTTGTTCATGTTCATCCTCCTTGAACTTTGCGAATCTACTAGGAAAAGGTGGAGAAGAAACATTAGTAAAAATTGGAATCTCAAACGTTACCTCAGGTGCCGAAATACTCTTATTTGGATCATTGGCTTCATTATCCTCAAGAATAGAATTCATCTCTAATTTTGTCTCATCCTCATCTTGTTCCTCATTCCTCAAGGTCACAATAGTAGTATTCTCCTTTAGGTTAATCATTGTTTGGGCAGGGAGTTCTTCAGATCTTTGTGCTACCCATCCCACCATACTACTAGTCAATTGGATCATTTGCTTTTCCAAACTCTGGATGCTTGCCCTTGTTTCCTGTTGAAATTGCAATGTATCAGTAACAAGAGAATAGACAAGATCTTCTAAAGAAGTACCTGAGTTTTGAGTCATATGTGGTGGTTGAAAAAGATCTGGTTCTTGGGACCATGATTGATTGAAGCTAGATGGATGAGTGTAATTGGCATAAGGATCTACTTCTTGGTAATTTTTCGAGTAGCCATAATTAGTATGATCCCACCATCCCTCATGGTAAGTGTTTGAGTAATGATCATACTGTTGGTCTTGGAACACTTGATGGCCTTGACATCCTCCCATGGCCAATTGTTGAACTGGGAAGGTGAGATTGGCTTGTTGATTCTCCATGTTCATGTATGCCACCAACTCTTCAAGTGTTAGATTGCTCAATTCCATCGTTTTTTTTTTTTTTTTTTTTTTTTTCAAAATTTGATCAGAAAAACCCGTATGTACAAGAAAATAAAACTCATTAGAACTGAAAATAAGAATAAACCAAGTAACAAATAAACTAAAGAAAACAATCCCCGGCAACGGCGCCAAAAATTTGATGCACCCAAAAGAGTGTATCTTATTTAACCTTGCACTAAAAAGATCAATTGTAAGTATAGTAGTTAGCAAGGGTCGAGTCCTCAGGGATTGGGTTTTAGTTTATAAGTTGATAGTTTAAAACTTAAATTCAAGAACAATAAAAGAAAAGGGGTTTTTGAAGCTAGATTTAAACTAAAGTAAATAATAAGAATAAGATGCAAGGCGGTATAACCAGCCAATAAAAATATATATACTAAATTAGGCGGTATAACCAGCCAATAAAAATATATATACTAAATTAGACGGTATAACCAGCCAATAAAAATAAAACAAAATTAATATACAAATTAGGCGGTATAACCAGCCAATAAAAATAAATATACTTTTAAAAATAAGCAAACTAGAAAAGTAAGAAAACAAGTAAGAAGAATCAAAAATGAAAAATATGGTTAAGGTTTCATTCTCCACCACTAGACATCATTAAGAATCAATTTCAGATCTATCAATATCAACCAACTATCAAAGTTAACAACCGTAGATAACAACAAGCTCTGTTATCCCAATCTTTCCTTAGTTTGTCGTTAAATAGAACAAGCTCTCTATTTAATCTCTAACCATCAAACAACCTAGAATAAGCTCTCTAGATTCAATTTAATGGCAGCTTTATGATGAGAAAGATAGGTTGATCTAAGCAACAAACACATAAGCTCGGATTGTTCAACTTAGGTTATGTTCCACTTTGCAATTATTGAAAACTTGACCATAATCATTAATCACAAATTGCCACTTATGAATAGGAAATCAAGACAATTACACGGATCAAGACTCCTAAACTAGCAATAGATAATTATCAAGATCTATCTAGTTGTACACCTAAACAAATCAAGACAACATCATGAACAATTCTTGTAGAAGAACATAAGCAACTTTGATAGAAAATTAATGATAGATAGAATCTGAAAATCAATCACAAAACATGTCTAGGGCTTTGAAATCACCCTTAACCAAATAGAAGTTTAGCCTAGCATAGGCATTATAAACATAAAATTAAATAGAATCTAAGAAGAAAATAAAAGAAAGAAAGAAGAAGAAGAAGAATATTAATTATCCAACCTCTTGCTCTTTCTAAAGAAAAAGAAAACTAGAGAAAAGAAAGAAGAAGAAAACTTAGAGAATTTTGTTAAAATGGCTAATATCCTACCAATCTCCAATATGATCCCTTACAATCATCCAAGGCCCTCTATTTATACACATTTTGGAGGGCTAAATGACAAGAGACAAGCTTTACAAATTTCAAAGGTAGGTATATGACGATTTTGATCAGCCAACTTGATGGTCGATTTCGTCAATATTGGAGGCCTGATCTGATCACATGGTCTTCTAGACAAAGGTTCCCCTATGAGTTACGGAACCGTAGCCATTGGAATCAGCTCATTTGCTGATGTGGTTAAGCAGATATGGACAAAATACGAAAACATGTCAGCACAGACGTCATTGCACATCAGCCACCTTGATGGTCGATTTATTCAATATTGGAGGCCTGATCTGATCACATGGTCTTCTAGACAAAGGTTCCCCTATCAGTTACGGAACCATAGCCGTTGGAATCAGCTCATTTGCTGATGTGGATAAGAAGATATGGGCATAATACGAAAACATGTCAGCACAGACGTCATTGCACATCAGCCAACTTGATGGTCGATTTCGCTAGGGAAAACGACTCCGTTTTAAGAAGTGTAAAACATGAAAAAGATAGATATGCCTCTTAGCTTTGCATGGCTACAAATTTTAGCCTTATTACTTCAGTGAAACTCGAGATATAGCTGATATGGTAAAAGGTGTCGGAACTGAAACTGAACTGGATTTGCCCTTAATTCTAGTAATCTGAAATCACTCAAAGAAACTTGTGAAAAACACCAAAATACATAAAAATATAAAAGATCATAAACACAATTAGACTAAACAATAATAACTCGTATTTGACACAAAACATTAATAAAACATAACTAAAAACTATATAATTATACGAGTTATCAATGGAACTTGTTTGATTGCATCCAATAAAGGAATGTTAATCTTAACTTGTTTGAAAAGTTCATAAATTTCTGCATTTTGATTCAAATTCTTTATTGTTTGCAACCTTTGAGGAAAAGGAGCAGGATGCATACCTTTTTCTTTGTCCAAATTTTCAAGAAGTTCAGACTTACCATCATCCTTACCATTACTTTTCGGAGGGGAAGGAGGATCTTGGTCTTTTGATGGAATGTTTTTGTCAATTGCCTTTCCACTTCGAAGAGTTGTGATAGAACTGGCATTTTCCTGTTGAGTTTCATTGGAGCAAGAAACAAGACATTGAGTAGAAGGGTTAGGCTGAGGTTGAGCAGGAAACTTACCTTTTTCTTGAGTGCGTAATGAAGCTGTCAATGTGGACAAGGTGTTTTTGATCTCATTGATGTCCTGTGAAGTTTGGTTATTCACATTTGCTTGTGTTTGCATGAATGCTTGCAATGTCTCTTCCAAGGTTTGTACACGTGAAGGTTGATAGGAAAAAGTGTTGCCCGGCTTTTGAGATTGTGGTACCTGAACATGATTATTATTCCGCCAACTGAAGTTGGGATGATTTCTCCATTCAGGGTTATACGTTTCAGAGTAAGGAGAAGGAAAAGGTTTTTTAAATGTGTTTATGGAATTTACTTGATCATGCAACGCTTCTTTAAGAATGGGAATGTTTGGACATTCAGAAGTGGGGTGTCCCATGATTTCACAAATTCCACAACTTTCTTCATTTTTAACCGTTTTGACTTCTTTTACTTCTCTAAGTTCCATGGCTTCAATCTTTCTAGCCAAATTAGCTACTTTAGCTTTTATCTCATCTTCTTGACCAAAATGATATTTACCTCTGTTAGAAACAAGATTAGATCTATTGGAACTTTCAGAGGAATTATCTGTGTACCAGGCTTGAGAGTTATCTGCCAAATGGTCTAGGTAGTCAAAGGCTTCTTCAGGTTCTTTTTCTAGAAACTCACCGTTACACATTGTTTCAACAAATTGTTTAGTTTCGGGAGTTAAACTTTCATAAAAGAAACTAATAAGACGCCATTTTTCAAAACCATGATGTGGACAAGAACTTAACAAATCTTTAAAACGCTCCCAGCACTGAAAAAATGCTTCATTTTGATTTTGATTGAAATTTTGAATCTGTCTTTTCAAAGCAGTAGTTTTATGTGCTGGGAAAAATTTCTTTAGAAACTCAGTTTGTAATTCTTGCCATGTGCCAATTGACCTTGGTTTTAAATTATGAAGCCAAATTTTTGCTTTATCTTTTAAAGAAAAAGGAAATAATTTTAGCTTGACAATTTCATTTGTACATTGTTGGTCATTAAAGGTGACACATACATCTTCGAAGTCTTTTAGAAACGAGTAAGCACTTTCCGATTCTAACCCATAGAAATTTGGAAGCAAAGCTATCATACCTGGTTTAAAACGAAAGTTGTTTGCATTGAGAGGAAAAATAAAACAAGAGGGTGATGAGCTTCGAGTTGATTGCAAGTAGTCACGCATGGTGCGTACTTGTCTGTTCTCATCTTCAGCATGAACACTTTCATTGTCAACCATGGTAGGAGTTGTATTAGAAAGATTACCTGAAAAAGTTTCACAATAAAATCTAACTAAACGACGAGATCTAAAATCACGTCACCAAACAAGCATAAAACAAAGTTAATATACAGATTAGGCGGTATAACCAGCCAATAAAAATAAAACAAAGTTAATATACAATATAAATATAAATATATAGAAAATTAGGCGGTATAACCAGCCAATAAAAATAAATATAGGCGGTATAACCAGCCAATAAAAATAAATATACTTATAAACTTATATACTTAGTATTGCTTCCCCGGCAACGGCGCCAAAAACTTGATGGAGACTCAATTAAGAGTTGTAAACCCAAGTGCAGGTTATGTTCAAGTAATAAATTCTCGAGTGTCCGAGGTCGAACCACAGGGAAGCGTATTAGTAAGTATAAGTTTATAAATATATAAGAAAAAGAAAGTAAAAAAAAAGATATTAGGGAATCAACAACAAAACAAGATAAATAAGATATTAGAGAACAAAATAAACAAAATAACATAAAAGAAATTAAACAAGATATAAAAACAATAAGAAAAGATGTTGAGGTTAGAGAATCCACTCTTGGTGTTATGCTAAGATTAATCTTGTTTTATTACACAATTGAAATTCACACATAAGGGAGATTCCAATCGGAAGGTTTAGCAATTCAGTCCAAATTGTCCAACGTCCATAGCATATGATATTATGTTCATTTGGTGTCCTCAAAACTCATAAAAAGAGTCCAAGCATTCCTTATGCCAAGGTATATGTCTACAACAAATCAAGGTTATGAAACCAAGCATTTACTGTGCCATTTTCATTGTCAATAATGAATCAAGATCTCTACTTTGCAAGTATGATTTTAAACCAAAAGAAAATATTATCTATACTAGTGTTTATAAATTATGATTCATTTTAGCTCATGTTTAAGAGACTAACCTTAGCATTTACCAAGAGCTTCACCTCATCACCTCAACAATATGATTAGCAGCACATACTAAAAATGAAAAGAAATGTAAGAAGCATAAGTAAATAAAGAAAAAGAAAACTAGAGAAAGGAAAAAAGAAGAAAACTTAGAGAATTTTTTTACAATGGCTAATATCCTACCAATGTATAAATGTATCCCAATACTCATCCAAGGCCCTCTATTTATACACATTTTGGAGGGCTAAATGACAAGAGACAAGCTTTACAAATTTCAAAGGTAGGTATAATAGGTGGGTGCATTTTTCTAACAATTTTCGTCATATTGTATGACAATTCTGATCAGCCAGCTTGATGGTCGATTTTGTCAATGTTGGAGGCTCGATCTGATAAAATTGTCTTCTAGAAAAATATACCCCTATCAGTTACGGATCCATAGCCGTTGGAATCAGCTCATTTGCGGATGTGGATAAGAAGATATGGGCAAAATACGAAAACAGGTCAGCACAGACGTCATTGCATATCAGCCAACTTGATGGTCGATTTCGCTAGGGAAAACGACTCCGTTTCAAGAAGTGTAAAACATGAAAAAGATAGATATGCCTATTAGCTTTGCAGGGCTACAAATTTCAGCCTTATTTATTCAGTGAAACTCGAGATATAGCTGATATGGCAAACGGTGTCGGAACTGAAACTGAACTGGATTTGCCCTTAATTCTAGTAATCTGAAATCACTCAAAGAAACTTGTGAAAAACACCAAATTACATAAAAATATAAAAGATCATAAACACAATTAGACTAAACAATAATAACTCGTATTTGACACAAAACAATAATAAAACATAACTAAAAACTATATAATTATACGAGTTATCACATAGTCATTATTTGTATATACCTGTGCATCAATTTATTCAATGCATCATATTGGCATTAGATTGCATTCATCATAATAAATCTGTATATATTCATGCATTAATTATCAGTATGTTCATGCACATAGCAATAGAGCATGTACATTCATAATTGTATTCTTAATCTCATGACATTTTCATTTGCATGAAAGGGGTTCGAGATATGAGGAATGAATCAGAGGAACGATTGGGTGCTTTGGAATTCAACCAAGAGGAATGTAGACATGAAAACCGGGAAATGAAAGAACAACTCGCCAAATTGTTGAAGTTGGTTGAGGATATGGGAAGTATAAAGAGGAACTTTCTCAGGGTTCTGTATTGTCTTCGGATCAACCAAAACCATTAGGTCTAGAACATACAATCTTTGCTGGATCCTGCACTTGTCAATTCCACAAAGGTTGCAATCCTGATGAAATTGTGGACAAAATCGTGAAAATGATTAAACCTGAGAGCCTGATACCAAAGATAGAAACCTCGAATCCTGTACCATACCTGCAAACTATCCTAGGTCCAAGCCAATATCCTCACCCTACTATGGTCCAATCGTCCATTGGGATGACCACTACGGGATTCCTGAATCCCAGTCCATCACCACCAACTCCCAGTTCATACTATTTCCCTCATCAATCACCTTATCAAACATCCGGGATAGGAATCTCGAGCTATGTACAACCTCCAAAGGCCCTGTGTCCAAATCCATACCCTTACCATGCTGTTCCGCCACATCTCCATGTAAACACACTAGTTCGAACCTTAGTGCCACCACCAAGTGCCCCAACTCCTAGGCCATGTGTGACTAAGAAACGACCCCAGGATAAGACCCAAATGCCTTTTGATCCCCTTCCAATCAGCTATCGAGAGCTTCTCCCTATGCTGATCCAAAATCACATGGTTGCCTGTGTCCCATTGAAATCCCTGTTACCACCATCTCCAAGGTGGTATAATCCAAATGCAAGATGTGATTATCACTGTGGAATTGTTGGCCATAGCATCGAAGACTGTATAGCATTCAAAAAGAAAGTGCAAACTCTTATAGATGCCAAGTGGTTGGATCCAACGACACTAATTGATAGAGGACTGGGAAAGCGTCATTAGGATTGGGAGATTTACAACATTGAGGTGGAAAGACTTCGGTCTTATATGATGTAATAGGATTTCACTTTTTCAATAGCCGGCTCTTATAGCCTTAGGATGCTAGGAAGAATAAAGGGCTTGTAAAAGACAGTTTTAACTATTGTTCAAATTTTGTAAAACATGGTTTATACCATTGTGAACATTGATATGGGAATGAATTGGTTATGTTTCAAATTCATGAGTGGTTGATGATTAAGTTCCTCCGATTCTTATTTCCTCCATGATATCTTCCCCTTTTGCATTTTGCATCCGATCAATTATTGGCCATACCATACATTCATACATGTATCATGTTAGCATCAGGTTGCATTTATGCATTCATAATCAGCATGATTTTTCTGCATATATCCATGCATCAATTTG
Organism: Fremontodendron californicum; assembly: GCA_030761205.1. Lineage (NCBI taxonomy): Eukaryota > Viridiplantae > Streptophyta > Magnoliopsida > Malvales > Malvaceae > Fremontodendron > Fremontodendron californicum. The sequence continues at coordinate 7,689,990 of JAULJL010000007.1, read as the reverse complement.
CTTATTACATACATCATGTTAACATTAGGTCGCATTCATGACACACATGGTCAGCATGATTTTCTTTGTATATACTCTGTATCAATCATTCATTGTTTGCATGTATCATAATTGACACCGTGTTGCATTCATAGTGTATATGATCATTCATTGGGAAATATGCTAAAATGTACATGATTATTCATTGCGTATATCCATGCGTTGATTTGTTTATTCTTTGCTTGCAACATGTTGGCATTGTGATTGCATTTATTACATATATGGTCAGCATGTTTTCATTGTACATGTCCATACATCATATTGTTTATTCTTCACATGCATCAAATGACAATCATGGCTCATTCATCATGACATACATTTGGGGGGAATAAAACAGAAGTTGGCTTGGCTTTAAGAGTCTTTGAAAGAATTTCCATTTCAAATCAGAGGTATAAGAAGTACTGAGTACCCTTTTAATACAGGCTAGTGCTGTGGAGGATGAACAAGTTGCCCGAATGGAAAAAATGGAAAGGGAACAGAAAGAATTGCGAGAACAGCTGGCAAAGTCTCAAACAGAATCTAAGGATCAGATGACTAAATTAATGGAGCTGATGTCCGCCGTAATCAAGGGAAAAGGATATACTGAAAACTTTGTCACCAGGAAAGGGTTAGAGTCACGAAAGGGTCAGAATGAGGTCGTAATGATGGATGCCCAGAATACAGTTAACCCCGTCAATGTCTTAAATTCAGATGATCCAGCTGAACAGGCAAAGTTGAAAATGGTTGCAGTAAATCAGGTTGAGTTGGCAGATTCCCAAGGGAAATATCAGTTGTTAGATGAAAGGCTCCAAGCAGTAGAAAGTACAGATGTATTTGGAGTTTAGATGCGAAAGAACGATGTTTGGTCCTCGATTTAGTCATTCCTCCTAAGTTCAAGATCCCTGACTTTGTGAAATATGACGGGACGATCGATCCGTCAGCCCACATCACTATGTTCTGCCGGAAGATGACAAGTCATATAGATAATGATAAGCTTTTGATTCACTGCTTTCAGGATAGCCTCAGCGGGTCTGCAATTAGGTGGTATAGTCAGTTGAGCAAGGATCGGATTCACTCTTGTAATGACCTGGCTAGGGTTTTTCTAAACCAGTACAAGCATATGACGGACATGGTGCCTGACCGTCTCACCTTGCAAAATATGAAGAAAAGAGCTACTGAGAGCTTTAAAGAATATGCGCAACGGTGGATGAGCCTGGCCGTCCAAGTACAACCGCCCTTAACTCAGAAGGAAACCACTGTCATTTTTGTGGATACACTGTAGGCCCCGTATTATGATATACTTGTCGGCAACACCACGAAGAATTTTTCGGACATGGTAATTTCACGGGAGATGATCGAGAATGCTATCAAAGATGGGAAAATTGAAGGAGAAAGAACATCCAATATCAAGAAAAATGGGGCATCTGAAAAGAAAAAGGAAGATACCCAAGTCGTGGAAGGCTTTGCCCCATCTCCCCAATTCTCCTCGTATCAGCCATTTTACTCTACCCTAAACAATGTCTCTCAAGGTTTTTATCCCTACCAACCAATGACTGCAACTACACCAGAATTTACATCTGTCTATCAATCGAACATCCTTGGGAATAATCGAAGGGGGCATAAAAAGCGAAAAAAAAATCAGGATGACCCGATTCCTGTGACATACAGTGAGCTATTACCTCAACTCATCCAGAATCACCTTGTGGCACCCATGCAATTAGAGCCTTTGAAGCCCCCTTATCCGAGCTGGTATGATGCTAATGAGTGTTGTGGTTATCATTCTGGCAATCAAGGTCACTCAACAGAGAACTGCCCCGCTTTGAAGTACAAGGTCAGAGATCTCATCAAGGCTGGTTCGATAAGTTTTGAAGATGGGGAAGCCAAGTGTCATAAGAAACATTGTGCATGATCATATTAGGTTTTTGACGCATGTAGTTCTATACACTGTGATGATGAAAGCACTTGTCTCATGTTAACATCTACATGAATTAAATGAATTTTGAATTTTAAATGCTTTGTGTTTGTTGTGTTTTAGCAATAACTTGAATTTGCAAAATCAAGCATTAAGGAATTTTTAATAATGGATAGTCTCAAGAAGATTGATGATCAGTGTTACAAATGACCCAATACCTTCTTCCCTCTCTTTAGGTTTTCCTAAGCCTAAATCTCTTAAACCAAGAACACTTGAAAGACCTATTGTTTCAAGGAATATGAATGATTTGACTTCATAAAACCATTGTCATCGCAGAATAAGCAAAGACGTAGATCTTAGTCTAGGCTATGAACAAAGGAACGAACTTTTTGAATATTTTTTCGAATTCCTTGAAATTCAAACAAATGAGACATTCTTTCAAGAATCTAGATTTTGATAATTTGGTGTGTGTCAAGATTGTGCTAAAACCATTCATGACCTTTACCAATAACCAAAAAACACTAATTTCCCAAACATCACTTCATGATTGACACCCTGGGGCACATGACTAAACCAGATCATCCCTTGTCCCAGAGAAAACCCGTTTTTTGATCATATTTTCCTCGTCTCTTCAAAGAACTCAGATTTGAAATTCAGTCTTTTCAGTACAGACCTAGACTTGCTATGTTCCTCGTTGATACAAATTCTCATTGGTTAATCAAATTGGGGCATCATATGTGGAAATGATGGATACATGGTGAATAAGGATGGACTAATGCATGAATCATTGGGGCATGCGATGAAAATGAAAAATGAAAAATTTTGTGATATCATGCATACGAGAATTAGGATGATTCCAAAGTGCAAAATGAAATTCTGAATATCTATTTCCCCTGGGGATTTCTTTTCAATGTGAATATTTGTGCTTGACATGAGAAATGGCCATCTTTCATATCCCTTTTGCACAAAAAGAAATTATCCATAGTCACCCCTTTTGAGCCGAAAGAATACTTTTTTCTTTAAACTCTGATCAAGGATTACCCTCTACACTGGGGGGCAAATGCGAGGAAAGTTCTTTTTAAAGATCATTGAGAAATGAGTCCTAGCTCAAAGACAGATGCAAAGCAAATGGAGCCCCGAACAAATACGGGCTCACTCTGTCAGAAAAAAGGCGGCAAAATGAAAAAAATGTGAAAGACATGGCAAATTGAAAGCCAAAAATGAAGAAGAAAAGACGCAAAAGTGAAAAAGAATAAAAAATCCAAAAGGGACAAATGCTTCAAAAAGAATCCTCCTCAAGAAATGATCCTTGATCTGATTACCCTCAAACACATATTTTGGGCCTATTTATCCTTTCTTTCTGAACCCTGAGCCATGGCCTACATTACGTGCTTTAAAAGTCCATTTTGATCAAGCATGAATATTTAATTTGAAAGGTTTTTCCTCAGATTTTTCCCATCTCATCGAATTATCATTTCACTAAGGAAGAATTTAGAATTCTCAAGTGTATGGTAGAACGAAAAAAAATTTGGAAAGAATGGGACTCTAGGGCGAAAACCCAAAAATGGACGGTCTAGAGTAAAATGGAAATTTTTGATGCCATCTATGAAAGTGTCGATACCACAAAAGAAAAGGTCATTTTAAAAAAATGGTCATCGAGGAACATCTAGGAATTCCTAAACTTCTTAAATTGACAGCTCTCATTCAGAGGATTGTTTTCAAAAACTGAATTTTTTTTTCTCCAAGATTAAACTTTTCGGTTTAAACATCACGGCCAATCTTGACGCCTGTCAAAATACCTTGGTATAGAAACTAAAAGAATGTTGAATTTTTTTGGTTCTCAATGAATTCATGATTTATAAAACCTGTTCCATTTGTGAGCCTATAAGGGACATACATTTTGTTGTGAAGTTTTCTTTGATCAACCAAAATCTTATTATACCAAGCCTTTCCAATTCAGATTGACACTTAGGGAAATTTCTAACAATGATCATCAGTCTTCAAAAGATTTATACATCACACATTGTGGAGTTAATATTTTTGTTTATAAGTTTTCAAAATGAGAAAACAAATAAAGATATTTTAAAAATAAAAAAAAAAACCCATTTTGATGTTGACATGAGACAAGGATTTTTCTAACTCAAAGGTAAACTGCCAAGGTAGGTCCTGACTTCCAGGTATGAGAAGAAGAAATAGAACCCGGTTCAGATCTCTGTTGATGAAAGTTTGAAAACTGTTGGGGCAAAGAGAATAGCCAAAATGAATTGAAGATATACTCTGATTTGAAGAGGAAAAATGAATTTGAAAGGCTAAGCCAAAGTCTAGAAAAACAACCAGGGGCATTTGCATCACTCATGAGCACTCATCTCTTTATCAAGCTTTTATATCTGCACAGTGTCGGCAAGCATTTGCATCATTCATGGGTATTTGCATTGGCATTATTCCATAAGCATCTGCATTTTACCTTTACATTTACTTTCTTCATGGAATTCGCATTTGCGTCAGCTCAAGCAATTGCATCATTTCTAGAATCATTGCATTTTCATTATTGTGTGGTAATTGTAGTTACACCATTCATAAACCAGTTACATGAACACAATTAGTAGGGGCATCTGCATCATGAAACATGGGCATCAATCTAGGCCATTTGCATTTGCACTAAGAAACATTTACATCAATCCAAGCATTTACATTTGCACCATGAAGCATGAGCACCTTGTTAAAAGGCATCTGCATCTGCATCATTTCTCAAAGCTTCTGGAGGAGTTACCCAAAATTTTACAATGAGCAAACCTTTGGTGGTGATAGCCAAAGCTTCTGGTGGGGATATCCAGAATTTTACAGTTTTAAAAGTGAACAAGTCTTAGGTGGTGATAGCTGAAACCTCTGGTGGAAATATCCAGGGTTTTATAATTTTGAAAAATGAGAAATCTTCTTCTGAAGGAGTTACCCAGAATTTTACAATGAGCAAGTCTTTGGTGGTGATAGCCAAAGCTTCTGGAGGAGTTACCCAGAATTTTACATTGAGAAAACCTTTGGTGGTGATAGCCAAAACTTCTGGTGGGGATACCCAGAATTTTACAGTTTTAAAAGTGAACAAGTCTTCGGTGGTGATAGCAGAAGCCTCTGGTAGAGATATCCAGGGTTTTATAATTTTGAAAAATGAGAAATCTTCTTCTGGAGGAGTTACCCAGGATTTTACAATGAGCAAGTCTGCGATGGTGATAGCTGAAGCCTCTGGTGGAGATATCCAGGGTTTTATAATTTTGAGAAATGAGAAATCTTCTTCTGGAGGAGTTACCCAGATTTTTTTTTTTTACAATGAGCAAGCCTTTGGTGGTGATAGCCAAAGCTTCTGGAGGAATTACCCAGAATTTTACAATGAGCAAACCTTTGGTGGTGATAGCCAAAGCTTCTGTGGAGATATCCAGAATTTTACAGTTTTAAAAGTGAACAAGTCTTCGGTGGTGATAGCTGAAGCCTCTGGTGGAGATATCCAGGGTTTTATAATTTTGAAAAATGAGAAATCTTCTTCTGGAGGAGTTACCCAGAGTTTTTACAATGAGCAAGTCTTTGGTGGTGATAGCTAAAGCTTTTGGAGGAGTTACCCAGAATTTTACAATGAGCAAGTCTTTGGTGGTCATAGCCAAAGCTTCTGGAGGAGTTACCTACAATTTTACAATGAGAAAACCTTTGGTGGTGATAGCCAAAGCTTCTAGTGGGGATATCCAGAATTTTACAGTTTTAAAAGTGAACAAGTCTTCGGTGGTGATAGCTGAAGCCTCTGGTGGAGATATCCAGGGTTTTATAATTTTGAAAAATGAGAAATCTTCTTTTGGAGGAGTTACCCAGAATTTTATTCAACATGTGCATCTACATCAAGAAGCATTTGCATCAATCTAAGTTATTTGAATCTGCATCAAGAAAATTTGCATCAAATCAAAGTCATTTACATTTGCATCAAAGACATTTGCACTAGTCTAAGTCATTTGCATCTACATCAAGAAGCATTTGCATCAATCCAAGCATTTGCATTTGCATCATGAAGCATCTGAATCATTTCTCAAAACTTTTGTTGGAGATATCCAGAGTTTAAAATTTTTTGAAAAGGGAGAAAGTCTTTGGTGGTGATAGCCAAAGCCTTTGATGGAGATATTCAGAGTTTTACAGTTTTAAAAATGAGCAAGACTTTGGTGGTGATAGCCGAAGCTTCTGGAGGAGATACCCAGAATTTTAAACACAGCTGAGAACAAGACAAGTTAAGACCCCGAGACCATCGTCGAGGTCATTTCTTTTCTTGCAAATTGAATTCGTTTCCTTAAGACGGGTCGAGCCTTGATTAGTCAGGGAATTCAATTTAAGGACAAAATCTTCAATTTATTGTTTTAAAAAAAATGAAAAAACTGAAAAAAAAAATGAAAAAAGAAAAAAGGAAAAAATGAAAAAAAAAGAAAAAATAGAAAAAGGAAAAAAAGGAAAAAAGGGAAAAAAGAAAAAAAAATAGAAAATGGAAAAAAATGAATGATTGAAAAATGATAGAAGAGTGAAAAAGAAACCCCTTTCCCTTTTCTTCACATTTGATTTCACTAACCGTACAAAATTAGTGTTTGTTTATCTTTGCCTGATTCCTGATTCTCAGCAATAGCAAAGAGGGGCAGTTGTAGACACCTAATTTTGTTCGGACCACTAAAAATAGGTATGGTTTCTTCCTAAATTGATGTTTCCGAATGTAAAAAGATTTTTTTTCATCCTGCAGGTGGTACTCCGAGACTTAGTTTAAGAGGGTGAGCATAAAAAGTCAAACTTGGAAAAAGTCAACCCCAAAAAAGTCAACTAGAAAAAGTCAACCCCAGAAAGTCAACTACTCAAAAAGTCAACCCACTCTCAAAATCAAGATTTTAAGTTCAATTGAAAAATGGAATAAGAATTTTGATAATCCGAGGTCTACATTGAAAGATATGGAGTTCGGAAGTTAGGATTTGGAGATTCAGTAGAAAGAAAACCCTAATCCGAGAAATTTAGGGAAAAGTGCTTAAACGATCAAATTGGTCGAAATTGAAGGTTCCAAATGAAAGATAAGCACTGAATATGGGTAATGGAGAAGCCACTTGCAAGAAAAACCGAAAGAAAAGTCAATCCGGGAGAAAATCGAGAATTAGGGTTTTTTAGTGGATTTCGGAGAAATCGAGAAGAATCACAGAAATGGCCTGGCTTGGTAAGAACAAAGCCCCCAATGGATGAGGAATAATTAAAAAGGGATAGCCCAAGGCTCAGCTTGAAGAAAATCTAAAAATCAGACTTGTTTTGAGCAAAACCGGGTTTCGAAGGCAAAAAGGCAAAATTGGAAAATTTGGAAAAAATAGCAAATGGACTCCGAAAATTCTGAAAATTTGCAAATCTCATTCTTAAATCATTTGGAAGATATTGGCGAAAGAAAATCTTGATTCGGAGTTCGTTTGCAAAATGGCCAAATCCCGGGCTTCTTATGTAGTAATTCAAAAAGGCAAATCCCGGAAAAATAGCAAATGAGCTCCAAATCTATGAAATTTTGCAAATCTCATTTTTAAATTATTTGGAAGAGATTGGCGAAAGAAAATCTTGATTCGGAGTTCGTTTGCAAAATGGCCAAATCCCGCGCCTCTTATGCAATAATTCAAGAAGATAAATCCCGGAAAAATAGCAAATGGACTCCAAAAATTCTGAAATTCTGAAATTTTGCAAATCTCATTTTTAAATTATTTGGAAGATATTGGCGAAATAAAATCTTGATTCGGAGTTCGTTTGCAAAATGGCCAAATCACGGGCATCCTATGAAGTAATTCAAGCCGATAAATCTCGAAAAAATACCAAATGAGCTCCAAAAATTATGAAAACTTCCAGATCATATTTTTAAATTATTTGTAAGAGATTGGTGAAGAAAAATCTTGATTTGGAGCTCGTTTAAAAAATGGTAAAATGTGGGGGCATAAAAGGGTATTTTTGGAAGAAAAAATCCAAATAAATAGCAAACGGACTCGGATAATTTTGAAAACTTCCAGAACTCAATGTTTTATTATTTTGGAAGTATTAAAAAAATAAAAAATTGAATTTGGAATCCGTTTGATATTTATTTGCATCCGGGGGGCAAAATGATCATTTCACCCAAGCAACCGAAAAGGGCTTCTTTGGGCCTTTCAAAAAATCAGAGTTGGGCTGGAAAAAAGAAGTTCTGGCCTGCCAAGGCCCAAAGGAAGGAGGAAGCTTTTGATTTTTCAATCAAATGGCTAAAAATTAAGTTAGTTAGAGATTCTCTTTGATCAAGCCATGGTGATTAAGCTACATAGGCCGAGAGAGAGTGTCAACATTATTCTTGAACAGCTGTAATTTGGGACAGCTGATATACTAATCTAAAGGTGGTAATTTCATAATTTTTTTACCTTGAATTATTAGCCATTTGATGGAAAATTGGTTACAAAAAAATGACAACATCCTTGAAGAATATAGGAGGCATTCGGCCAGCATTGTTGGGAGTCAGATTTTCAATTTTTACACTTTATTTTGCTGAGTTCTCTTGGTTTTTAGTTGGGTTTTCTCTCTTTCGTTGAAGGCAAAAAGGAAAAGTTTAGAAAAGAAAGGAAAGTTTGAAGAGATAAAGCTTGAAATATAGCTTCTTGAGGTTGCTCTTGAGCACCAACTCTTGCACTTTCTTGATTTTCCATTCTTGTTTTTGCTATTTTGATTACTATTTGGTGAGTTTCCATTTTAAATAAATGTTTTTTTATTGTTCTTCTTAAGTTCTTCCTTCATCTCTTTCTTAAATATATATTTTTTTACAATATACTCACCATGGCCGAATGGCCTACAGTTTTTGTTTAAGTTGCTGTTTTGGTTTATTTTATCATGTTATTGATGTTATTTTCTTTGATCTTGATGTTTTAAATGTTATTTTACTTCATATACTTGAGTTATATTTTAATTTGGTTGCTTTGTTTGTTGTCATTTATGATTTAAATATCATGTTCTTGCATTTTTAATTTTCTGTTTTCATGATGTTTAAATTTGAGCATGTTTTAGATTTAGTATATCAAGTGTTTGTGAAAATGCTTGTGTGGTTTTTGTATGATTTGAGTTTCATATCGTAGTTGAGCAAGTTTTAGATTTAGTATATCAAGTGTTTGTGAAAATGCTTGTGTGGTTTTTGCATGATTTGAGTTTTATATTTTAGCTGAGCATGTTAGTATATCAAGTGTTTGTGAAAATGCCTTGCTTGTTGGAGCTTGAGGCCATTTGGCTACTCCATGTGTTTTGCATTATATTTTGCATTTTTGCCATGTTAGTTGGTAGGTTTTTGCAATTGTATGACATTTGATTTAGTTTTGCATGCTAGTATACCAAGTGTTTGTGAAAATGCCATGTTTGCTAGTCATATAGGCCAATCGGCCACTTCTTGAATTTTTGCATTATATGTGCATTCTTGCCATGTTAGTTGATAGGTTAGCATTTGCATGATATTTGTTTGAGTTCTTGGTTTAAGCATGCTTTGTGTTTGTGAAAATGCCATGCATATTTTAGTTATTAAGTTAGGTTTATTTGCCATGCATGTTCATGCATTTTAGGTCTAGGTTGCATTAAATGCCATGCAAGTTCATTTAGGTCTAGGTCACTTTATGAATGCCATGCATTTTTTCATGACATTTAGGTTTAAACTCATGCATTTCATGCACTATGTTTTCTGTAATTTTTCATGCATTTCATGTTCATGCCACTTGAATAATGACTTAGGCCAATTAATGGTTCAAAGTCATGCTCTCTTGAGCACACTTGTTGAAAATTAAGTTTTGTCAAATTGATTATTCACCTTTGTGATTTTTTTTACTTAGCCAATCTTTATCTAACTTTCAAAAAGTCCTAGCTACTATTTGTGAGCCATTTTGTGAGTCTTAAATATTTTTACTTTGATTTTTAAATGATTTTATCAAAGGCAAAAATGTATTTTGGCAAAGCAGTTTTTTTCACCAGTACTCATACTTTCCCGATTTTTCTGGGCATTCATCTTTAATCAGAAAATTAAACGGATTTTTTTCCGTGTATTTTTACATGTCCTGAGTCTTTAGTATTTTTTTCAGAATTTTTTGAATTTTTAAAAAATAGGGTAAAAAGTCGTGGCTTAAAACTGGTCAGTGGAGTCAAAATTGAATTTATAAAAAATCATTTTTCTGTTTTGGTTAAGTTACTTAGAGGGGGCTGATTAGGAAGGTTAGCTACTGACTTAGGGTAGTTTCTAAGCTTTTTTAAACTCTAAAAATGATTTTTTAACTTCCGGGTTAAGAGTGGTCAAGTCCGGGATTTTTAAACTTAGGAAATTAGAGCCATTTAAAAAAAAAAGATTTAGCCCAGTTTTTTTTTTTTTAATTCAAGCTTTTCAAAATTGTTTTCAAACAATCACAAAGTATTTTGGTTTTAGAATATTTAATTTGACATATTTTCCTAAGGTAGCCGGATATCTTTTTAGATATACGGATTTCCTTAATTAAAGGAAAAAATACATTTCATGCATTGCATTTTTCATATTCATGCATTTTATATAATATGTGATTCTTGCTATAATAATTTCTATGATATTGTTATTATTTTGATTTATATTTTTTGATGTTATATGGTTTATTATATGGTTTTGAATATTTCATGATATCCTATGCTTTTATTTAGTTATTTTTATTTAGCATATACTATGTTCATGCATTATTATTTTTATTTTCATGCATATTATATGATAGCATTATTTTATTCCATGTCATTTAAATTATATGCCATATCATTCATATTTGTCATGTGATTTAAATCATTTCATTTCATATAGAACTAGTGAAAACCCGCGCTTCGCCGCGAGCGGTAAAATTTTTTAATTTATTTATTTTGTAATGGTGTATTATAGCATTTCAAGAAAAATAATAAGTATTAAAATTAATAAATCATTTAATTATTTTCATAGGTAAATATTCATTTTTATGTTTTTTCCTTACAAAATTAATTATAACACAATTAAGTTTTTTTTTTCTTTTTCCTAAAGGCTATCCACTTGACTCGACTCTTTCTAAATTACAAATTGTAAAAAATCAATAGAATTTCTATATATATATATTGAGGATGAATTTTTTAAAATTTTGTAAATGAGATTAATAATTTATAATATGTTTTGTTTTTAATATTATTTTGAATATATTTTAAAAAATATAAATTACTTTATTAAATTTATTTATAAAATTTAAAAACTTTATTGTTATTTATATTTAATGATTAAGCATTTAAAGAACAAAATATTTAAATACTTATTGTTTTTAAATTTTAAAAACAAAGCAAAATTAATTTTAAAAATATTATTGTTATTCTTTTAATTTTTGTAATTAAAACCGTGTTAAAATCTTACACGTTAAAATCTGACGCGTTACAAATCATGGAGAGAGAACATGCTTCAGACCACTGGACAGAGAACACCTTTCGGACAGCTGGACAAAAAAATATATATATGCTGAAAGATTCTAATGCGTCAGGAACAGGGTAACTATTAATGATTTTATGGTAAATATGAAAAACATGCTTTGAATAGGCAAATTATTTCTAAATGCTTTATTTTCAAATCGGCAAAAGGATTTTCAGCCCTTGTTGACAAATTAATGTTGGCTGAGTTAATTTAATGGTAGCCAAGTTAATTTAATGGGTTAGGAGAGAATATTTAAGTTCAGAAAACCCATTAAAAACGATGAAAGCATTTATTTGCAGCTATTTGCATTTAATGACAAATCATTTAATGTGCTGATAAACAATAAATGCTGTGTTGGTTTAATGGAGACGCGCAAGAAACAATAAATGCTGTGTATTACGCGAAGAACAAAGGGTAATTTTGAAAACATGCTGTTAATAAGTAAATTATTATTAAATCATGTAATGGATTTTGTAATGTGTTTAGGGAAAAATGTTATTTTTTAAAAAAGTTTAATTTAAAATAAAGTTAAAACATAAGATAATTAAAGATTTTAGGGAAAAAAATAAAATTCAAAAAAGCAAAGGGGAAAAAATTTTAGGGAAAAAATATTTTTTAAAGATCTTAATTTAGAAGAGTAAATAATAAAAAATTTTAAGTGTAAACAAAATTTGTAGAGGATGAATAGTGAGGGAAGAGGTGTGAAAATGGAGTAACCTATTTCAAAAATTATTTTAACTCATTATACTATTTAACAATAATTTAATTATTAACAATAATGTGTTTAGGGAAGAGGTGTGAAAAAGATAGATGTTTGATGCTGCCATTGGATTTGGCCCTCTTGCAATGGACTGAATTCTCCTAGGACGATCTGGCAATGATTCATCTCCAAAAGATGTTGAGACCACGGATCGAAGGCGCTTGAATGAGGGCTCTTTTGCTGAAGTATATAATTGATATTTAATTAAGAAAGATAATATTCAAAATATATACTAATAAATAATATTCAAAATATTAAAATGAGGGCTCTTTTGTTGAATTATATAATTGATATTTAATTAGCCACTTTTTCTTTTTGGGTTATTAGTTATGCTATAAAACAGTGATAGTGCTTTCCTTTCCATCTCTTCTATTCTTAATAATTTCTCAATCTCAAGTTCTTAATGTAAAATGTCCGTCCAAGTTGGAAGTTGGAATAAAATTTATTTTTTCTAGCAAGCCAGCCAAGTTTTCTAAGAAACTTGTTCTTCCTTTTGTTCTCTACCCGGGCAGCGAATTTGAAAACCCATCATTTTAGAGAGAAAAAAAATCCCAGCTTTGGACAATTGGCATCATTTGGATCAGTGCTCGATCAAAGTTCAAAAGATTTGTCAAACTTTTTTAATCTACACCTCTAGAAAGCTGGCTAGCTAGTCATGATTTACTTATTCGCCATCATTTTGTTTCTATGAAATTATCCTAAAATCCAATTAATTTCACCCAAGATAAAATGAAACCCCAAAGGCAGCAAGCAACCATTAATCATGCTCATGTTATTCGGATTTTATATATATTTTTAAAATATTCATATTTAATATTTATATTTGAATATTATATAATTAAATATATTTATATAAATATTTATCCGAATTCGAATAATATAGGTTAATGCAGAACAGACTAAAATGTCCAAAAGAGAAAGCATTCGGAATCAATAATCAATGCTCAAAATTTGTTAATCGTCAAGTAATAATGGCATTGAGTAAATGGAGGAATCATATCAATTAACAATATAAATAAAAAGACTAAAGAATCAAACAACATCAAATTAAAATCAACAAACGTTTTCTAAGATCTGATCAGAGAAAAAAAAAAAAAATCTGTTGAGGACATAATCTCAGAAGTAAAAGCGACATCAATCAATCAACATGGGATTTGATCAGTGAACCATCTAAGAACCTTAACAGGAAGCTTGACAAGATCCACAGCAAAATTGGCAATTCCAGCACAGCAAATACAGCATGGGCACAAGCAACTTAATATGGTCCTGCAGCCATTACCAAGAATATTGAATGAATCCCACAATTTTAAACACGTTATCACTCAGAATTAAAGCAAGCAACAAGAAAAAAAATAAAAAACATTTTTTACGGTCTTTGACTCTCCTTAAAACCAGAACTTAACCCATCCATTCTTTAACCCATGCAGATTGTGTAGGAGAAGAGTAACCAGACTACAAACAAATTAAACCCAATTTCAGAACTTCCATTTCTTGCTAAATCAGAAAAGAAGCAAAGTTAAGTGAAAATGAAGTTTAACTTACAGTGAAACCGAATTGGATAGGACCCAAAGCAACAACCAAAACACAGGCTACAACAGAGATGGAGCTATCTCGAATAGCCTGAGATGAGCCCAGCATACTGGAGCCCATCCTCGAACCCATCTGATACCAACTTCCTGTATGTATAAACGGCTTCCATAGATCCCCCCTCCCATCTTCAGAATCGTCCCTAAAACTCATCTCTCCCTCTTAACTTTTTCAATGAACAAAACACTCTCTGATCACCCAGACACAAAAAGATCAAAATCAAAACAGGAAAAAAAACTCTGAAGGTAAATCAGTGATTGGCTTACCCCTTTTCGTCCGATATACTCGGCTATCTGACCACTGGCTATTGCTCCAACCATGGCACCCACATTTGATAAAGAACCAAATAGAGAAAACTGTCCCCAAAAATAGGGCTTATTAGCTGACTTAAATCAAATAGAATACCCAGTTAACCAAACCAAAAAAAAAAAAAGAGAATAAAATTTACTTCTGAGACTGTTAGTCCAAGATCCTTGATGATTGCAGATTGTGTAGGAAAAGAGTAACCAGACTACAAACAAATTAAACCCAATTTCAGAACTTCCATTTCTTATTTCAAATGATAGTAAACACAAAGCTAAATCAGAAAAGAAGCAAAGTTAAGTGAAAATGAAGTTTAACTTACAGTGAAACCGAATTGGATAGGACCCAAAGCAACAATCAAAACGCAGGCTACAACAGAGATGGAGCTATCACGAATAGCCTGAGATGAGCCCAGCATACTGGAGCCCATCCTCGAGCCCATCCGATACCAACTTCCTGTATGTATAAACGGCTTCCGTAGATCCCCCCTCCCATCTTCAGAATCGTCCCTGAAACTCATCTCTCCCTCTTAACTTTTTCAATGAACAAAACACTCTCTGATCACCCAGACACAAAAAGATCGAAATACCAGGAGACAAAAGAAGAACCTCCGCCGTTGATCATCATCGTCATCATCGTCATCATCATCGTCATCTTCCTCGTCATCGATCTCAGAGTCGTCTTCGTCTTGGAACACCCAATGAGATCTATCGAACCTAATCCTACGCCGTTGATCTCTCCTGTCTTTGAAGAAGAACCTCCGCCGCTTTCCGTGAAGCACTGAAAATTCAACAGTTCTTCAGATATAAAGTTCAGTGGAAGCAATTCAACCCTAAATCTAAGCTTATTTACTTAATAGTAATCAAGAATTCAAATTTATTATTGAATATAAAATGCATTGGTAAAATTATTATCAAAGCAAAAAAAAGTTTCCATTTTTTACCTCATTGACAAATCTGAATCCGTGCTGGCTTCACCGACTGTTCGTTCAACCTCTTTGATTCGCGTTCGCATCTCTTTCACCAAGTGAGTGTTACTACCGGGTGGTGCGAAACTTAAGTACGCTTTTGCTCTAATGAGCTGATCTCTCATCTGCTTTACCTTCTCATCCGTTACCCTGTGTGATTGAGACTGCAAATGCTGATCATGTCTACCTGTTTCTTGATTGAGATGCTCCTGCAACAAATAAATTAGTGTTAACTATATGTTACAAATATATTAAAATTTAAAACTAACATGACTTGCTCTAGCTCTGACCATTCTGGCAAAAAACCACCCACATCCCCACCCCATCCCCCACACCACCCAAAAAAAAATAGTAACCTTCAGATTGTGATGGCAATATTACCGAAGAAATTTGTGGAAAAATAAAAACAGACCTTTCTATTTCTTATTCTCATACTGTGTTCTGGTATAGCTCAGATTTTAGATACGAGCCATTGCTTCACCGGTTTTTGCATTACAAACAGAGGCACAAAGACACAAACTAAATTTAGTGGGAAGCGAATTAAAATATCATGGAAAGGGGATTGTGATACAAATTGATAGAAGGAAATGGTCTGGTGAAATTTTCAAGACATGTATAATTTCAATACCAGCTCAGTTTTACCAGAACTATTTGGTGACAGCAAACCAATTCCTCTCCTCTTCATATAGACTCAAAAAGAATAAGAGAGCTAAAATACCAACATTTGCTTTCCTCACAAGATTAAAAAGTATGCATTACTGCAACCATCTATAGTCTAAACTTACATTCAAATGTATAGCATCTCATCATACTTCAGAGACATACACACCTTTTCCCTGGAGTTCATCCGTATTATATGCTGCTGGATTTGATGCTCGTCTTTTCCTTTACCATTAGTTTCTGAATCTAGAAAGTGGAGCAACACGGAGTCACATTTAACTCGATAAACTAAAAGTCAATGATAAAAGACACTACATGCACCCAAGTAATACTAACCATTTGCTTCTAACAATTTAGCAGCATTTTGTGCATCCAGAGATTGATCCGAATCACGATTCTCATCAGAACTGTGACTAACTACAGAACTAAAATCCTTCTCTTTGAATTGTTTGATTTGCTCTCGCTTTTTCTTCTACCTTTTTTGGGCAAAATTTGGGGATGGTGCTTGAAGATCACGCGATGAACGAAAATGAAAAACGAGAAGAAAACACTCTCTCTTTCCTCCAACGCGTGAAATAAAGAGGGCATTAAAAGATAGAGATGGGAATGCAGAGCAGCTGTCAGCTGTCTGTGTAAATTAAATGCATAATAGCTGTGATAACGCGTAAAACAATAAATGCTTATTAAACATAAAAATGACACCGTTTTGCATGACTGACTATAAAAAAAAAAAAAAAAACGTCAAGCAATAAGGTGTTGACAGATGTCAACACCACGCTCATTACTTGAGCTTCAAACTACAAATAAATAAATCCAGACAATTGATAAAGAATTTACCTCCTCATCACTTTCATCCTCGCCAGCTTCATTCCTAATGCGTTCAAGATATGGGTCAACCGCATCATCATCATCGTTTTAAAAAACCAATATAACAATGTTGAGAAGCCAACAATCTTGATTGTGCGAGAGCATGAGTTGGAATGTATAATCACATCACTGAAATTGCCAACAAAGTGCATGCCCTCCATATAATGAAAGATAAGATGCGCAATACACACAAACACACAGAGAGAGAACATATATACATATTCAAGGTTAGATGTACGACCTGAATCTCTCTAAGAACCTCAACACGCTTTCTGACATTTGGTGATAGAGTTTCTAGTATATCAGCATGTTGTCCCGCTAAATTTTGAAGCTTATTCTGCAAAAGTAACCAAAAAGGGGCTAAACACACTAATCGAAATCACATCATAGAAATAACACAACTTCACAGTTCCTATACCATCATCAAAACAATGTATATGAATTGGTGAGCCATCAGTGCTAAAAACTTCAAAACTGCTTCTAAACACAAACAAGCTGAGCATAATTCTCATTTGTTTGTTTCTATTCTAAAATATATTTCTATTCCATTTCTGCATTTTATTAAAATAGAAAAGCACAAGCATTATAAATAACAAGAATCACTTGCCTTAAGCTCATTAACCAGCCCGGCGCGTTCCTCCGCGCTCAAAGCTACGGACAGAACAATCAGATGATCAAGAAAAAAAAAACTTCAGATAATCTTAAATAATGATTGATCAAACGTTGATTTCAAATAAAATCACAACTGTAAAATAGATTAAAAAAATAATCAAACGGATTCTTTCACAAGCCATTTTTTAAAAAGTGAGACAAGAAGAGAGTAATTAAGTTGGGATACCGGCAGCAGCGGCGGGGAGGGCGACCCGTGATCGGACGCGTCGATGTTATCTGCGTTGTCGTTACTCATCTTTTTTGGCGTTGAAGGGGCTGTTTGGGAAGCAAGAAAAAGGAAAATGCAGTGGGAAAGAGAAACGGCTTCTCAACATTGTTAACAACATCTGATCCGAAGATAACAACAAGATGATTCCAACAATTACATCAATCAATCCCGCAAAGTCAACAGAAAAAGTAAATCAAATCGGAAAAAAATAAATTAAATTAAAAAATAAAACAGAAAATAAATTAAAAAAAAAGGAACTTACCTGAGGTGGATCAGATCTGAAGAAAAACCTCGAATTAAAGCATCGAGAAACGAATTAGAAAGAAATAAAGAGGGATTGGTTAGGTTTCGGTCATTGGGAGAAAGAGAGAAAAAAAGAAGAAAACAAAAGGGAGGTGGTTTGGTTTTGGTCACTGAAAGAAAGCGAGCGAGGAAATGAGGGCACAAAAACGCGTGAAACAAAGAGAACACAAAAAAAGTAAAGAGGAGCTGTCACCATTCATCATAAACGCGTGAATATTAAATGCTTACGCGTGAGTATTTAATGGGGCAACTACATAAATGCGATGTAAATTAATGAAGCACACGGTAAGCAAAACGACGTCGTTTCACGAGGCAGAATGAATAGTGCGGGACAGGTGTCAGCATGGAGCTCATTACTTGAGCTTTAATATAGATGAATAATATATTATATTACCTAGGTCATTTCATTTCATTTAGGATATATTATGTCATCTAGAATATTTTATTTCATTTAGATTATATCATATGACTTAGGATATTGCATTTCATGTAGAATATATTATATTACCTAGGTCATTTCATTTCATTTAGGATATATTATGTCATCTAGAATGTTTTATTTCATTTAGATTATATCATATGACTTAGGATATTGCATTTCATATAGAATGTATTATGTTACATAGGTCATTTAATTTCATTTAGAATATATCATATAACTTAGGATATTTCATTTCATTTAGAATATGCTAAGGCATTCAAATCATGTCATGTCATTTAGGTTGCATTATATTATTTAGATTTTGCTATGTCATTTTATTTATGTCATGCATATACATATTCATTTCTTTTAAATGTTTTCAAAAAAGATAATGGTTTTCAATAAAATAAAGATATTCCCGAGTTAAAATAATTCATGAGTTCTCTGCCGGGTTTGCTGGGGAGGATATCATCAATTATTATTAATAACGGAATATCTTCTTTAAAAAGAGAATGATTCGGAAAATTTTCCAAAATTAATAAAAATTTCTATATTTTGCCACGTTTGTTGGGGAATATAAAAAAAGTTTGAATTTATAAATTCCGGATCATTTTCAATTAAAAATGGAATTATTTTTTCTTTAAATTTGGAATTAACTTGAAATACTAAATTTAAAACCAACTTTACACCGAGATTTGAGATAACTCACGATTAATAAGGTACCGTTTTATACGGGCGTTGTGGGGGTGCTAATCCTTCCTCGCACGTAACCGAGTCCCGAACCCGTTTCTTTGATTTCTCTGGTTTAAACTCAGACTTAAAATTGGTTTGAAAAATGTTTTAATTAATTTTTAGAATATTTTATAAAACCGGTTCTAATAGGTGGCCGATCACACCTAGCTAAAAAAGATTAGTGGCGACTCCATGTATTTTTCAAAGTCAATTTCAAAACCTTCATTTTCTAGAGGAATTAAGTCGACTTTTTCTCGGTTTTTTTTAATGTCACGCTTAACGAATAATAAAGTCTTGCGATGAGACTCGTTATTTTTTAGGTTGCGACATAGTGCTCATGTTAATTTTCGTATTGTGTTTTAATTATTTTTTCTATACTGTGTTCGTGACGTGTCTCAATTCATTTCATATTTTGCATAGTTTGTCATTTTCATTCAATTTAGAGAAAATTTTGTGTGTTCGTGTCGTGTCTCAATTTATGACATATTTTTCATAATTTGTTATAGTGATTCAGTTTAGAAAAAATTTTGTGTTCGTGACGTGTTGCTGTTTTTTTTGTGTGTTCAAAGTATTATAAATTTGTATAAATTTTTACTCGTTAATAATTCGTTTTATATAGATTTTAACAGGTTCGTATATTCGGGTCGTGTTCATGTAATTTTTTGTGTCGTGTCGTGTTGTAATTATTTTTTCATGTTGTGTTTATGTCGTGTATCAATTTATCTCATTTTTTGCACAATTTGTCATAGTGATTCGATTTTAACTATAAATTCATTTACGTATGATATTAAAACATAAAAAATTATTTAAATAAATAATAATTATTTAATATGATTCAACTTAAATTTATTTGTAATTGCTAATTTAATCAAAATTTTATAAATATGAAAAAAAAATCCCCCAACGAAGCGGAGGAAGAATTTTTGTACGTACATATATTTTTAACTACATAAACACTCCACAAATTGACACTTTGTCTTTTTTTTGGGGGGGGGTTAGATAGGTAGTTTGGAAAGAAAGAAAGGAAAGAAGAAGAAGAAGAAGAAAGGAAAAAAATGATAGGTTTGTATTCGTGTTATTTTTTGTGTGTTTAAAGTAATATAAATTTTTACACGATAATAATTTATTTTATGTATATTTTGACATGTTTGTGTATTCGTATAGTGTTCATGTTATTTTTATGTTGTTTTTAATTGTTTTTTTTCTATGATGTGTTTGTAGACACCTAATTTTGTCCGGACAACTAAAACAGGTATGTTTTCTTCCTAAATTGATGTTTCAGAATGTAAAAAGACTTTTTTCATCCTGTAGGTGGTACTCGGGGACTTAGTCTAAGAAGGCGAGCATAAAAAGTCAAACTTGAAAAAAGTCAACCCCAAAAAGTCAACTACTGAAAAAGTCAACCCACTTTCAAAATCAAGATTTGAAGTTCAATTGAAAAATGGCGAAAGAATTTTGATAATCCGAGGTCTACATCGAAAGATAAGGAGTCGGAAGTTGGGTTATGGAGATTCAGTAGAAAGGAAATCCTAATCCAGGAAATTTGTTGAAAAATGCTTAAACGATCAAATTGGTCGAAATTGAAGGTTCCAAATGAAAGATAAGCACTGACTATGGGTAATGGAGAAGCCACTTGAAAGAAAAACTGAAAGAAAAGTCAATCCGAAAGAAAATCGAGAATTAGGGTTATTGGTGGATTTCGGTGAAATTGGGAAGAATTACAGCAATGGCTCGACTCGGTAGGACTAAAGCCCCTAATGGATGAGGAGTTATTAAAAAAGGATAGCCCAAGGCTCAGTTTGAAGAAAATATAAAAATCTGACTTGTTTTGAGCAAAACCGGGTTTCAGAGGTAAAAGGGCAAAATTGGAAAATTTGGGAAAAATAGCAAATGAACTCCAAAAATTCTGAAAAATTTCAAATATCATTCTTAAATTATTTGGAAGAGATTGGCGAAATAAAATCTTGATTCGGAGTTCGTTTGCAAAATGGCCAAATCCCGGGTCTCCTATATAGAAATTCAAGAAGATAAATCCTGAAAAAATAGAAAATGAACTCCAAAAATTTTGAAAATTTTCAAATCTCATTTTAAAATTGTTTTGAAGAGATTGGCGAAAGAAAATCTTGATTCAGAGTTCGTTTGCAAAATGGCCAAATCACGGGCCCCTTATGTAGTAGTTCAAGCAAATAAATCCTGAAAAAAATACCAAATGAGTTCAAAAAATTATGAAAAATTTGAGATCACACTTTTAAATTATTTGGAAGAGATTGGTGAAGAAAAATCTGGATTAGGAGCTCGTTTAAAAAATGGTAAAGCTTGGGGGCATAAAAGGGCAATTTTGGAAGAAAAAAATCCAAATAAATAGAAAATGGACTTGGAAAATTTTGAAAACTTACAAAATTCAATTTTTTATTATTTTGAAAGTATTGAAAATAAAATTTGAATTTGGAGTCCATTTTCCATTTATTTATGCTCGGGGGGCAAAAAGGATTGCCTTTTAAAAAATGAAACATAGGCTGGAAGAAGGGGGGCTGGTCGGCCAAGGCCCAAAGATGGGTAGGAAGTTTCTGATTTTTTTATTAAAAGGCCAACAATGAAGAGTTAGTTAGTTATTTTTTGATCAAGCCTTTGCAAATAAGCCACATGGACCAATGCATGAAGAGGGAGAGTGTCAACATAATGGCTTAAGATTCTTGAACAGCTGTAATTGTGGATAGCTGATGGCCTAATCTAAGGGTGATAATTTAATGTTTTAAACATCTTTGATCAATAGCCCTTGGATGAAAATTGGTTGATGAAAAAATGACAACATCCTAGCCTAGAGGGGGGTTTCGGCCACTCTACAAGGGGTCTCCCTTTCATTTTTTTTTTCAGCTATACTCACTCTTTATTCTCTCTTGGTTTTGGCTGATTTTCTCTCCATTGTTGAAAAACAAAAAGAAAAGTTTAGAAAAGAAAAGAAAGTTAGAAGAGAAAAAACTTGAAAGATAGCTTCTAGAGGTTGCTTTAAGCACCATAGTCTTGCACTTTCTTTGATTTTCCATTCTTGATTTGCTGTTTTGATTATTATTTTGGTGAGTTTCTTTTGATTTTTCTTTTTAAATAAGTGTTTTTAATGTTCTTCTTTAAGTTACTTCTTTATCCTTTCTTATAAAAAGCTCTTGAAAAAAAAATTTCACTTTGTTTTTGGATATGGCCGAATGGCCTAGTTTTTTTAAAGTTGCTGTTTGCTTTGTTATTTCATGTTATTTTTTATATTTAATAAGTTTTGATGCTTTAAATCTTCTTCTAATACATAGACTTGAAGCTTGTTTTAATTTGGTTACTTGTTATTTCCATTTTTTGAGTCTATTATCATGTTTATTTTACTATTCTTGCGTTTTTGATTTTCTGTTTTTTCAATGTTTAAGTTTGTTTATGTTTTATATTTTGTAATCCATGTGTTTGTGAAAATACTTGTTGGTTTTCATGCCTTTACTTTATATTTGCATGATTTGAGTGTTATTCTTTAGTTAAGCATGTTAGTATATCATGTGTTTGTGAAATTGCCATGCCCATTTTAAACATGAGGCCATTCGGCCACCTTCATTTTGTTTGCTTTGTGTGTGCATTTTAGTTATGTTAGTTGAAAGGTTTGCATTTTCATGACATTTGGTTGAGTATTTTGTTTAAGCATGCCTTGTGTTTGTGTTATTGCCATGCATATTTTAGATGTAGGATTGGTTTGTTTTGCCATGCATATTCATGCATTTTAGACCTAGGTTGCATTAAATGCCATGCAAGTTCATTTAGGTCTAGGTCATTTTATTGATGCTATGCATTTTTCATGTCATTTAGGTTTTAAATCATGTATTTCATGCATCATATTTTCTGTATTTTTCATACATTTCATGTTCATGCCGCTTGACTTATGACTTAGGCCAATCAATGGTTCAAAGTCATGCTCTCTTGAGCATACTTGTGGAAAATTAAAGAGTTGTCAAATTGATTATTCTACCTTTGTGATTTTTTTACTTAGACAATTTTTGTCTAACTTTTCAAAAGTGCTAGCTACTGTTTTTGAGTCATTTAGAGAGTCTTTAATATTTTTACTTTGATTTTTAAATGATTTTATCAAAGGTAAAAGAATGTGTAATGGCAAAACAATTTTTTACCCAGTACTCATACTTTCCCGATTTTTTTGGGTAGTCATATTTAATAAGAAAATTAATCCGATTTTTTCCCATGTAGTTTTACATGTTCATAGTCTCCAGTATTTGTTTTAGATTTTTTTGAATTTTTAAAAATAGGATAAAAAATTGTTCTTTAAAACGGGACAGTGGAGTCAGAATTGAATTTGAAGGAAAATCATTTTTTTGTTTTTGTTAAGTTACTTAGAGAGGGCTGATTAGGACATTTAGCTACTGACTTAGGATAGTTTCTAAGACTTTTTAAACTTTAAAAATGATTTTTCAAGTCTCGGGTTAAGGGTGGTCAAGTCCGGGATTTTAAACTTAGGAAATTAGAGCCATTTAAAAAGTGTTTTCAAACAATTACAAAGTATTTTGATTTTAGAATATTTAATTTGACATATTTTTCTAAGGTAGCCGGATATCTTATTAGATATATGGATTTCCTTAATTAAAGGAAAAAAATACATTCTCATGCATTGCATTTTCCATATTCATGCATATTATAAAATATGTAATTTATGCTATGTTTAATTTCATGATGGTGTTATTATCTTTGATTTAAATTTTTGGTATTATATTATTTGTTATATGGTTTTGAATATTTCATGATATCCTATGCTTTTTATTTAGTTATTTTTGTCATATTATTTAGCATATGCTATGTTCATGTATCATTATTTTTATTTTCATGCATATTATTTGATATCATTATTTTATATTTCATGTCATTTAGATTATAGGGTTTTTTATACGAATATAGCCAAAAAAAAAAAAATTAAACCCCAAACTACCTATCCTTTTAGATTATTTCCCAAAATACGCTCGTTTTAAAATTAGCTGGGAAATCGCCACCCCCCATGGCGATTTCCCAGCATCAAAATATTGATTTTGGCTAAAAATACCAAGGGAAATCGCCATGGGGGGTGGCGATTTCCCTTGGTATTTTTTTCAAAATTTGATAAAAATACCAAGGGAAATCGCCACCCCCCATGGCGATTTCCCTTGGTATTTTTAACCAAATTTGTAAAAAGAATGAAGGGAAATCGCCATGGGGGTGGCGATTTCCCTTCATGTAATTTTTTTTTTTAATTAATCAACAAATTTTAATTTTTTTTAATTTGTAAATTTTATTTTTTAAATTTAAAAATTATAAATTAAATTAAGTTTCTTATTAAATTTAAATATGGAAAATTTTATTTCTTATAAAAATTAAAAAAACAAAATAATATTTCTTCTTAAATTTGTATATCAAAAATTATATTTGTAAGTTTTGTTTAAATTTTAAAATTTTGTAAGTTTTGTTTTTTAATTTTAAATTTTATAAATTAAATTAAAATAATTTTTTTATAATTAAAAAAAAAACATTCGTAAGGTAAATTTTATTATTTAAAATTTATGAACAAATTTTTTTAAATTTTGTTAATTGATTTGTATTAGATAAAAACAAAAAACAAACAAAAAAACTTGCATTACATTTTCATAAGCAAACAAGTGAAATTCTGGAAAGCAGAAAAAAAAATTTCAGCTATATTTCAGTCCATCAAATGCTGCAGAAAATATTGGAACTTGATTTTTTCTGCAATGGATAAGACTGATGATATAGGTTTTTAAACAGGTTTCAGCTATTTTCCAGTCCATCAAATGCTGGAGAAAATATTGGAACTTGATTTTTTCTGCAATGGATAAGACTGATGATATAGGTTTTTAGACAGGTTTCAGCTATTTTCCAGTCCATCAAATGCTGGAGAAAATATTGGAACTTGATTTTTTCTGCAATAGATAAGACTGATGATATAGGTTTTTAGACAGGTTTCAGCTATTTTCCAGTCCATCAAATGCTGCAGTAAATATTGGAACTTGATTTTTTCTGCAATGGATAAGACTGATGATATAGGTTTTTAGACAGGTTTCAGCTATTTTCCAGTCCATCAAATGCTGGAGAAAATATTGGAACTTGATTTTTTCTGCAATGGATAAGACTGATGATATAGGTTTTTAGACAGGTTTCAGCTATTTTCCAGTCCATCAAATGCTGAAGAAAATATTGGAACTTGATTTTTTCTGCAATGGATAAGACTGATGATATAGGTTTTTAGACAGGTTTCAGCTATTTTCCAGTCCATCAAATGCTGGAGAAAATATTGGAACTTGATTTTTTCTGCAATGGATAAGACTGATGATATAGGTTTTTAGACAGGTTTCAGCTATTTTCCAGTCCATCAAATGCTGGAGAAAATATTGGAACTTGATTCTTTCTGCAATGGATAAGACTGATGATATAGGTTTTTAGACAGGTTTCAGCTATTTTCCAGTCCATCAAATGCTGGAGAAAATATTGGAACTTGATTTTTTCTGCAATGGATAAGACTGATGATATAGGTTTTTAGACAAGTTTCAGCTATTTTCCAGTCCATCAAATGCTGGAGAAAATATTGGAACTTGATTCTTTCTGCAATGGATAAGACTGATGATATAGGTTTTTAGACAGGTTTCAGGTATTTTCCAGTCCATCAAATGCTGGAGAAAATATTGGAACTTGATTTTTTCTGCAATGGATAAGACTGATGATATAGGTTTTTAGACAGGTTTCAGCTATTTTCCAGTCCATCAAATGCTGGAGAAAATATTGGAACTTGATTCTTTCTGCAATGGATGAGACAAATGATGGGATTTATCAATGACATTTTGCATTGAATAAGTTATAACTTTTTTAGTCAAATAGTCAAATAGTCCTAGGCAGAATATCAGAATCAGATTTCATCCTATACAAAGGATGGGATTTGTTATCTGGTACAACATAATGAACCATTATAAATTCATAATACTTATGAAGGTTTACAATACCCCCATACAACAGTTTTTCAATCAGATTTTTCCTGAGTGCTAAAACCTCCTCATTCTCATTCTCATCCTTCTATATTTCTTCTTTCTTTTGCTACACAACATGAGCAATAGAGTGATCGCATTGGTCTACTATAATGGCCAAATTCATAATACTGACGAAGGTGCTACCTTTTATTGTGAACGTCCAAAAAGTTTTCGTGTTGAAGACGACGTCACATTAGAGAAACTGAAGCTGCAAATTCATACAAAAATTAAAGCTGGAACTAGAAAAAGAGTTTCAGAGGTTAAGTACAGGCATCCTCTTTCTATTGGTGAAGGATGTGTCCGATATAGAACATTTCCACTTGAAGATGATGATGATGTCAGATGCATGTTTTATGCTCATGAGACATTTGCAAATGTTGGTGTCCTTGAGTTATATGCTGACATAGATGATGTTGACGATGATTGCGGCCCTTCAAATGTTCGCACAACAGAAAACTTTCCCATAGAAGATTATGATTCTGGGTCGTTCTATGTTCACACTACATACGACGTTCCCACAGAAGAAGTCGTGCCCTTATCTCAAGCTACAACTTTTCAGACTTCATTAGTCTCACAAACCCTAATTCCTACTACCCTCGAAGATGAGCCAACTGGTGTTGATCCTGTTCGTCCACGTGGAGTCCATGGTGAAGATGTTGGTGAATTTAGTGAGCAAGAAGAGGATGCTGAATTCGCAAGTGATGACAATACTGATTCTGACCCAGACGTCGTCCCTGCTGAGATCAACACTCATGGAGATATCAACACTCATCGAGATATTCCCCCATATCAGGCTGCATCCCATATGCATACACTGGATCTGGAGGCAATGCATGTGCCGGAATTTCCAGAGTATGTTCATACATTAGCTACGCCTCTGACATTTGATCTATCTGCACTTGATCTGTGTGTTGGGTTACAATTCCCAACGAAAGAGGCTGTGCTTTCAGCTATCAAGCACTATAACATCAAAAACTCTGTAGATTACAGAGTAATTGAATCTGAGCCGACGAAATATTATGCCAAGTGCTTAATGTATGGGAATGGGTGTAATTGGAGAATAAGGGCAACTTTTATGAAGAAGAAACATCTATGGGAGATTAGAAAATATGAAGGGCCTCATACTTGCACATCGGCGAGGATTTCACAAGATCATTGCAAGTTAGATTGTAACATGATCTGCTCATGCATTTTGTCATTGGTCCAAGCAAATCCGGAGATTTCCGTTTCAGTTTTGATCGCTGAGATGCGAATCCGGTATGGATACATCACCTACTACAAGAAAACATGGCAAGCAAAGCAAAAGGCAATTGTTCGAGTATTTGGCGATTGGGAAAGATCGTACAATGAGCTACCTAAATGGTTAGGTGCAATGCAACATTTCGTGCCTGGTACAATTGTGGAATTGCAAACGATACCTGCATATCACGGTGATCGATTGGTCCAAGGTAAGAGAATATTCCATCGACTATTTTGGACATTTAAGTCGTGCATTGAAGGGTATCCGTATTGTAAACCAATTGTGCAAATAGACGGTACTTTCTTATATGGAAAATACAAAGGCACATTATTGTTAGCTATTGCACAAGATGGCAATCGAAACATACTGCCAATTGCCTTTGCCATTGTGGAGGGTGAGACAACAGAGGCTTGGTCATTCTTTCTCAGTAACTTGCGCAGACACGTGACAAAACAGCCTGGCATTTGCTTGCTGTCTGATCGACATGAAGCCATCAAAGCTGCGATTAGACGCAATGGTGGATGGAATCCTCCACATGCATATTCAGTGTACTGCATTCGACACATTGCAGCGAACTTTATGAAAAAGTTTAACAATAAGGAATTGCGTCGACAAATTGTTAACATGGGTATGGAATCAAATCATAGTTATTTTATCTCTTATATTTCGTTTAGCATATAAAATAATATTGAAATTCAAAAGTTTTTTGTTTTTAAATTTATTAGGATACGAGTTGAGGCGACCGAATTTTCATTTCATGTATGACAATCTTCGTGGAGAAAATGCAGAGGCGGCTAACTGGCTTGATAGGATCCCCAAGGAGAAGTGGGCGCAGTCATATGATCAAGGAAGGCGTTATGGCCATATGACAACCAACCTAGCTGAATCTATCAATTCGGTGTTGAAGGGAACGCGTCATCTTCCCATTACTGCTTTAGTGCAATCAACATATTATAGGTTGGCTGCACTTTTTGTTAAGATGGGGAACAAACAAATTGCCATGATGGAGGGAGGGCACACATATTGTGAAACAGTCACACAAGCTATGCAAGAAAATCGCACGAAAGCTAACTCCCACATTGTTCGTAATTTTATGCGAGCAAATCAATCTTTTCTGGTTGAAGAGTTAGTTGCTCCACAAGAGGGTGTTTCTGCAATGAACTACAAAGTCAACCTCAGTGACATGTGGTGTGATTGTGGAAAGTTTCAAGCACAAAGGTTCCCTTGTTCACATGTAGTTGCTGCCTGTGCACATGTCCATGTAGATTGCATGCAATATGTGGACAAAGTCTATAAACTGGAAAATATATTGATTGTTTATAGACATGAGTTCGAAGCTGTTGGAAATGAAGGTTACTGGCCTCAATATGATGGTCCAGAAGTGTGTCCCAATCAAGAAATGGGAAGAAATCCACATGGTAGGCCAACATCAAGTCGTATTCGTAATGAAATGGACCTCAGGGAGAAAGGCCAACCAAAACGTTGTGGATTATGCATAAACGGAGGTCATAACCGTCGAAATTGTCCGCAACGATTTGGCACATTGGGGGAGACTTCGCATCAACAATAAATGAATTACATGTTTTTCTCAACTTATCATGTACTTTGGATTATAAGGGAAAATGTAATGCAAGTTTTTTTTGTTTGTTTTTTGTTTTTATCTAATACAAATCAATTAACAAAATTTAAAAAAATTTGTTCAAAATTTTAAATAATAAAATTTACCTTACGAATTTTTTTTTTAATTATAAAAAAATTATTTTAATTTAATTTATAAAATTTAAAATTAAAAAACAAAACTTACAAAATTTTAAAATTTAAACAAAACTTACAAATATAATTTTTGATATACAAATTTAAGAAGAAATATTATTTTGTTTTTTTAATTTTTATAAGAAATAAAATTTTCCATATTTAAATTTAATAAGAAACTTAATTTAATTTATAATTTTTAAATTTAAAAAATAAAATTTACAAATTAAAAAAAAATAAAATTTGTTGATTAATTAAAAAAAAAAAATTACATGAAGGGAAATCGCCACCCCCCATGGCGATTTCCCTTCATTCTTTTTACAAATTTGGTTAAAAATACCAAGGGAAATCGCCATGGGGGGTGGCGATTTCCCTTGGTATTTTTATCAAATTTTGAAAAAAATACCAAGGGAAATCGCCACCCCCCATGGCGATTTCCCTTGGTATTTTTAGCCAAAATCAATATTTTGATGCTGGGAAATCGCCATGGGGGGTGGCGATTTCCCAGCTAATTTTAAAACGAGCGTATTTTGGGAAATAATCTAAAAGGATAGGTAGTTTGGGGTTTAATTTTTTTTTTGGCTATATTCGTATAAAAAACCCTTAGATTATATGCCATATCATTTATATTTGCCATGTCATTTAAATTATTTCATTTTATATAGAATATATTATGTTACCTAGGTCATTTCATTTCATGTAGAATATATTATGTTACCTAGAGCCATTTCATTTCATTTAGAATATATTATGTCACTTAGGATATTTTATTTCAGTTAGAATATATCATATGACTTAGGATATTACATTTCATATAGAATATACCATGTTACCTAGGTCATTTCATTTCATTTAGAATAAACCATATAACTTAGGATATTTCATTTCATTTAGAATATGCTAAGACATTTAAATTATGTCATACCATTTAGGTTGCATTATATTATTTAGACTTTGCTATGTCATTTTATTTATGTCATACATATTCATGTTCATATTTTTTTAAAATGTTTTAAAAAGGTAATGATTTTCAATAAAATAAAGATATTCCCGAGTTAAAATAATTCATGAATTCTCTGCCGGGTTTGCTGGGGAGGATATCATCAATTATTATTAATAACGGAATATCTTCTTTAAAATAAGAATGATTCAAAAAGTTTACCAAACTAATAAAAATTTCTATATTTTGCCACGTTTGTTGGAGAATATAGGAAAATTTTGAATTTATAAATTTCGGATCATTTTTAATTAAAAATTGAATTATTTTTCTTTAAATTGGGAATTGACTTGAAATACTAAATTTAAAATCAACTTTTTACCGAGACTTGAGATAACACATGATTAATAAGGTACCGTTTTATACGGGCGTTGTGGGGGTGCTAATCCTTCCCCACACGTAACCGAGTCTAGAACCCACTTCTTTGATTTCTCTGGTTTAAAACACCGACTTGAAATTGGTTTTAAAAAAGTTTTAATTAATTTTAAAATATTTTATAAAATTGGTTTTAATAGGTGGCCGATCACACCTAGTTAAAAAAGATTGGTGGCGACTCCATATATTTTTCAAGGTCATTTTCAAAACCTTCATTTTTCAAGAGGAATTAAGTCGACTTTTTCTCGATTTTTTTAATGTCACGCTTAACGAATAATAAAGCCTTGCGATGAGACTTGTTATTTTTTATGTTGTGACAGCTTGGCGACTCCACTGGGGACATATTAGAGAGTCGGGCCTAAAATTAGTCGTGTGTTATCAAAGTCTCAGTTTTGTTGGTTTAATTAGTATTTAATTTTAATTCCCACATTTAAAAAAAATAAGGATAGTTTCAAAAATAATAAAATGTATTTAAATAAGTCCATATTCATGTGCATACATATTATAATTGTTCTCTGGTAATTTTTGTGCATATATTCATTTATTGATTAATTGATGACTTATGTTGTTTAATCTTGTTGGGGCATTTAGAATAAGGGATATAGAATAGGTGGTGAAAGGTTTGTTATTTCTCCTCACACACTACACGTGCATTTACATATCATGAATCCTATACATGGGTTCCGTCCTTTTAGGTGGGAGCAAAGTAACCAAGCCTTAGTGATTAACAATCTGCATGGGCTAGTGAAACACTTTCGGAGTACTAAATTACCTAAGCCTTCGTGATTAACAATCCGCATGGGCTAGGGAAATAGACTCTAACGAATTGAACCCGCTTTTATCGGGGTGCCTTACTAGCCTTCACCGGCGACAGTGAGGAACAATTCGGGGCTTTTAGAACTAATTCACCTTCATATAGTAAACCTAGGCGAAGCATGCCTAATTTCCAATTAGATATCCCAAAGTTAAGAACACATGGAGGAATATTTCCAATCTTTTTACCTTCTATTCTACTTTCCGAATAAATTTATTTTTGAAAATCGGACAATGATGATCGTACATCACAATGCCCATAATAAATGTTGGTGTGTCATCCCAGGGGTGTTATAATGCCGAAATTTTGTTGGCATCCTCAGGGATAATTATTGTTTTGAATTATATGTTTTTTTTTAGTATTCGAATTTATTCCTGTTACTAATTCATTTTTTTTTTGTTTTCTTTTTGGCATTCTTGTCATCATTTTTTGCACATGGAAGGTTATTGGTCTCAGGATATTATTCAACCGAAAGGGCTTTCATGGAGGGTCAGAGTGTCTCAGTGGTCGAGAAGCATTTAGAGGTTAGGAAACAGTCCGAGAAAGGTCAGTAGGATAATGGGGATTGTTTGAAGACGGGATATGTGTCAGCATTGCCAGTCGAGGTTGATCTTACTATCAAGCAAAATGATCTCCGGGAATTGATGGCTATATGGAATCAATGGAACATATCAGAAAAGAAGCCTTCACTCAGACATATAGGGACATAGCACTTTTAGTTCAGGTTAAGGTCAGTGGTGAGGTGATCCGGGCTGTGGTACAATTCTGGAATCCCGATTATCGGTGTTTTACCTTCAATCGAGAGGATATGACTCCAACCATAGAGGAATATTCGACTTTGCTGCATATTGAGAACGTTATTCAAATCGTATTTATTTGAAGGATACAAAGACGTCGGGTTTCAAGAAAAAAGTGTCTAAAATTCTGGGAGTGGAAAGAAATTGGGTCGAAAGCCATGTTGTCCAAAAAAGGGTAAGCTACTGTATATCATGGGATATTTTACGGACCTTAATCCATAGCCATTCAAGTAAGGAGACAGTTAGGAATATTTTTGCTTTGGCTATCTATGGTTTAGTTATCTTCTCAAAGACATTAGGGTATGTGGATGTGGCGATATTTGATGTTTTTGAGAGGCTTGAGCAGAGGATAAACTCAGCCCCGACAATTATAGCAGAAACAATCCTATCACTGAATTTCTATAGACGGGAAGGAAAAGGACGTTTTATAGGTTATATACAGCTTCTTTACATATGGGTTCAGAGCCATTTTTGTAAACAGGAGAATTTCCCTCTTCGCTCATATTGGAAGTCTTTTGCACCAATTGGTGAATTTCTTAAGAGAGATTGGCTTGAAAATAGGACTGAGGAACAATGGATCAACATATCCCGGAATGTCAGGGCTGAGATGATTATTTGGAGAGCTCCATGGATAGCTCCTATGCCGACATTGTACAAGTGTGGAGATAAAGCTTCTGTTCCATTATTGGGAGTATGGGGAGGAGTGAGCTATGCACCACTGCTGGTACTAAGATAATCGGAATCCCATCAGTTTACTCCTATGACCCATGACCTCAGTAATTTGGAATTTGCTTATGGAGAAGATGGATACTTGGGAAATGTACGTGAGATTGTAGTAGCATGGAAGGAAACTCATCGGGTAGAGGTAGCTAGATATGCCGACAACGTCACACCTGATTACCTGGCATGGAGGGAATTGAGGATTCATGATAGGTTATTGACATCAGATGGGGAATAAGTTCATCTTTTGAGTTCGTTGCCCAAGGAAGCGCCATCGGAGTTAGAAATTGCAAGGGCATAATTCGAAAAAGAAAAGGCCCAAATGAGCAAGGAAATTGCTCATTTGCAAGAAGAGCTTGAGGATATGAAAAATAGGGAATCAGCCCGAGAAAGAGAAAAGGAAAAGATCAAGAGAGAAAGGGACACTGCTAAAAGCGATCTTTAGGAATTACACTTGGAGAACAAGAGGTACCGTTTCGAGCTCATATTCGAGGAGACTCTCAAGACTTTCGGGGAATGGGAGCAAGAAGTCAAAAACCTCAAGAAGGAGAAGAACTATTGGATAGAGAGAGCAAAGCATGATGAAGCCCGAGCCAATCAACTAGAGAAATAAGCTAAGGAAAGCTTACACGGTGATGCTTCTGCTGACATGTCAAAGGGCCGTGAACGAGTAGGGGTTAGATTGAAGAGCAAGGCAATCAAAAGAGGACAGTAAAAAAGGTCCAAGATCCGAGGGAGTTACTGTAGGACCAGTGTTTTGTAATAGCATTTTTAAATTAGGATAGACAGATTATCAGATTGTCTTAAGCAGTGATCTTTTCTTTGATGTATTTAGTTCCAGGAAATCAATGAAAGACCGTTTGGTTGGAATTATCCCGAGGCCAATACTTTTAAATGCATTCGTCATTCATTTGTTCTTTCCTTTATATATTTTGTTTGTTCATTCATTTATATTTATAATCATTCATTCATTTATTCTTTATAAACTGTTCATACACTTAGTCATTTATTTATTTGTCCATTCATTTATTCTTTATAAATTAGTTAGTCAGGTTCATACACTTAGTCATTTACTTATTTGTTCATTCATTAACATTTAGTCATTTATTCATTCATTCATTTTTATAAAATAAAATAAAAAAATATGTCAATAATTTCTAATCCATGGTTTTTAAAACTAAAGGTACAATTGGTCGCACTTAGAAAGAATCAGACTTTCGACACCCCTACAATACTCGATCTCAAGCAAGAGCTATGGAGAACGATCAGCTTGCTAGAATTGAAAGGATGGAAAAAATTCAAAAAGAACTGTAGTAACAGTTAGCTAAGTCTCAAGAGGAGTCACGAGAACAAATGACAAACTCATGGAGATGATGAGTACCATGATGAGGCAGAAGTGGCCAGGAGAAAATTCAGTTATCGAAATGGGGGCAGTAAACCAAGAAGATCGACCAGAGGTGGTACAGAAAAATGGCCAGACATCCTTGCCTGTAGGAAATGAACTTTCGACTGGGGCAGCATCCTATATTTACATCCAACCAGTGGCCGAAGCACAGAATTTTGGTCCTAAAAGGGGTAATATTGGGGTTGATCCTATTGATGTGGAAGTTCCAGACTTTGAAGAAATGGCTGAAAAGGAAAGGGCAAAGATGACTGAACTAAAGAGGGTTGAAACTGCAAAATCCGAGAAAAAATATCAACTGCTGGAGGAAAGGTTGAGGGCAGTTGAAGGGGCGGATCTATTTGTCAGTCTAGATGCCAAAGAGATGAGTTTAGTGAACGGTCTGCTGATTTCTCCAAAGTTCAAAGTACCAGACTTTGAAAAATATAACGGAACTACCAACCCATCAGTGCATCTGACCATGTATTGC
The DNA here is from genome assembly GCA_030761205.1 of Fremontodendron californicum. Taxonomy (NCBI): domain Eukaryota; kingdom Viridiplantae; phylum Streptophyta; class Magnoliopsida; order Malvales; family Malvaceae; genus Fremontodendron; species Fremontodendron californicum. The sequence continues at coordinate 7,655,514 of JAULJL010000007.1, read as the reverse complement.
CGGAAGATGACCGAACATGATGAAGATGACAAATTGCTCATCCACTATTTCCAAGATAGCTTGATAGGGTCCGCAACTCGGTGGTATAACCAGCTTACCCGTTCTAAGATTCGTTCCTGGATGGATCTAGCCAAAGCTTTCATGGAACAGTACAAGCATGTGACAGACATGGTACCTGACCGTATAACTCTCCAAAACATGGAAAAGAAAGCTACTGAAAGCTTTAAAGAATATTCTCAGAGATGGAGAGACTAGGCTACACAAGTGCAACTGATAACTCATATAATTATATAGTTTTTAGTTATGTTTTATTATTGTTTTGTGTCAAATACGAGTTATTATTGTTTAGTCTAATTGTGTTTATGATCTTTTATATTTTTATGTAATTTGGTGTTTTTCACAAGTTTCTTTGAGTGATTTCAGATTACTAGAATTAAGGGCAAATCCAGTTCAGTTCCAGTTCCGACACCGTTTGCCATATCAGCTATATCTGGAGTTTCACTGAAGAAATAAGGCTGAAATTTTAACCGTGCAAAGTTAAGAGGCATATCTATCTTTTTCATGTTTTACACTTCTTGAAACGGAGTCGTTTTCCCTAGCGAAATCGACCATCAAGTTGGCTGATATGCAATGACGTCTGTGCTGACCTGTTTTCGTATTTTGCCCGTATCTTATTATCCACATCAGCAAATGAGCTGATTCCAACGGATATGGATCAGTAGCTGATAGGGGAACAATTTTCTAGAAGACCATGTGATCAGATCAGGCCTCCAATATTGACAAAATCGACCATCAAGTTGGATGATCAAAATTGTCATACAATATGACGAAAATTGTTAGAAAAATGCACCCACCTATTATACCTACCTTTGAAATTTGTAAAGCTTGTCTCTTGTCATTTAGCCCTCCAAAATGTGTATAAATAGAGGGCCTTGGATGATTGTAGAGGATCATATGGTACATTGGTAGGATATTAGACATTGTAATAAAATTCTCTAAGTTTTCTTCTTCTTTCTTTTCTCTAGTTTTCTTTTTCTTTATTTTCTTCTTCTTCTTTCTTTCTTTTATTTCCTTCTTAGATTCTCTTTAATTTTATGTTTATGTTTACAATGCCTATGCTAGGCTAAACTTCTATTTGGTTAAGGGTGATTTCAAAGCTCTAGACATGTTTTGTGATTGATTTTTAGATTCTATCTATCATTAATTTTCTATCAAAGTTGCTTATGTTCTTCTACAAGAATTGTTCATGATGTTGTCTTGATTTATTTAGGTGTACAACTAGATAGATCTTGATAATTATCTATTGCTAGTTTAGGAGTCTTGATCCGTGTAATTGTCTTGATTTCCTATTCATAAGTGGCAATTTGTGATTAATGATTATGGTCAAGTTTTCAATAATTGCAAAGTGGAACATAACCTAAGTTGAACAATCCGAGCTTATGTGTTTGTTGCTTAGATCAACCTATCTTTCTCATCATAAAGCTGCCATTAAATTGAATTTAGAGAGCTTATTCTAGGTTGTTTAATGGTTAGAGATTAAATAGAGAGCTTGTTCTATTTAACGACAAACTAAGGAAAGATTGGGATAACAGAGCTTGTTGTTATCTACGGTTGTTAACTTTGATAGTTGGTTGATATTGATAGATCTGAAATTGATTCTTAATGATGTCTAGTGGTGGAGAATGAAACCTTAACCATATTTTTCATATTTGATTCTTCTTACTTACTTGTTTTCTTGCTTTTCTAGTTTGCTTATTTTTAAAAGTATATTTATTTTTATTGGCTGGTTATACCGCCTAATTTGTATATTAACTTTGTTTTATTTTTATTGGCTGGTTATACCGCCTAATTTAGTATATATATTGGCTGGTTATACCGCCTAATTTAGTATATATATTTTTATTGGCTGGTTATACCGCCTTGCATCTTATTCTTATTATTTACTTTAGTTTAAATCTGGCTTCAAAACCCCCTTTTCTTTTATTGTTCTTGAATTTAAGTTTTAAACTATTAACTTATAAACTAAAACCCAATCCCTGAGGACTCGACCCTTGCTAACTACTATACTTACAATTTATCTTTTTAGTGCAAGGTTAAATAAGATACACTCTTTTGGGTGCATCAAATTTTTGGCGCCGTTGCCGGGGATTGCTTTCTTTAGTTTATTAGTTTATTGGTTTATTCTTATTTTCTGTTCTAATTATTTACTTTCTTATTTTTTTTTATTAGTGAATGTTCCAAGCTCCCGAAGAAGACTTACTACTTAGGAAAATTCGGGAATTTATAACTTCTCACCAACAACCAATCGAGGAGTTGATCCAAAACATCCAAGAGAAGCAAGGAGAGATGGCAGCAGCTGACAACCGAACTCTCAAGGAGCTAGCCGCTCCGGACTTGGGTCAACAACCATTATGCATTGAATATGCTAATCTTGAGGTAGCTTTTGAATTAAAATCTGGTTTGATTCATCTTCTCCCAACTTTTCATGGTTTTGCAGGAGAGGATTCAAATAAGCACCTCAAGGAATTCCATGTAGTTTGCTCAAGCATGAGACCAACAGGGGTCACGGAAGAGCAAGTTAAGTTGAGAGCCTTCCCATTCTCTCTAGCTGATTCAGCAAAGGAATGGCTCTACTATCTACCATCCGGGACCATCACTACATGGAATGATTTGAAGAAAGCATTCTTGGAAAGGTATTTCCCAGCATCTAAGGCTGCCAACATTAGGAAAGAGATATGTGGGATTCGGCAATACAACGGAGAGTCCTTATATGAATATTGGGAGAGGTTCAAGAAACTTTGTGCATCATGTCCACACCATCAAATAAGTGAACAACTTCTCATCCAATACTTCTATGAAGGTCTCATGCCCATGGAGAGAAGTATGATAGATGCCGCTAGTGGGGGAGCTCTAGTTGATAAGACTCCCAGGGCTGCTAGAACATTAATCTCCAACATGGCAGCCAATTCTCAACAGTTCTCAATGAGACAAGATCCACCACCACAACCCAAGAGAGTTAATGAGGTAAGTATATCATCCCTTGAACAAAAATTTGATAAACTGACTTCTCTTGTTCAACAATTGGCTGTAGGTAAAATACAACAAATAAAGGCTTGTGGCATATGTTCAAACATAGGGCACCAAACTGATATGTGTCCAACACTTCAAGAGGATACCAATGAACATGTGAATGCCATGGGTGGATTTCAGAACCAATCAAGGAAATATGATCCCTACTCAAACACTTACAATCCAGGATGGAGGGATCATCCAAACTTCAATTATGGAGGGAACCAATCACAAACTATTCCTCCACCATTTGACCACAGGCCACCGGGTTTTCAGCAAAGAGTGCAACAACCATACCAAACCCGACAACAACTACCACCCACCCAAAATTCAGGTACTTCTATTGAAGATCTTGTTAAAGCTTTTTCTACTAATACAATTCAATTTCAACAGGAAACAAAGACAAGTATTCGAAATTTGGAGACTCAAATAGGGCAATTGGCAACAACCATGAGTCAAATGCAAGCAAGGGATTCTGGGAAATTACCTTCCCAAACTATAGTGAATCCAAGAGAGAATGCCAATGCTATAACTTTAAGAAGTGGGAAACAGCTAGAGACACCACAAATGATAGTGCTCAAGGGGAGAACAATACCATGGCATCCTCTTCACATCCCAACGAGCCACTAAAAAAGGTAATTCCTAAACCATCCTTTCCTTCTTATATAACTCCTCCACCTTTTCCTGGCAGGTTAGCAAAGTCCAAGAAGGAGGAGCAAGAGAAGGAAATTTTGGAAACTTTCCGGAAAGTAGAGGTGAACATTCCTTTACTAGATGCTATCAAGCAAGTGCCAAGATATGCCAAGTTCCTAAAAGAGTTGTGCACATCTAAACGGAAGTTGAAATGGAATGAAAAGGTAAGTGTGGGGGAGAATGTGTCAGCTGTTCTTCAAAAGAAACTCCCACCTAAATGCAAGGATCCAGGTATGTTTACCATTCCTTGTAAGATAGGCAACACCAGGTTTGAGCGTGCTATGCTAGATCTAGGGGCATCTATTAATGTCATGCCATATTCAATTTATGCTTCATTGAATCTAGGACCATTAGAGGAAACCGGTGTTATAATACAACTTGCTGACCGTTCTAACACTTATCCAAGAGGAGTTGTAGAAGACGTTCTTGTACAGGTTAATGAATTGGTTTTTCCCGCTGACTTTTATGTTATTGAGATGGAAGATGAGATGTCTTCTAATCCCACACCTATTCTATTAGGGAGACCATTCTATGGAATTTGATGGTGAAATAATTCGCTTTAACATTTTTGAGGCCATGAGATATCCTAGTGATGTGCATTCTGTTTTTAATATTGATATAATTGACTCACTAGTGCAGCAAGCTTATGAGCTAGATGGTGAAGATAGTGTGGAAATAGTCCTTAGCAACCATCTCGGAATGGGGAATGCTAAACTAGCCTTGAGTGACCATGTGGAAGGGGCACTAGAATCTTTACACTCGCTGCCACCTAAAGATGCAAGGTTTGATGTTTCATTTATTGATTTGCCTTTATCTAATGAGAAACTTCTACCTTCCATTTTGCAGGCACCAACTTTAGAGTTGAAACCACTACCGAACCACTTGAAATATGTGTTCCTAGGTAAAAAGGACACACTACCGATCATCATTGCCAAAGAGCTCACACCTTTGCAAGAAGAGCGACTTATCCGGGTGCTTAGAGAGCATAAAACAGCAATTGGTTGGACAATTGCCGATATCAAGGGAATAAGCCCATCCATGTGCATGCACCGGATTTTGTTAGAGGAAGGGTCCAAACCAACAAGAGAAGCACAAAGAAGATTGAACCCTCCTATGATGGAGGTTGTGAAAAAGGAGATACTGAAGCTCCTAGATGTTGGAGTGATCTATCCTATCTCGGATAGCAAATGGGTGAGCCCGGTCCAAGTGGTTCCAAAGAAATCAGGTGTAACGGTGGTAACAAATAATGAGAATGAACTTGTTCCTACTAGGATTCAAACAGGATGGCGAGTTTGTATTGATTATCGTAAACTTAATTCCACAACTCGCAAAGACCACTTTCCTTTACCTTTTATTGATCAAATGCTTGAAAGGTTAGCTGGCCATTCTCATTATTGTTTTCTTGATGGTTTTTCAGGTTATAATCAGATAGCCATTGCTCCGGAGGACCAAGAGAAAACAACATTCACATGTCCATTTGGTACTTTTGCATACCGGCGTATGCCATTTGGTCTTTGTAATGCACCAGCTACATTCCAAAGGTGTATGGTTAGCATATTTTCAGATTATGTAGAGAACATCATAGAAGTGTTTATGGATGATTTTAGTGTCTATGGTGATTCTTTTGATAGATGTTTAGAGAACCTTACACTTTTACTTGAAAGATGCATGGAAACTAACCTTGTTTTGAATTGGGAAAAATGACACTTTATGGTAGAACAAGGAATAGTTTTGGGCCATGTTATTTCTTCTAGAGGGATAGAGGTTGATAAGTCTAAAATAGATATTATGCATTCTTTACCACCTCCCACAAATGTGAGAGAGGTTCGTTCTTTTCTTGGACATGCAGGTTTCTATAGGAGATTTATCAAAGACTTCTCAAAGATCACATTACCTCTTTGCAAGCTACTACAAAAAGATGTGGTTTTCCACTTTGATGATAAATTCAAAGAGGCGTTTGAAACATTGAAGGGACTATTGACATCAGCTCCTATCATCCAACCACCAGATTGGAATGTACCTTTTGAAATCATGTGTGATGCTAGTGACTATGCCATTGGAGCTGTTTTGGGCCAACGGGTTGGCAAAGCCTCACATGCCATTTATTATGCCTCCCAAACTCTTAATGATGCTCAATTGAACTATTCCACTACTGAAAAAGAACTTTTGGCTGTTGTATTTGCTTTAGAAAAATTTCGATCTTATTTAATTGGTACTAAAGTAATTGTATATTCTGACCATGCAGCCCTTAAGTACTTACTCACTAAAAAGGAGGCCAAACCAAGGTTGATTAGATGGATACTTCTCTTACAAGAGTTTGATTTGGAGATAAAAGATAAGAGAGGTAGTGACAACCTGGTTGCGGACCATCTTAGCCGTTTAGTTCATGAAGAGGATGCACTACCCTTGCATGAGAACTTTCCGGATGAGCAACTTCTTTTTATAAGTACAACAACTCCTTGGTATGCTGATATTGTTAATTACTTAGTTACCAAGAAGTTGCCACAAGAGTTGACACAAGCTCAAAGAAATAAGATCAAGATTGATGCCAAATACTACATATGGGATGATCCTTACCTTTGGAAGCATTGCTCCGATCAGATTATAAGAAGGTGTGTACTCGAAACTGAATTTCAATCTATTCTCACCTTTTGTCACTCTTATGCATGTGGAGGACACTTTGGATCCAAAAGAACAGCCATGAAAGTTCTTGATTCTGGATTTTATTGGCCTACCATATTCAAAGATGCATACCTCTTTTGCAAGTCATGTGATCGTTGCCAAAGAACAGGTAACTTAGGTGCTAGAAATCAAATGCCTCAAACTCCAATACTTATTGTTGAAATTTTTGATGTATGGGGCATGGATTTCATGGGACCTTTTCCTCCTTCTTTTGTTAATCTTTATATTTTACTTGCCGTTGATTATGTTTCAAAGTGGGTGGAAGCAAAATCCACTAGGACTAATGACTCTAAAGTTGTTTCAGATTTTGTCAAGACTAACATATTTGCTAGGTTTGGAACGCCAAAGGCCATAATCAGCGATAGAGGTACTCACTTTTGCAATAGGACTATGGAAGCACTTTTGAGGAAGTATAACATCACACACAAGGTCTCCACCTCATATCATCCTCAAACTAGTGGGCAAGCTGAAGTATCAAACCGAGAAGTTAAGTCCATCCTTGAAAAGACAGTTAATCCAAATAGGAAGGATTGGAGTTCACGACTTGATGATGCACTTTGGGCTTATAGGACAACATATAAGACACCCATTGGTATGTCTCCTTATCGACTTGTTTATGGTAAGCCTTGTCATCTTCCGGTTGAATTGGAACATAAATCATATTGGGCTATCAAACAATGCAACATGGAGATGGATGAGACAGGAAAGAAAAGAAAACTTGACCTACAAGAATTAGAGGAGATAAGGAATGATGCCTATCAGAATTCTAGGATTTACAAGGAAAAGACTAAGGCATTCCATGACAAGATGATATCAAGAAAGGAATTTGTTGTTGGACAAAAAGTTCTTCTCTTCCATTGATGCACCCAAAAGAGTGTATCTTATTTAACCTTGCACTAAAAAGATAAATTGTAAGTATAGTAGTTAGCAAGGGTCGAGTCCTCAGGGATTGGGTTTTAGTTTATAAGTTAATAGTTTAAAACTTAAATTCAAGAACAATAAAAGAAAAGGGGTTTTTGAAGCCAGATTTAAACTAAAGTAAATAATAAGAATAAGATGCAAGGCGGTATAACCAGCCAATAAAAATATATATACTAAATTAGGCGGTATAACCAGCCAATAAAAATATATATACTAAATTAGGCGGTATAACCAGCCAATAAAAATAAAACAAAGTTAATATACAAATTAGGCGGTATAACCAGCCAATAAAAATAAATATAAAAAATAAGCAAACTAAAAGTAAGAAAACAAATAAGTAAGAAGAATCAAATATGAAAAATATGGTTAAGGTTTCATTCTCCACCACTAGACATCATTAAGAATCAATTTCAGATCTATCAATATCAACCAACTATCAAAGTTAACAATCGTAGATAACAACAAGCTCTGTTACCCCAATCTTTTCTTAGTTTGTCGTTAAATAGAACAAGCTCTCTATTTAATCTCTAACCATTAAACAACCTAGAATAAGCTCTCTAAATTCAATTTAATGGCAGCTTTATGATGAGAAAGATAGGTTGATCTAAGCAACAAACACATAAGCTCGGATTGTTCAACTTAGGTTATGTTCCACTTTGTAATTATTGAAAACTTGACCATAATCATTAATCACAAATTGCCACTTATGAATAGGAAATCAAGACAATTACACGGATCAAGACTCCTAAACTAGCAATAGATAATTATCAAGATCTATCTAGTTGTACACCTAAATAAATCTAGACAACATCATGAACAATTCTTGTAGAAGAACATAAGCAACTTTGATAGAAAATTAATGATAGATAGAATCTGAAAATCAATCACAAAACATGTCTAGGGCTTTGAAATCACCCTTAACCAAATAGAAGTTTAGCCTAGCATAGGCATTATAAACATAAACATAAAATTAAAGAAAATCTAAGAAGAAAATAAAAGAAAGAAAGAAGAAGAGGAAGAATATTAATTATCCAACCTCTTGCTCTCTCTAAAGAAAAAGAAAACTAGAGAAAAGAAAGAAAACTAGAGAAAAGAAAGAAGAAGAAAACTTAGAGAATTTTATTAAAATGGCTAATATCCTACCTATGTACAATATGCTCCTCTACAATCATCTAAGGCCCTCTATTTATACACATTTTGGAAGGCTAAATGACAAGAGACAAGCTTTACAAATTTCAAAGGTAGGTATAATAGGTGGGTGAATTTTTCTAACAATTTTCGTCATATTGTATGACAATTTTGATCAGCCAACTTGATGGTCGATTTCGTCAATGTTGGAGGCCTTATCTGATCACATGGTATTCTAGAAAAAGGTTCCCCTATCAGTTACGGATCCATAGCCATTGGAATCAGCTCATTTTCTGATGTGGATAAGCAGATATGGGCAAAATACGAAAACATGTCAGCACAGACGTCATTGCACATCAGCCAACTTGATGGTCGATTTCGTCAATATTAGAGGCCTGATCTGATCATATAGTCTTCTAGACAAAGGTTCCCGTATCAGTTACGGATCCATAGCCATTGAAATCAGATCATTTGCTGATGTGGATAAGCAGATATGGGTAAAATACGAAAACAGGTCAGCACAGACGTCATTGCACATCAGCCAACTTGATGGTCGATTTCGCTAGGGAAAACGACTCCGTTTCAAGAAGTATAAAACATGAAAAAGATAGATATGCCTCTTAGCTTTGCACGGATACAAATTTCAGCCTTATTGCTTCAGTGAAACTCCAGATATAGCTGATATGGCAAAATGTGTCGGAACTGGAACTGAACTGGATTTGCCCTTAATTCTAGTAATCTGAAATCACTCAAAGAAACTTGTGAAAAACACCAAATTACATAAAAATATAAAAGATCATAAACACAATTAGACTAAACAATAATAACTCGTATTTGACACAAAACAATAATAAAACATAACTAAAAACTATATAATTATACGAGTTATCACACCCCCACACTTAGATTGTTGCTAGTCCCTAGCAACGACTCAATAAAAATAAAATAAGAAAATCTAATCTAATCCACTTTCGTAGGAAATCACGGTGGCACTTAGCATGTGACACAAGCCTTTAAACCCCTAGGTGTCCCTAGTGGACGAGTTTAGTCTCGTGAGGGTTTACTAGAACGATACCCACAAACATTGAAAAATTAAAATATAAATAAACTTCATATAAATAAACTACATATACTAAAAATATTTACTCCTAATCCTTTCAATACAAATTAGAGACAATATTTGAACAAGTCTTATAAACTAATCAATAGCTTAAAAAATTTCACAAAAAATCATGCTTGAATGTAAATTGTTTGAGTTAAGCCAATATTAGCATAACATATCTCAATCAAAATAGTGCATGTTCAAATTTAATCTCAACTTCTCACATGGGATACTCTCTTGATTTTCACTCTTTAAAGTAGTGGTAAAGTGTTTACACTCAATCAATCTCATGAAAACACTTCTACCATATGCTTGCTTGTCCACCTATTCTCCACTAAAAGATCATGCAACTTCATAAATCAAGAGGTCTTTAATCAAGGTTGTAATGGGGCCAAGGGGTTTGTAATGTGGTTGAAAAACAAAAGGATAAAGATATCACAAAGGTTCCAAAGAGTTCATAAAGTTTAGAGACATAAAAAGATTATACAAAGAAACTTCTCAAAACTCTTTACAAGTACATAGTCACCTAGGCCGGATATTCATGTTGGGCCTTTTCTTCATTCTAAACAACTTTGTAACATCTTTTTCTTTTTCCACAAATTCAAGAGATGATTCATTTTTTTTTATATAGAAATGTATTTGCCAGTATTCCATTTCTTTTTCTCTTGACTTTTCTTTTCTTTTCCCCCCACACTTATTTCTTGTTTCTAACCAAAAAATATCCCTTGTCTTTGCAACTTGTCTCAAATCATGCTAATTCATCTTTGGAACAAAGGTAAAGATATAAGTATATTTAGGTTAGGGACAAGTTATGGTTACCAAAGAGATAGCTTATTCAATGTAGGCTCAAATTGGTTCACTAAGGGTGTGTTCTCTTGGAACATCAATAAGGGATGGTTGTTTGGCCCTGGCTAAAAATCCTAATGCCTCTATCATATTCATGTTGTCACATGCATCAATATAGTCTCAAACGGTTTAAAGCAAGTTCTAGAGAATCATGTAATCATAAGAGCACTCAAGAAAGAAATTAGATTGATTTGTATAATGCATCAATCATTTTAGGCTCAAAAACTCACAAGAATGATTATACAAGTCAGATTAAGTCTAAACATGCTTGTTTCTCAATCAACATATCATATTAACATTGGCTCATAAAAAGGTTGACATCAAGCTCAATTCTCATGAAAATCTTCTCACTAATAAATATGTTTTAGACTTATGCAATTCATATCTCATCATTGTATTAAAAAGGAACTAAAACACACTAAAAAATAATAATAATAATAAAGACTCATAAAAAAAAAATAGTAGACAAAAATAAAAGAAATCCTAAATCATTCCCCCCACACTTAATTCTTACATTGTCCTCAATGTAAGTCTATTAACCCAAATGAAAGAATCATGTGTAAGAGAAAAGAACTAATAACATAAGAATAGGAATAACTAGACTCAAAACAAAACAAACTCATGCAACCTAAATAATCCTAAAATACTAAACCAAAATTAACAAGTAAACATAAAAACATTAAAATCAAACTGACAATGTATGTCTCAAGTCTCCCTTACTCAGACCTTGTTCAGAATGAATACTTCTAAATTGCTTAAAACACAACAAACTTTTTTTTTTTTTTTGAAAAGAAGAAATCAAATTGACAAGGTATGTCTCAAGTCTCCCTTACTCAGACCTTGTTCAGAATGAATACTTCTAAATGGCTTAAAACACAAATTTTATTTTAATGCGTTGGGACGAAGTACTTTCCATTTTTTTTTTCTTTTTTTCGAGTGCCTGAAAGAGAATGAGTACATGGTGTAATATATAGAGGACTGAGTAGTGAATCAGACAAGAGTAATAATGTCGCCGAAAGTGTATCTGACCTGTCAGAAGAAAATGTTAACCTAACAAAAGATTTTTGCGTGATTTCAAGAAGAAAATCAAAAAGAGAAGAAAAATCAACCGTAAAAGTCAAGAGTAATAATGTCGCCGAAAGTGTATTTGACCTGTCAGAAGAAAATGTTAACCTAACAAAAGATTTTTGCGTGATTTCAGGAAGAAAATAAAAAAGAGAAGAAAAATCAATCGTAAAAGACAAATAAAAAAAATGAGAATAATTACACAAATCGAATAACACGTAAATTAAACCGAAATAAAGTTATTGCAAATCAAACCAAAAGCTGAGAAGTCATTTATTGTAGTTGTGATTGTGGCTCACATCTTCCTCTGGTTTTACGTCCAGAAACGGCTTAAACGCCTTCTATGAGTCGAGGATATGCTTCCCATCCAGTTTTCTTACAAGCTGGCAAACAGGGTCTTTTAACATCAGATTCCCAAGATGTTGCCATTCCCTTTGGAATTGTGGCCATAAATCAAGAATTTCTCTTTGTACGTCTCCACTAGGATGCGTCTCAAGAGAAAGTTGGATATTACCCAAATTCTCCTTACTCAGTCCATCCTTAATGAATTCAATTTTATCATCTCGATTAGAGGACGGAATCCCAATAGAACGACATTTACCGTTACACGTCCATCGTGCACATTTGTGGCAATTTGAACTCATGCGCTTTGCTCGTCGCTTCTTTGCAAAAGTGCTTCTACCTGTACCTGGTAAATGCAAAACAGGAAGATATTCATCTTCACGTACCTTGGCTTCAATTATCCAACGTATGTCGTCAGGAATCCCTTTGTGCATAAGCATTCTTAATCTTTCAAATCGAACTTGGTAAAGCTTCAGTAAAATATTTCGAGAAAAAGGAGGAAATCGTTTATGCAATCTTGTGAGAATATCATCCATCCTGAAAAAAATGAAAAAAAATTGAAAGAGAAATTGGAAGAGAAATTTATATACAATATCAGTTTTGTGGGTAGCTGATAGAACCGATTTAAATAATCACGGAGTACCGTTATCCGCCATTTAACCGGGGTTAAAAAAAAAATTATATTTACATCTAGTGTTTTTCAAAACAAGGATCAGAAAGAAAAACAACATAAAAAGACTCAAAAACAAAACACTCTAAATAAAATCCTAAATTCTCCCCCCCCACACATAATTCTTACATTGTCATTAATGTAATGCTATTATCCCCCAATGCAAGAATTATATGTAAGAGAAAAGAACTATTAAACAAAAGAAACTTATGCAGCCTAAATGAACTTAAAAGCAGTAAACACAATTAACAAAGAAACATAAGAAATAAAATAAAAACAATAAAAATAATAAAAGAAAAAGGAAAAGAAAGAGAAAGCAAATCTGAATATGGAAGGTTGGCAATTTCATCTTTAATTGGGTTGTCTTCCCAATTAACACTTGAGTTAGTGTTTTGAATCTAACCAACACCCCTTCTTGGCTTTTTAGGCTTGTCAGGCTCATACATGAAATTTCCCAAATTTATGCGTTTGAGAGGAAGCTTTCTTTGCACAACAGTGGATGCATTCTCCATTACAAGTATTATTCCATCATCCTTGGTGGTGCATATCTCATCGAGGAATGGTGCATCTTTTGGTACTTGTTGAATGGCATCCACAAATAAACTGTTTAAGGTTTCCAGGATGTCTTGTTCATGTTCCTCCTCCTTGAACTTTGCGAATCTACTAGGAAAAGGTGGAGAAGAAACATTAGCAAAAATTGGAATCTTAAACGTTACCTCCGGTGTCGAAATACTCTTATTTGGATCTGTGGCTTTATTATCCTCAAGAATAGAATCCATCTCTAATTTTGTCTCATCCTCATCTTGTTCCTCATTCCTGAAGGTCACAATAGTAGCATTCTCCTTTGGGTTAATCATCGTTTGGGCAGGGAGTTCTTCAGATCTTTGTGCTACCCATCCCACCATACTACTAGCCAATTGGCTCATTTGCTTTTCCAAACTCTGGATGCTTGCCCTTGTTTCCTGTTGAAATTGCAAATTATTAGTAACAAGTGAATAGACAAGATCTTCTAAAAAAGTACCTGAGTTTTGAGTCATATGTGATGGCTGAAAAAGATCTGATTCTTGAGACCATGATTGATTGAAGATAGATGGATGAGTGTAACTGGCATAAGGATCTACTTCTTGGAAATTTTTTGAGTAGCCATAATTAGTATGATCCCACCATCCCTCATGGTAAGTGTTTGAGTAATAATCATGCAGTTGGTCTTGGAACACTTGATGGCCTTGACATCCTCCCATGGCCAATTGTTGAACTGGGAAGGTGAGATTGGCTTGTTGATTCTCCATGTTCATGTATGCCACCAACTCTTCAAGTGTTAGATTGCTCAATTCCATCGTTTTTTTTTTTTTTTTTTTCAAAATTTGATAAGAAAAACCCGTATGTACAAGAAAACAAAACTCATTAGAACTGAAAATAAGAATAAACCAAGTAACAAATAAACTAAAGAAAACAATCCCCGGCAACGGCGCCAAAAATTTGATGCACCCAAAAGAGTGTATCTTATTTAACCTTGCACTAAAAAGATAAATTGTAAGTATAGTAGTTAGCAAGGGTCGAGTCCTCAGGGATTGGGTTTTAGTTTATAAGTTAATAGTTTAAAACTTAAATTCAAGAACAATAAAAGAAAAGGGGTTTTTGAAGCCAGATTTAAACTAAAGTAAATAATAAGAATAAGATGCAAGGCGGTATAACCAGCCAATAAAAATATATATACTAAATTAGGCGGTATAACCAGCCAATAAAAATATATATACTAAATTAGGCGGTATAACCAGCCAATAAAAATAAAACAAAGTTAATATACAAATTAGGCGGTATAACCAGCCAATAAAAATAAATATAAAAAATAAGCAAACTAAAAGTAAGAAAACAAATAAGTAAGAAGAATCAAATATGAAAAATATGGTTAAGGTTTCATTCTCCACCACTAGACATCATTAAGAATCAATTTCAGATCTATCAATATCAACCAACTATCAAAGTTAACAATCGTAGATAACAACAAGCTCTGTTACCCCAATCTTTTCTTAGTTTGTCGTTAAATAGAACAAGCTCTCTATTTAATCTCTAACCATTAAACAACCTAGAATAAGCTCTCTAAATTCAATTTAATGGCAGCTTTATGATGAGAAAGATAGGTTGATCTAAGCAACAAACACATAAGCTCGGATTGTTCAACTTAGGTTATGTTCCACTTTGTAATTATTGAAAACTTGACCATAATCATTAATCACAAATTGCCACTTATGAATAGGAAATCAAGACAATTACACGGATCAAGACTCCTAAACTAGCAATAGATAATTATCAAGATCTATCTAGTTGTACACCTAAATAAATCTAGACAACATCATGAACAATTCTTGTAGAAGAACATAAGCAACTTTGATAGAAAATTAATGATAGATAGAATCTGAAAATCAATCACAAAACATGTCTAGGGCTTTGAAATCACCCTTAACCAAATAGAAGTTTAGCCTAGCATAGGCATTATAAACATAAACATAAAATTAAAGAAAATCTAAGAAGAAAATAAAAGAAAGAAAGAAGAAGAGGAAGAATATTAATTATCCAACCTCTTGCTCTCTCTAAAGAAAAAGAAAACTAGAGAAAAGAAAGAAAACTAGAGAAAAGAAAGAAGAAGAAAACTTAGAGAATTTTATTAAAATGGCTAATATCCTACCTATGTACAATATGCTCCTCTACAATCATCCAAGGCCCTCTATTTATACACATTTTGGAAGGCTAAATGACAAGAGACAAGCTTTACAAATTTCAAAGGTAGGTATAATAGGTGGGTGAATTTTTCTAACAATTTTCGTCATATTGTATGACAATTTTGATCAGCCAACTTGATGGTCGATTTCGTCAATGTTGGAGGCCTTATCTGATCACATGGTATTCTAGAAAAAGGTTCCCCTATCAGTTACGGATCCATAGCCGTTGGAATCAGCTCATTTGCTGACGTGGATAAGCAGATATGGGCAAAATACGAAAACATGTCAGCACAGACGTCATTGCACATCAGCCAACTTGATGGTCGATTTCGTCAATATTAGAGGCCTGATCTGATCATATAGTCTTCTAGACAAAGGTTCCCGTATCAGTTACGGATCCATAGCCATTGAAATCAGATCATTTGCTGATGTGGATAAGCAGATATGGGTAAAATACGAAAACAGGTCAGCACAGACGTCATTGCACATCAGCCAACTTGATGGTCGATTTCGCTAGGGAAAACGACTCCGTTTCAAGAAGTATAAAACATGAAAAAGATAGATATGCCTCTTAGCTTTGCACGGATACAAATTTCAGCCTTATTGCTTCAGTGAAACTCCAGATATAGCTGATATGGCAAAATGTGTCGGAATTGGAACTGAACTGGATTTGCCCTTAATTCTAGTAATCTGAAATCACTCAAAGAAACTTGTGAAAAACACCAAATTACATAAAAATATAAAAGATCATAAACACAATTAGACTAAACAATAATAACTCGTATTTGACACAAAACAATAATAAAACATAACTAAAAACTATATAATTATACGAGTTATCATCCATTCACGCCTTAAGTTATATCCAGGTAAGTTACGTTCTCGTTGGGTTGGACCTTTTGTTATTACTAATGTATTTACTCATGGTGCAGTTGAAATCCAAAGCCCAAAAACAGATAAGGCATTCAAAGTGAATGGTCATAGATTGAAGCCTTACTATGAGAACTTTTCAATACAAGATGTGGAGGAGTTTCCACTTTTTGAGCCAAAGTATGTTGAATAATAATGGCATGGGTCTAAGTTAGGCTGATGACAATAAACCAAGCGCTCCTTGGGAGGCAACCCAAAAGGATGGAGAGCATCTATTATATCAGATTTGCATATTCCTTACTCTCCATCATTCTATCTTTTATTGTTTTTCTTTTCTTTTGTTTAATAGTTCTTTTCTCTTACATATAATTCTTGCATTGGGGGATAATAGCATTACATTGAGGACAATGTAAAAATTATGTGTGGGGGGAAGAATTTAGGATTTTATTTAGAGTGTTTTGTTTTTGAGTTTTTTTTATGTTGTTTTTCTTTCTGATCCTTTTTTGAAAATAACTAGATGTAAATATAATTTTTATTTTTTTTACCCCGGTTAAATGGCGGATAACGGTACTCCGTGATTATTTAAATCGGTTCCATCAGCTACCCACAAAACTGATATTGTATATAAATTTCTCTTCCAATTTCTCTTTCAATTTTTTTTTCATTTTTTTCAGGATGGATGATATTCTCACAAGATTGCAGAAACGATTTCCTCCTTTTCCTCGAAATATTTTACTGAAGCTTTACCAAGTTCGATTTGAAAGATTAAGAATGCTTATGCACAAAGGGATTCCTGAAGACATACGTTGGATAATTGAAGCCAAGGTACGTGAAGATGAATATCTTCCTGTTTTGCATTTACCAGGTACAGGTAGAAGCACTTTTGCAAAGAAGCGACGAGCAAAGCGCATGAGTTCAAATTGCCACAAATGTGCACGATGGACGTGTAACGGTAAATGTCGTTCTATTGGGATTCCGTCCTCTAATCGAGATGAAAAAATTGAATTCATTAAGGATGGACTGAGTAAGGAGAATTTGGGTAATATCCAACTTTCTCTTGAGACGCATCCTAGTGGAGACGTACAAAGAGAAATTCTTGATTTATGGCCGCAATTCCAAAGGGAATGGCAACATCTTGGGAATCTGATGTTAAAAGACCCTGTTTGCCAGCTTGTAAGAAAACTGGATGGGAAGCATATCCTCGACTCATAGAAGGCGTTTAAGCCGTTTCTGGACGTAAAACCAGAGGAAGATGTGAGCCACAATCACAACTACAATAAATGACTTCTCAGCTTTTGGTTTGATTTGCAATAACTTTATTTTGGTTTAATTTACGTGTTGTTCGATTTGTGTAATTATTCTCATTTTTTTTTATTTGTCTTTTACGGTTGATTTTTTCTTCTCTTTTTGATTTTCTTCCTGAAATCACGCAAAAATCTTTTGTTAGGTTAACATTTTCTTCTGACAGGTCAGATACACTTTCGGCGACATTATTACTCTTGTCTGATTCACTACTCAGTCCTCTATATATTACACCATGTACTCATTCTCTTTCAGGCACTCGAAAAAAAAAATGGAAAGTACTTCATCCCAGCGCATTAAAAAAATTTGTGTCTTTGGAGGTGCTTATCCAGGGAAAAATAACATATTCGCTGATGAAGCCATAAGAGTTTGAGTAATACTTGCCCAACAAAAGATCCACTTGATTTATGGAGGCGGTAGTACGGGTTTAATGGGAGCAGTCGCTACAGCAGCACACGCCGGAGGAAGTCCAGTTCTAGGAATCGTGCCAAAACTATTCACAAGTTTTTGTGGACCTACCGTGGGTAAGGAAATACAAGTCTGGAGTATCCCTGAACGGATGACAATCATGTACCATTCTGCCGATGCATTCATTGCTTTACCAGGAGGTTTGGGTACATTGGAAGAAATAGCTTGCGTGGCTTCTTGGTCATCTTTGGTCACAAATAAGAAACCCATTGGTTTGCTTAATATTAATGGTTATTTTAGTAATTTGCTTTCATATTTAGATAATGCTGTGGATAATGGATTCATGTTTTCAGAGGCAAGGAGAACCATAATTTCTGCTACAACCATTGAAGATTTACTTAAAAAGCTCCAAGCTTATGAGTGTTTATCTGCTACGATTGTTTCGCAAACGCTCGAAAAAAGAAAAAGAGATATGGACGAGCAAGGAGTGGATTGCACTTTGTCTTTGTGACATTATCTAACATTTTGCTTGTTGTGTCTCAGTTATAATAAGTGGTTAGCAACCTCTACAGGTAATATCTCCTAAATTCTACCTTTAAAATTTGACATTGGGGACAATGTCATATTTTAGTAGGGGGTAAGGGACATATTTTGCTAATTTAAAAAAAAAAAGTTTGTTGTGTTTTAAGCTATTTGGAAGTATTCATTCTGAACAAGGTCTGAGTAAGGGAGACTTGAGACATACCTTGTTAGTTTGATTTTAATCTTTTTATGTTTACTTGTTAATTTTTGTTTAGTATTTTAGGATTATTTAGGTTGCATGAGTTTGTTTTGTTTTGAGTCTTAGTTGTTCCTATTCTTATGTTATTAGTTCTTTTCTCTTACACATGATTCTTTCATTTGGGTTAATAGACTTACATTGAGGACAATGTAAGAATTAAGTGTGGGGGGAATGATTTAGGATTTCTTTTATTTTTGTCTACTATTTTTTTTTATGAGTCTTTATTATTATTATTATTTTTAGTATGTTTTAGTTCCTTTTTAATACAATGATGAGATATGAATTGCATAAGTCTAAAACAGATTTATTAGTGAGAAGATTTTCATGAGAATTGAGCTTGATGTCAACCTTTTTATGAGCCAATGTTAATATGATATGTTGGTTGAGAAAGAAGCATGTTTAGACTTAATCTGACTTGTATAATCATCCTTGTGAGTTTTTGAGCCTATAATGATTGATGCAGTATACAAATCAATCTAATTTCTTTCTTGAGTGCTCTTATGATTACATGATTCTCTAGAACTTGCTTTAAACCGTTTGAGACTATATTGATACATGTGACAACATGAATATGATAGAGGCATTAGGATTATAACCAGAGCCAAACAGCCATCCATTATTAATGTTCTAAGAGAACATCCCCACTAGTGAGCCAATTTGAGCCTACATTAAATATGCTGTTTTATTGGTAACCACAACTTACACCTAGCCTAAATATACTTATATCCTTACCCTTGTTCTAAAGATGGATTATATATTTTGAGACATATTGCAAAAAACAAGGGATATTTTTAGTTGAAAATTTGGGTTAGAAACAAGAAATAAGTGTGGGGGGAAAAGAAAAGAAAAGTCAAGAGAAAAAGAAATGGAATACTGGCAAATACATTCCTATGTAAAAAATATGAATCATCTCTTGAATTTGTGGAAAAAGAAAAAGATGTTACAAAGTTGTTTAGAATGAAGAAAAGGCCCAACATGAATATTCGGCCTAGGTGACTATGTACTTGTAAAGAGTTTTGAGAAGTTTCTTTGTATGATCTTATTATGTCTCTAAACTTTATGAACTCTTTGGAGCCTTTGTGATATCTTTATCCTTTTGTTATTCAACCACATTACAAACCCATTGGCCCCATTACAACCTTGATTAAAAACCTCTTGATTCATGAAGTTGTATGATCTAAATAGTGGAGAATAGGTGGACAAGCAAGAATATGGTAGAACTGTTTTCATGAGATTGATTGAGTGTAAACACTTCACCACTACTTTAAAGAGTGAAAATCATGAGGGTATCCCATGTGAGAAGTTGAGATTAAATTTGAACATGCACTATTTTGATTGAGATATGTTATGTTAATATTGGCTTAACTCAAACAATTTACATTCAAGCATGAATTTTTGTGAAATTCTTTAAGCTATTGATTAGTTTATAAGACTTGTTCAAAGATTGTCTCTAATTTGTATTGAAAGGATTAGGAATAAATATTTTTAGTATATGTAGTTTATTTATATTTTAGTTTTTCAATGTTTGTGGGTATCGTTCTAGTAAACCCTCACGAGACTAAACTCGTCCACTAGGGACACCTAGGGGTTTAAAGGCTTGTGTCACATGCTAAGTGCCACCGTGATTTCCTACGAAAGTGGATTAGATTAGATTTTCTTATTTTATTTTTATTGAGTCGTTGCTAGGGACTAGCAACAATCTAAGTGTGGGGGTGTGATAACTCGTATAATTATATAGTTTTTAGTTATGTTTTATTATTGTTTTGTGTCAAATACGAGTTATTATTGTTTAGTCTAATTGTGTTTATGATCTTTTATATTTTTATGTAATTTGGTGTTTTTCACAAGTTTCTTTGAGTGATTTCATATTACTAGAATTAAGGGCAAATCCAGTTCAGTTCCAGTTCCGACACCTTTTTCCATATCAGCTATATCTGGAGTTTCACTGAAGCAATAAGGCTGAAATTTTAACCGTGCAAAGTTAAGAGGCATATCTATCTTTTTCATGTTTTACACTTCTTGAAACGGAGTCGTTTTCCCTAGCGAAATCGACCATCAAGTTGGCTGATGTGCAATGACGTCTGTGCTGACCTGTTTTCGTATTTTGCCCGTATCTTCTTATCCACATCAGCAAATGAGCTGATTTCAATGGTTATGGATCATTAACTGACAGGGGAACAATTTTCTAGAAGACCATGTGATCAGATCAGGCATCGAATATTGACAAAATCGACCATCAAGTTGGATGATCAAAATTGTCATACAATATGACGAAAATTGTTAGAAAAATGCACCCACCTATTATACCTACCTTTGAAATTTGTAAAGCTTGTCTCTTGTCATTTAGCCCTCCAAAATGTGTATAAATAGAGGGCCTTGGATGATTGTAGAGGATCATATGGTACATTGGTAGGATATTAGCCATTGTAATAAAATTCTCTAAGTTTTCTTCTTCTTTCTTTTCTCTAGTTTTCTTTTTCTTTATTTTCTTCTTCTTCTTTCTTTCTTTTATTTCCTTCTTAGATTCTCTTTAATTTTATGTTTATGTTTACAATGCCTATGCTAGGCTAAACTTCTATTTGGTTAAGGGTGATTTCAAAGCTCTAGACATGTTTTGTGATTGATTTTTAGATTCTATCTATCATTAATTTTCTATCAAAGTTGCTTATGTTCTTCTACAAGAATTGTTCATGATGTTGTCTTGATTTATTTAGGTGTACAACTAGATAGATCTTGATAATTATCTATTGCTAGTTTAGGAGTCTTGATCCGTGTAATTGTCTTGATTTCCTATTCATAAGTGGCAATTTGTGATTAATGATTATGGTCAAGTTTTCAATAATTGCAAAGTGGAACATAACCTAAGTTGAACAATCCGAGCTTATGTGTTTGTTGCTTAGATCAACCTATCTTTCTCATCATAAAGCTGCCATTAAATTGAATTTAGAGAGCTTATTCTAGGTTGTTTAATGGTTAGAGATTAAATAGAGAGCTTGTTCTATTTAACGACAAACTAAGGAAAGATTGGGATAACAGAGCTTGTTGTTATCTACGGTTGTTAACTTTGATAGTTGGTTGATATTGATAGATCTGAAATTGATTCTTAATGATGTCTAGTGGTGGAGAATGAAACCTTAACCATATTTTTCATATTTGATTCTTCTTACTTACTTGTTTTCTTGCTTTTCTAGTTTGCTTATTTTTAAAAGTATATTTATTTTTATTGGCTGGTTATACCGCCTAATTTGTATATTAACTTTGTTTTATTTTTATTGGCTGGTTATACCGCCTAATTTAGTATATATATTGGCTGGTTATACCGCCTAATTTAGTATATATATTTTTATTGGCTGGTTATACCGCCTTGCATCTTATTCTTATTATTTACTTTAGTTTAAATCTGGCTTCAAAAACCCCTTTTCTTTTATTGTTCTTGAATTTAAGTTTTAAACTATTAACTTATAAACTAAAACCCAATCCCTGAGGACTCGACCCTTGCTAACTACTATACTTACAATTTATCTTTTTAGTGCAAGGTTAAATAAGATACACTCTTTTGGGTGCATCAGCAACCCCCTTTAACCAACAAAGAAACTACAGTGCTTTTCATCAATACCCTGAAAGCACCTTATTATGATAAATTGGTGGGAAGCGCCACCAAGGACTTTACAGATATGGTGATATCTGGGGAGATGATAGAGTCCGCTATTAAGAACGAGAAAATGGAAGGGGGTGAGTCTGCTACCTCGAAGAGAGTTTTTCCTGCAAAGAAGAAGGAAGAGACACATGCAGTCAGTTTCAATCAATACCCCTATACACCTCCTACACCATACACACCTCCCAGGCCTTATACTCCTACTACATCTTATGCACCTCCGACACCTTACACACCTTACCGAGGTATAATCCTTACTACTCCAATGTGAACCACCATATCCAAAATCTATTCCCCTATACCAATATACCACAATAGCCGTTCCCAACTGGTATATCACCATAGATAACCCTTCCTCGAAACACTATCCCAAACACTCAAGGTCCCGCGCGCAATGACTATCGTTCACCAAGGAACGATCAAAAACCCCAGTTTCATCCTATTCCTACTACCTATGCTGAGCTATATCCTAAACTACTACAAGGCTAACTTGTCGCGCCCGTATATCTTAAACCTTTGACCCCACCATACCCAAGATGGTACAATGCAAATACCAATCGCGCATATCATGCAGGAATTCAGAGGCATTCAACGGAGGATTGCATTGCCTTCAAAAAGAAAGTCCAAAGCTTAACCAATACCAGAGTTGTGAAGTTTGGGTCAAAGAATGGGTCGAATGTAGCGGGAAACCCATTGCCCGATCATGCTGAGAATCGGGTAAATACAGTATTGACAGGGGAAGCAGAAGGTTAAAAAGGGATGCTAGGGAAGTCAAGACTCCGATGTTAACAGTATGGGTCGAGATGGTTAAGGCAGGAATGGTGGAGGATACAGACAGTTTAAAAATGGTTGCAAAGAGGGTGCAGAATTGGTGCCCGTTCCATAAATGTTCAGGTCATATCATACAAGACTGCGGGGATTTTCTGGCTAAAGTCCAAAAGATGATGGATAATGGAGAGGCCCAATTTTATGAGGAGACAGAGGAAGAAGTAGGGGTTATTGAGAATGCGGCTGGCTATGGAATAGGAAGACCTTTGATCATCTATTATGATGAACCAGAGAAGACTACCCCGGTTGTTGAGAAATTTGCACCCAAGCTAATCATAGATTTTCCTTCTTCATTTTCATACAAGGAAAGCAAAACTACACCATGGAAATATGACTGCAGCATTGTTATGCCCGGGTCATCAAGTCAGTAAGATATTACAGGTGTGGGGCACTTAACACGAAGTGGGTGGTGTTATGCTCATGAGGTTGTTGAACAGGGATCAACAAGAAAGGATGGAGGAATGGACAAAGGGAAGAAAACAGTTGAACCAATCCATATTGAGATGGATTTGTCAAAAGAATCAGAATGGGGATCAGCCCTGGTAAACAGAATAAAAGAGTCAGTAAACGAGAAGGAGGCATGCGAGCTTTTGAAGTTCATAAAACATAGTGAGTATAGTGTGGTTGAGCAATTGCAGCGTCAGCCAGCAAGAATCTCCATCTTATCCTTGCTATTAAACTTAGAGCCACACAGAAATGCCCTATTTAGAGTGTTGAATCAGGCATACGTGGCTAACAACATATCAGTAGAAAAGTTAGACAGGCTGGTGGGAAACATTGCGGCAGACGACCATATATTTTTCAGTTATGATGAAATACCACCCAATGGTATCGGGTCCACAAAGGCTCTTCACATAACAACCACCTGCAAAGGGCATATACTACCAAGGGTGCTTCTGAATAATGGTTCTTCATTAAATGTAATGCCCTTGGCAACCCTGTCTAAGTTGCCAGTTGATATGTCTTATATGTTACCGAGTTGCACAGTAGTCAGGGCTTTCGATGGTACAAGGAGAGAGGTAATGGGAACTATTGAGGTTCCTCTAGAGATAGGCCCATGCACTTATACGGTGAACTTCCAGGTCATGGATATTAATCCATCCTATAATTGCTTGTTGGGAAGGCCATGGATACATTCAGCAGGGGCTGTACCCTCGTCTCTCCACCAAAAGCTGAAATTTGTGATGGAGGGTCGTTTGATCACTGTATCAGGAGAAGAAGACATAATAGCCTCCGCATCTATTGAATCTCCTAATGTTGAACCCAATGAAGATGCCGTAGAATATTCTTTTCGGTCTTTGGAATTCGTAAATATGGTTTTCGTCGCTGAAGGACGAAAAATTCCAAAACCAAGATTGTCCAAGAACACAAGGCTGGGACTAAGAACCACAGTGGGAAAAGGCTGCAGGTTGAAAAAGGTCTGGGGAAATATCTTCAAGTGATGGCTCGAGCAATGGAAGCAGTGGGAAAGAAAGACCGGTTTGGCTTAGGGTATCTTTCGAATGCCCATGAGAGAAAAAAACAAGTTGAAAGGAACCGAAAAAGGAGGATAGCCCGTCTCACGGGTACGGATATTGAATGGAACCCATGACTTTCCCACCAATCCTTCACAACTTTTGCTCTGCTGGTTTTCTATTCGGAGAAAAAAATTCAGAGGATGTACTTATAATGATCGAGCAAGCTATTGAAAAATTCCATGTGAATAAAGGGGGCAGATTCAGGATATGGTGATTTGCATGACCGGGAAAGAAGGGATGGAAAGCGACAATGAGAACTGGATGGTGAGATCTTGTCCACCAGGATATAAACTAACCAATTGGAGTGCGACCGAGTTGCCCATAGTTTTTAAGTCTATTCCAACGTAATACTTTAAAAAACAATCTTAATTATCTTTACCCAGAGATATTAAGAGTTTTTTCTGTAACAGGCTTTTTGTTTAAACATTTTCACTCAATAAATAACTAGCACAATGAATTTTATTCATATTGATGTGTCTATATTCTTTCATTTTGTTATTTATTTTGTTTTCATTATATATATTTTCCTATATTGTTTCTTCTCCACATATTTACATGTGTACGGATGCAGAATATGAGGACCTTCCTATCAGTAATTCTGAAATTGATTTTGAAAAACCCTTTTGCACGGATGATTTTGAGGCTAATGAAGATACTGAGGATTATGGTCTACCTCCGGATCTATTAAGGAAAATAGAACAAAAGGAGAAACAAGTACTTCCTCATAAAGAATTATTGTAAATGATAAATCTGGGAGATGGTGAAGAGATAAAGGAAATCAAAATCGAAACTTCATTGTCATCATCAATAAAGGGTGAATTGATAGCCTTGCTCCAGGAATATGTGGATGTATTTGCATGGTCTTACCAAGACATGCTAGGGTTGGATCCGGATATTGTGGTTCATAAGCTCTCTTTAAGGCCAGAATGCAAACCAATTCAGCAAAAGTTGAGAAGAATGAGGCCGGACATGCTGTTAAAGATAAAAGAGGAAGTGAAGAAGCAATTTGATGCTGGATTCTTAGAGGTGGCAAAATATCCAGAATGGGTGGCAAATATTGTTCCAGTATCAAAGAAGGATGGCAAGATGCGGATGTACGTTGATTACTGAGATTTGAACAAGGCCAGCCCTAAAGATAATTTCCCTTTGCCTCATATTGAAACTCTGGTGGATAATACGGCAAAAAGTTTTTTATTTTCTTTCATGGACGAATTCTCAGGATACAATCAGATCAAGATGGCACCGGAAGATATGGAGAAAACCAAATTTGTTACAATATGGGGAACCTTCTGCTACAAGGTAATGCCATTTGGGTTGAAAATGCTGGGGCAACATATCAGAGAGCCATGGTGACCTTGTTTCATGACATGATGCATTAGGGAATTGAGGTCTATATTGATGATATGATCGCAAAGTCACAAGGAGAAGAGGAGCATATTGTGAATCTTAAGAAGCTCTTTGAACGACTAAGGAAGTTTAGACTCAAGCTAAATCCAACAAAATGCACTTTTGGAGTCATCTCGGGGAAATTGCTGGGTTTTGTCGTCAGCAAAAGAGGAATTGAGATTAACCCGGATAAAGTGAAGGCTATTCAGAATTTACCACCACCTCGAACTCAAAAAGAAGTAAGAGGCTTTCTGGGGAGATTGAATTACATTGCTCAGTTTATTTCTCAGTTAACCGAAAAATATGATCCAATATTTAAGTTACTTCGAAAACGTGATCCAGGAGAATGGGATGAAGGTTGTCAGATTGCATTTGAAAAGGTTAAACATTATTTATCCAACCCACCAGTATTAATGCCACTTGTTCTTGATAAACCAATGATACTGTATTTATCAGTATTTGAGAGATCCATGGGTTGTGTTTTGGGGCAGCTTGATGAGACTGGAAAGAAAGAATAGGCAGTTTACTACCTCAGCAAGAAGTTCACAGATTATGAGTTAAAATATTCGTCGGTAGAAAAGTTGTGTTGTGCCTTAGCTTGGACTGCTCGAAGACTCAGACAGTACATGTTGTACCATACAACGTGGTTGATTGCCAAGATAGATCCAATCAAGTACATGTTGGAAGCACCTTCTTTATCAAGGAGAATAGCAAGATGCAGGTTTTATTGTCAGAGTACGACATTGTATATGTGAGTCAGAAAGCTATCAAAGGTAGTACAGTAGCTGAATTCTGAGCAAGTTAGGCAGTGGAAGATTATGAACCGTTGAACTTTGACTTCCCGGATAAAGATTTGATGTATGTTTCACAAGCAGATGAGATTCCCTTAAAGAAGAAAGTATGGAAAATGTATTTTGATGGCGTATCTAATGCCATGGGGCATGGAATCGGTGCAGTCCTCATATCTCAGGAAGAAGATTATTATCCTTTCACTGCTAGATTGGATTTTGATTGTACAAACAATACTACCGAGTATGAACCATGTACTATGGGCCTTCATGCTGCAGTGGACAGAAAGATCAAAGTATTAGAAGTGTTCGGAGACTCAACCTTGTGATATACCAGCGACGAGGAGAATGGGAAACCCGAGATACAAAGCTAATCCGATACCGAGAACTCATATTAAATTTATTGGAGGAATTTGAAGAAGTGAATTTCAATTACTTCCCTCGAGAAGAAAATCAAATGGCAGATGCTCTGGCTACTTTGTCATCAATGTTTAAAGTGAATGAAGGGGCTGAAGTTATGCCAATAAAAATGAGTATATATGAGTCTCATGCCCACTTCTGAGTATTGAAGAAGAAGCAGATGGCCTCCTTTGGTATAACGACATCTTGCAGTACATCAAGAGTCAACAGTATCCAGAACAAGAGGACTCTGAGAAGGCTAGCAATGGGTTTTGTTCTAGATAGTGAGATTCTCTACAAGAAAGGAAAAGACCAAGTATTGTTGAGATGTGTCGGATCTGCCGAAGCTTAGAGAATTATAGAAGAGGTCCATGAAGGGATATGTGGCACTCATGCTAATGGTCACATGCTTGCTAAGCAGATTATGAGGGCAGGGTATTATTGGTTGACAATGGAAGGAGATTGTGTCAGTTATTCCCAGAAGGGCCATAAATGCCAGATATATGTAGATAAGATTCATGTGCCGCCATCGCCATTACATGTCATGACTGCACCATGGCCCTTTTCAATGTAGGGAATGGATATGATCGAACCTATTACCCTGAAAGCTTCAAATAGACATCGTTTCATCTTGGTGGCCATAGATTATTTCACAAAGTGGGTAAAAGCTGCTTCCTATACGAATGTAACAAAATCGGTGGTATGTAGATTTGTTAAGAAAGAAATCATATGCCGTTACGGGTTGCCAGCAAGAATTATTTCAGATAATGCTCTCAATTTGAACAATAAGATGATGAGAGAAGTGTGTACTTAGTTCAAAATCACACATCATAATTCAGCACCTTACCGTCCAAAGATGAATGGGGCAGTAGAAGCAGCCAACAAGAACATCAAGAAGATTGTTGAGAAGATGACCGATGTGTACAAGGATTGACATGAGATCTTGCCTTTTGCTCTTCATGCATATCATACTTCGGTCCGCACATCTACAGGGGCAACGCCGTTTTCTTTGGTATACGGGATGGAAGCAGTGCTACCTATTGAAGTTGAGATCCCTTCACTTTGGGTTTTGATGGAAGTTGGCCTAGAGGAAGCAGAATGGGTTAGAGCTCGTTATGAACAGTTGAATCTCATCGAGGAGAAAAGATTGAAAGCAATTTGTCACAGGCAGTTGTATCAGAAAAGGATGATTCGAGCCCACAACAAGAAAGTTCATCCTACACAGTTCCGAGAGGGGGAGTTGGTACTGAGGAAAGTTCTCCCTATAGTGAAGGACCCGAGAGGAAAGTGGGCTCCGAATTGAGAAGGACCCTATGTGGTAAAAAAAGATTTTTCTGGAGGAGCATTGATTTTAACTAGAATGGACGGGGAGGATTTCAGATATCCCGTGAATGCTGATGAACTGAAGAAGTATTATGCTTAAAAAAAATGATGCTGTGCACATGGAAATTCGAATGATTTCAAGTGTAAATTGGAAATTTGATATATCTATCTCCCCTGTGGATTGCCTTTTAATGAGAATATTCATGCTTGATATGATGAATGGCCATCTTTCATATTCCTTTCACTAAGAAGAAATTATCCTTAGTCACCCCTTTGAGCCTTATGAGTTATTTCTTTCTTTAAACCTTGATCAAGGATCATCCTCTACACTGGAGGGCATATGCGAGGAAAAATAATCAAAAATCATGGCAAATGAAAGCCAACAAAGCAAAAAAGAAGAAAAGAAAGTCCAAAAAGGGACAAATGTTTCAAGAATGAGTTCTCCTCAGGAAATGAT
Organism: Fremontodendron californicum; assembly: GCA_030761205.1. Classification (NCBI taxonomy): domain Eukaryota; kingdom Viridiplantae; phylum Streptophyta; class Magnoliopsida; order Malvales; family Malvaceae; genus Fremontodendron; species Fremontodendron californicum. The sequence goes on along the minus strand of JAULJL010000007.1, from coordinate 7,626,562 downwards.
TCTTGATCGAATCATCCTTAAACACACTTTGGGCCTATTTTATCCTTTCTTTATTTCTAAACCTAAACCTTGGCCTACGTTACGTGCTTTAAAAGCCCGTTTTGATCAAGCATGGATATTTAATTTGAAAGGTTATTCTCAGAATTCATCCCATCTTTTGAATTGATATTTTTACCTTGAAAGCATTTAGAATTCTCAGATGCATGGTAGAATACAAAAAAATGGAAATGAAAAAGAATGTAAAAGGAGAGGTTTAAGCCGAAAACCAGCAAAGGGTGACTTAATACCGAATGGAGGACAATTGAGTTGAAAACCCGCAAAGGGCGGCTCAGGTACTGATTAAAAGTTCGAATCAATGCTCCATGTAAAGGGGGAGAAAGTATTTGAAAATCAGAAGAAAGGGGAACAACTCAGTCTGATGTAACTACAGAAGCCGGGAGGTTACCCAAGTAAATTACTTATTCAAGAGAAATTTCAGATAGTTTGAAATGAGGGGTCCAAGATATTTCGCATCCAGGGCATCTACAACCTATAACTTTACATTTGTTTCTTATATCCTTGATATTTATTTTTACTATTTTAAAACATTTCTTGCAATAAATTATTGTTATCCTTTTCATGATAATTTTTGCTTGATTCATATTTTCTTTCATACATTTTTGAGATGCATTATGATTGTTATTAAATTGAATGATGATTAGTAATAAAAAAATCTGTAAATAAAAGGATTTCAGAGTATTTCTAAGGAATACATTTAAATCTTGGGAAAGGTTTGGAAAGTTCACCAAGAAAAGGAAATAGTGAACATGTTCGAGACTCCATCACGAAGTCAGAAAATTTGTGAATTTCAGCGAAAGTCAGAAACTGAGACAAGTTATCTTGAGTGAAGGATTCCTTAAGTGGGGCATCAATGAACAATTGAAGACTCCATCATGAAGTCGGATAATCTGTGAACCTCAAAGAAACCATGGATTAGAAATCATGACACAATCATTTGATTGCATTCATTCTTAGGAAACATACAAGCATTTGCAAAGCATGTCATTCTCATCATTGCATTTAGCTAACATTGCAGAAATCAGAAAAACTTGGACTTCCCCAAAGTGAACTCGTTCTATTTTTTCAAACGAGTCGAGCCCCGAGATCACCATCGAGGTACGTTTTTTTTCCAAATCGAACTCATTTTGCTTCTCAAATAGGTTGAGCCCCAAGACCGCCGTCGAGGTATGTTCCTTTCATTTTCAAGTTAAATTTATTTTTTCCAAATGAACCAAACCCAGAATCATTCTTAGTATTTCCTTTTGTTTTAAATCGAATTCATTCTGTTTTATCAAATGAGTCGAGCCTTGAGACCACCGTCGAGGTATTTCCTTTTGTTTTTAAATCGAATTCATTCTGTTTTATCAAATGAGTCGAGCCATGAGACCACCGTCGAGGTATTTCCTTTGTTTTAAATCGAATTCATTCTGTTTTATCAAATGAGTCGAGCCTTAAGACCACCGTCGAGGTATATCCTTTTGTTTTGAATCGAATTCATTCTGTTTTATCAAATGAGTCGAGCCTTGAGACCAACGTCGAGGTATTTCCTTTTGTTTTAAATCGAATTCATTATGTTTATCAAATGAGTCGAGCCTTGAGACCGTCGTCAAGGTATTTTCAAATCATGGGTAAGACCTCCGAGCACCATTCTTAAGACCTCTGGGCACCATTCTTAAGACCTCCAGGCATCATTTTTTTAAAGCCGCATACAGCGTAGTTTTTTCAAAATCACGGGTAAGGCCTTCGGGTACCATTATTAAGACCTCCGGGCATCATTTTTTAAAGCCGCATACAGCGCATTTTTTTCAAAATCACGGGTAAGGCCTCCGGGCACCATTCTTAAGACGTCCGGGCATAATTTTTCAAATCACGGGTAAGGCCTCCGGGCACCATTTTTAAGACCTCCGGGCATCATTCTTAAGATCTCCGGGCACAATTTTTTAATGCAAATTGAAATCGTTTCTTTAAGACGGCTCGAGTCTTGATTAGTCAGGGAATTTAATTTAAGGACAATATCTTCTATTTACAGTTTTTCTCAACAACAAAAAAAAAATGAATGAAAAAATGAAAAAATGAAAAAATGAAAAAATGAAAAAATGAAAAATGAAAAATGAAAAAGAAAAAAGAAAAAATAAATCCCCTTCTTTGCACATGTGATTTAACTAACCGCACAAAATTAGTGTTTATTTATCTTTGCCTGATTCCTGATTCTCAGCAATAGTCAAAGAGGGGCAGCTGTAGACACCTAATTTTGTCCGGACCATTAAAACAGGTATGTTTTCTTCCTAAATTGATGTTTCAGAATGTAAAAAAAAATTTTCATCCTGTAGGTGGTACTTCGGGATTTAGTCTAAGAAGGCGAGCATAAAAAGTCAAACTTGAAAAAAGTCAACCCCAAAAAATCAATTACTGAAAAAGTAAACCCACTTTCAAAATCAAGATTTGAAGTTCAATTGAAAAATGGTGAAATAATTTTGATAATCCGAGGTCTACATCGAAAGATATGGAGTTCGAAAGTTGGGTTATGGAGATTTAGTAGAAAGGAAACCCTAATCCGGAAAATTTAGGAAAAAGTGCTTAAATGATCGAATTGGTCGAAATTGAAGGTTCCAAATGAAATATAAGCACTAACTACGGGTAATGGAGAAGCCACTTGAAAGAAAAACTGAAAGAAAAGTCAATCCGGAAGAAAATCGAGAATTAGGGTTTTTGGTGGATTTCGGTGAAATTGGGAAGAATTACAGAAATGACCCGACTCGTTAGGAATAAAGCCCCTAATGGATGAGGAGTGATTAAAGAAGGATAGCCCAAGGCCCGTTTTGAAGAAAATCTAAAAATCGGACTTGTTTTGAGCAAAATCGGGTTTCGGAGGCAAAAGGTAAAATTGGAAAATTTGGGAAAAATAGCAAATGAACTCCAAAAATTCTGAAAAATTGCAAATCTCTTTATTAAATCATTTGGAAGAGATTGGCGAAATAAAATCTTGATTCGGAGTTCGTTTGCAAAATGGCCAAATCCCGGGTCTCCTATGCAGAAATTCAAGAAGATAAATCCTGAAAAAATAGAAAATGGACTCCAAAAATTTTGAAAATTTTAAAATCTCATTTTTAAATTATTTGGAATAGATTGGAAAATAAAATCTTGATTCGGAGTTCGTTTGCAAAATGGCCAAATCTCGGGCCCCCTATGCAGTAATTCAAGCAGATAAATCCCGAAAAAATACCAAATGAGTTCCAAAAATTATGAAAACTTTTAGATCACACTTTTAAATTATTTGGAAGAGATTGGTAAAGAAAAAAATGGATTTGGAGCTCGTTTAAAAAATGGTAAAGTTTGGGGGCATAAAAGGGCAATTTTGGAAGAAAAAATCCAAAAAAATAGAAAATGAACTCGGAAGACTTTGAAAACTTCCAGAATTATATTTTTTATTATTTTGAAAGTATTGAAAAAATAAAATTTGAATTTGGAGTTCGTTTGCCATTTATTTATGCTCGGGGGGCAAAAAGGTTATTTTATCCAAGAAACCGAAAAGGGCTTTTCTTGCCTTTTAAAAAAATGAAACATGGGCTGGAAGAAGGGGGCTGGTCGGCCAAGGCCCAAAGATGGTAGGAAGTTTCTGATTTTTTAATCAAAAGGCCAACAATGAAGAGTTAGTTATTTTTTGATCAAGCCTTTGCAAATAAGCCCCATGGACCAATGCATGAAGAGGGAGAGTGTCAACATAATGGCTTAAGATTCTTGAACAGCTGTAATTGTGGATAGCTGATGGCCTAATCTAAGGGTGATAATTTCATGTGGATCAATAGCCCTTGGATGAAAATTGGTTGATGGAAAAATGACAATATCCTAGCCTAAATAGGGGGTTTCGGCCACTCTACAAGGGGTCTCCCTTTCATTTTTTTAGCACTCTCTATTCTCTCTTGGTTTTGGCTGATTTTCTCTCTATTGTTGAAAAGTAAAAAGAAAAGTTTAGAAAAGAAAAGAAAGTTAGAAGAGAAAAAGCTTGAAAGATAGCTTCTAGAGGTTGCTTTAAGCACCAGACTCTTGTAGTTTCTTTGATTTTTCATTCTTGATTTGCTATTTTAATTATTATGTTGGTGAGTTTATTTTTATTTTTCTTTTTAAATAAGTGTTTTTAATGTTCTTCTTTAAGTTCCTTCTTCATCATTTCTTATAAAAAGCTCTTAAAAAATTTCTCCCTTTGTTTTTGGATATGGCCGAATAGCCTAATTTTTTTAGAGTTGCTGTTTGCTTTGTTATTTCATGTTATTTTTGATATTTAATAAGTTTTGATGCTTTAAATCTTCTTCTAATACATAGACTTGAAGCTTGTTTTAATTTTGTTACTTGTTTATTTCCATTTTTTGAGTCTATTATCATGTTTATTTTACTATTCTTGCATTTTTTTTATTTTCTTGTTTTCACAATGTTTAAGTTTGTTTATGTTTTATATTTTGTAATCCATGTGTTTGTGAAAATGGTTATTGGTTTTCATCCCTTTACTTTATATTTGCATGATTTGAGTGTTATTTTTTAGTTAAGCATGTTAGTATATCATGTGTTTGTGTAAATGCCATGCCCATTTTAAATATGAGGCCATTCGGCCACCTTCATTTTGTTTGCTTTGTGCGTGCATTTTTGTTAAGTTAGTTGATAGGTTTGCATTTTCATGAAATTTGGTTGAGTATTTTGTTTAAGCTTGCCTTATGTTTGTGTTATTGCCATGCATATTTTAGATGTAGGATTGGTTTGTTTTGCGATGCATATTCATGCATTTTAGACCTAGGTTGCATTAAATGCCATGCAAGTTCATTTAGGTCTAAGTCATTTTATTGATGCCATGCATTTTTCATGTCATTTAGGTTTTAAATCATGCATTTCATGCATCATATTTGTTGTATTTTTCATGCATTTCATGTTCATGCCACTTGACTTATGACTTAGGCCAATCAATGGTTCAAAGTCATGCTCTCTTGAGCATACTTGTGGAAAATTAAAGAATTGTCAAATTGATTATTCTACCTTTGTGATTTTTTTTACTTATCCAATTTTTGTCTAACTTTTCAAAAGTGTTAGCTACTGTTTGTGAGTCATTTAGAGAGTCTTTAATATTTTTACTTTGATTTTTAAATGATTTTATCAAAGGCAAAATAATGTGTTTTGGCAAAACAATTTATTACCCTGTACTCGTAATTTCCCGATTTTTCTGGGCAGTCATCTTTAATCAAAAAATTAAGCCGATTTTTTCCCGTGTATTTTTACACGTTCTAAGTCTCCAGTATTTGTTTTATATTTTTTTGAATTTTTAAAAATAGGATAAAAAATCATGTTATAAAACTGGACAGTGGAGTCAGAATAGAATTTGAAGGAAAATCATTTTTCTGTTTTGGTTAAGTTACTTAGAGGTGGCTGATTAGGAAGTTTAGGTACTGACTTAGGATAGTTTCTAAGCCTTTTTAAACTCTAAAAATGATTTCTTAAGTCTCCGGTTAAGGGTGGTCAAGTCCGGGATTTTAGACTTAGAAAATTAGAGCCATTTAAAAAGGGTTCAGCTAAGTTTTTATTTTTTAATCTAAACTTTTCAAAAAAAATTTCAAACAATCACAAAGTATTTTGATTTTAGAATATTTAATTTGATATATTTTCCTAAGGTAGCCGGATATCTTTTTAGATATACGGATTTCCTTAATTAAAGGAAAAAATATATTCTCATGCATTGCATTTTTCATATTCATGCATATTATATAATATGTAATTTATGCTATGTTTAATTTTCATGATGGTGTTATTATATTTGATTTAAATTTTTGGTATTATATTATTTTGTATATTGTTTTGAATATTTCATGATATCCTATGCTTTTTATTTAGTTATTTTTGTCATATTATTTAGCATATGCTATGTTCATGTTTTATTATTTTTATTTTTATTTTCGTGCATATTATATGATAGCATTATTTTATATTTCATGTCATTTAGATTATATGCCATATCATTTATATTTGCCATGTCATTTAAATTATTTCATTTCATATAGAATATATTATGTTACCTAGGTCATTTCATTTCATGTAGAATATATTATGTTACCTAGAGTCATTTCATTTCATTTAGAATATATTATGTCACTTATGATATTTTATTTCATTTAGAATATATCATATGACTTAGGATATTACATTTCATATAGAATATACCATTTTACCTAAGTCATTTCATTTAGAATATACTATATAACTTAGGATATTTCATTTCATTTAGAATATGCTAAGACATTTAAATTATGTCATACCATTTAGGTTGCATTATATTATTTAGACTTTGCTATGTCATTTTATTTATGTCATACATATTCATATTCATATTTTTAAAATGTTTTAAAAAGGTAATGATTTTCAATAAAATAAAGATATTCTCGAGTTAAAATAATTCATGAATTCTCTGTCGGGTTTGCTGGGGAGGATATCATTAATTATTATTAATAACGGAATATCTTCTTTAAAATAAGAATGATTCAAAAAGTTTTCCAAACTAATAAATTTTTTTATATTTTGCCACGTTTGTTGGAGAATATAGGAAAATTTTGAATTTATAAATTCCGGATCATTTTCAATTAAAAATAGAATTATTTTTCTTTAAATTGGGAATTAACTTGAAATACTAAATTTAAAACCGACTTTTTACCGAGACTTGAGATAACACATGATTAATAAGGTATCGTTTTATACGGGCGTTGTGGGGGTGCTAATCCTTCCCCACACGTAACCGAGTCCCGAACCCGCTTCTTTGATTTCTCTGGTTTAAAACGCAGACTTGAAATTGGTTTTAAAAATGTTTTAATTAATTTTAAAATATTTTATAAAATTGGTTTTAATAGGTGGCCGATCACACCTAGTTAAAAAAGATTGGTGGCGACTCCATATCTTTTTCAAGGTCATTTTCAAAACCTTTATTTTTCAAGAGGAATTAAGTCGACTTTTCCTCGATAATTTTTAATGTCACACTTAACGAATAATAAAGTCTTGCGATGAGACTTGTTATTTTTTATGTTGCGACAATATTCGTGTCATGTCTCAATTCATTTTATATTTTGTATAGTTTGTCATTATACTTCAATTTAGAAAGAAAAAAAAATTGTGTGTTTGTGTTGTATCTCAATTCATGACATATTTTGCATAATTTGTATAGTGATTCAATTTAGAGAAAAATTTATGTGTTCGTGACGTATTCGTGTTATTTTTTGTGTGTTTAAAATATTATAAATTTATATAAATTTTTACACGTTAATAATTAATTTTACATTGATTTTGACATGGTCGTGTATTCGTGTTGTCATATTTTAATTATTTTTTCATATTATGTTTGTGTCGTATCTCAATTCATCTCATATTTTACATAATTTGTTATAGTGATTCGATTTTAACTCCAAATTCATTTACTTACGATATTAAAATATATAAAATATATAAAATATTTAAATAAATAATAATTTAATATAATTCAACTTATATTTATTTATAATTATTAATTTAATTAAAATTTTATAAATAAGTAAAAAATTTCCAACGAAATAGGAGAAGAATTTTAGTTATAGCTATTTTTGGGTACAATCAATTGCATAAGGCTTTAATTTTTAAATTATGTCATGGTTTAATATTTTGTAGGGTCAGATAGGGATATGAAATCATTTTCTAGCCGATTATTATTAATCGGAGAGCATGCACGTGACGTGATATAAAATGAGACTTTTTGAGTGTTATTAAACGAAAGAAATCTTAAATTTGCATATATTTTTAATATTTATTACATTAAACAAGATGAAAATTAATCAAATACAACAACTATATGATTATATAAACCAAGAAAAGGATATATATATATATATATATATATCGACACGTACAAGAGCATATATGGCCAGAAGATGAGGTGGTCCACGAAATATACCAAAATTTTCAGCCAAAATATATATATTATAGTTTTGTGATGTGATGTGAGATATCGGCCATGGACAGCTCATAAGGCCATAGCTGTTGATGGGGCAATTTGCCTTGTTTTGTTAAATGGAAAGCGCAGAGAGAGACTAGTCACAGAATTTTGAGAGAGTTTCTGATGATTTTGTTGGGTTTTAGGGGCACCATATCTCAGAATATCATCAAGTCCTTAGCTTGAGGTACTTCTTCGGTTGGGGTGTAGATTTAGTTTGTGATTTACAACTTATCTACTTCCAATTGTAATTAATTATCTTTTCAAGAGAAAGATCAAATAGATAAATTGTGTGAAATTGTTCTTCCATCTTAGGCATAGTTAAGGAAAATAATTTGCTTTTTATATTATTTGATTTTATAACTCATAAGATTAAGTTTGGCATTTTTTAGGGATGTCAAGTTTGTTAAAGTTAGTTGGTATTTATTTTATTTTTTTCTGTCTGTTAATAAGTCTTATTACCTAGGAATCATGGTTGTTAAGTTGATCGAGTCTGTAGGAATGTTCCTCCTTTTTAGGTTTGTTTTGATATTGTTCTCTAGCTCACCTTTCTGTGAGGTGGTTATGGTGTAAGGCTATTTAAAGCCATCTTTCAATTCATAAGCAAGTTTCTTTTCTTCCAATTTATATTGCTTATTATCAGTTCTGATATTTAACAATTGGTATTAAAGCTTCAAAAGGGGCCTGATTACTTGAAGCGGCAGTCTTCTGTGAATATTGGCAATGGCATCTGAAGGAAGCAGTAGCGGATTTGTGCAACCAGCAATCCAAGGCTTGATGGTCATTATGATCATTGGAGCATGCTGATGGAGAATTTTCTAAGATTGAAGGAATATTGGGGACTCATTGAGGAAGGAATCCCAAAAGCAAGAGAATGATCAGTTTTGACTGAGGCATAGTCAAAGGCAATATCAGACTTGAAGCTGAAGGATCTGAAGGCAAAGAATTTCTTATTTCAAGCAATTGATCGAACTATTCTTGAGACCCTTCTCAAGAAGGACACTGCTAAAGACATATGAGACTCTCTAAAGAAGAAGTATCAAGGCACCAATAGAGTCAAACATGCTCAGTTGCAAGCTCTTCGTAAAGAGTTTGAAATTCTTCACATGAAAGCTGAAGAATCTGTTGATGAGTACTTTGCAAAGACACTGACTATTGCAAATCGGATGAGGATGCATAGGGAGAAGCTAGAAGATGTGACAGTCATAAAGGAGATCCAACGCACTATGACTTCTAAGTTTGATTATGTGGTATGTTCAATAGAAGAATCTAATGACATTGACATTATGTCAGTAGATGAGCTGCAAAGTTCACTATTAGTGCATGAACAACGCATGTCTAATCACATTAAGGAAGAGCAGGCTCTTAAAGTGACTCATGCTGGAAATTCCTTTGGAAGAGGCAGAGGCCGTGGAAGCTTCAGAGGAAGAGGAAGGGGACATGGTCGTGGCACTAGAGGAGGAAGCTTTGACAAAGCATCCATTGAATGCTACAATTGTCATAAAACTGGCCACTTTCAAAGGGAATGCCCTGATAAAACAGAAGAAAAGGCAAACTTTGCTGAAACAGAAGAAGAAGAAGTATTGTTGATGGCTTACATGGAGAACAAGCTAGCTGGAAACGGAGAGATGTGGCACCTTGATTCGGGATGCAGCAATCACATGATAGGTAACAAAAGCCTTTTCTGTGATTTAAATGAAAGTTTTCGAGAAAATGTTAAGCTTGGAAACGACTCTAGCATGAGTGTTATGGGAAAAGGAAGTGTTAAAGTGATGATGAACAAGAAGATGCAGAATATAGGTGATGTGTTTTATGTATCGGAACTTAAAAGCAATCTGATCAGCCTAGGACAATTGCAAGAAACAGGTTGTGCAATTGTGATCCAGAAGGGAAGCTGTCAAATTCATGATCCAAAAGAGGGATTAGTTGCTGTTGTTAAGATGTCTGGAAATATGATGTTTCAACTAAAAACAGAAACTTCTGAAGATCAAACCTGTCTCAAATCATCTATTCAAGATTCCTCATGGTTGTGGCACTACAGGTTTGGACACTTAAACTTCAATGGACTCAGAACTTTGCAACAGAAAAAGATGGTGAAAGGGCTTTCTCAGATCGAAGCTCCATCTCATGTATGTGAAGAATGTGTGATTGCAAAGCAGCATAGAGAATCGTTTCCTAAAGAGAGTACTTGGAGATCTAGGTAGGTTCTACAACTATTACACTCATACATATGCGGTCCTATGAATCCAACCTCCAACAACAACAAAAGGTACTTCATAACTTTCACTGATGACTTTAGCAGAAAGACATGGGTGTACTTCCTAAAAGAAAAATCTGAAGCTATTGAAGTGTTTAAGAGATTCAAAGCAAGAGTTGAGAAGGAGACAGTAAAGAATATTCAATGCCTTCGAACAAATCGTGGGGGAGAATATTGGGATTCGACCTCATGCTCAAACAATAATCGAATTAAAGAAGAACAAGAACTCAGCGGAATAATGAACAAAGAGACAGTCGAATCTAACAGGATCATGCTTGTAAAATTTTAATGTGATCTTGTAATTATAAAGCATACATTTGATCAAGAATAATACCTTAACTCAAAGATCTAGTAATCTTGAGTTTACAAACAGCCCACACAATCTTGAACACCAAGCTGTCAATCCGAGACTTCAAGCCACACAAGTGTCTGGCCTCTAACGGTAATCCACACAAGATGATCAAGAAAACCTTCATAAGGTAGGAATGGAGTCTTGTCGAAAAAGATACTAGTAGTTTAGGTTTCAAGAAACCTCTCCCCATCTAAACATACCATGCCCGAATGCATCATAAGCATCAAGAAGAAGAAAATGCTTTTCTTGCTTCTCCGGGTTTGATGCGCCAACCTCTAGGATTATCTTGATCTTCTTTCTTCTTCACTCCATGCCTTTGCTCTCTTGAAAGAAAATGTTTTTCTCTCTAGCAATCCATGAAGAGGCAAGGAGGAACTCAAGAAATCAAGAAGACACCAAAGCCTCTAAGCATATCACATATGCGGCTAGGGGGGGCCATAGGGAGGTCGACCAAGCTATCATGTTTCTTTTATAGGGGCGGCAATCACTCCAGGGTTTGGACTATGGACAATAGCTCTTATGTATTTGCCCTTAAGTCCTTCCACTTAATTAAACTATTTAATTAAGTCCCTATTGATTAAATTCTCAAATTAATCAATTAGGCTCTTTCCAATTTAATCTCTTAATTTACCTTTCTGTGTGTGACCCATTAGGCTTCCAATATGTTGGCAATAAATATAAATTAATCTAATTAATTTATACTCATAGATGATGAGCGGACTCTAGCAAGCCATCATGACCACCCAAATATTGGAGAGTCAAGTTAGTCTCGACATAACCTTTCGTGTTCAGTCTATCAGTGTAATTCGGTCCTTTCACCAAATATCCCGGAAAGACCATGAGCATGGTGCAGTGTCTACTCATGTTCAATCCATATTAGTTCTTGCAACTTTTGGTTAACTTTGTGAATTTAGAGAAACTATTTATCCTAAATTCATCTTACTCTGGCCCGAGATTTCATCAAGTTAACTTAAGCCAAGAACAGATGAGATATGTCTCCGATGTCACTTGGAATGGTGAATCCTCTCTGGATCACTCATCCATCTTCGTATGGTTCATGTCATACCCAAAACCACCCTACCATAAGCATCACTCTGTGTTAGGGACCTGTTCGTGATGGAATCAAAGTATGACACTCCCCATACAAGATGACCTGATATCACAAGTCAGAGGACTACTTACACGACTGACACGTAAGAAGGTTTCCATAGACACTTGAGTGACAATACCAAATGGAGTTCTCACAGCAGGTCATGTTTAGTGAACTTGTTCAACAGACAAGCACCTACATGTTATCCTAAAGTATCTCATATACTTCAACACGTGAGATCAGTTGCTTACTAAGTAATTAGGCTTAACATGTACCAGTCTTTGAGCATTGCCAATGCCCCGTCTTGGCAATACAATGACCAGGAACCGTTTTAGGAACATGGCTTTGATGCTTAAGGATCTCACAATTATATATACTTCCTTTGCAAGGCCATTATGTTCCATGGGCTTCATTCGATTAGTACTTAATAACTCTTTATCATTGTACTAACATGAAGGAAAACCTTGTATCACTTAGATATAGTGATGGGTTTGCATTATTGATAGTTTATGCCTGACCAAACCGATTGGCTCTAGGGCATATACCAACAATCTCCCACTTGCAGTAAGCCAATCGCTAACGCATCCAATGCCGAACTCTTTCGTTTAGCAATTATGTCTCTACTAGGACATAGCTTCAGTACTTTATTGTGAGAATATGCTTCGGTCATATACTTTTGATAATCTCTATTATCATAGTCACAATACTTATTCGGATCACAATGAAACCCGATTACTTATGGCTCATATTGTTACTTTAACAACTAGGAATCTTTTAATTAGCCTAGTGAGCTATGGATCCAAATATACCTTTTGCAGCCTTAAACAAAAGGTTTGTATACTGACTTGGAATATAAATAATTCAGTCCTCTATAATTTGGAACGTTTCCAAATGACTGAATTTGTTTACATCATAGCATTAAGTCACTTGTTGGATTCTCTCTATGTTAAACTCTTTTAACATTTAATCCAATCATCTGTTGCTAAATCTGTTAGATCTTAGCATTACTAGTCAATTTACCTTTCAATCTTCAATGTATCTGATATACATTGTTTGATGAGTATTCTGTATTACTCCCACTAACTCTTAGGTATGCACAAAAGATATCTCATCCTTTTGATAATTCAATTTTTGAATGTCACTATCAAAACTGGATATCTCAATCCATTTTCTAACAGTGTTCTATTAAGTAGACTCATCTCTTATGAGTTATGCATCACTGTGCATCCTACTTAATCATTATGTTTAGTAGACTCATCTAGTATGAGTATTGCATCATAATGCATCCTACTAAATCTTTGTGCCTTTATGCATCCTATACATAAACTTCGGATTTCTACTTATGACTTTTAACTTTTAAATGTCATAATGCTCCCACTGTTTCCTACTTCTATAGAAACATTCAAAGTAAACTCATTTACTTTTCTATGGGATGTGAATTCAAAACTCTTTTGAATGCACATTTGTAATTATAAAACCAAACATCTCATATCCCATATGAATGTTTGTTTTACAAATACAATTCAAAATACTTTCTAGGTTAGTGTTTCGACAATCTTGGCTATTTGGAGCATCATGGACCTTTCTATGTCATCACATAGTAATGTCCATCCAATTCATCTGATATGAATTCTATTAGATAATCAATCAATTTAGTTTCAAGCCATTCTTCATTTAGATCATATCTTAATAAGAATGCTCTTTTAACTAAATTAGTTTCATAATCTCATTATGAATTTCCTTGAGCCAAAGCTCATCTAGTTGTCATGTTTTGTATAAGATTTCATTTTATTCATAATCAAAGAAACTACTAGTATCTATATACTTTAATCTTATACTTTTGACTTGAACAACCTTTGATTATCTTTTATGCAAGTTTCTAGTTTTTATGAGTGTAATAAGACCATAATATGGAACAAATTCCATATAACCTTTCGATTCATTCTAAGATGAATGGCCAAGCATCTAATGCTAGCATAACAGAAATATCAATGATAATGTTTCTAAAACATTCATCATGAATAGGTTGGTAAGCTTGATCAAGTATCAACTAAGGTTGCCACCTTCTTGGTCTTATTATTTTCATTTGTCTTTACTATTAGTTCCATCTATATGTCATACATATCTTTGAACCAATTTTATAGGTATCATATACCTAAAGGTAGTGAAAACAAACTCATAATAATCATGAAGTAAAACTTCTCAAGTTTCACATCCTTTCAAGTATCAAATATACTTCTTGCATTTAAGCCTCTAATGCTTTGCATTGCCACAATGATGGTATGTCCCTTTATCAATATCAATTTCTTTCTTCATCTCATCATCCTAACTTTGAAGAACGTTTCTTCGGTTACCTTCCCCTGGTGGAAGTAACAAAGTGGATGATCTTCTAGTTTAGGGAGCACATTTAGCAACACCTTTCGGTTCATTTTGTAATAAAACACAACTTGCAAATTGCTCTTAGACAATGAAGAAAGAACTAAGTCTATATGTAGATTATGATCCATAATTCAACCAAGTTTCTCAAACTTGTTGATGCATCCATTAGCACATGATGCCTCATAGGCGATCTTTCTGATCTTCTTTCATTGGAACAATTCCTCGAGATGTTTGAACTTCTCATTGCTAAATACCTCATGGATCATTAAGGACATAGACATTCATTTCACTAATAAGTGAAATCGACTTTGCATCAAGTATGCAATCAAGTGACCAGTTAACCTACCATGACAATTTATATCCCATATAAACCAATGCATATAATAGTCATTATGCAAATTGCAATCATTAAAACCAGGTTTTAAAGTCTGAATGATTGTTCTCACTATTTTATCAACATAGTAGCCCTTCTCTACTATTCGAGAAATTTCACTTTTAAACTTCTTAGTGAGCAAGGACCCCTTTCATCCCACCATGACCTTGAGTGACTCAACAAGCCATGTTGAAACTAATTGAGTAGGTAACTTTGTTTACCAATTGCATCTCTATGCAACTCCTTGATCAGTTAGGTGACAACTCTTTTCCTAAATGCATCATATGCATTTCGCCTAACCTTTGCCTCTAAATATCATGTGATCAAGTTTGACGCATCCGGATAACATGACACTTAGTTGAGTAAGACCCACCTTCTTTAACTCAAACATATTCGTACAGTAGTTTGACCTTGAGTGACTCAACAAGCCTCTTACTGGGAGAACTCTGGTTATCTTGTTAAGATGGTGGAAGGCAACTAATCATGCGTAACATGGACTCAATATAATTTAATGAGGGATTTCTTTATTTCATTAAATAGGTTTCATTTCTTTTCTTTGTTGATTGACATGCATAGCATTTATTCAAATATATATCACATATATAAATTCAAAAATAAATCTATTTCATGCAATCTACTAGGATGATTATGGACTTTACTACTCTAGTTTTCTTAAGCCATTAGGAAACTAGTTGGTCAAATTCCTAGGGATACCATACATAGTCTTCATAAGTCTTGATGGTGATATCCTTGGTCCTTCTTCTTGGCGCCTTATCTCCTTACATTTGGAATTGCATAAATTATAATCTTAGCCTAAATCTAAATCTACAAGCCTATATAACATTTACATATCTTTGATAGAAACCTCGAGTTACATTCGAGGGGAGTTAGGTGAGAAGAGAATTTACAACTCCAGAAATAAAAAGAGAAGGCAGGGTTCGTAGACCCTATTTATAAAAAATACCAAAAAGAAAATTTAACCATCCATGACCTAAGTCTAAGGTCTAAGTCCATAACCATCCTCATGCTTTCATAATCACACCATAAAGTATAACATTAAATGCATACATATTTAATATCAATTAATAATCTTGTGTGTCATTTCAGGAAAGTAATATTTAAACTCATTTAAATATACTTGGCTCAAATTATCTAGCAATTTTAATTTTAATTCAATTTACTTGAGTTTTAATCCAATTAGGATTCATTGAATTAAAATGTTCCATCTAATTAAACAATTTAATTAGATTTCTAACACCTTAGGAAGTTAAAGTTTGATTAGGAAACTTTCTCTACAATGAAAGTTTCATATCTTCTCCTAACTTTTAGGAGTCCTTGTCCAACTAGGAAACAATTTCCACAAGGATAGCTTAGGTGAATTCCTAACTCTTAGAAATCCCATCTTGACTAGGAAACAATTTCCACAAGTCCAAAATTTCAATGATTTAGAATTTCCAAAAATAGAAAGCGATGCCCTAACATACAACTTTTGTGTGCAGCCGCCTCCCACCTTTAGTAAGTCACGTCGCCGTAACCTGCAGCTCTTGTTGGGGCAACGTTTGCCTCAAAGCAGCCGCCTCTTTTGGTGGCTAAGTGGTGAAAATTCACACACAATTCATTACTTGATTTTAAGCCAATTATACCTACAATTCAAGAATCAAATTCAAGAACTCAAGGCTGCCCAGAAAATTCCAGCAACCATGCAAACTATTTGCACAACTTTGAGTAGGCAGTTTCGGCAATAAAAAAAAAATCAAAAATTTCACCAAAACTTACAGCATCAAGATAGACATGTTTCAAACTTCTCCTCAAATTTTTAGAATTTTCGGACACCTCTAACCATGTCAAAACCGCAACTTACAGCAGGTGTGCAGAAAAATCCTGCACTTGTTTTCTTCAAAATTCAAGCACCAAAACCAATTCAAATCAAATCCAAACTTGTTTCTTTTAACTTTATTGTGTCATGCAATCATATGGAAAGGTTAAAAATTGATCAAATCAATTTTAAACATGTTTTAAACAATTTAAAACACCAAGATCATATTGCAAACAGAAGCTGTCAGAATTGAAACAAAACAAGAAAACTTTTTTCTTGAAAGAACTTTGCTAGATCAACGCACAATTCAATCCAATTGAATATTACCAAGAATTAAACATGTAAATCACAAGAAAACTTCCAAGCTAGGCTCTGATACCACTGTTGGGATTCGACCTCATGCTCAAACAATAATCGAATTAAAGAAGAACATGAACACAGCGGAATAATAAACAAAGAGACAGTCGAATCTAACAAGATCATGCTTGTAAAATTTTAATGCGATCTTGTAGTTATAAAGCATACATCTGATCAAGAATCATACCTTAGCTCAAAGATCTAGTAATCTTGAGTTTACAAACAGCCCACTCAATATTGAACATCAAGCTGTTAATCCGAGATTTCAAGCCACACAAGTGTCTGGCCTCTAACAGTAATCCATACAAGATGATAAAAAAAACCTTCATAAGGTAGGAATGGAGTCTTGCCGAAAATGGTGCTAGTAGTTTAGGTTTCAAGAAACCTTTCCCCATATAAACATACCATGTCGAATGCTTCATAAACATCAAGAAGAAGAAAATGCTTTTCTTGCTTCTCCGGGTTTGATGCGCCAACCTCTAGGATTATCTTGATCTTCTTTCTTCTTCACTCTATGCCTTTGCTCTCTTGAAAGAAAACGTTTTCTCTCTAGCAATCCATGAAGAAGCAAGGAGGAAGTCAACAAATCAAGAAGACACCAAAACCTCTAAGCATATCATATATGCGGCTAGGGGGGGCATAGGGAGGTCGGCCAAGCTATCATGTTTCTTTAATAGGGGCGGCAATCACTTCAGGGTTTAGACTATGGACAATAGCTCTTATGTATTTTCCCTTAAGTCATTCCACTTAATTAAACTATTTAATTAAGTCCTTATTGATTAAATTCTCAAATTAATCAATTAGGCTCTTTCCATTTTAATCTCTTAATTCACCTTTCTGTGTGTGACCCATTAGACTTCCAATATGTTGGCAATAAATATAAATTAATCTAATTAATTTATACTCATAGATGATGAGCAAACTCTAGCAAGCCATCATGACCACCCAAATATTGGAGATTCAAGTTAGTCTCGACATAACCTTTCGTGTTCAGTCTATCAGTGTAATTCGGTCCTTTCACCAAATATCTTGGAAAAACCATGAGCATGGTGCAGTGTCTATGTTCAATCCATATTAGTTCTTGCAACTTTTGGTTAACTTTGTGAATTTAGAGAAACTATTTATCCTGAATTCATCATACTCTGGCCAGAGATTCCATCAAGTTAACTTAAGCCAAGAACAGATGAGATATGTCTCCGATGTCACTTGGAGTGGTGAATCCTCTCTGGATCACTCATCCATCTTCGTATGGTTCATGTCATACCCAAAACCACCCTACCATAAGCATCACTCTGTGTTAGGGACCCGTTTGTGATGAAATCAAAGTATGACACTCATCATACAAAATGACCTGGCATCACAAGTCAGAGTACTACTTACACGACTGACACGTGAGAACGTTTCCATAGACACTTGAGTGACAATACCAAATGTTGTTCTCACAGAGGGTCATGTTCAGTGAACTTGTTCAACAAACAAGCACCAACATGTTATCCTAAAGTATCTCATATACTTCAACACGTGAGATCAGTTGCTTACCAAGTAAGTAGGCTTAACATCTACCAGTCTTTGAGCATTGCCAATGCCCCATCTTGGCAATACGATGACCATGAACCGTTTTAGGAACATGGCTTTGATGCATAAGGATCTCACAATTATATATAATTCCTTTGCAAGGCCATTATGTTCCATGAGCTTCATTCGATTAGTACTTAATAACTCCTTATCATTGTACTAACATGCAGGAAAACCTTGTATCACTAAGATATAGTGATGGGTTTGCATTATTGGTAGTTTATGCCTGACCAAACCGATTGGCTCTAGGGTATATACTAATAGAGAATACACATCTAATGAGTTTGTAGATGTGTGTGAAAGCAATGGAATCAAGAGACAGCTGACTGCAGCGTACACACCACATTAGAATGGTGTATCAGAGAGGAGAAACAAAACCATTATGAATATGGTGAGAAGTCTGCTAGCAAACAAGAACATGCCAAAGACTTTCTGGCCTAAGGCTGTTAATTGGAGTATGCATGTTCTCAATCGAAGTCCAACATTTTCTGTGAAGAATATGACACCAGAGGAAGCTTGGTCTGGTCACAAACCAGCTGTTGATCACTTCATAATATTTGGCTGCGTGGCTTATGTGCATATTCCTGATCCAAAGAGAATAAAACTTGATGCTAAGGGAGAGAAATGTGTACTGCTTGGTGTGAGTGAAGAATCTAAGGCTTACCGTCTTTACAATCCTATAACAAAAAAGATTTGCATTTCTAGGGATATGGTGTTTGATGAAAACAGTAGCTGGAATTGGGAAGGCAAAGATAAGGGAAATTCAGTGGCTCTTGATCTCAAAGGCAATGAAAAAGCTGAAATTGAAGAGGATGCACATAGTGATGGGGAAGAATCAAATGAATCTGGATCTGATAGTGTGAATGAGGCAGCTGAAACTTCACTGCAGAATATGCAACATCCAAGGAGAAGACCAGTTTGGATGGATGATTATACCAATGGGGAATAGCTTTCAGATGAAGACATATTGGCTCACCTTGCCTTATTTGCAGGAAGTGATCCTATTGCATTTGATGAGGCAATTAAAAGTTCAAAATGGAGAAAGGCTATGGATGCAGAAATTGAAGCTATTGAAAGAAATAACACATGGGAGTTAGTGGATCTACCAGAAAGAGAAAAATAGTGAGAGTAAAATAGATTTACATAACAAAGTTGAATGAAAAAGGGGAAGTTGACAAGTTCAAGGCTCGTTTAGTAGCTAAAGGATACACTCAAGAGTATAAAGTTGATTATTCTGAAGTATTTGCACCAGTAGCAATGCATGACACAATAAGAATGGTTATCTCATTAGCTGCCATGAATGAGTGGACCGTTTTTCAACTTGATGTCAAATCTGCTTTTTTACATGGAGAGCTTGTAGAGCAAGTTTTTGTGGAACAACCACCAGGCTATGTAAAGAAGGGGAGCAAGCATATGGTCTATAAGCTGAAAAGGGCTCTTTATGGACTGAAACAAGCTCCACGAGCTTGGTACAATCGGATTGACACCTACTTCAGCAAGGTTGGTTTTCACAAGTGTCCTTATGAGCACACACTCTACATCAAAACTGGAGAAAAAGGTAACCTTCTGATTGTGTGCTTATATGTGGATGATTTAATATTTACTGAAAAGGGTGAAGGCCTATTTAGAGAGTTTAAGCAGTCTATTATGAAAGAATTTGAGATGATTGATTTGGGAAAGATGAAATACTTTCTTGGCATAGAAGTGTATATGCAGGTGGCATCTTTATTTGTCAAAAGAAATATGCTCGAGAGGTCTTGGAAAGGTTCAGAATGGATGATTGTAATCCAGTTCAGGTTCCTATAGTTCCAGGAACTAAACTTACTCGGGCTGTTTAACGAGTGAAGATTGACAGCACCTATTACAAGCAAATGGTTGGAAGTCTGATGTATATGTTAGCCACTCGACCAGACTTAATGTATGTTGTCAGCCTCATTAGCAGGTTTATGGAAACACCAATTGAACTCCATCATCAAGCTGTCAGAAAGATACTTCGCTATTTGAAAGGTACTATTGACTATGGTTTATTCTATAAGAAGAGTGAAAGAAAAGAGTTAGTTGGTTTTAGTGATAGTGATTATGCTGGGGATTTGGATGACCGTAAGAGCACATCCGGGTATGCCTTTCTCTTAAGTGGAGCTGCAGTTTCATGGTCTTCAAGGAAGCAACCTGTTGTCACTTTATCTACAATTGAAGCAGAGTTTATAGCTGCTGCATCATGTGCTTGTCAAGGTGTTTGGCTAAGAAGAATTTTGGAAGAGGTGAAGTATACACAGCAAGGTCCAATTATGCTATTTTGTGACAATAGCTCAACTATCAAATTGTCAAAAAATCCAGTCTTGAATGGAAGAAGCAAACACATTGATGTGAGGTTTCATTTTCTTCGTGATCTCACTAAAGAGGGAGCTGTGGAACTAGTCCATTGCAGAAGTGATGAGCAAATTGCAGACATTCTAACTAAACCCTTGAAGGTTGAATCTTTCATGAAGTTGAGGGCATTACTTGGCATGTGTTCCATTGAAGAAATAAACTGATTTCTTATGAGAATTCAGTTTAAGGGAGAGTGTTAAAGTTAGTTGGTATTTGTTTTATTTGTTTTCTTTCTGTTAATAAGTCCTATTAACTAGGAATCATGGTTGTTAGGTTGATAGAGTCTGTAGGAATGTTCCTCCTTTTTAGGTTTGTTTTGATATTGTTCTCTAGCTCACGTTTCTGTGAGGTGGTTGTGGTGTAAGGCTATGTAAAGCCAGTTATCTATCAATTCAGAAGCAAGTTTCTTTTCTTCTAATTTATATTGCTTATTATCAGTTTTGATATTTAACAAAGTAGCCACTAGTTTAAGATGAAATAAGGACGACGGAGTACTTCCCATCACGTCTAGGCCTATTTATACATCGGGTTATTTTATCGATCTGACAAGTTCAATTCGAATTGAACAGACTTAGGATATGTTGTATTTCGAACCGGCTCGACTCAACTCAAATTACTATTTAATCAATAAAAAATATTTATATTTATATTTAATTATAAAAATATATATTTAACATAAAAAATAATTTTTAAATATTTTCATATATTTCAAATAGTAAAACGGATTTTCAGGTCCGATGGGCAAGGATCGAGCTGAGCCTGGACAAGCCAAATTCTTTTTGCTATTCGAACCTGATCCGGTCCATGAACACCTCTACTCCCATCTCACTCGAACATAATATATATATATATATATAAATAAAGGAATTCAAACTTACTTTTTGAATAAAAAATTCAAATATATATGTATTATTAAATCAAATACTTATTAAGTGCAATATAGCTAATACAAATTGTAATATAAAATAAACTTATTAAATTGTGTAATTATTTTTTAGTCTAATTATAATTATTACATGTTTTGTTGAGAAATGACTTCGAAAATATTTATATGGAGATTTTATTTATTTATTTATTTTGAGTAAAGCTAAGTGATTAATTGAGCTTTTATAAATCACATGGGTGCATGTGTCACAGGCCCGAAACTTTAGCCTTGCGAATCGTGCGGTCTTAGGCTGGAAATCGCTTCCTTGTATGCCTAAGTCAGCCTGCAATCACTCAAGAAGGCACTGGTAACTAAAAGTTACTAGGGCTAAGCAGAAAAAATAGAACTAGAGAAGAATGCTCAGTGTATTTGATTACTCAAGTGTTGAATGATACAAATGAGGCTGGGGGAGGCCTCTATTTATAGTTGAGTTCCCTTACATCAACGGTTCAGATTTAAACAAATGAACGGCTAAGATTACATTATCTAGAGGCCTAAAAGAATTTAAACTCTATCTCTTAGAGTTCTAGATAAGCTGGAACTGTCGGGCAGTAACTATCTTTTATTGCTTCTAGAACCTCCAGGTAAAATCTATCTTCTAGGGCCTTCTAGAATGCTCCAGGAATTGGGCCTATTCTGGTGGGTCAAGATGCTCTTTGTAACTTAGATCTTGAGCCTGGACTTGTTGTGTGCATAACGAATTGGGCCTAGACCTGTTGTGTGCATAACGGACCCGAGCGGGATCGCGCGGGCCGTGACATTCTCCCCCACTTGTTCCATCGACGCCCTCGTCGCGTCCTCTGCATGGAACTGCTCAATCTTATCCTGGAATTGCCACAATTCCTCGGCTGGTTCCTAACTTGCCTCACTGTTGGATGGTCCTTCCACTGGACAAAGTACTCACGCCTTGGCCTGTAGTTCTTTCATCATACCACTCGATCTGCAAGTATACACTGTATATCTTTGTCGCAGGAAGACTTCACTCCTAGCTTCGGCCAGTCTCGTTGCGTTGCACTCACATAGTGCCTGAGATATAACTCCCGTAAAGCATTTCCTCTCTCGGTCTGCCAATCTGTTTGGGGATGCACACTGGTGGAAAAGTTCAAGTCTGACCCCAGTAGCTTGAACAACTCAATCCACACCACTACCATAATGCTCCCAAACTCATCTGCCTTAGGCAAACCTATAATAAAATCAATGGAGTGGCTCTCACCTTGGTGCTCCGGTATGGACAATGGCTGTAAGAGTCTAGCTGGTATCTTAAACTCAACCTTGTCTTGTTGGCACACTAGACAAGTTTCCACATAGGCCTCAACATCTTCTTACATGTGTGGCCAATAATAACGGTCCTTCAACAGGGCTCTCTCCTGGACCGTGCAGCAAAGCTCTGTCTCATCGAGCTTTTGACTCTCTAACATCACTGTTTGTCCATCTTGCATCATCACTTCTCCGCTAGCAAAGTCTGATGCATCATTTTTATCCACCACTCTCTCGGATGGCTACCCCTCGGGCAACTCAGCAGGCATCACATCTTCAAAGGATTGCTGCACCTCTAACACCTCCATGGGGGTCTCATCCTTGGGCTCCTGAGGCTCATCAAATTTCAGGGCCGTCAAGTAGATGTCTTTATCTCTGGGCACCCCCTTGGCGAACTAGATTGCGGATAGCACCTTGGCTCCAACACCCGTCTCTCGATTCACCGGCACAACACATTGATAACGGGTATCCAAGATACATATGGAATCAGCAAAAGGTACAATGAGAGCATTAATCCGGTCAAGGAAATTTAAACCAAGTTCAAATCATAGTCATCCAATAGGATTACCTCAATAGTTTTCTTGCCTTTCCAGTCTCCAAGTTGTAGCTCAACTCCTTGTGCCACACCCATGGTTGGGACCTCCTTAGAGTTAACAGTCTTGACCCATCCGGCTGTTTTCTCAACCTTAAGATCAAGTTTCCTGGCAGCCTTCTCGGACATGAATAAATCTTATGCTCCTGTGTCAACTAGAGCACTCATTTTCTGGCATGCAATGGTAAAGTTTGCAAACATCAATCCCTTCTGCTTTCGGCACCTCTTTGCCTTGACAGAACTAAGTATAATGGAACCAAGCTTCAGAGTCTCATCCTCTGGCTCATCATCCTCCCTGTTGATGGCGGACAGCTTGGTTCGCTCTTGGCAGTCTCGCATCCGGTGCGGACTTGCACATAAGAAGCACTCCACTGGCTCCCTGTCCTTCTTCTTTTCGGACTGTTTATTGGACTTTCACCTCTCTGTTGGTGGCTTCCTATCACCATTCTTGGACTGTTGATCATTGTCTCCCCCACCATTGCCCTTGCCCTTGGGCTTGGAAGGACTTGAACTTGTCCGGCTTCTTAGAAATAAGGTTGAGTAAGGACTCAGCTGTAGCCATGGCTTTGGTCAGATCCTGGACACCTCTTTGCTGCAACTCTTGCTTTGCCCAGGGTTTTAATCTATCCAAGAATGAGAAGAATGCCTTTTTCTCCCCGAGATCAAAAATTTGGAGCATGAGTTCACTAAACTCCCACACATACTCCCGAACTGTGCGTTGTTGCGTAAGCCGTCGCAACTTGGCACGCGCCTCATCCTCGGCATATTATGGGTAAAACTGCTGCCTGAATTCACTTTGGAACTCCTCCCAAGTCCTAATGGCAGTGCAACCACTCCTCTCATCGCTACACCTACGATGCCACCATAAAAGAGCAAAATCAGTAAAATACATGGAAGTAGTGTTACCTTAGTGGCATCATCATCAATGCCCATTGCACGAAAATATTGCTCCATCCCCCACAAAAAGTTTTCAACATCCATCGCCGATCTGGTTCTCTTGAACTCCTTTGGCTTAGGGATCTCTATCCTGTGTTTGGGTGTCACAGCTAGCCCGCCACCCCCTATGACTGCTTTGCATGATGTGAGCTCTCCCTTGAGCTCTTCCATCTCATTCTGCATGGCGACTATCATGGCCTCTAGAGTATCATTCTTTTGAGTCAGGATGCCTATCGCCTCAATGAGAGCCCCCTGCATCCTGTCCTTGAGCTCCTCCTCAGTGGAGTCTAGCTCTTCGATGTGACCCTCAAAGATCTCCAGGTTCTCCCGCATGTCTTCAACGGTCACCTCGAGCTTGGCCATCTTACCATCCATGGACGATAGAACATCCCTCGAACTAGCCTTCTTGGCTCTCCCATGAGTCTCTGGGACCTCATGTGTCTGATTATCTGCCTGAGACGCCATCCCTATGATCAGCACCTTTCACGAACCACAAGCTCTGATACCAACTGTCACGGGCCCAAAATAGCCTTGTGAAACGTGCGGCCTTATGCTAAAAATCGCTTCCTTATATGCCTAAGTCAGCCTGCAATCACTCAAGAAGGCACTGGTAACTAAAAGTTACTAGGGCTAAGCAGAAAAAACAGAACAAGAGAACTAGAGAAGAATGCTCACTGTATTTGATTACTAAAATGTTGAATGATACAAATGAGGCTGGGGGAGGCCTCTATTTATAGTTGAGTCCCCTTACATCAACGGTTCAGATTTAAACAAATGAACAGCTAAGATTACATTATCTAGAGGCCTAAAAGAATTTAAATTCTATCTCTTAGAGTTCTAGATAAGCTGGAACTGTTGGGCAGTAACTATCTGTTACTGCTTCTAGAACCTCCAAGTAAAATCTATCTTCCAGGGCATTCTAGAATGCTCCAGGAATTGGGCCTATTCTGGTGGGTCAAGATACTCTTTGTAACTTAGATCCTGGGCCTGGACTTGTTGTGTGCATAACAAACTGGGTCTGGACCTGTTGTATGCATAACAGACCCGAGCGGGATCGCGCGGGCGTGATACATGCAGGCAGCAATGAGCAACCCGTTTTTTTGTTTTGAATTATTTAATTGCAGCAACCCACTTTGTCAACTTTAGTAAGTCATAATTCAGGGGGAAAGTCTAGGAAAAGGTTCGGCATCAGAGGCATATAGCCTGAAATTTGATGATGAGCAAGTTATGACAAAGCTGACATATTTACGTAATGTTTGTCTCTTACGGGGCCAATGTTAACTAATGTTTTCCTACGATGCGAATATTAATTAAGCTATACTATATATGTTCATCAACACTAGCTCTTTTGGTTAAAATAAAAACTCTTTCCTTATTTCTGAAGCATTCGAAGATTGTTTAGGATTCCTAAGTGTAGACACCTAATTTTGTCAGGATCCCTAAATCAGGTATATTTTCTTCGTAAATTGATGTTTCAGAATGCTAAAAGGCTTTTCTCATCCTGCAGATGGTACTTCGAGACTTAGTCTAAGAAAGCGTACAGAAAAAGTCAAACTTGAAAAAAGTCAACCCCGAAAAAGTCAATCCGAAAAAAGTCCACCCCGAAAAAGTCAACTATTGAAAAAGTCAACTATTGAAAAAGTCAACGCACTTTCAAAATTAAGATTTGAGGTTCAATTAAAAAACGGTGAAAGAATTTTGATAATCCGAGGTCTACATTGAAAGATATGGAGTTTGAAAGTTGGGTTACAGAGATTCAGTAGAAAAAAACCCTAGTTCGGGAGATTTGAGGAAAAATGCTTAAACGATCAAATTGGTCAAAATTGAAGGTCTCAAATGAAAGATAAGCACTGACTGCAGGTAGTGGAGAAGCTACTTGGAAGAAAAATCGATAGAAAGGTCAATTCGAAAGAAAATCGAGAATTAGGGTTTTTTGGTGGATTTCGATAAAATTTGGAAGAATTATAGAAATGCCCGATTCGGTAGATCTAAAGCCCTTAATTGATGAGAAATGATTAAACAAGGATAGTCCAAGGCTTAGTTTGAAGAAAATCTGAAAATCAGACTTGTTTTGAGCAAAATCGGGTTTCGGAGGCAAAAGAGCGAAATTGGAAAATATGGGAAAAATAGCAAATGAACTCCAACAATTCTGAAAATTTGCAAATCTCACTCTTAAATCATTTCGAAGATATTGGCGAAAGAAAATCTTGATTCGGAGTTCGTTTGCAAAATGGCCAAATACCAGGCCCACTATGCAGAAATTCAACAGGATAAATCTCGAAAAAAATAGTAAATGAACTCCAAAACTTTTGAAGATTTGTAAATCTCATTCTTAAATTATTTGGAATAGATTGGCGAAATAAAATCTTGATTCAAAGTTCGTTTGCAAATTGACTAAATCCTGAGTCCCCTATGCAGTAATTCAAGCAGATAAATCCCGAAAAAATAGCAAATGAGCTCCAAAAATTATGAAAACTTCCAGATCAAAATTTTAAATTATTTGGAATATATTGGTGAAGAAAAATATGGATTAGAAACTCGTAAAAAATGGTAAAGTTCGGGTTCATAAAAGGGCAATTTCGGAAATAAATTCGAAATAAATAGCAAATGGACTCGAAAAATTTTGAAAACTTCCAGAATTCAATTTTTTATTATTTTGGAAGTATTGAAAAAATAAAATTCGAATTTGGAGTCCTTTTGCTATTTATTTAGGTTCGGGGGGCAAAAAGGTCATTTCACCAAAGAAACCAAAAAGGGAAAATTTGTAATTGAGGAAAATATGAAAGAAGGAATTGCTGGGATTTTTCTTCCCTTGGTCAGCCAACATAGAGGAGAATAAGGAAGCTTGAACAATTTAATTCCCTAGTCACTATCAAGCCACATGCTACCACTAACACCTTGCAAATGGTCCCCCCTTCATCCAATGGCTTAGGTGCCTTGTAGGAAAGTTGAATGCACCATCCAAAGGCCAAGTTTAAATGCCAAGATGACACTTTTATTTGTCATGAAAGAACCCTCATCTAATGGCCAAGAATGGAAGAAAAAAGATGAGCACAATTCATCCAAGGGTGAGCATCCATTCGGTTAAGCAATGGAGTGCATGGGATTGTCTTTTTTCATCCAATGGATTAGGCCATCTACAAGGGCTGAGTACACATGTTGAGGGCTGGATTAAATCTAAAAGATGTCATTTTTATGCTGTCCTCATCCAATGACCAAGAATGGAAGAGCACAACTCATCCAAGGGTAAGCATTCAAGGGGGCAAGCAAGGGAGTGCATGGGATTGGTCCTCTTTTGCATCTAAGGGCTAAGGTTACTACAAGGGCTGAGTACACATCTTAAGGGCTGCTATCAATTGGCAAGGTGACATTTTTTGTTGTCATCAAAATATCTTAATCTAAGGGCCAAGATTGGAGTTGAAAAAGTGCAAATTTCATCAAATTGTGGAGAGGCCATTCAGCCAATGCTAAGGGATGGGGGGCTGATTTCATTTTTTCATATGTTTTTTGGTTGAATTCAATAGCTAATTTGGAAAATAAAAAGGTTTTGAAAGAAAGAAAAAAAAAAGGTTTTCAATAGAGAGCTTGAAGGTAGTCATCTCTACCAAGCTCTAGCATAGCTTTCTTCTTGTTTTCCATGGTGTTTTCTTGATTTTCTATCATGTTTTCCTACTATATTTTTCATAGAAATAAAGTTTTTAATGTTTACTTATGTTTTCATCTCTTCTTCTTCATTAAAATGGTGGAAAACAAATTTTTTTTACATGGTTTCATGCTTGGCCGAAAATGGCATGTTTGCTTGCCTTGGTTTTCTTTTTCTTTCTTCCTTGCTTGTTGTTGTGAAAAATGATTTTTAGAAGGTTTTTTAGAGTATTCTAAGGTTCTGGTTTTTTACAAAAGATGAAGCAAAAAGGTTGAAATGGCTACATGATCTTGGCTAGACCAAATGACCACGGTTATGAGAGAGGCTATGCCCATTTTTACCTACCATGAAGCTCACCTTAATTTTGCCGTTTAGCATGGTTTATTTTCTGATTTTTGAAATGGAAAGGCTTCATGATCTTGGCAAAACCAAGTGATTATGGTTAGGTGAGAGGCTATGCCCATTTTATACCAACCATGAGCTTAAATTTCCTTGTTTTATTTACTAGTTTTGCTTGTCATTTGCTTTGCATGTCTATGTTCAAATTTTTATATGTTCTTTACATTATTTTCTATGCTATATTTACTTATATATTTCTATGTCATGCTTAATCATTTTTCTTGCATATTCGGCAATTGTGTTCATGCTCATATTGTGCATATTTTTTATGTATCATGTCTTACATTATAAACATGTTTGTATTTTTCATATTTTTCACATGGCCAGTCGACTACTCCATGTTGATATGCCTTACATGTGCATTTTCATCTTGTTTCTTGACTTGTTTGCATCTCCATGCCATGAGCTTGTGTATTTTGATTTTAGTATGTCATATGCTTGTGAAAATGTCATGACATTATGCATCTTGATATGAGTTGTCATGTACTTGTGCCATTTACTAGATAGGATTGCATTAGAGTATCATGTAACTATATTCGGCCTCTTCATGCATCCCTTGCCTTGTCATGCATTTGCATTTTGTTTAGGTAACATGCTTTGCATTATCATATCTTGAAATTGTGTATTAGTTGCTGTTTTTTCCAGCATTAACATTAGTTTCATTGGTCATTGTATGTTCATAGTATTGCTATGCATGTTCATTACATTTTAGGTCTAGGCCGTATTGGTATTGCCATGCATATTGGGTCTTAAATCACATAGGTATTGCCATGCATTACTATGCTATTTAGGTCTTAGGTTACATTAGCATTTTAATGCATATTCATAACATATTAGGTCGAAGTCACATTTACATTATCAAGCATTGCATGCATATTGAGTTAGGATAGCATTTATTGCCATGCAAACTCATGCTAGGCATTTAGGTTGTCTTGAATTGTCATGCATTTCCTTTACCATTTAGACCTTTAGATCATGCATTTCATACATTTCATTTGCTTTATGTTCATGCATTCTATGTCATTGCCACATGATTTATGACTTAGGCCAATCAATGGTTTAAAGTCATGCTCTCTTGAGCATAATTGTGGAAAATTAAGGAATTGTCAAATTGATTATTCTATCTTTGTGATTTTTTTTACTTAGCCAATTTTTGTCCAAGGTTTTTAAATGTTTTAGCTACTGTCCTTAGGTCTTTAGGATGATCTCCAACAATTTTTACTTTGATTTTTGAATGACTTTATCAAAGGCAAAAAAATGTGTTTTGACAAAACAGTTTTTTTCACCAAGTACTCGAACTTCTCTGATTTTTTTGGGCGGTCATCTTTAATCAGAAAAATTAATCTAATTTTTTCTCATGTAGTTTTACATGTTCTGAGTCTCCAATATTTGTTTTATATATTTTTGATTTTTTAAGAATATGCAAAAAAATCGTGTGACAAAATCGGACAGTAGAAGCAGATTTGAAATCAAAAGAGGAATAATGGTTGAATTTGGCAAAGGCATTTAGAGGGGGTTGGGTAGAAGCTTTAGCTACTGTCTTAGGGTAGTTTCTAAGCTTTTTTAAACTTTAAAAGTGATTTTATAAATCTCGGGTTAAGGACGGTCAAGTCCGGGATTTTAAACTTAGGAAATTAGAGCCATTTCAAAAGGGTTTAGTAGGGGTTTTTAATCTTTATTCAAGTTTTTCCTCAAAATTATTTTCAAACAATCACAAAGTTTTATTTTTTTTAGAAAATCTAATTTGACATATTTTCCTAAGGTAGCCGGATATCTTTTTAGACATACGGATTTCTTTATTTAGAGGAAAAAATATATTTTCATGCATTGCATTTTTCATGTTCATGCATTTTATTTAAATGTGTGATTCTTGCTATGATATTTTCCATGGTATTATTATTATTTTGATTCACATTTTATGATCTTATATTGTTTACCATATGATTTTGAATGTTTCATGATATCCCATATTTTTTTAATTAGTCATTTATTTTTGTCATATTATTTAGCATATACTATGTTCATGCATTTTTGTTTTATTTTCATGCATATTTTATGATAGCATTATTTTATTTTTCATGTCATTTCATCATATTCCATGTCATTTAGGTTTAATTATCTAGACTCTGCCATGTCATTTTATTTATGTCATACATGTTCATGTTCATATTTTTAAATGTTTTGTAAAAGATAATGATTTTCAATAAAAATAAAGATATTCCCGAGTTAAAATAATTCATGAGTTCTCTACCGAGTTTGCTGGAAGGAATATCATCAATTATCATTAATAAAGGAATATCTTTCTTTCAAAAAATGAGAATGATTCGGAAAGTTTTCCAAATGAATAAAAATTTCTATATTTTGTCTATTTTGTCCGGGAATATAGGAAAATTTTGAATTAATAAATTCCGGATCATTTTCAATTAAAAATAGAATTATTTTTCTTAAAATTGGGAATTAACTTGAAATACTAAATTAAAAACCAACTTTTTACCGAGACTTGAGATAACACACGATTAATAAGGTACCGATTTATACGAGTGTTGTGGGGGTGCTAATCCTTCCCCGCACTAACCCACTCCCGAACCCGCTTCTTTGATTCCTCTGATTTATAACGCAGACTTGAAATTGGTTTTAAAAATGTTTTAATTAATTTTAAAATATTTTATAAAATCGATTTTAATAGGTGGCCGATCACACCTAGCTAAAAAAGATTGGTGACAACTCCATGTCTTTTTACGAGACCGTTTTCATACCCTCGACCGTTTATTTTATTTCTAGAGGAATTAAGTCGATTTTTTCTCTTTTTTTTAATATCACGCCTAACGAATAATAAAATCTTGTAATGTTATATTATTTTTTTTAGGTTGCGGCAGTAAGCATATCTCATTATATTATATATTGGTCGATGAATATTCTTCTATATATCCATTTGAAAAAGAAGTGCGAGTGTGACTTTGAAATAGCAATAATGGGTTTATTGAATTGTTTTATTTTCTAATTAATAAATCCTATTTTGAGGGTCTGTTTGATCCGATTGAAGCTTTGTTAAATACTTAAGAAACTAACCTACATTATACGTATCCTAAATCCTAATCTGCAGAAGATTGCGGAAACTAACCGACAAAATACTTGTGAAAGTAAAACCTTATAATTCGCCAACAAATGGTTTATATCAGCTTGCTGGAAACTTGCGAATGGTTGTTTAGCCTTATTGCATTAATAGGTTGCTTTTTCTGCAGAGAAAAGGAGAGAATTGGATACAATTTTAGTCTGTCATATATTGGAAAGTTCCTTACATTTCATTGAAATAAAACTAGCTAGCTAACTAGGTTGTCCCTTTGTTGAAGTTGCTTTGCTCACATGATTTTAAATCGCGGTCGCGGATTTTGTCGCGGACGTCACGTAACGCGTCGTAATTATTTATCACAAACGTCAATTTGATAGTGTTTCAAAGAATTTAATAATATCGCGAATATTACGTAACAAATAAAATACGATACGGAAAGTCTCAAATTTCGTTACGCCAAGTCTCTTACACTATCTAACGGTCACATAGTTCAGCTTGGGACACGGGCTTGAACCGCCAGGGAAGCTAACAGGAACAGAAACTGGGATTGTGGCACCCATTAGACATGGACCACTCATGGCATTGGTTACCAGACGGTGCAAAGTCCCATCATGCGGACCATGCCATTAATTTGGTAGCTTGGAGGCCATTTAAAACAGCATCGTACAGCCTCATCACTCCTTTCCCGCCATATAATATGCATAAGCCATGCGCCCAAGCCCCATTGTATTCAGAACTTGCCAGTCTCCAACTACTCTATTGAATTTATGAATATGACATTTTTTTTTCTTTGAAAATCCTTAAAATAGACAGAAACCTGCATGGAATAAATACACGAAACACCTTTCTCTAGCTGTAATTTTATTCTCAAAATTTAATACAGGGCCCCTTTGGATGGTGAAAACATGCATAAAAAGATGTATTGCAACTTTACTCCCCAGTCTGAATTTTTGTCAATTTATTGACACTCCCCGGTAGAAGTTGTGAAACTGTATACATTGTTGAAAATTTTAGGCCTTCAATCAGACACTGCTACAGTGCTACGTTACTTATCTGACAAATGTAATTATTGCATTGTAAAATAGTCAAAAGTCAGAATAAAGCTACAAAGATCTGAAACATTGAAGATGGTGATGAAGCTACCACTCGTTCTAAAGAGTGGTAGGTTCCCCTCTTAATCTTAGAAATTATTTCTGAGTAAGTAATTGAGTCAATTCTAGAAATAAAGAATTAACGTGTGTAATGACCAATATGGAAGGGGCGGAGCATTATGGATAATTGCGGTGGATCTGATAATTTGTGTATTTATATTGTATTTTTATTGTATAAAATCTGATATATACTATATAGAAACAAAATATAAAAAATTGATAATACTTTATAATCAAGATAATGAATACTTCACATAAACATATACGAACATATTACAAAGATATACAGAATCGAATAAAAAGACACTTACAGGAATTGATTTGAAAAAATCAATATCGAGTCAAGGTTGGACCTCTGACCTTAAGACGTTTTTTGCCTGTCTACAAGTGCTTACAGTTTGATGCAAATAGTCTCCCAGGTTTTCTCGATAAACGTTGCAAATGAGAGTACACTCGGATGCAACACAGCAAACAAAAGAATGCTTAGTCTCTCTCTCAGAAGACAGGAATTATTTAGTGAATTAGTGAGTTACAACAAACAGAATACCCCGGTATTTATAAAAATACAGGGGACCGTTCGGAACAGACAAGCTTGTAGTACCGAACCGGTTCATCCAACAGGCAGAGACACATCTGTTGAAACAGACCGGTTCGATTCAAATCGAACAAATACTCCAGTTGGGATGAACCGGTTCGGTCAAGGAATTTACTGAACCGACTTGACCCACCCGAATAGAAACATTCTAGAAGAAGAATTATTCAGACAAAACATAAAGCTGGTTGGTTGAGCTGGTTTGGTTTGGACTAAAAAATTAAGTCGGTTGGGCAATAAAAAATTAATTACTGACCCAAACCCGACCCAGCCAGGCTCGGCAGCGGCAGCGCGCCCGCGCGTGTGGTCTAGCCCAAGTTGTGTAGGTCCTCATCCACCACAAAACTTGGGTGCCCCTTGGGGCCTAATCCAACATGGAACACTAGCTTATATAAACTATAAGCTAAAGCCAAACTTTGTTCTATGTGGGATATACAACCAACCACACCTTCAACCAACTTTCTTTCCTCTTCAATTGGGTGTTTAATGAGACTAATTTCGCATTCACTTTTTGATATCAATTGTGTACATTAATGTACACCATGTATCTAGTTACGACAACCTACGTATTAGAATACGTATTTCGTATATATACACACAATATATACTATGATATCTAACAAACCCTACATGAATGGGAATTGTCTGAATAAAACGACGAACTGACTCAGAGTACGAGAGAGACATTTTTTGAAGAGTAATTGCATCAAGATAGGTAGCTTTTGGCTTGAACCTTCCATAGTGAATAACTATCGGATTTACTCGGCTAACTAGTGAACATGATGTTTGAACTATTCAGCCTTTCGTTTAAACCAAGACAATAGGTATGACACAATTCCCCTTCGAACATCTTCGGTTCTCACGGTTGTGTCCATTTTGGCCCCGAACACTTCCTGGTTTCTTATGAGTACTCTTAGAGAATTTAGCCTGATCAATTCTCATCGAAATGGCCACGTTTCTTACTCATAAGAGGTGATTGCTTATTAAGAGTATTCTGCAATACTCACTTGATTTTTATCAAGCTATAAGAATCATTAAAAGCATAGCTTATCCTAACTCCTTTGTAGGAAGCACTAAATCATCATAGGAATGGATAAGAGTGTTTAACTCTTTTAGTGCTCACACTCAGTTAACATAATTTAGTTGTCCCTTTTGAACCTAGATCTTGGGATCTCCAGTCAGCTAGGTTGGGTTTCCACTATGTAACTTTAATATATAGGCTTAAGATCCATTCCCTTCGATGATATATTTACTTGCTCTCTCGTTAAACCTTTAGTAAGCGGATCCGCAATATTATCCTTTGATTTTACATAATCAATAGAGATAATCCCATTTGAGAGCAACTGTCTAACGGTATTGTGTCTTCGACGAATGTGTCGAGATTTACCGTTATACAAACTACTCTGTCCCCTACCAATTGCAGATTGGCTATCGCAATGTATATTAATTGCCGGCACAGATTTCGGCCAACATGGAATATCTTCTAAAAAATTCCGAAGCCATTCCGCTTCTTCACCAGCTTTATCTAAAGCTATAAACTCAGATTCCATAGTGGATCTGGCAATACATGTTTGTTTAGAAGATTTCCATGACACTGCAGCTCCTCCAATAGTAAAGATAAATCCTCTAGTGGGTTTTGAATCTTTAGTATCGGATATCCAGTTTGCATCAGTGTACCCTTCAAGTACAGCTGGATATCTTGTATAGTGCAGTCCATAACTTGAGGTGTATCTCAAATATCTGAGTACCCTCACAATGGCCTTCCAGTGATCTTTCCAGGATTACTAGTAAATCTACTCAGTTTGCTAACTGAGTAAGCTATATTTGGTCTTGTGCAGTTCATAAGATACATAAGACTACCAACTATACGCGAAAATTCTAATTGAGATATTGCGTCACCAGTATTTTTCTTTAGATGTAAATTGACATCTACGGGTGTTTTGGCTATATTGGTATCATTCTTATTGAATTTCTCAAGAATATTATTTACATAATGATCTTGAGATATTACCATGCCATCTTGTGTTTTAGAAATTTTAATTCCTAAAACCACATCAGTTACACCCATATCTTTCATATCAAACTTACTGGTCAACCATGCTTTGGTAGCTTTAATGATCTCATAGTTATAGCCTAAGATCAACATATCGTCTAAGTATAGACAAACAATGACATATCCCTTATTCGTATCTTTTACGTATACGCATTTATCGCATTCATTAATACTAAAACCATATGACAACATTGTATTGTCAAATTTTTGATGCCATTGTTTAGGAGCTTTTTTTAAACCATATAATGATTTAACAAGTCTACACACCTTCATTTCCTGTCCAGAAACTTTGAACCCTTCGGGTTGTTCCATGTAGATTTCTTCGTCTAAATCTCTATTCAGGAAAGTTGTCTTAACATCCATTTGGTGTATATCAAGATTGTTAAGAGCTGCTATAGCTATTAACATTCGAATGAATGTTATTCTTGTAACTGGTGAATACGTATCAAAATAATCAAGCTTCCTTTTGTTTGTAACCTTTTATTACAAGACAGGCTTTATATTTATCAATCGATCCATATGCTTTCATCTTCCTCTTAAATATCCATTTTGATCCTAAAGGCTTATGCCCTTGAGGAAGATCCACCAGTTCACATGTATGATTCTGCATGATGGATTCTATTTCATTGTTAACGGCCTCTTTCCAGAATTGTGTTTCTAGAGATGACATAGCCTTGTTAAAAGTTTGAGGTTCATTTTCTAACAAATATGTTAGAAAATCCGAACCATAAGTAGTATGTACTTTAGCCTGTTTGCTCCTTCTATGTTCCTCTTGTTCCTCTTCATCCACATGTGGATCACTACTCGAGGACTCATGAGTTCTCTTCATAGTCTTATTTTCTTGTTTTTCCTTGTAAGGAAGAACATCTTCAAAGAACGAGGCATTCCTTGATTCAATTATAGTATTGATATGAATATCGGGAATGTTCGACTTGAACACAAGAAAACGGTAAGCAGCACTATTGTTTGCATATCTGATGAATATGCACTTAATAGTTTTAGGTCCTATTTTGACCTTTTTAGGTGGAGAAACAACTACCTTCGCAAGACACCCCCACACTTTCATGTGTATGTAGTTTGGTCTTAGACCCTTCCACAATTCATACGGTGTCTTGTCTAACTTTTTGTGGGGTATTTTATTTAAAATATAATTAGATGATAAAATAGCTTCCCCCCACAAGTTATGAGGTAACCCTGAACTTATCAACAAAGTGTTCATCATTTCTTTCAACATTCAGTTCTTGCGTTCTGCAACACCATTTTGTTGAGGCAAATAAGGAGCAGTGGATTGATGGATGATTCCATTTTTTGAACAGAATTCATTAAACAATGAATCATATTCACCACCTCTATCACTCCTTATTTTCTTACTTAGTTGATTTTTGACCTCATTCTTAAAGAGCTTAAAAGCTTCCAAGGCTTCGTCTTTGGTTTTTAGCAAATAGACGTAACAGTATCTTGTGCTATCATCTATAAAAGTAATAAAATACTTTTTACCACCTCTAGTTTGCACAAATTTTAAATCACAAATATTAGTGTAAATTAACTCTAGAGGTTCACTACTTCTTTCTATTGAATAGAAATGAGCCTTAGCTAATTTGGATTCTACACAAATTTCACATTTGTGATTCTTGTCAATGACAAATTTCGGAATCAAATCCAAATTGCTGATTTTCTTCAAGGTCTTGTAATTTACATGACCTAATCTACCATGCCATAATGAAGGGGACTCAACCAAGTTAACAGAAGAAATATTATTATTAATAATCTTATTCTTGGGTACAAATCATAACATTGAGCTTAAAAAGCCCATCACATAAATAGCCTCCACCCGCAAATATCCCACTTTTAGTGAGTACAAATTTATCAGACTCGAATACGAGCCTAAACCTATTCTTGCTCAACAGAGATCCGAAAACCAAATTCTTTCGGATTTCAGGAGCATGAACAACATTGTTCAATGTGAGTTCCTTCCCGGAGATCATCTTGAGTACCACCTTTCCATGGCCTCATACCTTGCAAACCTTAGCGTTTCCCATAAACAGTTGCTCATCATCAGTAGCTTCTTTGTACTGGGTGAAACTCTTCCTCTCAGAGCATACATGACAAGTGGCCTCGATAACAACCCACCATGTCTTAGGGTTCTCCATCAAGTTCATTTGTGATACAACAACAGCGAGCTCAATCTCATAATCATCAACTAGGTTGGCATGAGCTTTCTTCTTCTTGTTCTGTCAGCAGTCCTTTGCACGATGTCTGGGCTTGTTGCAATTGAAACAAGTTCTCGTGAACTTCTTGAAATCCGTTTCTTTCTTAGCTTAGGAAGAACTTGAACCAACGAATTTTCTCTTGTTGATCTTTTTCGAATGTTCAACAACATTCGCTTTGGCTTCCATGGTCTGAACCTTGACCCTCTTCTCTGAACCACTGTTATCCTCCTCGGTCCTTAACCGAACGACCAGGTCCTCTAAAGTCATCTCCTTTCATTTGTGCTTTAGATAGTTCTTGAAATCCTTCCACGAATGAAGGAGTTTCTCTATTAAAGCCGCCATTTCAAATGATTCACTAAGAGTCATTCCTTTGGCAAAAATCTCATGGAGGATCAACTAAAACTCTTGGACTTGACTTATTATAGTTTTCGAGTCCACCATTTTGAAATCCAGAAATCGGCCAACCACAAATTTCTTTGTGCCGGCATCCTCGATTCTGTATTTTCTTTCTAAGAACTCCCACAGCTCTTTCACTGTCTTTATTGGACGATACACGTTGTATAACGTCTTCTCCAAACCAATGAGGATGTAGTTTTTGCATAGGAAGTCATAATGCTTCCATGCATCTACCGAGGCTACAATTGTAGTATCGGTCTCTCCCTCGTTCAAAGTCGGGGCCTCATCCCGTAAGAACTTGGCTAGGTTGAGGGTGGTCAGATACAACAACATCTTTTGCTGCCATCGTTTAAAGTCCAGACCACTAAACTTTTCGGGTTTCTCACCATGTGTGACATGTAGAGGTTATGGCGCTACAGGCGCTCTAGCGTTACCGGTAGATGTTTCGGCCATCTGTTATTAAAAAATAACATGATCAACTTGTATAATTATTACTAAATTATATTACTAATAATATATATTACAAAACAGTAATAAATATATATATTTAAAACAGTAGCATATGCTAAAAGTTTAACAAAAGTGAAACAATAATATATATATATATCATACAATATATAACAAATAATAATACGAAAAAAAAAAACGTCTTAAGATTGTTGTATAAAATCTTGTATATACTATACAGAAACAGAATATAAAAAATTGATAACACTTTATAATCAAGATAATGAATACTTCACATAAACATATACGAACAGATTACAAAGATATACAGAACCGAATAAAAAGACACTTACAGGAATTGATTTGAAAAAATCAATATCGAGTCAATGTTGGACCTCTGACCTTAAGAAGTATTTTGCCTGTCTACAGGTGCTTACAGTTTGATGCATATCGTCTCTCAGGTTTCCTCAATAAACGTTCCAAATGAGAGCACACTCGGATGCAACACAGCGAACAAAAGAATGCTTAGTCTCTCTCTCAGAAGACTGGAATTATTTAGTGAATTAGTGAGTTACAACAGACAGAATACCCCGGTATTTATAGAAATACAAGGGACCGTTCAGAACAGACAAGTCTATAGCACCGAACCGGTTCATCCAACAGGCAGAGACACATCTATTGGAACAGACCGATTCGATTCAAACCAAACAGACAATCCAGTTGGGATGAACCGATTCAGTCAAGGAATTTACCGAATCGACTTGACCCACCCGAACAGAAACATTCTAGAAGAAGAATTATTCGAACAAAACATAAAGCTGGTTGGTTGAGCTGGTTCAATTTGGACTAAAAAATTAAGTCGGTTGGGTAGTAAAAAATTAATTACTGATCCAAACCCGACCCAGCCCAGCCCAAGCCTGGCCTAGCTCAGCGGCAGCGACGCGCACGCGTGTGTGGTCTAGCCCAAGTTTTGTAGGTCCTCACCCACCACAAAACTTGGGTGCCTCTTAGGGCCTAACCCAACATGGAACACTAGCTTATATAAACTATAAGCTAAAGCCAAACTTTGTTCTATGTGGGATATACATCCAACCACACCTTCAACCAACTTTCCTTCCTCTTCAAGTAGGTGTTTAACGAGACTAATTTCTCATTCACTTTTTTATATCAATTGTGTACGTTAATGTACACCGTGTATCTAATTATGACAACCTACATATTAGAATACATATTTTGTATGTATATACACAATATATACTATGATATCCAACAGTTTGGATTATTTTTACGTATTATTATCATATTTATGATATTATATATTTATATAAATTTTAACACATTTGTATATACGTATTATGTTTTAGATATTTTTTCGTGTCATGTCCAAAATTATCAAATTTAAATAATGGCAGAAAACCATTTGCTGCCATGTTAACATTTTGGTGACTTGGAGCAGCTATTCAAAGATTTAAGGAATGAAGAGGATCATGATAGTGTCCAGGAAAAACACAGTTTTGATAATCTAAAGTTCAGTAGATCTCATCTTAGCCTCTCTTTTTTTCCTTTTTTTCTTTTTTGGTCTTGAAACGCTTATATTTTCCAAGAAATGTTCTTCAAAGTTGAACCCATATTGCAGTAATCGTAAGCTTCCTACATATATCTTGAGAAAACAACTTATATGGCGTTGTCCAAATCGAATTTTAAAGATGGGGTCAAATTAAGGAAGCAATAAGTGACATTTCTAGGTTCATTCCTTCCATGACCTGTCTGCATCCAGCATCCGCCACAGTTGGCTCATATAAAAGTCAGAGGGGACTTTGGCTCCCAAAAACTTTAAATTCCTTTTAATATATATATAATAAATTTAGATGGTTTTTTTTAAATAACATTGTTAATTTTATTTATTTATTGTTATACATGCTGCATGTGGTGGATAACTAGATTAAGATGAATGCATATTGTAAATGAATTAGATTAATTACTATGTACATAATAATTATGGTGCATTGTATTCTCCTCCCCCTATTCATTTTTAGAACCCTATATAAGGATGGGTTTGCATCCAAGAAGTGATATAGAAAAAGCTTAGTGACATAACTAGTTCCTGAAGAACTAGACTTTGAAAATTCACATTTCCTCTGTCTTGATCTCTCTTTATTTACTCTTTATTTATTTATAATACGTTATCAATACGATCAAGTCTTTAACGGTAGTAAAGTCCCTCAAATTTTCCTTTCATCATATCAAGGTAAGAATTTTGCTTTCTCTAACATGTGTTATCTAGTATATCTTCTTATTTGCAAAAAAATATACATCTTTACATGTTCTATTATATGATATATGTGAGATGAGTATTTTTTTTATTGTTTAGTTTCTTAATATCTATGTGACTCTGAACTTTTAGTTATTCTTTCAAGTATCTTTACAATGACAAATCTCATGAAGCTTGAATTCATTGCTCTCGATATTTCTGGAAGAAATTATTTGTCATGGGTACTTGATGCTGAGATTCATCTTAATGCTATGAATCTTGGAAATACTATTGAAGAAGGAAACCAAGCATCCCTGCAGGATCGTACAAAAGCAATGATTTTCCTTCGATACCATTTACACGAAGAATTGAAAATTGAGTACTTTACTATTAAAGATTCATTAGTCCTTTGGAATAACTTAAAGAATAAATATGAACACAAAAAAATGATGATTCTTCCAAAAACTCGATATGAATGGATACACTTACGGATACAATATTTCAAAACCGTAAGTGAATATAATTCAACCTTGTTTAAGATTAGCTCTCAATTGAAACTTAGTAGATTTCTTTATAATTCAACCTTGTTTAAGGAATAAACTAAGTCTCCTCATGAGGGAGATGTGGAATATCTTTATATTACCTCTACAGTTTCTAACCAGAAGTTCATATTAGAAAAACTTTCGAGTTTCTCATTTGGCTTATATTTCACAAAAATAAAAATGATTGAATCAAATTTTATGCACCGAAAGTGCTCAGATCCTAAGACTTTTATACTTTGACATGATCGTTGTAGACACCTAATTTTGTCCGGACCACTAAAACAGGTATGTTTTCTTCCTAAATTGATGTTTCAAAATGTAAAAAGACTTTTTTCATCATGCAGGTGGCACTCCGAGACTTAGTTTAAGAGGGCGAGCATAAAAAGTCAAACTTGAAAAAGTCAACCTCGGAAAGTCAACTGCTAAAAAAGTCAACCCACTTTCAAAATCAAGATTTGAAGTTCAATTGAAAAATGGCGAAAGAATTTTGATAATCTGAGGTCTACATCGAAAGATATGGAGTTCGGAAGTTGGGATATGGAGATTCAGTAGAAAGAAAATCCTAATCCGAGAAATTTGGGGAAAAGTGCTTAAACGATCGAATTGATCGAAATTGAAGGTTCCAAATGAAAGATAAGCACTGACTACGGGTAATGGAGAAGCCACTTGAAAGAAAAACTGAAAGAAAAGTCAATCCGGGAGAAAACCGAGAATAAGGGTTTTTGGTGTATTTCGGTGAAATCGAGAAGAATTACAGAAATAGCCCTACTTGGTAAGAATAAAACCCCCAATGGATGAGGAATGATTAAAAAGGGATAGCCCAAGGCTCAGTTCTAAGAAAATCTGAAAATCGGACTTGTTTTAAGCAAAATCGGGTTTCGAAGGCAAAAGGGCAAAATTGGAAAATTTGGGAAAAATAGCAAATGGACTCCAAAAATTCTGAAAATTTTCAAATCTCATTCTTAAATCATTTGGAAGATATTGGCGAAATAAAATCTTGATTCGGAGTTCGTTTGCAAAATGGTCAAATCCCGGGTCTCTGATGCTGAAATTCAAGAAGATAAATCTCGGAAAAATAGCAAATGAACTCCAAATCTTCTAAAAATTTTCAAATCTCATTTTTAAATTATTTGAAATAGATTGGCAAAATAAAATCTTTATTCGGAGTTCGTTTGCAAAATGGCCAAATCCCGGGCCTCCTATGCAATAATTCAAGAAGATAAATCTCGAAAAAATAGCAAATAGATTCCGAAAATTCTGAAATTTTGCAAATATCATTTTAAATTATTTTAAAGAGATTGGTGAAAGAAAATCTTGATTTGGAGTTCATTTGCAAAATGGCCAAATCTCGGGCCTTCTATGCAATAATTCAAGAAGATAAATCCCGAAAAAATAGCAAATGGATTCCAAAAATTCTGAAATTTTGCAAATATCATTTTTAAATTATTTGAAAGAGATTGGATAAATAAAATCTTGATTCGGAGTTCGTTTGCAAAATAGCCAAATCCCGGGCCTCCTATGCAGTAATTCAAGAAGATAAATCCCGAAAAAATACCAAATGAGTTCCAAAAATAATGAAAACTTCTAGATCACACTTTTAAATTACTTGGATGATATTAGTGAATAAAAAACTTGATTTGGAGCTCGTTTAAAAAATGGTAAAATGTAGGGGCATGAAAGGGCATTTTTGGAAGAAAAAATCCAAATAAATAGCAAACGGACTCGGAAAATTTTGAAAAATTCCAGAATTCAATATTTTATTATTTTTAAAGTATTTAAAAAAATAAAATTTGAATTTGGAGTCCGTTTGCCATTTATTTGCATCCGGGGGGCAAAACGGTCATTTTACCCAAGCAACCGAAAAGGGCTTTTCTTGCCTTTCAAAAAAATCAGACTTGGGCTGGAAAAGAGAATGCTGGCCTGCCAAGGCCCAAAGGAAGGAAGAATCTTCTGATTTTTCAATCAAAAGGCCAAGAATTAAGAGTTAGTTAGTGATTTTGTTAATCAAGCCATTGCAAATAAGTCACATGGGCCAATGCATGAAGATGGAGAGTGTCAACATTATTCTTGAACAGTTGTAATTATGGACAGTTGATGGCCTAATCTAAGGGTGATAATTTCATAATTTTTCACCTTGAATCACTAGCCCTTGGATGAAAATTGGTTGGAATCAAAATGACAACATCCTAGGAGGAGAGAGGGTGAACTCGGCCAGCATAAGGAGAAGGGCAGAGAATTAGTTTCAGCACTTCATTTTTTCAGATTTCTTCTTAGTTTTGCTTAGTTTTTCTCTCCTTGGTTGAAAGCAAAAAGAAAAAGTTTAGAAAAGAAAGGAAAGTTTGAAGAGATAAAGCTTGAAAGATAGCTTCTTGAGGTTGCTTTTAGCACCAACTCTTGCACTTTCTTGATTTTCCATTCTTGTTTTTGCTGTTTTTGATTATTATTTGGTGAGTTTCTTTTTAAATAAGTGTTTTTTATGTTCTTTTCAAGTTTTTTCTTCATCTTTTTCTTAAAAACAAGTTCTTACAAATTTTTTTTCTTATTTTCTTACCATAGCCGAATGGCCTAGATTTTTTTATTATAGTTGCTGTTTTTCTTTGATTTATCATGTTATTCATGTTACTTTTTTAGTCTTAATGCTTTAAATCTTCATCTACTACATATACTTGAAGTTTGTTTTAATTTGGATGCTTGTTTGTTGCCATTTATGAGTTTATTATCATGTTCTTTCTTTTTTTTTTTTAATTTTTTATTTTCATAATGTTTAAATTTGTTGATGTTTTATATTTAGTATATCAAGTGTTTGTGAAAATGCTTGTTAGTTTTAATATCTCTACTTTGTGTTTGCATGATTTGAGTGTTATATTTTAGTTTTGCATGTTAGTATTGTAGACACCAATTTTTGTCATCATTAATGAAATATATTTCGGATTTCAACTCTCGGATCCATTGAAATTCCTTCATTTTGGGCCTTAGGCATGAGTTGAT
Source organism: Fremontodendron californicum (assembly GCA_030761205.1). Lineage (NCBI taxonomy): Eukaryota > Viridiplantae > Streptophyta > Magnoliopsida > Malvales > Malvaceae > Fremontodendron > Fremontodendron californicum. Next base: position 7,582,515 of record JAULJL010000007.1, on the reverse strand, counting down.
ATGAAGCCCATTAGCATTTTTTATATATAATTAATTTTATAATTATTAATTAAACAAAAAAAATGATTTGGGCAGGCGGCTGGCAGCTGAAATTAGGCTGCCAGCAGCCTGCACAAACCCAAAAAAAACTACACTCCACCAACAAGAAAAAATGGGGGCACGGTTTAAAGAAGAAAAAAAATATGAAGAAGCTACAAAAGGCGGGGGGCAATTATTCTCTGGAGGGTTTTTTTTTTTTTTTTTGCTACTGCTATGAGGGATTGAAAAAAAAAAGAAAAGAAGAAAAAGCAAGAAAGGGAGAAGCTAATAGTTATAGGAAAAGAAGCATAAAGAAGAAAGGAGAAGAAAAAAGGTGGCTGGCAGCTTGGAGGTTGAGAGAAAGTCAAAAAAATAAAAAAATAAAAAGAAAAGTAAAGAGTGGGGCTTCAGGGGAACTACGGGTTAGCTAAAACAGGATTGGAGGTATTTTTTTTATTATTATTATTATGCTTATGTTGACTGCTTTTAAATATGATATATTATGATGTATATTTGGTATTTGATAATTTTTTTCTTATATGTCTAATGTTGCTTGCCTTGGTTAGGATCTATTATGGTGCATGCTTGATGTCTATGTTATTTTATTTTCATTTTTATTTTTATTTACGTTTCATGTTAGTTCATAATTTTTTTTTTTAATCTATTTACCTTACTTGTTATAATGTTATTAGTATTTTTTTATTATTATCTTATCTTATCTTACCTTATTTTATTTTTTTTTATTAAATGCATTATTAATCTTTTAAAGAAATAAAAAAATGACATTTTGGTGCATACACAATAAAAGCGAATGAGAATCTCCGACGACGGATGTCGAGGGACGTCACAGTAGTGATTCCTTAGATATCTCGAGGTGAGAGAATTTCGTTCAATATCACCACGAGTGGTGGGAGTATTTAGCGATATGCTCAATACAAAAAATCGTTTTCATTTCAAAAATGAAAATAATCAAAATAAAAAATGAATAAAGAATGAATATTTACGCACTTGATATTTTGCCATGCTCGCATCAAATACTACGCTTCGTATGTTTAATCGTGAAATTATGTATTTAATCATATGTCTTATATGCTTAACCGTGTGCATTCCATGTTTAAATATTCGCATCATACGTATTTAAATAAAAAATGGATGTAAACTGCCGACGACGAAATTCGAAGGACGTCACAGTAGTGATTCCTAAGATATCTTGTGGTGAGAGAATTTCGTTAAATATCACCACGAGTGGTGGGAGTATTTAGCGATATACTCAATACAAAAATTCGTTTTCATTTAAAATGGAAATAATCAAAATAAAAAATGAATATTTACGCGCTTGATATTTTGCCATGCTCGCGTTAAATACTATGCTTCGTATGTTTAATCGTGAAATTATGTATTTAATCATATGTTTTATATGCTTAACCGTGTACATTCCATGTTTAAATATTCGCATCATACGTATTTAAATAAAAAATAGATGTAAACTACCGACGACGGAATTCGAACGATGTCACGGTTGTGATTCCTAAGATATCTTGAGGTGAGAGGATCTCGTTAAATACCACCGAGAGTGAGTGTTCTCGATAATAGATTTACGTTCACTTTCATTTACAAAAAATAATAACAATTCAAAAAAATTCAAAAAAATAATAAACATGATTTTGAAAATAAAATAAAATAAAAACAAAAGAGAATTAGTTTTAAATACCGATGTTAAATCCATTAAATCGAGATTTAAGATAACACATGATTAAATGGTACCATTTTCTAAACGGGCGTTGCGGGGGTGTTAATATTCCCCGCGCGTAACCGACTCCCGAACCTGACTTTGTTTTTCTCTCTAGTTTAAAACGCAGATTTTAAAATATGTTTTAAAATGTTTTAATTAATTTTAAAACATTTTACTAAAACCGGTTTTAATAAGTGGCCAATCACACCTAACAAAAAAGGATTGGTGGCGACTCTATTTTGTTTTCAAAATTGTCTTAGCAGTCGAAAAACCGTTATGACAAGTATATCAAGTGTTTGTGAAAATGCTTGTTAGTTTTAATATTTCTACTTTGTGTTTGCATGATTTGAGTGTTATATTTTAGTTTTGCATGTTAGTATATCAAGTGTTTGTGAAAATGCCATGCTTGTTTGGAATCTTAGGCCATTCGGCCACTTCATGTATTTGGCATTGTGTGTGCATTTTTGCTATGTTAGTTGATAGGTTTGTATTTGCATGACATTTGATTGAGTATTTAGTTTAAGTATATCAAGTGTTTGTGAAAATACCATGTTTGTTTGGAACCTTAGGCCATTCGGCTACCTCATTGTTTTGCCTTGTGTTCGCATTTTTGATAGAGTTAACAGCACCAATGGTCCCCAAATTATAGGGCATATTTTATATTGGTCCCTAAACTTCAAAACGTATCAAATTCGTCCTTGATTACAAGTATCATAACAAATTGGTCCCTACCGTTAGTTTTTTCGTTACCTTTACTGTAGCAATCAGCTTAGTGACACGTGTCACCAGCTGATTGCACCACATTCCTCTTTATTTTTTCCTTTTTCCTTTTTCTTTATTTCTTTATTATTTTTTCTTTGATATTTTTTAATAAATGAATATTTTTTATAAAATTAATGTAAATAAATATTTATATTTTATAAATTATTTAATTATTAAAAAATTAATTTAATTTATTATCTATCTTTTGTATTTATTTATAAAGAATAATAAAGAAAAAGGGGAAATGAAAACCTTAATAAATACAAAAGATAAATAATAATTTAAATTAATTTTTTAATAATTAAATAATTTATAAAATATAAATATTTATTTACATTAATTTTATAAAAAATATTTTTTTCTTTTTTTTCTTTTACTTTTTCTTCTTTCTTTTTTTCTTTTTATAAATAAATTAATTTCGTAAAAATTAAATAATTTATATTTATATTTATAAAATATAAAATATTTATTTACATTCATTTATTAAAAATATATTTTTTACTTTTTTATTTTCCTTTTCTTTCTTTCTTTCTTTCTTTCTTTCCTTTTTTTCCTCTTTTCTTATAAAATTAATGTAAATAAAATATTTTATATTTTAAAAATTAATTTAAATTATAATATGAATTATTATTTATTTTTATTTATTTATAAACAAGAGAAAAGGGGAAAAGATAAGAAAGGAAAGGAAAAGAAAAGAAAAGAAAAAATAAAAAAATTATAAATATAAAATAAATATTTTATATTTATAAATTATTTAATTTTTAGAAAGTTAATTTAATTTAAAATATAATATACTTATATATATTGTTTTTGTTTATAAAGAAGAGAAAAAAGAAGAAAGGGAAAAAACAAAAAAATAAAAAAATATTTTTATAAAATTAATGTAAATAAATAGTTTTATATTTTTTCAATTATTTGATTATTACAATATTAATTTAAATTATAATGTAAATTATTATTTAGTTTTTAATATTCATTTATAAAGAATAGAAAAGCAACCAAAAAAAAAGGAAGAAACGAAAAAATTAAAAATATTTTTTATAAAATTAAAGTAAATAAATATTTCATACTTTTTAAATTAATTATATTTTTTAAAAAATTATTTTAATTTATAATATGAATTATTTTTTCTTTGTATTTATTTATAAAAAAAAAATCAAAGAAAAAAATATAAAAGAAAAAGGGAAAAAAATGAAGACAACTGTTGGAGCAATCAGCTGGTGACACGTGTCACTAAGCTAATTGCTACAGTAAAGGTAACGGAAAAGCTAACGGTAGGGACCAATTTGTTATGATATTTGTAATCAAGGACCAATTTGATACGTTTTGAAGTTTATGAACCAATATAAAATATGTCTTATAATTTAGGAATCATTGGTTCTATTGACTCTTTTTGATATGTTAGATCATAGTTTTGCATTTTCATGACATTTGGTTGAGTTTTGGTTTAAGCATGCCTTGTGTTTGTGTTATTGCCATGCATATTTTAGTTGTTAGGTTTGGTTTATTTTGCCATGCATGTCCATGCATTTTAGACCTAGGTTCCATTAAATGCCATGCAAGTTTATTTAGGTCTAGGTCACTATATTGATGCCATGCATTTTGTCATGACATTTAGGTTTAAAACCATGCATTTCATGAATCATATTTGCTGTATTTTATATGCATTTCATGTCCATGCCACTTGACTAATGACTTAGGCCAATTAATGGTTCAAAGTCATGCTCTCTTGAGCACACTTGTGGAAAATTAAGGTTTGTCAAATTGATTATTCTACTTTTGTGATTTTTTTTACTTAGCCAATTTTTATCTAACTTTTAAAAAGTCCTAGATACTTTTTCTGAGTCATTTTGTGAGTCTTAAATATTTTTTACCTTGATTTTTAAATGATTTTATCAAAGGCAAAAATGTATTTTTGGCAAAACAGTTTTTTCACCCAGTACTTGTACTTTCTCGATTTTTATGGGCATTCATCTTTAATCAGAAAATTAAGTTGATTTTTTCCCGTGTAGTTTTACATGTCCTGAGTCTCCAGGACTTTTTTTAGATTTTTTTTGTTTTGGTTAAGTTACCTAGAGGGGGCTGATTAGGAAGTTTAGCTACTGACTTAGGGTAGTTTCTAAGCCTTTTTAAACTCTAAAAATGATTTTTTAGTCTCGGATTAAGGGTGGTCAAGTACAGGATTTTAAACTTAGGAAATTAGAGTCTTTTAAAAAAGGTTTAGCCCAGTTTTTATTTTTAATCTAAGCTTTTCAAAATTGTTTTCAAACAATCACAAAGTATTTTGGTTTTAGAATATTTAATTTGATATATTTTTCTAAGGTATCCCGGATATCTTTTTAGATATACGGATTTCCTTAATTAAAGGAAAAAATACATTTTCATGCATTGCATTTTCCCTATTCATGCATTTTATATAATATGTGATTTTTTGCTATGATAATTTCTAAGGTATTGTTATTATTTTGATTTATAGTTTTTGATGTTATATTATTTTATTATATGGTTTTGAATATTTCATGATATCCTATGTTTTTTTTATTTGTTATTTTTTGTTATATTATTTAGCATATACTATGTTCATGCATTATCATTTTTATTTTCATACATATTATATGATAGCATTATTTTATATTCCATGTCATTTAAATTATATGCCATATCATTCATATTTGCCATGTCATTCAAATTATTTCATTTCATATAGAATATATTATGTTACTTAGGTCATTTCATTTCATGTAGAATATATTATGTTACCTAGGTCATTTCATTTCATTTAGAATATATTATGTCATTTAGGATATTTTATCTCATTTAGAATATATCATATGACTTAGGATATTACATTTCATATAGAATATGTTATGTTATGTTACCTAAGTCATTTCATTTCATTTAGAATATATCATATAACTTAGGATATTTCATTTCATTTAGAATATGCTAAAGCATTTAAATTATATCATATCATTTAGGTTGCATTATATTATTTAGATTTTGCTATGTCATTTTATTTTTGTCATGCATATACATATTCATTTCTTTTAAATATTTTCAAAAAAGGTAATGATTTTCAATAAAATAAAGATATTCCCGAGTTAAAATAATTCATGAGTTCTCTGCCGGGTTTGCTGGGGAGGATATCATCAATTATCATTAATAACGGAATATCTTCTTTAAAATGAGAATGATTCGGAAAGTTTTTCAAAACTAATAAAAATTTCTATATTTTGCCACGTTTGTTAGGGAATATAGGAAAATTTTGAATTTATAAATTTTGGATCATTTTCAATTAAAAATGGAATTATATTTCTTTAAATTGGGAATTAACTTGAAATGCTAAATTTAAATCCAACTTTTTACCGAGACTTGAGATAACACACGATTAATAAGGTACCGTTTTATACGGGCATTGTGGGGGTGCTAATCCTTCCCCACACGTAATCGAGTCTCAAACCCGTTTCTTTGATTTCTCTGGTCTTAAAACACAGACTTGAAATTGGTTTTAAAAATGTTTTAATTAATTTTTAAAATATTTTATAAAACCGATTTTAATAGGTGGCCGATCACACCTAACTAAAAAAGATTGTTGGCGACTCCATGTCTTTTTCAAGGTCATTTTCAAAACCTTCATTTTTCTAGAGGAATTAAGTCAACTTTTTCTCGGTCTTTTAATGTCACGCTTATTATAATAATAAAGTCTTGCGATGAGACTTGTTATTTTTTTTAGGTTGCGACAGCTTGGCGACTCCGCTGGGGAATATTAGAGAGTCAGGCCTAAAATTAGTCGTGTGTTATCCAAGTCTCGGTTTTGTTGGTTTAATTGGTATTTAATTTTAATTCCCACATTTTAAATAAATAAGGATAATTTCAAAAATAATAAAATATTTTTAAATATGTCCATATTCATGTGCATACATATTATAATTGTTCTCTGGTTATTTTGGTGCATATATTCATTTATTGATTAATTGATGATTTATGTTGTTTAATCTTGTTGGGGCATTTAGAATAAGAGATGTAGAATAGGTGGTGAAAGGTTTGTTATTTCTCCTCACACACAACACGTGCATTTGCATATCATGAATCCTATACCCGGGTTCCGTCCTTTTAGGTGGGAGCAAAGTAACTAAGCCTTCGTGATTAACAATCCGCATGGGCTAGTGAAACACTTTCGGAGTACTAAATTACCTAAGCCTTCGTGATTAACAATCCTCATGGGCTAGGAAAATAGACTCTAACGAATTGAACCCGCTTTTATCGGGGTGCCTTACTAGCCTTGACCGGCAACAATGAGGAACAATTCGGGGCTTTTAGAACTAATTCACCTTCATATAGTAAACCTAGGCGAAGCCATGCCGGATTTCCAATTAGATATCCCGAAGTTAAGAACACATGGAGGAATATTTTCAATCCTTTTACCTTCTATTCTACTTTCCGAATAAGTTTATTTTTGAAAATCGGACAATGATGAACGTACATCACAATGCCCGTAATAAATGTTGGTATTTCATCCCAGGGGTGTTATAATGCCGAAATTTTGTTGGCATCCTCAGGGATAATTATTTATTTTGAATTATATGTTTTTTTGTATTATTCGTATTTATTCCTGTTACTAATTCATTTTCTTTTTGTTGTTGTTTTTTTTTTTTTTTGCATTCTTGTTATCATTTTTGCATATTTGAAGGTTATTGGTCTCGGGCTATTATTCAACCAAAAGGGCTTTCATGGAGGGTCAGAGTGTCTCAGTGGTCGAGAAACATTTAGAGGTTAGGAAACAGTCCGAGAAAGGTCAGCAGGATAATGGTGATTGTTTGAAGATAGGATATGTGACAGCATTGCCAGCCGAGGTTGATCTTACTATCAAGCAAAATGATCTCGAGAATTGATGGATATATGGAATCAGTGGAACATGTCAGAAAAGGAAGCCTTCACTCAGACTTATGGGGACATAGCACTGTTAGTTCAAGTTAAGGTCAGTAGTGAGGTGATCCGGGCTATGGTGCAATTCTGGAATCCAGCTTATCGGTGTTTTACCTTCAACCGAGAGGATATGACTCCAACTATAGAGGAATATTCGACCTTGCTGCATATTGAGAATGTTATTCCTGACCGTATTTATTTGAAGGATACAAAGACGCCGGGTTTCAAGAAAAAAGTGTCTAAAATTCTGGGAATGGAAAGAAATTGAGTAGAAAGCCATGTTGTCCGAAAAGAGGTAAGCTACTGTATATCATGGGACATTTTACAGGCCTTAATCTATAGCCATTCAAGCAAGGAGGCAGTTAGGAATATTTTTGCTTTAGCTATCTATGGTTTAGTTATCTTCCCGAAGACATTAGGGTGTGTGGATGTGGCAATATTTGATGTTTTTGAGAGGCTTGAGCAAAGGATAAACCCAGCCCCGGCAATTATAGCAGAAACAATCCGATCCCTAAATTTCTGTAGACGGGAAGAAAAAGGGCGTTTTCTAGGTTGTATACAGCTCCTTTACATATGGGTTCAGAGTCATTTTTGTAAACAGGAGAATTTCCCTCTTCGCCCATATTGGAAATCTTTTGCACCAATTGGTGAATTTCTTAAGAGGGATTGGCTTGAAAATAGGATTGAGGAACAATGGATCAACATATTCCAGAATATCAGGGCTGAAATGATAGTTTGGAGAGCTCCATGGATAGCTCTTATGCCGACATTGTACAAGTGCAGAGATAAAGCTTCTGTTCCATTATTGGGAGTATGGGGAGGAGTGAGCTATGCACCATTGCTAGTACTGAGGCAATCAGAATCCCGTCAGTTTACTCCTATGACCCATGACCTTAGTAATTTGGAATTTGCTTATGGAGAAGATGGATATTCGAGAAAGGTACGTGAGATTGTAGTAGCATGGAAGGAAACTCATCGGGTGGAGGTAGCTAGATATGCCGACATCGTCACACCTGATTACCTAACATGGAGGGAATCGAGGGTTAATGATAGGTTGTTGACATCAGATGGGGAAGAAGTTCAGCATTTGAGTTCGCCGCCCAAGGAAGCGCCATCGGAGTTAGAAATTGCAAGGGTAGAATTTGAAAAAGAAAAGGCCCAAATGAGTAAGGAAATTGCCCGATTGCAAGAAGAGCTTGAGGATATTGAAGATAGGGAGTCGGCCCGAGAAAGAGAAAAGGAAAAGATCAAGAGAGAGCGGGACACTGTTCAAAGCCATCTTCAGGAATTACACTTGGAGAACAAGAGGTACCGTTTCGAGCTCAAATTCGAGGAGACTCTCAAGACTTCCGGGGAATGGGAACAAGAAGTCAGAAACCTCAAGAAGGAAAAGAATATTGGGTAGAAAAAGCAAAACATGAGGAAGCCCAAGCAAATCAGCTAGAGAAACAAGCTAGGGAAAGCTTACACGGTGATGCTTTTGCTGACACGTCAAAGGGTCAAGTAGGGGATCAGATGGAAGAGCAAGGCAGTTAAAAGAGGACAGTGAAGAATGTCCAGGATCAGAGGGAGTTATTATAGGATCATATCTTGTAATAGTTTTTTTAGGACGAGACAGATTATCATATTGTCTTAAGCAGGGATATTTCCTTTAATGTATTTAGTTCCAGGAAATCAATGAAAGACCGTTTGGTTGGAATTATCCCAGGGCCAATACTTTTAAATGCATTCATCATTCATTTGCTCTTTCTTTCATATATTTTATTTTATTTGTTCATTCATTTATATTCATAATCATTCATTCATTTATTCTTTATAAATTGTTCATACACTTAGTCATTTATTTATTTGTCCATTCATTTATTCTTTATAATTAGTCATTTAAGTTCATACACTTAGTCATTTACTTAGTTGTGCATTCACTAACATTTGTTCATCCATTCATTCATTTATTCATTTTTTATAAAATAAAATAAGAAATGTGTCAATAATTTCTAATCCATGGTTTTTAAAACTAAAGGTACAATTGGTCGCACTCAGAAAGAATCAGACTTTAAATACCCTTACAATACTCAGTCCCGAGCAAGAGCTATGGAAAACGATCAGCTTGCTAGAATCAAGAAGATGGAAAGAATCCAGAAAGAACTGCAGGAACAGTTAACTAAGTCTCAAGAGGAGACACGGGAACAGATGACAAAACTCATGGAGATGATGAGTACCATGATGAGGCAAAAATGGCCCGGAGAAAATTCAGTTACCGGAATGGGGACAGTGAGTCAAGAAGACAGACCAGAAGTGGTAAGAGGAATGGCCAGACATCCCAACCTGGGGGGAAATGAACTTCCAATTGGGGCAACATCCTATATTTACATCCAACCAGCAGCCGAAGCACAAAATTTCGGTCCTAAAAGGGGTAATATCGAAGTTGATCCAATTGAGGTCGAGGTTCTAGACTTCGAAGAAATGGCAGAAAAGGAAAGAGCCAAAATGACTGAATTGAAGAGGGTCGAAACTGCTGAATCTCAGAAGAAATATCAGCTAATGGAGAAAAGGTTAAGGGCAATTGAAGGGGCAGAATTATTTGGCAGTCTGGATGCCAAAGAGATGAGCTTGGTACACGATCTAGTAATTCCCCCAAAGTTCAAAGTACCAGACTTTGAAAAGTATAATGGGACCACCAACCCATCAGCTCATCGGACCATGTATTGCAAAAGGATGACGAGGCATGAGGATAATGAGAAACTGCTTATTCATTGTTTCCAAGATAGCTTGATAGGGTCAGCCACCCGATGGTACAATCAACTGAGTCGTACCAAGATTCGTTCATAGACAGATTTAGCCAGGGCTTTCATGGAATATTATAAGCATGTGTCTGACATGGTACCTGATAGGCTGCCTTTACAGAATATGGAAAAGAGGTCCAATGAGAGCTTCAAAAAATATTCGCAGAGGTGGAGGGATCTGGCCACACAAGTGCAACCCCCTTTAACTAGAAAAGAAACCACAGTGCTTTTCATCAACACCTTGAAAGCACCTTATTATGACAAATTGGTGGGAAACGCCACCAAGGACTTTGCAGATATGGTAATATCTGGAGAAATGATAGAGTCAACTATTAAGAATGGGAAGATGGAAGGGGTGAGTCTGCTACCCCAAAGAGAGTTTTTCCTGCAAAGAAGAATGAGGAAACACACGCAGTAAGTTTCAGCCAATACCCCTATACACCTCCTACACCATACATACCACCAAGACCCTATACTCCTACCACACCTTATGCACCTCCGACACCTTACACACCATACCTGGGGTATAATCCTTATTACCCCAATGTCAACCACCTTACCTAAAATCCATTCCCCTATGCCAATATACCGCAACAGCCATTCCCAACTGGTATATCCCCACAAATAACCCTTCCTCAAAATACTGTCCCAAACACTCAAGGGCCTACGCGCAATGACCAACGTTCACCAAGGAATGATTAAAAAACCCCCAATTTGATCTCATTCCTACCACCTACGGTGAGCTATATCCAAAACTATTGCAAGGTCAACTTGTTGCACCCGTGTACCTCAAACCTCTAACACCTCCATATCCAAGGTGGTACAATGCAAACACTAACTGCGCATACCACGCGAGAATTCAAGGACATTCAATTGAAGATTGCCTGGCCGTCAAAAAGAAAGTCCAAAGCCTGATCAATGCTGGGGTTGTGAAGTTTGGGTCAAAAAATGGGCCGAACGTAGCTGGAAACCCATTGCCCGATCATGTTGGGAATTGGGTAAATACAATATTTATCGGGGAAGGCAGAAGATTAAAAAGAGATATCAAGGAAGTCAAGACTCCGATATTGACAGTATGGGTTGAGATGTTCAAGACAGGAATGGTGAAGGATGCGAACAGTTTGAAAATAGTAGCAAAAAGGGTGCAGAATTGGTGCCCGTTCCATAAGTGTGGAGGCCATGACATACAAGACTGCGGGGACTTTCGGGTTAAAGTCCAAAGGATGATGGATAATGGGGAAGCCCAATTCTACGAGAAGACATAGAAGGAAATAGGAGTTATTGAAAATGCAATTGACTACGGGATAGGGAGACCATTGATCATCTATTATGATGAACCGGATGAGAAAGTTATGCCAGTCATTGAGGAAAGTGCACCCAAGTTAATCATTGATTTACCTGTTTCCTTTTCATACAAGGAAAACAAAGCTGCACCATGGAAATACGACTGCAGCATGGTTATGTCCGGGTCTTTGAGTCAGCAGGACATCACAGGTGTGGGGCATTTAACCCCAAGCGGAAGGTGTTATGCTCCAAAGGCTGCTGAACAGGGGTTAACAGGGAAAGATAGAGGAACAGATAAATGGAAGAAGGTAGTCGAGCTAATCCATATTGAGATAGATTTGCCAAAAGAAACAGAGAGGGGATCAGCCCCAGTTAACAGAATAAAAGAAACGGTATGTGAGAAGAAAGCCTGTGAGTTCTTAAAATTCATAAAGTACAGTGAGTATAGCGTGGTTGAACAACTGCAACGTCAACCAGCTAGAATTTCAATCCTATCCTTGCTTTTAAATTCAGAACCACACAGAAATGCCCTGTTAAGAGTATTGAATTAGGCATACATAGCTAATAATATATCAGTAGAAAAATTGGACAGGCTTGTGGGAAACATCGCAGCGGACGACTACATATTTTTCAGCTATGAGGAGATACCACCCAATAGTATTGGATCAACGAAAGCTCTCCATATAACTACCACTTGTAAGGGGCATATTGATGGAGACTCAATTAAGAGTTGTAAACCCAAGTGCAGGTTATGTTCAAGTAATAAATTCTCGGGTGTCCGAGGTCGAACCACAGGGAAGCGTATTAGTAAGTATAAGTTTATAAATATATAAGACAAAGAAAGTAAACAAGATATTAGGGAATCAACAACAAAATAAGATAAACAAGATATTAGAGAACAAAATAAACAAAATATAAAAGAAATTAAACAAGATATAAAAAAAACAATAAAAAAGATGTTGAGGTTAGAGAATCCACTCTTGGTGTTATGCTAAGATTAATCTTGTTTTATTACACAATGAAATCCACACATAAAGAAGGTTCCAATCGGAAGGTTTAGCAATTCAGTCCAAATTGTCCAACGTCCATAGCATATGATATTATGTTCATTTGGTGTCCTCAAAACTCATAAAAAGAGTCCAAGCATTCCTTATGCCAAGGTATATGTCTACAACAAATCAAGGTTATGAAACCAAGCATTTATTGTGCCATTTTCTTTATCAATAATGAATCAAGATCCCTACTTTGCAAGTATGATTTTAAACCAAAAGAAAATATTATCTATACTAGTGTTTATAAATGATAATTCATTTTAGCTCATGTTTAAGAGACTAACCTTAGCATTTACCAAGAGCTGCACCTCATCACCTCAACAATATGATTAGCAACACATACTAGATATGAATAAAATGAAAAGAAATGTAAGAAGCATAAGTAAATAAAAAAAAGAAAACTAGAGAAAGGAAAGAAGAAGAAAACTTAGAGAATTTTATTACAATGGCTAATATCCTACCAATGTATCTTTAATGCTCATCCAAGGCCCTATATTTATACACATTTTGGAGAGCTAAATGACAAGAGACAAGCTTTATAAATTTCAAAGGTAGGTATAATAGGTGGGTGCATTTTTCTAACAATTTTCGTCATATTGTATGACAATTCTGATCAGCCAGCTTGATGGTCGATTTTGTCAATGTTGGAGGCTCGATCTGATCAAATGGTCTTCTAGAAAAATATACCCCTATCAGTTACGGATCCATAGCCGTTGGAATCAGATCATTTTCTCATGTGGATCGGAAGATATGGTCAAAATACCAAAACAGGTCAGCACAGACGTCATTGCACATCAGCCAACTTGATGGTCGATTTCGCTAAGGAAAACGACTCTGTTTCAAGAAGTGTAAAACATGAAAAAGATAGATATGCCTCTTAACTATGCACTGTAAAAATTTCAGCCTTAATGCTTCAGTGAAACTCCAGATATAGCTGATATGGCAAAAGGTGTCGGAACTGGAACTGAATTGGATTTGCCCTTAATTGTTGATTTAACCTAGTAATCTGAAATCACTCAAAGAAACTCGTGAAAAACACCAAATTACATAAAAATATAAAATATCATAAACACAATTAGACTAAGCAATAATAACTCGTATTTGACACAAAACAATAATAAAACATAACTAAGAACTATATAATTATACGAGTTATCACACCCCCACACTTAGATTGTTGCTAGTCCCTAGCAACGACTCAATAAAAATAAAATAAGAAAATCTAATCTAATCCATTTTCGTTGGAAATCACGGTGGCACTTAGCATGTGACACAAGCCTTTAAACCCCTAGGTGTCCCTAGTGGACGAGTTTAGTCTCGTGAGGGTTTGCTAGAACGATACCCACAAACATTGAAAAACTAAAATATAAGTAAACTATATACACTAAAAATATTTACTCCTAATCCTTTCAATATAAATTAGAGACAATCTTTGAACAAGTCTTATAAACTAATCAATAGCTCAAAGAATTTCACAAAAATTCATGCTTGAATGTAAATAAATGAGTTAAGCCAATATTAACATAACATATTTCAATCAAAATAGTGCATATTCAACTTAATCTCAACTTCTCACTATACTCTCATGATTTTCACTCTTTAAAGTAGTGGTAAAGTGTTTACACTCAATCAATCTCATGAAAACAGTTCTACCATATGCTTGCTTGTCCACCTATTCTCCACTATTTAGATCATACAACTTCATAAATCAAGAGGTCTTTTTTTCAAGGTTGTAATGGGGCCAAAGGGTTATAATGTGGTTAAAGAAAAAAAGGATAAAGATATCACAAAGGTTCCAAAGAGTTCATAGAGTTTAGAGACATAATAAGATCATACAAATAAAACTTCTCAAAACTCTTATAAAGCACATAATAACATAGGCTAAATATTCATGTTGAGCCTTTGCTTCATTCTAACCAACTTTGTAACATCTTTTTCTTTACTTTAACTAGAAGTTCAAGAGAAGATTTTTTTTTTTTTTTTTAATATGGGAATGTATTTGACAATGATCCCTTTCTTTTTCTCTTGACTTTTGCCTCTCTCCTCCCCCACACTTATCTTTCGTTCTAACCCAAATTTTCAAAAAGTATCCCTTGTTTTTGCAATATGTCTCAAAATATATAATCCATCTTTAGAACAAGGGTAAGGATATAAGTATATTTAGGCTAGGTGTAAGTTCTGGTTACCAATAAAATAGCATATTTAATGTAGGCTCAAATTGGCTCACTAGTGGGGATGTTCTCTTAGAACATTAATAATGGATGGTTGTTTGGCTCTGGTTATAATCCTAATGCCTCTATCATATTCATGTTGTCACATGTATCAATATAGTCTCAAACGGTTTAAAGCAAGTTCTAGAGAATCATGTAATCATAAGAGCTCTCAAGAAAGAAATTAGATTGATTTGTATAATGCATCAATCATTATAGGCTCAAAAACTCACAAGGATGATTATACAAGTCAGATTAAGTCTAAACATGCTTCTTTCTCAATCAACATATCATATTAACATTGGCTCATAAAAAGGTTGACATCAAGCTCAATTCTCATGAAAATCTTCTCACTAATAAATCTGTTTTAGACTTATGCAATTCATATCTCATCATTGTATTAAAAGGAACTAGAACACATTAAAAAAATAATAATAATAATAAAGACTCATAAAAAAAAATAGTAGACAAAAATAAAAGAAATCCTAAATCGTTCCCCCCACACTTAATTCTCACATTGTCCTAAATGTAAGTCTATTAACCCAAATGAAAGAATCATGTGTAAGAGAAAAGAACTAATAACATAAGAATAGGAATAACTAAGACTCAAAACAAAACAAACTCATGCAACCTAATTAATCCTAAAATACTAAACAAAAATTAACAAGTAAACATAAAAAGATTAAAATCAAACTGACAAGGTATGTCTCAAGTCTCCCTTACTCAGACCTTGTTCAGAATGAATACTTCTAAATGGCTTAAAACACATCAAATTTTTGTTTTTTTTTAAATTAGCAAAATATGTCCCTTACCCCCTACTAAAGGTAGAATTTAGGAGATATTACCTGCAGAGGTTGCTAACCACTTATTATAACTGAGACACAACAAACAAAATGTTAGATAATGTCACAAAGACAGAGTGCAATCCACTCCTTGCTCGTCCATATCTCTTTTTCTTTTTCCGAGCGTTTGCGAAACAACCGTAGCAGATAAATACTCATAAGCTTGGAGCTTTTTGAGTAAATCTTCAATGGTTGTAGCAGAAATTATGGTTCTCCTTGCCTCTGAAAACATGAATCCATTATCCACAACATTATCTAAATATGAAAGCAAATTAATAAAATAACCATTAATATTAAGCAAACCAATGGGTTTCTTATTTGTGACCAAAGATGACCAAGAAGCCACGCAAGCTATTTCTTCCAATGTACCCAGACCTCCTAGTAAAGCAATGAATGCATCGGCAGAATGGTACATGATTGTTATCCGTTCAGGGATACTCCAGACTTGTATTTCCTTACCCATGGTAGGTCCACAAAAACCTGTGAATAGTTTTGGCACGATTCCTAGAACTGGACTTCCTCCGGCATGTGCTGCTGTAGCGACTGCTCCCATTAAACCCGTACTACCACCTCCATAAATCAACTGGATCTTTTGTTGGGCAAGTATTACTCCAACTCTTATGGCTTCATCAGTGAATATGTTATTTTTCCCTGGATAAGCACCTCCAAAGACACAAATTTTTTTAATGCGCTGGGACGAAGTACTTTCCATTTTTTTTTTCAAGTGCCTGAAAGAGAATGAGTACATGGTGTAATATATAGAGGACTGAGTAATGAATCAGACAATATATAGAGGACTGAGTAACGAATCAGACAAGAGTAATAATGTCGCCTAAAGTGTATTTGACCTGTCAGAAGAAAATGTTAACCTAACAAAAGATTTTTGATTGATTTCAGGAAGAAAATCAAAAAGAGAAGAAAAATCAACCGTAAAAGACCAATGCAAAAAAAAAAACGAGAATAATTACACAAATCTAACAACACGTAAATTAAACCGAAATAAAGTTATTGCAAATCAAACCAAAAACTGAGAAGTCATTTATTGTAGTTGTGATTGTGGCTCACATCTTCCTCTGGTTTTACGTCCAGAAACGGCTTAAACGCCTTCTATGAGTCGAGGATATGCTTCCCATCCAGTTTTCTTACAAGCTGGCAAACAGGGTCTTTTAACATCAGATTCCCAAGATGTTGCCATTCCCTTTGGAATTGCGGCCATAAATCAAGAATTTCTCTTTGTACGTCTCCACTAGGATGCGTCTCAAGAGAAAGTTGGATATTACCCAAATTCTCCTTACTCAGTCCATCCTTAATGAATTCAATTTTATCATCTCGATTAGAGGACGGAATCCCAATAGAACGACATTTACTGTTACACGTCCATCGTGCACATTTGTGGCAATTTGAACTCATGCGCTTTGCTCGTCGCTTCTTTGCAAAAGTGCTTCTACCTGTACCTGGTAAATGCAAAACAGGAAGATATTCATCTTCACGTACCTTGGCTTCAATTATCCAACGTATGTCTTCAGGAATCCCTTTGTGCATAAGCATTCTTAATCTTTCAAATCGAACTTGGTAAAGCTTCAGTAAAATATTTCGAGGAAAAGGAGGAAATCGTTTCTGCAATCTTGTGAGAATATCATCCATCCTGAAAAAAAATGAAAGAGAAATTGAAAGAGAAATTTATATACAATATCAGTTTTGTGGGTAGCTGATGGAACCGACTTAAATAATCACGGAGTACCGTTATCCGCCATTTAACCGGGGTAAAAAAAATTATATTTACATCTAGTTATTTTCAAAACAAGGATCAGAAAGAAAAACAACCTCTTCTTGAGTAACATGATTTTCCAAAAAGAGTTTGAGTCTTTGTCCATTTACCTTGAATACGTTACCATTTTGAGGATTCTCAATGTCAACTGCTCCATAATGATACACATGCTTAACCACAAATGGGCCAGTCCATCTTGATCTCAACTTACCAGGAAATATGTGAAGTCTAGAATTATAAAGTAGAACTTTTTGCCCAACATCAAATGTTTTTCTTGAAATTAACTTGTCATGAAAGGCTTTAGTTCTTTCTTTATGAATTTTAGAATTCTCATATGCATCATTTCTGAGTTCCTCAAGTTCATTTATTTGTAATTTTCGTAAATTAGAAGCGTCATCAAGGTTTGAGTTGAACATTTTAATGGCCCAATATGCTTTATGCTCAAGTTCCACAGGTAAATGACAAGGTTTTCCATAAACTAGCCTATAAGGAGACATGCCCAATGCTGTTTTAAAAGCTGTTCGATAGGCCCATAATGCATCGTTAAGTCTAAGAGACCAATCTTTGCGATTTGGATTAACCGTCTTTTCCAAAATTTGTTTAATCTCCCTATTTTCTAATTCTACCTGTCCATTTGTCTGCGGGTGATAAGGGGTTGCAACTTTGTGTGTAATGGCATATTTCTTCATTAATGTTTCAAAAACCTTGTTGCAAAAATGTGTTCCCCCATCACTTATGATAGATCGAGGAATTCCAAATCGACTCAAAATATTTTCTTTTAAAAATTTAATCACTGTTTTGTGATCATTATTTCGACATGGAATTGCCTCTATCCACTTTGAAACATAATCTATTGCAACTAAAATGTATAAGAAACCAAAAGATGGTGGAAATGGTCCCATGAAATCAATACCCCAACAGTCAAAAATTTCAATTACAAGAATTGGGTTCAAAGGCATCATGTTTCTTTTCGAAATGGAACCTAATTTTTGACAACTTTCACATGACTTGCAAAAATTATGTGCATCTTTGAATAAAGTTGGCCAGTAAAATCCACACTGTAAAATTTTTGCAGCAGTTTTCTTTGATGAAAAATGACCACCACATGCCTCGGAATGACAAAACTTAATTACACTACTTACCTCATTTTCGGTAATGCATCTTCGAAAAATCTGATCAGGACAATATTTGAACAAGTAAGGGTCATCCCAGTAGAACTTCTTTACCTCATTCAGAAACTTCCTTTTATCTTGGGGGCTCCATTGAGAAGGAATTTTTCCTGTAGCAAGAAAATTAGCAATGTCAGCAAACCAAGGTGTCGTGGAGACAATTAGAAGTTGTTCATCAGGAAAAGTATCATTTATTGGTGAGGTTCCAAAAGATTCATCACAAACAAGTCTTGATAAATGATCAGCCACCACATTTTCTACTCCTTTTTTATCTCGAATGGTGATGTCAAATTCTTGCAGCAAAAGGATCCACCTCAGCAACCTAGGTTTTGCATCCTTCTTAGAGAGAAGATATTTTAAAGCTGCATGATCACTAAAGACAACAATTGATGATCCAACAAGGTAAGATCTGAATTTATCCAATGCAAAAACAACTGCAAGTAATTCCTTTTCTGTAGTGGAATAATTCATTTGGGCTCTATTTAAAGTTTTACTTGCATAGTAAATTACATGTGGTTTCTTATCTTTCCTTTGTCCTAACACAGCACCAACAGCATAGTCACTAGCATCACACATTATTTCAAATGGTAAAGACCAATCAGGAGATCTCATAATAGGAGCAGTAATGAGCATATTTTTGAGTTTTTCAAAAGCATCTTCACAATCTTTAGTCCATTCGAATGCAGTGTCTTTCATTAAAAGATTACATAGAGGTTTAGATATCGTGCTAAAATCTTTTATGAATCTTCTATAAAAACCTGCATGTCCCAAGAATGACCTAATGTCCTTTACTGTCTTTGGTGTGGGTAGATTAGCAATCAATTCAATTTTTGACTTGTCTACCTCAATCCCTTTTGCAGAAACAATGTGACCTAGTACAATACCTTTAGTGACCATGAAATGACATTTTTCCCAATTAAGAACAAGATTTTTTTCTTCACACCTAATCAATACATTTTTCAAATTGGCTAAGCAATCATCAAATGAATCACCAGAAACAGAAAAATCATCCATGAAAATCTCAAGATTACGTTCAATCATGTCACTAATTTACTAAGCATGCATCTTTGAAATGTGGCAGGGGCGTTACATAATCCAAATGGCATTCTACGATATGCAAAAGTACCAAAAGGACATGTAAAAGTGGTTTTCTCTTGGTCCTCAAGTGCAATGGCAATTTGATTATACCCAGAATATCCATCTAGAAAACAATAAAACTCATGCCCTGCAACTCTTTCTAAGATTTGATCCATGAAAGGCAAAGGGAAATGATCTTTCCTCGTCACTGAGTTAAGTTTCCTGTAGTCAATGCACATGCGCCAACCAGTAACAGTCCTAGTTGGAATTAATTCATTGTTTTCATTTTTAACTACAGTAACTCCAGATTTCTTAGGTACGACTTGAGTAGGACTTACCCATTTGCTATCAGAGATAGGATAAATGATTCCATTATCTAGAAGTTTAATGACTTCATTTCTCACTACTTCTTTCATATTAGGATTAAGCCTTCGTTGCATTTGTCTAGAGGGTTTAGCATTTTCCTCTAAATAAATATTATGTGTGCAGATTAATGGGCTTATACACTTTATGTCAGCTAAGGTCCATCCTAATGCATTTTTGTGCATTTTCAAAAGTTGTAACAACTTACCTTCTTGTAGTTCATCAAGATGTGAAGAAATTATGACTGGAAAAGTTTCATTCTCACCCAAAAAGGAATATTTTAGCTCGGATGGCAATGGTTTTAAATCCAGCTTGGGTGGTTCAATAGTTGATGGTACAGTGACATTTGTGAGTGATGGAAGTTCCTCAAACTTTTGTTTCCAACAATGCTTATCCTGAAAAGAATTTAACAAAGAATCAGTGTGTGAAATTTCTGAAGCATTATCAAACTCACATTCAATTAAATAAGCTTCTAAAGGATCATGGAATGTGGTAGTGGTGAGATGTTCATGAACAAGTTCTTCAATGAAATCCACTTCATGTACTTCTGAATCATCACCAGGTTGCTTGCAAATGTTGAACACATTTAATTCTAAAGTCATATTTCCAAAAGAAATGTTCAAAATACCATTCCTGCAATTTATCAGAGCATTAGAAGTTGCAAGAAATGGACGGCCTAATATAACAGGAATTTGAACATTTGGATTTGAAACAGGATGTGTGTCCAAAACAATAAAATCAACAGGGAAGTAAAAATTATCAATTTGAACCAAAACATCTTCAACTATCCCTCGAGGAATTTTTACAGAACGATCAGCTAGTTGAAGTGTAACAGGTGTTTCCTTGAGTTCACCTAAACCTAACTGTTGATAAACAGAAAAAGGCAAAAGATTAACACTAGCACCAAGATCAAGCAATGCACGTTCTATTCTAGTGTTTCCAATGATGCATGAGATTGTTGGACATCCAGGATCTTTGAATTTTGGTGGAGTAAGGTGCTGAATGATTGAGCTCACACTTTCCGTCAGAAATGCTTTCTTTTGTACATTATGTTTCCTTTTAACTGTGCACATGTCCTTCAAAAATTTAGCATAAGATGGAACTTGTTTGATTGCATCCAATAAAGGAATGTTAATCTTAACTTGTTTGAAAAGTTCATATATTTCTGCATTTTGATTCAAATTCTTTATTGTTTGCAACCTTTGAGGAAAAGGAGCAGGATGCATACCTTTTTCTTTGTCCAAATTTTCAAGAAGTTCGGACTTACCATCATCCTTACCATTACTTTTCGGAGGGGAATGAGGATCTTGGTCTTTTGATGGAATGTTTTTGTTAATTGCCTTTCCACTTCGAAGAGTTGTGATAGAACTGGCATTTTCCTGTTGAGTTTCATTGGAGCAAGAAACAAAACATTGAGTAGAAGGGTTAAGCTGAGGTTGAGCAGGAAACTTACCTTTTTCTTGAGTGCGTAGTGAAGCTGTCAATGTGGACAAGGTGTTTTTGATCTCATTGATGTCCTGTGAAGTTTGGTTATTCACATTTGCTTGTGTTTGCATGAATGCTTGCAATGTCTCTTCCAAGGTTTGTACACGTGAAGGTTGATAGGAAAAAGTGTTGCCCGGCTTTTGAGATTGTGGTACCTGAACATGATTATTATTCCGCCAACTGAAGTTGGGATGATTTCTCCATTCAGGGTTATACGTTTCAGAGTAAGGAGAAGGAAAAGGCTTTTTAAATGTGTTTATGGTATTTACTTGATCATGCAACGCTTCTTTAAGAATGGGAATGTTTGGACATTCAGAAGTGGGGTGTCCCATGATTTCACAAATTCTACAACTTTCTTCATTTTTAACCGTTTTGACTTCTTTTACTTCTCTAAGTTCCATGGCTTCAATCTTTCTAGCCAAATTAGCTACTTTGGCTTTTATCTCATCTTCTTGACTAAAATGATATTTACCTCTGTTAGAAACAAGATTAGATCTATTGGAACTTTCAGAGGAATTATCTGTGTGCCAGGCTTGAGAGTTATCTGCCAAATGGTCTAGGTAGTCAAAGGCTTCTTCAGGTTCTTTTTCTAGAAACTCACCGTTACACATTGTTTCAACAAATTGTTTAGTTTTGGGAGTTAAACTTTCATAAAAGAAACTAATAAGACGCCATTTTTCAAAACCATGATGTGGACAAGAACTTAACAAATCTTTAAAACGCTCCCAGCACTGAAAAAATGCTTCATTTTGATTTTGATTGAAATTTTGAATCTGTCTTTTCAAAGCAGTAGTTTTATGTGCTGGGAAAAATTTCTTTAGAAACTCAGTTTGTAATTCTTGCCATGTGCCAATTGACCTTGGTTTTAAATTATGAAGCCAAATTTTTGCTTTATCTTTTAAAGAAAAAGGAAATAATTTTAGCTTGACAATTTCATTTGTACATTGTTGGTCATTAAAGGTGACACATACATCCTCGAAGTCTTTTAGAAACGAGTAAGCACTTTCCGATTCTAACCCATGGAAATTTGGAAGCAAAGCTATCATACCTGGTTTAAAACGAAAGTTGTTTGCATTGAGAGGAAAAATAAAACAAGAGGGTGATGAGCTTCGAGTTGGTTGCAAGTAGTCACGCATGGTGCGTAGTTGTCTGTTCTCATCTTCAGCATGAACACTTTCATTGTCAGCCATGGTAGGAGTTGTATTAGAAAGATTACCTGAAAAAGTTTCACAATAAAATCTAACTAAACGACGAGATCTAAAATCACGTCGCCAAACAAGCATAAAACAAAGTTAATATACAGATTAGGCGGTATAACCAGCCAATAAAAATAAAACAAAGTTAATATACAATATAAATATAAATATATAGAAAATTAGGCGGTATAACCAGCCAATAAAAATAAATATACTTATAAACTTATATACTTAGTATTGCCTCCCCGGCAACGGCGCCAAAAACTTGATGGAGACTCAATTAAGAGTTGTAAACCTAAGTGCAGGTTATGTTCAAGTAATAAATTCTCGGGTGTCCGAGGTCGAACCACAGGGAAGCGTATTAGTAAGTATAAGTTTATAAATATATAAGACAAAGAAAGTAAACAAGATATTAGGGAATCAACAACAAAATAAGATAAACAAGATATTAGAGAACAAAATAAACAAAATATAAAAGAAATTAAACAAGATATAAAAAAAACAATAAAAAAGATGTTGAGGTTAGAGAATCCACTCTTGGTGTTATGCTAAGATTAATCTTGTTTTATTACACAATTGAAATCCACACATAAAGGAGGTTCCAATCGAAAGGTTTAGCAATTCAGTCCAAATTGTCCAACGTCCATAGCATATGATATTATGTTCATTTGGTGTCCTCAAAACTCATAAAAAGAGTCCAAGCATTCCTTATGCCAAGGTATATGTCTACAACAAATCAAGGTTATGAAACCAAGCATTTATTGTGCCATTTTCTTTGTCAATAATGAATCAAGATCCCTACTTTGCAAGTATGATTTTAAACCAAAAGAAAATATTATCTATACTAGTGTTTATAAATGATAATTCATTTTAGCTCATGTTTAAGAGACTAACCTTAGCATTTACCAAGAGCTTCACCTCATCACCTCAACAATATGATTAGCAACACATACTAGATATGAATAAAATGAAAAGAAATGTAAGAAGCATAAGTAAATAAAAAAAAAGAAAACTAGAGAAAGGAAAGAAGAAGAAAACTTAGAGAATTTTATTACAATGGCTAATATCCTACCAATGTATCTTTAATGCTCATCCAAGGCCCTCTATTTATACACATTTTGGAGAGCTAAATGACAAGAGACAAGCTTTATAAATTTCAAAGGTAGGTATAATAGGTGGGTGCATTTTTCTAACAATTTTCGTCATATTGTATGACAATTCTGATCAGCCAGTTTGATGGTCGATTTTGTCAATGTTGGAGGCTCGATCTGATCAAATGGTCTTCTAGAAAAATATACCCCTATCAGTTACGGATCCATAGCCGTTGGAATCAGATCATTTGCTCATGTGGATCGGAAGATATGGTCAAAATACCAAAACAGGTCAGCACAGACGTCATTGCACATCAGCCAACTTGATGGTCGATTTCGCTAAGGAAAACGACTCCGTTTCAAGAAGTGTAAAACATGAAAAAGATAGATATGCCTCTTAACTATGCACTGTAAAAATTTCAGCCTTAATGCTTCAGTGAAACTCCAGATATAGCTGATATGGCAAAAGGTGTCGGAACTGGAACTGAATTGGATTTGCCCTTAATTGTTGATTTAACCTAGTAATCTGAAATCACTCAAAGAAACTCGTGAAAAACACCAAATTACATAAAAATATAAAATATCATAAACACAATTAGACTAAGCAATAATAACTCGTATTTGACACAAAACAATAATAAAACATAACTAAGAACTATATAATTATACGAGTTATCACATATATTACCAAGGGTCCTTTTGGACAATGGTTCTTCATTAAATGTGATGCCCTTAGCAACCCTATCCAAGTTGCCAGTGGATATATCTTATATGATACCGAGTTGCACAGTGGTCAGGGCTTTCGATGGAACAAGGAGAGAGGTTATGGGAACCATTGAAGTTCCTCTGGAGATTGGCCCATGCACTTATACGGTGAACTTCCAGGTCATGGATATTAATTCATCTTATAATTGCTTGTTGGGAAGGCCATGGATACATTCAGCTGGGGCTGTACCCTCGTCTCTCCACCAAAAGCTAAAATTTGTGATGGAGGGCCGTTTGATTACTATATCAGGAGAAGAAGACATAATAGCCTCTGCATCTACTGAATCTCCTTATGTCGAGCCCAATAAAGATGCCATAGAATGTTCTTTTCAGTCTTTGGAATTCGTAAATGTAGTTTTCGTCACTGAAGGACGAAAAATTCCAAAACCAAGGTTGTCCAAGAACACAAGGCTGGGAGTAAGAACCACAGTGGGAAAAGGCTGCAGGGCTGGAAAAGGTTTGGGGAAATATCTTCAAGGAATGGCCCAAGCAATGGAAGCAGTGGGAAAGAAAGATCAGTTTGGCTTAGGGTACCTTCCGAAGGCCCATGAGAAGAGAAAACAGATTGAAAAAGAACAAACAAAGGAGAATGGACATTGAATGGGAACCCATGACTTTCTCACCAATCCGTCATAGCTTCCGCTCTACTGGTTTTCTATTCGGAGAAAAGAATTCAGAGGATGTGCTTGTAATGATCGAGCAAGCTTTTGAAAAATTCCATGTGAATAATGGGGGGCAGATTCAGGATATGGTGATTTGCATGTCCGAGAAACAAGAGAAGGAAAGTGGCAGTACAAACTGGATGGTGCGACCTTGTCCACCAGGATATAGACTAACCAACTGGAGTGCGACTGAGTTGCCCATAGTTTTTAAGTCGATTCCAACGTAATACTTTTAAAAGAGCAATCTTAATTATCTTTACCCAGAGATATTAAGAGTTTTTTCTGTAATGGGCTTTTTGTTTAAACATTTTCATTCAATAAATAACAAGCACAATGCATTTTATCCATATTGATGTGTCCATATTCTTTCATTTTTTTTTATTTATTTTGTTTTCATTCTATATTTTCCTATATTGTTTCCTCTCCACCTATTTACAGGTGTGCAGATGCGGAATATGAGGACTTTCCTGTCAGCAATTCTGAAATTGATTTTGAAAGACCCATTTGCACGGGTGATTTTGAGGCTAACGAAGATACTGAGGATTATGGTTTACCTCCGGATTTATTAAGGAAAATAGAACAAGAGGAGAAACAAGTACTTCCTCATAAGAAATTATTGGAAATGATAAATATGGGAGATGGTGAAGAGATAAAGGAAGTCAAAATCGGGACTTCATTGTCATCACCAATAAAGGATGAATTGATAACCTTGCTCCAGGAGTATGTGGATGTATTTGCATGGTCTTACCAAGACATGTCAGGGTTGGATCCGGATATTGTGGTTCACAAGCTCCCTTTAAGGCCAGAATGCAAGCCAATTCAACAAAAGTTGAGGAGAATGAGGCCAGGCATGCTGTTAAGGATAAAAGATGAGGTAAAGAAGCAATTTGATGCTGGATTCTTAGAAGTGGCAAAATTTCCAGAATGGGTGGCCAATATTGTTCCAGTACCAAAGAAGGATGGCAAAGTGCGGATGTGCATTGATTACCGAGATTTGAACAAGGCCAGCCCTAAAAATAATTTCCCTTTGCCCCATATTGATACTTTGGTGGATAATACGGTGAAAAGTTCTTTATTTTCTTTCATGGATGGAATCTCAGGATACAATCAGATCAAGATGGCAACGAAAGATACGGAGAAAACCACATTTGTTACAATGTGGAGAACCTTCTACTACAAGGTAATGCCATTTGGGTTGAAGAATGCTGGGGCAACATATCAAAAAGCCATGGTGACCTTGTTTCATGATATGATGCATAAGGGAATTGAGGTCTATGTTGATGATATGATCGCAAAGTCACAAGGAGAAGAGGAGCATATTGCGAATCTTAAGAAGTTCTTTGAACGACTAAGAAAGTTTAGACTCAAGC
Organism: Fremontodendron californicum; assembly: GCA_030761205.1. Lineage (NCBI taxonomy): Eukaryota > Viridiplantae > Streptophyta > Magnoliopsida > Malvales > Malvaceae > Fremontodendron > Fremontodendron californicum. The sequence goes on along the minus strand of JAULJL010000007.1, from coordinate 7,555,960 downwards.
TAAATCCGACAAAATGCACTTTTGGAGTCATCTCGGGGAAATTGTTGGGTTTTGTTGCAGCAAAAGAGGAATTGAGATTTACCCAGATAAAGTGAAGGCCATTCAAAATTTGCCACCACCTCACACTCAAAAGAAAGTAAGAGGCTTTCTGGGGAGATTGAATTACATTGCTCGGTTTATTTCTCAGTTAACCGACAAGTGTGATCCAATATTTTAGTTACTTCGAAAACGTGATCCAGGAGAATGGGATGAAGGTTGTCAGATTGCATTTGAAAAGGTTAAACATTATCTATCCAACCCACCTGTACTAATGCCAACTATTTTGGATAAACCAATGATACTGTATTTATCAGTATTTGAAAGATCCATGGGTTGTGTTTTGGGGCAGCTTGATGAGACTGGAAAAAAAAACAGGCAGTTTACTACCTCAGCAAGAAGTTCACAGATTATGAGTTGAAATATTCGTCGGTAGAGAAGTTGTGTTGTGCCTTAGCTTGGACCGCTCTAAGACTCAGACAGTACATGTTGTACCACACAACATGGCTGATTGCCAAGCTGGATCCAGTCAAATACATGTTGGAAGCACCTTCTTTGTCAGGGAGAACGGCAAGATGGCAGGTTTTATTGTCAGAATATGACATTGTATATGTAAGTCAAAAAGCTATCAAAGGCAGTGCAGTGGCTGAATTCTTAGCAAGTCGGGCAATGAAAGATTATGAGCCGTTGAACTTTGACTTCCCGAATGAAGATTTGATGTATGTGTCGCAAGCAGATGAGATTCCCCTGAAAAAGAAAATATGGAAAATGTACTTTGATGGCACATCTAATGCCATGGGGCATGGATCGGTGCAGTGCCTATATCCCCAGAAAAAGATTATTATCCTTTCACTGCCAGATTGGATTTTTATTGTACAAACAATACTGCCGAGTATGAAGCATGTACTATAGGCCTTCGTGCTGCAGTGGACAGAAAGATCAAAGTATTGGAAGTTTTCAGAGATTTAGCCTTAGTGATTTACCAACTACGAGGAGAATGGGAAACCCGAAATACAAAACTAATCCGATACCGAGAACTCATAATGAGTTTATTGGAGGAGTTTGAAGAAGTGAATTTCAATTACTTTCCTCGATAAGAAAATCAAATGGCAGATGCTCTGGCTACTTTGTCGTCAATGTTTAAAGTGAATAAAGGGGCTGAAGTTGTACCAATAAAGATGAGTATATATGAGTCTCCTGCTCACTGTCTGAGTATTGAATAAGAAGCAGATGGCCTTCCTTGGTATAACGACATCTTACAGTACATCAAGAGTCAACAGTATCCGGAACAAGCAACAGAGAATGATAAAAGGACTCTGAGAAGGCTGGCAATGGGTTTTGTGCTAGACAGTGAGATTCTTTACAAGAAAGAAAAGACCAAGTCTTATTGAGGTGTGTCGGATTTGCTGAAGCTTGGAGAATTATAGAAGAGATCCATGAAGGGATACGTGGCACTCATGCTAATGGTCACATGCCTGCTAAACAGATTATGAGGGCAGGTTACTATTGGTTGACGATAGAAGGAAATTGCATCAGTTATTCCCGAAAGTGCCATAAATGCCAGATATATGCAAATAAGATTCATGTGTCGCCATCGCCATTACATGTCATGACTGCACCGTGGCCCTTTTCAATGTGGGGAATAGATATGATCGGGCCTATTACCCCAAAAGCTTCAAATGGACATCGTTTATCTTGATGGCCATAGATTATTTCACAAAGTGGGTAGAAGCTGTTTCTTATGCAAATGTAACAAAGTCGATGGTATGCAGATTCGTTAAGAAAGAAATCATATGCCGTTACGGGTTGCCAGCAAGAATTATTTCGGATAATGCTCTCAATTTGAACAATAAGATTATGAGAGAAATGTGTACTCAATTCAAGATCACACATCATAATTCGGCACCTTACCGTCCGAAGATGAATGGGGCAGTAGAAGCAGCTAACAAGAATATCAAGAAGATTGTTGAGAAAATGATCAATGTGTACAAAGATTGGCATGAGATCTTGCCTTTTGCTCTTCATGCATATCGTACTTCGGTCCGTACATCTACAGGGGCAACACCGTTTTCTTTGGTATACGAGATGGAAGCAGTGCTACTTATCGAAGTTGATATCCCTTCACTTCGGGTTTTGATGGAAGTTGGCCTAGAGGAAGTAGAATGGGTTAGAGCTCATTATGAACAGTTGAATTTCATCAAGGAAAAAAGATTGAAAGCAATTTGTCACGGGCAGTTGTATCAGAAAAGGACGATTCGAGCCCACAACAAGAAGGTTTGTCCCATACAGTTTCGAGAAGGGGAGTTGGTACTGAGGAAAATTCTCTCTATAGTGAAGGACCCGAGAGAAAAATGGGCTCCGAATTGGGAAGGACCCTATGTGGTAAAGAGAGCTTTTTCTGGAGGAGCATTGATTTTAACTAGAATGGACGGGGAGGATTTCAGAAATCCCGTGAATGCCGATGAACTGAAGAAGTATTATGCTTGAAAAAACAAAAAAAAAATGTGTGTGATGCTGTGCACATGGAAATTCGAATGATTCCAAGTGTAAAAATGGAAATTCTATATATCTATTTCCCTTGAGAATTGCTTTTCAAAGAAAATATTCATACTTGATATGATGAATGGCCATCTTTCATATTCCTTTCACTAAGAAGAAATTATCCTTAGTCACCCTTTTGAGCCTTAGGAATTATTTCTTTCTTTAAACTTTGATAAAGGATCACTCTCTACACTAGAGGGCAAATGCAAGGAAACATAATCAAAATAAAAATCATGGCAAAAAGAAAGCCATCGAAAAATGTGGCAAATGAAAGCCAAAAAGCAAAAAAGAAGAAAAGAAAGTCCAAAAAGGAACAAATGTTTCAAGAATGAATTCTCCTCAGGAAATGATCCTTGATCCAATCACCCTTAAACACACTTTGGGCCTATTTTATCCTTTCTTTCTAAACCTAAACCTTAGCCTACATTACGTGCTTTAAAAGCCCATTTTGATCAAGCATGGATATTTAATTTTAAAGGTTATTCTCAGAATTCATCCCATCTTTTGAATTGATATTTTAACCTTGGAAGCATTTAGAATTCTCAAATGCATGGTAAAAAAAATGGAAATGAAAAAAGAGTGTAAAAGGAGAGGTTTAAGCTGAAAACCCGCAAAGGGCGACTTAATACAGAATGGAGGACACTTGAGTTGAAAACTTGCAAAAGGCGGCTCAAGTACTAATCAAAATTCGAATCAATGCTCCATGTAAAGGGGGAGAAAGTATCTGACAATCAGAGGAAAAGGGGAACAACTCAGTCTGGTGTAACTACAAAAGCTAAGAGGTTACCTAAGTAAATTGCTCGTTCAAGAGAAATTTCAGATGGTTTGAAAAGGAGGGGTCCAAGATATTCCGCATCCAGGGCATCTACAACCTATAACCTTACATTTGTTTCTTATATCCTTGATATTTATTTTTACTATTTTAAACATTTTTGCAATAACTTTTCGTTATCCTTTTCAGGACAATTTTTGCTTGATTCATGTTTTCTTTCATACATTTTTGAGATGCATTATGATTGTTATTAAATTGAATGACGATTAGTAATAAAAAATCTTTAACTAAAAGGATTTCAAAGTATTACTAAGGAATAGATTTAAATCTTGGGAAAGGTTTAGAAAGTTTACCAAGAAAAGAAAACAGTGAATGTGGTGGGAACTCCATCATGAAGTCAAAAAAATCTGTAAATTTCAGCGAAAGCCAGAAACTGAGACTAATTGACAAGATATCTTGAGTGGGGCATCTAGGAATAAATTGAAGACTATGTCATGAAGTCGGATAATCTGTGAATCTCAAAAAAACCATGGATTAGAAATCATGACACAATCATTTGATTGCATTCATTCTTAGGAAACATACAAGCATTTGCAAAGCATTTTATTCTCATCATTGCATTTAGCTAACAGTGTAGAAATCAGGAAATCTTGGACTTCCCTAAATCGAACTCGTTTTGCTTCTCAAACGAGTCAGGCTCCGAGACCACCATCGAGGTATGTTCCTTTCATTTTCAAGTTAAATTTATTTTCTCTAAATGAACCAAACCCAGAATCATTCTTAGTATTTCCTTTTGTTTTAAATCGAATTCATTTTGTTTTATCAAATGAGTCGAGCCTTGAGACCACCGTCGAGGTATTTCTTTTTGTTTTAAATCGAATTGACTTTGTTTTATCAAATGAGTCGAGCCTTGAGACCACCGTCGAGGTATTTTTTTTTTTTGTTTTAAATCGAATTCATTTTGTTTTATCAAATGAGTCGAGCCTTGAGACCGTCGTCAAGGTATTTCAATCACGGGTAAGACCTTCTGGCACCATTTTAAAGACCTTCGGGCACCAGTTTTAAAGACCTTCGGGCACCAGTTTTAAAGACCTTCAGGCACCTTTTGTTAAAGACCTTCGGGCATCAGTTTTAAAGACCTTCGGGCACCATTTTTAAAGACCTTCGGGCACCAGCTTTAAAGACCTACGGGCACCAGTTTTAAGGACCTTCAGGCACCAGTTTTAAAGACCTTCGGGCACTATTCTTAAGACCTTCGGGCACAATTTTTTCTTTTGAAAATAGAACCCGTTTCCTTAAGACGGGTCGAGCCTTGATTAGTCAGGGAATTCAATTTAAAGACAAAATCTTCAATTTACAGCTTTTTCCAAAAAAAATGATGAAAAAATGATAGAAAAATGAAAAAGAAACTCCTTCCCTTTCCTTCACATGTGATTTCACTGACCGTACAAAATTAGTATTTGTTTATCTTTGCCTGATTCCTGATTCTCAGCAATAGCCAAAGAGGGGCAGCTGTAGACACCTAATTTTGTCCGGACCACTAAAACAGGTATGTTTTCTTCCTAAATTGATGTTTCAGAATGTAAAAAGACTTTTTTCATCCTGCAGGTGGTACTCCGAGACTTAGTTAAGAGGGCGAGCATAAAAAGTCAAACTTGAAAAAAGTCAACCCCAAAAAGTCAACCTCGAAAAGTCAACTGCTGAAAAAGTCAATCCACTTCCAAAATCAAGATTTGAAGTTCAATTGAAAAATGGCGAAAGAATTTTGATAATTCGAGGTCTTATTCGAAAGATATGGAGTTCGAAAGTTGGGATATGGAGATTCAGTAGAAAGGAAACCCTAATCCGGGAAATTTGGGGAAAAGTGCTTAAACGATCGAATTGGTAAGACTAAAGCCCCCAATGGATGAGGAATGATTAAAAATGGATAGCCCAAGGCTCCGTTCTTAGAAAATCTAAAAATCGGACTTGTTTTGAGCAAAACCGAGTTTCGGAGGCAAAAAGGCAAAATTGGAAAATTTGGGAAAAATAGCAAATGGACTCCAAAAATTCTGAAAATTTTCAAATCTCATTCTTAAATCATTTGGAAGATATAGGCGAAAGAAAATCTTGATTCAGAGTTCGTTTGCAAAATTACCAAATCTCGGGTCTTTTATGCTGAAATTCAATAAGATAAATCCCGGAAAAATAGCAAATGAACTCCAAATCTTCTGAAACTTTTCAAATATCATTTTTAAATTATTTGAAAGATATTGTCAAAATAAAATCTTGATTCGGAGTTTGTTTGCAAAATGGCCAAATCCCGGGCCTCCTATGCAATAATTCAAGAAGATAAATCTCGGAAAAATAGCAAATGGATTCCAAAAATTCTGAAATTTTGCAAATATCATTTTTAAATTATTTGAAAGAGATTTTCAAAAGAAAATCTTGATTCGGAGTTCGTTTGCAAAATGGTCAAATCCCGGGCCTCCTATGCAATAATTCAAGAAGATAAATCCTGGAAAAATAGCAAATGGATTCCAAATCTTCTGAAAATTTTCAAATCTTATTTTTAAACTATTTGAAAGATATTGGCAAAATAAAATCTTGATTCGGAGTTCGTTTGCAAAATGGCCAAATCTCGGGCCTCCTATGCAGTAATTCAAGAAGATAAATCCCGAAAAAATACCAAATGAGTTCCAAAAATTATGAAAACTTCCAGATCACACTTTTAAATTATTTGGAAGAGATTAGTGAATAAAAATCTTGATTTGGAGCTCCTTTACAAAATGGTAAAATGTAGGGGCATAAAAGGGCATTTTTGAAGAAAAAATCCAAATAAATAGCAAACGGACTCGAAAAATTTTGAAAACTTTCAGAATTCAATATTTTATTATTTTAAAAGTATTTTAAAATAATAAAATTTGAATTTGGAGTCCGTTTGCCATTTATTTGCATCTGGGGGGCAAAACGGTCATTTTACCCAAGCAACTGAAAAGGGCTTTTCTTGCCTTTCAAAAAAATCAGACTTGGGCTGAAAAAGAGAGTGTTGGCCTGCCAAGACCCAAAGGAAGGAATAAGCTTCTGATTTTTCAATCAAAAGGCCAAGAATCAAGAGTTAGTGATTTTTTTGATCAAGCCATTACAAATAAGCCACATGGGCCAATGCATGAAGAGGGAGAGTGTCAACATTATTCTTGAACAGCTGTAATTATGGACAGCTGATGGCCTAATCTAAAGGTGATAATTTCATAATTTTTCACCTTGAATCACTAGCCTTTGGATGGAAATTGGTTGGAATCAAAATGACAACATCCTAGGAGGAGAGAGGGTGAATTCGGCCAGCATAAGAAGAAGGGCAGAGAATTAATTTCAGCACTTCATTTTTTCAGCTTTCTTCTTAGTTTTGCTTAGTTTTTCTCTCCTTGGTTGAAAGTAAAAATAAAAAGTTTAGAAAAGAAAGGAAAGGAAAGTTTGAAGAGATAAAGCTTGAAAGATAGCTTCTTGAGGTTGCTTTTAGCACCAACTCTTGCACTTTCTTGATTTTCCATTCTTGTTTTTTCTATTTTTGATTATTAGTTGGTGAATTTTCTTTTTAAATAAGTGTTTTTTTATGTTCTTTTTAAGTTCTTTCTTCATCTTTTTCTTAAAAACAAGTTCTTACAAAAAAATTTCTTATTTTCTTACCATGGCCGAATGGCCTAGATTTTTTTATTATAGTTGCTGTTTTGCTTTGATTTATCATGTTATTCATGTTATTTTTTTAGTCTTGATGCTTTAAATCTTCATCTACTACATATACTTGAAGTTTGTTTTAATTTGGATGCTTGTTTGTTGCCATTTATGAGTTTATTATCATGTTCTTTCTTTTTTTTTTAATTTTCTATTTTCATAATGTTTAAATTTGTTGAGTTTTATATTTAGTATATCAAGTGTTTGTGAAAATGCTTGTTAGTTTTAATATCTCTACTTTGTGTTTGCATGATTTGAGTATTATATTTTAGTTTTGCATGTTAGTAAGTGTTTGTGAAAATGCTTGTTAGTTTTAATATTTCTACTTTGTGTTTGCATGATTTGAATGTTATATTTTAGTTTTGCATGTTAGTATATCAAGTGTTTCTGAAAATGCCATTCTAGTTTGGATTCAGGCCATTCGGCCACTTCATGTATTTGGCATTGTGTGTGCATTTTTGCTATGTTAGTTGATAGGTTTGTATTTGCATGACATTTGATTTAGTATTTAGTTTAAGTATATCAAGTGTTTGTGAAAATGCCATGCTTGTTTGGAACCTTAGGCCATTCGGCTACCTCATTGTTTTGCCTTGTGTTTGCATTTTTGATATGTTCGATCATAGTTTTGCATTTTCATGACATTTGGTTGAGTTTTGGTTTAAGCATGCCTTGTGTTTGTGTTATTGCCATGCATGTTTTAGTTGTTAGGTTTGGTTTATTTTGCCATGCATGTCCATGCATTTTAGACCAAGGTTGCATTAAATGCCATGCAAGTTCATTTAGGTCTAGGTCACTATATTGATGCCATGCATTTTGTCATGATATTTAGGTTTAAAACCATGCATTTCATGCATCGTATGTGCTGTATTTTAAATGCATTTCATGTCCATGCCACTTGACTAATGACTTAGGCCAATTAATGGTTCAAAATCATGCTCTCTTGAGCACACTTGTGGAATATTAAGGTTTGTCAAATTGATTATTCTACCTTTGTGATTTTTTTTACTTAGCCAATTTTTATCTAACTTTTAAAAAGTCCTAGCTACTGATTCTGAGTCATTTTGTGAGTCTTAAATATTTTTACTTTGATTTTTAAATAATTTTATCAAAGGCAAAATTGTATTTTTGGCAAAACAGTTTTTTCACCCAGTACTCGTACTTTTCCGATTTTTCTGGGCATTAGAAAATTAAGTTTATTTTTTCCCGTATAGTTTTACATGTCCTGAGTCTCTAGGATTTTTTTTAGATTTTTTTAGAATTTTGAAAAATAGGTTAAAAAATCGTGGCTTCCAGTGGAGTCAGGATTGAATTTGAAGTAAAATCATTTTTCTGTTTTGGTTAAGTTACCTAGAGGGGGCTGATTAGGAAGTTAGCTACTGACTTAATGTAGTTTCTAAAAAATGATTTTTTAAGTCTCGGATTAAGGCTGGTCAAGTCTGGGATTTTAAACTTAGAAAATTAGAGCCTTTTAAAAAAGGTTTAGCCCAGTTTTAATTTTTAATCTAAGCTTTTCAAAATTGTTTTCAAACAATCACAAAGTATTTTGGTATTAGAATATTTAATTTGATATATTTTCCTAAGGTAGCCGGATATCTTTTGAGATATACGGATTTCCTTAATTAATGGAAAAAATACATTTTCATGCATTGCATTTTCCCTATTCATGCATTTTATATAATATGTGATTTTTTGCTATGATAATTTCTATGTTATTGTTATTATTTTGATTTATATTTTTTGATGTTATATTATTTTATTATATGGTTTTGAATATTCCATGATATCCTATGTTTTTTTTATTTAGTTTTTTTTTTGTTATATTATTTAGCATATAATATGTTCATGCATTATCATTTTTATTTTCATACATATTATATGCTAGCATTATTTTATATTCAATGTCATTTAAATTATATGTCATATCATTCATATTTGCCATGTCATTCAAATTATTTCATTTCATATAGAATATATTATGTTACTTAGGTCATTTCATTTCATTTAGAATATATTATGTTACCTAGGTCATTTCATTTCATTTAGGATATATTATGTCATTTACGATATTTTATCTCATTTAGAATATATCATATGACTTAGGATATTACATTTCATATAGAATATGTTATGTTACCTAGGTCATTTCATTTCATTTAGAATATATCATATAACTTAGGATATTTCATTTCATTTAGAATATGCTAAGGCATTTAAATTATATCATATCATTTAGGTTGCATTATATCATTTAGATTTTGCTATGTCATTTTATTTATGTCATGCATATACATATTCATTTCTTTTAAATATTTTCAAAAAGGTAATGATTTTCAATAAAATAAAGATATTCCCGAATTAAAATAATTCATGAGTTCTCTGCCGGGTTTGCTGGGGAGGATATCATTAATTATCATTAATAAGGGAATATCTTCTTTAAAATGAGAATGATTCGGAAAGTTTTTCAAAACTAATAAAAATTTCTATATTTTGCCACGTTTGTTGGGGAATATAGGAAAATTTTGAATTTATAAATTTCGGATCATTTTCAATTAAAAATGGAATTATTTTTCTTTAAATTGGGAATTAACTTGAAATGCTAAATTTAAATCCAACTTTTTACCGAGACTTGAGATAACACACGATTAATAAGGTACCGTTTTATACGGGCGTTGTGGGGGTGCTAATCCTTCCCCACACGTAACCGACTCCCGAACCCGTTTCTTTGATTTCTCTGGTTTTAAAATGCAGACTTGAAATTGGTTTTAAAAATGTTTTAATTAATTTTTAAAATATTTTATAAAACCGGTTTTAATAGGTGGCCGATCATACTTAGCTAAAAAAGATTGGTGGTGACTCCATGTCTTTTTCAAGGTCATTTTCAAAACCTTCATTTTTCTAGAGACTTGTTATTTTTAATATCACGCTTAACGAATAATAAAGTCTTGCGATGAGACTTGTTATTTTTTTTAGGTTGCACAATCGTCTTGACCATCCAGGTTCAACCTTAATGTGACGTATCATTGAAAATACACATAGACACCCATTAAAGGATCAGAAATCCTTTTGTCTGATGATTATTTTTGTTCTTCTTGTGCTCAATGTAAATTAATTCTTAGACCTTCTCCATCTAAATTATCTTCTAAGTCACTTACTTTTCTACAAAGAATACAAAGAGATATTTGTGCGGACCATTTCGGTATTTCATGGTTTTAATTGATGCTTTAATGCACTCAAAATAGTATATCTTATTTAATCCTTGCACTAAAAATATCAATTGTAAAATATAGCAATAAGCAAGGGTCGAGTCCACGGGGATTGGGTTTCAATTTATAAGTTATTAGTTTATCACTTAAGTTCAAAGACAATAAAATAAAATAGGGTTTTAAAATAATTAAAAGTAAAGAAAATAATAAAAGTAAGATGCAAATAAGTAAGAGAAAATCAAATATAAAAGAAATATGGTTAAGGTTTCATTCTCCACCACTAGACATCATTGAGAATTTCAGATCTATCAATATCAATTAACTATCAAAATTATCAACCGTAGATAACAATAAGCTCTGCTACCCCAATCTTTTCTTTGTTTGTCGTTAAATAGAATAAGCTCTCTATTTAATCTCTAATTATCAAACAACCTAGAATAAGCTCTCTAAATTCAATTTGATAACAGATTTATGATGAGAAAAATAGGTTAATCTAAGCAACAAACACGTAAGCTCGGATTGTTCAACTTATGTTATGTTCCACATTGTAATTCCCGAAAACCCAACACAATCATGAATTACAAATTGCCACTTATGAATAGGAAATCAAGACAATTATACAGATCAAGACTCCTAAACTACCAATAGATAATTATCAAGATTTATCTAGTTGCGCACCTAAACAAATCAAGACAACATCATGAACAATTCTTATAGAAGAACACAATCAACTTTGATAGAAAACTAATGATAGATAAATCTGAAAATCAATTACAAAACTTGTCTAGGGCTTTGAAATTACCCTTAACCAAAAATAAGTCTAGCCTAGCATAGGCATAGATAATATATACATAGAATTAAAAGATAAAATAAAAGAATGGAAAAGAATAATCATAATGATGATCCCTTGAGTCTCCTCAAAAGATAATGATAGTTTGTGGCTGAAAAGATGGTATTTATAGAGCTTTTTTATCTTGGAAACCCTTTCTTGCTGATCAAAGAAGCTAGGAGGCAAAAGAGTGCAAAATAGGCAAGTTTTATGAGTTTTGTGGTTTTCTAGGTTTTGGAGGCAGTAAGGTTGGCGCCGCAGCGCCAAGTGGGCTGACTTCATTGTTTTTGCTCACTGACTTTGGTTTAGCAACTGATGCACTATCTTGCACTTCGTCTGCTGATTTGGATGACCATTAGTTGTCAGATTTTGGCATGTAAACTATAGTTGGAAAGGTATTCAAGTTATATTTCAAGAAGGAAGTTTCTTCAAATAAAGACTTTAACATAATGATTTCTTAGCAACAAGCTCCGGAGGTCAAATCTGCCTGATCATCTAGCACTAAGAATTTGATCTTTTTGACTCCCAAATCTTCTTCCATCTTGTGATTATGATTTTGTAAGCTCTTTACCATCATTATTGACATATTTTGACTTCATTCTCCTTATTGTACCTAAAATTCAAAAACATAATATAAGTAAACAAGATAAAGATCGAAAACATAACAAAAACTAAAGGTTTGCATAAAATGTATATTTTATGAGCTTATCAAATACCCCCACACTTAGCTTTTTGCTAGTCCTCGAACAAAACAAAATTTAAGAAAATCTAATCTAATCCACTTTCGTAGGAAATCAACGGTGGCACTTAGCATGTGACACAAACCTTTGAACCCCTAGGTGTCTCTAGTGGACGAGTTTAGTCTCGTGAGGGTTTACTAGGACAATACCCACAAACATTGAAAAACTAAAATAAAAATAAACTAACATATACTAAAAATAGTTACTCCTAATCCTTTCAATATAAATTTAGAGAAAATCAATGGATAGATCTTATAAACTAATCAATAGCTTAAAGAATTTCACAAAAATTCATGCTTGAATATAAATAGTTTGAATTAAGCCAATATTAACATAACATATCTCAATCAAAATAGTGCATATTCAAACTTAATCCCAACTTCTCACATGGGATACTCTTATGATTTTCACTCTTTAAAGTAGTGGTAAAGTGTTTACACTCAATCAATCTCATGAAAACAGTTCTATCATATGCTTGCTTGTCCACCTATTCTCCACTATTTAGATCATACAACTTCATGAATCAAGAGGTCTTTAATCAAGGTTGTAATGGGGCCAAGGGGTTGTAATATGGTTAAAGAATAAAAGATAAAAGATATTACAAAGGTTCCAAAAACTTCATAGAATTTAGAGACATAATAAGATTTTTGCAAAGAAAACTTTCTCAATATTCCTTAGAAGCACATAATAACATAGGCTAAATTTTCATGTTGAGCCTTTGCTTCATTCTAACCAGCCTTGTAACATTCTTTCTCTTTTCTTTAACTAGAAGTTCAAAAGATGATTCAATTTTTTTTTCATTTTTTTTATAGGAATGTATTTTGACAATGTTCCCTTTTCTTTTTCTCTTGACTTTTGCCTTTCTCCTCCCCCACACTTATCTTTTATTCTAACCCAAATCTTCAAAAAGTATCCCTTGCTTTTGCAATATGTCTCAAACATTCTAGTCCATCTTTAGAACAAGGGTAAAGATATAAATGTGTTTAGGCTAGGTGTAAAATGTGGTTACCAATAAAATAGCTTAATCAATATAGGCTCAAATTGGATCTCTTGGGGGATGTTCTCTTGGAACATCAATAATGGATGGTTGTTTGGCCCTAGTTATAATCTTAATGCCTCAATCATATTCATGTTGTTACATGCATCAATATAGTCTCAAAAAGGTTTAGAGCAAGTTCTAGAGAATCATGTAATCATAAGAGCACTCAAGAAAGAAATTAGATTGATATGTATAATGCATCAATCATATAGGCTCAAAACTCAAAAGGATGATTATACAAGTCAGATTTAAGTCTAAACATGCTTCTTTATCAATCAACATATCATATCAACATTGGCTTATAAAAATAGTATCAAGCTCAATTCTCATGAAAATCTGCTCACTAATAACCAGTTTTAGACCTATACAATTCATATTCATCATTGTATTAAAAAGGAACAAAAAACACACTAAAAATAATAATAATATTAAAGACTTATAAAAAAATAATAGCCAAAAATAAAGAAATCCTAAATCCTTCCTCCACACCTAATTCTTACATTGTCCTCAATGTAATGCTATTAACCCAAATGAAAAAATCATGTGTAAGAGAAAATAACTAATAACATAAGAATATAAATAACTAAGACTCAAAACAAAACAAACTCATGCAACCTAAATAATCCTAAAATACTAAACAAACAATTAACAAATAAACATAAAAATAAAAATAATAAAAGGAAAAGGAAGCAAATCTGAGTATGGCAGGTTAGTAATTTCTTTATTAATTGGGCTGCCTTCCCAATTAGTACTTGAGTTAAGTTGTCCAACCTAACCAATAACCCTTCTTGGCTTTTTAGAATTTGCAAGCTCATACAAGAAACTTTTCGAATTTGTGCGTTTTGTAAAGCGGTTTCTTTGCACAATAGTGGATGCATTCTCCATTACAAGTATTATTCCATCATCCTTTGTGGTGCATAGCTCATCACAAAATGGTGCATATTTTGGTACTTGTTGAATGGCATCCACAAACAAACTGTTTAAGGTTTCCAGCATGTCTTGTTCATGTCTCCTCTTTGAACTTTGTGAATCTACTAGGAAAATATGGAGAAGAAACATTAGTAAAAATTGGAACCTTAAACTTTACCTAAAGTGCCGAAGTAATCTTAATTATGGCTTTATTATCCTCAAGAGTTAAATCCATCGTTGGTTTAATCTCATCCTCGGGCTCCCTTGGACTTTCGAATTCATCCTCAAGTTGTTCGGGACTAGCATTCTCCTCTTGATCAATCATAGTTTGGGAGAGTTATGGTTCGTGTAGTTCTTCAGATCTTTGTACTACCCAACTGTCCATTGTACTAGCCAATTGACTCATTTGCGTTTCCAAACTCAGGATAATTGCCCTTGCTTCCTGTTGATATGCCTTTGTTTCCTGTTGCATTGCCTTTGTTTCCTGTTGAATTTCCAAAGTATTAGCAACAATAGTATTGACAATGTCTTCTAAAGAGGTATCTAAGTTTTGAGGTGGGGGTTGAAAAAGATCTTGTTCATGAGACCATGATTGATTGAAGCTTGATGGATGATTGTAGTTGGCATAAGGATCTATTTCTTGATAATTTCCCGAGTAGCCATAATTATTATGATTCCACCATCCCTCATTGTAAGTGTTTGGGAAAGCATCATACTGTTGTCCTTGGAACCCTTGATGGCTTTGGTATCCTCCCACAACATAGGCTGGTTCAAAACTATCTTTTTGATAGCATGGGCACCAATTGGTTGGATGATCCATCATGAAGCACACTCCATACTGCCTTGATTGTTGAATCTTACATATGGCCACTTGTTGAACTATGGAGATAAGCTTGTCTAGTTGGTTCTGAAGGTTCTAAAGTTTTGATGTAGCACCTGCCATCTCTTCTTGCTTGAAATCTGAAAAGAAAATTTTGTATGTACAAGAAAAATAAAATTAATTACAACTGAAAATAAGAATAAACCAAGTAACGAATAAACTAAAGAAAACAATCCTCGGCAACGTCGCCAAAAATTTGATGCACTCAAAAGAGTATATCTTATTTAATCCTTGCACTAAAAATATCAATTATAAAATATAGAAATAAGCAAGGGTCGAGTCCACAGGGATTGGGTTTCAATTTATAAGTTATTAGTTTATCACTTAAGTTCAAAGACAATAAAAGAAAAAGGGGTTTTGAAATAATTAAAAGTAAAGAAAACAATAAAAGTAAGATGCAAATAAGTAAAAGGAAATCAAATATAAGAGAAATATGGTTAAGGTTTCATTCTCCACCACTAGACATCATTGAGAATCAATTTCAGATCTATCAATATCAATTAACTATCAAAATTATCAACCGTAGATAACAATAAGCTCTGCTACCCCAATCTTTCCTTAGTTTGTCGTTAAATAGAATAAGCTCTCTATTCAATCTCTAATTATCAAACAACCTAGAATAAGCTCTGTAAATTCAATTTGATAACAGCTTTATGATGAGAAAGATAGGTTGATCTAAGCAACAAACACGTAAGCTCGGATTGTTCAACTTATGTTATGTTCCATATTGTAATTCCCGAAAACCCAACATAATCATGAATTACAAATTGCCACTTATGAATAGGAAATCAAGACAATTACACGTATCAAGACTCCTAAACTAGCATTAGATAATTATCAAGATCTATCTAGTTGTGCACCTAAACAAATCAAGACAACATCATGAACAATTCTTATAGAAGAACACAATCAACTTTGATAGAGAACTAATGATAGATAAATCTGAAAATCAATTACAAAAGTTGTCTAGGGCTTTGAAATCAACCTTAACCAAAAAGAAGTTTAGCCTAGCATAGGCATAGATAACATATACATAGAATTAAAAAGAGAAAATAAAAGAATGGAGAAGAAGAAGAAGAATGATGATCCCTTGAGTCTCCTCAAAAGATAATGATAGTTTGTGGCTCAAAAGATGGTATTTATAAAGCTTTTTGACCTTGGAAACCTTTTCTTGCTGATCAAGGAAGCTAGGAGGTAAAAGAGTGCAACATAGGCAAGTTTTACGAGTTTTGTGGTTTTTCTCAGTTTTGGAGGCGGTAAGATTGGCGTCACGGCCCCAAGTGGACTGACTTCATTGTTTTTGCTCACTGACTTCGGTTTCGCGACTGATGTACTGTCTCTCATTCCTCGGCTGATTTGGATGACCATCCATTGTCCAATTTAGGCGTTAAACTATCGTTGGAAAGGTATTCAAGTAAGCTTCAAAAGTCAAGAAGGAAATTTTTTCAAATAAAGAATTTAACATAATGATTTCTTAGCAACAAGCTCCGGAGGTCAAATCTGTCTGATCATCTAGTACTAAGAATTTGATCTTTTTGACTCCCAAATCTTCTTCCATCTTGTAATTATGATTTTGTAAGCTCTTTACCATCATTATTGACATTTTTTTACTTCCTTCTCCTTATTGTACCTAAAATTCAAAAACATTATATAAGTAAACAAGATAAATATCGAAAACATAACAAAAACTAAAGGTAGAAAGGCATAAAATGTATATTTTATGAATTATCATGCTTCCTCACAATGGTCACATATTTGTTTGCTTTCAACTCGTAATATTGCTTTTGCTAAATTCATTGCTCAAATTATAAAGTTAAGATCAAGTTTTCCTTACCATTCTATTAAGACAATTCTTTTAGATAATGTAGGAGAGTTTACTTCAAAAGCATTTTATGATTATTGCATGTCTATTGGAATTAGTGTTGAACATTTCCTTGCACGTGTTCATACTCAAAATGGTTTAGTAGAATTTTTCATTAAACATTTACAATTGATTGCTAGACCTATGCTTATGAGATAAAAACTTCTTGTATCTGCTTGGGGACATGCTATAATACATACTACGTCTTTAGTTTGTATCTGATCATCTGCATATCACAATCTTAGAGTTTTTGATTATGCTGTATATGTCCCTATTACACTATCATTGAAATTTATGTTGGTTTTGACTCTCCATCTATCATTAGATATCTTGAACCTTTAACATGTGATCTTTTTAGAGCAAGATTTTTAGATTGTCAATTTGATAAATCAATTTTCCCATCATTAGGGGAAGAAAAAGGTAAATGATCTAATACACAAGAAATTTGTTAGAATACACCAACATTGTTCAACATTGATACACGCACAAATCAATGTGAACTTGAAGTTCAAAGAATAATTCATTTGCAGAAGGCTACAAATCAATTGCCATATATTTTTACAGATACCCAAAAGGTCACTAAGTCACATGTACCGGTTGCGAATATTCCTGCACATTTAATTGTCCCTACAGGACATCCTGTGGGTATGGCAGCCAATGAATCTAAAATACGCCAGAAGCGTGGTAGACCTTTTGGTGCAAAGGATTTTGTTTATCGAAAGAAAAGGGAAATAAAATCACTTAAAAATGACACTCCATAAGATGTCAAAAATAATATAGGTCAACAACCTCATATTTCTAGACAAGCAACCCCAGAAGTGGTTCTGGTACCGGTAAATTATGAGATCTCATTAAAATCTGAAAATATATGGGGAAGAAATGAAATTGTTGTTGATAATGTGTTTGCATATACAATTGCTTCTAATATTGATTGGTCAAAATGGAAAGAAGCAATAAAGGCTGAGCTAGACTCATTAAACAAACGTAAAGTATTTGGACCAATAGTCCAGACACCTGAAGATGTCAAACCCGTTGGGTATAAATGGAATTTTGTCTGTAAATGAAATAGTGAGATAGAAGGCACGATTTGTAGCACAAGATTTTTCACAAAAACCTGGTATAGATTATGAAGAGACATATTCTCCTATTATGGATGCAATTACTTTTAGATTTTTGATTACTTTGGTAATCTCTGAAGGACTTGACATACGTCTAATGGACGTTGTGACAGCTTACTTATATGGGCCATTAGATAAAGACATATACAAGAAAATCCCTGAAGGATTTAAGATGCCTGAAGCATATAATTCAAAACCTCGACAAATGTACTATGTTAAACTATAAAAATCCTTATATGGATTAAAGCAGTCTGGACATATGTGGTACAATCGTCTAAGTGAATATTTTTTGAAAAATGGATATGAAAATAATGCCATTTGTCCTTGTATTTTCATCAAGAAAATAAATTCTGAATTTGTTATAGTCGCGGTGTATGTTGATGACTTAAACATAGTAAGGACTCCAGAATAGATCTCTATGACTGCTGACTACCTAAAGAAAGAATTTGAAATGAAAGATCTTGGGAAGACAAAATTTTGTTTTGGATTTCAAGTTGAACATTTGACAAGTGGAATTCTTATTCATCAATCATCTTATATTTTTGGCTCTCCAATGGTTGTTCGTCTACTTGATATAGAAAGAGATTTTTTTTTTCCTTGAGAAGATGATGAAGAAATTCTTGGTCCTGAAGTACCATATCTTAGTGCAATAGGATCAATTTTGTATCTGGCAAATTGCACTAGACCAAACATAACTTTTGTAGTCAATTTACTTGCAAGGTTTAGTTATGCACCAACACGAAGACATTGGAATTGAGTGAAACATGTTTTTCGTTATCTCTGTGCACGACTGATATGGTTTGTTTTACCCAAATGGAGTAAAATCAGAATTAATGGGATATGCTGATGCTAGATATCTTTCTGATTCTCACAAAGCTCGATCACAAACAGGTAATTTCTTCACATATGGTGATACTGCTATCTCATGGCAGTCTGTTAAACAAACAATCACTGCTACCTCATCAAACCATTCAAAAATATTGGCTATTCATGAAGCAAGTCATGAATACATGTGTTTAAGAACTATGATTCAACATATTAGAAGAGCATGTGGATTATTCGTGGAAAACGACAAGCCTACTATATTGCATGAGGATAATGCAGCATGTAATATATACAAATCCAAGGTGGCTACATAAAAGTGATATCCCAGCAGATTTATTCACAAAGGCATTGCCAACTTCAATTTTTAAGAAGCACGTACATAACATTGGAATGCACCGGCTTAAGGATATTAAATAATTGGTTTTATTTTTTAGGGGAAGTAAGTTTCCTATGAATATTGTACTCTTTTTCCTTCGCTAAGTTTTTCTCCCACTGGGTTTTTCTTAACAAGGTTTTAACGAGGCATATTCATAGTGAATAGTCATCCAAGGTAGAGTGTTATACATGATGTGAATGATGAATGCATGTGGTAGATGACTAAATTATGATGAATGCATATGGTGAATATTGAATTAGATTAATTACTATGTACATAATAATTATGGTGCATTGTATTCTCCTCCCCTATTCATTTTTGGAACCCTATATAAGGATGGGTTTGCATATAAGAAGTGATATTGAAAAAGCTTAGTGACATAACTAGTTCCTGAAGTACTAGACTTTGAAAGTTCATATTTTCTCTGTTTTGATCTCTCTTTATTTGCTCCTTTTATTTATTTATAATATTTATGCGATTTTTTATTTAATTTTATGCATTGTGATTTAAGATGGTTAAAATCAAATTATTATTTGTCTATTTATGATATTAACTAATCATAACTCACAAATTTTTAACATAAAAATGTTTGTCACAAAAGTTAAATCACATTTATGTAAATTCAACAAAAGCTAAATTGACTTTCTATCTTCTTCGATAAGACTCTAAGTCTTCAACTAAGTATCAAGTATGTTTTTTTTTTTTCATTTTTAGGACTACAAATTTATATATATATATATATATATATAATTTTGCACTTTTAATTTTATCTTAGATTTTTTTTCTCATGTTACCAAGACTATAAAAATATCTTAACTTTTAAACTCAAACTTTTAACTTTATTATTTTAATGGAATATTTATTTTTCTTGTTTGATGAAAAATATATTGTTTAGCAATGGATATATTTATATTTTTGTAAAAGAAAGTAGCCCATAATTTTAAATAAGATTAATAATTTGATGTATTATGCATAAGATTATTTATTTGATGTATTATGCATAAAATTATTTATTTTATGTATTATGTTTTTTTATATATTTTTTATGAATTGATAAAATTTATAATTTTGAAAGCATTTTTTTTTTTTGTTAATATATATTAATATACTAAGATAGATTTTATAAAAAAATTAAAATTTAATAATATATTAATTGACATCTCCAAAATTCAATGTCAAGATCCATCAGTAATCAGCCATATAAATCATGTAGAATAGTTACCTGCTTATAACTAATAGAGTCCCACGTTTCGGTTACAATGTTCTTATCCAAATATATATATATATATATATATATATATATATATATATATGTGTGTGTACATCTGGTATAATTATTTGCCTTCTCTATGATATTAATAACCTGAATGGGGCGCAAGGGAGACGATTAGGGCTGTTTAGCATTACTTTGTTGTAACGTTACAGAATGTGCATGAATTCCATTTGTCTTTAACTTTTCATTGACAAATACCTCTGCTTGGTTGCCATAAGCATTAGTTATTAGGCCTTGTTCAAGGTCACACCTATTAGGTCCACTCACGTTAGAGAAACTTAATTTATGCGTTAACAACTTAACATGCACTTTACTAATTTTAATTATTTATATATTAACATGAAATTCAATGTTTGGATTAAATACACATAAATTGTATAAAATATTATTAAATAGTGTAATTAGTTTTACACTGATATAAGTTAATTGATCCTCTATATATACATGAGAATGGATCAAGTTACACCGGTATAAAATTAAATCTTTTAGAATTTCAGTGGATGATTAATATTTTAATAAATTGATTGTTGGATTTAACTACATAGTCATATTCATCGTGCACGTAAGTTTTCGAATCGATCCGATATATCTATCATATTTATCGAGAATATTATATTTTTTAATATATATTTAACGATTAGTTTTTTTATATCGAACAAATAATTAGATATTTTTAATTAACTTAAAATTCGATACGCATAATCTACATGAATAAAATATAAAATATAACTGTGTATTAAACAAATATAAATCGTATAAAAATTATAAAAATATATATATAATTAAATTAGTTTTACGTCGATATAAGTGAATAACTCTGTGTAAAACTTATCTCAATTCACCGTCGGTTACCATTCCAATTTCCAATTATCAAAAAGATTTTGTAAGAAAATGCATCGAAAAGAAAGAAATCCAATTTCCATGGGCCGAACTTGTTAGCCTGTTTTCCAAAAACAATGACAGCTAGCTAAAATGATGTCTTCGGGTTAGGCCCACTCCAAGCTTTTAGAATTTAGATTATATTAACTATCTAAGCATAGGATAGTAAAAAATTGAATATTAGTCTTTATTTGATTCGGTTTTTATAGATTCAAATACTGCGAATTAGAATAATTTTCGGGTTCAAATATTAGATTTGCTATTCGTAGTGAATTCGGAGCGGATTCAAATATAAACTTTTTGATATCCGTTATTCGAATCCGCTTTATTTATAAGGATAATGGATTCAGATATCTGAATCCAATATTCTTTTACATATTTAATTTTATTATTTTATTTTATTTAAAAAATAGAATTAATAAATTTGAATATTTAGCGAATCATTATTATCTAAATTGGATTAGGATAATAATATTTGGATAGTAAGCGGATAATGAACAATTCAGATATCGGATAAATTAACAAATTTAGATTCAAATTCAAATATTTCAAAAATTACAGGCATCCGATTCATTGCCATCTCTAATTATACTAATACGAGGACTCAATTCAATTCTCAGAAAATAGAAAGTAAATGATGGGCCTAGAGCTTGATATCTTTCTTCAAGTTTGGCCCATAAAACAAGAAGCCTGGTATATTTTATTTGTAAACTCTAGCCCAACACATTAAAAAAAAAAAAAAGTAGAAGCCCATTCTGATGGCCACCCACATCTGATGATAGTGTCAGTCAACAGGCAAAGTAAAAACATGTTTCATACCAGAGCTATGTAATTACATAATCTTATTCTTACCCATCCATGAAAACATCATATCATATACCATCTATTATTATTATTATTATTATTATTATTATTATTATTATTATTGTTATCTATTACTAACTATAAAATAATCCCTACAATACATGAGAATGGAAAATTGAGGATTTTGGATTTTGGATGATTGTATATTTTACAATTAAGCATGGATATTAAAAGAGTTGGAAGGATTAGTTTGGGTATTTTCACTAACTATAAAAGTAATCCCTACAATACATGAGAATGGAGAACTGAGAATTGAAGATTTTGGATGATTGTATATTTGACAATTAAGCATGGATATTAAGAAAGTTGGGAGGGTTAGTTTGGGTATTTTCAATTATTTTTTTATTAAGAAGGAAAGAAAGAAAGAAATGGAAAGAATTTAGAGAAAAAATTGTGTTCGTGTTATTTTTTGTGTTCTCAAAATATTATAAATTTATACAATTTTTACACTTAATAATTCGTTCTATGTAGATTTTGACACGTTCGCGTATTCTTGTCGTGTTCATGTTATTTTTTCGTCTGTTCAAAATATTATAAATTTATATAATTTTCACACGTTAATAATTCATTTTATGTAGATTTTGATACGTTCGGATATTCGTTCCTGTTCATTTTTTTTTGTCGTGTTCGTGTTATTTTTTTATATGTTCAAAGTATTATAAATTTATATAAATTTTACATATTAATAATTCATTTTATATGGATTTTAACACGTTCGTGTTTTTGTGTTGTGTTCATGTTATTTTTGTGTCGTGTCGTATTTTAATTATTTTTTTCATGTGTTCGTGTCATGTTCAATTCATCCAAATATTTTGCATAGTTTGTCATGGTGATTCAATTTAAAAAAGTTTGTATATGTTCATAGCGTGTCCCAATTCATCCCATATTTTGCATAATTTGTCATAATGATTTAATTTAGAGAAAACATTGTATGTTTGTAACATGTTCGTGTTACTTTATCGTGTGTTTAAAGTATTATAAATTTATATAAATTTTTACATGTTAATAATTCGTTTTATGTAGATTTTGACACATTCGTGTATTTTTGTCGTGTTCATGTTATTTTTCATGTCGTATTTTAATTTTCTTTTATGTTGTGTTCATGTTGTATAATCATGTTGTGTTTTTACATGTTAATAATTCGTTTTATGTAAATTTTGATACGTTCGTGTATTTTTGTCGTGTTCATATTATTTTTCATGTTATATTTTAATTATTTTTTTATGTTGTGTTCATATTGTATAATCATGTTGTGTCCGAAATTGTCAAAGCTAATTGATACGTGATAACTCGTATAATTATATAGTTTTTAGTTATGTTTTATTATTGTTTTGTGTCAAATATGAGTTATTATTGTTTAGTCTAATTGTGTTTATGATCTTTTATATTTTTATGTAATTTGGTGTTTTTCACAAGTTTCTTTGAGTGATTTCAGATTACTAGAATTAAGGGCAAATCCAGTTCAGTTCCAGTTCCGACACCTTTTGCCATATCAGCTATATCTCGAGTTTCACTGAAGTAATAAGGCTGAAATTTTAACCGTGCAAAGTTAAGAGGCATATCTATCTTTTTCATGTTTTACACTTCTTGAAACGGAGTCGTTTTCCCTAGCGAAATCGACCATCAAGTTGGCTGATGTGCAATGACGTCTGTGCTGACCTGTTTTCGTATTTTGCCCATATCTTCTTATCCACATCAGCAAATGAGCTGATTCGAACGGCTATGGATCAGTAACTGATAGGGGAACATTTGTCTAGAAGACCATGTGATCAGATCAGGCATCCAAAATTGACAAAATCGACCATCAAGTTGGCTGATCAAAATTGTCATACAATATGACGAAAATTGTTAGAAAAATGCACCCACCTATTATACCTACCTTTGAAATTTGTAAAGCTTGTCTCTTGTCATTTAGCCTTCCAAAATGTGTATAAATAGAGGGCCTTGGATGATTGTAAGAGAGGGTACATTGGTAGGATATTAGCCATTGTAATAAAATTCTCTAAGTTTTCTTCTTCTTTCTTTTCTCTAGTTTTCTTTTTCTTTATTTTCTTCTTCTTCTTTCTTTCTTTTATTTCCTTCTTAGATTCTCTTTAATTTTATGTTTATGTTTACAATGCCTATGCTAGGCTAAACTTCTATTTGGTTAAGGGTGATTTCAAAGCCCTAGACATGTTTTGTGATTAATTTTCAGATTCTATCTATCATTAATTTTCTATCAAAGTTGCTTATGTTCTTCTACAAGAATTGTTCATGATGTTGTCTTGATTTATTTAGGTGTACAACTAGATAGATCTTGATAATTATCTATTGCTAGTTTAGGAGTCTTTATACGTGTAATTGTCTTGATTTCCTATTCATAAGTGGCAATTTGTGATTAATGATTATGGTCAAGTTTTCAATAATTGCAAAGTGGAACATAACCTAAGTTGAACAATCCGAGCTTATGTGTTTGTTGCTTAGATCAACCTATCTTTCTCATCATAAAGCTGCCATTAAATTGAATTTAGAGAGCTTATTCTAGGTTGTTTAATGGTTAGAGATTAAATAGAGAGCTTGTTCTATTTAACGACAAACTAAGAAAAGATTGGGATAACAGAGCTTGTTGTTATCTACGGTTGTTAACTTTGATAGTTGGTTGATATTGATAGATCTGAAATTGATTCTTAATGATGTCTAGTGGTGGAGAATGAAACCTTAACCATATTTTTCATATTTGATTCTTCTTACTTACTTGTTTTCTTAGTTTTCTAGTTTGCTTATTTTTAAAAGTATATTTATTTTTATTGGCTGGTTATACCGCCTAATTTGTATATTAACTTTGTTTTATTTTTATTGGCTGGTTATACCGCCTAATTTAGTATATATATTTTTATTGGCTGGTTATACCGCCTTGCATCTTATTCTTATTATTTACTTTAGTTTAAATCTGGCTTCAAAAACCCTTTTTCTTTTATTGTTTTCTTTGAACGTAAGTTATAAACTAATAACTCATAGATTAAAACCCAATCCCTGAGGACTCGACCCTTGCTAATCATTATACTTACAATTTATCTTTTTAGTGCAAGGTTAAATAAGATACACTCTTTTGGGTGCATCAAATTTTTGGCGCCGTTGCCGGGGATTGTTTTCTTTAGTTTATTTGTTACTTGGTTTATTCTTATTTTCAGTTCTAATTAGTATTATTTTCTTGTACATACATGTTTTTCTTTTCAAATTTTGAAAAAAAAAAAAAAAAGATGGAATTAAGCAATCTAACACTTGAAGAGTTGGTGGCATAAATGAACATGGAGAATCAACAAGCCAATCTCACTTCCTCAGTTCAACAATTGGCCATGGGAGGATGTCAAGGCCATCAATGGTTCCAAGACCAACCGCATGATCATTACTCCAATACTTACCATGAGGGATGGTGGGATCATACTAATTATGGCTACTCGAAAAATTACCAAGAAGTAGATCCTTATGCCAATTACACTCATCCATCTAGCTTCAATCAATCATGGTCTCAAGAACCATATCTTTTTCAACCACCACATATGACTCAAAACTCAGGTACTTCTTTAGAAGATCTTGTATATTCTCTTATTACTGATACTTTGCAATTTCAACAGGAAACAAGGGCAAGCATCCAGAGTTTGGAAAGGCAAATGAGCCTATTGGCTAGTAGTACGGTGGAATTAGTAGCAGAAAGATCTCTAGCACTCCCTTCCCAAACGGTGATTAACCCAAAGGAGAATGCTACTATTGTGACCTTGAGAAATGAGGAACAAGATGAGGATGAGACAAAACCAAAGATGAATTCACTTCTTCAGGATAATAAAGCCACCATTCAAATTGAGAGTATTTTGACACCTCAGGTAGCTTTTAAGGTTCTTATTTCTACTAATGTTCCTTCTCCACTTTTTCCTAGCAGATTTGCAAAGTCCAAAAATGAGGAACATGAACAACAATTTTTGGAAACCTTAAACAGCTTGCTTGTGGATGCCATTAGACAAGTACCAAGATATGCACAATTCCTCAAAGAGCTATACCCCACCAAGAATGATGAAATAATACGTGTGGGGGAAAAGGCATTGGCTGTTTTGCAAAGAAAACTTCCTCCAAAACGCAAAAATCCGAGAAGTTTCATGTCTAAGCCAAAAGATCCTAAAAAGCCAAGAAGGGGAATTGGCTAGGCTGAAAACAATCAATCAAGTGCTAATTGGGGGAGGCAGCCTAATTAGTAAAAGCATTGCCAAACTGCCATCCTCAGATTTGCTCTCTTTTTCTTTATCTTTTTCTTATGTTTCTTTGCTAATTGTGTTTAGTGTTTCTAAGTTCATTTAAGGCTGCATAAGTTTATTTTGTTTATTAGTTCTTTTCACTTACACATGATTCTTTCATTTGGGATGAATAGCATTACATTAATGACAATGTAAGAATTATGTGTGGGGGGAAGAATTTAGGATTTTATTTAGAGTGTTTTGTTTTTGAGTTTTTTTATGTTGTTTTTCTTTCTGATCCTTGTTTTGAAAATAACTAGATGTAAATATAATTTTTTTAACCCCGGTTAAACGGCGGATAACGGTACTCCGTGATTATTTAAGTCGGTTCCATCAGCTACCCACAAAACTGATATTGTATATAAATTTCTCTTTCAATTTCTCTTTCATTTTTTTCAGGATGGATGATATTCTCACAAGATTGCAGAAACGATTTCCTCCTTTTCCTCGAAATATTTTACTGAAGCTTTACCAAGTTCGATTTGAAAGATTAAGAATGATTATGCACAAAGGGATTCCTGAAGACATACGTTGGATAATTGAAGCCAAGGTACGTGAAGATGAATATCTTCCTGTTTTGCATTTACCAGGTACAGGTAGAAGCACTTTTGCAAAAAAACGACGAGCAAAACGCATGAGTTCAAATTGCCACAAATGTGCACGATGGACGTGTAACGGTAAATGTCGTTCTATTGGGATTCTGTCCTCTAATCGAGATGATAAAATTGAATTCATTAAGGATGGACTGAGTAAGGAGAATTTGGGTAATATCCAACTTTCTCTTGAGACGCATCCTAGTGGAGACGTACAAAGAGAAATTCTTGATTTATGGCCGCAATTCCAAAGGGAATGGCAACATCTTGGGAATCTGATGTTAAAAGACCCTGTTTGCCAGCTTGTAAGAAAACTGGATGGGAAGCATATCCTCGACTCATAGAAGGCGTTTAAGCCGTTTCTAGACGTAAAACCAGAGGAAGATGCCAAATACACTTTCGGCGACACTATTACTCTTGACTTTTACGGTTGATTTTTCTTCTCTTTTTGATTTTCTTCCTGAAATCACGCAAAAATCTTTTGTTAGGCACTCGAAAAAAAAAATGGAAAGTACTTCGTCCCAGCGCATTAAAAAATTTTGTGTCAAAGGAGGTGCTTATCCAGGGAAAAATAACATATTCGCTGATGAAGCCATAAGAGTTGGAGTAATACTTGCCCAACAAAAGATCCAGTTGATTTATGGAGGCGGTAGTACTGGTTTAATGGGAGCAGTCGCTACAGCAGCACACGCCGGAGGAAGTCCAGTTCTAGGAATCGTGCCAAAACTATTCACAGGTTTTTGTGGACCTACCGTGGGTAAGGAAATACAAGTCTGGAGTATCCCTGAACGGATGACAATCATGTACCATTCTGCCGATGCATTCATTGCTCTACCAGGAGGTCTGGGTACATTGGAAGAAATAGCTTGCGTGTCTTCTTGGTCATCTTTGGTCACAAATAAGAAACCCATTGGTTTGCTTAATATTAATGGTTATTTTAGTAATTTGCTTTCATATTTAGATAATGCTGTGGATAATGGATTCATGTTTTCAGAGGCAAGGAGAACCATAATTTCTGCTACAACCATTGAAGATTTACTCAAAAAGCTCCAAGCTTATGAGTGTTTATCTGCTACGGTTGTTTCGCAAACGCTCGGAAAAAGAAAAAGAGATATGGACGAGCAAGGAGTGGATTGCACTTTGTCTTTGTGACATTATCTAACATTTTGTTTGTTGTGTCTCAGTTATAATAAGTGGTTAGCAACCTCTACAGGTAATATATCCTAAATTTTACCTTCAAAAAAAAAAAAAAAAAAAGACATTTGTGTTTTAAGCCATTTAAAAGTATTCATTCTGAACAAGGTCTGAGTAAGGGAGACTTGAGACATACCTTGTCAGTTTGATTTTAATCTTTTTATGTTTACTTGTTAATTTTTGTTTAGTATTTTAGGATTATTTAGGTTGCATGGTTTTGTTTTGTTTTGAGTCTTAGTTGTTCCTATTCTTATGTTATTAGTTCTTTTCTCTTACACATGATTCTTTCATTTGGGTTAATAGACTTACATTGAGGACAATGTAAGAATTAAGTGTGGGGGGAATGATTTAGGATTTCTTTTATTTTTGTCTACTATTTTTTTTATGAGTCTTTATTATTATTATTATTATTATTATTTTTTAGTGTGTTTTAGTTCCTTTTTAATACAATGATGAGATATGAATTGCATAAGTCTAAAACAGATTTATTAGTGAGAAGATTTTCATGAGAATTGAGCTTGATGTCAACCTTTTTATGAGCCAATGTTAATATATATGTTGATTGAGAAAGAAGCATGTTTAGACTTAATCTGACTTGTATAATCATCCTTGTGAGTTTTTGAGCCTATAATGATTGATGCATTATACAAATCAATCTAATTTCTTTCTTGAGTGCTCTTATGATTACATGATTCTCTAGAACTTGCTTTAAACCGTTTGAGACTATATTGATACATGTGACAACATGAATATGATAGAGGCATTAGGATTATAACCAGAGCCAAACAACCATCCATTATTAATGTTCTAAGAGAACATCCCCACTAGTGAGCCAATTTGAGCCTACATTAAATATGCTGTTTTATTGGTAACCACAACTTACACCTAGCCTAAATATACTTATATCCTTACCCTTGTTCTAAAGATGGATTATATATTTTGAGACATATTGCAAAAAAACAAGGGATATTTTTAGTTAAAAATTTGGGTTAGAAACAAGAAATAAGTGTGGGGGGGAAAGAAAAGAAAAGTCAAGAGAAAAAGAAATGGAATACTGGCAAATATATTCCTATGTAAAAAAAAATATGAATCATCTCTTGAATTTGTGGAAAAAGAAAAAGATGTTACAAAGTTGTTTAGAATGAAGAAAATACCCAACATGAATATCCGGCCTAGGTGACTATGTACTTGTAAAGAGTTTTGAGAAGTTTCTTTGTATGATCTTTTTATGTCTCTAAACTTTATGAACTCTTTGGAACCTTTGTGATATCTTTATCCTTTTGTTCTTCAACCACATTACAAACCCCTTGGCCCCATTACAACCTTGATTAAAGACCTCTTGATTTATGAAGTTGCATGATCTTTTAGTGGAGAATAGGTGGACAAGCAAGCATATGGTAGAACTATTTTCATGAGATTGATTGAGTGTAAACACTTTACCACTACTTTAAAGAGTGAAAATCATGAGAGTATCCCATGTGAGAGGTTGAGATTAAGTTTGAATATGCACTATTTTGATTGAAATATGTTATGTTCATATTGGCTTAACTCAAACTATTTACATTCAAGCAAGAATTTTTGTGAATTTCTTTAAGCTATTGATTAGTTTTTAAGACTTGTCCAATGATTATCTCTAATTTATATTGGAAGGATTAGTTATAATTATTATTTTTAGTTTTTCTTATGTCTTCAATGTTTGTGGGTATCGTTCTAGTAAACCCTCACGAGACTAAACTCGTCCACTAGGGACACCTAGGGGTTTAAAGGCTTGTGTCACAAGCTAAGTGCCACCGTGATTTCCTACGAAAATGGATTAGATTAGATTTTCTTATTTTATTGAGTCGTTGCTAGGGACTAGCAACAATCTAAGTGTGGGGGTGTGATAACTCGTATAATTATATAGTTTTTAGTTATGTTTTATTATTGTTTTGTGTCAAATATGAGTTATTATTGTTTAGTCTAATTGTGTTTATGATCTTTTATATTTTTATGTAATTTGGTGTTTTTCACAAGTTTCTTTGAGTGATTTCAGATTACTAGAATTAAGGGCAAATCCAGTTCAGTTCCAGTTCCGACACCTTTTGCCATATCAGCTATATCTCGAGTTTCACTGAAGTAATAAGGCTGAAATTTTAACCGTGCAAAGTTAAGAGGCATATCTATCTTTTTCATGTTTTACACTTCTTGAAACGGAGTCGTTTTCCCTAGCGAAATCGACCATCAAGTTGGCTGATGTGCAATGACGTCTGTGCTGACCTGTTTTCGTATTTTGCCCATATCTTCTTATCCACATCAGCAAATGAGCTGATTCGAACGGCTATGGATCAGTAACTGATAGGGGAACATTTGTCTAGAAGACCATGTGATCAGATCAGGCATCCAAAATTGACAAAATCGACCATCAAGTTGGCTGATCAAAATTGTCATACAATATGACGAAAATTGTTAGAAAAATGCACCCACCTATTATACCTACCTTTGAAATTTGTAAAGCTTGTCTCTTGTCATTTAGCCTTCCAAAATGTGTATAAATAGAGGGCCTTGGATGATTGTAAGAGAGGGTACATTGGTAGGATATTAGCCATTGTAATAAAATTCTCTAAGTTTTCTTCTTCTTTCTTTTCTCTAGTTTTCTTTTTCTTTATTTTCTTCTTCTTCTTTCTTTCTTTTATTTCCTTCTTAGATTCTCTTTAATTTTATGTTTATGTTTACAATGCCTATGCTAGGCTAAACTTCTATTTGGTTAAGGGTGATTTCAAAGCCCTAGACATGTTTTGTGATTAATTTTCAGATTCTATCTATCATTAATTTTCTATCAAAGTTGCTTATGTTCTTCTACAAGAATTGTTCATGATGTTGTCTTGATTTATTTAGGTGTACAACTAGATAGATCTTGATAATTATCTATTGCTAGTTTAGGAGTCTTGATACGTGTAATTGTCTTGATTTCCTATTCATAAGTGGCAATTTGTGATTAATGATTATGGTCAAGTTTTCAATAATTGCAAAGTGGAACATAACCTAAGTTGAACAATCCGAGCTTATGTGTTTGTTGCTTAGATCAACCTATCTTTCTCAGCATAAAGCTGCCATTAAATTGAATTTAGAGAGCTTATTCTAGGTTGTTTAATGGTTAGAGATTAAATAGAGAGCTTGTTCTATTTAACGACAAACTAAGGAAAGATTGGGATAACAGAGCTTGTTGTTATCTACGATTGTTAACTTTGATAGTTGGTTGATATTGATAGATCTGAAATTGATTCTTAATGATGTCTAGTGGTGGAGAATGAAACCTTAACCATATTTTTCATATTTGATTCTTCTTACTTACTTGTTTTCTTAGTTTTCTAGTTTGCTTATTTTTAAAAGTATATTTATTTTTATTGGCTGGTTATACCGCCTAATTTGTATATTAACTTTGTTTTATTTTTATTGGCTGGTTATACCGCCTAATTTAGTATATATATTTTTATTGGCTGGTTATACCGCCTTGCATCTTATTCTTATTATTTACTTTAGTTTAAATCTGGCTTCAAAAACCCTTTTTCTTTTATTGTTTTCTTTGAACGTAAGTTATAAACTAATAACTCATAGATTAAAACCCAATCCCTGAGGACTCGACCCTTGCTAATCATTATACTTACAATTTATCTTTTTAGTGCAAGGTTAAATAAGATACACTCTTTTGGGTGCATCAATACTATTCAAATAACTCCCAAATTTATGTCGCATGTCCTCATGTTCGTGTTGTTTTTTCTGTCATAATCGTATTTAAGGTATTATATATTTATATAAATTTTGACACGTTAATAATTTATTTTATGTAGATTTTGACACGTTCATTGATTTGTGTTGTATTCATGTTATTTTTTGTGTCATGTCGTATTTTAATTATTTTTCTCATGTTATGTTCGTATCTTATAATTATGTTGTGTTTGAAATTATCAGATTTAATTGATCATATCCAAATAACTCTTAATTTTATATCAAGTGTCGTATAAGGATAGAAGTTATTATTTTTCTAAATTATCTTTACTCCTCTTGCTTTTTTATCTTTCAAATTTATTATAAAATATAAATTCAAATCCGATAATATACTCGCAGACATTTATCTAGTTATATATAAAAACAATCCTCAAATTGAATGAGATAAGAGAATTTAAGATTTTGGGTTAAGGGTTAGGTGACAAGTAAGCTTAGGTATTAAGGGGATTGGGTATTTAATTTTTTTATTAGGAAGGGAAGAAGAAAAAAAAAAGGAAAAAGAAAAGAAAAGAAAAGAAAAATGGAGAAAAAATTATGTGTTTGTGTCGTTTTTGTGTTTGTGTTATTTTTTGTGTGTTCAAAATATTATAAATTTATATAATTTTTACACATTGATAATTCGTTTTATATAAATTTTGACACGTTCGCATATTCGTGTTATTTTTTATCTGTTCAAAATATTATAAATTTATATAATTTTTACATGTTAATAACTATTTTATATAGATTTTGACACGTTTAGATATTCGTTGGTGTTCATATTATATTTCGTGTTCTTGTTAATTTTTTGTGTGTTCAAAGTATTATAAACTTATATAAAATTTTACATGCTAATAATTCAATTTATGTAAATTTTGACACGTTCGTGTATTTGTGTTGTGTTCATGTTATTTTCATGTAGTGCAGTATTTTAATTATTTTTTTATGTGTTCGTGTCGTGTTTCAATTCATCCAAATATTTTGCATAGTTTGTCATGGTAATCCAATTTTGAGAAAATTTTGTGTGTCCGTGTCGTGTTTCCAAATATTTTGCATTGTTTGTCATGGTGATCCTATTTAGAAAAATATTTGTGTGTTCATGTCGTGTCTCAATTTATCTCATATTTTGCATAATTTTTTATAATTATTCAATTTAGAGAAAAATTGTATGTTCGTAACATGTTCGTGTTATTTTATCATGTATTTTAAATATTATAAATTTTTACACGTTAATAATTCGTTTTATGTAAATTTTGACACGTTTGTGCATTTGTGTCGTGTTCATGCTATTTTTTGTGTCGTATTTTAATTATTTTTTTCATGTTGTGTTCGAGTCGTATAATCATGTTGTGCCCGAAATTGACAAGCCTAATTGACACTATTCAAATAACTCACAAATTTTTGTCACGCGTCATTATATTCATGTTCTTTTTTCTATTATAATCATATTCAAAGTATTATATATTTATATAAATTTTGACACGTTAATAATTCATTTTATGTATATTTTGACACGTTCATGTAATTTTGTCGTGTTCATGTTATTTTTGTGTCATGTCATGTTTTAATTATTTTTTCATGTTATGTTCGTGTCGTATAATTATGTTGTGTCTGAAATTGCCAGATGTAATTAATCATATTCAAATAACTCTCAATAAAAATTATTATTTTTCTAAATTATTACCCTTTACTACTCTTACTTTTTTATCTTCTAAATTTATTATAAAATATTAATTCAAATCCGATAATATTTCGTAACGAAGTGCGGACATTATTTAGTAAAATAAAAGTAATCCCCTGGGATTGCTTTCAATTTTGCAGCAATCCCCCTCAATTTGAGGGGGATTGCATTAGTATTGCCTTGCCACGTGGCAAGTTAATATATATATTTTTTATAATTATTACGTGTTATATTTATATTATCTTTTTGAGTTTTTTTATTCAAATATAGTCAAAAAAATATCAAAATACAGTTGATTTCGGATTAATTCCCAAAATTCGCTTTTTTTTCTAGCTGGGAAATCGCCATCCCCCATGGCGATTTCCCAGTGTAAAAATTTGAATTTTGACAAAAAACACCAAGAGAAATCGCCATGGGGGGTGGCAATTCCCGTTGGTGTTTTTTGCAAAATTTGCAAATTATACCAAGGGAAATCGCCACCACCCATGGCGATTTCCCTTGGTATAATTTGCAAAATTTGCAAATTTCATGAAGGGAAATCGCCATGGGGGGTGACGAATTCTCTTCATGAATTGTTTTTTTTTTTTTTACTTAAATTAAAAAACAAAATTTAAAATTATTTTAAAATTTGTAAATTTTGTTTTTTAATTTTAAAAATTATAAATTAAATTAAAATATTTTTTTTATAATTTTTTTTTTTTAAAAAAAAGGAAATTTCGTAAGGTATATTTTATTATTTTAAATTTATGAAAAAAAAATTGTAAATTTTGTTAAAAAGAAAAAACAAATTAGATAAAAAAAAATTCAAATTCAAATTTTTTTGAAGGCAACGGTCAAATGACCGTTGCCTTCAAATCCCCCCTCCCCCCCACACACACACACCACTCTTCTCCATAAATACCTCCCTCCCTTCCTTCATTTTTCATTCTTCTTTCAACAATTAAATTTCTTTCTACCAACAAAATTTCTTTCTACAACAATATTTTTTTTCTACAACAATATTTAGAAATGGCTTCATCATCACTATTGAGGTTGCAAGAAAATCACATATCGGAGGTTATATTTAAAGAGGTAAGTAAATTGTTATAATATTATTTGTATTACATTATACATTTTTAGTTATTTTTTATTGATTAGAATTTTGTAAATTTATGGTTTTATTGTTTTATAATTTTTATATTTTTAATGTTATAGTTTTCAATTATAGTTTTATCATTTATTAATTACTATTGTTTTTTGATTTCATAATTATATAATTATTTATTTTTGTATATTGTTTAATTTTTTATTATTATAGTTATTTAATTTGTTAATTATTTTTGTTTTTTCATTTTATAGTTTTATATAATTTTAATTTTTATATTATAATGGTCTTTTATTATTATATAGAATAATAATTTTGTAATTATTACTGTTTTTTCATTTTATAGTTTTATATAATTATAAATTTTATATTATATTATTTTGTATTATTATAGTTTTATAATTGTTTAATTAATATTATTTTTTTCATTTTATAGTTTTATATAATTTTAAATTTTATATTATATTATATTATTAGTGTTTTATAATTTTGTAATTATTATTGTCTTTTAATTTTATAGTTATTTGTTTATTATATAATTGAATTATTTAATAATTATATAAAAAATTTAAATTTTTTATTATTATTGTTTTGTTATTTTATAGTTTTATAGTTTTATTTGTTAATTTTTAATTGTTATAGTTTTATAATATATTAATTTTTATTATTATAACAGGAAACTCGTCGCGTGTTACGTTCGAGAAAATTTACATTGGAGGACCCGCATCCATCTATTATCGACCACTTAAGAAGAGCCGAATTTTATCACGCAACTCAAATTCGACGATTTTTTATACAACCCGACTTAATCAGTGCGTTGATCGAACGATGGAGACCCGAGACGCACACTTTTCATTTTCCATTTGGTGAATGCACGGTAACTCTCGAAGATGTTGCACTGCAACTTGGACTTCTGATCCATGGCGATGCAGTTACAGGCGGAAGCTTGCTAGATTGGAATGAAGTGTGTCAAGATCTATTGGGCTCGGTACCTCCAGATGAGTATGTATCTGGCTCAACGGTGAGACTAAATTGGTTGAAATCGTTTCAAAATCTTCCATTACATGCAACTGAACAACAGATACAATATGCTGCTAGAGCATATATTTTACGTTTGATTGGAGGATTGCTGATGCCTGACAAATCGAGCAGTCGGGTACATTTAATGTATCTTCCATTACTACGTGATTTAGAGCATGCGGCAAATTATAGTTGGGGTTCTGCGTGTTTGGCGGTTTTGTATAGAGAACTTTGCCGGGCTACAGTTCCAAAAAGCCATGACATAGGTGGATGTTTAGTGCTTCTACAATCATGGGCTTGGTATCGGCTACCATTTCTTGCTCCGCGCGTGGATATTTCGACTGTATACCCCCTTGCAAGCAGGTAATAATCTTTACTATTTTATTAATTTTGTACGAACTTGTATTTTTATAGGTCATTAAGATATTATATGCATTTTAATAGGTGGAGTAGGAGTAGAGATTTTACAGAGACTCCGAACGACCTTGCAAGTATAAGAGTACGACTAGATCGAGTAGGATATGATAAGGTAAATATTTCGATTGTTACATTGAAGTTTTTTTTTATTTAATCCATATGAAACTAATAATTTGTAATAATTATTCGCAGTTTCTGTGGATGCCATATTCCTCGCGTGAAATTATGGCATGCCTCCCATCGGATGCCTACAATAATTGTAATATATGGAAAGCAAACACAGCATTGATATGCTTTTCATATGTAGAGTGGCACCAAACTGACAGGGTGTTGCGACAATTTGGGATGCAACAACCAATTCCTGCAGCCCCGGTGAACCTTGATAAGCTTCACAAGGTCGACATGCGTGGTCGTCATGAGGAATTCTGGCCTGCGAAGCATGAACATTGGATCCATTGGTGGAATATACGTTTTCAACGAATTCCGACAGGTTACCCGATTGTTGGTAATAATTTTAACTCATCTGATGATTACATAGGATGGTATAGAAATGAATGTCGGCCTTTCGTTTGTCCACTGTCGATGTATGAGGATGTTAGGAGTATGCCATTTACCGGACAAACTTCAGCTCCAGTCCCTCCTACACAGGATATGGATGCTCCTAGACCTCGCCGACAACGTGGGCGAACGCGTCAACCGACCTCATCGGAGTTCACAGCACCGAGGATGTCATTTGATCATCCTGAACCTGAACGGGATCATGGAGTACCATCCAATCATCGTTATTCCGTAAGTCACCCCGGATATGACGTTGATGAGTGTTACCGACCATCACCGCCAAAAACGAGGTTAGATGACCAGCTCCCCATCCTAAGTCCAAGTTCAGCATATCTAACATCAATGTATCAGTTTGGAACCCCTTCATCAGCATTTGATGGTACATCATTTATGGGTACATCTAGTAGTCAGGTTCCCGTTACGGGTGAACTAGGTGTTGGCTCATCCAGCAGTGGGTTTCAAATTTTTGATACGGAAGAAATGACTGATGACATACAACCGGAACCAGTGGCGGTTATAGCAGGAGGTCGTGGTCGACCGCGAATACGTGCCACTGACGAGGTTGAACGACGGGTGCAACCACCACGCACTAGAAGAGCTCGACGTTGTTGCTATACACCACGCAATAATTAGAATAAATGTACTTTTATCAATATAACGAGAATAATGTGTTTTAAATTTCTAATATATAAATTTATATGTTTTGCATTTCATGTTATTTATTTTAAATTTGTTGGGAAATTAATTGTTATTGTAACACCCTGTCCGGATAATCTACCTAAAATCCGGCAGAGTTTCCTTTCTATCTCAACGATAATCCTCCTGCAAATAACACTCAATTCATATCCTCAACCAGCAATATTCCTCAATACTATTATCACATATATCCATATATATTCAAAAAAAATTCCATGATCAATTTATGCTCAAATCAAAACATATTGATCTATTGTCTCATATCTTCAAATATATACAATATATCCAAAAGTAAACCTATCTCAGCAAGGTTTACTAGATAAAAACATCAAAAGATCAAGACTTCAATAAATTTTTACTATGATGCCCACCACGTCACAATACTATTTGAAGCAGAGAATAGAGGAAGGTTGCAATCCCAACACCTAACTATCACCTGAAAATGAGAATATGAAATGGTGAGATATATGAATATCTCAGTGAGTAAACAACTTTTAAAACATTTGAAAACTATGATTATAATCCTTTAAAACATAATAGACATTTTCAAAATAAATAATAATAAAATCATAATGAGTAATTCAAAGACGTAGCAAAGTTTTCAAATGTATAACAATATTATAATATTAAATCAATGAATAAAATCTGTAAAGTAAATCAAGTTCCGTATAATTGGGCTCCAACTTTCTGTCCTGCATAAGAGTACATCCATGAAATAACCAAGCAATATCCATGTAGGCATACTAGTAGCCGGCCCCAAAGGCCAATACCACCATAGGACGCCCCAAAGGCATATGTGTCACTATGATGTGCCCCCAAAAGGCAAATATAATGGGATAGGGACTCTGGAGGTGGCTCCCACCACAAAGGCGTAGCACGCAGCTCCCATACCCCAGTATAATATCACGGAATATGGACTCTGGAGGTGGCTCCCGCCACAAAGGCGTAGCACGCAGCTCCCGTATTCCGGTCTAATATCACGGAATGGGGACTCTGGAGGTGGCTCCCGCCACAAAGGCGTAGCACGCAGCTCCCGTATTCCGGTCAAGGAAATAATCTCATACATTAAGTCAGGTGGAGCCAAAACCATGTACGTCAAATTCTATGTAAAATCATATTTCATAAAATCAACCAACTTACTCGATATAATATTTCTTGAAATAAAACTACTTTAATAACAAATCAATTCATATGATTAAATATCGTATATACCTTTAA
Organism: Fremontodendron californicum; assembly: GCA_030761205.1. Classification (NCBI taxonomy): domain Eukaryota; kingdom Viridiplantae; phylum Streptophyta; class Magnoliopsida; order Malvales; family Malvaceae; genus Fremontodendron; species Fremontodendron californicum. The sequence goes on along the minus strand of JAULJL010000007.1, from coordinate 7,517,634 downwards.
TACGTAAAATAAATATATATGCTAAAAAAATATATATATAATTATAATTAAAGAAATTTCAAATAACTATAGTTGTCGTCTACTCACAATCCTTGAGATGATCTCACTGTACACCTCGACCTGAAACTTCGGGATCCATAGGTGACGTCGGATCTACGTGGCCTAGAGATTAACAATAATTAGTATCTATACATGCTCAAAGCATTACACAATTTTGAATGCAACTTAAGTCTCATAATCTTCCCTCAAGGTCAATACTAATTCCTCATACTCAAAACAACATATCCCAAATTTTTAATATCATTTCCATAATCATTTTCTCCAAATATTCAACTCCATATTCATGTCCTTATCAAATTCCTTTCTAGTATTCCATGCCTTAGAGATTTTCATAATCCATAACCATCAATAGTACTATATTTCTCTTAAGCAATAAATTCCTTAATATCAAGTTAGATTAAAAAATCATAACTTGAGTTTGGTAAGGAATTTGGAAGTGATTCCAATTGTTTTATTTCAACCAATATATCTAACTTATGAATAAAATAACTAACTTATACAACTAGAACAAAATCTTGATCAAATTTGATAAATCCCGAAACCATGCTGAAACAGGGATCAACACAGAACAGTAAACGTCACCGAATTTTATCTTTTTAACCGCTTATCGGTTTTGGGTGATTCAAAAACCCAAATTCTCGTATTGAAGTCTAGTTTCTAGGAAAAATATTAAAAAAATATAAACCCAACTGTGACGAACCCAGAAAATCCGAACAGCAAGCATGCTCAGATTCCCCTGTTTTGCTTTTTCTTTCCATTTTCTTGTTCATGCTTTCAAATCCTTTTAATACATACCAAAAATGAGTAAAATTCATACTTAATAGATGGATTTCAGACCTTAACATGTTTATGGAGCAAAGATCTTAGCATGCTCAAGTAGAATATCTAAAGAAAATGAAGAATTTATCAAGAAACTAACCTTGGATGTAATTGTTGTTGAGATTTTTGGTGTTGTTGTTTGAAGAGAATTTTTTTTTTTGAGAGAGAGAGATGATGGAAGGCCGGCTGCACTTGAAGAATGAATGAAAAATGTGTAGAGTTTTCGGGAGAAAAGATGAAGACAAGAGATATTTTTCTTGTTTTTGGGATAATTGCATATTAGTCCCTCAACTTTTTATAAATAACCATTAAGCCCCTAAACTTTTTTAATATGTTCATTTTGATCCTTTCTTCTTTTATTTCCTTCACTTATAACTTCTTACCAATTTTCAAGTTCGTCCTTAAAATTTTCGGGATTTAACTTTACATGATTATACGTAACCTCGGTTGTTACAACTTACCCCCCATAGAAAAATTTCGTCCTCGAAATTTACTTACCAACTTGATTGAATAAGTGAGGATATTGAGTCTGCATATCTTCCTCCCTTTCCCATGTAGCTTCTTCGTATAAATGATTCCTCCAAAGAACTTTCACTAATGGAATAGTCTTAGTCCTTAGAACTTGGTCCCTTCTATCCAAAATCTCAACCGGCTGCTCTTCATAAGTTAAGTTTTCCTCAATTTCCATAGGCAAATCCTTCAATATATGTGAAGAATCGAAAATGTACTTTCGGAGCATGGAAACATGGAACACATTATGAATTCGTGACAATTCTTCTGGTAAGGCCAATCTATAAGCAACTGGGCCAATCCGTTCAATGATCTCATACGGCCCTATATATCGAGGGCCCAACTTTCCTCGTCTTCCAAACCGGATTACTCCTTTCCAAGGAGTCACTTTTAAAAACACCATATCACCAATTTCAAACTCTAAATCTTTTCTCCGATTATCTGCATAGCTCTTTTGCCGATCTTGAGCTATTTTTATCTTTTCCCGAATTACCTTAACTTTGTCTGCAGTCATCATAACAATTTCTGGACCTAGTAATTTCCTTTCATCTGTATCATCCCAACACACCGGAGTTCTGCACATCCTTCCATACAAAGCTTCAAACGGAGCCATGTCGATGCTGGACTGATAACTATTGTTATACGCAAATTCTGCTAGAGGCAAGTGTTCATCCCAGTTTCCTTTGAATTCCATAATACAAGATCTGAGCATATCTTCCAAAATTTGAATTGTCCGTTCAGATTGCCCATCTGTCTGAGGATGAAAAGCAGTACTGAACTTGAGTTTAGTTCCCATAGCATTCTGCAAACTTGGCCAAAATCGAGATGTGAATCGGGGGTCTCGATCAGATACAATCGATACTGGGGCACCATGTAACCTAACAATTTCGTTCACATAAAATTGAGCCAATCTTTCCATGGAAAAAGTCTTCTTGACTGGCAAAAAGTGAGCTGATTTTGTCAGATGATCAACAATCACCCAAATGCTGTCATAACCAGACTGTGTTCTTGGCAATCCCGAAACGAAATCCATAGCAATATCTTCCCCCTTCCACTGAGGAATAGGTAGGGGGTTCAATTTCCCAGAAGGTTTTTGATGTTCGACTTTAATTTGTTGGCATACCAAGCATCTAGAAACAAACTCAGCTATATCCCGTTTCATACCTTGCCACCAATAATGTTCTCTTAAGGTTCGATACATCTTCACACTACCGGGATGTAACGCGTATGGTGCATTATGAGCTTCCTCCAAAATCACCTTCCGGAGTTCTTCATCCTGAGGCACATAAAGCCTATTTTTCATTATCAGTACTTCATCATCTTTTATTTGAAAGTCAGTCCTCACACCATCATTTACTTCTTGCTTTAACTTTACCAGCATAGGGTCATTATTCTGTGCTTCACGTATCCAAACAATATGAATCGGTTTAACCTTCAAGTGGGTTATCAGGAGATTATTCTCAATAATCATCAATTCTAAAGGTAAAGACTTCAACTCATTTTGTAAGGGTTTCTGAATTGCTCGAATATGAGTAAGAGAACTAGAAGATTTTCTACTAAGAGCATCGGCCACTACATTGGCCTTTCCTGGGTGATAGTCAATTACACAGTCATAATCTTTTATCAATTCCAACCATCTCCGTTGCCTCAAATTTAATTCTTTCGGATCCATCAGATATTTCAGACTCTTATGATCAGTGTAGATTGTACATTTTTCTCCAAATAAATAATGCCTCCAAATTTTCAGTGCAAACACCACTGCCGCTAACTCTAAATCATGAGTGGGATAGTTTTGCTCATGCTGTTTCAGTTGTCGAGAAGCATAAGCTATCACCTTCCCATGTTGCATCAAAACGCAACCCAAACCTCGCCTCGAGGCATCACTGTATACCACAAAGCTTCCATTCCCTGATGGTAGTGTAAGAACTGGTGCAGTGGTCAATCTACGCTTGAGCTCATGGAAAGCTTGCTCACATTCGTCAGTCCACTCAAACTTAGCATGCTTCCTTGTTAGTTTTGACAAAGGAGAGGCAATCATGGAAAATCCTTCCACGAATCTTCGATAGTACCCTGCCAATCCGAGAAAGCTCCTAATTTCTGTGACATTAATGGGTCTTTCCCAAGCAACTATAGCTTCTATCTTTTGTGGATCCACAAAAATCCCTTCCTTAGATACTACATGACCAAGGAATGCTACTTTGTCTAGCCAGAATTCACACTTGGAAAATTTAGCATAAAGTTGCTTTTCGCGCATAGTCTGCAACACCGTTCTCAAATGGCTTACATGACCATCCTTATTCCTGAAATAAACTAGGATGTCATTGATGAAAACAATAACAAACTTATCTAAGTAGGGTCGTCAACCTATCTCAAATACTAACATGTAGCCCATCTTGGAATTTCTTGCATCTATCAGCATCGTTGGCTACTATCGATGGAGCAAATTCTGATAGTTCATTGAACTTTTGCTCATACTCTGCTACTGACATACCGCCCTGTTTTAAATTCATAAACTCAGTCCATTTCTTTTCCCGCAAGGCCCGAGAATAGTATTTTTCTTCAAACTCTCTTCGAAAATCTGCCCAGGTTATGGCAGGACGTCCAACATACCTTTGCACTGTAGTTTTCCACCATGTGTGTGCATGATCCTCCAAAAATTGCACCGAACATAGTAACCTCATAGGCTCGGGAATCTGAAGAGTAATGGAAGTAGTCTCAATTTTTTTTTTGTAGTCATGACCAGGCTAAATCTGATTCCAAAGATCCCGTGAAAATCTTGCAACCCATATTCTTCAGATCCTTACAGTAATCAACTATCCTCCTTTTTAGTAGGGGCAGTCAAAACGGGAATTACTCTTCCCAAGGCCGCAACTGCCTTAGCTAAATTAAGATTAGCTGCTGAGGGTGCAGCAACAGAAGATGAACCAGCAATTAAAGCTTGTTCTCTAATTTGCTCATCAGTATTCTTATTTCTATTCCTATCCTTATTTTAGGCTAGGGGATTGATTCTAGGCCTTCCTCTTCGACGTGGTGGCATCGTGTCTGATTTCTTACACAAGTGACAATATTTTAATACTTCAACAAACAGTTTCTAAGTCTACAGGACCTATAACCTTGCTCTGATACCAAATTGTAACACCCTGTCCGGATAATCTACCTAAAATCCGGCAGAGTTTCCTTTCTATCTCAACGATAATCCTCCTGCAAATAACACTCAATTCATATCCTCAACCAGCAATATTCCTCAATACTATTATCACATATATCCATATATATTCAAAAAAAAATTCCATGATCAATTTATGCTCAAATCAAAACATATTGATCTATTGTCTCATATCTTCAAATATATACAATATATCCAAAAGTAAACCTATCTCAGCAAGGTTTACTAGATAAAAACATCAAAAGATCAAGACTTCAATAAATTTTTACTATGATGCCCACCACGTCACAATACTATTTGAAGCAGAGAATAGAGGAAGGTTGCAATCCCAACACCTAACTATCACCTGAAAATGAGAATATGAAATGGTGAGATATATGAATATCTCAGTGAGTAAACAACTTTTAAAACATTTGAAAACTATGATTATAATCCTTTAAAACATAATAGACATTTTCAAAATAAATAATAATAAAATCATAATGAGTAATTCAAAGACGTAGCAAAGTTTTCAAATGTATAACAATATTATAATATTAAATCAATGAATAAAATCTGTAAAGTAAATCAAGTTCCGTATAATTGGGCTCCAACTTTCTGTCCTGCATAAGAGTACATCCATGAAATAACCAAGCAATATCCATGTAGGCATACTAGTAGCCGGCCCCAAAGGCCAATACCACCATAGGACGCCCCAAAGGCATATGTGTCACTATGATGTGCCCCCAAAAGGCAAATATAATGGGATAGGGACTCTGGAGGTGGCTCCCACCACAAAGGCGTAGCACGCAGCTCCCATACCCCAGTATAATATCACGGAATATGGACTCTGGAGGTGGCTCCCGCCACAAAGGCGTAGCACGCAGCTCCCGTATTCCGGTCTAATATCACGGAATGGGGACTCTGGAGGTGGCTCCCGCCACAAAGGCGTAGCACGCAGCTCCCGTATTTCGGTCAAGGAAATAATCTCATACATTAAGTCAGGTGGAGCCAAAACCATGTACGTCAAATTCTATGTAAAATCATATTTCATAAAATCAACCAACTTACTCGATATAATATTTCTTGAAATAAAACTACTTTAATAACAAATCAATTCATATGATTAAATATCGTATATACCTTTAATACGTAAAATAAATATATATGCTAAAAAAATATATATATAATTATAATTAAAGAAATTTCAAATAACTATAGTTGTCGTCTACTCACAATCCTTGAGATGATCTCACTGTACACCTCGACCTGAAACTTCGGGATCCATAGGTGACGTCGGATCTACGTGGCCTAGAGATTAACAATAATTAGTATCTATACATGCTCAAAGCATTACACAATTTTGAATGCAACTTAAGTCTCATAATCTTCCCTCAAGGTCAATACTAATTCCTCATACTCAAAACAACATATCCCAAATTTTTAATATCATTTCCATAATCATTTTCTCCAAATATTCAACTCCATATTCATGTCCTTATCAAATTCCTTTCTAGTATTCCATGCCTTAGAGATTTTCATAATCCATAACCATCAATAGTACTATATTTCTCTTAAGCAATAAATTCCTTAATATCAAGTTAGATTAAAAAATCATAACTTGAGTTTGGTAAGGAATTTGGAAGTGATTCCAATTGTTTTATTTCAACCAATATATCTAACTTATGAATAAAATAACTAACTTATACAACTAGAACAAAATCTTGATCAAATTTGATAAATCCCGAAACCATGCTGAAACAGGGATCAACACAGAACAGTAAACGTCACCGAATTTTATCTTTTTAACCGCTTATCGGTTTTGGGTGATTCAAAAACCCAAATTCTCGTATTGAAGTCTAGTTTCTAGGAAAAATATTAAAAAAATATAAACCCAACTGTGACGAACCCAGAAAATCCGAACAGCAAGCATGCTCAGATTCCCCTGTTTTGCTTTTTCTTTCCATTTTCTTGTTCATGCTTTCAAATCCTTTTAATACATACCAAAAATGAGTAAAATTCATACTTAATAGATGGATTTCAGACCTTAACATGTTTATGGAGCAAAGATCTTAGCATGCTCAAGTAGAATATCTAAAGAAAATGAAGAATTTATCAAGAAACTAACCTTGGATGTAATTGTTGTTGAGATTTTTGGTGTTGTTGTTTGAAGAGAATTTTTTTTTTTGAGAGAGAGAGATGATGGAAGGCCGGCTGCACTTGAAGAATGAATGAAAAATGTGTAGAGTTTTCGGGAGAAAAGATGAAGACAAGAGATATTTTTCTTGTTTTTGGGATAATTGCATATTAGTCCCTCAACTTTTTATAAATAACCATTAAGCCCCTAAACTTTTTTAATATGTTCATTTTGATCCTTTCTTCTTTTATTTCCTTCACTTATAACTTCTTACCAATTTTCAAGTTCGTCCTTAAAATTTTCGGGATTTAACTTTACATGATTATACGTAACCTCGGTTGTTACAGTTATATTTTATTTTAATTTATATCTTAATGTTGTTATTTAATTTAAAAAATTGTAAAAAAAAAATATATAATTGAGTTATATTTTTATATATTTTTTTCATTTTAAATAAAATAATAATCCAAATTACATGATAAGTTGATTTTCTTTTTTTCATTTTAATTTAAATTTCTTTTTTAAATTTTAAAAAGAAATAAAATTTTATTTTTATAAAATTTTAATCATAAATTAAATTAAATTTATTTTATCAAATATCCAGTTTTAAACTGTAACAATCTATACTATTATTAAAAACAATGATTAAATTGATGTCACGAGTTAATCGAATACCAACTAAATAAAAAAAATCAAATTAAAAAAAATTATTTTACGATACCAACTTAAAAATAACTTCTTTATTTAAAAAAGTTACTCGATAAATTTCTTTAAAAAAAAATTTATTTACATTTTACATCATTAAATTATTTTTGATATAAATTAAATTTTGCTTTTTATAATATTACAAAATTATAAAAAATACAATTTTTGATATAAAAATTTAATAAGAAATATAATCTTCTTTTTTAAATTTTAATAAGAAATATATTTTTATTTTTTATAAAATTTTAATAATAAATTAAATTACATTTTTAATATATATTTAAAAAAAATAACCAAACCTAAAAAATATTTTAATTTAATTTATAAATTTTAAAATTAAAAAACAAAATTTACAAATTTAAAAATAATTTTAAAATTTGTTTTTTAATTTAAGTAAAAAAAAAAAAACAATTCATGAAGGGAAATCGCCACCCCCCATGGCGATTTCCCTTCATGGAATTTGCAAATTTTGCAAAAAACACCAAGGGAAATCGCCACCCCCCATGGCGATTTCCCTTGGTGTTTTTTGCCAAATTTCAAATTTTTACACTGGGAAATCGCCATAGGGGATGGCGATTTCCCAGCTAGAAAAAAATAGGCGGATTTTGGGAATTAATCCGAAATCAACTGTATTTTGGTATTTTTTTTGGCTATATTTGAATTAAAAAACCTATCTTTTTGTGTTATAATCGTATTAAAGATATTACATATATATAATTTTTAACACATTATGTATAGATTTTGACACATTCGTGCATTCATGTTGTGTTAATATTATTTTTCGTATTGTATTGTGTTTTAGTTATGTTTTCATGTTCGTGTCAGGTCCGAAATTGTCAGGTCTAATTAATACTATTCAAGTAACTCCGAATTTTGTGTTCCGTTATTTTTTTTTTGTCGTGTCGTTAGATTTTGACACATTCGTGCATTCATATTGTGTTAGTGTTATTTTTGCATATTATATTGTGTTTTAGTTATTTTTCATGTTTGTTTCGTGTCCGAAATTACCATTTCTAATTGGCACTATTCAAATAATTCTCAATTTTATGTCAAGTTCGTTTTATATAAATTTCGATATGGTCGTGTATTCATGTCGTGGTCATGTTATTTTTTCATGTCGTGTCGTATTTTAGTTATTTTTTCATGCCATGTTAGTGTGTGGTAATATTCAAATAACTTCTAATTCTGTGTCACGTGTTGTATAATGATTGATTCTTTATTTTTTTGAAAAATAAAGTCATATTACTTTTTTATTTTTATACTATTGAATAAAAAATTATTGTATTGATAAATTATCAGTAAAAATTAAAATATTAAATAATAATAGATAATTGTTCAATTGAGCTCAATTTGATTTCAAAAAACAAAATTGGGTTAATGAATTGATTTTTTTTTTTAAATCGAACCTAATTAGCAAAGAATTTAATCGACCTCTAACCAAATTTCACAAATTCAACACGATTCGATATCAATTTTTTAAATTTAAAAATCTTCATATTTTAATATTATTTTAAATTTATAAATAAAAATATTTTTTATTTAATAAAATATATAACAATCAAATGAAAAATAATGAAACCGAATCAAATAAATTATTTTATGATCTAAACCGAATATAAAAAAATTCGAACCGAACATTGAATCTCTAATCGATATTTGATTTACTTTTGTGCACTTTTCAAACTCTAATATTGTCTCCTTAGCTTCAAGCATATATTATATAAATACTTTTATTTTGATATATACATAATATAATTATCTTAATATCTTGCTCAACATTCAAAACAATCTATAACCGAAGCATCGCGAAGTCTAAACACTAGTATTCATAAAGGAAAGGTCTCATATTAGATTATTAGGTCTCATAATCTTATTCAATTAATTTAGTACAATCTAATTATTGTTAAAATTAATAAGAAAAGGAAAAAAAAAAGGAAACCCCAACAAAAGCAAACATCTTTTGCATTCTCTGGGCCGATATCCAGCCCACAATCAACAATTCTCTCTTTGTCAACAAAAAAAAAAAAAGGGGAAAAACCCGAGGTTTTAGACTTCAGGGTTCTTGGGAAAGACAGGAAACATGGCGGCTAGTTGTGGAAGAAGAACCCTACAGCTTTCTTGTGCTTCAGCCAAGACCATTTTGACCCATTCACCATCCTCAAGACCTGCTAATAATAAGCTGGTTGGCCTTTTCTCTCCTAAGCCAACGTCTGCTTCTCGATTCTCTCTCCGTAATCTCACTTCTTCCAGGTTTGCCTCCATTTTCAAAGTTACTGCTTCATTTCTTTGTTATAAAATATTCTGGGTATTTTACTATTACTGTTTTATTCTAAATTCTGAGAAAGAATTGTTTGACGTGTCTCCTTTAGGCTCCCAGTGGAATTGGGTGGTGTAGTAACTTTGATGCCATTGCATAGTGCTACAGCTTCTGCCTTGTTCACTTCATTACTGTCTTTGCATAATCAAAGCTGGGGGTGTTTGTCAGAAGGTAATTCTACTGACTGCCCTTTTTCTATGTTCTTCCTTAGCATATTGTAGTGGCTTCTGAGTTGCAGTATAGCAGTGTATTAGTGTCCAAATGTCTATTCATTGCTGCAGCTTATTATTTCTGCCTTTCTCATTTTGAGGGAAGAAAATGTGCTCTTCTTCTGTTTGAGACTTTAGTTAAGCTTTTAGGGGTAAATAGAATGGTAGAAAATACTTTTGAGTAGGTATATTTTGGTTTTGGAGCTGCCGAATAGTTGTGGTACATTGGAAGTAGAATCCATTTGGGTTGATCATTATTATGAATATCATTGTATGTAGCCTCTTCTTGTTATCCATTCTTTGGAGGAGAAGACTCCGATTGTAGGCCAATGTATGTTTCATGCTTGTATTTGTGAAATTGTCGCTGAAATGGGGAATGGTGAAATTTGGGGCTCAAAAGCCCTGTTCTTGAGGCAATCCTGTTCTCAAATTGAAATTGTTTAAGATTGAGTTGTGATTGCTTTCTATAAAACTCAATATATTTCTTTTGATATCCTGGTAAACTATTAGAGTGGGAAACTTAGAAAAGGTAAAAGAGCATGGTTGATGGGATTGAAGAAATATCAATGAACCTTATGGCCTTATTTTGCACTATTCCCCTTGAATGTAAGTTGGGCCATACTGGATCTACAGAGTTAGATTGACTACGAGGCTTCCTTTTGGTTTGTTTTACCTAGTCTGTGGATTCCAGAATCTATTTGATTTGAGACCCATCTATTCAGATTGTTTTAGTTCTGCTGTGGCTAAAACCACTAACCCTATACCAATTTTTTATGGTTCACATTAAGCAATTTAAGCTCAACCTTTGATTGTTAAGACGAGTAAATTTCTTGTGGAATTATTCGGTGCTAGGAGTTAGCAAGCTTCCTTTGCTGTATCCAAAGTAGTGGCAAGCAATCACTATCCTTCTAGTATACTAGCAACCATTTTAGTAGTTAAAAAACCACCCTGATGTCTTTTCATGTTATTTTTTTCTGTTAGATTTCTTGCGTCTCCTTAGGGAGTGTTTGGTAGTGGAAGTTTATAATGATGTTGCAACACTTTTTTTTTTTTTTTTTTAAATTATGTTGATGCCGCCTTATTATTAAAGCTCTTCCAGATCCATATTTGTGCATCCCTTTTTTTGGATAATTTCTTTGTGGTTTTCTTAGCTTGCACTCCTGTTTCTCAATGGGGTTTTGCAACACAGCTTTGAGTTCCTAGAGAAAAGAAAATAATTTGTCATCGATATGTTTGCGCTGACAGGATTTGCAACACCTCTATAGCATTGCCTATGTGCTCCTGTTCTTGATGCTGCTTGGACCTTCATCTGCAGGAGATTGTGTTTCTCTTTTTTGTTTCCAATTGAGTCATATGTCATCTCTTGCCACCTTGTTCTCTAAGAAGATTTTATGACCTGATGTTCCTTGCATTTGCATATCCTAAGATATTGATATTTTTGGAAAGAAAGATTTATTTGGATCTTGTGCTCTGGTCTGGTTCAGTCATAAGGTTGGTTTTTACCTTGTGAATGTAACATGGTTGTTTTATTTACAAGTACCATTAGAGTTGGAATCAAAATTTTGAATTAAGTCTAATAACCAAGTACATTTTATTCATTCAATAAAAAGGCGGCTTTCTCCCGCTTTGCGAGGGTTGAGGGAGGATCTTTTATGGTACGCAGCCTTCCTTCCATTGCTTTTTGCAGAGAGTCGTGAACTTGAACTTGTGACCGAGCAACCAGGGCTTGTCTGTCCTCTGCTTTTTCGTTCAATGTTTTATTAAATCTGTTTATCTTCTTCAAAACCAAAAATCTGTTTATTAGCTTCAGAAGCTTTAGTTTAAAAAAAGCCTTGGCTTTTGCTCTTTAGAAGCTTATTTTTAAGTTTTTAGAAAAGCCAAAAACAATTTATCTGCCACTCCTATTTGTAGTTTTACTTTTTGTATGAGTAGAGAAAATAATTTCAAATTTTAGATAATTTTATAGGCTTAATCACACATTTGGTATTCGAATTATAATAGAATGTTTGATTTGATACTTAAAAAGTTTAAAAATGCAATTAGATATTGAAATTTTGCTTTTGATTATCGGTTTGCAGATGGGTTTAACATGGTTAGCTAAATATGTGACATATTTAAAATTATAAATAAATAAATAAATAAATAAATAAAGAGAGAAAGAAAGAAAGAAAGAAAGAAAGAAAGAGAGAATAAAAAGGGGGCAAGAAAGTGTCATAGGTTTGCCAGATCAGCGTCGGTTGACATATTATTTTCTCTTATTTATTTTTGTCAAAAACCCGAGCAAATCGTGAGCGCAATAGACTATATATAGTTACTAATTTTTTAATCCGTGATCGCACGAATTTTTTATTATATTTTTATTTTTAATTAATATTTTTATATTCTTTTCTTAATCATAAAAAATAGTATGAATTATAAAAAGAAAAGAATTTATTTCATTTTTATTTTCTCTTATTTTTTATCATTTTCTCAATTCATGATAATAATCTAAAAAAAATACATAATTTCATGTTTAAAATTTCATTAGTTAATAAATCAAGATAAATTTCAATAATATTTAAAAAGTTTTTTAACATGAAATTTAATTTCATCTACTTAATTAAACTTTTTGAATATAAAATATATTCAATATTATTAGATTATTATAGGCATGTGTCTTCCCCTCTTTTATTATATCATAGTTTGTATCACAAATTTATGATATAACATAGTTTGCGACAATGATATATAATAATCTATGACACATCTCGGCCAAAAAAAAAATCTCTGACACATCGCATGGAGTAACGTGGACTTATACGGAAGCGCCTGCTCCAGTTGTATTTCATATAGTTTCTGTTATTGTAAATAAAATACAAAAATTCATATATATATATATATATATATAGTAGCATAGCATAGCATAGAACTTAGAAGAGTGTATTTATTTATTTATTTTGGTTTTTCACTTTCATTTGTATACTTTGCATGTATATAATTAAGGAAATATATATTGGACTGAGCTCTGTGCTAATGAGTGAAAGAAATTAGATTTGAAATTAACAATCTAGTAATGTCACTATGTCAACCTTTTTTGTACTATATATTTATTCATTTTTGTGTATGTTTGTTAGGAAAATTGATGGATTACTTTTCAATCTATTATGCAACTGCAATATTTGACAATCTAAAAGAAATTGAGCACTGAAATCGACTCCATGAAATGACTGCGATAGCTAGAAATGTAATGAAATTCATAGTAAATATTAATATTTGTGTGGTAATTTGTGCAATAATTAGAATTCGATTTTTAATAATTTTATATATATATATATATATATATATATATAATTGAAGATAATTAAAGGGTTGAATGCATGCATTGTAATTTACGCCATTTAAGAAACTTATGGTAAATATAATAAATCCTTGAGCTCTCCAAGGTAATAATTATAAGTAATAATGTAATCTTAAAGTTTAATTCTTCTAATTTTTGATTTCTAAGCATCAGGTGTTCCAATGGATAGTATGTTTAAGATTTTTTTTTCCCCCTTTAAAAAGGAATGTTTGTGAGGTGAAATTATAAGAGTAAAAATTTGATATATATATATATATATATATTATAAATTTGCAAGTGTATTGGACTCAATTTATTGAAATCTACCCCTAATTTTTTTTTTTTAAATAATTCACTAAGTTATTATCTTTTATTATATATCATAATTATTTTCAAGACAGTTATTATTAAAATATATTATTATCTTTTATTATATATTATGTTCAAGACAGTTATTATTAAAATATATTCTAATAATCTATAAAATATGATATACACAATAAATAAATAAAACTAAACTCAGAATAATGCATAAGATGAATAATCAATTCATACGATGCATGAGTTAGTTTTACTTATTTAATGTGTTCACAGATACAAATTAGTTTTTTTTTTTTTTTTTTACAATTATCTGAGTTTTTGAAATTAATAATTTATAAAAAATATATATCTAATATAACATCTCATAAGAAAAATAAACTTTACTGCTATGATCATATAAATTAATATGATAAGATTAAGGATAAATTTTAACTCTGAGATTAATTTCATATAATGATAAGAGCATTATTGTAGTATAATTTCATATACATGATAAGAGCATTATTGTAGTATAATTGTAAATGGATTATTGTACTATAATTTATGGATTATTGTAGTATGATCATATAAATTAATATGATAAGACACTTCAATTGAAAAATGGATTATTGTAGTATCCCCTTAAGGATAAATTTCAATTATGAGATTAATTTCATTGAATTTAATTAGTTTCCTTTTTAAGAGAACATTATTAAGAATCAATTTTAAATTCCCTGGATCTCTTATATATTAAGGACTAAATATTGACTCCCTCCAATAATTCCCTATATTATGCAATAATGTGATTCTGATCGAGTATGCCAAAATTAACTTATGGTTAGTCCATAAATTATAGTACCAAATGTCTCTTTATTTTTATTTTTGATGAATTGTCCCCATATATTGTAATGATTTTTTTTTTTTGATGATTAAAAGTACAATTTTGGAAGAGAGAGGATTTAATTAAATCTAGTTTTTTCCAACGTATACCTGACCATTATTATGCCAAACTTAGGGATAAAAAACTATATGCTATGGCATTTATTCAAGTTAAATAATAAAGTTTACACATAGATAATCTTACAATTTAGTTAATTATTACTATAATAATATAATAATTAACTTTTATCAATGGCTAATGACTTGTTTAGACCCACATGATACATAAATATATACCATGCAAAGTACAAACACAAGAAGCAAATTGAATGGCAAAGTGAAAAACATTTAAACTTAAAGTAACTCAACACAAATTAGATTTCACATAAACATTAAACAATCTTTACATTAAAAAAAAAACTACATTAATTAAACCCTATTTACTTCTAAAATCTACTCCTCCAGTCCCATCTTTTCAGTTTTTTTCTCTCGCATTTATTTCACCAATTCTGATATCCAGTCTAGCAAATCCGAATTCGCCACCTCAAACCCACCACCGATATTATTATTCTCCCTTTGCTCTCCTTCCCTGATCTTCAATGTCCTCAAACTCTTCAGGAAATCTGAAACCCCTTCGAAGCTGCAGCTGTGATCCCTGTTCATCATCGATGAGAAAGTTGATGATGGGTCAACATGTGTATGCATTAACGTGGAACCCTCTTCGCCACCTGATGGACTCCCCACCATCAGCTGATGATTTCCAGCGTTCATCATCCTTCCCTTGTATGCGAAATGGCACTTGTATTTGAACTCGGACCTAAGTTGGTCAGGTGTATGGGCAAAGAAACAAACCTTACGTTGGCAAAATCTCCCAGCATTGCATGCACGCGTACAATACATGGCAGGGTGTAGCCAGTTCTCGAATATGTCGTGAGCGAACTCGCAGGAGTCGCCTTTGTGGCATTTTCCGTTGCGGAAGGCAGGGCAGGCAATGGCGGTGTAGGGTACCTTAAGAGGGTCTCGTCGTTGAGCCTTCTTACAACGGTGGGCATAGGGGCACTCGGTCCAGTCGTGGTTACGCATCCTCATGCACCATTTGATCTTGTAAGCGTACATGCGGAATTCATTAGAGCCGTAGATTACTTCATAAATGACATGTGCCTCCTATGATCATACTACAATAATCCATTTACAATTATATTTTTCATTATAAACTAAAGAATATGATAAGAGCATTTAGTGAAAAAAAAAAATTGAAGGTAAAAATTATTCAAAAAATACTTGTTTGGAGTAGCATATATAAAATTACTGCAATTATTGAAACTTTAAGGTATAGATTTCATTAAACAACAAAAATTACTAAAGCATTAGTTAATCAATTACAAAGAGAGAGCAAGTGAACATATTTATAATAACATAAATTTTAAGATGATTAAAAATATCTTTTTAAAAATTTAAATTTAAAATTTGAAAATAATATATTCATAATCTTATCTCTTTATAAATCCTTTCATTCTCTTCAAAAAATTATTATCCATATATTATGTGATTAAATTCAAAAAGAGAGATAAATTATAAATATGTTTGAATTTAAAATTTGTATATTGGATTTAAATAATTTTTAAAATAAAATTATTTAATTTGACCATATATATTTTAAATATTATCCTACTTATTATTAATATTGAATTGAATTGATAACTTGTCCACGTAGATAAGGAATATTATTATCTTTTATTATATATCATAATTATAAAATATGATATATAATAATATATAACATATAGTTTGCGACAATTATATTCATTTTTTGAGACACATTGTTTGTATCACATCTTTTAAACATATTCAATATTATGATTATTATATCTTCACGATTAAATATGACATAATTGTCTTCCCATCTTAACATATCATATTTTATAGATTATTAGAATATATATAATAATTATTTACGACAATTATAGATTATTAGAATATATTATAATAACTGTATATCAATTCAATATTATGTTTTTTTTTTCTTATTAAAAGATTACGTAAATTTGTTATTCAAAGATAATATTATTATCTTTAATTATATATATGATTATTCAAAAATATTTAAATTCAAATAATTTGAAAAAATGGAATAGTAATCTTGAATTTAAATAATTTATTTATTAAATATATTTATCTAATTTAAAATTTATTTTAAATATTATCCTAGGTGTCATTAAAAGCACATGTTCACCTAAGCATCCATGTTAGCACACACTTATTCAATCAGCATATACCCTGTTATATTATATATATATATATATATATATATATATGATTTCCAGATAAACCGCTTAGCGCCTTAACTTTGGTACCAGATCAGAAAGTATAGAACTAAGTCCTCATTCCCTCCTCGTTGCGGACGGTGTTTGCTGCCCGTGTTATCGGCAAATCCGTAGCTTCAGTTGAGAAGTGGAAGACAGAAGACGAGGGAGTAAAGTGCCAATTGATACTATGAAGGTCCAAATCCAAATTAGCTTAGAAATTAGGTTCAATAGCGATGCGAAGATGACTTTTCAGTTTCGACCAAAAGTAAAAGGAAAGCAGTCCTAAAAGTTTCGAGATAGTGGATTTATGGATTTGGATTAAAGGATAAATTTATCATTATATTATAGTTGGATATTGAATTTGTTATTATATTTTATTTTGATTTATATTTTTCATTATATTATTAAGATTAAAGGTAAAATTATCAGTATATTTTAACTCAATATTGAAATTTGTCAATTTACTTTTGTTTGATTGAATTTTGTCATTAAATTTTGATTTTTGATTGAATTTTGCCTCTCACCTTTAATTTTGAATGATTTGAAAACAAAATTTAATAAAAAAATAATGTTCTGTCAAGTATTTTATTTTAATAATTAACAATAAAAAATTTATTAATAAAAAATATTAAAAATTAAAAAATTAACATAGAACATAAGAAAAGAGGAGCTGAGCATGAGCGGCTCGGTCAGTTGTCTCGATATGCCATGGATGACGTGATAGTCGGTCAGGAAGAAAAAGAGAAGGAGAAAAAAGAAAATAAGAAAATGAATAAGAAAAAATTTACTTTTTCTATAATTTTTAATGAATTATAATTTATAATAATTTCACTCAAAAAAATTAACAAAAACATAATGAAATTGTTTTACTTGATTTGGACTTTGTGTATGAAAAAAATTTATAGATATTTTTCAACATTTTTATTTTTTTCTTATCGTTTTTTTAAATATCTTTTTGAAAAAAAATCATGTTTTAAAAATAATTTAAAATTTTAATCTTTTTTTTTAAAAAAAAATAGTGAATAAAAAAATATTAAAAATAAAAGAAGATAATAAAAAAATTAATAAAAGAAAAGAGTATTAAATTTCTTATTTTCTGTTTTTATTTACTCTTTCTTTCAATAATTTTTTTTTAAAACAATGTTAATTTAAAATAATAAAATGAAATTACTCATATATATTTTTAAAATATAACTTTCGCAACACGGCGAGAGTAAATCTTCACCCTCCATAAATCTCTTTGCCAAAAAAATCCCATTTGATCATATGATTGAATTCAATCTTAATCATGGGATTTTTTCTAAAATAAAAATTCTTAATCATGGCATAACTTTGTTGTTTAATTTTTAATTAAACATTAGTATTAGTATAAATTTTGTTGGTTATAATGTTAATTCCGTATTATGGCATTGGGTCTGGTTCCATTTTAGTTTATAAGAAATTAGATATAAAATTCAAAATCTGGATTGAATTGGGTTAAACCCCAATTATCATAAGCCTGGTTCATTTTAAGAGTTACCTTGCCGATTATCCAAATAGCAAGCGAAGCAAGTGAGCAACCGAAAACAAACATTTTCTTTTCTTTTCTTTTTCTTCCGAATTCGTATAATTAAAAATCATTATGACAGGACGCAGACGCACCACCATATGACCGTTGCCACAACGTTCCAAAAATTCCAAAATTTAAAAACCTTTGCTTTCTCTCATCTCAACTTACCGTTGCAAACGTCTTATCCTACCAAAACTCTCTTCTTTCTTTTACTTCTTTCTATCTCCCTTGAGATTTGAAATATTTTTACTTCTTTCTGTCTCCCTTGATTTTTTTGATTCTTTAATTTGAAATATTTTTGATTCTTAGAGAAAATCAGGAAATTATGGCAACATTGGCACCTGGGATTCTGCTCAAGTTACTTAATGGGATGAACACTGGTGTCAAGCCAACTAGTGAACATAGGAGCTCGCTTTTGCAGGTGACTGATATTGTACCGGCTGATCTTGATGAGAAGAATCTTTGGCCTAAACATGGGTTTTACATCAAGGTCTCAGATTCTTCACATTCAATTTATGTTAGTCTTCCTTCTGACCAAGATGATTTTGTTCTTAGTAACAAAATGCAACTTGGGCAGTTCATTTATGTTGATAGATTAGAGCCTGGCTCTCCTGTTCCTGTTGTTAAAGGTGCAAAACCCCTCCCTGGAAGGCACCCCTTAGTTGGGACCCCAGAGCCTTTAATGGGTTTAAGAAGAAAGGGGGAGAAAAGTGAGAAGAAACAAGATTCTAAGCTACATAGAAGAGGTTCTTGGGGTAGGGGGCCTAATGGGACTGATGAGATTTCTTCTCCTTTAGTTTTAAAGCCGGTCCCGTTGGATTTTGACCAGTGTAGTACTCCTGTAAAAGAGCGGTCTAATTCAATGAGAACTCCGATGATGTCTCCAATGATAAGAAGGGTAGCAAAGGATGGGAACGCTAGTGTTGGTGTAAGGTGTTCTTTTGGTGGGGGATTTTTGGCAAAAATTATGGATACAAAAGGAGAAAGTCCAGCTTTGCTTAGGAAAAGCTGTGTTGGACCTTCTTCTACCTCGAAGTTTCCACGGAGCAAAAGTGTCTGCGACCGAGAGCCTAGGATCCCAATCAGTCCTCTCAACTCAGCTGTAGGTACATTGTTCCCCTTTTTTCCATTTAACAATTGCTATGTTTTGTTAAACTTTTCAATGATGTTTTTCCTTGATTATTCAAGTCAATTTTCAGCTACTGCAGGAAAAGAAAAGTTCAACCCCACCACCAAATTTAAAGCGTGGAAGGGTGGCAGCTGCTTCCTTCAATATGGGTGAAGATG
This sequence comes from Fremontodendron californicum, assembly GCA_030761205.1. Taxonomy (NCBI): domain Eukaryota; kingdom Viridiplantae; phylum Streptophyta; class Magnoliopsida; order Malvales; family Malvaceae; genus Fremontodendron; species Fremontodendron californicum. The sequence continues at coordinate 7,498,095 of JAULJL010000007.1, read as the reverse complement.
TACAGAACAACTCCAACCCAAGTGTTACTACCCAACAACCAGAACCTCAGTTTGATAATAACAAAAGTCTACTCGTGAATTTGCCAGGGAAGCTTGGCATGTTGGGCAAGGTGAGATTAAGATTCCTGTTAACCAAGAAGATTGTCAATTTCTCATGGCTTTATGGTTACTGACTTTTATGCTTTAACAGGAAGCTGTTCAGCAGCGAGAAACAGCTCAGAAGATCGCTCTTCAAGCACTAAGAGATGTCACAGCCACAGATAGTTTAGTTCGCTCTCTCAAGTAATAAACTTAAAACCTGTCTTTTTTTTTCTTTTTTTTTTCCCTTTTGTTGTCAGTGAAGTTTTATGTTTGCTAAAGTCATATGCATACTTCATCTGGTTGCAGGATGTTTTCCAACTTGAGCAAGTCAGCAAAACCAGATGCTCCAGCTGCATGCTTCGATCAGTTTCTGGAGTTTCATGCCCAAATTTTACAGGCCGTGAGTGAGATAATGTCCATTCAAGCAGCTACTTCAGCTACTGAAATGGCACATAACAACTCAAAAGCTGAACAAAAAGATAAAAAAAGTGAAGAAGAGCCAGCAATCTTGCATGAAATTGTGCACAACTCAATGGAAAAAAGCAGGAATACAGAGTTAAGTTCATCAAAAAAGCGAGCTGCATTGTACAAGTCAATTGCAGCCTTTCCCGAGAGAAGTGAGCAGAAGAGGCTCCTAAGATCAAATTCTAACCCCAAGGTATGTTCAGATAGGAGAGCACCATCAACTCCACTTGGCAAGCTGCCCCTTGAAGCTGTTGGTGACAATGATGAAAATAAGAAACCTTTATCGAGCTGCTTAAGCAATACAATAAAATTAGGTAAGCAAATTGAAGCTGACACAGGAAATTGGTTTATGGACTTCCTAGAGAAAGCTCTGGAGAATGGTATGAAGAAATCCAAAGATGGGGATACTAAGAAAGTTCCTCAGTCTCTCATACTCAAGGTTATTAATTGGGTAGAGGTAGAACAGTGTGATGGTAGTAACAAGCGACCAGTTCATCCAAAAGCAACACAAATAGCTAGGAAGCTAAGGATTAAGATGAAGAACCCTTGAATTGGTCTACAATCTACATAGTTTTTTTTAAGCAGATATTACACTTCTAAAGTGCTTTTTCATGACTTTTTTTTTTTCTTTTTTCTTTTTTCTTTCCCCCTTTGTTTGGATTCCAATCACTTTTGGAGATTGTATTTCTCACATCATGTACAAGTTTTCTTGTTATATTATTCCAGTATTACTAGATCGCTTTCACCTGCCTTAGTTTGTGTGAAGTTTCAAACATTCCCTAAGCTGATTATTCGCAGCAGAACAAGATAGAAAATGAAACATTTTTCCGACTGACTACTAACATCTGAACAAGAAATAAATGGATAGTAAAAAATTGGATATCTGACATTATTTGATTCGTTTTTTACGGATTCGGATATTATATTTACTATCTGCAGCATATTCAGATATAAACCCTTGGATATCTATTTTTCAAATACGTTTTGATTTTGATGCCCATAGTATCGGATATCTGATTCCGTTATCGAATTTGTTTTATCCATATGGATAACGGATTCAGATATTCAAATCCGATATTCGTTTACATATTTAATTTTATATTTTTATCCGACATTATTTGATTCGTTTTTTACGAATTCGGATATTATATTTACTATCTGCAGCATATTCAGATATAAACCCTTGGATATCTATTTTCCAAATACGTTTCGGTTTTGATGCCCATAGCATCGGATATCTGATTCCGGTATCGAATTTGCGGATAATGGATTCAGATATTCAAATCCGATATCCGTTTACATATTTAATTTTATATTTTTATCTTTTAAAAAATTAGTTTACTAAATTCGAATATTTAGCGGATTTGAATATCGATGAATATTGTTATCTAAATCGGATGCGGATTTGGATAATAATATTCGAAAAATAAACGGATTCGGATATCGGATAAATTAAGCGAACTCAAATTCGAATATTTCAAAAATTATAGATATCTGATCGTTCGTTATTCCTAATCTCATTATTTCACTAAATCTCCTTGTTTTTCTGAAATGAAATTTCAATTTTCAATCTTACAAAGAAAAGTAGAAGAGAAGAAAGAGTTGGTAGAAAGTAAAGGAAAAGCAACAATTTTTTGCTTGTTTGATAAGATAGAAAACAGAGGTTAGAAAAGGTGGAGAGATATAATTTGTATAGATTTGCAGAAAAAGATAGTTCCTTCAATCTTCATGCTGTTATATATTTGCATGATTTTATGTAACTTAACCTTTAAACATCCCCAAATGTCCAAATCTACAATATTAGCTAAACTAACATAAATTGCATTTTCGGTTTTAGTTTTGTTAATCTCCCATAGGGGGGGATTCTAAGTATAACTGAGAGCTACGACGTCGTATTGGTATGAGAATTTCAAAAACCCTGATAAAAGCTCCGATTCTCCTACGTGGGACTAGAGGTGGCAATTGGACGGGTTCGGATCGAGCTCATTCGGGTTTGGATTCATTCGGGTTCGGATCTATTCGGGTTCGAGCTCAATCTGGTTCGGGTCCGTTCGAGTTCGGATCCGATCGGGTTCGGGCCCAGTCGGGTTCGAGTTTGGGTTCGGGTTTGTTTTACATCATTTTTATTTTATGTTAGATGTAATTATTTTTACATAATTTAAATATTTACTTTTAAAAATTATTTTATTATTATTTTTAAAAATAATTTTTTATTATAATATAGTATTTTTAATTTTATTTATTTATTAAAATCAATATTTTTTAGCACCAAAATAATATAAAATAAATTTTTTATAGAAAATAAATTTTTAAAATAATTTATTATAAAAATATGATATATTATAAATTAATCATATTAATATTTAAAATAATTGATTTGGTGAATTCGAATTTCAACATGTAAATACATTATAATTTATATTCACTACAAAATAAGAGATTTTTAGGGACGAACCTTGGCATTCAACAAATATGGACGGGTTTTGATAGAATTTGAGACCTATATTTCGGATCGATCCGGGCTTGGGCAAGTGAATATGATGTTGATAACTTAATTTAATAATATGCCTAAGAAAACTATATATATGTTGCAAAGAGCAACGCATTTTTTTTAAAAGTAGTTTTTATCTATTTTTTACTATAAAAAATACTATTATACTAGAGATAAGTTAAAATGAATGAATTGTTATTAATTAATTTTAATATATAGAAAATACTATTATACTATTATAAGGGTGCTCTTAAAATAACATAAATAGAGGACAAGTAATATTTTATGTCAAAAAAATTTACATTTTTAAAATTTTTATAAGTTTAGAATTTTTAGATAGTGGATTCATCAAGATATGGGACATTAAAGTTATAAGCACAAAATATAATTGTATTTTTGATAAAATTATTATTTTATCATATATATAATATAAATTAAATTAAATTAAATTAAATTATTAAAAAAAATTAGAATAAAAATGATAAATAAAGTTCTTGCTTTATAAAAAAAATTATTTAATTACAATTTGATAATTTTTATTTTTAGTATTAAATTCGGGTTCGGGTTGGGCTCGGGTTCGAGTAATTTCGGGTTAGGATTTTTCGGGTTCGAATTTTTTCTGGTTCGGGTAATTTCGGGTTCGGGTCTTTTTCGGTTCGGGCTCTTTCGGGCTCTGGCCATTTTGGGTTCGGATTTTTTCGGGTTCGAATTTTTTATTTTTTGGTCAAATCGAATTTGGACGGATTCGAATTCAAATTTTTCTGAACGAGTTTTCGGGTTCAGATTCATTTTGCCAATTATATTTGCAACTAAACATGGAGATGGGTGTATGTGGATGAGGCGAGTCCGCCTCACAGCAAACACTCTCTTCCTAGCGATGGCTTCTTCCTGCACCTCTTCTTCTCCCGCTACTACCCTTCCATATACTTTCCGTCACCCTCTATTTTCCTTCCCTTTTTTGAAGCCCCCTCATCTCATTTCCTTCGATTCCTCCCATCGTCGCTCCATCTCAATCTCAACCCCCTCTTGCTCTTCTGCATCCCCACTGCTTTCCCTCCACGACAACGATAGTGTCCCTGATTTTGGAGGTGCGGAAAGCTATAAAAATCTGGAGAAGGGGTCTAAGGTGCTTCTCCAAGGGATGAATCATGCCGAACTTAAAGTGGGTCTTTATTTGTTTTTGCTTTTAAACAATTTATGGTGTTAAGTGTCTAATAGTGTGTTTATTATAAAACTCTAATATCCAGCCAGCTACCATCATCTCCCTCTTCTTTTTGCATCATTGATTGCCGTATACTGAGACTAGTGAGTTGTTTATCGGGTTTGAAACTTTAGTTTAAATTTATATATATTCCAACTGTCTACGGGCCTTTGACTTTGATCTCTTGTCTGCAGCATCGGGGATGCAAAGAGGCTAATTGATCTTGTGAAGGGCATTCCTTGCAAAATCAATCTTATCTCGTTCAACCCTCATTGTGGGTCCCAGTTTAGACCAAGCAATGACGAGAAGATGATTGAGTTTAGAAATGTTTTAGCAAAAGCTGGTTGCACTGTTTTCTTGCGAGTTGCGACCCAGTAGAGGCGATGATAGATGGCTGCCTGTGGTCAGCTTGGCAAGCCTGGTACAACTCAACCTCCCTTGATCCGTGTTCCAGAGCAATTCCAAATGGCTCCAAGTCTAAAGTCTAAACACACCAGTCTGATTTCTTGGATTAAATACAAAACGATTGCTTAATCTTCAAAGATGAAACAAAAATGGGTAGACAGTGAATCCTGTGGCAAGCCTCAGACAAGTGGACTAGGAAGTAGGCACGTAAGACCCTGTTTTATTTTTCTTTTCTTTTTTTTTTTTTCCTTTTTATCTATCAAAAGAAAAGGATATGATGCAAAGTGGATTGCTTTAAATCAGATTGTGCTGTTACGGTGTTAAAATTTATGTTTTCTTCATAGTATTTTTTACTTTTAAAATGTGGATTGAAGATCAGATGATGCTGAGATCGAAGTTGCTGTGAAAGTTCTTCCATAAGGCATAAGCAATAAAGCGGATTCTTTCTTTTTATTTACCCCTCATTTTTCAAACCTCCCATTTCTAGCTTTAATAGCGTCTTGTGAAAAACGCGCTTCAGCTCCAACTTTGTTCTGAATTTTAAATTTGTTAAATATTATTGTTTTTAAATAATTATATAAATAAATTGAGTTAAATTTTGAGTTTTATTTTTATTTTATTTTTCATTTCCATAATAAGTAACTGTTTCATTTAATTAATCAATAATAATTATAATTATTGCACCACAAACAATTAATCTGTGAATTATAATTATAATTTGTTCATATTATTTTTTTTATCATAATTATATTTAAAATATTATATATTTATATAAAATTTAATGTATTAATAATTTATTTTATCTAAATTTTAACATATTAATATATTTATATTATATTTATATTATTTTTTTATATTATATTATATTTTTTATCATATTTTAATTATTTTTTAATATCTAACAGAACCCACGCCGACAATTTTTAAAAAATTGATTGGATAGTGAGATCCACGCGCCCACTCCCCAACGCGTTAACGAACAAATCGCTTTTTTGGCGGCATCGCTTTACTTCACCTCCACTCCAACTTCCCCGCACTTATAACCGCTTTCTTTCACCCTCTCGCTTCTCATCTCATATTCCAACTAAGAAGTAAGTAACCATCTCTCTCTCTCTCTCTCTCTCTTGGTTTGAAACCCTAGCTGAAATAAAGCGATTTGAATCTCGGAGCTTTTGATTTTTCTAGCTTTTTACAGTTTTCGGAACTCTGTTTTTGCTCTGTTTGAAATTTGCGTTTCCAAAAGAGGCTTCGGCTGTGAGAAGAATGGGAACGAGTTGGAACGAGGAGGTGACGAGCTTCTACTCATTGTCCTGCCAGGATCGACGATTCTCGAAGCACATCCACGACAACGTCCACGGCAACATCTACCTTGATCCGGTATTAGCTTCACTTCCATTCTTGTTTCTACTTTCATTTCCGAACTTGCACTCGTGTTTTTTGTGATTAGATACGATAAATGCTCGAACCGAATTTTGATTCAGTTTATATCAATATAATGCTTATCTTTCTTTAGAAAATGAATTTTTAATTAGCGAGATATAAAGAAAAGCTTTGGAATCACGGAAACTCGTCGTAGAGACGATTCGGCAGTTGTTTATACGCGATAAGATAGAAGATGAAGAAGAATATAAGAAATACTGGTATAATTTAGCGAAAAAATTTTGTAAAAGAATGACGAAAATCTAGAAGAATATGGACACAGCTCAGAAGTAATATTATTTTTCTCAAGATGTTGTTGATAATCAAAGTTTTTTCTTAAGATATAATATTTGAATTTTTGCTTTACTGTTAATGCAGTTCTTCTTACAATTTGTTGACACGGAACAGTTTCAGAGGCAAGCTTGATTGATTTGTTGAAAATATGACATGTATTTCATTCCTTTTTCATATATAATTAGAAATTATATGTTTTGATGATTTTACTGTATACTGCAGACTTCGCGATCTAAAGCAACTTGGTAAGTTGAACTTTCTTACATCAGACTTTTAGGAGCTTAAGCTGTTTGCTGATCTAAGTCTCTTTCTTATCAGGTCTATCGCACATGGTGTACCCAGGAGCTGTTCATTCTCGCTTTGAGCATTCCCTGGGAGTTTATTGGGTGGCTGGTGAAGCAGTTCATACAATTAAAGCTCACCAAGTAGGAACATGACTTCACAGTCTGGTGGTTCTCATTCTGACCCCCATTATATTGAGACATTTTTTTTATTCGCATGGCATCCTTGTAGGGCTCGGAGATCAACATTGAGCGTAATGATATCAAGACAGTAAAACTTGCTGGTAATCATCCTTGTTACTGATTATTTTCCTTTCTTTTGAGCCCTCTCTTCTCTCTGTTTCTTTATCTGACCTTTTGTTTTTTGCTGGTTACTTGCTTAGGACTACTGCATGATGTTGGACATGGACCATTCAGCCATCTATTTGAGCGCGAGTTTCTTCCTCGGGTTCTTAATGGATCTAAATGGTGATTCTTACATTCACCTCTAGATATAGATTGTTAGTTTTGCCTCAGATGTAAGCACTGGGTGCATCTTCACATCTTTTACATTCCCATAGTGAATAGATCACTCTCCTAATTCCTAAGAATATAATGTGATTTGTATTCTAGGCAGTGTCCTAGTATTTTGCACTGTTCAAGTTATTTCTGCCACAAGTTTGATGCTCTTAACCTTTTTTCTTCATTATGTTCAACGATCAAAATTTTCAGTTTATGTTACCTTCTGCTTGTTTTATATAAATGACAATGTTCTATAGTTGGCATCGCATGTTGGGCATCTAATACAAGATGAAATTTATTGCAATTTATGTTGATCTCTGAATGCTTTAATCCATTTCTTTCTGATTACTTGTTTGAATATTTTAATTAGGTCTCATGAGGACATGTCTGTGAAGATGATTGATTACATTGTTGATGTGCACCACATTGAAATAGATGCTGCAATCCTTAAGAATGTGAAGGTTGAATTATATTCTTTGAAATTCTAATTGCACTACATACTTGGAAATTAGCTATATGAAATGCGGGGCTTGATATAATTTTGCCATTTCAACAGGAAATGGTACTTGCTAGCTCAGCAAATGCTTCACAAAAGGTAAGCAAGTCATTACTCAGAATCCTTCTAAATCTTGTTTGTTGTTTCACATTCCTGTATATTTTCAATTTCATCATCAACTACTTGGCTATCACAATTTTAAAATTCCTTCAATGTAGACTGTGAGTGAAAAGGGTTTTTTATATGACATTGTTGCAAATGGTCGAAATGGAATAGATGTCGATAAGTAAGTATATTGATTTTCCATACTGAAGATTTATTTTTAATTGTACTACTTCTTGTGGTTTTGAAAGTAGAGTTAATAATATATTTCCTTTCAGATTTGACTATATTGTACGTGACTCTCGCGCTTGTGGCCTTGGCTGCAATTTTCAGTTTCAGAGGTATGGATGGATGTATAATGATCATCACTTATTGGTTAATACATACTATGATGAGCTGTTCAGTTTCAAGCTAATTTAACATTTCTGAGTCTGCAAAAGTGCAGAGCTTTCTGGTTTATTAAACATGTATTGTAGTCATAACATATATTCTTCATGTTCATTTTACCTTGCAGGTTAATGGAAACAATGCGAGTGATGGGTGACGAGATATGTTATAGGGCAAAGGATTGTTAGTATATGTTGAAATTTATTATGTTCACCTAATAATTACATCTTCAACTAATAGATGCTATGTTTTTGACAGATCTGACTGTCCACAAGTTATTTGCCACTCGAGCTGATTTACATAGAACAGTTTATACACATGCTAAAGTAAAGGTACCAAACTGCAACTACTCTGTTTTATCCACTATTTCATAATGTTAGTTCTGGCATAATCGGAATTTTGAACAGTAAATACAATAAGTTTTGATACTTTGCCCTTTTGCTTCTGGTTTCTCCAGGCAATAGAACTCATGGTTGTAGATGCTCTAACATTAGCAAATGGTGAACTGAGTATATCTGCGTCAATCCAAGAGCCAGCTAAATTTTGGAAGGTCTGTTGAGCTTAAAGCATTATTTACACTTATCTTCAACATTCCAACTTTTATGTCATTAGGACTGACAATTGCCCTTTGACAAGTGCAGTTAGACGACTCAATATTAAGACAAATTGAAACTTCTGATAAACAAGAGCTCAAGGAAGCCAGAGATCTGATCCTTCGCATCCGGAGAAGAGATCTATACCAGGTCTACTTTAACAATATAGGAAGTAAATAGGTTTTCTTTCTTCGAGTACAGAGTTTTTGGATTGTCCATTTCAACAGTTGATTATATTTTGCAGTTCTGTAATGAGTTTTCTGTTCCAAAGGACAAGCAAGTGCATTTCAAGGACATCACTCCTCAAGATATTGTTTGTTCTCAGGTGCCAAATAGAAAGAATTTTATGCTAGATTCTTTACTCAAGAGTAATAACCAAATGGCATGACAAGCAATTTTCCTATCAGAAAAATGGTGGCACCCCATTGAAAGAGGAAGATATTGCTGTGAGCATTGTGAAAATTGACCTGACTCGTGGGAGGAGTAACCCTCTGGAAAGGTACTTGCGAAAGAACATAGATGTTTTTGATGAAGGCACTTTTTTTTTCTTGAACAATGTAACAGATTTGCTGTGGCTCTCCTTGCATGTATCTCCATATCCAGCATCAAGTTTTTCCAGGTACTAACATCACTTTCTCCCTACAAAATATTTCGTACTTTCATACTGTTGCACGATCACAAATGCTAAGTAGAGCAGTCAGCAGTGCACAACATTAGAAAATTGTATACTACCTAGGTTTAAGGTTGATTTCCATTTAGCAAATTATATAAGCTATTTACAAAACAATATTTTATGGTGCTAGCTGCATTCTCAATATTAGATGTTAGTAAGAAAAACCCAAGAAGAAACACCCTTAATAATATATTACCAATTCAAGTTGTGTTTTGTGATGGATTCAAATATCCATAACATTGAAATTAATTGAAGATACTGGCGGTGTTTGGATTTGATCAGGATTATGAGAGTGATTACAAATTTCCAATACGGGATGAGCGCATCAGTCACTTGCTGCCTGCATTTTATCAAGATATGATTGTCAGAGTATACTCCAAAAAGCCTGAACTGGTTTGTTCCTGTTCCTGACTTGCTTATATTTAATTTCCATGAATGGGTATATGGAATATTACCATGATATTGACATAATATATATATATATATATATATATGTATGTATGTATGTATGCAGGTAGGAGCAGTTTCTGAGGCCTTTGAAAATTTTCAGCTAAATACATATGGAATGAAAGCACAGGTTCATGATACTCCTGAGAAGAAGAAACGCCGGAAGTTATAAATAGTAATCACCCACTACCTCTCCAAATACAATATAATACTCATTCTAGAAATGTACATACTTATATGGTGGTCTATACATCCATTAGAATTAGAATCCATATGGCTTGAAAGTATAAATTTTCCCATACCTCTCCTACCACATATAAATTCTAAGAAACTGGTTAATGGCAGCATGCGTCAAAAATCCTGCAGCTTTAACCGATCTTCACCAAAGCCTTATATCTTGTGGATTATACTTACTGGTAATAAAAATCTGAACAAAATTAATTGGTTGCAGTTACTTCGCATGGTCTTTTGTTTTTTCCTTTTCTTTTTTTATCGAGAATTAATCATAATAAATTTTTATGGAAATTATAGAAGTTGGATTTTGGTTTCTAAAATTTATGGGATCCCTCTTATAGTAAATCAATTTTTTTTTTTTTTTTTTGCAATCCATATTTATTTTGTTTTAGGAACAAAAACTTTCTCACAATCTTCCTGTCAAAGCATATATATACTTTTTACGAGTTGAAACTAGAGAACAGAGATCGCTTTTCTGACCTCTTGGAGTAGCTGGATTTTGGGAGAGATTAAGGGGCCATCTAAAAGTAGAACCCTAGATGGGGTTGATTTCTGTGCCAAGTTTTTAGATTAGGAAGAGACATGATAATACCTCAACAAAAAAAAGAGCTCTAGCAAATTTGATGCGGCAGTGCCAATAACCGCGTGGTCTGTTGCGATCAAATCCTGATGATAACCTCAAATTTGATGCAGCAGTGTTGAGGTACAAATCCTAATCACGAGCCAACTCCAAACAAAAGTGACTTGGAAAAGAGCTCTAATACAAATGTTGATAGTGGAAAGCCTTCAAAACACATCATCACAATGCTTGTGCCATTTTCCTCCTATGTATCGATACCCGGTCATTTTGAATCCTTGCCTCCACTTTCAGTACTCTTTTACTCTCTTTTTTTTTTCTTTTTTTTCCTTTAAACTATACAAAAACAATTTCAAAATTTTTTACTGTATCTGATTTGCCATTGATACATTTGAAGTGAGGGACCATAACTATGAAAGCAATCCACTGGTGTGTCATTTTTGGCACCAGATATCCACGACGAAGGAGAAGATTGTGAACCACCGATATCCTCGCTTGCACTTCGAAATTGTTCACTCTCAAGCCGGAGGCTTCTTCGGGTCTGAACCATTGCTTGCCGAACTGAAAATCGAAACAAGTTAGCCAAGAAAAGCATCATGTGAAACCTACCCAAGGAGAAAACTTTTTCTAAAAGAAAAGGATTCTTTTTCAGTCTTTCAGGGGCATCTTCAATGAAGCGCTCCATGAAGAAAAGAACAAAGAGACCACAATCATAATCATTCTTTTGCTGGGGAACCTAACAAAACAGGTATCCTAAAGCGTTACAGTTTTGGAGAAACATGAGAAACGGATAACTATATCTCTGAAAAAAGATTAAAAGAAAGATTTGTGATAATTTTCCAATTCTATTTACATCTCATAATCCTCAAAGTTAACCCTGCAAGATTGTTTTAAACATAATTCTTGTAACAGTAATCAATTAATTTGCACCAAGGCACCAAAAATTTCTTAGCAACATGTATCTACTTGAACTTGAGCAAGTTTGATCAATTACAGTCCAAGCAATTTTAGAAATGCAAAAAGATGAATTACTAGGAAAATAATCCGGTTTCAAATGAATCAGACTCCATATTGAACGTTTTATGTTCAGAATATCTAATCCTGCAATAAACAGTAACACTAGCTTAAAGGGAAGAAAAAAAAAATGTAAAACAGTGTTACTTTTAAGATTACTTTATATTCTTGTAGCATGTAACACAAAATAGCTTGTTAAGATTTTAATGGTTAGCACTTAGCAAGCATGCACCCACAAAAATATCTTCAATTAACTTTTATCATGCAGCTTTGCAAACAAGAAAAGAGAACTTCCATCAGACTAAGCTTCCCCAAAAATATAACCAATGAAAGAACGTTATTTTTTGAGGTAATTGAAGATCAAACTGTAACTTTCATCACACCAAGAAATCTTCGACAAAGATATGACCAATGAAGGAATGTTATTTTTTGGGGTAATTGAAGATCAAACTGTAACTTCTGTGAAATCACTATCCATGATGGCTACAATTTACCAACTTAAGGATTCTGTGCCATTACAAAATCCATAAACAAATGAGACAATATTTAAGACACCTCAAATAAAAAACTTACAGCTATTGTTTTCTCATCAATCCTGCGGGGGAGATTTTCCCATATTTTGTCCGCAATCGGAACATCTGAAGGAGCAACCTCTTGATTCAAATAGTTCCATTCTTCCCTCATATAGCTAAAAACAAGATTCACATTGTCTATTAGGTTTAAGAACCACATTAAGAAGGCAAACCAGCAAGCATCGGCTATACATGTATATTACAACATTACCATTAAAATAAACAACTGAAAAGTTTTCAAAATAATGTGAACTCCTATGAAACTGATGAGCAAGGATGTAACTGAAAATCCACACAGAAAGGTTTCAATTCAAATGTATACTACTATATATCAAGAACTAGTTAATACAACAATGGAATGATGTTGAAGATTCCCATATGACCAGATCCTTCTAGTTGCATCACTTACGAAGAAATGGATGAAGAGATGTGCACGTTTAAAAAGCATGCTCTTATGCATGTAAACAGAAAATGCACTATCCTTATGAAATTACCTTCTTACTATCAAACAGCTTCTTATTTTTATGAATATAGAGACAAAGACAAACTATAGTAGTACATAATGATTTATAAATTATAATCCTTTGGCTTCTTTTGTCTCACCTCTTAATGTTCTTACAAACTGATCTGCTAGAGTGAAGTCCCAATGAATCCAAATGAAGGATAATTGGTCCTAATCCATCTTCTTTGTCAGGTATACAAATGATGACCAAACTCCAATGGAAACTGGATACAAGGAAGAAAAAAACAATAACTGAGTCAAAAAATAATAAATTTAAGCTAAATTAGGTAGAACGTAGTGAGGAAAAAGGGGGAAGGCTGCAGAAAGCTACTAATCAACTTATTCAAAAGAGATGGCTAATAAATCCATAGATCCATATAATTTCACCGTTTTGAAACAATCCATCTAGTTTATGACTTTGAAAAATATGTATAGGACAGAAAACTTGTTTTATTCATTCTGAACTCACTCTTCGTTAATCGGAATAAGTACATATGCTTTCTGGAAAATATTGACACCTTTCCACCACCTTCTGAACTTGATGAATAAAGCATCTTTGTCACTTCCCTATATAGTATAAGGGACAACAAGGAACTAGCAAGCATGAGTTGGAGATAACAACCATAATACTCAAATACTTTTACAGTTCAGCAAATAATAAACAGACCCTAAGTTATATAATCAATGAAAAATAAATACAGTTTCTACCCCCCACCCCCCTCTCTTTGCAAAAAAAAAGTATAAAAAAACTTAAAATAGCACATACATCTCACATTTACTCTTCTTTATTAGATATTGAATTTGTTCTCAAGGTTTATTATCAAGTTGCTCTATTCAGGAACAAAGTTAAATGACTTAAAGAGTGAAATAATGAATCACAACAACATTATCTTATAAATAAAAAAAATCATAACAGTATTACAGTACAAACTCGAGCACCTAGTTCTACCAGTTCAGATTTGATGAACCTGACTGAAAAATGATTCCAGAAAATCCCAAATCAGCATGATGTATTCATCTTACTTCGTATAAAAGGCAATTATTTATAAGAGAACAAGAAAGATAAAACCTTGTATGATACAGCTTCTTTCAGCTTCTGGTAAAAAAACGTGTTAAAAAAATGATAGTCACATATTGCCCTATTTGTTGAGGATGCCTGCTGCTGTAAATATCTGGCAAAAGAACAAAAGAAGTGATTAAAACTACCCAATACTTCGTGTAGCATAATCTATAAACTAGCAGCTATCTCAACAAAGTGTGTCTAACTAAATCAAGCATTTAAACTTTAAAAAAAAAAAAAAAAAAATTGATATTTCAACAAATTTGGGCACTCCATTGCCATCATAAGAAAGACATGTCAGACACAGCTTATTGGAAATTTAAGTTCAAATTTTCCACAAATTTCAGTACTCAAGTAGTCAATTTTCTTACACCCATTTCGCATAGCATTCAAAAGCACAAAGTTAATAGTAGTGGAAACCATTAGTTTACTTGCAATATGATAGGACAACAACACTGTTCCAATAAGCTACAACCTGGAGCTTCTCAGGAAAATCAACTAAAAAGCTGTTTTGACATTTAAGATTTAACCCTTTTTCTACTCGATAGAAGTACCCTTTTTTTATCTACTTTAAGTTATTTACAGAATTCCTCAATAGAGGTAGAAAAAGCTAACCTGACCTAAATGACCCACCAACCGCCCTAGTCCCTACCCACTTGAAACAATCCAGTTTTACTTGAATAGTCAGAGAGTTGAACCAAGATCTAACCCAAATTTGAGTCTTCTATCTGTCAGCAGGTTAAATGTAGCAAAAGTTGACCAGATTCCGAAGACCACCAGAATTCCAATCTCACCCATTCCAGATAGATTCAAAAGTCAATTACTCAAATTGAATGTAATTCAGATCCAGAACAACAAAAATGACTAGGATTCAAAATGACCCAACAGGAACCCAACCTGACACACCCGATTGGCACTCCTTACAAGATTAGAAACTTGTGATGTGTGAAGAATTGATGCATTCATAATCACTGAATCAGATCTAGAAGCATCTGAAACACTTACCGGATGTAAAAGTTCATAATTTGTGACGTCAAGAAGGTTTCAGGAGCAAGGCTGTCAATATCCCCAAAACAAATTTCAACAGATTCTGGATCATTCCTGGATCAATAGACAAGGCAAATAAGATTGAAAGACAAACTATATCCTGCTAAAGTTGTCTGCAGAAGTCATCCGCCACAAAAAAAAAAAAAAAAAAGCATCCTGTACCTTGATGGGTAATAGATCCTAGCATCCTTCTTGCTAAAGAAATTGTCAGATAAAGAAAAGCTATTGCTGGCAGCAACCACATAATGGCAAGCTATAATATAGTGGGAAGAATAACAAGTATTGGAAGTTCTACTAACCAATTTGGAAGTTTAACTTCAAGCTCTGTTGTCTTTACTAGCTGTGGTTCTACCTCATCTACAAGAACAACGGTCTGGCCCTGTTTCAGTTATATATCATCGCACCAATCAATAAATGAAGACAAACACCTAAAATATGGTGACAGCATGAAACTTCATCAGCGTACAGTCAAAAAAGTACACAAACTACTGATTTCGAAACTAAGTTTGCATGGCAAGACAAATTCCTTAATTCTTTTCATTCGTTTTTCTGGTTAGGTTTTGAAATGATAATGACAATCATAAGAAGCTTCCTTTCCCCCAAACCCCAAAACCTCTAAAAATTACAGCCAACTTAAAAAGTGTCCTAGTTAGAGCATATTCAAACAAGTGAATAACAGGGGTCAATTTTAACTCTAAAGACCAAAAGCAAAAAAAGAAAAAGGATTGATCACAATTATGGTACAAAATATCAATCTCCAAGCTCATGCATAAAGAGGCTTTTACATATTCTGATTTCCACCTGGAAGCCATTTTATTCTTTTAATAGACTATAAATTGCATTCAGAGTACAGACAAGTCAATACCACAGGACGATGGAGACACATTTCCTTCTTCCATTAGCCCCACGCTTGGACAACAATACAAAAGCCAAGCCTCTTGGATGCTAAATCAAGACAAGACTAACTTTTCTTAGAAGAACTAAATCGAGACAGTGACTTGAAAAATAATTAAAATTAGGTTCAAATAATAGAGGATACAACTGAAAAATAAACTAAGAATAATGTAATTCTAACAACAAAGGATTCATAAAAATAACCCAAATATCCTAAGGATACCCATGCTACACTGATATTATCTGTACTACCACAATGACACGTGAATACATTTACCTTGTTCTGCAACTTAATTACTCCTGCATCACCACAGTAACATTCAAAAAAATTGAGCAGGTGGTCAAAATTAGATAATCATGATCATAATAGAGGTAAGAAAAAGTATGCATACCTTCCTACGCCTTGAATCATTTGATGGTTGGACTTGAAAAGCATTCTTCCTACAGAAAAGGAATGGGGAAATTCAAAATACAAGCAAGCCATTTATTGAACTAAAACGTTCGCAGAAAAAAGTCAGAACAATTACCAAAAATATGTCAAAATCATACAGAAGATCTTTAAATTGACGACAAACATTCAAAAACAAAATCATAAATCATAAAAGATCAGTAATATGACCCTAAAAAAACCTGCAACATATCAGAAAAGTTGCCCACCACATCTTTTCAATTAGATGCACATGAGGGACTAAACACAAATAGAAGTCCACAGTGGTCAGGGGTTCAGGGTAATGTATTGGTATTTTCAGCCTCAGAATACAAAAGAGTAATAAGTATCCAATTTTTATTTAAACCAACAATAGAACTTCAACTACCTACAGACTACATTATATATAATTTTCTTTAATGGGTTTACCACACAAAAGATTTTAAATCCTTTTTTTCCTAGAAGCAGTTTGATTTCAATTTCTTTAGGATAGAGAAACCAATTTGACTTCCTGAAATTCTGTTTTTTGTCGAAACTTCTATACTTTCAATTTTGACACAACATTTTTTTTTTCTGAATAGTTTTTCCATGATTTTAAATTTAAGAAAAGCTCTAGTTTAAAACCCTACCAATATTAAAGCTTAAGTCAAATCAACTTAGAAAGCACTTTGTGCTGGCAAATACACATCTTTACTTCCATTATCAATCAGCTTAACCTTTAGATGTTGAATGGGAAAAAGTAAATACAGCCTCTGGGCCTGTTAACATTTGACTGAGAAAGGAAGCACCTACTTGCCACCATATAACTTATTAGCCGTAAAAGTAAACATTAAGATAAGTTAATGCCTACACCTAATTACCAGAGAGAAGCACTGTGAGTTTAGCATCAGATCAAATTCATTTCAGCAGTAAAACATCAACCAATTTAGACGAGCAACAATAACTGTATATAAGAGAAAAAAGGGGCTGAAGAGAAGATAAAAAAATCACTTAAGGAAGGTAAAATTGCTTACTTGGCAATGCTTGGTAAGTTGTCATCTGTATCACGATCACGAAGAGAATACACTGAAGCTGTCCTACCCTTTTGATCACCAAAAGAAGGCTTCCTATTGTATTGTGAATTCATCCGTCTAGGTGATATCTGAACTTTCTGCCTTTCACTCTGTGAAAACTCCCCATCGGCGTTTATAACAATTCAAAATTGATAAATCTTTCTCAAATGTGTTGACTATCCTACAAACTATCTGTAAAATATAATACAAAAGCAATCACGTTCCACAATGAAGGTCATACCAAAGTACGAAGTTTTATCCTACAATCTATCAGTTAATTTAAAGCCATTTAGAAGAAATTGCATTTTGTACTGAACAATGCTAATAAAATAGTTATAGTGAAATATTAGTAGTAGAACTTTACATTTTAATCCATCTTCTTACAAAAATTAGCACCAAATGTAGACTGTGAGAAAACTTGATGTGATTTACTCTTTTGTCCAAGGACATTAGAAGAACCTGCAGGAAACATTTAACTTCCTTAAATAGACTTCAGAAAAGCGGAATTCTAAAATTACAAAGTAATTGCCTGCTTATGCACATAAGTTATAACTAAACTAATCCTTTAAGTATCACATATCTTGAGCTCAAAACAGTCAGAGCTCAAAAGAGTCAGAGTTCTTAGTACTAATAATAGCTGGATCATTATCACCATCATGGTAACCATTCCAGAAAAGAGGGAAAATAAAGTAATATAACTGGCCACAATTGTTAGATTTCAATCTGATTCGACCATCTAGAAAGGAAAATAAGCAGAAAAATCCATTTGTTACAGCCCAAATTCAATCTATTCTGATCTATATCAATGCACATTTTGCCCCACCAACTATGGCAGGTATGCTTTGGCCGTTATGCCACTTAATCTCAGACTAGACCCTTTCGAGTCATACGCCATTAGCTCTTCTTCAATGCAGTGGAGCACAAATACCAAGGTTCATCCCCGTTTAGATTAGGTTCATCAGTTATTTGCATTTAGTTAAATAACAAAAATTAACCATTTCAAGTTGAATGTCATAACATATCAATAGGCCAGTGTTAAGGAAAAACAACACCACAACGCTAGAATCTCAGAACCAACAAAATTTTATGGCTACATTGAAACCAAAGTTCACTAAAGACTCCATGATGAGACTCCAAAAAATCTTAAATTATCCGGAACCTCACCAATAACATCTGAGCTTGGCGATGGCTTCTCACATCCATCGGCCTCCTGTCCAACAAAAAAAATGCGAAGTCAATCAATGTTTTACTCAGTAAATAAGTGGATCCATTGTCATTCATTCTAAAAATTGAAACAACACCTATATTTTGATTACCATATAAAAAAGGAATGCTTTTTTTTTCTTTTAATAATTAATACTTGACAGAAAACAAGTGCAAGCAATTATGCAGTAAGAATACAAATAAAGCAAATATAGGAAGAAAAAAAAAAAAAAGAAGGAAAAATTACTGTAAACTTCAATCACTGCCTATTTATCTAAATTTTTTTAAAAAGAATAAAAATTCAGACTTACTAGTTAGTTAAATTAGTACCAAAAAACACTATTTATTTTCCAATTAATTTCCCTCATGCAACTTCCTAATTTTCCCCTTCTCCAGATTTTTTTTAAGTAACCAATTTAGTCAAAGAACAAACCGTTTTCGCTCGCGAAAGTGTTCTCCGTTTCTTCTCCTCCTCAAGGCGCTCAAGTTGATAGCTAATCTTCTTCCCTTTGTCCGGAAATTTAGAGCCAAGGTTTTCCAGAAGCTGCTGATGCCGGTGGAACATATCTTCCAGCTTGTGATCAGGCAAGTTCTCGTAAAATTCCTCTTTGGTTTGGTCATCGCCGCCGCCCATTGCCGTTGCGTCGGATTTCTTCGGTGGTGGTTGTGGCTCAGTCTTAATCACTAAGGGCGGCGGTGGCTCCTCATCCCCTGCTTGCCTTGAGAGTAACTTGCCCCAATCAAGTTCTAGTTTCCTCTTCCTGTTTTTCTCTTCTGCTTCCATGCAAACCAACCTAACATGTACACCAGATTTTTCTTCCCCTTTTGAGTTTTTTTGTTTATTTTTTCCTTCTGATACTCCAATCCTTTGCTGAATTGCTGCTCTGCAACTTTTTTTGGTGTATTAATTTTCAGTAAAAAAAAGCAATGTTTAAAAAATCCGATCGGAAGTGGTGAGGTTTTCGGTTATTGATTCAACGGTACATTGTATTATAAAAAAATTTAAATATTTTAATAAAAATATGTATTTAATTAAATTATATTAGATTATGACACATCCAGTATCTAAATGAATGAGTAAAAATATTAGTAAAAATGATGTTAAAAATAAATTGATATTGGGTAGTTTATAGGTAGTTTATATGTTAAAAATATGTAGGTAGTTTTTTTAAGAAATGAGTAATTTTTAAGGAAAAATTGATAAATAAAAAATTGAAAATACATAAATATCCTTAATAATAGTATAAATATAATAATTTTTTTGATTTTTTTGTAATTTTATCAACTGAATTGGTGTCACTTGATTCAGTGACACCAACTCAACTATTTTTTTTAATAATAGTATAGGTGGTTTTTAATATAGATTCAAATTCAAATCTCATCACATATAATTATATTTTTTTTTAAAATTAAAAAATAAGTACAAAACTATTTTTTTAGGGTTTTTTACTGGTTCAACTGATTTTTTATCCGTTTGAAAAATTATCGATTCTATGATACGTACAAAGACCGAACAAATCATTGATTCTCGATTAAACCGATCCGACTGACTAATTCGATATGATTTTTTTTAACATTGAAGGAATGTATTTAAGGGATAAAATCTTATTAGATGTGAATTATAATAAATTGTTTTTATATAATACTTTTATTTTTAAAATGTTTAATATGATATAAGTATTTTTATTTCATCTATGGAACATGTTATAATATCGTTAAATAAAGTGATGATGTAGCTATCATCTAAATCAAATGATGACGGATGCTATATTTTGTTAAATCATCTTGCAACATTATTTTTAGGGGAGTATATCAACTACAATTCCTCTTACTACAATCTTAGTATTCCAATTAGTTGGACTAAACATGCACTACCACATAAACAAATATGCCAACTCATTTTTAATGCCAAATTAATTTCTTTTACCCCCATTAAATCATAGGGTAAACTAAATAAACCCCCAAAATTTAATAAAAAATACACGTATTCTTATAGTTCGAAAACGACAACTTACTTTCTTAAGGTTTGATGAAAAATACACTAAACCTCTTAAAATTTATTTATCAAGTGAATTTTAAATAAAAAAAATAAATTTATCTTTTATTAATTATTTATTATTCTGTTTTTTTTTTCAAGATTTTTTTAACTACAAAATCATGAAAATTTAATTGCTTTTTAAATTATTTTTAATTAATGTTAAATTAAATTATATTCTAATGTAAGTACATGTTAAATATTTAAAACTTATCTTTAATTTAATATATTAACTTTTGAGATGAATGTATTATGTTTTTTTTTGTTTGAAATAAATTAATAAAATTATTTTAAAAAATTTAGTGATAAAAAAATTGATTAAAATAAAAAGGACAGAAATAAGAAAAATAAATAAAATGAGGATACTTAATATTTAAAGTAAAATTTAAACAAATATAAATTTGATTAATAAAATCATAATATTTTCTTTTGGATAATTGAAATCATAACATTAGTTACTTTTTTAGAGAGATAAAATGTATTTTCAAGTTAATATATGTAAGTTTATTTTTAATAAAAATCTCATGGATAATAATAATTTTTTATTTTATTACTTTTTTAATCAATTTTTATGCAAGTACATGTTAAATATTTGAAACTTATTTTTAATTCAATTTATATTAACTTTGAGATAAATTTATTAAATTATTTTTATTTAAAATTAATTAATTAAAATTGTTTTAAGAAATTAGTGATAAAAAATTAATTAAAAACAAAGAAAAATAAAAAAATAAGGAAAAATAAATAAAATGAAGGTATTTTTAATATTTAAAGTAAAATTTGAATCAATATTAGTTTGATTAATGAAATTCTAACATTAGTTATTTTTCTAGAGAGATAAAATGTGATTTTCAAACTAATAGAGGTAAGTTTATTTTCAATAAAATCTCATGAATAATAGTTATATTTTCATATTTTTTTTTAATCAAATTTGCACCATTAAAACTTTTGTAAATAATGATAATTAATTTATTTTAAATAAAATAATTTAATGAATTCATCTCAAAGTTAATATATAATTGAATTAAAGATAAGTTTAAAATATTTAATATTTACTTGGATTATAATATAATATAATTTAATTAAAATTTAATTTTATAATAATTAAAGATAACTTTGAAATTAATTAAATTTTCATTATTTTGTAATTAAAAGAATAAGTAAAAATAAATAACAAAAAAATATGATTAATAATTAACA
This sequence comes from Fremontodendron californicum, assembly GCA_030761205.1. Classification (NCBI taxonomy): domain Eukaryota; kingdom Viridiplantae; phylum Streptophyta; class Magnoliopsida; order Malvales; family Malvaceae; genus Fremontodendron; species Fremontodendron californicum. The sequence goes on along the minus strand of JAULJL010000007.1, from coordinate 7,476,442 downwards.
AAAGTATAATTGTCTTTTTATTTAAATTTATTTAGTAAATAAATTTCAAGGATTAGTGTGTTTTTCATCAAGTCTCAAAAAAATTAGTGAATATTTTTCAAATTATAAGAATAAATGTATTTTTTATTAAACCTCATAAGTTTGCGTAATTTACCCGTGAAATCTTATATCTTATATAAATATATAAAAGGCAAAGCATTTGGCAAAAAAAAGAAAATATTCAACTTGGATTATCTATTCTTTTGACATGTGTTCAGCCTTAAATAAACGCCATATGTCCTACATTTGATTATTTTTATTTTATTTAAATTTTAAAATATTTTATATCATAAATTATATTTATTTCCTTTTAAATTTTTAATTGACTTACCTTTTTCCATAAATATGAACAAGAGATTTATTTTCTTAAATTAAAAGATGTGTAATTACTTTCATAAGTTGACTTATTTAAAAGAATTTATTTTAAGAAACAATCTTATATAATCTTATATAAATATATAAAAGCTAAAGTCTTTGGCAAAAAAGAAAAATATCCTATGTGTATAACCTACAATGTTGACCTGTGGATGGTCTTAAAAAATCACTATGCGTTTTTTAATTAGTTCACATTTCAAAAGTCAAAATTGAAATTATAACTAAATAAATTGCAAATTTTTTTTTTCCTTTTATGCTAAAATACACTAAATATCTATATTTAAGTCCTTAATTAATTTGTCTCCTATCATCCTATTATCTTATATAAATCTTATATAATCTTATATAAATATATAAAAGCCAAAGGCTTTGGCAAAAAATGAAAATATCCTATGTGTATAGCCTACAATGTTGACATGTGGACGGTCTTAAAAAAATCACCATATGTTTTTTAATTACTTTACATTTCAAGTCAAAATTGAAATTACAACTAAATAAATTGCAAATATATTTTTTCCTTTTATGCTAAAATACACTAAATGTCTATATTTAAGTCCTTAATTAATTTGTCTCCTATCATCCTATTATAAATAAATGGTTACAAAGTTTATTTTCAATATAGAATTATAGGTTCTACACACTTTTGCCTATCATTCTCTTTTTTTTTTTTTTTTGATAATTGGGTAAGGGAAGGGGTTGCTTGGGTTTGAACCCAAGACTTCATGCCCCCAAGTCTCTTGGCCACTCAGCCAAGAGCTTGTTGGCAGTTTTGCCTATCATTCTCTCTTTTTCTTTTTCCTTTGATTTTTTTTTGTTGTGTAAAGTTTTATTAGTGATGATAAAAAAAAAAAAAAATTAAGTGTGCAACGTTTATACTATTATATTCTTGATTAAAATATATGGAATTTGTCTATTATTTTCTTCTTCTTTTTTGTTGCTTTTTTATATCATTTCGCTATATGTCTATACAAGTCATTTTATTCAATGTAGTTACATAGTATACCTTGTAAAATATGACTATATTTTTAAGATTTGAGATTGGTTAATCTTTTTGTTTGAAGTAGTGATAAGTAGATGGTGTTGAATATATTTTATACGAAAGTTTAAAGTTGTAATGAATTTGTCTTCTTCAAGCGTTTTATGAATAGAATATAAATATTTTTGTTGTTTACTAAGTTAATTATAAATATAAAACATATATATATATATATATATATTGCCTCCTTTTGGTGTTCCTTTAATCATTTCATTTGGGTTGATTTTTATTAAATGTTAGTTAGAACTTAGAAGGTTACTTTCTTTGTAAACAAATCCGTTTGTTGATTTTTTTGTTAAATTATTTCTTCATTGTGTGTTAAAGTTGATTTATTAATTTTCTCCTACAGTTTGATTCAATCTTTTTGTTATTACATTGTCATCCAATAGTGATTTTCTTGGTAGCTTAATTTTAAATTACTTCTTAGTGATTTTATTGATAGCATAATTTTAAGCATTAAATAGTTCAATAAATATATATATTGTTTACAAATGTTGGACCATTAATATAATATGCTCAATTATTTATTTCTTTTGTTTTTTTTCAATATTCAATTCAAAATATTTCAAAATTTGATTTGTCATTTAAATAATTTTAAATATGCTTATTGAAATCCCATATATCAATACAATTACTTAATTTCCTGTTACATTGATTATTTTTCATTCAATGTTTGCATATATCAAAATTAAACTTGCTATTGAAATATTTTGGTTGTTTGTTGTTTATTTTTTCTGAGATTGATGGAGCATTGTATGGGTTATGTGGCAAGAGTTAATGGAAGAAACTTATTTACCTTCAAGTGAAAACCGAAGGGATTACTCTTTTTTGTTCTAATTAAGGTTTCAAGAAAATAAAGCTTTCCTTTGTTAATGAATTACTCATTTTTGTTTTAATTTAGGTTTCAAGAAGAAGAAAAAAATACAATAGTATTATGTAATTTGCCAAGGTCCAAATTCCAACGAAAATATGTATTGAGTATAATGGAGATCTAATTAAATTATGAATTAAATTCTTTTTTTCATATGTAACTTTCGTGCTAAAATGTTGTGTGATAAATTACTATAGCATCATTTTATCTTTGGTTCTTATATTACTAACCTTTTACTCAATTTAAAAATAATTTTGAGACTAAATTAATTTCAATTATTTAAAAATAATGTTTTGATCAAATTAATTATATATTTTTTAAATATCCATTTTAATTTCTTACGAATTCAATTTGCCTTAAATAATAAAAGTCCAAATTTTAAATTACACATTAAATTAATTCTGAATATCTTTTTTCTATTTTTGTCTAAATTAATTGATCACATTTTACTCTATTTTCAATGACAATATCGATTTTGTTTTTGAATTTAGTAAGATTTTCTAATTATTAGTCTAAATGAATGTATATATATGAAAACTCAAATACAAAAAGAAAATTGTCGCCCATATATAAAAAATTTTGTCTAGCATAACTCTCAATCAAAATTTTCATTGATTTCATTTTCATTGCCTTTATTTTAGGAGTGTTTGACAAAATATTAAATGAATTTTTACTACTAATTTTAATTTTTTGAGTGTAAACCAATATTTTCATATTTTATTCAAAACCTTCACTTACTTCATTTTTTTTTTAGAATATTGTATCTTCTCATGAAAATGAAACAACAATATTCTACCCAAACTTAGCTTACTAAATTTATTATGATTTAATGAGTAATATATAAAACAGATAAATACTAAAAATATATTTTAAAGAGACAAAATCCTTCTAAGGCATAGCATAATCAATTCTATCAATTTCAATTTTCTTTAAAAAAACAAAGACCAATTTGATTGATTAAGCAATTAAGTTATTATTATATATGATACAATTAAAGTGATTAATGGTATGGAATGGTTAATGACTTGCCTCCAATTTAATATAATTAAATAGGCACATTTAACGTCAATAAATTAGCTTTTATTTATTTCTTTTTAAAAAAAATTATATAAAGGTGATGATTTATTATTAAAATATAAGTAATTAATAAAAAAGTTATATCTCTTCAACAATAATACATACAAGTTTTGATAATTAAATTTTATCTAAAAATGGAAAAATAGTTGAGAAGACATAGTCAGATTTAAAATTTTTTAAAAAAAGTGATAAGAAAACAAAACATTATAAAAGAGAGAAAAAAACAATTAAATGGAAGAAGGAAAAGAAAAAACAAAATATGACAAAATTGTTCTATGAGTAAATAAAATGAATAGAGATAAGAAAAGATAATAAATTGGAGAGCATAGCCAAAAAAGAAAAATAGATAACTCATTTATAATTAATTATTAATAATAATATTTTACATACGATATTGTGTTTAAAAGTAATTTAAATTTGTAACCAAAAAAAGTAATTTAAATGTAAGACTCAAAAAATCAAAGAAGATATAACAACAATTGTTTCTTTTGAATAAATTAAGAAATATAAATGATAGTTTGACAAAAAAAAAATTTATTTTGTTTGCAAGTAATATGGAAAGGTAAGTTAATTTTGCAAAATTGAAGAAGAAGCAATATAAGATCATTAAAGAAAAACATATGCATGAAAACTATAAAAAAGAAAAAGAAAAGAGAGAAAGATACGTTTGATCTTATAAATATAGTGGTTGATTATTTCATATATATCATATAGAAAAAAGTTTAATATAAATTCAAGTTCATAACTTAATTTTATTCTTGAATGTTTACATTGAAAGTATTTTATTTATTTATTAATAATGTATTTACCTTTTTCCAAATATTTTTATCAATGTTTAATTATCTTTTTCAAAATTTTTAAATAAATTAATTGAATTTTTTCCGCTTTTTTTTTTCGTTTTGAGAGTTTAATTATATCATTTCTTGAATAATAAATTATATATCTCTACCGAATTTAAATAATTTAAAGAAGCAAGATTTATCATAATATTTAAAATTAGTTATTACTTTGTACTTAAAAAAAAAAAAACTTAAAAAGAAATTATAAAATGTTAGTAAATGACATTATGCTAATTCGTTTTTTATGCCTTATAAGCTAGATTTTTTTTATTGAATTATATGTCTCTGCATAGCACATGTTTAAAACTAGTAAATATATAAAAGCCAAAGCCTTTGGCAAAAAGAAAAAAGTCCTATGTGGATAGTCTATTATTTTGACACGTGGATTACCTAAATTAATACTATGTCATATACTCATTAATCAATTAAAACTTTTACATTAATTGACTACCAAAATTAAATTTACCATTTACTATATACTTTAACAAGATTACTAATTTAAAATAATTTATTTTAAGACACAATTCTTAATTAATCACCCACCATGCTCCCCTTCTCAAAAGAGTAGGGTTCGAATCCCCTATCCCCAAACTATAAAATATATATATATAACTTTTATGTGTCTAAATATATAGTATATAAAAATATATGATTTGTATTATTTTCTTTCTATTTAAATTAAGAAAACAGAATTATAATGAATCCTATTTAGATTTAAAATTGAGTTTATTTTCCATATTAATAGGGAGATTTTAGGATTTTTTAGTCTTATATCTTATATCTTTTATAAATATATAAAAGTCAAAACCTTTGGCAAAAAAGAAAAATATCCAACTTGGATTGTCTATTCTTTTGACATGTGTACAGTCTTAAATAAACACCATATGTCTTGCATTTAATTATTTTTATTTTATTTAAATTTTAAAATATTTTATATGATAAATTATATTTTTTTCTTTTTAAATTTTTAATTGACTTACCTTTTTTCCATAAATATGAGCAAGTGATTAATTTTCTTAAATTAAAAGATATGTAATTATTTTCATAAGTTGACTTATTTAAATTAATTTATTTTAAGAAACAATCTTATATAATATATAAATATATAAAAGCCAAAACCTTTGACAAAAAAAGAAAATATCCAATTTGGATTATTCATTCTTTTGACATGTGTACAACCTTAAATAAACGTCATATGTCCTAAATTTAATTATTTTTATTTTATTTATTTAAACTTTAAAATATTTTATATTATGATTTATATTTATTTCCTTTTAAATTTTTAATTGACTTTCCTTTTTCCATAAATATTAACAAGAGATTAATTTTCTTAAATTAAATTAAAAGATGTGTAATTACTTTTATAAGTTGACTTATTTAAAAGAATTTATTTTAAGTAACAATTCTTAATTATTCACCAACAAATTACGTTAAAAAAAAGATAATTATAGCAAAAAAAAAAGGAATATTACTAATAAATCCACCAATTACGTTAAAAAAAAGATAATTATAACAAAAAAGAAAATGATACTAATAAACCTACCAATTACGTTTAAAAAAGTAATTATAGCAAAAAAAAAAAAGAAATATTACTAATAAATTATGTATAAAAAGAATTCAATTTTAATATGATTAATAAATTTTATATAAAAGTTAAAACTTTTGGGAGAAAATGAAATAATCCTACATGAATAGTTTACTGTTTTACATGTGGATAACCTAAATTAATATTACGTGTCCTCTAATTAATTTGTTTGACATTATTTAACTGAATTAATTTACATTGAATTGTCTTCCAAATATATATTAGTTTTACATTTTATGAATTTGTTTATTTTAATATTAAATGTGCAAATAAAATCAAATTATTAACACATAATCATGATAATATAATATAATATAAACATATAAAATACAAAATCTCTAATGAGAAAGTAATTTATTATATGTGAATAATCTATTTTATTTTTTTATATTTGGATAGTCTTTTATGTCATTAATTCATATTTAAAAATTCAAAACTAAAATTGAAATTAAATAAATTGCAAATATTTATTTTTCTTTTATATCTAAATGCAATATATGTCCATATTTAAGATATTAATTATTTGTCTCCTAATCACTATTATAAGTAGATGATTCAAAGATTAATTTTTGGCATAATATTGAAAGTTTTGTAAGCTTTTTCCTACAATTTTCTCTTTTTCTTTTTAGATTAAAATGTAAAATCTCTTATTTTCCTTTTCCTTTCTCCTTCTAATAGTTTTGTATGTGTAAAGTTGTAATAGTGAATTAGTGATGGTAAAAACAAGGTGAAGGTCTCAAACTTTCATTCTATTGTAATATTGATTCAAAATTTATTGAGTTTGTTTACCATTCTTCGTTTGCTTTTTTATATCTTTTAAAGTTATGCCATTACTAACTTTTTTTTTTTGGTTTGACAAAAAAAAAAAACTCTACTAACTATTCTAGACAATGCATTTATGTAATATATTTTCAAAGAAACGTGATTATATATTGCTAAGGTTGATATTAAATATTTTTTTGAAATAATGATTTAGAATAATGTTGTTTAAGACAACTCCAATGGTAATGAATATTTTTACTTAAGTTTAGAAGTTGGTATCAAAATTGTTTATTGAAATTTTCATTTTCACCAAAATATATTTCAAAATTTCAAATTTAACTTATATTTTCTTATTAATAATTTGTTCTTATTAGTTTCAAAATTTTCAATAATCCATTTTTTATTGTGAATATATATTTTTCAAAATAAATTAGTATTTACTATTTATTGTGATAAGAATGTTTGGATAATAATGGATTAGATTTTATTATTAACCTTTCTTTACATGATGGATCATAAGGTTTTAAGTTATTTTATTATTTTGTATATTAATTTGTAGTATAAAATTTCTCAAACTCTGATATATTTGGATATAGTTGTATCTTTATCACATTGTCATTATTGCTTTTCAAATTTTTTGATATAGCAATTAAATTTTTATAAAATTTATTAATTAAACTATAATAAATTTTTTTTATATAATTACACGAGTTTAAAATTAGTTATTTATAAAATGCATGTAGTAATTTTCCTCCAACTAAAAAGCGCCACGTTTAGGGAACTGAAACAATAATCATACTCCGGCAAGCAGAAATCTCACCCCTATTAACATTCACGCGCTCCTTCCTCGACTCGTATATATAGGTCTAGGGCAGATTGATGACATGCTAACTGAGCATTGGATTTTAATTTTAACTTTAAAGTAATAAAAATCTAAGAACAAATAATAAAAGTAATAAAATTCTTTCAAAAACTCTACTGACTTAATCCCCCGATCTCTTTCTTCATCAATGGCCGATGCTCCCTCCTCTCCCGCAGCCCTAGACGCCACCAATTCCCAATCCCAACCCGATTCTGATAACCCGAATCCGCTGTCCGCCCAACCCGATCCCTCTCCTTCCTCTACCACAACAACACCGCTCCAACCAAACCCTAACCCTAGCGCTCCCCTGCTATCTCCTCAACCTCCTCCCGCGATTCCCTCCTATTCGACTCCTCCACCGCCGATATCGGGAGCCGCCACCGCCGTCCTGCTGGCGCCTCCCTCTTTCCGTCCGTTTCCGCAGTTTTCTCCGTTGCCGAATTTTCAAGCTCCTGGTTTGCAGCCGCCCGGCGTGGGTTCGGCTCCTGGTTCTGTTCCACCGCCGTTGATGCAGTACCAGGTGCCTGCGGGTCAGGTTCCAAATCCCTCTTTTAGACCGTTTGCCCCGATTCCAAATGGATATGCGGCCCTGCCGGGAGCTGTTCATCAGGGCACCATGCCTCCTCCGGGTGGGTTATTCCTTCCATTTTTAAGTGCTTGCATAATTTTGAATTTAATTCATAGGTTGATATTTAATCTGATTATTTGTATTATTAAGTTGATTATTGATTTTTCATATGTATGTACTTGTGCTTATTTTTTTGCTGTATTATTTTTCTGGTGCAGTTGTTATGAATGTGCTGATAATATGCTTTAGTTAATGTAAGAGAATGAGGAAAAAAGTTTAAGAGTTGAATAAAGAGGAGTTTTGGAAGAGATATAGAAAAAGGGGCCTAGACGGGATGTTTTCTCCTAGGGCTGAGCAAAAAAAAAACCGAGAAAACTGAAAACCGATTCGAACCGTAGTGTTCGGTTTCGGTTCGGTTTTTGGTTCGGGTAATATTAGGTTTATTCGGTTCGGTTTCAGTTCATAAGTTAAAAAGCCGTAATTATTTGAACTGAACCAAATTCTATTTTTTAATTGGTTTTTTATTTACTTTTTATTTTTCATAATGTAAAAATAATTATTTTATTTCTAATTAGTGAAAAAGACTTAAAAATACTATAGACTAAAGATAATTTTTTAAAATTTAAAAACCGATGAACCGAACCAATCCAAACCGATGGAATTCAGTTCGGGTCGGTTTTTAAAAAACCTAAATACTGCACATTAACCGTAATTTTTTTCCAAAACCGAACCGTTATCACCCCTATTTTCTCCTACAGTGTCTTGGTTGAATACGGGTGAGAGAAAGGTTGGAAGGGCTTCAATTCAAAATTGCTTAGAGACACCCACTTCTACTACAACTCACTCCCTTTTTGGTATGCCCACGTTTGCTTGTTTTTTCTTAATTGCATTTAGAGTTAAAAAGAAATGTAGGTTTTAAATATTGTATTAAAGTTAAGCCACCGAAGAGTTTTAATAGAAATATGTGAAAAAATATACAGAAGAATTCCGATAACTTTGTAACTGTTCCATTTTGTTCTAAATCATGTCTCGCTCTTTCATGTTCATTTTTAGTAGGCTATATACTTTCTGGTAGTTATAAGGATAATTTCCCTTTCATGGGTTTATGAATTGCCAGCAGCAGACCATGTTAGCAACTGAGTGCTCCTTGGCTTTGTATTCTAAGGTATCGCAATCCTCCCAATTACATTCTTTCTTTCTCGTTCTCTCCCTTCCCGTTTCCCTTTCTTTCTCTTTCTGTTTTTTTCCTGTGGTACTTGGGCTCTAACAGTTGAGATAAATCTAAATGGTGAAATATGAAAGTAGAATTTTGTGTTAAATAATTCATTTGCAAGCATGAGATGCTGGAAGTCTCATGTTATCCAATCTTCAAAATTGTGCAATTGGTGCATGGGATAAGGCTATTAACAAGTGGATGTCTAAGGTAAGTGCACTTTACATAGCCATGATTATGAATTCGATGCTATTCTCTTGATGTTTCCTTCAGGTTTTCTATTCAGCTGGTGATAGTTGCCATGCCTGTGGTGCCATCTCTTTATAGTTTTAATGTGTGGTAAAACATTTAATTATTCTTTTGGATTTTTTTTTCTCTGTAAGAGTGCTTAGTTACATCGAAAACATTTATCAATGTGTTTATTTTGTTAACTTGCTCTGATATGGTTGCATAGATATTTGTTTTCCGTTTATGCAGGACTTCTCCTCTATCCTTCTCCTTACCCAGCAATGATTCGGCCTGCATTCCCTCCACGTCCACCTGGAGCAATTGGTGTGATTCCAACAGTTTCACGTCCTCCTGTTCCTGGTGTTCGCCCAATTATTCCTCCTGTCATTAGACCAGCTATTCCTAATGTTACATCAACAGAGAAACCACAAACTACAGTTTATATTGGCAAGATAGCATCATCTGTGGATAATGACTTCATGCTCTCTCTTCTTCGTGTGGGTTATTATTATTATTGTTTATTTTTTATATTCATGTATTTCTTCATTTCTGAAGTAGCTTTGTTTACGTTTATCTTGAAGCTTTGGCTTTATGTAATGTTATTTTTACACCTTTTTGAAGCTTTGTGGACCTGTCAAGAGTTGGAAACGTGCTCAAGATCCCACTAATGGGACTCCTAAAGGTTTTGGGTTTTGTGAATTTGAGTCTGCTGAAGGGGTTCTTCGTGCATTACGCCTACTTAGCAAATTTAAGATTGACGGGCAAGAATTAGTGGTGAGTTCTTTTTATAATTCTTTTCGATCCCCCATGATTATCTTAAAGTGTTTTTTTTCTTTCCTTTTTTGAAATATGATGAGGTTCACTTCTAAATTGACTATGATTGAAAATCATGAAGGTTAGATGTTTTGTGAAATTAAAAATTAAGGATTGAAAATCATGAAGTAAAATTTCCTAAACTATTATAGCTCTTAATTTACATAACAAGCTGTTCAGTTTATTTCGGAAATTTAGAAGTTGAATTTAATGAAACTACTATTTTGTTACTGAACTTTAAAATAATTGTATCTTATAAACTAAAATTATGTATAAAATATAAAATTGAATGGTTTGATGATTGATATGTAAACATGGTAGAAAACAATTGTGAATAACATTAAGGTGTAAGCAGTGTTGTCAAGGGCGCAAGGCGCACTCTAGGCACTAGAACCCTTTTATTGCCTTAGGAGCAAAGCGCAAAAAAAGCGCTCTCCTAATTGAAGTAAGGCGCAATATGTATATGTGTGTGTTTTTGTATGTGTGCCTGTGTGTGTATATATATGTATATATATAATAAGCTTAAGATACATAATTATGATAATAAACTCTAAAAAGTGGTCCAATTAATCTACAAAACATGCAATTTTTGTTTGCCCAATATGCATGATTTCCTTATGGTGCCATATTTGTTGTTGAATTCTGAAATACTGAGAAGTGGAGAGTTTGATACTATCCCCTTTCTTACTAGTAAAGGTACATCTAATGAAAAAAGTTCAAATAAAAGAAATTAAAGAGAACTTCAATCAAGCGGGCTTTTTTTACGCCTATCGCCTTACAAAAAAGCGCGCCTAGGCGCACTAGGCGTGCGCCTGATCAAATGAGCTTCGCCCGAAAGAGTCTGAGGCGCTTTTGTTATCTAACGCTAAGGCGTAGGCGCGCCTAGGCGCACGCCTTGACAACACTGGATGTAAGATGGGTTTGAACCAAAGTGCTTATAATTCCTCTGGTTCATTGCGATCTATATTCAACCAGTATATTGCCTCACCCTTTTTCTAAATGCTCCCAAATGTTTTTCACTTTAAAATTGTTTCAAGTGGTCACCTTACAGATTTGGAGAAGATAAGAATGAGATGGGCATTTCTAAGTTCATAATTGTCAGTAAATGGAAGTTTTATGCCTTTTTATTCGTGAAATAGGTTGTTTTAGGGTTAGTTAAATTTTCTATGGCGATATGGTAGGTGAACAGATGAATTAAGTGGGAGTCTTAAAGTAATATTTCTTCAGCAGTGAATGTGTCTGGTCTCCACTATCCTAGAATGAAGGGTAAAACAAGATATTGTTCATTGTCTGTGAACTAATGCTTCTATTTGAATTATTTACTTCTGTCTGTGGTTATTGCCGTCTTTCTTATCTTGTTTCATTGATTTGATCTTGCACTTATTGTATGGTTAACAGTTAAACGTTAATCAAGCAACAAAGGATTATCTGGAGCAGTATGTTGAAAAGAAAACTGAAAATGCAAAGAAACTCAATGAAGCTCGAGCTGCAGGGTCTGAGAAAGAAGGTGAAAATGCAGTAGGTGATGAGAAGAATGAATCTTCAATACCTTCTGTTGAGGATTCCAAGAGGAACAGCGACAGTGGCAACAAAGAAAATATTGACATTGCCAACTCTGGCATTGTCACTGATGAAGACCGTGAGGCTGATCGAGATGCTTCAGAGAAGCTTGCCAGCATGATTGAGGAGAGGTTAAAGACCAATCCTCTCCCCCCACCACCTCCACAAACTGCTCCTGATGGTTCTGGAAAATCAAATTCAGATCTGCCTGCTAAATCGAGGGACGGGTACTCTGATATTGATGTAATGAGAAATGGTGAGATTTTGCAGCTGCATCAATGTGGTTTATTGATCTCTTTATTGTCTTTATCATGTCAATCATCAAAATCTATATAAAAGTCGTTGAATTTTAAGGAGAATTACACTGGAGGAAGTAGTGATACTTATTATTTTTTCGAAGATAGGAGATTTTGATATTGAGTGCATAATTTTGCAGATGGAGCTGAAGGTAAAAATGATGATGAGACTACCAGTGAGAGCAAAGCAACAACTGAAAATGATCGACCTGAGACAAGCTCACCTGATCGTAGGTATGATAGGAGGAGTAGAGACAGAGAGCAGGATCTTAAGAGGGAAAAGGAGCGTGAAATTGAAAGATTAGAAAGAGAAACAGAGCGAGAAAGGATAAGAAAAGAGAGGGAGCAGAGAAGGAAGATTGAGGAGGCAGAGCGTGAGTATGAAAAGTTTCTTAGAGATTGGGAGCAAAGAGAAAAGGATAAGGAGAAGCAGAGACAGTATGATAAGGAGAGGGAGAAAGAAAGGGAGCGCAAACGGAAGAAGGAGATTCGCTATGATGAAGATGATGATGATGATGATTCGAGAAAAAGGTGGCGTAGGAGTGCTTTGGAGGAAAAGAGGAGGAAGAGGTTGCGGGAGAAGGAGGATGACTTGGCTGATAAACTCAAAGAAGAGAAAGAAATTGCTGAGGCCAAGAAAAGAGCAGAGGAGGAGCAGCTGCAACTGCAGCAGCAACGAGATGCATTAAAGCTTTTGTCCGGTCGATTTGCAAATGGAGGTGAAAAGACTATGTTGGCTGAAGAAGCTAGCACTGAAAGCAAAGCTAAGGCAGTTGAACAGCATTACGAGTGTGAATCAAGTCTTGAAAACCAGATATTCGGTAATTGTTCATCTTCTCTATTTTACTTTACTGTAATTTAATTTTTGTGTTCCATCTCGTTTTATTTATTTATTCTTTGAAATGAACTTACGTTTGTATATGATAGGTGATGCAAATATGCAAAATGGTTCTGTTGATGAATCAAACATGGCCTTTGTTTCTGCATCAGATACACGGCAGAGTGAGAATGCCCCAGCAAGGAAGTTGGGTTTTGGTCTTGTTGGATCTGGAAAGCGGACTACTGTCCCATCTGTTTTCCACGAGGAGGAAGATGATGATGCACAGAAGGAGAAGAAATTGAGGCCCCTGGTTCCCATTGATTACTCAACTGAGGAACTGCAGGCTGTCCAACCTGGCGCACCACCACCAAATTTGGTTGCAGCTGCTGAATTTGCAAAGCGAATATCAAACGTTAATCCTAAAGAGGAAAAGCCTGATGCAGAAAGAGAGCGAAGCAGACGTTCTTATGACAAATCTAGTAGGGATAAAGACCGCAATGATGAGGATAATAATCGCACCAGAGATGAGAGCAAACAGAAGATCCCTGATAGGAATAGGGATAGGGACAGGGAACACGGACAAGATAAGGTGAAAACAACAGATAACCAGAAGCTTTTGGATGCCAAACAATTAATTGATATGATTCCAAAAACCAAGGAGGAACTATTTTCATACGAGATAAACTGGAATGTGTATGACCAGGTAATCATCCTTTCGCAGGTCCTTATTCAAACTGTTAATTTTGAGAAACATCTGGCTTCCGTTCAGGGTTAACTGGTTAACAAAGTGCATAAAATGTTAATGTGATTATAGCTGTATAATCAATTCAACATTCAAATGCTTTAGGCTTGTTATTAGTGCTTGGCATATTTGGAACTAACATGAACATTGCCATCTATGTTGCTCTGACTCTTCATTGTTCTTGAAGTACCTGTGTCCGATGCATATCCGGACATGGGTATGGGGATATGATCCTCCAAGGACCCTCCAAATACATGAAAATCTTAGAGAAAATTGAACATACCCGAGTCTTAGTAACATAGATTGCCATATCTATATTTCTCTCTTTTACATTTGTTGGCAATAATCATCTTTGGGGCTGCTCTCTTCACCTTAATAAGTTTAGGTTAAGTCGGTCATTGTACATACAACTTTTAAGGTGTTCATGCTGCCAAAAGATGTGCATTAAATTTTATATTAATAAAAATAATGAGAAATAAGAAATTATGTTATCTATGTTTTAAGGATTTTTGGAATTCTATGATGCAGAATTGTGGTAATTAGGAAAAACAGAAGATTTTAAGGAAATAAGGTAGGTAGGGGTTAGAGTAGGCCATATCTATATATTTCTACTGTACAATTGCATAGTCGAATCCTATATATAAAGTTTCTTATTTTTGCAGCAAAGGGAGGGTGGCCACGTCGCCCCCCTTGTTTTTTTTTTGTGGGCCCTATTTTTATTTTAGTGTAGAGGAAAAAAAAAAGATGGTAAAAAGAAAAGAGAAAAAAATTAAAAAAAATTGAAAAAAATTTGTGTATTCGTATTTTTGTGTGTTTAAAGTATTATAAATTTTTACACGTTGATAATTCGTTTTATGTATATTTTTAAACGTTTGTGTATCTGTATCGTGTTTGTGTTATTTTTCGTGTTGTGTTTTAATTATTTTTCTTATATTATGTTCGTGTTATTTTTATTGTTTTGTTTTTCAAAGTATTATAAATTTGTGTGTTCGTGTTATTTTTTTGTTTTTAAAGTATTATAAATTTATATAAATTTTTACGCGTTAATAATTCGTTTTATTATATTTTAAACGTTCGTGTATCCGTATCGTGTTTGTGTTATTTTTTCGTGTTGTGTTTTAATTATTTTTCCTATGTTGTGTTCGTGTCTGTTTTATTTTTTTGTTTTTCAAAGTATTATAAATTATATACATTTTTACATGTTAATAGTTCGGTTTATGTATATTTTTACACGTTTGTATATTCGTGTCGTGTTCATATTATTTTTCGTATTGTGTTTTAATTATTTTTTCATCTTTATGTTCGTGTTTATGTTATTTTTTCATATTGTGTTTTAATTATTTTTCTTATGTTATGTTTGTGTCATGTTGCAATTCATCTAATATTTTACATAGTTTGTAATTGTGATTCAATTTAGAAAAAAAATTGTGTGTTCCTACCGTGTTCGTGTTTTTTTTTTTCTTCAAAGTATTATAAATTTATTTAAATTTTTACACCTTAATAATTTATATAAAGTAATATAAATTTATATAAATTTTTACACGTTAATAATTTATTTTATGTATATTTTTACATGTTCGTGTATTCTTATCGAGTTTATGTTATTTTTCGTGTTGTGTTTTACTTATTTTTTTTATGTTGTGTTCGTATTGTGTCTCAATTCATTTTATATTTTACATAGTTTGTCATTGTAATTCGATTTAGGGAAAAAATTGTTTCATTTAGATTTATCTTTTAAGCTGTCTTTATAAATTGTTTAGAACTTTAAACTGTTATGAAACAGTTCTTTTTTTGCTATTTTATAAAATTAATTTTTTTTTTTGTTTAATTGTTAATTTTTATTTTTAAAAATGTTGTCATCGTATATTTAATATTTGATTTTCGCGGCATCGCGTGGGTATCATTCTAGTGATAGTTTAATATCTGTGGTGGTGGTGGTGAAACTCAATTTACTCTTTTTTGTTTTGGTTTGGTGCACTTGTACAGCATGCATTGCATGAGAGAATGAGACCCTGGATTTCAAAGAAAATTACAGAGTTTTTGGGAGAGGAAGAGAAAACACTGGTAGATTACATTGTATCGGGTACTCAGGAACATGTTAAGGCATCCCAAATGCTGGAGCTGCTGCAGTCTATATTGGATGAAGAAGCAGAGATGTTTGTGCTTAAGATGTGGAGGATGCTTATATTTGAAATTAAAAAGGTAGAGAGTGGTCTGTCATTGAGGCCAAGATCCTGATTAGGGACGGACGGAGATTTTGTTGTACTGTGCTTGCTTGGTTGGTTGGTTCCCGTGTTGCCGCCGCCGCAGGACTGAGATTTTGATTACGCCATCCAGGTGAGTCATGTATGCCTTTTAGGCCTGTTATTTTAAGACAGAATTAGGGAATAAATAATAGACTTGTTGAGTTTGTTACTTCTAAGTACAATTCGTTCTTTATATCAAATCAACCCCTTTTCCTTTTTGTTTTGCTTTGCTGATTTCACCTTTTTTGGCCGCTCTCTACGGAAGAGCAATATTTTGACATCCTACCTCACCTCACTCGTTCATTTTGGCTACCATAATGGAAATGGACTATCTAATGATTCATGTTCAGCAAGTATGTGAGTGAGGTAGTATTTTCTTGTTTAAATGATCTGTTACCATTTTCCCATCTCTACTACTGTATATGAAGATCACGATCAATTTTTTTAATTTTGTTTGTGAAATTATAAAATTTTATTATTAATATATCAAAACGAACTTTTATATATATATATATATATATATATATATATATATATGAGGAGGAATTCACTTAGATTAGTGTAAAACTAAATTAGTTCTATACACTTACATAAATTTTTTATATGTTTTATGTTTTAACAAACAGACTGTTGGATTTAACAATATAATTATACTCGTCGTGCACGTAAAGTTTCGAATCGATTTGATATCTTTATCATATCGATCGAGAATATTGTCTTTTTCAATATATATTTAACGGTTGAAAATTTTTTAGATCGACCAAATAGTTAGACATTTTTAATTTACTTGAAACTCGACGTGCAATCTATGTGAATAAAACATGAAATATGACAGTCGGATTAAATAAATATAAATCGTATAAAAAATTATGTAAGTGTGTAAAATTAATTTAATTTTATACTAGTGTAAGTGGATTTCTCCTCTCTTTATTTATATATATATATATATATATACATATATTCTTCTAACAATTATCACTATTTAAGTGGGATAACGCTTTTCACGTATTTAATCCACGATATTCTTCTTATGAATAATTAAATGATCACGTGCAACTGTGCAAGTAAATTAAATTTTATTTGTTAAGGTTTTAAATTTCTTTATTTTTACATCTATATTATTATTAAAAAATTATTTTCATTTTTATATTAATATTAATATATTTTTATAATTAAATTTTTAAATAAAAATATTTTTTATCAATAAATAATAATTTGAATTGAGTTGGCTCGAATTGAAATAGTTTTTATTCAAGTTCGGCTTAATACAGATTTGGCTTGTTGGACCAGACAAATAATCCGACTTTTGTAGTTTAGTGGAAAGCTTGATGGCTAAATTTTACTCTCTTTTGCTAATGAATCTTGCAAACGAAATTACCCGTCTTCTGGTTTGGAACAGTTTATCCTATAGGCTGCAGCACAAACTAAACGGGGCACATCACCATGTCACCTGAAATTAGTGAATTAAAAATCGAATTCGATTGAATTAGAAATTGGTAAATTGTTCGATTCAATAAGTATAAATAAAGCAAATTTTTAATGAATTGGTCAAAACTTGATTAAACCGGTTAAAAACTTTATTAAATTGATAATTGAATCGGTTTTAGATTTATTATTTTTTTTCGTAAATTGTGAGATTTAAACTTTAAACTTTTAGTTTAATATTAAATATTATACCATTAAGTCATATGTATTCTTTGTTATGTATTTACTATATAATAATTATTCAATATTAAAATTATGTATTTAATATTTAAACTTTTTTTAATTAAATCGGATCGATTGAATTGATTGAATCGATTAAATAAAAAATCGATAACCCTATCAGTTTAATTTTCGACTTGATTTTTTATTCATGGCATGAAATTGCAAATTTGTGGAGTTTTACTGCTTAACATAATAGGCTTAAATATATATATATATATAATAAAATAAAAACCTAAACTAAAACTAAATAATTATCCAAGTCGCTATCGTTTTATTGTAATAAATTAAGCTCTCAAATATTTATTTTCACTCAATTGAACTCTTGATTGGACAAAATTTGATTAATGATCATCATCAATTTTCATTCAATCGAGCTCAATTGGATGAAATAGATGTTTGATGGTTCAAATTTATGAAAATAGACATTTGAAGATTCAAATGGATAAAAATGAATATTTGGGGCTCAATTGATTCCAATAAAATGATAGAGACTTAGATGATTATTTAGTTTTAGTTCAAGAGCCTTTTTATACTTAAGCCAACATAATAGATAATACCATCTGAAAACTAAAAATTGGTTATTAGTTGCAGCTTAATTCCATTTGCAAAACTGCCAGTTTGAGAGGTGGCATAGGTCAAAGAATGAAAGTCTTGACTCTTAACCTATGTTTAGATTGAGATAGGGGAGAGAAAGGAAAGAAAAGTAAAACAAGGATTTTCTTTGTTTTTTCTTATTTGGATAAAAAAAATTAAATAAAGGAAAGTGAGCATAGTTGAGCACCCTTCGTTTTTTCTTAAAATACTCATTTTTTGAAAACCCTAAGGCTATGTTTGGATAGATGTTAGGAAATAAAATGAAAAGAAAGGAAAGGAAGGGTTTATAAAGGAAAGGAAATGATTTATTCTTTCCTTGTTTGGATAATTAAAACGTGTTAGGGAAAGGAAATGAATGTTAATCTCAATCGTTTGGTTAAAGTGTGAAAAAAAAATAAAAAGATACATTATAATATACATTTTCAATTATACCTTTTTTTAAAATTAAAATAATAATATAAATATTACACATCAAATTATAAAAAAATAAATAATATATTAAAAAAATATGACTGCAACATAAAAAAATAAGAATAAAAAAATTGTTATAATTTTCAACGTCAATTTCATGAAGTATATAAATTTAAAAATAAAAAAAGTAATTTGATGAATGTAAAATGAATAATATGAACATTTTATATTAAAAAAAAAATTGGCTTTCCTTTCCCCTCCATTTCTCCCAATTTGGGGTCATTAAAAAATTAAGCGTTTGAGAGAAAGTGAGGGGTGCTCAACTCCCATCACTTTCCTTTATTATTATTTTTTTCTTATCTAAATAAGGGAAAACAAGAAAAATGTTTTTCATTTTTTCTTACTTTAGTTTCCTTTCCTTTCCTTTCCCTTCCCCTACCCCACTCCAAATACAGGCTAAATCGATAGGAAATGAAGGGAAAGGAAAGTAAAGTAAAAAAAAAAAAAAATTAATATAAAATATCCATATTACCCATACAATATTCATCAAATTACAAGCAATATTATAAAAAATAATTTTTTCATTTCTAAACTTATATACTTCAAATAATTGACATTAAAAATTATAAAAAAAAAATTTATTATCATTTTTTTATATTACATTCATATTTTTTAATGTAAAATTTATTTTATTTTTTATTATTTGATTTGTAATATTTATATTGTTATTTTAATTAAAAGGTCAAATTTTACAAGCAATCCCTTTACTTATGTAAAATGACGGATTTAGTCCCTATAAATTTATTTGCATAAATAAAATCCCTTTATTTTTTATAAATTATCAAATTCAATTCAATCATTAACGCTATCAAATTTTTTTCGTTAAATTTGCTGATTTTTAACCACACATGTTGTATTTGTTGTTATTTCTTCTTTTTCCAAAAAGAAAAAACTCAAAAAAGGAAACCAAAAATTACAGTCATGATCCGACGACCCTTCTCCTTCTCTCAATTTTGTCTTCCTCACTTGTCCTCTCTCTCCGAAGCCTTGTCCCCTTTTTTTAGTAAACTTATCAAAATAAAGTTGTATCAAACTTATCCACCCTCCGTTGCTGCATCTCTCTCTTTTTCTTCCATCCCTTCACGTTACTTCATTATTGTGAGTTCAAAATGCCATGAAGATGAACCCTGGAAAATAAGAAAAAAAAAAAAAAAAAAAAATCTCTTTAAAAACTAACCATCTCATCCATTGATTTTCAAGAACTCAAAAGTTAGCGATGCACAAGATCATTCACTTCAAATCCCCATTTTTTCACTTTAGAACAATATTTTCTTAACCCCATGTTTTAAACCATTTTTTCTCTTCAATTGTTTGTTAAAATCTCCAATTTTTACTACTTCTCGTTTGCTTTCACATAAAATCCATAACCAAAAACCAGTTATTTGTGTAAGAAAGAGCAATTGAATATATGGGTCTGAAACGTTAACTAAATTCATGCTCGAATTGATCTTATTTTTTTCACTTTTCCTTTGCTTTCACAAGAAACCCATAGCCAAAAACCAATTATTTGTGCAAGAAAGAGCGAATCGGCAATGAAACTAATTCAAATATAAAATGACAATGAAAAAAGTGTTGTTCCTTTTTAATGCAAGTCGGCAATCACCATTTCTTTAATCATATTACGCTGTTAAATTAAACTTTATTTGGACAATGTGTTAACCCTTTTCAAAATCAGCATACAAAATGATATGGGAAATGGCTATAATCAATTCCATTTGTATCCAGAAAGTCTCCCATAGCTAAAAGACATAAGCTTTTATGCACCTTATAGACATTTGCCTTGTGTACATCCGGAGTAGAAAGTGTTTATGGACCGGGTTAATATTGTATCAATATCATATATTTATTAAAGTTTGACCTGACTTGAAATATGAGTTTTAAATTTTACTCAATTCCTTCCATATTTATAAATGAATAGTTCAAATCAGATTTATCCACGGACCAGGTAGTCCGATAGGCTTGGTTCGTATTGGACCGGGCCTAGATAAAGTATTTTTGTAATTCGGCCTGGTTCGGCCCGAATTACTTATTAAATAAAAATATTATTTTATTTAAATTTAATTATAATATATATATGATTTTTTAATATTTTAATATTTTATAAATAGTAAAACGGTCTTACGGGCCGGCCCAAAACGGGTTTGGGCAAGGGAAAAAAATTTCTCAAGCAGCGGCCTGGCCCGGCCCAGTCCATGGACACCTCTAGTTCAACCCTGTTTAAACCCGTCTATTTTTTTTTTCTAAAAAAATTTAAATATGTTATTTTTTTATTTAATTTTTAGTAATTAAAATTTTTTTTTGTTTCGTTTATTAATTTTTAAAGTATGGATAACTTAACAAGGGTAGGGCTGTTGTGGATTTACCTTCTTTTAAAAGGGCAAATCGTGAAGCATTACCCTCCATTATAAATGTCTTTGTTTTGTTTGCCACCCTAGATTTTGCATTTTCTCAGACTTTCAGTAGGTAATTTGCATTCTTGATATTAAAAGTTCTTCCTCCACAACAATCATCACCACTCCGTCTGAGTTCCAAGTCTTGATGCCTTAACAAATGTATAATTTTGTTGATCATAATTAATAGGTTTGTGGATTTTACTTGGTGGGTTAGCGGGAGCTATGATCATAGTAGTCATTGCTACATGGACCTTCTTCAAAAAAAAGGAAAGAAGAAAGCCTCCCTGCTAGGAAAGATGGTACTTTTTTTCCGCAAAATTATTCAACCAGGCTAAAAACAGATTACTAATAGAATTCTTCTTGTTCTTCTTCTTTTTGACAGAATCGGATTAATCATTCTCTGAGCATTCTGGCTCTTAGAAGATTTCAATGAAAGAACTTTATTCAGCAACAAACTATTTCAATGTATCAAACTTCATTTGCCAAGGCATAGCTGGTTAGAGCCTACCTATCTAATTCTAGTTCTAGACTGATGGCTTCATTAAAAAAAAAAAAAAAAAAGCATGTAATAGTGGTGTTGTAAATTTTTAGGTCCTTACAAGTTTAACAATACAAGGAGATAATGAATGGGCTCCAGCAGATGCAGCACCCATTTAAACGCTAAACAATTTTTTCAAAGGACAAGCACAGACGCATGGCAACATGTACACTTATTCTATGCACACCACAGGCTTGCATATGCATGTTGTAATAAATATTTAATTGCAATACTGCAAGAAACATAAAGGCAAGTGCTGCAGAAATATCTTCCGGTTGAAGTGCCAACCTATGTTGCTCCAACTCTTAATTTTTTTTGAAGTACCCGTGTCTGACGTCCGTATCAGACGCATATCCGGACATGGGTATGGGATATGATCCTCCAAATATATGGAAATCTTGAAAAAAATTGAACATACCCGTGTCCGACACTCACACCCTAGTCCAAGTAACATAGGTGCCAACGACAAGATGCAGAAGGATTGATAAAGATCTCCATCTTGTAATTAAAGTCTTTTACTTATGCTGTAGGAAATCCTAGCAAAGGTAATGCTTGACAGCTTGAGTCATAGTCACTGTAGGTAAAACCGGGTAGATGCTGATTAACATTGAGAAGCAAATTGTATTTGTGTCTTGGACATAAGAAGGTCCTGGGACAAAATTCATAGAACCCTAATGTTTGACACAGAAAATAAGCAAAAGAAAACTTGAACTAAGCAACCATTTTTTTTCCCTTCAGATGCAGATCTCGTATCCTGATTTCATTCTGTTACGATCAGGAAAAGTGTATAAGGGTCTTCTCCCAAATGGTCTGCACGTTGCCGTTAAGCACATAATTAATGGACAGATAGAAACTTTTGTCAGGGAAGTCAGAAGCCTATCTCATATCCTGATTTCATCCAAACCTTGTAGCTTTGCTTGGCTATTGTGAGAATGAAGATTGAATGCTTCCTAGTTCCTAGTCTATGACTCTACGTTACTCGGACTTGGGTGTATCTGATTCGGGTATGTGTCCTATGTTCAATTTTTTTTAGATTTCCATGTATTTGGAGGATCATATCCCCATACCCATGTCTGGATATGCGTCGGATACGGATGCTTCAAAAAAAAAATGAAGAGTCGGAGCAACATACTACGAACTGTGCCATCATGGGAACCTCTCAGAGTGGCTATATGGCATGTGGAATTAATGTCATTTACTGTATTTTGTTACATGAAGAACCACTCACTCAAAGATATTGAGCAGGAAAGGATAAAAAGTTCTTTCATGGATTCAAAGACTCAAGATTGCAATTGACAGTGCAAGGGGCCTCTGGTTTCTCCACACTTATCCAGAAGGTTGCATTGTTCATCGTGATATCAAGGTACATTCAAAGACCAAAGGAATCCACTATTCCCTTTTATCTTTCAATCATTAGTCTTCTCTAATTTCGGTATATGATGGTGTTTTCTGTTTTGTCAGCCAACAAATATCCTAATCAATGATAAATTTCAAGCAAAACTCAGCAGATTTCGGGATTGTCTAAAGTTATGGACATAGGTCAATCCCCATGTGAGCTCAGAAGTGAGAGGAACATTTGGTTATGTTACCGTAGAAACCACCGAGTGAATGCCTCTGGTGATGATTACAGTTTCGGTATAGTACTTCCACAACTTTTGTCAGGGCAGAGGGAACTTAATCTAAATCTGCACAGACCATTGCCTCTTAAGTAAAATGGTAACCAACAATTTCCATTAAGTTTATAATAGATGTCCATACTTCCGATCTATGTTACTTGGACTCGGAGTTGAGTGTCGGATACAGGTATGTGTCCGACACTGATATGCTCAATTTTTTCTAAGTTTTTCCATATATTTGAAGGATCATATCACCATACCATTGTCCAAATATGCGTTGGACATGGGTGTCGGACACGAGTACTTCAAGGAAAATGAAGAGTCGGAGTAACATAGCTTCCGATTACTAAGACCCCTAATGCATTTTTCTATTACTTCTCAGGCAAAAAAACTCACTAGAGAGGGGGACATAACCAAATTTGCAGACCCGAAACTTAATGGGGAATACAAATTTGAGGCTTTTGACCTTGTACTCAAGCTAGCATTGTCATGCACAGGGATAAAGCAGGAAAGGCAGTTGCATCCCATTTAACAATCAGATACTAAAGTTCTAAAGGGGAAATACAAGAGACATAAATCTTCATATTATAGAAATTGTTTTAGATAAACTGTACCACAATCTTACTACTGACATGGAAAAAGAATTGTACAAAACAGTTGATACTACAACTTATAAGGAATGAGTTTTACATCATTGTATTATAGTCTTGCGACCTTATTATCAACAACCTGTAAATAAAATTGCACAGTTGCACTGCTACAATACTTTTTGTTTTTCATGCAGCTTCATAAAATAAAAAAATAAAAAAAAGGCTGAAGCTGAGTGGATTAGCTCTTAAAAAAACCGAGCTAATTAAGAAAGCAAGCAATGTACAGACTTGCGTGTATTTACATGGAAAGATTGCAGGAATGAACAAACAAAAAACCAATAAAATGGATACCCGAAAATATTTGGGTTACCAATTTACCAAACGTGAACGAATGGTTGTCGTGGAAGAAGTGGAGTCACCGAAGCTGAGGAGCTGTTTTCATAAAACTCATGCAGAATCCTGATGATTGCACTGGCCTTTTTGCTAGCTCGAGATGTACCTTCACTAAGTTGGGAATACAAGGATCCCATAAGAGAAGGACTCTTCACCAAAGGAGAAACCACATCTAGACCGCCATTTACACACAGAGCCAACAACATGGAAACGCAGTACTCCTTCCCTGTCCTAGAAGTGGAGGTATTTAAAATCCCCACTAACAATTGCAAGGCTCCGCGGCGTAAAATTGCAACCGTCCCATCAACTTTCTCTGCTAGAGTAGCTAAAACTGCTAGAGAATCCGTTACAAGATCTTCCCTTTCAGAATCTTTCAAAAGATTCAGCAACAAAGGAACAACCCCAGCTGCAAGAACCCTCCAATGATTCCCGGGATGCACTAGAAGCCCAAAAATCGCAACCAATGCATTCCTTTTGCAACGATCATTTCCATTCTTAACCAACTCTACTAATCCTGGAATAGCCTCAGGATTTTCACCGATCAAAATCCTCTTCTCCTCAACCGAAGCAAGATAAAACAACGTAGCAGCCGCATATTGTTGAGCTTCAATCTTAAGTCCCTTTCTTAAAACATGGACGATCAAATCCAACCCTTCATTCTCCACTATAACACCTTTGCTTTTCGAATGCTTGGAAAGATTCAAGAGGGCAGCAATGGAGTTTTCTTGGGTGTTAGAATCTTCAGACAACAACAGCTTCAATAAATGTGGGACCGTGCCGGATTCCACCAAACAAGACCTGTTAAAAATGCTTGTTTTCGTAAGAACCCGAATCTCAAAAGCCGCCTTGTTCATCTCTTCACCACTTCCGTTAACAAGTTTGTTAACGAGAAAACCAGCCAACATCTTCACAGCTCCTTCTCCAGCCAAACTCCCCACCATGACTGTCCTCGAAATATCCCGATTCTTTCCGCCGGACACGACAACTGCGACGCCGTTTTCAGCACAATACTGTTGGATCATCCCTTTTAAGACAAGATTGGGAACCAATTCCGTACTGGTCAGCTTCTCGCCCGTCTTGGGACACGTGGCATTCCCCGACCTGAACCATTTTAAAATCGAACAACGATCGTAGGTGTGCCCCGTTGATAAAGTCACTGGATCGGACATCATCTCTAACGAGATCGGACACTTGAGATCATCACCGTTGATTCCTTTAAGACCTTCGGTGCTGTTACATTGGCCATTGAGATGTTGACTTTCAAAGTCAACGGAGTCAAAGATTACGCATCTGCAATAGCTCATGAATCCCATTAAGCTACCCAGAAGCTCTAATTCTCTTTTGGTTTCTCTATTGGAAAACTCGATTCCGGTTTCTGAATCCAAGAATTTAACTTCCTTATTACAATTGCTCCATTTATGAATCCCAAGATGATCCAGGATCCGTCTGATTTTAATCGGGTCGGGTGCGATTCCTTCCTCGAAATGGTTCAGGATCCGCATGAGATCTTTCACGGCTTTTTTATCTTCCGGGTCGGGCTCGAAAGTTGCTTTCCTAGCTTGCCTTATGATTAACTCAACCAACTCCTTGCCTTCATTTGACACGTCAACCGTTGAAAGAGGGAAAACATCCAGACCCGTCGCCATGCCACGAATCACGATCCGGAACTGGTTCGCAACCCGATCCGAATTCACCAGCATCCACGCTCGAGCCCCGTCGCGAGTGCAGTCTTCCAGAAGGTATAGAATTTTCTGGAAACTTAGATGCAGCTCCGACAAGTTGAGGATGACCGGGTAAGGTAGATCCGACGTGGCATTTCGGATCTCCTGGAGGAAAAGAAGAAGGTTCGTGATTTGACGAAACGTTTCGCGCGCGTTTCTCTTGTTGATGGAGAAAAACTTCGATTTGTAACTGCAAATGTCTCGACCAAGATCGATTAGCGAGTTTAGAAGAGTTACAGGAGAAATGGAGTCGCAAGGATGTGTCGCCGGGTATGTGAGAATCCGGCGACTCGACCCGTTCGATTTTTGGATCATTTAACAGAAACTACAAAAAGAAAAAAGATCGAAAAAACAAAGGAGATCGAACAAAAAGCTTGGTTTTGACTTTAGCGTTTGGATATACTTTTGGATTTTGAGTTTCTGATTTTGAGGCAGTTAGGCGGCAGGTATATATAAAAGGGAAGGAGGAATGGATTGTTGACTTGGACACGTGTAAGAATATTACTCGATGAGAGAGTTATGGTGGCAGATGGGCTCGTAGGGGTGTTGGAGATGGGGGAAAGGCTGCTTCGTAGATAGTTTCGAGCAGTGGATGAGCAAATGACACTGTGACACGTGGTGGTGAATTATGGAAAAGGCTCGGGCTTACGAAGGTACGTCAAGAGAGGTAGCCGACATGGGCTGCGAAATATAACGTGGAATTATTTTTAAAACTATATATATATATATATATTTTTTTTTTTGGATAATTCAAAACTAGAATTCAGCCTCTCGGGGGTTTTTTTTTTAATTTTTTTAATTTTTTTTTTAAAATTAATTAATAATAAAATTTTAAAATAAATTGTATTAAATAATAATTTTTAATTTTAAAAATATTAATATAATTGTTTTTTAATTATAAAATTAAATTATTATAATTATTTTCTATGAATTACGTAATAGAAATTCATTTTTAGTTATTATTTATATGTATTTTTAAATATATTTAAATCTTATTATATAGTGAATATTTTTATATATAGAAGGTAAAAAATAATAAATAAAAAATTAATTTTAAATTAAATTTTATTTAATAATAATTATTTATAAATTTTTATAATATTAATATAATTATATATTTTTAATTATGAAAACTAAATTTATGATAATTATTTATTTATAAATTACGTAATACAAATACATTTTTAATTATTATTTATATGCATTTTTTAAATATATTTAGATCTTATTATATATATTTATTTATAGGAGGTAAAAAATAATAAATAAAAAAATAAAATTGTGGTTTGTATTTTATTCTCTCGTTAGGTCGACTTTCTCAAATAAGTTAGCAGCAATTTTTTTTTTGTTAAATTAACGAAGTACTAACTCATTTTTATATTTTATTTACATATTTAATTATTCAAATAAAAAATAACTACAATAAAATTATTGTTTATATTTAATTATCTCGATTGATCAGCTTTCTCACTCTGGCCAGTAGAAAGTTTTTTTTTAAAAAAAACTCAGGTATGGATAATAAAACAACCCGCGAGTCAACGTTTGAACCAATCAGTTTAAATATATCATTTAAAAATAAAATAATATAAATTAAAAAAGTAAAACTAAAAAAAAAAAAAACTTAAAACTATAAAAATGAAAACTAAAAATATATATATATAAAAAAAAAATTGTCACATAATCATTAGAGAATTTTTCGACTTTCTCACACTGGTTAGCAGCAAATTTTTTTTTTTAATTTTTTTGCGAGTGAATCGGGTACGGATCCTAAATCGACCCTGAGTCAACGTGCGGATCGATCCTTTTAAATACATCATTTAAAAATAAAATAAAAATAATTAATAAATTAATATAAATTAAAAAATTAAAATTAAAAGAATTGAAACAAAAAATTAAAAAATTAAAACTAAAAAAAAAAAGCTTGACATGTGTCAAACTAAGAACCCTTTAGAGATACACCATTTGAAAATAAAATAAAAATAATTAAAAAATTAATATAAATTAAAAAATCAAAACTAAAAAAAAAATTAAAAAATTAAACTTGACACATGTCAAGCGAAGAAAGCTTGACACGTGTCAATCTTAGAACCCTTTAGAGATTCTTTTATATAAAGGTATAGATAAATAATAAATTAGTTTTTTTTTTTTGTTGGTATATGTATGAATTATTATCATTTATTAAAGGAAAAATTAGATCAATTACTGATATTATTATTACAACTAGAATTAAGCCCCCATTTCACTGGGGGGTTTTAATTTTTTTTGTAATTTTTTTAATTAATTAATAATAAATTTTTAAAAATAAATTTTATTAAATAATAAATTTTTATTTTTTATTTTAAATTTTTAATAATATTAATATTAATATAATTGTTTTTTTAATTATGAAATTAGATTATTATAATTATTTATTTATGAATTACATAATGCAAATTCATTTTCAATTGTTATTTATATGCATTTTTAAATATATTTAGATCTTATTATATAGTGCATATTTTTATATATAGAAGGTAAAAAATATTAATAAAAAATTAAATTTCCATTAAATTTTATTAAATAATAATTATTTATTTAATTATTTATAAATTTTAATAATATTAATATAATTATATTTTTTTAATTATGAAAATTAAATTTATGATAATTGTTTATTTATAAATTACATAATACAAATGCATTTTCAATTATTATTTATATGCATTTTTTAAACATATTTAGATCTTATTGTATATATTTATTTATAGGAGGTAAAAATTAATAAATGAAAAATAACAAAATAAAATTATGGTTTGTATTTTATTCTCTCGTTAGGTCGATTTTCTCAAATAGGTTAGCATTAAGTTCAATTTTTTTTTGTTAAATTAATGAACTACTAACTCATTTTTATATTTTATTTTGCATATTTAATTATTCAAATAAAAAATAACTAAAATAAAATTATGATTTATATTTAATTCTCTCGATTGATCAGCTTTCTCACTCTGACTAACAGCAAATTTTTATTTTTAAATTTTTTTTTCGAGAGGATCAGGTATGGATCTTAAATCTACTCGCGAGTCAACATTTGGACTAATCCCTTTAAATACATCATTTGAAAATAAAATAAAATAATATAAACTAAAAAAACTAAATTAAAACAAAAAAACTTAAAACTATAAAAATTAAAAATAAAAAATAAAAAAAATATATTAAAAAAAAGCTTGTCAGGTGATCATTTGGGAGTTTTTAGACTTTCTCACACTGGTTAATAGTAAATTCATTTTTTTTCTTTTTAAATTTTTTTTTTTGCCAGTGAGTCGGGTACGGATCCTAAATCGACCCGTAAGTTAACGTGCGGACCGATCCTTTTAAATACATCATTTGAAAATAAAATAAAAATTATTAATAAAATAATATAAATAAAAAAAAACTAAAACTAAAACTAAAACTAAAAAAAATTTAAATTTAAATTTAAAAAAAAAACTTGACACATGTCAAGCAAAGAAAACTTGACACATGTCAAGCTTTCACCCCCTTAGGGGATTTTATTTAATAGATTATTATTATAGGTATAGATAATAATTTATTTCTTCCATTGATAATAATAACAGTATTGAATTATTATATAATTATTATTGTATTACTCCTTATATGTTATAGAAAACTCAGATGCTAACTCATAACCAAGTTTAATACCAAAAAGCAGACTAAGAGGCCAAAGAATTTTTTTTTTTTGGGGTTCATACTAAGAAGCCAAAGATGAAGACAAGAAAAACACTGATTTGCATCTAAAAAATCTGTTTAATTGTTACAGACATTTCAAAATATATTATAAATAAATATACTGACTAAAATTGATCTGCCCATAACTTATATCATAGCTTCTACCCATCAAAAAAAATCAAAATTTATACACCTTTCAACCTATTTGCTCTTGATCTTTGAATTCTTATAAATCTATTTTGCCTTGCCTGCTGAAAACAAAAGCACCAACAATTAATAATATAAAATATCAGTCAAAATTATAAGAACAAAACCCTAAAGGTCAGTTTATTATCGATGATTAAAACAACAAACCAAGTATGATTAAAACATATATATATATATATATATATATATATATATAATTCAAGCAACAGTTTGAATTTCTCAAATCAAAAAAGAATAGAATAATAACACTACCAGACTAAAATATTAAAAGAAATAAAATACATAGCAAAATGCTCAAGTAAAAAGAAGAACAAAAGATCGATCTTTCGAAGAATAAAGAAAATATGAACTTCTTTAAAAATAAGAAGAAAAAAACACGATTTCTAAGAAAATCGAAAATAAAAAGAAAAAGAACATGCTGAAATAGAGAGCAAGGCCAGAGCCCATTGGGCATCTTCCATGGCAGAGAGTAAGAACTTAGCCTAGTGGGATAAAACATGAGCACAATCTTTTGATGATTGCATTGACTCAAATGCATTATGTGTGGGCTGAATCTACTAAACAGGACGAGTCCAACATATCCAAGAGACCAACACTAACACCTTAATTTCCCATGTTTTTCTTTTTTGACAATAAAAAAATGTGTTACTTTCACTTTATAATATTAGAATTTGCTCACCCACATATGTGTTTTTGCAACAAAAAAAAGTTTTAAAATGAAAAAGAAATTATTTATTGAAAATGTGGATTTTTTTATAAAAAATATGTTTTATGTAAATTTAGAATATTGTTTTTTCTACTTCCAATGAATGTGATATTTTTTCTTGTTAAAATATTGTTTTTTATGTAAATTTAGTAACGGAGTTGGTATCTGATTAACTTATGATATCAAACTTATTTAAAACTTTATAATATTGTAGATATATATACATAAATTATTATTTCATATATTGTAAATAGAGTTTTTAAATTTCAGAAATGAAATTAAAATATTATTGATAGCAAAGAAAAGGTGGGTTCCAAAACCAGGTGTAGTGTTCTCCTCAACGTGATTTACTAAAGCCCTTGCTAATGAAGCCAAGGTGATTTCCAGGTGATTCAATCTCTATCAAGCAAAGAGTAGGAATGGATTTTCAGATTTTTCTTTTTAAGAGAAAGATTGATTTTAATTAGAGAGAACGAGAAAGGGGTTTTTGGCTTGTCAATTGCCATGGGATAAAGAGACAAGGTTAGATAAATTTTTTTAATTTTTTTTAATTTTACTATTATTATTATGGTTAAGTTAAATTAGAAATTAAGGAATAAAAATCTTTAATTTGTAAATAAAAGAAGAAAAAAAGTGCCAAAATTTAGTTGATGTGACATAGGACCTAAATTAACGGATTGTCAAAGGGGTAAATTAGCATTCTCAAACTGAAAGGGACTTTGTATATTTTCCTACGTATAGTAATTAAAAAGCTCCTGAATTTATTGTTGAACATTTTCAAAATAACTATGGGATAGAATCCCATATAGGAAAAGAATAAAGGCAATAATGTTCTTTAAATATAGAGAAGTGAATGGCTTTAGTAGTTGGATAGCAAGTGGGCTCAAGTGAAATTGGACTATGGCTAGCTTGGATGGTCTAGCAATATATTAATTTTATTATAAAGGCACTTGGCACTTGGGCATTTGGCACGTGCACGTGTAGCTAATAATTAATTTTTTAATTAATTATTTTTTGCTCTTTTTAGACAAGAGCTGGTCGGATTTTCCAACAGATAGATTTGTTCAGACAGATTCGTGTCTAAACAATATGCTGCCTGTTTGTTTCAAACAGACAGATTTGTTCAGACAAGTCTTGTCTGTACAAGAAGCAGCCTATCTGTTTGAAACAGACTGATTCATTTAGACCAGTTGTGTCTGTACGAACAGACATGTAATAGCCTATAAATACTTCTCTGGTTTTCAGAAGTATACACACTGAAAAAATAAAAACATTATTTCGTTTTTTATTCTCCCTCCTTCTTCAAGATATTTCTCAGATTCTTCTATAAAGGATTGCTGCAGAAATTCTTTGTAAAAGTTTGATAGTTTTGTTATACACTGCTCAGTGGATTGGTTTCGTCAGTGCAATACGAAATCAGTCATTGGGCTTCATTGTATCCTCGAGGTTTATACGCCGGTAACTCCTTTGCACACCTACGGTGGGGGCGAATAAAACCTTAAAGATAGTGGCATTGATACACGCCTTGAAGCCTTGTTCGTATTGATTCCAGAAATTCTGTTCTAACAATTTTAAGGTTTTATTTCGGTTCAATAATGGCTACTACTGAAACTGGAACACTAAGGGAGTTAGCTTCCAATTTTGTGAAACTAGATCGTTTTGATGGTGGCAATTTTCGAAGATGGCAGAAGAAGATGCATTTCTTACTTTCAACTTTGAAGATTGCTTATGTTCTGAATACTCCCAGACCAGAAGAAAATGAAACAGAATCTGTTGCTGCAACCAGAGAAAGACAAAAATGAGACAATGCAGATTACATGTGCATTGGCCATATTCTGAATGGTCTGTCAGATGGCTTGTTCGATACTTACCAGAACGAGGCTACTGCAAAGGAGTTGTGGGACAAATTGGAGACCAGGTACATGACAGAAGATGCAACAAGTAAGAAGTTTCTTGTAAGTCGTTTCAATAATTATCATATGGTTGATGGTCGATCTGTTATTGAACAACTTAGAGAAATTGAAAGAATGATTAATCAGTTTAAACAGTATAAGATGAATATGGATGAAACTATTATTGTGTCCTCCATTATAGACAAACTTCCTCCATCTTGGAAAGACTTTAAAAGAAGTCTGAAACATAAGAAAGAGGAAATCACTCTTGAAGCTTTGGCTAATCATCTTCGAATAGAAGAGGAATACAGAAAGCAAGATCAGAATTATGATTCTGGAAATGCCAAAGTACATGTTGTGGAGGAAGGGCCGACCACTAAACCTGCCAAGAGAAAGTTCAAACAGATTGCTAGTGCACCTAAATTCAAGAACGAATTCAAGAAGAAACAAAAAGGCTCATGCTATCATTGTGGAAAGCCTGGACATTTCAAGAATGAATGTCGGTTCTTAAAGAAGAAATATACTTCTTCAAAAGCTGGTGCTACAGAAAAATTTGTGGCCATGATTTCTGAAGTTAATATGGTTGAAGAAAATGATGCATGGTGGATTGATTCGGGAGCAACTAAACATGTATGCAAGGATAAAAGCATGTTCACAAAGTTCGCACCAAGTGAACATGATAGTGTCTTATACATGGGAAACTCTTCTACAGCAACTATTAAAGGCAAAGGGTCTGTTGAACTAGAATTCACTTCTGGAAAAGTTTTAACTTTGAATGATGTATACTATGTACCAGAAGTTAGGAGGAATTTAGTGTCTGGAAGTCTATTGAATAAGTTTGGTTTTAAACTTGTATTTGAGGCAGATAAGTTTATTCTGTCCAAGGGAGGAACTTTTGTTGGGAAAGGGTATATGTATGAGGGTATGTTTAAACTCAATGTTATTAATAATAATAAGGATGTTGTTTCTGCTTATATGGTTGAATCTTCTTTATGGCATTATAGATTAGGCCATTTGAATTATAGAAAATTGAATGACATGTATAAGTTAGAATTGATTCCTGTTTTTAATAATAAAATTGAAAAATGCAATACATGCATGTTGACTAAGATAACCAGAAATCCTTTTCCTAAAGTTCAAAGAAATACAAAAATGCTTGAATTAGTACATAGTGATGTATGTGATTTGCATAGTACTCCTTCATTGAGTGGAAAGAAATATTTTGCAACATTTATTGAAGATTCTTCTAGATATTGCTATGTATATTTGTTGCATTCAAAGGATGAAGTACTTGATAAATTTATAATTTATAAATCTGAAGTTGAGCTTCATTGTGAAACTTTTATCAAGTGCTTGAGATCGGATAGAGGTGGAGAATATTATAGTCCAAGCTATTTTGAATCCACCGGGATAGTCCATCAAGTTTCAGCACCATACACACCACAACAAAATGGTGTGGCTGAAAGGAAAAATAGGGTCTTGACTGAAATGGTAAATTCTATGTTATCATATTCTGGTCTTGGACAAGGTTTTTGGGGAGAAGCTGTATTAACAGCTTGTCATATATTAAATAGAGTTCCTAACAAGGAAACTAAAATAACCCCATATGAACAATGGAAGAAAAAGAAACCAAACCTTGTTTATTTGAAGGTTTGGGGCTGTAGAGCTATAGTTAAAATTCCGGAACCTAAAAGGAAAAAGTTAGGTGAAAGAGGAATCGAATGCATATTTATAGGATATGCACATAACAGTAAAGCATATAGGTTCATGGTAATTGAACCAAATAATTCAATTTCAATTAACACTATTATTGAATCAAGAGATGCAATTTTTGATGAAACTAGATTTAAATCTGTTTCAAGACAAATACAGCCACTACAATTAAATCATTCTACAAATGAGAAAAAAATTCCATTGGAACAACGTGAAAATGATGAACCTTGTCAAGAAATAAGGAAAAGCAAAAGGATTAAAAAGACAAGAGATTTTGGACCAGATTTCTTTATGTTCCTTGTAGAAGGAAAATGTGAAAGCATAGACAGTCAAATTCCTTATTGTTTTAATGTGGAATCTGAACCTGTTACATATGAAGAGGCAATGAAATCTCAAGATTCTGCTTTCTGGAAAGAAGCAATAAACGATGAGATGGATTCAATAATGGGAAATAGAACTTGGATCTTAGTTGATCTTCCACCAGGTTCCAAACCAATAGGTTGTAAATGGATTTTCAAAAAGAAATTGAAGGTGGATGGAACCATAGACAAATTTAAAGCAAGGTTGGTAGCTAAAGGCTTTACACAAAAGCAAGGAGTTGACTACTTTGATACTTATGCTCCAGTAGCTAGAATTGCTACAATTAGACTCTTAATTTCACTTACCTCTATCTATAATTTGGTTATTCACCAAATGGATGTTAAGACAGCATTTTTAAATGGTGAATTAGAAGAGGAAGTATACATGGAACAACCAGAAGGGTTTGTTATTTCAGGTCAAGAGCATAAGGTTTGTAAGCTTGTTAAATCCTTATACGGGCTCAAGCAAGCACCAAAGCAATGGCACCAAAAATTTGATGATATTGTTTTAGCTAATGGCTATACAATAAATGAATCTGATAAACGCATATATAGCAAATTTCAAAATGGCAAAGGAGTCATAATCTGCTTGTATGTAGATGACATGCTTATATTTGGCACGGATTTGGAACAAGTTGAGGATACAAAGAAATTTTTGTCAAATAACTTTGCAATGAAAGATATGGGTGTAGCGGATGTTATTCTCGGAATTAAAATAATCCGAGATGAAAGCACCATAGCATTGACACAATCACATTACATTGAAAAGGTGCTTAAAAGGTTTGATCTCTTTGATTGTATACCAGCATCTACACCTATGGATCCTCAAACAAAATTAATATCAAATGCTGGTAGGAAAATTGATCAGATGCAATATGCAAGTGTAATTGGTTGTCTTATGTATATAATGACATGTACAAGGCCAGATATTGCATTTGCTGTTGGTAAATTAAGTAGGTACACAAGTAATCCAAGTAATTTGCATTGGCAAGCAGTAAATAGAGTACTTAGGTACTTAAAGAAAACTATTAACTATGGACTATGCTATAGTGGATATCCTTCAGTTCTAGAAGGGTATTCGGATGCTAGTTGGATTACAAGCTTGGAAGATCATGCTTCTACAAGTGGTTGGATCTTCATTCTTGGTGGAGGTGCTATTTCTTGGGGTTCTAAGAAACAAACATGTATAACAGATTCCACCATGGCAGCCGAGTTTATTGCATTAGCTGCTGCCACTAAAGAAGCTGAATGGTTAAGGAATTTATTATATGATGTACCTATATGGCCTAAACCAATTTCACCAATTTCTATCCGTTGTGATAGTGAAGCTACTCTAGCAAAGGCATATAGCCAATCATATAATGGAAAGTCTAGACATATTGGGTTGAGACATAGTTTTGTCCGACAATTAATTTCTGATGGAGTGATCACTTAACCTTTGTGAGGTCAAGTGAAAACTTGGCGGATCCTTTGACCAAGAGTCTTGCTAGAGATATAGTAAATAAGACCTCAGAGGGGATGGGACTCAAGCCCATAAATTGAAGTCACCCATGATGGAAACTCGACTCAACGCTTGGTATAACGTCAAGTCTTGAGTTCAATGAGACAAAGTACATCATCTGTATGTGACTGCTAGCACTATAAATATATATAATATTTCATCCCAAGTAAAAGTGCTAGGTACCCGTAATGGTAAAAGAAGGATGAGCAATATACTCTTAATAGACCCATAACATAAATATGTTAGAGTGTTATAGTTACGGGAACACTCTCGATGGGATCTACCTATGTGAGTGTGAAGTGTGGCCGCTTCTAGGAGTTCAAGGGCTTAGCTCTAACAGCACTCATGAAAAGAGGACACAGACACATGGCCATAAAAGTGTCCCCGGATACTGTGCATTGACTGGTGTTGAAATCTTTGTGTGATACGTGTTCGGTTAATCAAATGGAATAGCTGGTTCAAAGCATAGTCTACCATGCAATTTCGGTTAACTTTAACATGTTTTCACTAAGTAAAGGTTCAATCGTAAGACACCTTCATTTATGCAATTGATTTCCAAAATTATCAAAATCTGGACTATTTTGAAAATGGGAGGAGATTGTTGAACATTTTCAAAATAACTATGGGATAGAATCCCATATAGGAAAAGAATAAAGGCAATAATGTTCTTTAAATATAGAGAAGTGAATGGCTTTAGTAGTTGGATAGCAAGTGGGCTCAAGTGAAATTGGACCATGGCTAGCTTGGATGGTCTAGCAATATATTAATTTTATTATAAAGGCACTTGGCACTTGGGCACTTGGCACGTGCACGTGTAGCTAATAATTAATTTTTTAATTAATTATTTTTTGCTCGTTTTAGACAAGAGCTGGTCGGATTTTCCAACAGATAGATTTGTTCAGACAGATTCGTGTCTGAACAATATGCTGCCTGTTTGTTTCAAACAGACAGATTTGTTCAGACAAGTCTTGTCTGTACAAGAAGCAGCCTATCTGTTTGAAACAGACTGATTCATTTAGACCAGTTGTGTCTGTACGAACAGACATATAATAGCCTATAAATACTTCTCTGGTTTTCAGAAGTATACACACTGGAAAAAAAAAACATTATTTCGTTTTTTATTCTCCCTCCTTCTTCAAGATATTTCTCAGATTCTTCTATAAAGGATTGCTGCAGAAATTCTTTGTAAAAGTTTGATAGTTTTGTTATACACTGCTCAGTGCTCAGTGGATTGGTTTCGTCAGTGCAATACGAAATCAGTCATTGGGCTTCATTGTGTCCTCGAGGTTTATACGCCGGTAACTCCTTTGCACACCTACGGTGGGGGCGAATAAAACCTTAAAGATAGTGGCATTGATACACGCCTTGAAGCCTTGTTCGTATTGATTCCAGAAATTCTGTTCTAACAATAATGTTCAACATTTATCGTCATCAGTCGAGTAACATTAATTTAATTAAAAAATTAATTAATTTTCTTTAAAAAAATATATTAATATCATATTTGGCCCATATATTTTTCATAAATTTTTAATGTAGTACTTATAATTTTAAAATGTGTAGTGTAATATCTATACTATTTTTGTGTGTAATAATGTGGCACACGAGATTAACATCGAGATAGTTGACGTGAATTTTATTCAATCACATATTAACACATGATAAATAATGACACATCATCACATCACATCAACATTATCTATCTCATTATAATATTATTGTAATATTCATGTGTAGCATATGTGACTTGACATGATACTTATATGAATGTCAAGTAAACATTAAATTTAAATATATATAAATGTTTAAAATATTTTTTTATTTTAAAAAAAATTTAAAAAGGAAAAAACTTTAAAAAATAAGTATAAATTTTATTTTTTTAAATAAAAAATAATATTTTTTTTCATCTTTTCGCTCCTCTCTTTTCTTTTTCTCTCCTGATCCCTCCATTTTGTGTGGGAATCCGACCATCATCATCGGTCAGATCTAGCTTACCAGAAAACAAGCCAAAACTGGCTTGAATCAGGCTAGAATAACTTTGTTAAAATTTCGATTTTTAAAAATTTCAAATTATAAAATTTAAGTAAAATATATTTATTCATGTCATTATACTTTATAAAACTTATACTTTTTTAAAAGTTTTTTCCTTTTCAATTCTTTTTTTCAAAAATAACTTATTTTAAAACTTCTTTCATATTTTTTTAAATTAACGTCATCGACATGTATGTCATGTATGCATTTTAGTATGATTTTGAATGATGATGACAAAATATAATGGCAACGTGTGATTAGATAACAGCCATATCATTTATATTATTTAATAGTGTTAATCACAAGTATTAGATTAACACACACAAAAATAATACATGATTACAGGTAATACATTAAACATTTTAAAAGTATATTGAAAATTTTTGTAAATATCGAGCCAAATATGACATTAACTTTTTTAAATACATTTTTTTTTTCAAAAACACTATGTGACGGGTTAAATTCTAATTTTATTTAAGAGCTTGGTGTATTCCATCCTTAAAAAATTTAACTTTTATTTATAAGAGAATAATTTATATTAGAATCATCCTAAAAAGTAAAAATTTTAAACATAAATAAAATATAATATTTTTAAATCGCAATCCGACCCATGAACAGAACTAGTGCCACATTTGGACCTCAAATATAATCCAAGTAAATTAACAAGCCGGTTCAAAGTTACATTATTTTCTCCTATGTTAAGGTTCTATTTGGATGGGCGGTGACCGGTGAGATTAGTTGCGGTGAGATTAAAAATAGAGGTGGAGGTGAGATTGAGTACTTTAGCGGTGAGATTAAAATCAGTTGTGGGATATGTGTTTAGATGCAAACGTAGTGTTGACGGTGAGATGAATTATAGTGAGAAGAGAAAATGATCCTTAAGGATATTAAATTAAAATGTGTATATATATATAATAAATAATTACAAATTATATTTATATTAAATAATAAAATGTATATTAAAATTATATTTATGTTAAATAATAATTAAAAATTATTAAAATTATATTTATATTAAAAAATAAAATAATTTAATAATTTAAAATAATTAATTTAAAACTTAAATAAAAAATAATAATGGAGGGAGTAAAAAAATTTTTTTCCTTCCATCAAAAGTCCAGTGAAGCCACTGGACACTTGCCCCTCCAGTCTAACTGGAGGGTTCAGTGGGAATTAAACTCTCACAGTGAGGACGCTGACCGATGGGGGAAATCCCTCACAAAGCTTCAAAGATTGCGATGGAATCCAAAAGAATCGTAAGCCTTCTGAAATTTCTAAGTGAGTTATACATTTTCCAGGCAACTTCCATTGGAAATCAATGCATTTGATCCCCGTTTGTGTGTCATATCATGCATCTATTTCTCAAAGCCAAAGCCAAGCTAACACACATGCACTTCTGCCCAATTTGTTCATTTTCCATTCACACTAAAAATGAGAAAAATAGACATCTCTAATGACCACCATACTTTCTTAATTCCCAATAAATCCTAAACAAGGATAAGCTTTTTTCTTCTTAATAATACTCAAATGGATTATTTGTTGTGTAAGATTTTTAACTTTCATAGGTGAGTTGATTACACCGTCTTTTTTTTCTTTTTTTGCCAAAATAACATATCAACAGTTAAAACTAATTGATTTTAACTGCCGTGAAATTATTGTATAAATTTTACATGGCCTATTTAAGGAATTATATATTTTTTATAACCTATAATTCAGTAAAAAAAAACAATTATAAAAAAAATGTCGCAGCTTAAGACAATGGAAGGAGTTGCATATGCTTAAATTCGAATTTCAAATCTGTTAGATATCCTCAAGTAAGTCTCGAATTCTAAGTCAGTAATATGTATCAGTTAATTGTATAAACTCCTTCTCCAAGTTTTAAAGATTTGTATAGGATCATTTTTCTTTCTTAAATAAATATGTCTAGGGTCTCCCAAGATAAAATATGGCAATACTGCATGAGAATAAGACTTTTATTGTACATAAGCAACCTAAGGAAGGAGGAGTAAGAACCAAGCTGAGTAACAAATAACAACCGAATGACCAACAAAAAGCTTGCTTCAGCAATGCTTGCTTGCTTTGCTTGGCCAATAAGATTATTCTTTTGTTTTGTCAGCTTCATTCAGGCTAGAAATTATGCTAGTTTAATTGTTACACCCCCAGAGAACTGTTTAGTTTTTTTACTTTTCTTTTCCTTTCTTTCAATTTTAAGCTTGAAGAAAGCCAAGGACTTTGAAGAAGAGGAAATGAAAAATAAATTGGGAAAAAAACTAGTTTTAAAGCTTCAGGTTGGGCCCATTACATTTAGTAATTGTCGAAGTCAAATGGGCCAACTTTTGAGCAGTCCCACGAGCTGTGCCAAACATCTCAAAATCAACCCACATGAATACATAGTATCACTGTCAGAGATCCTATGTGCACAGAAAGATACCCAGAAAAGGGTCGCCAGCTAGAAACAACTAAGCTTAGAATTTAGATTACGCCCTTTCCTTTCCATATAAAAACAAATCTGGATCTCTTTTCCTGATCATATCATCAATTTACAGAGAAAAATAAATGGCTATATTGCAACATATTTTGTTTCTCTGTCTCTCATTGCTTTGCTTGACGAATGTGGTTTCTTCACACAGCAGGCATTACACCACTCCTAGCGTTCCACGTTTAACAGACTTGTTTAGCCATGTCTCAGTTGATAAAGGTTTTTCCAACTTTTTTGGTGGACCAAATATCAAGCTGATCAACAATGGGTCCATGGCCATTCTTGCTCTGGACAAAACCTCAGGTGAATTAATCAAGACCCTTGTTTGGGTTTTCTTGGAAACCGAGTTGGCTTCTGGG
The DNA here is from genome assembly GCA_030761205.1 of Fremontodendron californicum. Classification (NCBI taxonomy): domain Eukaryota; kingdom Viridiplantae; phylum Streptophyta; class Magnoliopsida; order Malvales; family Malvaceae; genus Fremontodendron; species Fremontodendron californicum. The sequence continues at coordinate 7,435,538 of JAULJL010000007.1, read as the reverse complement.
TTTTTTTTTTTCTTTCTCAACTGCTCTTTCAATTATGATCTTTTTTCAGGGTCAGGATTGGCTTCTAGGAACAAATATCACTATGGATTCTTCAGTGCAGCAATAAAGTTGCCTGTAGGTCTCACATCTGGAGTTGTGGTAGCCTTCTATGTGAGCTCCTTTTCATGGTGGCATGCATTTAAACTTTGTATAAATCGATCGACTTGTTGTACTTTGGTTAAATATGCATTGGTTGACTGACTCTGATGGAAGTGAAATATATATATATATATATATATATGTGCAGTTGTCTAATGCAGACATGTATCCTCACAGCCATGATGAGATTGATATTGAACTGCTTGGCCATGATAAGAGAATTGATTGGGTCCTTCAAACAAATGTCTATGCAAATGGTGTCAGCGATGGAAGGGAAGAGAAATTTTATTTCTGGTTTTATCCAACACAGCAGCACCATTACTACAGCATTCTTTGGAACAGCCATCATATAGTGTAAGCCAATTGAAACCCATATTTAAGCCCAAAAAAAAAAAAAAAAAACCCTGAAATTTTATTTGATTAACTTATTGGAATATATTAATGAACAGCTAGACTTGAACCAAAAAAAAAAAAAAATTTGCAGATTCCTTGTGGATAATATACCAGTGAGAGAATTCCCAAACAAGGGCAAATTGTTTACCGCATATCCATCAAAGCCAATGTCGCTTTACATAACCATATGGGATGGGTCGCAATGGGCAACTCATGGAGGGAAATACCCTGTACAAGTATGCACCATTTGTTGCTTCATTTAAGGACATGGAAATGGCTGGCTGTATAACAAATCCTACGCAACCTGGTTCATCTTGTTCCAATGGCAGCCTTTCAAGGATCGACCCTGTCCAAGGACCTGACTTGGTTAAGCTGTCAAATCAACAGATAACCGCCATGGATTGGGCAAGAAGGAAGCTCATGTTTTACTCATACTGTAAAGATACATCCAGATTTAAAGTCTTACCTCCGGAATGCAAGTAAAATTATGTGATTATAATGGAGTTTCGAAAACTTATATTCAAACTAGATCAGGGTAAGCATTAGGCGTGGTAAAGAGCTGTGATATGTGATGGGCGGCGAAAGGTCAATGCTGAGCTATCTCATTAATTAGAGCTCATTAATAAGGTAGTTAAGAATCAGAAGAGTTTATGTAGCTCATGGGTCGGGTCGAGCTCGGAATATTTTTAATATTTTTTTGCTCGAATTTTGGACGGACCAGAATTATTATTCATTTTTTAATAATTTTTTTATATACTTTTTTTAATTAGAATTTGTTGTCACATGCGTTCGCACGTGAATGCTCGTTGATTTATTTATTTTTATTATATAATTGTATATTTTAAAATAAATAAAATTAATAAAGTGTATATTAACTGAAATTTGCATTAACATATAAAGTTTATTTATGTGCAAATTATATCAAATTATTTTAATATTAACTATATCAAATAAAAGAATTCAATGTAAGTTTTAATTCTTTTTTATACCAAATAAATGGACTTACTTTTAAGATTATTGAATTTATTTTTTAAATAAAGCAATTTCATATAAAATTTAATTTTTATGTGATGAATATATTTAAACAAAAAATAGACATAAATATATAACAACATGAGATTTAGTTACTTAATAAACCTTAATTTTGCAATTGTTGTTTGATAAAATTTAACTTCTTATTAGTTTTACACATAATTTAATTGTTAAAAGTATTATCTAAAATGTTGTAATAATTATTCTTTTAAAAAAATTCTCATCATGATATTGAAATTTTCAATAATAAATTTTATTAATATTTATAATATAAAATCACAAATAAGAATAAAATATATCTTATTACTATTTGTAATATAATATAAAATATTTATATTATCAAAACTGATGTATTTATAAAAAATTTATATATTGAGCATAATGTTACACATTATATAAAAAATCAAAATTTGCATTAACATTTAAAATTAGATTAATATAAATTTTTTTTTTTTTTACTTTTTAAGTTTAATAATGAAAAATTTTAACTTTGAAAATAAAATAATTCAATGTAATTTTAACTTTTTTATTTATTATCATATAAATTTATTTAACTAAAGTCTTTTAATAGAATCAAAATTCTTATTTATAAATTGGATAAGTTTTATTAATATAGAAAAATATTAAAAATGGTAAATTATTAATATAATAAACAATAATTAATATTTTCGTTATTTAAAAGATTTTTTAAATTCGTGCTTTTATATATATTATAGATATATGAACAGTGATTCAACCCGTGAGCAGGTGTTGGATTGTCCAATCTTAAATCATATGCTTAATTTATTATTTTTTTTAGAGAGGAAAGAGAAGCCAAATCCCAAGTAAAAAACGGTGTACCATCATCGGAGCAAACATTCCGATGAATTATGCTTTGGTTTCATTCAACTTAGCATGTGATTTACTCTCTCACTTGGTAGAATTAGTTAATTAATCTTCATGGGATTCATTGATATGTTTAACTTGTGAATAATCTCACCATTTCATATCCTACTCTGTTAGCATTAGCACAAGTTTACTACGTTGCTCAATTTGCACGCCAAGAACAATCAAACAAAATTATTGGGTGAAATCAGAAGAAATTGCATAAGAATAATAAGTTTTTAGGCATCTTGTTGAAAATTACAGACAAGTTATTGAAAAATTTATACACTACATATAAAGAAAATTCCTTAAGGATCTCAACTTGACACGTGTCGAGTTTTTTTCTCGACATGTGATAAAGTTTTTTTTTAAATGATATATTTAAACGGATTAGTTCGCACGTTAATTTAAAAACCATACCCGACCTGCTCGAATTTATTTATTTTATTTTATTTTAGATGATATATTTAAAAGGGTTGGTCCGTATATTGATTCGCGAGTCGATTTAAGATTCGTACCTGACTTGCTGAAGAAAAAAAATTAAAAAAAAATTATTTTATTAATTATTTTTACTTTTAAGTTTTTTATTTTAGTTTTAAATGATGTATTTAAAGGGGTTAGTCAGTACGTTAACATGCATATTGATTTAAGATCCGCACCCGACTCGTTTGGAAAAAGGTTAATTTTTTATTTTATTTTAAATGATGTATTTAGAGGTTGGTCCGCATATTAACTCGCGGATTGATTTAGGATTCGTATCCAACCCGCTAAAAAAAATTAGAAAAAACAAATAAACTTGTTACTAATCAATGTAACATTCCGATGAATTATGCTTTGGTTTCATTCAACTTAGCATGTGATTTACTCTCTCACTTGGTAGAATTAGTTAATTAATGTTCATTGGATTCATTGGTATGTTTACCTTGTGAATAATCTCACCATTTCATATCCTACTCTGTTAGCATTAGACCTGTCCATAAGTCGTACCGGGTTCGGATTAGGCCTAGTTAGGGTATTAAGACCTTTCATGTCTGCTCAAGCCCGACCCGAAATATGAGTAATATTATTGACCAGGCCCGGCCCGAATTGTCAAAGGGATGTCCAGGCCCGGCCCGCTCATTTTGCATGCAAATTTTACTTCTTGGGCATATGCACTGCAACCAACCATATATTGTCTCTGCCTCTATTTTTATGGGAAAACCAACAGCTGTATTTTTACAGTGATGAAACAAAATGAGTTGCAGGAACAACAAAATATTATCAGCAAAATAACTGCGTATGGTTTATATCTCTAATCATATTAATCTCAAATATTATAATAATTATAATTATTTACTTGTTGTATCATTCCAATATATGACTTTGCTTAAACTTGATTCTTCTTTTCCCACTTAAGACAAATGAATGATGATGAGTTCTGAAAGAAAGTTTACTTTTATTTCAAACAATGCTTTTGTGAGACATGTGCTGAAAGGAAGAACAGTGTGGCAGGTTCAACTTTCCCCAGGAAGCAGCTGGACATGGCGTAAAATGCTTCAGCTGAGGGCTTTGGCTTTGAGGTTCACCTCCAACCAGAATGGTGCTCTAACTTGGAAGTTCCCTGGGAACAGATTTATGGTGGCTAAGGTCTGGAATGATCTCAGGCCTAGGCAGGACAAGGTGGAGTGGGATAAACTGATCTGGTTTCCATCTCATATTCCTAAACATGCACTGGTAGCTTGGATGGCTATATTGGACAAACTGCCTTACAAAGAACAGATTGATGTCATGGGGCATGGAGGTGGATGGCAAATGTGAGCTATGTCAAACTGAGCAAGAAACCCGGAATCATATATTCTTCGAATGTGACTATTCAAAGGAAATCTGGGGGCATATACTATGCTTATGCCAACTTCATAGAAGCATAAGGAGCTGGCAAGCAGAGCTGCAATGGGCAGTAAACAGAATCAGAGGAAAAACTCTCATTTCTGTTATTTTGCGTTTATCATGGAGTGCCTTTCTTTACTCGATCTGGAGGGAGATAAATAATAGGTGTTTTAATCGCCTTCAATCCACACAAGGAGCCATCATTGAGCAGATAAAAGAGATCATCAGAATGCGATTGTTGGGGCTCAAGAACATTAGTCCTGATGAAGTGAACCGAAGATTGGATGCAGATTGGGGACTGTCTCTTTTTTCCTAGGATCTTTGTCCATTCTGGTATAGCTTTAAGTATTGCTGAAGTATGTTGCTATTGTTTCCTGATTGATTAGTGATCTTAAGTTTTGTTCAAGTATTGTTTAAGTATGTATAGCTTTAAGTACATGTTGCACATGACGTTGGATGTAGCAGTTTAACTGCTTTCTGGATAAATAAAACACTTACTTATCCAAAAAAAAATGCTTTTGTGAGACCATATGCTAACAAAACTACATTCCTCGTCAAATGAATATCATCATAGCTGTCATGCTCACTTCGCATACTATTCGGATCGGGTCGGGTTCGGGTTTACTATTCGGATCGGATAGGGTTTGAGCTTGAAATTCTTTGTCAAGGTCTGTCCGTTTAGAAAATGGACTTTTCATTTTGTTCAAACTCATTTTTCGGGCTTAATATTTTTATTCAAACCCTCTCAAATATCGGACGGATCTTCGAGCTTGGACGGGTAACCCAATCCTTAGACAGATCTAGTTAGCATTAGCACAAGTTGACTACGTTGCTCAATTTGCACGCCAAGAACAATCAAACAAAATTATTGGGTGAAATCAGAAGAAATTACATAAGAATAATAAGTTTTTAGACATCTTGTTGAAAATTACAGACAAGTTATTGAAAAATCTATACGCTACATATAAAGAAAATTCCCTAAGGGATCTGTCCGCATATTGATTTAAGAATCGTATTCGATCCGTTCGATTTTTTTTTAATTTTTTTTTAATTTTAAATGATGTATTAAAAAGGATTGATCCGTACATTGACTCGCGAGTCGATTTAAGATCCGTATCTGACTTGCTTGAGAAAAAAAAATATTTTATTAATAATTTTTTTTTTTTTTTACTTTTAAGTTTTTTATTTTAGTTTTAAATGATGCATTTAAAGGGGTTAGTCCGCATGTTAACATGTGAATCGATTTAAGATCCGCACCCGACCCATTAATTTTTTTTTTATATATATTTTAAATGATGTATTTAAAGGATTGGTTCTCACATTGACTCGCGGATTGATTTAGGATTCATATCCGACCGGCTCGAAAAAAAAAAAGGTTAAAAAAAAAAAAAAACTTGCTACTAATCAATGTGACATACGTGCTAAGCTCATTTGCTTGATTATTGCTACTAATCAGTGTGACACACGTGTTAAGCTCTTTTGTTTGACAGTGAGCTTTTTTTAAATTTTATTTTTTTAGTTTTACGTCGACTTAACAAGAAAATAAAATATAAATCATAATTTTATTTTATTATTTTTCATTAATTATTTTTTACCTTCTATAAATAAAAATATACACAATATACAATAAGATCTAAATATTTTTTAAAAATACATATAAATAACATTTGAAAATGCATTTATATTACGTAATTTATAAATAAACAATTATCATAAATTTAATTTTTATAATTAAAAAAATATAATTATATTATTATTATTATAATTTTTAAAAAAATTAAAAAATAATAATTATTTAATAAAATTTAATTTAAAATTAATTATAAACATTATAAAAAAAATTCAAAGAACCGCTGCGGAACGCGGGGCTTACTTCTAGTAACATGTAAAGATAATTTTGGAAGAAGCTTCTAATGAAAGAGTCAACATGGTGCACATATCAATGGAATGTTAATTTTATGTAATAATAATAGCTATTAAGATGTGTAACCAAGGCAGAGCTTCTCAAGATGGACATACTTACATGAAAAGAGAAATTTCAGACATTTTGTGATGAATTTAATTTCAAGTTGATTTACTTTTATAAAGTTATAGAAATGAGGATTATCGCATTTTTATTTTAAATTTCAACAGTAATTTTTTTAAAATATTCAATCCATTCTCATTTCCATCCCTTATTTATATATATATATATATATATATTTTTTGATACATTGATTATATATAAATTTATTCACTATCAGTGAATCAAATGATACCACTTCATTAAAAAATTTTAAAAATAAAAATAAATAATTTTAATTTTAATGAGATAACATAATCTGATTCAGTGACGGTGTATAAATTTATATATTGTCACTTCATCAAATATAAACTCTTAAAAAGAATTTGATACAAAATACTTATGAAAAATCAACAATGATTTATGCTTAGCTCATGCTTATGTGTTTGTGATGTTATGGCACTATAACAGATTTATACGCAATTAGTCATTAGTAATTTCACGTATAAAATGTTTAACAATCATTAGTAATTTCACTTATAAAATGTTTGTTGAATTTTTAATTTTAATAATTAATATTAAATTTTGATAATTTTAAATATTAAAAAAAAAAAGTCACATCTATAAAGTGAGGTAGATAAAAGAATAGAGCCATAAAGGCTGCTCAACCACCCTCTGATTTTGTTTACTACAACACTTGTCCTTGTGGTAAACATTCAATCTTAAGGGGAAAAAAAAATACTGCTACTTTAAAAGAAATTTTTTTCTTTCTAAAGTCTAAATTGTAATATCACGAAAATTATAATGGTTTTGATGTAATTATAGCAAAAATATATACTACAGGGCAATTCTGCCACTGGTGAAAGTAGAGTAATTATTTGATGACAGAATAGCCTTGAGAGGAATGGAGATTGTAAATTTGTAATAGGATGTCAAGTGAAATTTTAGTAATTGTCACTCAAATGGAAGAGTTTCTTTTCATTTTTTTGAGGTTGATTCCTGCGAAAAAGAGACCAAATGAGCAACGTTGATGTCTTGTCCGAGCAAAGCTGGATTTATCATATTTAGAGACCCAAAAAAACCTTATTTCACCAAATTCTCAACAACCACCATAAATTTTATGACAAAACCAGCAACTCAATTATTCCTGCAATCTTCTCTTTGACTTCCGCCAATTAAGGAAGCAAAGAAAGAAAAATGTAAACGTTGGTAAAAGGGATCTATATCCAAGCTGGGTTCTTCAAGGGAGTGACAACAGCCTTCACTTGCAAGTAATTGCTGAGAGAGTGAATACCCTTTTCTCTTCCATGTCCACTCATTTTGTACCCACCAAATGGAATAGCTGCATCAAACACATCATAGCAGTTTATCCAAACTGTTCCAACTTTCAATGCGCGACTCAAGGTGTTGGCGGTGTCTAAGTCTTGTGTAAAGACACCGGCAGCCAGTCCATAACTTGTACTATTTGCCCTTCGAATAACCTCATCGATGTCCCTGCAATTAAGGAAAAATTATTAGATCAGTCGAGCCTAAATTCTGTTATAAATACGATAAGATGCATAAGGCAAGGTTGATTGCTCACTTGAATTTCAGGATAGATTGAACTGGACCAAATATCTCATCCTTTGCAATCAACATGTCTTCCTGATAAAAAGGTGAAAGTTTTATCAGTTACCTACATTATCATGTTTCAATAGCTTTCTTGGTAACCAGGTTACCAGTTGAAATTGTAAATGTAATACCTTTACGTTGGAGAAAACAGTGGGCTGAATATAGTAGCCCTTGCTCCCTATCCTCTCCCCTCCGGCTTCAAGAGTTGCTCCACTTTCAACACCAGATTTTATGTACCTCAAGATCTTTTCAAATTGTTCTGAATCAATCTGATTTGATTTAAGCATGCACTGGTATCAGTAAGTATGACTAGTAAAATGGAAGCGTATTGGAGAGAAACCCAGAATATAACATTGCATTTTCATTGATTCTCATTTTTGCTACTAAAGATTGATGTCCTTGAATATGGCTCAGCATTGTTCTAAATAATCTAGACTGGAAATTCTCATTCACAGACCACATGCTATATAGGTATTCGAATTAAAAGCACTTGGCATAAGAACTGCTACATGAAGAAATGGCTATCCATTTACCTGAGGACCTTGTTCAATTCCTGCCTTGAATGGATCACCAACACTACGTTTCATTGCACGTGCCTTTGCCTTCTCTATAAACTCATCATACACATTCTCATGTACATATGTAAGAGAGCCAGCACAGCAACATTGTCCCTGCAAATGGTTTATAAGTACAATTAATAAAAAGAATCCCGATTTGGAAATTGAGTTTGGTTTTAAAAAAGCATTTTCTCAGGCATACCTGATTAAAGAACAAAGCAAAGTGGGCCAGCTCAACTGCCTTGTCCACATCAGCATCCTTGCATACAATAAAAGGCGATTTTCCTCCAAGCTCCAACGTTACAGGCTTAAGATTGCTTTTTGCAGCTAACTCAAGGACAATTTTTCCGGTTTGAGTTGATCCAGTGAAAGCAAGCTGTAAATGGTTATCATTGATCTCAGAGGTACATTAAAAGAGTCGTGTAATAAAATATACATTTCTTGGATTACTTGTCTTCCATTCTATCTGATAGAATATAAAGAAATTTTAGTGCAGGGTTGATTGATAATTTTATTCCTACAAGTTGTACCAATCTTTTATGGAGATCAACTTATCTAATGGTAATGTGTGGCAAATCAACTCTTCAGAAAAAGACGGGTGAGAGGGGAGTTCAGCACCCCTTGTTACTAAGTCCCTTCATCAACCACTAAACTTATGGTTTTCAAGAAACATGAACATAAACTAACAGCTGGAAAACTGATAATTGATATCCAACTCCAAAGATGCCAAATTAAAATAGAGTAGATGAACAGCTTACCTACAGGCTACAAAATTAAAGTTCCTTGTCTAACTTTATAGATATTTGTAATGCATATTTTTGGTATTGATCAACTAAAACATGGAACAGTACAGTATCATATAAATACCGCTCCACTTTATTGATTTTAGATTGACTTACTATGGCTGCCAAGATAAAATAAAAATTACATGCAAAGATAGGGAGTTCAGAACAATGCCAGACATTAGTCTGTGAACCCAAAAAAAGATAAAGTTGATAATTCTTCAAGATTAAATGAGAGAAAACGCAAATTAATGTAGGAGTGACTAGTTCTTTTAAGGATGTAAAGTACCTTATCCACTTGCATATGACTGGCAAGAGCAGCACCAGCAGTTGGACCAAAACCAGAAACCACATTTAGAACACCTGGAGGAAGTCCAGCCTGTGAAAAAGATTCCCACTGAGAATGACTAAAAGATGAACAAATATATAAACAATCATTCAAGCACATTTTAGGAATTTAAAGATCAAATTACCAAACCATACACACAAGAAAAAAAATGTGTTTACATTCTAAAGAATATAATAACAAAATTTGCACATTCACTACCATGAAGTATCTGAATTCAATGTATTTAAATTAAGATATAAATTTAAGAAAAGAAAAGAAAAAAAAAAAAGTAGAAACAGGGTCTACACTGATGGTGAAATCTAAAAAAAAAATCACGAGGTACTAAACCTCGTGGTGAGAAATAGGTAAATAAGGTTATATACTCAAGAAACTACCTCGTGAAGTAGCTTGGCTGCGTAAAGAGCAGACAATGGTGTCTGCTCTGCTGACTTAAGAACGATAGTATTGCCACATGCTAGGGCTGGGCCGACCTTCCAAGCAAACATGAGAAGAGGAAAATTCCATGGAATAATTTGACCAGCAACACCAATTGGTTCATGTATGGTTTGCACATGGTGTGGACCATCAGCTGGAACTGTAAGACCATGAATCTTGTCTGCCCAACCTGAATAAACCAAAGAATACGGTGCGTCAGATATTGCATAAAATCAAACAAAATACTAGCAAATGATGCTTGAGATAGCAAAATTTTGAGCGTGATTTTCAGTGACTTTACTGACCAGCATAGTACCGAATTATACGTGAGATCATCGGTAGTTCAACCTTAGAAGCCTGTTCATATGGTTTTCCATTATCCCAAGTCTCAAGCGTAGCAAGTTCCTCAGTATGCTTGTCAAGAAGATCAGCAAATCGAAACAATACCATTGATCTTTCCTGGAAAACAATAGACAAAGTTTAACAGGGTTGAAGATTATTTAATATGATAGAAGAAGTAAAAAACTATGAAGTTACATAAGCAGTCATCTTTGGCCAAGGTCCTTCATCAAATGCCTTGCGAGCAGCGGAAACTGCTTGATTTATATCTTCAGCATCACCTTCAGCAACATGAGCAATCACATCCCCTGTCCTGGGGTCATATGTTGGAAAAGTTTTACCTGTTGGATTGTGGGATTTAGTAAACAAGTAGCTGAATAATAACTATCATAACATGCCTAGGTGACACATGTACAGGTACATCCACAACAATGTACAATTGGTACATGAATAAAGAAACAAAAAGCTCACCGGATGCCGAATCAACAAAGTTCCCATTAATTAAAAGCTGAGTGTAGTTCACTTTCACAGACGGAGTACTCGGGTTCTCAACAGCAGCAGCAGTGCTGTAACTAGAAACCACTTTGCCCACTCCACAGATCCTCCCTGGAAACAAAAATGAATTTCAACAATTAAGGCTAAGAACAAATACTAGTAGTAATAAAGTAGGAAGAACTAAAAGTAAGAAGCCAACGCCCACTAATATTTCGGCTCACAAACATTTATATACCTTTTGATGAAAAGAAGCACCCAATAAATTATTTGCAAAAACATGAAAGACCACAAGGAAAAAGGAAAGTAGGATGATAATAAATGCACTTGTTATCCCCATTACTACATCAAGATTCTTTCTTTCTTTCTTTCTTTCCTTCTTTCTTTCACTGTTGAGTTGCCATAAATGCACTAATTTCAGTTACAAAAAGAAAACAGAAACATGGATGCCTTTTGACATTTGGACTCCTGACTGACAGTACTAACGCATGCATATTTATATTGATTACAGTTCCATAACCCAAAAAGAAAAAGAAAAAAATAGTTTTTTTTTGCTCTTAATGCAGAGGGAAAAAATGCAATTTTCTTGCTAATTACTATATCAAATTAGTTTTTGACATGACAGGATGTTAAATTTATTGTTCAAGCATCCTCTTATTAAAGTTTAACCAAAAGGGAATGAAATTTTTGGAAAGTTTCTATCAGAGACAGAGCTGCTTCCCCCCCTTTACGGAAGAACTTTCTATGTAACTGTGAAGTTCATGTTGATTCTCTTACTAGACATAACAAAATGCATTACAAAAAAAAATTAATAAAATTTCCTTTCCTTTCTCATTACATTTTCTGAGCAACCAAACAAACACATTGCGAAAAAAATTCCACCAAACCCCAAAAGTTAAAAAAAATGATCAGATCAATTATAGCTAACATTCATATTTCGTTAAGATAAGAGTTCAGTTTCCATCTGTTTTCAAAACAAGGGAAAAAGTCAATGAAAAATATTCCACAGAAAGATGAATTAATCAATTCAAATACAGATACCTTTAGTAAGCAGAGGAAAAGAAGAAGAAGCCAATGAGCGAGAAAGCAAAGATGAAATCCTCCTAGCCGCCATGCTCGATTATCTAACAATCAAGAGAATTGAAACGAAATTTTACTTTTGTATCTGCAATGCCAAAAGGCTCTTTAAGTAGGCGTAGGCAGAGGAAGATCGAGGGAGTGGGGACAGTAAAGCTACAGTCGGGTGACATTTCTCAGTTTTTCGTGTACAGGTAATTGGTGCCACGTGGATGTCAAAGCTGAGAGAGGGTGGTTTAATTAGTTAAATCCAAAAAAGAGGGGGGTACAACTACAAATCTCCACAAAAGCGGCGCCTTCTGCGACTGAAATGAGAATTGCGTTGCTGCGCGTGCGTCGAACGAAGACTAATCCCATTTCTTTTTTTCTTTTTTTTTGTTGATAAGTTTGAAAGAAAGTACAGTTTAATTTCAATAGTTATGCTGGTAAGATTTTTGAATTTGAATTTAAGTAATTTGAGTTATCGAGCACATAGAGTTTGAGTATTTTAATGTCGATTTGAATAGTTTGCAAATTTAATTAAATTCTTTTATTTTTAATTAATATTAAAAAATTTTAATTTAAATTCGAGTTCGAATATATATAATCGAATTTAAAATCCAATATGAAAATTACATTTATTTTTTATTAAATAAGCAACTTTAATCAAATAAAATAAAATCATTTAATTTTTATTTCGAATAAAATTTAAATTAAAAAAATAAAATTTGATTGAATTCAAATTTAATTTTTAATTACGAATTTCGAATAAAATTTGATTGAACAACAGCGGGTGGAGGGTGGACCGGCACTCTAGAGTCTGGAGTTTTGCAATAGGCTTCTGCAAGTGCAAGGTCACGTCGGTGAATCATGCACCAATGGGAACGCGAATCGTAATGCCGATTATATTTGATTTTTTTTTGTCCTTCTCCTTTTCTTTTTCTTCTTCTGACGTCGAATGTGCCAACTTTCAATATCTGGAATGGTCAAGGTCAACTGAAGGTCACTGTAAAAATTTATAATTTATCGATTTTACTTTGATATGATAATATTAGATACGATATAAAAAAAATAATTAAAACACATAAAAAATACAAAACGATATGAAAAAATTATACGAACACGATACAAATATTCAAATGTTTTAAAATCTATATAATACGAATTACTAACATATCAAAATTTATATAAACATAAAATATCTTAAATACGATTATAATACAATAAAATATACTACATGAATTGCTAGATCTAGTTTTACCTTGATAATATTTTGGTTTCACCATCACTGAAAAGCATAGAGTTTTGGGACCTAGAGAGGTTTTTGATCTGTCTTCGGCCCACTTCAAAAGTAAAACGATCTAAGTAATCACAGTTTTAGAGTGCATTAAAATAAAATAATACTGCGCTAGGTCTACTTCTGAAGTTCTGGTTGAAGTTTTAATTTATTTGTTACATTGTGTTATATTATCTAAAGCCAACCCAAATCGAACCCAATCTAAAATATTTTATTTCAAACCCGAACCTAACAGGCCGAACAGATAACCAAGCCCTTAGGAGTTAGGTCAACTTCTGATTCCCATTGCTGCCGCCTGTTGATGTGTTTGCTGCGTCCTCTTTTCATGCTTTCAGTTCAGTTCACCTGTTGTAACCTGATGGTTGCTACCTTCTTCAATTCTTCTTCGTTTTCTGGTGACTTAACATTTCTAAAAATTGAAGTCTTCAACTTCAAGCAAAACATCAAATTCATCATTTATGCCTTCATTCTTACATTCTCGAATCCATTTTCAGATTCTTTTTCTATTTTTGTTTTATAGTTGAAAAGAAATAAAAACATGTGGGGGACCATAACTTTTCAGACCATTGATCTCTCTCTTACTACCATGATTTACATTACATATGTGTTCTCAAAGATAACAGGGTAGCTTGCATGAAAGGACAAATATATTCCATGTCACTGAAGCAGCTAATCAAAACTTAGGCTAAAGACTAGTCTTTACAGCAGTCTATTAAACTCTTATCAAATGGGTAACTACAGCATAACCAAACATTGGGTAAATAACAACTCAACTAATCAAGCTGCTTTCACAATTTACATAGATTCCCTTACCCCGATGTCATCTAATTATGTGGCAGTCAGCAAGAGCTTCTTTCCTTTTATGTCCTCTTGATCTTTGAAAATGTTCCAGTCTCAGAGAAGTAAGTACTTTGAGTTCCACTGCCAAGCTGATGTGCATGAGCTTGAGGATTTGTGAGCTCAATCCCCTGAGAAATAAAAATGCCAATCATTACCCACACACACACATATACAAGAAATAATGCATGTTTGATTCATGTAAAAAGAAGTTCCACCTAACACTTTTGCCAACCTTCTCCTACTCTCCAAGAAAAATAGAGAAAACCATCATAACAGTTCTAAATTTTAGAAAGATCAAAGTTGCATCTCAACATACAGCCAGTCAGCCACATAGCAGGAGATAGAATACATACACATCTCTCAGGCTATAAGATAAATCCTCTAAAATTTTGTTACATGCCTACACACATACTACTACAAATAACATATGCCATGTGTTTCAAAATAACCAGAACCCTGACCTTGTTTCCTCGGTCTTCCACATCCCCAGAATCCTTTCCTATTATTGAAGTCAACAATGCAAAAATACCAACCTAAAAAATAGTTCATCCAGATTTTCCTGTAATTTCAACTCTGCTTCAAGCAACTTAAACAACCTTAACCTAAACTCAATCACTATTTTGAGTCCTAAATGCCCTTTCTTGCATCTAGTAAAACCCATGTAGGAAAACTTCTTAAATCTTTACTATTTCAAATATGTCATAATAAATACAACAGATTACAGACATCCCTTCAGTTCATGGTCAAAGTAGAAGAAGCTAAATACCTGCACAGGTGTGAATGCCAAACTTGAAGTCAGCCCAGAGGTAGCACCACTGCTTCCATTATGCTTTTCCTTGAACCTGAAGGAAAGGAAAAAGAATATCACCCAGGAGATCAACATGCAAGGTTGAGTTCGAGAAATGAACACCAAAACTACTGAATAAAACTAACTGATCAGGGAAAACAACAAATGACTTCCAAATTTGCAGTCTTATGAAAAGAACAGGAAAACCTACTTCTTAGCAACTTTGGCTGCAAGTTTGCTCTGACCAATTGATACACGCAGTTTGCCACTCCCAGCCTGACCAAGCATTCCATAACCTTCACCTAGTCCATCACCTAATATCAAAAGGTAAATAAACAGTAAGAAAATAGTGAGAGACAGGTTCTTTTCTTTTTTGTGGATAAATAGGAAATAGGTTCTAGGTCCTCAAATAAACTACTAAAATATCCACCTTTCTAGAAAATGCTACATGAAATTAACTCCTCAAGAGACATATTCAGATTTCAGAACTAGACATTTCATGAACAGAAAAAAGATAAAAGTTAGGCATGCATGTATTTACATAACCAGAGCTTGCAAACCTATTGAATACCCACAACATGGCTTTCAAGTTTCAAGAATCATAACAACATATAATATCAAAAAAATTTGATTCTTCAGAAGATGGAAAAATCAAAATTTTACCTAAAGAGCTTTCCTCAGGTACACCAAATTGCATCCTGTTTGCCAGCTTCCTCATGTCTGTTATAGCATACCTGAAAAGAACATAAATAGATATATACTTGTCAGATAAGCAAAATGCACAAACAAATTGCTACAATAAGATTAAAAAGTTAGAATGCTAAAGTAATCAAAATAACAGAACTACCTCTCTTTCATCTTCCTTAAGCGACGACCACCCCTCTTTTTCTTAGGTTCAGAATCAGGAACAGGAAGTGGTTTAGGCTGCTTTGCTGGAGGTGGTTCTTGCCACTTTTCAATTTTCTTATGAATCTCTTCCTTTAAAGTTCTTCCAGCATTCCCTAATGGATCCCCTCTAGTAGAATCTATACGTGCTGCAAGTGTTGCTTTTGAAGCCAAGAGACGGCAAGCACGACTCCTCAAAGCAGGGGGTGTAGTTTGAAAAATCTCTGTCTGTTCAATATAACCAACACGAAACTGTGACGTTGCAGTAGAAAATCCCGCAAGGGTCTTTTTCTTTGCACCAAGCAGCTGAACATTACAAGCAGGCATCTTAGCTAATGCTGAAAGACCACCAGCGGTACCCATAAGTTTAGCTGCAACAGCACTTCCAACAATAGTAGAAAGGTTTGGTGCAATATATCCCATTCTGCTTTCTACAAAATCAAGAACCTTTTTCTTTGCTGTATCTAGATCAAGAGCATGATCACACGCATCAATAGTTTTTTGAAGAACGTCTTCAGGAAGTGGCTTGCCACTAGTAGTAGATGCTGTAACTGAAACAACCATAATGATGGCTGAAGGCAAAAGCCCTTCCAGATCAACCAGGGTTAAATCCATCTCATTGCCAATCTTTTTCACTACACGTGCATAATCAATCGGATGATGTACAAGTGATTCAAGCTCAGGAAACTTCAATCGGTACTTGTCACGTATAAAATTATGGATAATAACAATCTCATTCTCGATATCAACCGATAGTCCATTACAATCCACAATCAGCTGATACTCAGGATCATCTTCCAGTACCATTCCCTGATTCGATATATCAGAACCCTTCTCGAGTGCATCTTCCACTTTCTGCATTATGGTAAACAAAACTAAGAATGGAAACAGAAAAGACAAACTCAAGCAGACGAAGATTCAGTAAATCTTTTCTACACACAAAATTAGAGCTTTTCTCTAAAATAAACGTATATAAAGCAATCAAGTATGCTAAATATAAGAACTCAACGACGAATAAGAAAACAAAAGCAATTGTTAAGACATGAAACTAACCTGCATTATATCGATGTATCTCTGACTTTTTTGCAATTTGGAAACACTGTCCAGATCATCGTAGTTAAGGGCTTCGATATCCGCCAGTTCACCATCAATATCTTCTTCCATATTTGTAACATCATCATTTTCTTCCTCCTAAAGAGAGTGATATGAACATCACTATTCATATTAATTATCAAATAAAGAATAGCTGAAATTCGAAAAGGAAAAGAGAAGTATTGTTTCAACTCACGAGAACATCAGCTTCGTTGTCCGATAATTCATCAAGGTCCGCAAGAAATGAATCAGCTAGAGTTGCCTGTAAATTAACCCAGTAAAAGATTAGACAGTTAAAAATGCAATTATTTTATTGAAAAAAGAAAAGAGATAAAATTCCAGAAAAAAAAAAGTAAAGTAATTAGAGAAACTAAAAACCAGAAAGGAAATTATAAGAAAAAGAAAACTAACCATCTGGCTGTTTTGCGAGGAGTCTTCTAGGGTTTAACCCTAGCCGCAGTGAATAAACGAAAACAAATTGCAATTTAAAATTTCCCAATTAGAAAATTGAAGAGACCCTAATCGAAGAAAAAACAACGAAAAGGGAATTTTAGAAAGCCCGATTGAGAGCGAAAACAAGTTCCGGAAATTTTGAAGCTTGTGGATTGTGGTTCTGTTTTTTTTTTTTTCCTGCTTTTTCTTTTAATATTTTCTCCTTCCTGCTTCGTTTATTTTCTTCGCAGCTGCAACTAGACGAATATATTACGAAATAAAATATGGATACGATATATGAATATTTTAAAATTTATATAATACGATAAACATTTATACAAAATATAAAAGATTTCAAACATATAAGAAAATACATCACGGATATTCCTGCAGCATGCTATTGACTGGGCTTTGATATGGGCTGGGCATTCTATTTCCATTTGGTTTGGACTATAGGCTTGTGAAAGAAGAAAATGGCAGCTCCAGAATGATTTTTCTATGTTGGGCCGAAAATCCTTTATGCTTTGATTACGTAAAGTTTCATGAGGAACTATAAATTCTTCAAATTTAATATTTTATTATTATTATTTTCTCAGTTTCTTTCATTTTCCGAATTAATCTCTTATTATTTACTAAACTTTATGCTTTGCTGCGTAGTATGCGCGTTATGTCTCGTATTAGTTATATATAGAGTGACGGATTTTGATATTTGATTTTAAAGGGTATATTAGATTTGTTCAATTATATATTAGATATTGCACATCCACAATGTGGGTGAAAATAAAAATTTTATGAATCAAAATTTTTTTTAATGATATAAGATATGGGTTGTTTTTTTTTTTAAAGGAAGTTATCTGATGTGGGTAGTTTTTTTTTTTAAAATAAAGAAGTTATCTCTGATGATGTCATATGTAAATATATTTTTTAAATAAATTATATAAACATCCTTAATTGTATTGTATATTATATTTTTAATTTAGGTTTTTTTGACATTTCTTAAACTAAGTTGGCAGCCATTGCTTTTAATAATAGTATAGATATATACACACACATGCAAATAATATATTAATAAAAAATAACTAATCTCATAAAATTATAAAGTACAAATATTATCATGATAGCATTAAACTTTTTAAGAATCGAAAGACTTTCAAATTAATAGTAAAAGAAAATACCATCTGCATTCATTTGATATTATACTCATTTCATACACATATAGTATATGAGTTTTCAAATTTCTATTATAACTCATAAATGTTTTAGTATTTTTTACTTAAGTCCTTAGATGAGAAGTGATTGTGTGAAATGAATGTATGAAATGAGTGCATGTAGTACTATTTATAGTAAAATTACTAATTACACAACCTTTTAATGAATTATGGCTTTTTTTTTGGCCAATTTAAAATTAAAATAAAAAGTAAATAAACCAATCTTTAAATAATATATTTTTCATGGACAAGAAAAATAAATATAATTTTAAAAGAATGAACTTAAAATTTTGAAATTACAAATTATGATTTTATCTTAATCTTTTATAAAGTGATATTCAATTTGATTTATTTTTTTTAAACAAGATTGCATGATAATATGGGATAGTGATCTAAAGTAAAATTAAAGTGAAAAATTATATGAAAAGAATAAATTGTAATAAGTTAGAAAGAAAATAAAAAAAACACGTATTTGGTACTTTGGTTGAAGATTTGAAATTTTGTTAAAAGTAAAAAAATTTAATTTGATTTTTGTTAAGTTCACATGATTGTAATTTAAAATTAATAACAAGTCACTTAATTTTAAAGATTTGTAAGTAATAATTGATGGGTACAAAATATAAAATAATAATATGATTTTAACTCTTTTCAAATTATAAAAATGTATAAAATTAAATAAAACTAACTATTTTAATTTAAAAGAGTTAATTTAAATTTATTTAATATTAATAATATATATATATTAAGACTTTTCTAAAAAATTTGGGCACCAAGATTCCCTCTGGCTCCAATGAGAAACCGTCCCTGGTTATATAAATATAAACACAACATAAATTATTAAATGCATCAAAATTTTAATAAATTATATATAAAAATATTTTTTAAATATTACTTCTAAATAATAATTTTGAATATTTTTCAAATAATATCAAAAATATATTATAAATGTTAATATAATATAATAAAATATTTCTAAAACATTTATTTTTATTTTTATTTTAATATTTTATAATTTATTATTAAAATAATATTTTTATATATTAATAATAGTTTATAAAAGATTAAATAATAAGTTTAATTTTTATAAATAAATTATAATTATTTAATTCAAAGATAAAATGTTCATTTTAAACCTATCCCTTATATAATTTTTAATATCATTTTAATCAATCAAATAATGTAATAATATTCTCCTCTATTCCACTTAATAAACCAAAGTACGTAATATTTATTTCCTCAATTTTATTATCATCAAAATAACTATTTCATTTCTTCTTTTATGTCATTTAGAGGATCAAATGTAATGTAAATTAAGATTTAGACAATTTATGTATTAATATCGTGTTCGTATATTTTTTCATATTATAATAGTATTTATATTTATATAAATTTTGATATATTAATAATTTATATTATATAAATTTTAATATATTTATGTTGTGTCGTGTCCATGGCACGTAAATCTCTGATACATGATTCAATGAGGTTTAAAAGGGGTGCATTATGGGGATTAGAAATGTAAATCCAAACAAGCGCATAACTCCAAAATAATAATAATAATAATAATTAGTAGTAGAGTAGTACTTCATTTCTCCCAATTTAAACGTTATCAAAAAAATCTCAACGGCACAATTATAAATTCAACCGACCAAAATGAATAGGCAAGAGCCAAAGTGTAGAAAGAAAGAAAGAGAGAAGCAACCTGGCAGGTGAAAAATGAAGCCAATCAACCCATGGTGACTGGTGAGGGCCCTATTATTTGCCGACCAAAAAAAGAAAAAGAAAAAAGAAGAGAGAGACAGCAGTGAGTGGAGGAGCTGAATGCCAGGCTTTGGTTATATAATTTGACTTTTGACATATAGAATCAATAATCATCAACAATTGTTACCAAAAATAATAATAATAATAATCATCAACAACAGTAATAGTAGCAGCTTGCATTGCATTGCATGGCAGAGGCAGACTGGCCTTTCAAAACCTCAACTTTTGTCTTTCACCAAACCTCATCATCATTTTGACTGACACAAAATCAAAAAAATCAAAAGTATGAAACACCCAAGCCAAAAGCCGCCCACGAGTGCCACTGCCACCATCACACCATGTAAGCTCATCAGCTTCCCTCTCTCTCTCTTTTTTTTTTTTTTTCTTCTTTTTTTTGGATTTTGACCAAATCATTGATTCCTTTCACAAAGTGGAATATTATATATTTAATTATGGTCAATTCGGTTGCTCATGCATGATTTTGTGCCTTTGCTTACGACAAGTCAAGTGCTCGTTATCTACAGCTACCAGCCTACCATACGTGTAAACAATATATTTGTGCTCATAAAGAAACAGGAATTACAAAATGGAGTCATGGATCATAAATTTTCACACTTCCAAATTTGCTAATGGTTATTAGAGCAGGTTATACTATTTATATTAGATCGGATTTAGATAATATTTTTTAATTTAGATGGATTCAACTCAAATTTAGTTATTATTTATTAGTAAAAATTATATTTTTATTTAAATTTAATTATAAAATATATAAATATTAATATAAAATAATTTTTAAATATTAATTCAAACTTACGAATCGACCCAAATCAAATTTGAATAAAGAGTGTGAAAAAAAAAATCATGTTGCAGTCCAACTCGATCATGCCCTTAAACACCTCTAATTGCTACATAAATATATCGAATTTTATTTTTTGATTTTTATTATATAAAAATAAATATTTCATTTTTAAACTAATGAAAAAAAACTTTAAAATACTACAAAAAAGATAAATTTTAAAAATTTTAAAATTCGATGAATAGAATCGATCCGAACAGATGAAATTCGATTCGGGTTGATTCGATTTTTGATGCTATTCGATTCAATTTTTAAAAACTCAAAATACTACACATTTATCATTAATTTTGTTCAAAACTGAACTGAATCGCCTAGACTGCAGTGTAGCAACAACAAAGCAAACTCAGTATACTATGGAAACAGTGTCACACATGCCCCAAGCATTACATAAATCCTATTAATAGAATCTTGCTATTGAATATAATAATTTTGAGCATGATATAAAAAATAATATATTTAATGTTTAATAAATATGATACGGTATATTAAATACGATTAACACGATATATTTAATATACATTGTATTCATATTTAAGATTTTGACACATTTAATAATTTTTATTGTGTTTATATTACACAGTTGACATAAAAAAATACAAAACACGATATACATACATAAATTTTCAAATCTATTTGGTATATATATAAACTAGTTTGTGACCCGTGCGATGCACGGATTAGTTTTATTTATTTTTATGAATAAATAGAATAATTTGGTGTAATCATTTGCATATTGAAAATATATATAATACATATAATATAATAAAATATTAAATCAAAATATGTTTTTTTTTATTAAACAACTTAAGTTTTAAAAGATGTTAAAATTCTGAACATATTTTAAATAATATTTGAGAAAGAATAAAAATATCTAAAAAGTATCATAAATAGTATCATTGAGCACATCAACATAATTTTGAAATATAAACTAACTGTCATCATTTGAGAAATTAATTTTCTTCAATTTGCATTATCTTTATCTTGTGCAGTCATTTTTGTACACCTGTAGATTTATATAAATCTAAGATAAGTTTGATTTATTGAGAAGTAAGACTACAAAAGGATGCAATTCATTCTTAACATACGTATATATATTTGATAAGTGAATATATAAGAGTTAAACCTTAATAGATTTAGTAAATTGTTAAATTGAAGATAAGTGTTTTAATAGTTTTTGTATATATTTGATAATTAATAGATAAGATTTATTAATTATAAATCTTAAGAAATAAAATAATTTAAAATTACGTAATATATAGCAAATCACACATATATATATATAATTAAATGGTAAAGATTTTAATATATTTAAAAACGTAAATATTTTTAAATGTTAAGATTTAATATAATTTATCTAAAAAATTATGAATTTATCTAAAAAAGCAAATTATGAGAAAAATAAATGTGAGATTTTAATATATTTAAAAACGTAAAATTGTGTTCACAGAAACAAAATTTAATATAATTTATCTAAATAACAAATTGTGAATTTTATCTAAATTTTTTAAATTTTGAATAGATTTCAATTTTGAATTTAAATAATTTATTAAATAAAGTTATCTAATCATTAACATATTACCTAAGCGTCCATATCAACAAATACTTATCCAGTCAGAATATATTTTTATTATATTATATATATTTGATTTAAGTTTTCAAAATAAAAGAAAAATGGGGTGGAGATATTCTTATTTATAAGGATTAGGAAGGTACGGAACAGTCAGATGTGGTGTGAATTATCAAATTCATGAAATATAAAGGAACTTTTTATTTGGAACTAAATCGGCTGCATTTGGTATAGATGGGGATTATAGGCACAATAAGAACATGTCGTGGAATACTTGTTATGAAATGTTTCCATATATCTCATGTTTGTTTTTTTTTTTTTCTTTTTCAAATAGGCTCCATTAATTTATTTTCCTCGTATTTTATAAAAGTAAGTTAAGATATTTTTTATATGGTTTAAATTAGGAAATGTTCAAATATATCTCATGGTTAGTTTTTTTAATGTGTGGATAATTTAAAATTTGATAACATAAAACTGATATGTTTATTTTAAATATGTGAATTAATAATAAATAACCTGAGATCATTTAATAAGGGAAACTCCAAATTGAAATTCACACTTTATATGGTTAAATGTAATCTTTTTTAAATAAAAAGAAAATTTTAAATTTTTTTACTCATTACTATAACTTTTAAAATGAATTTTAAATCATTTTACTCATTATTATAACTTTTAAAATGATAAAGTTAATAACTTTTAATTTAATCAATGTAGTTGATAACTTTTAATTTAAACAATTTTGTCCATGTAATTTATTTTACGCTATTTTTTTGTTTTACTAATATTTTTTGAGCATTTATTTTAAAAAATATTAATATAATAAAAAAATTTCACCAAAAAATTTATAACCCAATCCCCCATAACTTTAAAAACTACATCTTTATGACACTTTATTTTCCTGCAACATAAAGAATATATATATATAAAAAAAAAAAAAGTATTGAAGTGCTGAACAACTTATCATATATCTATAAAAATCAAATATAAGGTACAATGAGAGTATATCTTGAAATACTTTTAAATATTGCTCTACCCTGATAATTGAAAACTTGTGGTTTTTATGTAAAAGACAAAAAAAAATTAATTAGAAATTGTGAAAAAAATGGAAATAAAAAAATAAAAAATTGACATAGCTTAATTAAATTATAATCTTGATAAAAAAACTAAAATACCTCCAAATGATGTTCTGAGACGTGAAATCTATGATCTTGATAAAAACATGAAAATATAATCTTTATTGAAATAATGAAAGAAGAATGAAAAAATTTATGTTGAGCAATTTAAAATGAGAGTAAGTCATTCTTATCATCTATTTATAAATCGTAGAGATACAAATGTATTTAAAAACTTAAAGAATTTTGTATATATTGGATAAGTTAAGAGATAAAAATTATTAATTATAAATATTAACTTATCCAAAAATTTAAAATTAGGTAATACATAACAAATCAATTATATATATATTTAATAAATCATAAAGATACTGCATATATTTAAAAACTTAAAGATTTTTGTATATATTGGATAAGTTAATAGATAAAAATTATTTATTATAAATACTAACTTATCCGAAAATTTAAAATTAGGTAATACATAGCAAATCAATTATATGTATATATATATATTTATAAATCCTAAAGATACTACATATATTTAAAAACTTAAAGATTTTCTGTTTATATTGGATAAGTTAATAGATAAAAATTATTAATTATAAATATTAACTTATCCGAAAAGTTAAAATTAGCTAATACATATCAAATCAATTATATATATATATATTTATAATTGAAAATATACTACATATATCTAAAAACTTAAAGATTTTCGGTTTAAATGGTAAAAACTTGACATATCAGTTAGCAAATTAATATTTTACTATGGTTAAAGTTAAAATTTATCCCAAAAATTTAATTTTTGGCTAGATTTAAATCTTAAATTCAAATAATTTGTTTAATAGATTTATGTAATTATTAATATACAATAAATACAATACTATGTGTCATTAAGTAGAACTGTTCACCTAGATGTACATGTCAGTAGACACTTACTCAGTCAGCATGTACCCTGTTTTATAATATATATATATAATTTAAATTTTGGCTAGATTTAAATCTTAAATTCAAATAATTTATTTAATAGATTTATCTGATTATTAATATACAATAAATACAATACTAATAGTTTCTCTAATTTTTTTCCTAACTCTCTCCTTTTCTTTGTTTTCTCTCTTAAATTAAAAAAAAAATACAATTTCCTTACAAATTACAAATATAATTATAAAATTTGTCATTTCCATCCTAATAAATAATTGTTCCATTGTAATAAAGATGAAATATTCTTCGTCCATTACCCTATTTTGTAATTTCCCCTTAAAAAATGATTGGTAATTTTTATAAATTAATTAGTTTACGCGTTGAAGCATCTTGAGGCTGCCTGCCAATGTTGTTCCTATTCTCCTTCGCCTACTTATCTTGAACTCCAATCATAGTTATTAAATTTGAACTAACTCTCAACTCAAATCAATTGTTTATTTGAATTATTTAAATAATTAATTTGAAAAAATTCAGATTAATTTGTTGGATTTATAAAAAATTCATGACTCGTAAAGTTTTTTTATTAAACTGTTATGATTTTTCAAACGATTTTAAATTCATACTTAATTTAATTTGTGTATATTAATTATTGATTTTTTCATATTTTCATTAAATATTATTTTTCATAACATAATTAAAAAATAAAATATATTTTAAAAACTAAAAAAAATTATAAACTTAGTTTTTTTTTTTTTTTTTTTAAATCAGAATGAGTTTTTTTTTTTTTTTTAACACTTATATCATAATTTTTAATCTTTATAAATAAAAAATATTTATTTATTTTATAAATTTGTTTATACTGTTTTTAAAATAAACGTAACTCAAAGCTTTAAACGGATAATTATCTTAAGACGTTACTTTATTTATTTAAAATTTAAAGAAATTGTTGCTTTTATGGCAGAAAAACAGGTTCGTGCGTGCAATCTTTGACTAAATTGGCATACTGCTTTCAACCTGCATTTCATATAAAACATTTTTTTTTTTTTTTTTTGTTGTTAATTTATATACATAGGTATCAATTCGTTTCTCTCTATCGTTAAAAAATGTTTTTCTTTCTCTCTCTCTTTTTTTACAGTAAAATTTTGATAAATAAATATTTGATAAATTAATAATTTCGATTAATTAATAAAATTTTACAGTCTTGATTTGAGTCAATGTATTAAAATAATAATTTCATTAAATGCATAAAATAATAATAAAAATATATAATTTTTTAGGATCCAACAAATAAATAAATTAATAATTTCTAAAAACTAAAAAATACATATAAGAAAATTTTCACTTAATAATTTTTACCTTCTCATTTAGGCTTCTTTTCAAATTAGGTATATAAAATTTTTTTGGTACCTAAACCAAATTAAACGTCATCCTTAATTAATTTTTACAATGCACACCACGCTTGGTACATTATTTTCATATTGTAGCAAGTAATTATTTAAGGTGAATATTGCTTGAAACATCTCTTTTGGAGGAATAGTTAGTAAAATACAATTATCATCTGTATCTTGATCATTATCAATAAGTATATTCATGATCCTTTAAATAAATTATTCATTTATTGATAATTAAATAACAATTTTTATTAATTCTAGTAATATCTATAATATATATAAAAGCATGAATGTGAAGAATTTTTTAAACTGACGAAAATACCCATTGTTGTTCATTATATTACTAATTTACCATTTTAAATATTTTTTTATTATTAATAATATTTATCTAATTTATAAAGAACAAATTTAGTTTTATTAAAACACTTTCGTTAGATGTGGAGAATCTTTTGAATTAGCGAAAATTCTCATTTTTTTCATTATATTACTAATTTACTATTTTAAATATTTGTATTATCAATAAGATTTATCTAATTTATAAAGAAAAAATTTAGTTTTATTAAAATACTTTCGTTAAATGGATTACTTTGATAATAAATAAAAAATAAAGTTTATATGAATCTATTGTACCTTAAAAGTTTAATTTTTTTTTACTAACCTTGAAAAATAAATCAATTTATCTAGTTATTTTGTTTCCCATCCCAAAAAGGTATTAAACGTAACAATATGAAAATTTTAGCAATTTTTTGTTTTTATTTCACACAATCAAATTAAGTCATTCATTTTAAAGTTGAAACCAAATAGATCGTTATAAAGGTTAAAACAAATAATTTAAAACAAATTATGATACAATACATCGATATTTTGTCTTAAATAATATGATAATTAAGTTCATATATGCTCGTTCAAAGAATCTACTGGATTTTTCTTTTGATAAAATTAAGAAAGAAGGATATATACAATGAATGCTATGCCATTGTTACGTTGTTTTAAATGCATATACACAATAATTTTACCAAATAAAACAAATTACTTAAATTGGGCATGATAAGTACATATCTATCTATGTCAAGAAAAATGACAAAAGCCAAGATGTGATTTGCACATGGCATGAGTGAGGATTATTCCATTAATCGAAATAAGAATTATAAAAAAATATAAATAAAATACTAAAAAAGATGATAAGGTTGAATTCGACAAAATCCCATGTTCCAACCCACATGCAAAACAATCTACTGCTAAATTTGTAAGGCAACAAACCCAAAAAAGAAAATTTAATTCAGTCAGAAGGAATATTGGCATCAGTGTAAAATAATCCAAAAACAAGGGCTTTATTGCACCGATTCCCCCACCCAAAAGCCTAAATATTCTGCAACTTTTCTCTCTGCCATAAAGCAATAAATAAATAAATTCATTAATCCAGAACCAACCATAATCCCAACAAAAAAAGATTTCGTCCCAATCCCAAGGTCCCAATCCTAATTGAGATCCTTATCATTGTACTTTATAAAAAAAAAATCCGATTATATCTATAAATATTTTTATTAAATTTTAAAAAATATTTTATTATTATATATTTTTCTTAAATATCATCTTAATTAATATTATTAGACATTGATTAACATTTTAAAAAAAATGTATCCACTCCAATCATATAATTAAAAAATAATTACTTATTAATTTTTTTTACTATTATTATTTATTTGTGTTTTTCATATTAAAAATGATTAAAAACATATTATCAATAATAATTGCATTATAATTGATAAATAATAATTAAAAATTATGTCAAATTTATCAAAATTTTATATGGAGCTGTTGTAATTGAATAATTACAGTAAAAAGAATTATTAAAAAAATAATCCTAAAATTATTAGTATTAATTAAGATTATTAATTAAGAAAAAGAAAGTAAAAAAGGGAGGAAGACGCCAACATAACCCTCACAAAAGACGCGTCTTTTGCAAGCAGATTCTTTGTAATTATATATGACGATATAAATTAAAATTTTGATTTTATTATCCCCATATATTACTATTACTTTTTTTAGTTTTTAAATTAAATTATGACACCAATTATATGGATGGATGAAAAAAAATGTAATTAATGAGTATTTTTTAAATATTAAAAAATACAATTTTCATTATATTAATATTTTTTAATTAAATTAATATTCGTTTAACTCGTAATATTAACAGTATAATATAATATAATATAAATATATATTCTTTGGCCGGCCCAGCCCCAATAAGCATCTTGCTTTTAGTATAAAGCAAGACCAATGACCAAGATCGTGTGGCCTCTTTTTCTCTTTCAGTAGAAAACCCAAGATTTTTGCAACTCTTTTCTCAGTTTTTCTCTCTCTCTTTTTAGGTTTTTTTTGCCAATTCCTTTGGATTTTTATTCTTTTGTTTCTAAAACAGAAAAAAAAGAGGGTGTCCCTATGGCAGAGGAGAGCGGTGCCCCTGTGAGTTGTGCGGATTTGCCCTTTAAGAGGCCGAAAGAAGATGAAGAAAACGGGGTTTCTTCTGCTGCCATGGAAATGGAAGGTGATAGCAATAACACTTCCAATAACGTTAAGGAAGCTGATGGGATTTCCTCTGTTATTCCTGGATGGTTCTCTGAGATTAGCCCAATGTGGCCTGGTTCGTTTTTTAACTCTCTAAATCGCCCATTTTTTTTTCGCCTTCTATTTATTTTTTTTTTTTTACGTTTTTTAGGAGCAACGAATGTAAAACGTTTCAATCCTTTTGCTTCGTTTCATTCCTCTGGAACCAAACAGGGCTTTTTTTTGTTCTTGACTCTGTATTGTTTCATTTTGTTCTTATATATTTTCCTTTTCTGATTTCGAGGTATGTTTTTATGTATATATATATATATACATATATATTTATTTATTTATGGTTAGTGATCTATTTTAGATTATGGGTGAGTAAATTTCAGCGCTTTTCATTTGGCTTCAACTGTTTTGAATGGAAAATTTCTTTTGTTGTGCTTCTTTGTTTGTATAAAATATTCGTTCCTTCTAAGGGTAATACTGATTTTGAATTCACGGGTTGGTTTGTTTTCACCTGTTTGAATTTCATCAGGTTCTACTTCGTTTGTGATATTTTCAATTCTGTTTTCCCCTTTCTATTGTTGTTTCTGATGGTCGTTCTTAGCTGATATTTTTTTATTTGTTTATTCCTTTTTAAAAGTTCTCAAATGGTTCCATATTCGGATGGGATTGATTTATCAATGTTGAACGTGTGCCACTCGTTGGCACATCTCATGTAACTTGTTTGTCATTTCTGCTTGTATAGTGTGTCTGTCTTGTTGTTCTCTATAATGAAGTCTATGCCATGAAAATTAACTCCATAAAAAAAACTTTATCTTTCTATGATAACACTAATTGCTAGTTAACTATACCCATGACAAATATCCTTTCTTTTAAAGGACACTTGAACCTTGTTAGTGGTAACCAACTGCAGTTGCATATCTTCAATTACTTATGTGACACTTGTTTTTATACAATCCCCTTAATGTAGTGTCTTATGTATGTATTTAGCTGACAACTTCATTGAATGTAGTTTATGATGCTTTGTATATACTTGCTTGTTTATGTCATCGTCATCTTTAGGTTCATACTGCTTGAAATTTCACTGATCTGTGGGACTAATTAGGCCTAATAGAGACACAACTGCCATTTTATTGGTGTGCCTGAACTCCATCCTGGTTGCATGTTGTCACTTATGTGTATTTTCTTAATCGCAAATGTGTATTATTAGTTTAATAGTGAGGTTGGATCTATATTTGTTCATAAATCAATATGTTAATCGATTACTACCCATCTTGAATTTATGGATTCTTTTTCTAGTAGTTATTGTGGAAGTGGTGGAGTATGAGGCTAGTCTTAAATCTGCAAGTCATGGGATTTTTACTGAGCATGGGGATTTCTATGAATTTTTTTCATGGAGTTTGATCCTGTTCCATACCTTAGGCTTTGTAAGTTTCCTTAAATTAAGATAGATGCAAGGGAGGAAGTAGCATAATGTTTTAATGAAATGATACTTCCTTTTATTTGTTATTTGAGAAGACACATCAATATCTTTCATGACTCAGTTTTATACTGAAATATGCAGGAGAGGCACATTCCTTAAAGGTTGAAAAGATCTTATTTCAAGGAAAGTCTGATTACCAGAATGTTATGGTCTTTCAGGTATTTCATGGTCTCACTTTTTTCCCTGTTTAGTTTCTTTTAGAATTATCATGTTTTAATCATGGTATCTTTTGCAGTCATCAACATATGGGAAGGTTCTTGTTTTGGATGGCGTGATTCAGCTCACAGAGAGAGATGAATGTGCATATCAAGAAATGATCTCTCACCTTCCTCTGTGCTCCATTCCAAATCCAAAGAAGGTATTTCAGCAACTATATTACTGGAATGTTGTGTGCATTGTTACTTTGCATATCATAGTAAAACATTTGAAGTGAATTCCTTGCCATGTTTTAGATTCATTAAGGCTTGAATTTTAAGGTAGTCCTCACTTTTGATATTTAACTGTAGAGGATGCATGTGGAAGGTGCAAGAGAATGAATGAAGAAAATGTTCGATTTTCCATAGTAGTGAAGGGGCCATATAATGATTACTGAGATCCATTGGAAATGATTTCGTTTGTTGTTTTGCCTCAATTTTCAGATTATTGTTAATTTTATTACTTTGTGGTGCATTCTGTCTTTTCCTCTTTGCTGTAAAGCCTACAATACTGTCAAGTTTTAAATGTACTCTTTTTCTTTTAACTTTTTCCTGAGGGAGTCTCCCCTGCCTGAAGAACCTATTAAATAAAAGAAAACCAATAAAATTCAAAGAATATGAAGTGCTGATATTTACCAGCAATGAACTATTTCTGTTTTATAGTTTTTGGGTGGAAGTTGGATATGTTTTACTTATTTGCATAATCTATGTTTTCATTTAATGTGACTTCTGTTGGGGGCTTGCTTTTAACAGTATTGTACCTAAGATCAAATTACTTGACAGGCACTCTTTATCATACCGTTTTCTTCTTCAATTCCCACTGATCTGTTTTTTTTTCACCAGGTTTTGGTTATTGGTGGTGGAGATGGTGGAGTTCTCCGGGAAGTTTCTCGTCATTCTTCTGTTGAGCAGATTGATATCTGTGAAATTGATAAGATGGTAGTTGATGTTAGTAATCTCTTTCTTGCCTTTCACACAGTCTATATGATTCACAATGAGTTGTAATTGATTGATGGGAAGTGGGTAAAGTTATTTTTTGATTCAATGTCTTAACGCATAAGATTTTTTTCTGCAAAACACAAGTCTACGCTTTCAGTAATTTTTAATTGGGCTTCAATAATTTAGACCAATTGGCTAGGAACTTCCAACCATCCTTTGATGAAACCTTGTTCTTATAACAATATGCATTTTTGTGTGTGCTAGGTTTCTAAACAATTTTTCCCCGACGTAGCTGTTGGTTATGAGGATCCCCGTGTGAACCTTCGTATTGGTGATGGTATGGTCAACTATTTTTTTGGTGTTTTATACTCTATTACATGATATCAATCAATAATGTCCTTTTGTATTTCAGGAGTTGCATTTTTGAAGGCTGTTCCAGAAGGAACTTATGATGCAGTTATAGTGGATTCTTCTGACCCAATAGGTAATGGTATTTTGTGGAGATTTTGTATTATTTTCTTTGTTTTGAATGGTTTAGCATGTTTAAAATTTGAGTCATTGTTTGCCATCTCAGGTCCTGCACAAGAGCTCTTTGAGAAGCCCTTTTTTGAGTCGGTGGCGAAGGCTCTTCGTCCAGGTGGAGTGGTCTGTACTCAGGCAGAAAGTATCTGGCTACATATGCACATAATTGAGGATATTGTAGCAAATTGCCGCCAAATCTTCAAAGGCTCTGTTAACTATGCGTGGACTACAGTTCCTACATACCCAAGGCATATACTAATTTCCTTTCCTTCATTATGTGACAAACTGCTTTTTTTTTTTTTTTTTTTCATTCCACCCCTCGCCCTATATTTTCTCTATGTATTGATTTATGTTGTTAATACCCTTGAAGTCAATGGAGGGCTTTCCTCATTTAAATGGGGGTTTATCTTATGCACCTGCATTATCATGTGGTGCATTCCCTTGCGTTTGCGTAACTTGTTTACTGTTATACATTTTACCAAAAGCTGCTTATCATTGAGCTTTTTATTTCGTTGCAGTGGTGTGATTGGTTTCATGCTTTGCTCAACTGAGGGACCTCCTGTTGACTTCAAGCACCCTGTGAATCCGATAGACACGGATGATAGCTGCTGCAAATTAAAAAGACCCCTAAAGTTTTACAACTCTGAGGTGCAACTCTGCTCCACTTATAATCGTGTGAAACTAATTTGTGATTCACATTTTTAACCCCCTTTCCCCAAGTCTTAAAATCTTATTTGAAACCCTTATCCTTTTCCTTGTTTCTGATTGCAGATTCATTCGGCTGCTTTCTGTTTACCATCCTTTGCAAAGAAGGTGATTGATTCAAAACCTTAAGGGATGGAAATTTTGAAGATCTTTTACAAAATTCTAGTTATTGTGGAGCATTAGTTTTCATCCTTGCTTGTTGAAACCTTGGATTTGGAAATTTAGTTAATGCTCTTTTTATGTCTCACTTAGGCAGAGATTTTGTAGTATGATTGTTGAAGGATACTAGTCTCTGTGATTTCTCTGAGTCTACAAAGTCTATAAGGTATTATGGTCATTTAGTCGAGATATAAATGGCTCTTTCTTGGAATCATTTATCAGATTCACATCTTTGTGTTCCCAGTATCTTTTCAAATATATTCCATGGATGTTTGAGATCATTCAGCTGTTTAATTAGGAGCAAGTTAGGTTTGGAGGTAATATTTTTATTTCATATGCTAAACCACCTGAAGAAAAAGCATACTCCGAGTCTCAAGAGAGACTATGGTTTAGGATCTCCAGCATTCATGTCCATAACTCTTGCTGATCCGAGGAACAGCTACTCATCTCATTTGCATTTTGGTTCAAATATGTTGAGCGTTCTTTGTATTACTTCTTTGATAGTAATATGTTTGAGTTTAGGTACAATTTACAGAAGTTTGTTCTGTTACATCCTGCTCGAATTATAGGACTATTGGACCCTTTTTTTGCAACCCAAAGAAAGAAAGAAAAAATGTAAAAAGATCATGACTTTTGAGCTAGGCAGGCAGTTTGTAGTAGTGAAGAACGACCCCTTTATTCATATACAGCTTTAACAGGTTCCCTTTCTTCCTCATCAACCTTATCTAGCTAGGGTCTATTAAATTTTTGTTACAAAGGAGGTCGTAGTTTGAGAATAAAAAAATGAATTTTGCTTCTCAAACCTGTTAGATGTTATTTGTTAAAAGTAATTGCATGAACTAACTGGATTAAATTTCGAGTTTTTTAGGATCTATCTTTTGCGATGATAGAAATAGATCACACAAACCACTCACTTTAAATCACATTCCCCATGCAAATCAAAAGCTAACCTGTAAAATTGTGTAATCCACTATAGAAACATGCTAACCTTAAACCGACACTAAGAAAATAAGCATCAACAAGAGTCCCAGAGCTCAGCCCCATGTACCTCCTCTTAACATTGAAATCACTGTACTCATGTTCCAGATAGCTGTCCATCCCAAGTATTTCACTAGCAGAGCTATGGCAGCCAGCTACTCTAAAAAGAAGAACATATTTGCGTAAGAAAATATATTACTTAATTTAATATATAGATGGATATTGAATGCCTCGCGTTTCATAACACTAGGGGCATGTGATGTGAGCCATTGGGTAAGGGACTATTCTCTCCCCCTTCCACCACATTGTTTATAGGTCATTTCAGTTGAATATTATTTCTTAGAGAATTTGATTACGATCTTAGAAAGTGGCTTCCACTTTTATGAGCAGTAAGCCTAACTTCATGAATGCTAATAAAAAGAAGTTAAACATTGACAACTTTTAGCTTCTCTTTATGGCTGTCATTTGGTTTCTTCTGCTTATATATATATATATTCTTAGTGCTTACATAATGCCAAAAAAAAAAAAAAAACTTGAACATTGACAACTTTTAATCCATTTGCTGGAAAGATAAAAGATTCCCCTTAGATCGATCTATGCTAATCATCATGGAAGGTATGAAGCAATGTTTCCTGGAGGACAATCTCAAAGAAAATTGAAATACAGAAGATGATGAAGTTGATATGTTTATGGGGAATAATTATGAGAGCTTTCTTTTGAGTATTTCAAGGAATTCAAGCTTCTAAATTCTGTACTTCTTCTATACCCTATCTTGAACCATACGTTCTTAATTAAGCAAAGATCAAAGTCTTCTCTCTTTTGGTCTTGCATGAAGACTTGGACCCTTTTGGGGCGACCCCAAGAGCACGCTCAGACAAAGTTATCCACATCCAGTCATCGAATGTAAGTGATCGAACATGACTGGCCAAACCTAAACCTAAACCTAAACCTAAACCTAAACCTAAACATATATATATATATATATATATATATATATATTCTTATTTATTTTTGACATCAAACACGATCAAACAATATAATCTATTATAAATAAATAAAATCCTTACTATAAATATAAGAAATTTTGAAGCTTAAAGAGGTCCACGTGGCATTTTTTTTTCCTTTTCTTTTTTTTTTCAAAGAGAAAAAAAAGGAAAGGAGAGAAAAAAAAGAAAAAAAAATAAAAAAATTTATGTGTTCGTGTTATTTTGTGTGTTCAAAATATTATAAATTTTAAATAAATTTTTACATATTCGTGTTCATATTATTTTTCGTGTTGCGTTTTAATTATTATTTTTATGTTGTATTCGTGCTGTGTCTCAATTCATCTCATATTTTATATAGTTTGTTATTGTGATTCAATTTAGAGAAAAATTTGTGTTCGTGTCGTGTCTCAATTTAGGATATATTTTGCATAATTTGTTATATTGATTCAATTTAGAGAAAAATTTGTGGGTATGACGTGTTCGTGATTTTTGTTTGTTTGTATTTTCAAAGTATTATAAATTTA
This sequence comes from Fremontodendron californicum, assembly GCA_030761205.1. NCBI lineage: Eukaryota > Viridiplantae > Streptophyta > Magnoliopsida > Malvales > Malvaceae > Fremontodendron > Fremontodendron californicum. The sequence continues at coordinate 7,400,445 of JAULJL010000007.1, read as the reverse complement.
TATAAATTTTTACACGTTAATAATTCGTTTTATGTATATTTTTATACGTTCGTATATTCGTGTTGTGTTCATGTTATTTTTCGTGTTGTGTTTTAATTATTTTTTCTATATTGTGTTCGTGTCGTATCTCAATTCATCTCATAATTTATATAATTTGTTATTGTTATGTAAATTTTGAATTGAATTACACGTTAATAAATCTTTTTAAATTCGAATTGAAGTGGACAAACATATGTTATGTATTCAAGTAAGTAATATTCTTTTCTAATTTTTAACATTATCTCAGTATTTGTATATTTTCATTATGATATTATCATTGTTAATGTAAAGTGAAATCATTTTTTAATTAAAAAATTTAAATATTTTCGTCCATAGCATAACACGGGTTCATTTCTAATATAAATTAATCTTGATTAGATGTAAAACGATTTTCCTGATTATATTAACGTAGTAAAATGATATGGCTTTGAAAATAATTGGAGGTTAAGTTTGTAGAAAAAACTATTTGGTACTTAGGCTTAGACATGCTCAAGGTCCGAGTAGCCCGCTCAGCTCATATTGGATCGGATTTGGATAGAATTTTTTTTTATTAAGGTCGATTCGAATTACAGTTTATATAATACTTTTTTTAAAAAAATTAATTATACAAATAAATAAAAAAAAATTATTTTTTAAAAAAAAATTTTAAACAGTAAACAAGACCGACGAAATGATCTGAACCCGCTCAAAACCGAACTTAAGTAAGAAAATTAAAAAATTTTGAATCATGGCACGACCCATGAGCAAGTAGGCTGAGTTGATTCGTGTTAGGATAAAATCAAAGGTCTAATCTGTTGGAAAGAAAGAAACAATCTGAAGTTTGACTAAGGATGATAAATTAACATTTCTTTATTTTATGTGTACAACACTTAAAATTTGACTAAAGAGAATAGAGAAAATGAGGAATGTCTATTGCAATGAGCTGATTAGATTGGGAGACTTGCTTCTGCTTGTAATTTCAAAGTATGCCGTGCCCCGGAAGGCAGTGTGTTGTTGACTTTTGGTATTCCTCATAATTAACAAAACACTATAAGAATAAATAAATAAATATTCCCATGATAAATCAATGGTTTGGATTCAAAATTTTGGAAGATCTGAACTGTAAATGTTATGTTAATGATTTAACAATTAATAGTTAATATAGTTTTATCAGGTCATCATCACAATTAGTAAAACGAACTAAAGAAACAGTACAACCAAGATTATTATAATCCATGGTTTAACAAAAAGAAGATTGAATATTAACTAAACTGACAACTAAAACAATTTAGGATTAGCTATGTTACCTATTTTTTTCTAAAATATTCGTGTATGTGTCCGACACATGTCCTAACACATAATATGGGTATAAGGATATGATCCCCAAATATATGAAAAAACTTAAAAAATTAAATATACTTGTGTTGGATATATACTTATATTCGGCATTCACTCCGAATCTGGATAACATAGAGGATTAGTAACCTAAAAGATTAATTTCCAAATTCTGTGATATACATCATCCAAGTGAGCTAACTGATATACATCTATCACGTCCAGACACACAAAAAAAAGAAAAGGAAAAAGAAAAATAATTGAAGGGGGACCCAAAAAAAGACTGAAAGAGACTCTGGAAGGCACATTGGTGACTTCATGGTTGATTAGCTTAGTGAGGAAGTAACAGATGATCATCAGTTATAATTTTTTTTTTTTCAACTTCAAGGGTTTGAAGATCTACTTTGAGTAGTGTTCTAAGCTGGAGGAGTAGATGTAAGGAGCAACCATAATCTACATTCTACAAATACAGAGGAATGGTAATCATGGTCTTTGGTCTGCTAATTCATAGTTCCATTTACAAATTTAAACTGATATTCAGTAGACAGACACAGAAATTGAAGTTGAAAGTACCTTACTAAAAAAAGGAAATCAATCTTTTAACTGATAAATAAAAGTACAATAAATTTTCCTATGTTACATGGATTCGGGTGTGAGTGTCGGATACGGGTATATTCAATTTTTTCTAAGTTTTTTCATGTATTTGGAGGATCTTTAGAGGGTCATATCCCTATACCCATGTCCAGATAAGAGTGTCGAGTATTTCAAGAAAAATAAAAAAGTGGGAGAACATAGGAATTTCCCATGTTGCAGAGGATTTAAGCATCTACAAACTTCAGTTCTCTCAATCATTGTCATTTAGTATTTCCAGCTTATTCTTCATAGCAGAGTTACAAATTGCAATAAGAACTTAAACATTGACAAGTTTAGCATCTCTTCCTATTTCCTCTTCCTCTTCCTCTTCCTCTTCCTCGTCATCATCATCAACATTATTTTCTAAAATCCCTTTCTTGCAATCAAAGAAATATACAGCACAAATTACCCACTTAATCAAATTCCCCAAACAAATGAAGAAAGCGTATGCAGAAACGGTTCCAAGTTCATCATTGCGTCCATAAAAGATGAAGGACAGCCTAATGCTAAGTCCCAACACAAAGAAACAAGCATCAAAACAAGTCCTCGCTGGCTACAATTCCTGCTAATATAAGCCCAGAACTTCAATGCTTCAATCCCATATTTCTCCTCCAGTATTGGAATTACTAAAGCCATGTTCCATCCAGCACTCCACTCTAAGAACTAACCAATAATGCTGTAAAACCAACTCCTAGAACGACAGTCAGCAAAATCTCAATGTAATTGCGATTTTCAAAGCTTATTACCATAAAACAGCAGTTTGTTACAAACCCTGCTAAGCCAAGTATAATAATATATAGTAGTAGACAAGAGATGAACATATATATATATATATATATATTGATGTAATGAAGGGACCTTTTAACCTTGTATTACGACGTATCATCATATCTCTGAAGCTGACTGGCTTTTCCGCTGCATAAATCATTGATGCTGTCGGAACAATTATGATTACGTTGAGGAACTCCAGAAGCTGATAAGGTATCAGGTAAAGAAGGCAGAGTTTAATCAATTTAGAGAAAAGATTCATTGCCAATCTTTCGTATCGCTCACCATCGTGGTATTCCCAATGTGAGTAAGATGGGCGTTGTTGAAGAAACTCGGAGGTTTCAAGGAATAGTCTCTGGAGAATGATCTCAAAGAAAACCAAGAAGCAGAAAAAAGGAAGGGAGGTGAAAAAGCTGAAGATAATGAAATTGGTATTTCTGCAGGGAATTGTTAGAGCTTGTTTGAAAATATCAAACAACTTTAGCTTCTTCGTCAACATAATTCGGGTATAATATGGTGTGTGCTAATTCCAGACCTTCAATACACAGGGAAGCTGAAGTTAAGAACAACTTTCGAGTTCTTGAAGAAGAAAAACCTGAGAGAGGAAGAAGGAAAGAAGAGAGAGTTTGAGAGAAATTCTGTAATTCTATTCATATCAGATCAGTACATTGGTTACATGTTTTATACTTCCAGCTCATTAATTGAGTTCATTAACTAACTAACTGATTAACAATCATGTAACAACTTTGCAACAGTAAACTGAATATCTAACTGCCTCCAACGGCTCCCCAACTGTCTCCAACGGTCACCAACTGTTTCCCATAGATTTTGCACACATCAATCCCTTCCCCATACAAAAACCTTTTCCTCGAGGTTGGAAGTCAGGAAACTGTCGTTGCAAATCGTACAAGTATTCCCACGTTGCATCTTCAGGAAATGAATTTGACCAATGAACCAAAACCTGAGTGGCATGTTTGTTTCCCCTCTTGACCATTCTCCTGTCCAAAACAACCACTGGCTCTAATGTTGGTGACTGGTTTGGTAGAGGCAGTTGTGATTGGACAGGTATAGCATTTCCCACCTTTATTTTTAACTGGGACACATGGAAGACAGGGTGAAGTTTTGCACTGGCAGGAAGTGCCAACCTATAAGCCACAGACCCCACCTTGTCCACGATCTGGTATGGGCCAAAATACCTCGGAGCTAACTTTTGACATTGTCTATCAGCTAGAGAGTTCTGTCGATATGGCTGCAATTTCAAATACACCCAATCTCGTATTTGAAACTGCCTATCACTGCGATGTTTATCAGCATGAGCCTTCATCCGTTGTTGAGCACGTCCCAGGTGATGCTTGAGAAGTTGCATCATGGCTTCCCTAGCTTGTAGGCTCGTGTCTACTGTCTGAACGTGAGAATCCCCTGGAAAATAAGGAACATGCAGGGGAGGAGGATATCCATAGATAGCCTCAAAGGGAGTGATATTCGTGGCTGAATGATGATTGGTGTTATACCACCATTCAGCCAGAGACAACCACTTACTCCAGGCTGTCGGTTGATCCCCTGAAACACATCGCAAGTAGGTCTCCAGACATCGATTAACGACCTCCGTTTGACCATCGGTTTGTGGATGGTAAGCAGTTGACATATGCATTGCAACACCCTGAATTTTAAACAACTCTTGCCAAAATTGACTAAGGAAAGTTGGGTCTCTGTCACTTACAATGACATTGGGCAAACCATGAAGTTTGAATACAAAATCCATGTAACATTGAGCCACTGTTAGAGCTGAGTAGGGATGGGACATGCTGATGAAGTGGTCCATTTAGTCAATCGATCCACCACCACAAGGATGACTGACTTGCCATAAGAGTGAGGTAGACCTTCAATGAAATCTAGGCTCACCTGAGACCATGCTTCAGCGGGAATTGGAAGTGGTTGGAGAAGCCTTGGTGAAGCACTTGAATCATATTTAAAACGCTGACAAACATCACACTCACGTATGAATTGCCGTACTTGTTTGGCCAGACCCTTCCAGTAAAATATAATCGTAAGTCTTTAGGTTGTGGCCTGAACCCCTGAGTGTCCTCCTAACCCTTCACTATGGTACAGTTGAATAAGTCTGGTACGCAAGGGAGCATCATTACCAATTACCAACCGACCCTTCCTCCTTAGCTGATCATCTTTCCAGGTATACAGATTGTCTGAAGTTGGCTGGAGTTTGAGCTGATGAATAAGTTCCCTTAAGGAAGCATCCGAGACCCAGCTGTTCTGAATCTGTGGCCATAAGTCTGCTGTAACACCTGTGACAGCCATGAGTAGCAACTCACATGATGGCATCCTAGACAGTGCATCTGCAACGGTGTTCTCCTTTCCTTTTTTATAACTAATATCATAGTCATAGCCCATCAGTTTGGTGAGCCACGCATGTTGACCCGGATGGGAAATTCTTTGTTGCAGTAAATGTTTTAAACTCTGATGGTCCGTTCTGATGCTGAAATGTCTGCCAACTAAGTAATGATGCCATTTGGTGACTGCATACACTATGGCTAACAATTCTTTTTCATACACTGAGAACCCTTGATGCCTGGCAGAAAGGATTTTACTGATATAAGCAATAGGGTGTCCTGCCTGCATCAGTACAGTACCAATTCCCCTACCTGAAGCATCTGTTTCAATAACAAAATTTTGTGAGAAATCAGGCAATGCTAGCACAGGTGCAGATGTCATCACAGTCTTAAGCTCTTGAAATACCACCTCAGCTTGTGCGTTCCATTGGAACTGATCCTTCTTCAACAATTCTGTAAGAGGTCTACAAATGAGGCCATAGTTCTTCACAAATCTTCTGTAGTAACCTGTTAAACCCAGGAACCCTTTTAATTGTTTCACAGTCTTTGGGGTTGGCCATTGCTGAACTGCTTCAATCTTTTTAGGGTCAGTCGAGACCCCAGCAGCTGATATGATATGGCCCAGATATTCCATCTTCTGTTGAGCAAAGTAACATTTGCTGCACTTGGCAACCAAGGAATGCTGTTGCAGAATTCGAAACACTGTCTCCAAGTGCTGTACATGGTCCCCAAGATGCCTGCTGTAAACTAATATGTCATCAAAGAACACCAATGCAAATTTGTGCAAATAAGGTCTGAAAATGTCGTTCATCAAGCTCTGAAACGTAGATGGTGCGTTAGTGAGGCCGAAAGGCATGACCAAGAACTCGTAGTGGCCGTCATGAGTTTTGAAGGCTGTTTTGGGTATGTCAAAAGGATGCATCCTGATTTGATGATATCCTGAACGCAAATCGATCTTAGAAAACCAAGCAGAACCATGTAACTCCTCGAGAAGCTCTTCAATGATAGGGATGGGATACTTTTCCTTGATTGTACCCTTATTCAGCTCCCTATAATCTATACACATCCTCCATGTGGCATCCTTCTTCTTCACAAGGACTACAGGCGAGGAGAAAGGATTGTTGCTGTGTTGAATGAGCCCTGTTGCTAACATTTCTTTACTCATCTATTCAATCACATCTTTCTGAAGTGATGAATGCCTGTATGGTCTCACATTAACTGTAGAGACTCCTTCTTTCAATACGATCTTGTGATCATGTCCTCTATGAGTAGGTAGTCCCCGAGGTTCATCAAACAGCTCCTTGTATTGGGTCAAAAGTTGTTGAATTTCTGTGGGGACCGTGGTTTCTTCTTCATGGTTGAGGCTGGTTGGGGTGAGTGAAAACTCAGGTGTCTTATCCAAGTCGATGCAACATAATTGAATTAATGAGCACTGAGATGAATATGGTAGGAGTTTAGCCATTTGTTTGCTAGAAACTGCCTTGACTGTTGGGTGAGTCTGACTCCCCGTAAGCACATGTCTCTTCCCATTGACAGTGAACTCCATCCTCAGTTGCTTGAAGTCCCACTGTATCACGCCTAATGTTTCTAACCATTGGACCCCTAACACCATATCACAACTGCTCAATGGCAAAAGTAACATATCTGTGGTGAAGGTAGTGCCTTGTAGAGTCCAAGCTAACCCTTTACACATAGCTTGACATAGGACACTGTTGCCATCAGCCACTCCTACCTTCAATGGTCCAATGCTCATAATCTTGCTCCCCATTTTCTTTGTAAGATTTTCATCTAGGAAGTTATGAGTACTTCCCGAGTTTATCAGAATGTGTAGAGGTTTCTTTTTCACATATACAGTGACTCTCATAGTTCTGTAGCCCTGCTCACTGTTGCCATTCATGGCATGCACCGATATCTGAGGATTATCATCCTCTAATTCTTTAATTTCTTGACTGACCTCAGCATGTGGATCTTCTTCAATCTCACTGAGCTCAATCGAATATAATTGTCTTTGTCTACACTGGTGCCCTGGTTCATATTTATCATCACACCAAAAACACAGTCCTTTTGCTCTATTTTCATCAAAATCAACACTGGTTCGTAGATTGGGAGGTCGATCAGGTTTCTTGGTTGAGTTGTAGAGTGGTCTGGGAAATGTAGGTGGTGTAGGCTGAGTTCTTGGTATAGGTGTCAGATTTGGTTTGAAACCTGATGGTTTAGGGACAGGTGCAGAGTTAAAGAGTGGTTGTTTTCTGGTCATATTGGGTGCTAACTCTCGATGTAAGGTGTCTAATGTAGATTCTTGTAATGTGCCAAAGCAAGGGCGTGTGGGAGAGTTTTTGGCATAAACATTCTAACTGGTTTTTGTATAGCTTCTTTTAAACCTTTCAAGAAGAAGCTGATGGCATATTCTTCAGTAATGTCAACTCTACCAATTAAGAACTCAAAATGATCATGGAACTGAGCTACGGTACCTGTCTGTTTGAAGTTCAGAAGCTCAGTCATGTAGTCCCCATACAACTTGTTGCCAAACCTTGCTTCCAAAGCTTGGACATACTCATCCCAAGAAGCTGCAGCATTGCCTCTTTTGTACTTAATCCAGTTTTGATGCCATTGAAGGGCCCTGCCTTCCAAGTTAATGATAGCCAGTTTGATCTTGGCCCCTTCTGGTGTGCCATCCAATTCAAAAAATTGTTGGCATCTGAAGATCCAACCTCCCAAGTCATCCCCATTAAATCTTGGGAAATCCACTTTAGACTGTCTAGTGGCAAAGTATTGGCCCTTCCCTTGTTGTCCCGTTTGAGCATTGGTCTCCACATTATGCAACTGATCCATTAACAAATTCTGTTGCAGGGTAAGAGCAGTGATGTCCTGTTTAAGAGCTGCAAATGTCCTTTCTTGCTGATGTTCTTGACCTTGAACTCTACTCAGCAGCTCCTTCAAGGATTCCTTGATAGCTTCTTCAAATTTGCGAGCATCGTGGGAGCGGGTGTTGTCAGCCATCGCAGGTGCCAGAAAAGAGTCTCTGATACCACTTGGTGTGTGCTAATTCCAGACCTTCAATACACAGGGAAGCTGAAGTTAAGAACAGCTTTCGAGTTCTTGAAGAAGAAAAACCTGAGAGAGGAAGAAGGAAAGAAGAGAGAGTTTGAGAGAAATTCTGTATTCCTATTCATATCAGATCAGTACATTGGTTACATGTTTTATACTTCCAGCTCATTAATTGAGTTCATTAACTAACTAACTGATTAACAATCATATAACAACTTTGCAACAATAAACTGAATATCTAACTGCCTCCAACGGCTCCCCAACTGTCTCCAACGGTCACCAACTATTTCCCATAGATTTTGCACACATCATAATATTCCTTCTCCATGCCTCTCTCAATCACTTATCTATAAGTTGTATGACCAATTTTTAGTGTTTCTAACGAAGATCAAAGTTTTATCCTAGTGGTTGGAGGAGTAGGAGTTTCTGGAGCAAACCCAAGGATACAAATTAAGGCGTCCTAAGTCCTAACTCGGTCATGGATTTGGTCAAGGATGTTGATCTTGACTGATTTAAAGTACTATCACCAAGCAATAGCATGATAAATGCGAGGAAACATCTCATTTCCTTCCTTTCCTACCGCAGAAAATAAAAGTTGATTCTTTCTTGCCTGGATATGATCGAAACGATTGTAAATTAAGACAAGGGCTTCTAAAAATCATTTGTCGCTACTTTTATCGTTGTACTCATTAGTGCCGCCCAATGAAGTTCTTGGAGGAGATTTCAAGGATGAATTACTTGGAAAAAAGTGCTTCGGGATCAATATACCTCTTTTCAACTACCGACAAAGGTTGAGCCAAAATTATTCTAAGTTTAGATTTTTTTTTTTGTTTGTTTGTAAAGTTTCATAAATTATTTAGTCATTCGTAAAACAAGTATCCTTCCTTTCATTTTAAGGTCTTACTAAACAACTAAACTCGAATTTACCGAGTTGATAAGACGACGGATTCCAATCCACTTCTTAATCATTTACATTTATTAATGCCACAGCTAAAATGGTCAAAACTCAATTTTTATTTTTATATATATACACATTTTTTCTCACATCAACTTTTTCAACTTAATAAAAAAAAAAAAAATATATATATATATATATTTTTTTTCAAAAATATCATCACAAAATAGTTATATCTATATTTATTATGTGTATACTACATAACCACAGGTCAAAGCTAAGTTTAGATCTGGCAATCCGTGTCATAATTCGTATTTTTTGTGTGTCAATCGTATAAATATAAACACAACACAAATGATTAAATATGTCAAAATTTTAAATATGAATACAATATGTATATTAAAAATGTTAATTGTATTTTAAATATGTCGTGTTTATTATATTGTTTTTGTGTTTATTAAATGTATAATGCTCATATCGTATTTTCGTATCGTATCCAAAATTATCAGACCTAATTAACATATTTGTTGTTTGCGCATTAACCCACAAAAGGCCACGAATTTTTTTCTCCCAATTTTTTATACTATAACTAATTTTTATCTCATCAACAACGTGCCCAAAATATTGAAAATATAATCACTTTCTATTGTAAGCATATGCAATTGGTTTTGTCATTTGTGAAGCATCCCTTTCATATATTTATCAAACAATGCGAAATCGCCGGCTAACATTGACTACAATTCTTGATTTCTTGATTCTCTTCACATGCATAATTATAGTTTCCATAGTACTCAAATTCATTAAATGGAGCGTGGAATTTGGTGAAAATACTTAGTTCTTAACGAGTCGGTTTATCCGTTTAAATTTTAAAATTAACTCGATATTTGAAGAGATTCGACAAAAATATTAGATTAAAAAACTTGAGAAAAAAATAAAATCAGTTTTAAAAAATAGATCGAGTCTTGATTTTAACATTCAAAACTCGAGTCCGGCCCGATCCTTTTTTTAATTATATAATATATATAATTTAATATTTATACATATTATATAATTTATATCATAAAAGAATAAATATATAATATTATAATGTAAATATTAAAAAATATGTTATCTATTTTTAAAACTTAATAAAAGAAAAAAATTAAATCACTAAAGATTAATAAAAAAAATAACATAGTTTTTTAAAAAAATAATATGGACAGTTTGGACTATTTATTTACAAATATGGACACAGATACTTTAGAAAAAAAATGAAGAGTTGGTGTAACAAAGCATTTTGAGCATCCCATGGAATAATGAACGGCAAACTATGTTATAAAACACTTTAATGTACAAAAATGGCATAAAAGAGGTTATATCAAAGAAAAAATGCAACATAACCAACAAGAGATATGAGATTCTCTTTGTTATAACCATTGGTGATGGTGGCTGCTAATTTCAATGAATACAACTATATTGACCAAACCTTTGAACCCTTCAATTTCCATGGGGATGTCTGAGCATGATGTTATTCCACATTACAGGCTAAAGCATTCTCAGAACTATATTATTATATCCTACAGGCAAAAATCAAGTATCTTAGCCAAAACACACAAGCCTGCACATAAAGAAGAAAGGAGAAAGACGAGTCAAGGACCAGGATCTAGATAACCTCTCTTGAATATTATTGCCAAGCTTGTTTTGCCCACAAATCTATTAGCCTAAGAGCTCAATTTTATTTGTCCCTTGCCTTTCAGGAGCACAAAGAGAAACTACAAGAGCAGAGTCTCCCTGCATAAATCATACAACAAAAGCATATATATAATTGAACCATGCATCTTAAATTACAGGTTAATGTACATTCTAGGTCACTGAACTTAATATCAAATTTCATAAAGGTCACAAACGTTTAATTTCATCAAATTACATTACAAAACTTTTATTATTAATAAATTAGGTCACTTCTGTTAATTCCGTTAAGTAATTCTAACAAAAAAGCAGACTCAGCGTGAGATTTTTTTTTACCTAAAATGCCAGTCAGGCATTATCTTGATGAGATGTAAAAAATATATATGCATGCCAAATCAGTTTTTCCGTTAAATTAAAAATAGAAGTTCAGTGATGTAATTTGATGAAATTAAAGTTTTGTGACCTACATGAAAGTTGATGCTAAGTTCAGTGACTCAGAATGTAAATTATGCATAAGCTATATTAGCTGGCAGCTGTTGCATGACTGCATTTGCATCCACTTGCTTTCTCCATCCTCCAACTTTGAATCTGCACAATCTCTAGAAGTTCTTGAAATTGAGACATAACTCTTAGATTTATTGCAGCACCATAGAAAGAGAAGATCTAAACCACAAAGTGAACAATATGCTTCCCATTATCCATTAATACAATCCACAACATAAAAAACCATGCCTAGCACAAAGCAAGTTCGAAGAAAAAAAACAAAAAACAAATAAGCAACAGATTAGTACAAATACAATCCACATTTCATGACATGAAACATCCATTAGCATTTAACAACAACAAAGCTGAAATCCTTATTCAACAGAATGGTTGCCAGATTCCTCCATGTTCAACTCCTAAAAAAACAATGAAAAAAGCTACTCAATCATAAGAAAATGTGAATGTAGAAGAAATTATTAGAAAAATGTTATAAAATAAATTATTAAAAAAAGTAACTTATAAAGACACCAAAAAGAGTAAAAGCCAACATAAACTATAACATTTAGCTGTTAAATTAATTACCTTGCAAGCTTCATCTTCAAGTCAATCATCAATAACCATCCTTGTTTCATTAAGGACCAAATCTTTAAAATCTATAAACAGTAACAATAGAGTAGAAAATTTAGTAAACCACAAATAACAATAATCAAATAGAGTAAAATGACATAAGGTTAATTATCCAAAAAAAAAAAAAAATGACATAAGGTTATACTAGATCAATTTACCGGTCTCAATGCCTTCCAAATCCTCAAAATTCTCCTCATTCTCAACTGGAATAGGTGAAGATCTTAGCCAATTCTGTGCACAAATGAGACGCTCAACAATTTTTGGAGTCAAGGAACTACGAAATGGATCAAGAACACGCCCTCCAGTGCTAAAAGCAAATTCTGAAGCCACTGTAGGTACAGGAATAGCTAAAACTGTTGGAATATGGCTTAGAATATGGCTTGAATATAGCTTGAATATGGCTCATTCACCATAGGTGGCTTAGCACCAATAATGGAGCTACCACTTGCACCACTTGCACCACCAATAATGGAAGCTACCACTTGCAAATGGATGGTGGCTATGGTGGCTACCACTTGCATGTGTTCACACCAAGATAGGTGGTGGATGGTGGCTATGGTAGGCTATGGTGGCTGCCACTTGATGCATGTTCACACCTTGATATTATGGCTATAAATAGCCATGTAGAGATGAGAGAGTTGAGTTGAGTTGAGTATGTGTTAGAGCTAAATTGTTGAAGCAAATACTCTGTGTTTATAGAGTAATTCGGTATTGTGTTGAGTTGTGAGTTCAGTGCTTGTGTAGCACCTTGAATTCGGTATATGTTTGTACTCTAAACTCCATTAATACAAAGCTTCAAGCTCCTCCTCCCGTGGATGTAGGCACAGTTGCCGAACCACGTAAAATATCGGTGTTTTTTCAGTGTGTTTAAATCGGTTTTAGTAATATCAATTCGCTTCCGCACAACAAATTGGTATCAGAGCCAATTTTTACGTAAAACCGAGTTTGTTCGATTCTGTCCGTTTTTCAAAAGTGCTCCAATTTGTGTTTTGAAAATACCAGGTTGAAGAGGTCGTCGAGAGGAGTGCAGCAGAATCAACCGGAGCACCAGAGGAGGCCACACGCGCCCGCACGCGCCACCAGAAGAAGTGCCCACGCGCCCCACGCGCCCACGCGCCGCACGCGCCACCAGAGGTTGCAGACGCGTGACACCCACGCGCAGCACGCGCCACACGCGCCTCCAGAGGTTGAAGACGCGTGAAGCCCACGCGCCCCACACGCCCCACGCGCCGGCCACCCAAACAGCTCCACGCGCTCCACGCGCCTCCGCACGCGCCGCCGTACGCCGCCCACGCGCCGCCGCAGGTCCGACCAACTTTTTCGGGCTATTTTTTGAGCCGTTTCAGAACGCTATTCCGAGACTTTTCCGAGCCGGTTGAGCTAAACCGAGTCCATTTCGAGCCACTTGTAGCAGAATATTTGCAGAATATTCACCGTGTGTCCAAAATTTACACAGTTGGACCCGTTCCTGGCTATTTCGACTATTCCGGACTCAACCGCGGCATCCATTTTTTCCATACAGGTACCGGAAAAACACTTTGTTGGTAATTTTGTTTTATTACCATGGCAGAATCATTAGAGACACATGAAACAACCAGCAGCGCACGATCAAGTTCTTATATCAGAAAGAACTCGATGACCACTGCAAAGTTCGAGGTGGAGAAATTTGATGGCACCACCAACTTTGGCATGTGGCAGTGCGAAGTTCAGGATCTGTTATTCCGAGAGGGTTCATATATCGCTCTGGAAGACAGACCCAGAGATATTTCGGAAGATGACTGGAAATTTGTCAACCGTCAGGCTTGTGGCACAATCCGGTTATGCCTAGCCAAGGACCAGAAGTACTTTGTCATGAGAGAGAATAATGCAAAAACTCTCTGGAAACAACTTGAGGACAAGTACATGACAAAAAGCATGGAGAACAGACTCTATCTGAAGAAGAAGCTGTTCCGCTTCCAGTATATGCAAGGTATCACCATGCAGGAGCATCTAGTAAGTTTTAACAAAATCCTCGCTGATCTTGAAAATCTAGATGCAAATATCTCTGATGAAGATAAGGCTCTTACTCTGTTAAATTCCTTGCCTGATAGCTATGATCATTTAACCACTACACTGTTGTATGGTAAAAATGATATAGAATATGTTAATGTTTGTAATGCTCTGGTGAATAATGAGTATCGGAAAAAGGATCAGCATGATCACCAGAATACTACACCAGAAGCTTTAACTGTGTACAGAGGCAGGACGGACAACCGAGGAGCCGGAGAAATCAAGCGAGGTAAATCCCGCTCAAGGAGGGGATCATCGAGAACACGACTCTCGAGGGACGAGTGTGCCTTTTGCCATGAGAAAGGGCATTGGAGGAATAACTGTCCCAACATGGAGAGGTCGATTGTGAGTGTAGCTCAAGAATCTGAGGGAGAGGAAGACTCTGCATTTACGATTTCCACAACAATACACTCTTCAGATCAATGGATTCTGGATTCCGGATGTTCCTACCATATGTGTCCGAACCGGATGTGGTTCTCAAACTTCAAAGAGTTTGATGGAGGGATTGTCCATATGGGCAATGACAATACTTGTCACACTAGAGGCATCGGAACAATCCGACTGAAAATGCATGACGGTACAATCAGACAACTTACAGACGTAAGATATGTCCCTGATCTCAAGAAGAACCTCATATCACTGGGGGTCTTAGACTCAAATGGTTACAAGGTGACCATTCAGAATGGAGTCCTGAGAGTTGTACGTGGAGCATTCTTAGCAATGAAGGGTTATATGAAGGGAAATCTGTATCTCCTTGACAGAGAAACCGTGACAGGCAGAGCAGCAGCCTCTCACAGAATGATGGGATAATTCGACACTTCACTGTTCCTGGCACTCCCCAGCAGAATGGAGTTGCAGAAAGGATGAACCGAACTTTGGTTGATAAAGTTCGCTGCATGTTATCCCAGTCGAGCTTGAGCAAAGCATTTTGGGTGGAGGCTTTATTGTTCGCCTCCCACATTATCAACAGACTAACCTCCACTGATGGGAAGACTCCCATAGAGGTGTAGTCCGGATATTCTGCCATTGAATATGATCGGCTTCGTAGTTACGGATGCAAAACTGGATCCTAGAGCCAAGAAAGCTGTCTTCATGGGCTTTAGTGAAGGAGTAAAAGCAGTCCGATTGTGGAACCCTGAGTCAAAGAAAGTCATCGTAAGCCGAGATGTTGTCTTTGACGAATCTGTAATGCTGAAACTGTCAACTCCAGAGAATGTGAACCAAGATTCTCTAAAGCAGGTGGAGTTTGAATCAGAAGATGCTGGTCAAAATTCAGATGAATCTGAACCAGAATCTGATGACACCTTAAATGAAGTGGAGGAGTCATCACCGGAAATCTTTCAGCAACTTGAATCAGTTGTCACCAGTAGACCGAATAGACATATTCGGAAACCTGCTCGATACACAGACGTGGTGACATACGCCCTTCCAGTAATTGATGATGATGTTCTGATCAATTACAAAGAAGCTGTAAACAGCCCTGAGCATGCCCAGTGGAAGGAGGCGATCAGACTTGGAAGTTAGTTCCACTTCCAACACTCAAGATATCAATTGAGTGCAAATGGGTCTTTGCCAAAAAAAAAAAAAAAAAAAAAGGAGAGTGCTACAGGCAAAGACAGCATCAGATACAAAGCCAGATTGGTAGCCAAAGGTTAGGCTCAAAAAGAAAGGAATAGACTACAATGAGGTATTTTCACCTGTTGTTAAGCATGCATCTATTCGGATCTTATTGGCTTTAGTAGCACAGTATAACCTAGAGATAGTTCAACTTGATGTAAAAACTGCATTCCTCCATGGTTCCGTAGAGGAGGAAATTTGTATGACTCAACCAGATGGTTCTGGAGTCCCCGGTCGCAGAGATTACAAAAGCAAGTTGAACTGATCACTGTATGCTCTGAAACAATCCCGTGACAGCTGAACAAACGGTTGGACTGTTTCATGAAAGGATGAAAAGTACACACACAGTCAATTTGATCACTGTGTTTATTTCCGGAAACTTCAAGATGGATCATTTGTCTATCTGCTGAAAAAGGCAAGGTGGAGATCGACAGGCTGAAGGCTCAACTGAGCTCAGAGTTCGAGATGATCTTGGAGAAGCTAAGAAAATTCCTGGGAAGTAGACAGAAAAATTGACTCAGGCTCAGTGCATTGATGAATCATGCCAATGCAGTAGGTGCCCTGATATGTGAGTAATGGTGTGTACATTTGAAGGAGAAAAGAGGAAGCTCTGATCTGTGAATTCTCTCTGTGGATTCTCGCCAAGGTGGAGATTGTTGGAATATGGCTTAGAATATGGCTTGAATATAGCTTGAATATGGCTCATTCACCATAGGTGGCTTAGCACCAATAATGGAGCTACCACTTGCACCACTTGCACCACCAATAATGGAAGCTACCACTTGCAAATGGATGGTGGCTATGGTGGCTACCACTTGCATGTGTTCACACCAAGATAGGTGGTGGATGGTGGCTATGGTAGGCTATGGTGGCTGCCACTTGATGCATGTTCACACCTTGATATTATGGCTATAAATAGCCATGTAGAGATGAGAGAGTTGAGTTGAGTTTAGTATGTGTTAGAGCTAAATTGTTGAAGCAAATACTCTGTGTTTATAGAATAATTCGGTATTGTGTTGAGTTGTGAGTTCAGTGCTTGTGTAGCACCTTGAATTCGGTATATGTTTGTACTCTAAACTCCATTAATACAAAGCTTCAAGCTCCTCCTCCCGTGGATGTAGGCACAGTTGCCGAACCACGTAAAATATCGGTGTTTTTTCAGTGTGTTTAAATCGGTTTTAGTAATATCAATTCGCTTCCGCACAACAAAAACATCTCGAGCCATCAAAGCAATTATCGGGTAAGTCTTACTATTCTTCTTCCACCAAGCTAATATGTTAAAATTCTTATCATCTTCTGCTGTCTTGTCCTCTAAATACCTGTCCAATTCTGATTTGCCCTCACTGAATTGAGTTTCTGCCCTCTTCCTTTTAAATTTTGATATGGGATAATCTAGCATGTCCACTAACTCTTCATTCTCCTCCATAACCACAAATGATTGGGAACTAGCACTGACACTTGGATCTTCATTACATGTACCAGTCACTAAACTATAATGCTCAAATAAAGCAATTAAAGTTTTTTTCACTGTAAAACACAACTCAGCAGCCTTCTCAGCCTCATAAACCTCCTCAATCACAAAGTTGGCATAGTCTATCTTGCGTCTAGGATCCAAAATCACAGAAATGAACAACAATGGATTAAGGTTTTTAATATTTCCCCAATACTTGTAAAACTTCTCTTTCATTTTAGAAGCCATCAATTTTATACTTGGTTTTGGATCCTGCAACTTATCATTAATCTTCATTCCAATACCAAACACAACATGAAAATAATCATTGCTAGTGACATAAAAAGAACCAGACATCTTTAAGGTGGAATCATGAACAACTTTCAAAAACGGCAACAGAGCACGAGCATATTCCCAATCTGCCTCAGTAGGCAAACCCTTCCTTTTTTCACCCTTAAGCTCATCTCTGTACTTGGAATCTTGCTTCTCTAACTTATCAAAAGCTTTTTCAAATTTTAAAGCAGCCTCTAACATAAAAAAAGTTGAATTCCACCTAGTTTCAACATCCAGGCAAACTAAGCTTTTGCTCTTTATTTTTTCTTGCTCCACACAAATCTTGAATCTTTGCAACCTTGCAGGGGATGACCTTACATACCTCACAGCAGAGCGGATTCGAAAGATTGAATCATCAAAATCTTTCAAAACCTGTTTCATTGTGAGATTCATTATATGTGCACAACACCTCATGTGAAGATACTCACTCCCTAAAACACTTTGTTTCCAATTGTTAAGTCTTTTCTTCACATATTGGATGACAAGGTCATTAGAACTAGCATTATCTAGTGTGATTGTAAGAACTCTGTCTATTCCCCATTCAAGCAAGTATTTTTCAATACATTTCCCAATCACATCACCCATTTGACTTGGAATTGGAGTAAAATTCAATATTTTTTTATGTAGTTTCCATTCATTATCAATGAAATGAATAGTGAGACACAAATAACTAAGATTTTGCCTAGACGTCCAAATATCAGTGGTGAGACAAACCCTTGGTTTAGATCTCTTCAAATAGTTAAAAAACTTAGTTTTTTCTTCCAAATAGATGTCCATGTCCATGCAATCCCTTGCTACAGTTAACTGAGAGGGAATTTGGAATCGTGGTTGCATGATATTACAAAAATCATGAAATCCCTCATGCTCCACAATCTTAAAAGGCAACTCATCCACTACGATCATCCTAGCACAATATTTTCTGCATAATGCTTGATCAAATTTCCAACCAACAGGTGCACCAGAACTACCATCCTCTCCCTCTTGCAGAGATGAAACAAGCTTCAAACTTAGGGTTTTTGGTTTATCATCTGGCTTATTAAATGGGTATTTAGGACAACTAGCTAGGTGATTATGCATTGAAGTAGTTCCACTTGTACTTGGACATTTAATTAGATTGCCACAATAATTGCAAGAGGCTTGTAGTTCAGCTTTATTCATACAAGGTAACTTAGTAAAATGATCCATGCTACAGAAATTGTGCTGCCTAATTTACCTCCACTTTTTGGTGGTTTTGGAATATTTGGTGTGACAGTTGCAGGGGCAGTAGGTTTAGGCGGTGGCGGTGCCTGAAACTGCTGCTGATGGATCACAAGTGCTCTTAGTCTCATTCATAGTCTGTCCATCTAAAGAGGACAAAATGAACTATTTTAAACAACTAGAAATTAACTAAGATTCTTTAAAAGGTAAAGAAATAAATGAGACCGAAGCATAACATCCTTTAGAAAAAAATAAATAAACAAATAACACTCTTAAGAAAGCAACGATACATGTCTTAACAACACACTGAAAACTTACCAAAATTAGAGAGATAAAGAAAAGGAGAAACCCAGAGGAGAGAACGACACAAGTTGCAGCGGGTTTGACCGCTTGAGAGTAGACGAGAGACCTAAGAGAATGGAATGGAGGCTTCGAGGGGTCAGATTAGAGAGTAGAGAGTTGAGAGCTAACTGATGAGAGATGAGAGTTGGGACTGGAACGAACAAGTTCCAGTCGGCAATGGCTGTCGAACTCAGGCCAGCCACCAGCGGCGGCAAAGGGAAAGGAAAGGACTGAGTTTGTGAATTTTTGTTTTAGGTTAGAATTCCCGTTCCTCAATTCTCACTTTCTTTTACACTTACACTTACACTTACATTTTCATTTCATTTTATTTTATTTTCAATCCAGATATTAAATACTTGACTTATGATACTTTGGGCTTTGTCTTCACAGTCTCAAATCATCAAAATTTGTCAATTTAGGCCTTTTTTTTTTTTTGTGTAATTCGGGTATTATATATGGAAAAACCGAATGTCACCTGAAATGGAAGAGCTCGGTTAACCGAATCCAATTCTAAAAATCACGAACGATTTCAATTTTTTTTTTTTTTGGTTTTTTCAGAAATTTAACTTCTGTCTAGTGGAAGTTCAGTGAAGGAGATGATGATAAAAAAACAAAGGGCTTCATTTTCACTTCTGAACTTTCTTATGTTCATGATTTCATTGTCATGCCAGATGTATCCTCGGCATTATTAAATCATGATTTTAAGATTAACTGGAGCATTGAGTGATATACTTTGGGGTTTTTTTTTTTTTTTTTAAAAATTCTGAAGAGGTATGGATTTTCTTTTAGCTCTTTTCAAACTATGTTTTTAGATTTGATTTGTGATTTTGAAATCTATTTCTTCCCACTATTTTGACATCTAAACGATCCTGACTACCCACATTTTTTTTTTTTTACTCTTTGAGTTTGAAGTCTATGATGTTGATCCGACGGTACAGTAGAGAGGAACAAAATTCCTAGGATGAAGATGACTAGAGAGATACTGGAAGCAAATGTTTATAAGGAGCTGCACATCAATGACAACCCCTCTGTCCAATACCCAGATTGTCTGTAATTCTTTTTTTTTTTTCCTTCTTCAATGATTTAAGAAACCTTAGAAAACAAACAATATTCAAAGTATATATACATCTTTTAAGATTGAATTTTTTCATCAATACAATCAAGTACATAATTATATTAGATTTATGATGATTCAGTAACCTGGGAAAATTGGAAGTTGGAACTCACTTTCAAACTCCGAATCTCAAAACTATCCATGGGCAGTTGCTTGATTAATTAGAGAAGCATATGTAACTTTAGTTTTTCTTAGATGCTTTGTTTATTATTTATTGTTTTAAGTATTCAATCAAACAAACAATCCCTCAAGCTGTTGTTTCTACGTCAAGCTATAAGAAGGAAATGATGTAGCACCAAAATTCTCTTTACAGATTAATCGTCTTAACATGATAAAAATTTTCTTTTCTGTTTTGGTGTGTTTCTCTTTACTTTTCATTGTTTTTGAAATATTTGTGTTCGATATCTGTGTCCGATGTATATTCGGACATGAATATGGAGATATGATCTTTCAAAGACTTTCTAAATACATAAAAATCTTTAAAAAAATTAAACATACCCGTGTCGGACATGAATATATGTCCGACACTTACACCTGAGTCCGAATAACATAAATTTCTCTAATTGCTTGGGCTTAAATTTTGATTTCATGAGTTCGATGAAAAATTGCATCTATTAATCATGTTTACTCTCCTTATTTGTATCATTTTATTTTTGATCAAAATAATCATTCATTAATGCTTTTGATGTCTTTATGCTATTGACATCAAAGCTTTAGGCATTTTTGTTGTATTTTTTTAGATATGGAAATAAAACTCAATATGATATTGAGTTACTTTAATTTTAATTTCTTCTTTCTTTTATTATTATGTTTTTTAATATTTCAGGTATATTAGTAACAACAAAAATAGTAGGGTATTGTTTCAGGAGATGAACCAAGTTGATTGCAAGTAAAAGAACATTACATTGATTAAAAAATTGGATCGAATCAACCAGTCAGATTAGTTGAATCGAAAATCGGTGATCTGTTCGGTCCAACGAATATATTACAATCGAGAATTTATCAAATCAATAAAAAATCAGTTTAACCGGTAAAAAATTGATTTTATATATATTTTCAAAATTTTATTTGTAATTAATAAGATTTGAACCTTTAACCTTTTAGTTTTATATTAAAGACATATAATTAAGTCAAATGCAATATTTTTGTTAATTACTAACTATATTTAATATTTATTTAACATTAAACTTAATGTTTAAATATTAAAAAAAACTTTATCAAATCGGTCAGTCCAATTGATTGAATCGAAAATCGAATATCTGACCGGTTCAACCTCTGGTCCAATTTTATTAACCTTGGATTTAGGTATGTAAAATATATATAGAGAGAAACTTATTTTTTTCTTATAATCCTTCATTTTATCTATAAATTTAATGAGTTTCTTTTGTTAATTTAGCATGCATGTGAAACTTATTTTTCACTATGCTTAATTTGTTTTTCATTTGTTTACATGGTTGAAATTAAACTAGGTAAAGTTTTTAACTTCCACAATTTTATTTCTATTAATAAATGTTTATCATTATTAATTTGGTTTTTTTACTGAGATATAGCCAAAAAAAATATATTAAAATACCGTTGTTTTTGGATCAATTCCCAAAATCTCCTTTTTTTTTTCCTAGCTGGGAAATCGTCATCCCCCATGGCGATTTCCCAGCGTTAAAATTTGAAAATTTGTAAAAAACACCAAGGGAAATCGCCATGGGGGTGACGATTTCCCTTCATGTATTATTTTTTTTAAATTAATAAACAAAAATTAAATTTATTTTTTAATTTTATTTTTAAATTTTAAAAATTATAAATTAAATTAAAATATTTTTTTTATAATTTAAAAAAAAAAATTTGTAAGGTATATTTTAGGTTTTTTTATAATTTAATATTATGAAATTTGTTTTTTAAAATTTGTTAAAAACAAATTAAATAAAACAAAAAAAAAATTTGAAATTTAAAGAAGGCAACGGTCATATGACCGTTGCCCCCCCTCCCCCACGTCCCCCACCCCCCACCCCCACCCACTATTTTTCTCTATAAATACCTCCCTCCTTTCCTTCATTTTTTCATTCTTCTTTCAACAATTACATCTCTTTCTACCAAAAAAATTTCTTTCTGCAACAATTTTTTTTCTACAACAATATTTAAAAATGGCTTCATCATCACTATTGAGGTTACAAGAAAATCACATATCGAAGGTTATATTTAACGAGGTAAGTAAATTGTTATATTATTATTGTTTTTTATATTATTATTGTTTTTTATATTATTATTGTTTTATATTATATTATATTATTATTGTTTATATTATTGTTTATATTATATTATATTATTATTGTTTTTTATATTATTATTGTTTTATATTATATTATATTATTATTGTTTATATTATATTATATTATTATTGTTTATATTATATTATATTATTATTGTTTTTTATATTATTATTATTGTTTTATATTATATTATATTATTATTGTTTATATTATATTATTATTGTTTTGTTATTTTATAATTTTATACTTTTATTTATTAATTTTTAATTGTTATAGTTTTATAATATATTAATTTTTATTATTATAACAGGAAACTCGTCGCGTATTACGTGCGAAAAAATTTACATTGGAGGACCCGCATCCATCTATTATCGACCACTTAAGAAGAGCCGGATTTTATCACGCAAGTCAAATTCGACGACTTGTGATACAACCCGATTTAATCAATGCGTTGGTCGAACGATGGAGACCCGAGACGCACACTTTTCATTTTCCATGTGGTGAATGCACGATAACTCTCGAAGATGTTGCGCTGCAACTTGGACTTCCGATCCATGGCATTGCAGTTACAGGCGAAAGCCTGCTAGATTGGAATGAAGTGTGTCAAGATCTATTGGGTGAGGTACCTCCAGATGAGTATGTATCTGGCTCAACGGTGAGACTAACTTGGTTGAAATCGTTTCAAAATCTTCCATTACATGCAACCGAACAACAAATACAATATGCTGCTAGAGCATATATTTTACGTTTGATTGGAGGATTACTGATGCCTGACAAATCGAGCAGTCGGGTACATTTAATGTATCTTCCATTGCTACGTGATTTAGAGCATGCGGCAAATTATAGTTGGGGTTCTGCGTGTTTGGCGGTTTTGTATAGAGAACTTTGCCGGGCTACAGTTCCAAAAAGCCATGACATAGGTGGATGTTTAGTGCTTCTACAATCATGGGCTTGGTATCGGCTACCATTTCTTGCTCCGTGCGTGGATATTTCGGCTGTATACCCCCTTGCAAGCAGGTAATAATCTTTACTATTTTATTAATTTTGTACGAACTTGTATTTTTATAGGTCATTAAGATATTATATGCATTTTAATAGGTGGAGTAGGAGTACGAGTAGAGATTTTACAGAGACTCTGAGCGATCTTGCAAGTATAAGAGTACGACTAGATCGACTAGGATATGATAAGGTAAATATTTCGATTGTTACATTGAAGTTTTTTATTTATTTAATCCATATGAAACTAATAATTTGTAATAATTATTCGCAGTTTCTGTGGATGCCATATTCATCGCGTGAAATTATGGCATGCCTCCCATCGGATGCCTACAATAATTTCAATATATGGAAAGCAAACACAGCATTGATATGCTTTTCATATGTAGAGTGGCACCAAACTGACCGGGTGTTGCGACAATTTGGGATGCAACAACCAATTCCTGCAGCCCCGGTGAACCTTGATAAGCTTCACAAGGTCGACATGCGTGGTCGTAATGATGAATTCTGGCCTGCACCGAGGATGTCATTTGATCCAATGGATCGGAGTTCACAGCACCGAGGATGTCATTTGATCATCCTGAACCTGAATGGGATCATGGAGTACCATCCAGTCATCGTTATTCCGTAAGTCACCCCGGATATGACGTTGATGAGTGTTACCGACCATCACCGCCAAGACCGAGGTTAGATGACCAGCTCCCCATCCTAAGTCCAAGTTCAGCATATCTAACATCCATGTATCAGTTTGGAACCCTTTCGTCAGCATTTGATGCTACATCATTTATGGGTGCATCTAGTAGTCAGGTTCCCATTATGGGTGAACTAGGTGTTGGCTCATCCAGCAGTGGGTTTCAAATTTTTGATACGGAAGAAAGGACTGATGACATACAACCGGAACCAGTGGCGGTTATAGCAAGAGGTCGTGGTGGACCGCGAATACGTGCCACTGACGAGGTTGAACGACGGGTGCAACCACCACGCACTAGAAGAGCTCGACACTGTTGCTCTACACCACGCAATAATTAGAATAATTGTAATGTGTTTTAAATTTCTAATATAAATTTATATGTTAAAATAATTTATATGTTTTGCATTTCATGTTATTTAAATTTGTTCGGAAATTAATTGTTATATTTTATTTTAATTTATATCTTAATGTTGTTATTTAATTTTAATATAATAATCAAAATTACATGATAAGTAAAATTTTCTTTTTTTCATTTTAATTTAATTTTCTTTTTAAATTTTAATAAGAAATAAAATTTTAATCATAAATTAAATTAAAATTATTTTATCAAATATCCAGTTTTAAACTGTAACAATCTATACTATTATTAAAAACAATGATTAAATTGATGTCACGAGTTAATTGAATACCAACTCAAAAAAAATAATCAAATTAAAAAAATTATTTTACGATACCAACTTAAAAATAACTTCTTTATTTAAAAAAGTGACTCGATAAATTTCTTTAAAAATAAATTTTATTTACAGTTTACATCATTAAATTATTTTTGATATAAATTAAAATTTTCTTTTTATAATATTACAAAATTATAAAAAATACAATTTTTGATATAAAAATTTAATAAAAAATGGAATCTTCTTTTTAAATTTTAATAAGAAATATATTTTTATTTTTTATAAAATTGTAATAATAAATTAAATTACATTTTTAATATATATTTTAAAAAAATAAATAACCAAACCTATAAAAAAATATTTTAATTTAATTTATAATTTTTAAAAATAAAAAATAAAATTATCAAATTAAAAAATAAATTTAATTTTTGTGTATTAATTTAAAAAAAAAAATACATGAAGGGAAATCGCCACCCCCCATGGCGATTTCCCTTCATGAAATTTGCAAATTTTGTAAACTTAACCAAGGGAAATCGCCATGGGGGGGTGGCGATTTCCCTTGGTTAAATTTACAAAATACACCAAGAGAAATCGTCACCCCCCATGGCGATTTTCCTTGGTATTTTTTACAAATTTTTAAATTTTAACGCTGGAAAATCGTCATGGGGGATGGCGATTTCCCAGCTAGAAAAAAAAAGCGTATTTTGGGAATTAATCCGAAAACAACGGTAATTTGGTATTTTTTTGTGTGGCTATATCTCAATAAAAAAACCTATTAATTTTAATGTTTACATGTAGGGATGGCAATGGAGCGGGGCGGGGGCGGATTTTGTAAAATCCGCCTCCGCCCCGCCAGTGACCTACTCTGCCCCGCCCCCCGCCCCGTTCCACCGTGGATGTTGGATTTTCAATACCACTACCACCTCCATGGATGTCGGTTACGCCCCGCCCCGCTCCGCCCCATCCGATTTTTATTAGTTATTTCTAATTTTTTTTCTCATCTTCAACCTAAAATTACATAATAAAACATATTCGTAAAACCCTCTATCTCATAAACTCCATTTATGATCTTCAATATAAAAGTATGTGAAAGACCAGAATGGTTCAACGAAAGTAAGGTCTGTTTACCTTGTTGTCAGTTTTGATCCGTCTACATTTCCACCATCTGTAGATATAATCATAGTATACACTTTGCAATACTAGAACCACAGTACTTACTGTATAAAGCTGACAGTGAAAACCAGGCAAGCAATTAGCTAGTGATCAGTATTGTAGTGACTTTCACACGAAATAAAAATAATAATAATGTGAGACAAGTTTACAATGAATTTATTTAAGAATGAAAATTCAGTAAGGTTAATGAAATATATAAAATTGAAAGATTGCATTTTTTGTTGATAAAAACAAAGGGTGGTTTTAACTTTTAACCACAGGCAACCAAAATTTTCATCTGGCTTTCTGGTTTTTGGACCACCCAAAGGCAAAGTACTTTCCGTGGCTGGCTCTCGTGATTCAATTCACAAAAGCCTGAAAAAAGAACTCACCGTTGCAGGTTCGAGAAGACATCCAGCAAGATTGAACACATCACTGCAACAAAAAAAAAAAAATGATGAATAATACATAAATATAAGTAAAACAAGAATTGAACATTCTTTGGCTCATTAAAAAATGAGAGTGAAATTATGTTTTTGAGGGAAAAGAAATCGAACCCAGCAACCCAAGTGAGGAGAAAAAGAAGGGAAACTCCATGGCTGGACTTGGTTTTGAAGTTGGTGATGATTTGAGGGATCTCTGCGACTCCCCAGCAGACTAGACTAGTTAACCCAAAAGCAAAAGATAAATCATCCTTTAGATTGATTTTAGAGAACTTCTATTTTAGAGAACTTCTATTAGGAAAGGGAAAGTAGAAGGAAAGGGAGCGGCGGTGGAGTTGTAGAGATAGAGAAGAAGTAAACATGTTAGGTTTTTAGGGAAGGGTAAAATAGTAATTTTACTAGTCGGGGCGGGGCGGATCAGGTAAATACTGCAACTGCTCCATACCCGCCTTTCAAACAAAAAAAACCGCCCCGCCCCGCCCCGCATCCATTGTTCAAAAAAAAAAACCTCTCCATTCGGATCGGATCGGTTCGAAATCCATCGGTCGATTCGGGTTTTGCCATCCTTATTTACATGCTTAATTGCTTATTCATTGCTATTTAAAAAGAAATTGAAAAGTAAGTAATAAGAGAATGGCACGAGAGAAAAAGTTAAAAAAAAGAAAAGGACAATAGAAAAGGAAAAAAATGGATTGCATTTTATATTTTGTTAATTGGACAGGATGAAACAATACCGAGATTTGATATTTGATGATCGCTTTATCCGGAAATATGTCGAAAACGTTGATTCTTGATAGTTGATACCTGACTTCTCTTTTTTTCTTTGTAGATTATTATTGCCTTCAAAATCATTTCTTTCAAAGCTTTTTGGGTAAATTTTAATCTATTATTTGACTTAATTATATTATTATTTAAAATTTTGACACATTTAATAATTTATTTTATTTTTATATTTACATAATTGATAAAATAAAAATACAACACGTACACACGAATGATAAGTCTAAACTAAATATATTACTATTTAACATTTATATTTTTCTAATCACTACTTTCAACGCACTTTCTAGGTGATAAAGGAGCTTTGGTTAAAGAAAGTAGATTGTGCCAATTATGTGGTTTGGGATCTATCACACATTTATTTATTTACTACTTTGATCATATATTGTTATTTTTGCTGATCAATAACAGGCACTTAGACTTGCATCCATCCCTCATAAACATAGATCATTAGGTCTGAAAATAACAATTATCATTTCAGTTATTATTATTTTTTTAGATGATTATATCTAATTATAAAACTGTCAAGCAAAAATCATCTCTCAAAAAATCCTGAAACCTGTTTTGTTACATTAATATCCTGCACTAATATTATACAAGAAAACAGTTCAATTCAAAATTTCCTTTTTATTGAATTCTTAACTGCTCTGGAACTTACATGGTACTGAATATTAATTGTGCTTTCTTCACTTTGGAATGAATCTGCTTTTTATATTTCTAACAACTTAGATCTTTCATGATGTAGCACTAAAACAACTTTATCATATATTGAGCTTTAAAAGTTTGTACATATGAACAGAGATGATGACATGTTCGCCACCTCCAATTTCTAGCTATCTTTCACTAACCCAACACTACCCAAAGCCTAATAGATAGCCATTAGCTTCACATTATTCCATCCTAAAAAAGCCCTAAGCCATGGCCTAAGAGGTTTACTTCAGTCATGAGGCTTAGCCACTAGAAGCTTTAGATTACTTCTTTAACCAAAACACATTATAGTCAACTGATAGTGATCACTAGTAACTTAATTTTATACCTATATATATATATATATATTCTTTTTCTATTCTTTTTTCTTTACTGATAATCTAGTATAATGCCGATAGGTATGGACAAAATGGTAGAGTTGATTGGATTAGGATTCAACCTATTTTTTTTTTTCTTTCAATGTTTTATCATTTATTTATATGTGTAGGATTCACTCGTTAATTGAAAATTTTACATTTGTGAAAGATGATTAAAGTTGTATTGAAAAATAATGAAGGAGAGCTTGACCCAACTCATGGTTACATTTGGTCCAAAAGGGATAAATGTGGTGCTTCAAAACAAATATGGACCCCTCAAGATTGTTATGATGGAGAAATTGTTTTCAAGCAGGTGTTCCAATTACTATTTGGATCCCATCACTCCATCACTTTTTTACTCTGTGTTCTTTACTCCTTTTTTTTTTTTTTTTTTTTATATGGCAGTTAGAGCTTTCTTCAATACTTAACTAAGTTGTGGCTTTTATATTCTTGAATTCACTATAAGAAAAATGGCTTTTAACAACCAAAGTTTGCAACAATTAAATATGTCGTTGCGTAATATTGTTACATTTGCAAAGATTTTTAATAATCCTTGCTTAATTGAATTTTTACAATATTATTTACTACGATAACTTTTATCGTTGCAAATTTCTATTATATGCATAACGACAAAATAAGTTGTTGCTAAATCTTATTATACCAGTAACGAATTTTAATATCGTTGCTAAATTTAACTTTTTTTTTTATTTATATTTTTTACAACGACAATAATAATTGTTGCAAATATTTTATCATATTTATAACGACTCTAAAAGTCATTGCGAAATATAACAAGATTTTGCAACGTCTGAAAATATTATTGTGAAACATTGTTACATTTGCAACGATTTTTTATAATCGTTACTTCATTTAATTTTTCTAATATTATATACAACAATAACTTTTGTCGTTGCAAATTCTTATTATATACATAACAACAAAAAAAATTGTTGCTAAATTTTTTTCTATTATGCAACAAGTTTTATAAGTGTTGCAAAATTAATTTTATTAATTTTTTTTACAATGTCAAACAAAGTTACGAATAATTTATCATATTCGTAACAATTTAAAAAAGTCATTGCAGGAATCATGTACATTTTGTTACGACTGAAAATGTCGTTGCGAACTCATTTTGTATTTGCAGCAACTTTTCATATTCGCTACTTAATTGAAATTTTATAGTATTATAAACAACGATAACTTTTGTCGTTGCAAATTTTTATTATTTTCATAACAATATCAATCGTGGTGTTCCTGCAATTATGTAGATGGAAAATAAACAATAAAAAAACAAACATAATTGCAGTCGAGGCGCTCCTGCAATTATATGAATTGAGGATCATCGAGGGCAGACGAAATTGCTATATTTAAAGTTATCAACTGACCTCAACCTTTTTCTGTCTTTTGTTCTGACTGTTATTATTGTCAATGTAGTATTTAAACAATTTTGGTAAGCCTTGAATTAGTTGCATTTGCTTGGCCAAATATGTTGTGTTTTTAGTAGTGTTGCTTCATAGTTGCCCATATTATAGAGTTATTAGTTTTTATTGTTAAGTTTTTATTTATGTTGTGAGCATGAGTTAAGATTATACCTGTTTGAATTGGTGACCAAATAAATCAATGGTTTTTTTTTTTTTTTTTTGGTTTGCGTATTAGTTCTTTATTCTTAGCTACTATGGTCTCTGAGCACCGTCTGATATTTCTAATTCGAATGTATAGTATATGTATTTGTGAAACTAGATATTATACTTTTGGGTACTTTTTTATTCTTAGAATTGAGGTTCCCTATTTTCTTGAAAAATCTTCACTGCTTAAATTTTCATTCCACAATCTCTAATTAAATTATTAATCAAATTGTTATTTGTCAAGAATCAAGTTTGAATTCTTCACTTTAGGAAAGTCAACTCAATAATATTTGTCAAATATTACAAAAGAAACAATGTCTCCAATCCCCATATCCTATTCCAAAGTAATTGTGTACATTCTTTGTTTAGACTACTCTGCTCAAAAGATATGGCTTGATCACTTGACTTAATGTTAAGTATATGTATTTCTTATTCTGTTTCTGAGTGCAATTCTTTTTCTTCAAATAAGAAAACTGAGTGCAATTCTTTTCTTCAAACAACAAAATAATGAAATACAATAAATCATAATCGTGTCAAAGGAAAATAGATAATCGTGAAAGGTAACTTTTTATCAAGCGAGTACTATTCTGCAACTAGTCAATATTATCAGCTAACAACATCAAATGTTATGCATTGTTCAAGATCATTCCTCATGATTTGCAAGTTAAGCAAATTCTAAAATACATATATAAATGTAAAATCAGCTAATAAAATACTTTCAGTACAGAATCAATGGATTACAACTCAACAATTTAGTATTGCTATACATAACCTATAACTACCCATTTTAAATTTTGAATAAGAAATTGAGATATTCGTTATCAATTTTGAAAGCAAGAAAAATAAATAAGTAAAATTAGATATGAAAACTGAAAATAAAAGAAAATTGAAAAATGCCTCTGCCTCGGCATAAACCCAAATGCAATTTAGGGGAAAAGAAAAGATAAGTGACAAACAATAACAAGAAACACAAAAACAACAAATATTTTTTTTATATAAACTCCCTCTCCATTGTTCCCTTCCAAAGTCTAACGCGATTAACAAAGACAAGGCACTAAGCTGCCACTGCCTTAGGCCACTGTTACGGGCACTCCCAACAACCCACTAAAACTTTAAACAAGCACTTTTTAATTTGCTATAAATTAAGGTCATTAGGCCTTGTTTAACATTGCTTTTGAAAAAAAAAATTGAGGTCAAAAGTTAATTTTTACCGCAAACGCAATGTTAAATAAGTAAATAAAATTGATTTTTGCTGTTGAAATCATGGTTTGAAAAAGCAAACCAAAAAGCCAAAAAAATAGTTTTTGGACTTTAAAAGCTAGCTTTTGAATAAAATGACTTTATTATTCTCACATCTCTATACTTTTATTATTTTAAATATATATATATATATATATATATTTTTGACATTTCAATTCTCCACAACACTTTTTCATAGCAAAGACAAACACTTAAAAGTTTTTAAACCACAGTTTTTTTTTTTTAATCCAAATTTTTTTCAACAACAATGCTAAACTAACATCGCCTTCAATCCGACTTTGACTGCCCTATTAGATTGCTTATTCTTCCTACTTAATATTAAACATAACTATTATGAATTTAAAGATCAATACAGATTCTTAACAAGCCATCATTACCGAAGAATATTGACTTGGTCATTGTTAACAATGAACAAACTAAAGTCTCATTCCAACCTCATTAAAAAAAGCCAAATGTGTTACAACATAAAAGTAATGAGCCTTAAAAGGAAAATAGAACGAACAAACAATAGGTACATAAATATATTAAATAACATTAACATTGTTGGAAACAAAAAGCCAGTGTCCAAATTTCTAATATGAAGTTAAATTACAAGTTTGATGTGCCAAACACAATCAAAATAGTTTAAGTTCAATGAAAAGGATGAAAAAGAAACAAGACTAAACAACATGATAATCATGATGGAGGAAAGAGGGAAGATAGGTGACGAAGATGTGCACCAATGTTTTCTTGGGAATTTCGGAGGAATTGAAGTTCACGATACATTGCCTCCTGTCGATGTTCCATGGCTGTCATCCTAGAGTTCATGGTGCCAGCAATAGTAATCAAGCCATCTAATTTTTTCAAAATCAACTCCAAGGCACCTTGAGTACTAAATGCTTGCCTAGAGGATGAGTCTCCAACCTCATTTTCTATTTATCCGTGTAAATGCTAAAATGTATAACTATTAAGAATTTCATACTTGAATAAATGAAATCTTATCTCAAATCTTTTCATGAAAAGCACATTCCTACAATTATTACAAGGGCATCTAATCTCACCATTGACATTTACCTGACCAAATGCAAACTCCAAAAAAGCATAACTCTTTGTATGTACTCAACATTAGTTCTGATGATAATATTCATTCATTGCTTGTTTAAAACCATCTACAATTTATTGACAATTAAAACACCGATATCAAATATTATATACAATGGGGTTAATAAAAAATTAATGTAGCAGTATAACAAATAATATATGGATTCAAGTCGTAACAGTATTAAAAAAAAAAAATCAGATCATGAATAGAGATAAAAATACCTTAGCAGCAGTGTTTGTCATATAATAATAATGGGTGACCAAAAGCTTGAAGTGGGTATGATCAAGGTTGAAGTTGAAGGAGAGATGAAATCACAATCACACTGAATCGGGTTTAGTTTGTATGCGGCTGGATACTCGTGTTTTAAGCAAAGGAGTTTAATTAAGTTGCCCTGAATATATTGAAAGGGATGTCAGTAAAATCGTGGCTTAATTCTTTGTCACGGGGCCCGTTATAAAATACATGTAATTAGCTTGGTGGTTGCAAACAGGGCAAACTTTTGCCTAGTGGTTTGAATGTTGCCAAGGGCCCGGTCCTTGTCATCTAATTTACTATACCTTTTCATAGTATATAGCAACAAATATTATAAAATAAATTAATTAAACAAAATTCAAAAATAAATTACTATAAACACGTTTATTTATGAACATCATTGGCATATTTTATTTGATAATAGTCCAAAGTTATTGTAATAAACATATTTATTAATGATTTTTTGGATGATCAAAGTCGTTGCATATATTTTTAACAACGGAGGTATACGCAACGGCCTAACAATTTTTTTTTTATCATTGCGAAAAAGTTTTCTAACAATAAATTAGAATTTTGCAACGATTTTTGACGTTGCAAAAATTCAATTTTTTGTAGTGATTATACATAAATAAATTCATAATTTTGTATCTAGAATTATATCCATGTACTAGTTTTTGTAATTCAATCAAAATGATAATTAAACTATTCCTGAATGAATTAGTTTGAAATAGATCTGTTTATGGACCGGGTCATGGCCCGAATTTTTTTTTCTTTTATTCAAGCTCGGCAAGTAAACTCATTTTGCTGTTAAAAATATTTTTAAAAAATATATTTTTATATTAATATTTATATATTTTTATAAATAAATTAAAATAAAAAATAATTTTTTATTAAATAAACAGTAATTCGGACCGGATCGACTCGAATTGAAAATTCTTATTCAAACCCGATTCAATTTGAATGGGTCTGTTGAATCGGATAAATAATCCGATCCTTAAACAAATCTAATTTGAAATCCCATCATCGTTGCAATCCACTGATGTAAATATTAAAATACTTATATTATTATAATTCAATCCTTTTATCTTATTTCCTCCATTTTTTATCGTTAAATTTATTGCATTATCATTCCTTGAATGTTCTTTCATTTACAGATTAATTAAAAATTTTTAAATTCTAACTATACACCCACATATCAACAAATCACATAACTAGTAGCAAACTTCTTGATTGACATGTTGTGACATATTGATATTTTATGGGTCGGAAAGTTTATGGTTGCATCGACCACTCTGATTAAAGAAAAGTAAAAAATCTTACTATTTTGAAGAAATTTATGGTTGCATTCACATGACTGAATCCATCATGTATGGCGTATAAAAATATATATGGCTACACTTTTTATTGTTTATCTCATTTTCCTTTTTTATTTTTCATTTTTGTTTTCTTCCTTCTACTTTCTCTCTTGCAATATCTATCTTACAAATGAAACTTAACTATAAGGCTTCGTTTTTGATAAGTGTCATTGGGAATTGGAATATATGGATTTATGAAAATTTAAGCCAACAAATTTGTTATTTTGACAAGAATAGATATTTTTTTTTTCTGAAAATTTTCAAAATTGTAAATGAGATTGAATTATTAAAAACTTTTGATATTTACTAAGAGCTTTTAGTATTTCAATATTGTTAATGAGATTGAAGTATTGTATTATATACTAACTTCCACTAAACTTCTTTAATGTTCAATAATTATATGTTTAGCAAAAGATTATATAAGTCTCGATGCGAAGTGCGGATAATTGTCCTAGTATATAGTAAAAGTCTATTTTATGTTTATTTATATGGGTCCGATTCTTTTTTATTCTTTTTTAATATATTTTTAATTATTATTTATAAATATGATTTTAATAATTAATGAGTGAGTCTTACATAAATGAATAGTAATAATGAGCGTATTGATAAATAATAGACAAAAAATATAAAACCCATAATTAAGTTAGTATCAGAAGTCAAGTGGCATTAACTTAATTAGAAAAAATATATGAAAACCAAATTATAAAATAAGTAACATATATTAACAAGGTCAAATTAATAGTTTAGTTTTTTTTTTTTAATAGAGTTTTAACTTTTAACATTTTTAAAAACTTAAAATCAACTTCTTCCACTTTTTATCC
Source organism: Fremontodendron californicum (assembly GCA_030761205.1). Lineage (NCBI taxonomy): Eukaryota > Viridiplantae > Streptophyta > Magnoliopsida > Malvales > Malvaceae > Fremontodendron > Fremontodendron californicum. The sequence continues at coordinate 7,366,065 of JAULJL010000007.1, read as the reverse complement.
ATTTGAAAAATTGTTATTTTACTTTATTCTTTTCTTATATGTAATATTTAGTTAATTATTAATTTTACTCATATAGTAAGTGTGCAGAAGATTAATAAGTACTTAATAATAAACAAGATGTGTTAGATAAACGAAGTTTTTTTTTTTATCACAATATAGTTAAAAAAAAATTTATTTACCGGAATATCGTTGTTTTCAGATTAATTCTCAAAATCCCGTTACTTTTAAATCTGCTGGGAAATCGCCATCCATTGCCACCCCTGGTGGCGATTTCCTTTTTTTTTAATTATGAAATAATATAAATTATATAATTAAAAAAATGATTTCTTTTCTTTTTTATTTAATTATTAAATAATAAAAATTATATAATTTATAATTTTTAAAAATAAAAATAAAAATTTAATAAAATTAAAAAAATAATTTATAAAAAATTTAAAAATTATATTTGTAATATCAATCGAATTCTTTTCAACTTGTATTCATAATAAATAGACCTTCAGGAGAAAAACCAACCAAAGCATTGTAGATTATGCAGGAGTGAAGGTCATAGCTAGACCTATCCACGGGCTGGTAACCCGCCCGGCCCGATAATTCTTTTTTTTTTATTCTTTTAATATAATATATATATTTGTAAATTGATAGCTCAAGCCCGTTTAGACCCGCCCATATTATTTTTTTCTAATTTTTTTAAAATATATTTTATTATTATTTAATCTTTAATAATTTTTTTTAATAAGTTTTTAAACATGGACAACTTAACATATTTTTTAATATTTACACTATAATATTATATATATTTAATTTTTATATGACATAAATTACATAATATATATAAATGATATATTATTTAATTAGAAAACCGTCCGAGCAAAGCTGTGCTCGGGCCTTGAATGTTGGAGCCAAGGCTCAGTCCAAATTTTAAACGGGCCTAATATTTTTGCCCAAACCCATTTTTCGGGTCTAATATTTTTGTTCAAGCCCTTCCAAATATGGGCGGGCCTTCGGGTTTGGGCGGGTAGCCCGGCCCTTGGACAGATTTACATGGTGGTAAGTCCGACCCGATAAACCCGAATCGTATTTATATAATTTTTAAAATTGTTATTAAAATTTTTATTTAAAGTTTACAATTTATTAATTTTCCATTTTTTAAAATTATAAATTATATAATTTTTATTTTCGGGCTTAGGCAAAGGAAATAAAAAAAATTTCGGGCCTCAGTCCGATCCGGTAAATATTAAAAATCAATATGGTATTTTATATAAATATTAAAAATACATTTTTATATTTATATATATATATATATATATTTATAATTAAAGTTAAATAAAAAATATTTTTATTTAATAAATAATAGTTCGGGCTAAGCAAGCCGGCCCAAATTACAAAAACACTTGTCCAAGCTCGGCCCAAATATGATCCGGGCTTATCGAGCCGGGCGGGTTACCCGGCTCGTGGATAGGTCTAAGCTATGACCTTCATTCCTGCATAATCCACAACGCTTTGGTTGATCTTTCTCCCGGAGGTCAATTTATTACGAATACAAGTTGAAAAGAATCCGATAAATATTATGAATATAATTTTAAAATTTTATTATTTAAATTATAAATTTTATTAAATTTTTATTGTTATTTTTATTTTTATTTTTAAAAATTATATAATTTTTATTATTTAATAATTATATAAAAAAGAAAAGAAATTATTTTTTAATTATATAATTTATATTAATTTCATAATTAAAAAAAAAAGAAGGGAAATCGCCACCAGGGTGGCGATTTCCCTTCTTAAAATTTAAATCGTCATGGAAGATGGCGATTTCCTTTTGTGTTTTTTCAAAAAAATTTCGAAAAATCACAATGTGAAATGTCTGTTTTTCATCTAATTTTAAAACAAGCAAATTTTAAAAATTAATCTGAAAACAACGATATTTTAGTAAATAATTTTTTTTTAACTATATTATGATAAAAAGACCGACAATCGAATGATTCATACCTTAAAGGTTACCTTTGGATGGATCACTTCAAGAAGGAAATTCATTTCAATCGTGATATTCAAAAATCTAAAATCCAATTGCTTTGTTTGGAAAAAAAGAGAGAACTTCAAATTTTTTTTAAAAAAAATCAAGAACAAATTTAAGCACTCAAATTCCCTCTTTTAAATTCATCTAAAGGGACGATTTTTTAAAATTTATCTAAATCTCTCATCTATTATAAAATACAAAACTCAAAAAATAAAATATTCTATTTTGACAAATCTATGATACCCATATTATATATATATATATATATATATGTACATATATATATATATATATATATTTTTATATCCCATCAAATGCCAATAGTCAAAATTTCGTTATAAGAAAACAATTATCCAAAAAATACTGAATTTTTGAATTGAAGTATTTTAAATGACTTCATTTCAAACCACACTCCAATATCTGATTCACTCAAAAACATGCAATTGAAATCAAGCTCGATAGATGGAACAAAAAGAAAACAGAGAAAGAAATTAAAAATTTGATGCCAGTTTTGTTTTGGTGTGTAAACTTTAACCAACAAAAAAAGGCTTCATCCTCTTAAGAAATTAGAAGCTTTGTTGAAGATGATGCGCATACTCCAGGAGACGACAAGGTCACAACCAAAATTTGATTGTTAGTACTAGCGAATTCAACATGTCACTCAACTCAACTCACACTCAGCTCACACTCAACTCATGCTTCTACAATATACAGGGAGCGACGACGAATAGATGAAGCACCCGTGTGCACCAAGATGCAGTAAAGTGGACGAAAGGATGATAGCTTTACTTCGAAATCACACCTCAAAACAAAACATATATATCCTTCAGAAAGATAAAACTTACCATAGTAACTAAGTTAACATTAAAACACAACAGATAATTAAAATATATAAGTGTAGATAACAATATGAAGTAAGAAAAGAGACCTCCCTGTTTCATATGCTGAACTGAAGACAGCAAGCAAGCAAGCCACCGAAAAATGTTGTCCAAGGCACCCTAACCCTTTGCAGAGTAGAAGCCATGCATAACCCACAAGTTCTAACAACCTAATTGTCACGAAATGAACATAAGTAACCTAAATCTTTTTTTTGCTCACTGAACCTATTAGAACTACAGTATTGCATTTTCATTTGCCGGTTTGCCCTACATGTCATTCCAGATTTGCTTCAGTTAGGTCCCGCTTTAATCTCTGCAAAGGAATTTAAGCAAGAATATCAGATTGGATATGCACTGAAAGTATAAAAAATAAGATCCTTGATGATTCAAGTAATGCAGTACGCATAACATTGGCTCATAAAAATTAGTATCAAGCTTAATTCTCATGAAAATTTTCTCACTAATAAATCTGTTTTAGACTTATGCAATTCATATCTCATCATAGTATTGAAAATGAACTAAAACACACTAAAAATAATAACAAAGACTCATAAAAAAAAAGTAGACAAAAATAAAAGAAATCCTAAATCCTTCCCCCCACACTTAATTCTTACATTGTCCTCAATGTAAGTCTATTAACCCAAATGAAAGAATCATGTGTAAGAGAAAAGAACTAATAACATAAGAATAGGAACAACTAAGACTCAAAACAAAACAAACTCATGCAACCTAAATAATTCTAAAATACTAAACAAAAATTAACAAGTAAACATAAAAAGATTAAAATCAAACTGACAAGGTATGTCTCAAGTCTCCCTTACTCAGACCTTGTTCAGAATGAATACTTCTAAATTGCTTAAAACACAACAAACTTTTTTTTTTTTTTTTGAAAAGAAGAAATCAAACTGACAAAGTATGTCTCAAGTCTTCTTTACTCAGACCTTGTTCAGAATGAATACTTCTAAATGGCTTAAAACACAACAAATTTTTTTTTTTTTTTAAATTAGCAAAATATGTCCCTTACCCCCTACTAAAATATGACATTGTCCCCAATGTCAAATTTTAAAGGTAGAATTTAGGAGATATTACCTGCAGAGGTTGCTAACCACTTATTATAACTGAGACATAACAAACAAAATGTTAGATAATGTCACAAAGACAAAGTGCAATCCACTCCTTGCTCGTCCATATCTCTTTTTCTTTTTTCGAGCGTTTGCGAAACAACCGTAGCAGATAAACACTCATAAGCTTGGAGCTTTTTGAGTAAATCTTCAATGGTTGTAGCAGAAATTATGGTTCTCCTTGCCTCTGAAAACATGAATCCATTTTCCACAGCATTATCTAAATATGAAAGCAAATTACTAAAATAACCATTAATATTAAGCAAACCAATGGGTTTCTTATTTGTGACCAAAGATGACCAAGAAGCCACGTAAGCTATTTCTTCCAATGTACCCAGACCTCCTGGTAAAGCAATGAATGCATCAGCAAAATGGTACATGATTGTTATCCGTTCAGGGATACTCCAGACTTGTATTTCCTTACCCAAGGTAGGTCCACAAAAATCTGTGAATAGTTTTGGCACGACTACTAGAACTGGACTTCCTCCGGCGTGTGCTGCTGTAGCGACTGCTCCCATTAAACCCGTACTACCGCCTCCATAAATCAACTGGATCTTTTGTTGGGCAAGTATTACTCCAACTCTTATGGCTTCATCAGCAAATATGTTATTTTTCCCTGGATAAGCACCTCCAAAGACACAAATTTTTTTAATGCGCTGGGACGAAGTACTTTCTATTTTTTTTTTTTCGAGTGCCTGAAAGAGAATGAGTACATGGTGTAATATATAGAGGACTGAGTAGTGAATCAGACAAAAGTAATAATGTCGCCGAAAGTGTATCTGACCTGTCAGAAGAAAATGTTAACCTAACAAAAGATTTTTGCGTGATTTCAGGAAGAAAATCAAAAAGAGAAGAAAAATAACCGTAAAAGTCAAGAGTAATAATGTCGCCGAAAGTGTATTTGGCATCTTCCTCTGGTTTTACGTCCAGAAACGGCTTAAACGCCTTCTATGAGTCGAGGATATGCTTCCCATCCAGTTTTCTTACAAGCTGGCAAACAGGATCTTTTAACATCAGATTCCCAAGATGTTGCCATTCCCTTTGGAATTGCGGCCATAAATCAAGAATTTCTCTTTGTACGTCTCCACTAGGATGCGTCTCAAGAGAAAGTTGGATATTACCCAAATTCTCCTTACTCAGTCCATCCTTAATGAATTCAATTTTATCATCTCGATTAGAGGACGGAATCCCAATAGAACGACATTTACCGTTACACGTCCATCGTGCACATTTGTGGCAATTTGAACTCATGCGCTTTGCTCGTCGCTTCTTTGCAAAAGTGCTTCTACCTGTACCTGGTAAATGCAAAATAGGAAGATATTCATCTTCACGTACCTTGGCTTCAATTATCCAACGTATGTCTTCAGGAATCCCTTTGTGCATAAGCATTCTTAATCTTTCAAATCGAACTTGGTAAAGTTTCAGTAAAATATTTCGAGGAAAAGGAGGAAATCGTTTCTGCAATCTTGTGAGAATATCATCCATCCTGAAAAAAAAATGAAAAAAATTGAAAGATAAATTGGAAGAGAAATTTATATACAATATCAGTTTTGTGGGTAGCTGATGGAACCGACTTAAATAATCACGGAGTACCGTTATCCGCCATTTAACCGGGGTTAAAAAAATTATATTTACATCTAGTTATTTTCAAAACAAGGATCAGAAAGAAAAACAACATAAAAAGACTCAAAAACAAAATACTCTAAATAAAATCCTAAATTCTTTCCCCCACACATAATTTTTACATTGTCATTAATGTAATGCTATTAATCCCAAATGAAAGAATCATGTGTAAGTGAAAAGAACTAATAAACAAAATAAACTTATGCAGCCTAAATGAACTTAGAAACACTAAACACAATTAGCAAAGAAACATAAGAAAAAGATAAAGAAAAATAGAGCAAATCTGAGGATGGCAGTTTGGCAATGCTTTCACTAATTAGGCTGCCTCCCCCAATTAGCACTTGATTTAGTGTTTTGAACCTAACCAACACCTCTTCTTGGCATTTTAGGCTTGTCAGGCTCATACATGAAATTTTCCAAATTTATGCGTTTGAGAGGAAGCTTTCTTTGCACAACAGTGGATGCATTCTCCATTACAAGTATTATTCCATCATCCTTTGTGGTGCATATGTCATCGAGGAATGGAGCATATTTTGATACTTGTTGAATGACCTCCACAAACAAGTTGTTTAAGGTTTCCGGCATGTGTTGTTCATGTTCTTCCTTCTTGAACTTTGCAAATCTACTAGGAAAAGGTGGAGAAGAAACATTAGTAAAAAGTGAAACCTTAAACGTTACCTCAGGTGCCGAAATACTCTTATTTGGATCTTTTGCTTCATTATCCTCAAGAATAGAATCCATCTCTAATTTTGTTTCATCCTCATCTTGTTCCTCATTCTTCAAGGTCACAATAGTAGCATTCTCCTTTGGGTTAACCATCGTTTGGGCTGGGAGTTCTTCAGATCTTTGTGCTACCCATCCCACCATACTACTAGCCAATTGGCTCATTTGCTTTTCCAAACTCTGGATGCTTGCCCTTGTTTCCTGTTGAAATTGCAAAGAATCAGTAACAAGAGAATAGACAAGATCTTCTAAAGAAGTACCTGAGTTTTGAGTCATATGTGGTGGTTGAAAAAGATCTGGTTCTTGAGACCATGATTGATTGAAGCTAAAGGGATGAGTGTAATTGGCATAAGGATCTACTTCTTGGTAATTTTTCGAGTAGCCATAATTAGTATGATCCCACCATCCCTCATGGTAAGTGTTTGAGTAATGATCATACTGTTGGTCTTGGAACACTTGCTGGCCTTGACATCCTCCCATGGCCAATTGTTGAACTGGGGAGGTGAGATTGGCTTGTTGATTCTCCATGTTCATGTATGCCACCAACTCTTCAAGCGTTAGATTGCTCAATTCCATTGTTTTTTTTTTTTTAAAAAAAATTTGAAAAGAAAAACTTGTATGTACAAGAAAATAAAACTAATTAGAACTGAAAATAAGAATAAACCAAGTAACAAATAAACTAAAGAAAGCAATCCCCGGCAACGGCGCCAAAAATTTGATGCACCCAAAAGAGTGTATCTTATTTAACCTTGCACTAAAAAGATCAATTGTAAGTATAATGATTAGCAAGGGTCGAGTCCTCAGGGATTGAGTTTTAATCTATGAGTTATTAGTTTATAACTTACGTTCAAAGAAAACAATAAAAGAAAAGGAGTTTTTGAAGCCAGATTTAAACTAAAGTAAATAATAAGAATAAGATGCAAGGCGGTATAACCAGCCAATAAAAATATACATACTAAATTAGACGGTATAACCAGCCAATAAAAATATATATACTAAATTAAGCGGTATAACCAGCCAATAAAAATAAAACAAAGTTAATATACAAATTAGGCGGTATAACCAGCCAATAAAAATAAATATACTTTTAAAAATAAGCAAACTAGAAAAGTAAGAAAACAAGTAAGTAAGAAGAATCAAATATGAAAAATATGGTTAATGTTTCATTCTCCACCACTAGACATCATTAAGAATCAATTTCAGATCTATCAATATTAACCAACTATCAAAGTTAACAACCGTAGATAACAACAAGCTCTGTTATCCCAATCTTTCCTTAGTTTGTCGTTAAATAGAACAAGCTCTCTATTTAATCTCTAACCATTAAACAACCTAGAATAAGCTCTCTAAATTCAATTTAATGGCAGCTTTATGATGAGAAAGATAGGTTGATCTAAGCAACAAACACATAAGCTCGGATTGTTCAACTTAGGTTATGTTCCACTTTGCAATTATTGAAAACTTGACCATAATCATTAATCACAAATTGCCACTTATGAATAGGAAATCAAGACAATTACACGGATCAAGACTCCTAAACTAGCAATAGATAATTATCAAGATCTATCTAGTTGTACACCTAAATAAATCAAGACAACATCATGAACAATTCTTGTAGAAGAACATAAGCAACTTTGATAGAAAATTAATGATAGATAGAATCTGAAAATCAATCACAAAATATGTCTAGGGCTTTGAAATCACCCTTAACCAAATAGAAGTTTAGCCTAGCATAGGCATTGTAAACATAAACATAAAATTAAAGAGAATCTAAGAAGGAAATAAAAGAAAGAAGAAGAAGAAGAAAATAAAGAAAAAGAAAACTAGCGAAAAGAAAGAAGAAGAAAACTTAAAGAATTTTATTACAATGGCTAATTTCCTACCAATCTACAATCTCTTATAATCATCCAAGGCCCTCTATTTATACACATTTTTGAAGGCTAAATGACAAGAGACAAGCTTTACAAATTTCAAAGGTAGGTATAATAGGTGGGTGCATTTTTCTAACAATTTTCGTCATATTGTATGACAATTTTGATCAGCCAACTTGATGGTCGATTTTGTCAATTTTGGAGGCCTGATCTGATCACATGGTCTTCTAGACAAATGTTCCCCTACCAGTTACTGATCCATAGCCGTTGGAATCAGCTCATTTGCTGATGTGGATAAGAAGATATGGGCAAAATACGAAAACAGGTCAGCACAGACGTCATTGCACATCAGCCAACTTGATGGTCGATTTCGCTAGGGAAAACGACTCCGTTTCAAAAAGTGTAAAACATGAAAAAGATAGATATGCCTCTTAACTTTGCACGGTTAAAATTTCAGCCTTATTGCTTCAGTGAAACTCGAGATATAGCTGATATGGCAAAAGGTGTCGGAACTGGAACTGAACTGGATCTGCCCTTAATTCTAGTAATCTGAAATCACTCAAATAAACTTGTGAAAAACACCAAATTACATAAAAATATAAAAGATAATAAATACAATTAGACTAAACAATAATAACTCGTATTTGACACAAAACAATAATAAAACATAACTAAAAACTATATAATTATACGAGTTATCAGGTGTTTCAGTTGTGGAGAAAGAGGACATGCTTCTTACACATGTCCTAAACGAAGGGTGAATCTGATTGAAATAGATGAGGATGGCCAAGAATTGTCGGAACCGATCTATGATGACCATAATGACGATGATGATGATATAGATATCTATCCGGTACAAGGAGAGTCTTTGATGGTTCGGAGAGTTATGACAACAACTGCCAAAGATGATAAGGAAGATTGGAGGAGGCGAAGCATATTTCGAACCCGCGTTCTTTGTGGTACCAAAGTATGCGACGCTATTATTGACAATGGGAGTTCGGAAAATTATATTTCCAAGGAAACAGTCGACAAACTACATTTGACTACAGAGGAACACCCTCACCCATACAAGATCCAATGGGTTAAAAAAGGCTTTGAGATACCGGTACAATCTCAATGCTTAGTTAAATTTGTTATGGGCAGTAATGTGGATGATAAGGCGCTATGCGACGTTGTGCCAATGGATGCTTGTCATATTCTTTTGGGTCGACCTTGGTTATATGATCATGATATGCAACACTTCACCAGAGAAAACACATATTCCTTCCATAGAGCGGGTAAAAAGTACACTCTACATCCTCATAGAGAAGTTGCGACACCCAATACTAGCAAGTTGAATGGGTTTCTAACAGCTGAAGAGTTGGAGGATGAAGGCAGGAAAGCAGGAGTGATGTTCTCTGTTATCAGCAAGGTTACAAATAGTGTTGGCTGTGATGGGGACCGCAAGGAACAACCTATGGTAGTTCGAAGATTGTTAGATGAGTTCGCTGAATTGGTTGGTGATACCTTGCCACAAGGCTTACCACCAATGAGGAGCATTCAACATGCCATGGACTTAGTACCGGGAGCCTCTCTACCAAATCTGTCAGCATACAGAATACCGCCTGCACAACGGCTTGAGATGCAAAAACAAGTTGAAGAGTTGATGGAAAAAGGGCTAGTGCGAGCAAAAGTCCTTGTGCTTGTCCGGCCTTGCTTGCCCCTAAGAAAGATGGTTCTTGGAGGATGTGTGTTGACAGTCGAGCCATAAACAAAATCACAGTCAAGTATCGGTTTCCAATCCCACGCTTGGAGGACATGCTTGATCAGTTGGCAGGTTCTAAGGTATTTTCTAAGATTGACTTGAGAAGTGGATATCATCAAATTAGATTGAGGGAAGGAGACGAATGGAAGACTGCTTTTAAGACCCCATATGGCTTATATGAATGGCTAGTAATGCCTTTCGGTCTGTCAAATGCTCCTAGCACATTCATGCGCATCATGACTGAGGTACTCAAACCTTTTCTGACACGTTTTATTGTCGTTTATTTTGATGATATTCTAATTTACAGTCGAAGTGAAAAAGAGCACTTAGTGCATTTGCGCCAAGTTCTAGAAGTCCTACAAAAAGAGAAGCTTTTTTTAAATTTGAAGAAGTGCTCATTTTTACAAACAGAGGTGGTGTTTTTGGGGTTCATTGTCTCTGCCGAAGGGCTGAAACTAGATCCGGGAAAGGTTCTAGCAATTCAAGACTGGCCAGCACCATAGTCAGTCAAAGAAGTGAGGAGTTTCCATGGATTAGCTTCATTTTATAGGAGGTTCATAAGGAATTTCAGCTCCATTATGAGTCCTATCACAGAAACTTTGAAGAAAGAGCACTTCGACTGGACCAATTCAGCTCAGAAAGCTTTTGAGCGAATTAAACTTCTGTTGACAGCCGCGCCAGTCCTTGCTTTACCGGATTTTGATAAGTTATTTGTTGTGGAATGTGATGCTTCCCATAACGGGATTGGGGCTGTTCTTAGTTAGGAAGGAAAACCTTTGGAGTTTTTTAGTGAGAAATTGTCAGATTCTAAGCGAAGGTATTCCACTTATGATCTGGAGTTTTATGCTTTGGTGAGAGCCATTCGGCATTGGCAGCACTACCTAGCTTATAGGGAGTTTGTCGTTTATTCAGACCATCAAGCCCTAAGATATTTGAGTTCGCAAAAGAAGCTCAATGACCGTCATGCTAAATGGAGTTCTTATTTGGATGAATTTAATTTTTCTTTGAAGTATAAGACAGGGAAGACAAATGTGGTGGCGGATGCCTTGAGTCGGCGATCGTTAATTTTAACTACGATGAGTTCACAAGTTATTGGCTTTGAAGAGCTTAAAAGTCAGTATGTTGCCGACTCCTATTTTAATCAGATTGTGGCAGAATTACAAGGACCAGAAGCTGACAAGCGGCTGCCATACAGGTTGCATGAAGGGTATCTCTTTAAAGGTAACCAACTTTGTATTCCTGAAGGGTTTTTTCGAGAACAGATTATTAGAGAACTTCATGGGAATGGTTTAGGTGGACATTTTGCCAGGGACAAGACAATAGCGTTGGTGACAGATCGCTATTACTGGCCGCGAATGTATAAGGATGTGAGCAGGTTTGTGCAACGGTGTTCTATTTGTCAGTTCGACAAAGGGACATCCCAAAACACTGGGTTGTACACGCCATTACCGGAACCAGAGGCACCATGGATTCATTTGAGCATGGATTTTGTGTTGGGTCTTCCTAAAACATCCAAGGGGTATGACTCTATTTTTGTTGTGGTGGATAGGTTTTCTAAAATGGCACATTTCATTCCCTGCTCCAAAACAGCGGATGCCTCCTGATGGTAACTCAATTAAGAGTTGTAAACCCAAGTGCAGGTTATGTTCAAGTAATAAATTCTCGGGTGTCCGAGGTCGAACCACAGGGAAGCGTATTAGTAAGTATAAGTTTATAAATATATAAGAAAAAGAAAATAAACAAGATATTAGGGAATCAATAACAAAGAAAGTAAACAAGATATTAGAGAACAAAATAAACAAAATAACATAAAAGCAATTAAACAAGATATAAAAAACAATAAGAAAAGATGTTGAGGTTAGAGAATCCACTCTTGGTGTTATGCTAAGATTAATCTTGTTTTATTACACAATTGAAATCCACACATAAGGGAGGTTCCAATCGGAAGGTTTAGCAATTCAGTCCAAATTGTCCAACGTCCATAGCATATGATATTATGTTCATTTGGTGTCCTCAAAACTCATAAAAAGAGTCCAAGCATTCCTTATGCCAAGGTATATGTCTACAACAAATCAAGGTTATGAAACCAAGCATTTACTGTGCCATTTTCCTTGTCAATAATGAATCAAGATCCCTACTTTGTAAGTATGATTTTAAACCAAAAGAAAATATTATCTATACTAGTGTTTATAAATGATGATTCATTTTAGCTCATGTTTAAGAGACTAACCTTAGCATTTACCAAGAGCTTCACCTCATCACCTCAACAATATGATTAGCAACACATACTAGATATGAATAAAATGAAAAGAAATGTAAGAAGCATAAGTAAATAAAAAAAGAAAACTAGAGAAAGGAAAGAAGAAGAAAACTTAGAGAATTTTATTACAATGGCTAATATCCTACCAATGTATATTGTATCCTAATACTCATCCAAGGCCCTCTATTTATACACATTTTGGAGAGCTAAATGACAAGAGACAAGCTTTATAAATTTCAAAGGTAGGTATAATAGGTGGGTGCATTTTTCTAACAATTTTCGTCATGTTGTATGACAATTCTGATCAGCCAGCTTGATGGTCGATTTTTTCAATGTTGGAGGCTCGATCTGATCAAATGGTCTTCTAGAAAAATATGCCCCTATCAGTTACGGATCCATAGCCGTTGGAATCCGATCATTTGCTCATATGGATCGGAAGATATGGTCACAATACCAAAACAGGTCAGCATAGACGTCATTGCACATCAGCCAACTTGATGGTCGATTTCGGTAGGGAAAACGACTCCGTTTCAAGAAGTGTAAAACATGAAAAAGATAGATATGCCTCTTAGCTTTGCACGTTTAAAATTTCAGCCTTATTGCTTCAGTGAAACTCCAGATATAGCTGATATGGCAAAAGGTGTCGGAACTGGAACTGAACTGGATTTGCCCTTAATTCTTGATTTAACCTAGTAATCTGAAATCACTCAAAGAAACTCGTGAAAAAACACCAAATTACATAAAAATATAAAAGATCATAAACACAATTAGACTAAGTAATAATAACTCGTATTTGACACAAAACAATAATAAAACATAACTAAAAACTATATAATTATACGAGTTATCACACCCCCACACTTAGATTGTTGCTAGTCCCTAGCAACGACTCAATAAAAATAAAATAAGAAAATCTAATCCATTTTCGTAGGAAATCACGGTGGCACTTAGCATGTGACACAAGCCTTTAAACCCCTAGGTGTCCCTAGTGGACGAGTTTAGTCTCGTGAGGGTTTGCTAGAACGATACCCACAAACATTGAAAAACTAAAATATAAGTAAATTACATACACTAAAAATATTTACTCCTAATCCTTTCAATATAAATTAGAGACAATCTTTGAACAAGTCTTATAAACTAATCAATAGCTCAAAGAATTTCACAAAAATTCATGCTTGAATGTAAATAAATGAGTTAAGCCAATATTAACATAACATATTTCAATCAAAATAGTGCATATTCAACTTAATCTCAACTTCTCACTATACTCTCATGATTTTCACTCTTTAAAGTAGTGGTAAAGTGTTTACACTCAATCAATCTCATGAAAACACTTCTACCATATGCTTGCTTGTCCACCTATTCTCCACTATTTAGATCATACAACTTCATAAATCAAGAGGTCTTTATTCAAGGTTGTAATGGGGCCAAAGGGTTATAATGTGGTTAAAGAACAAAAGGATAAAGATATCACAAAGGTTCCAAAGAGTTCATAGAGTTTAGAGACATAATAAGATCATACAAATAAATTTCTCAAAACTCTTTACAAGTACATAGTCACATAGGCTAAATATTCATGTTGAGCCTTTGCTTCATTCTAACCAACTTTGTAACATCTTTTTCTTTACTTTAACTAGAAGTTCAAGAGAAGTTTTTTTTTTTTTTTTGAATATGGGAATGTATTTAACAATGATCCCTTTCTTTTTCTCTTGACTTTTTCTTTTCTTTTCTTCCCCCACACTTATCTTTTGTTTCTAACCCAAATTTTCAACTAAAATATCCCTTGTTTTTTTGCAATATGTCTCAAAATATAAAATCCATCTTTAGAACAAGGGTAAGGATATAAGTATATTTAGGCTAGGTGTAAGTTGTGGTTACCAATAAAACAACATATTTAATGTAGGCTCAAATTGGCTCACTAGTGGTGATGTTCTCTTAGAACATTAATAATGGATGGCTGTTTGGCTCTGGTTATAATCCTAATGCCTCTATCATATTCATGTTGTCACATGTATCAATATAGTCTCAAACGGTTTAAAGCAAGTTCTAGAGAATCATGTAATCATAAGAGCACTCAAGAAAGAAATTAGATTGATTTGTATAATGCATCAATCATTATAGGCTCAAAAACTCACAAGGATGATTATACAAGTCAGATTAAGTCTAAACATGCTTCTTTCTCAATCAACATATCATATTAACATTGGCTCATAAAAAGGTTGATATCAAGTTCAATTCTCATGAAAATCTTCTCACTAATAAATCTGTTTTAGACTTATGCAATTCATATCTCATCATTGTATTAAAAAGGAACTAGAACACACTAAAAAAAAATAATAATAATAATAAAGACTCATAAAAAAAAATAGTAGACAAAAATAAAAGAAATCCTAAATCATTCCCCCCACACTTAATTCTTACACTGTCCTCAATGTAAGTCTATTAACCCAAATGAAAGAATAATGTGTAAGAGAAAAGAACTAATAACATAAGAATAGGAATAACTAGACTCAAAACCAAACAAAACAAACTCATGCAACCTAAATAATCCTAAAATACTAAACAAAAATTAACAAGTAAACATAAAAAGATTAAAATCAAACTGACACGGTATGTCTCAAGTCTCCCTTACTCAGACCTTGTTCAGAATGAATACTTCTAAATGGCTTAAAACACATCAATTTTTTTTTTTTTTTAAAATTAGCAAAATATGTCCCTTACCCCCTACTAAAGGTAGAATTTAGGAGATATTACCTGCAGAGGTTGCTAACCACTTATTATAACTGAGACACAACAAACAAAATGTTAGATAATATCGCCGAAAGTGTATTTGACCTCTCAGAAAAAAATGTTAACCTAACAAAAGATTTTTGCGTGATTTCAGGAAGAAAATCAAAAAGAGAAGAAAAATCAATCGTAAAAGACCAACGCAAAAAAAAAACGAAAATAATTACACAAATCGAACAACACGTAAATTAAACCGAAATGAAGTTATTGCAAATCAAACCAAAAGCTGAGAAGTCATTTATTGTAGTTGTGATTGTGGCTCACATCTTCCTCTGGTTTTACGTCCAGAAACGGCTTAAACGCCTTCTATGAGTCGAGGATATGCTTCCCATCCAGTTTTCTTACAAGCTGGCAAACAGGGTCTTTTAACATCAGATTCCCAAGATGTTGCCATTCCCTTTGGAATTGCGGCCATAAATCAAGAATTTCTCTTTGTACGTCTCCACTAGGATGCGTCTCAAGAGAAAGTTGGATATTATCCAAATTCTCCTTACTCAGTCCATCCTTAATGAATTCAATTTTATCATCTCGATTAGAGGACGGAATCCCAATAGAAAGACATTTACCGTTACACGTCCATCGTGCACATTTGTGGCAATTTGAACTCATGCGCTTTGCTCGTCGCTTCTTTGCAAAAGTGCTTCTACCTGTACCTGGTAAATGCAAAACAGGAAGATATTCATCTTCACGTACCTTGGCTTCAATTATCCAACGTATGTCTTCAGGAATCCCTTTGTGCATAAGCATTCTTAATCTTTCAAATTGAACTTGGTAAAGCTTCAGTAAAATATTTCGAGGAAAAGGAGGAAATCGTTTCTGCAATCTTGTGAGAATATCATCCATCTTGAATACGTTACCATTTTGAGGATTCTCAATGTCAACTGCTCCATAATGATACACATGCTTAACCACAAATGGGCCAGTCCATCTTGATCTCAACTTACCAGGAAATATGTGAAGTCTAGAATTATAAAGTAGAACTTTTTGCCCAACATCAAATGTTTTTCTTGAAATTAACTTGTCATGAAAGGCTTTAGTTCTTTCTTTATGAATTTTAGAATTCTCATATGCATCATTTCTGAGTTCCTCAAGTTCATTTATGACTGGAAAAGTTTCATTCTCACCCAAAAAGGAATATTTTAGCTCGGATGGCAATGGTTTTAAATCCAGCTTGGGTGGTTCAATAGTTGATGGTGCAGTGACATTTGTGAGTGATGGAAGTTCCTCAAACTTTTGTTTCCAACAATGCTTAACCTGAAAAGAATTTAACAAAGAATCAGTGTGTGAAATTTCTGAAGCATTATCAAACTCACATTCAATTAAATAAGCTTCTAAAGGATCATGGAATGTGGTAGTGGTGAGATGTTCATGAACAAGTTCTTCAATGAAATCCACTTCATGTACTTCTGAATCATCACCAGGTTGCTTGCAAATGTTGAACACATTTAATTCTAAAGTCATATTTCCAAAAGAAATGTTCAAAATACCATTCCTGCAATTTATCAGAGCATTAGAAGTTGCAATAAATGGACGGCCTAATATAACAGGAATTTGAACATTTGGATCTGAAACAGGATGTGTGTCCAAAACAATAAAATCAACAGGGAAGTAAAAATTTTCAATTTGAACCAAAACATCTTCAACTATCCCTCGAGGAATTTTTACAGAACGATCAGCTAGTTGAAGTGTAACAGGTGTTTCCTTGAGTTCACCTAAACCTAACTGTTGATAAACAGAAAAAGGCAAAAGATTAACACTAGCACCAAGATCAAGCAATGCACGTTCTATTCTAGTGTTTCCAATGATGCATGAGATTGATGGACATCCAGGATCTTTGAATTTTGGTGGAGTAAGGTGCTGAATGATTGAGCTCACACTTTCCGTCAGAAATGCTTTCTTTTGTACATTATGTTTCCTTTTAACTGTGCACATGTCCTTCAAAAATTTAGCATAAGATGGAACTTGTTTGATTGCATCCAATAAAGGAATGTTAATCTTAACTTGTTTGAAAAGTTCATAAATTTCTGCATTTTGATTCAAATTCTTTATTGTTTGCAACCTTTGAGGAAAAGGAGCAGGATGCATACCTTTTTCTTTGTCCAAATTTTCAAGAAGTTCAGACTTACCATCATCCTTACCATTACTTTTTGGAGGGGAAGGAGGATCTTGGTCTTTTGATGGAATGTTTTTGTCAATTGCCTTTCCACTTCGAAGAGTTGTGATAGAACTGACATTTTCCTGTTGAGTTTCATTGGAGCAAGAAACAAGACATTGAGTAGAAGGGTTAGGCTGAGGTTGAGCAGGAAACTTACCTTTTTCTTGAGTGCGTAATGAAGCTGTCAATGTGGACAAGGTGTTTTTGATCTCATTGATGTCCTGTGAAGTTTGGTTATTCACATTTGCTTGTGTTTGCATGAATGCTTGCAATGTCTCTTCCAAGGTTTGTACACGTGAAGGTTGATAGGAAAAAGTGTTGCCCGGCTTTTGAGATTGTGGTACCTGAACATGATTATTATTCTGCCAACTGAAGTTGGGATGATTTCTCCATTCAGGGTTATACGTTTCAGAGTAAGGAGAAGGAAAAGGCTTTTTAAATGTGTTTATGGAATTTACTTGATCATGCAACGCTTCTTTAAGAATGGGAATGTTTGGACATTCAGAAGTGGGGTGTCCCATGATTTCACAAATTCCACAACTTTCTTCATTTTTAACCGTTTTGACTTCTTTTACTTCTCTAAGTTCCATGGCTTCAATCTTTCTAGCCAAATTAGCTACTTTAGCTTTTATCTCATCTTCTTGACTAAAATGATAATTACCTCTGTTAGAAACAAGATTAGATCTAGTGGAACTTTCAGAGGAATTATCTGTGTGCCAGGCTTGAGAGTTATCTGCCAAATGGTCTAGGTAGTCAAAGGCTTCTTCAGGTTCTTTTTCTAGAAACTCACCGTTACACATTGTTTCAACAAATTGTTTAGTTTCGGGAGTTAAACTTTCATAAAAGAAACTAATAAGACGCCATTTTTCAAAACCATGATGTGGACAAGAACTTAACAAATCTTTAAAACGCTCCCAGCACTGAAAAAATGCTTCATTTTGATTTTGATTGAAATTTTGAATCTGTCTTTTCAAAGCAGTAGTTTTATGTGCTGGGAAAAATTTCTTTAGAAACTCAGTTTGTAATTCTTGCCATGTGCCAATTGACCTTGGTTTTAAATTATGAAGCCAAATTTTTGCTTTATCTTTTAAAGAAAAAAGAAATAATTTTAGCTTGACAATTTCATTTGTGCATTGTTGGTCATTAAAGGTGACACATACATCTTCGAAGTCTTTTAGAAACGAGTAAGCACTTTCCGATTCTAACCCATGGAAATTTGGAAGCAAAGCTATCATACCTGGTTTAAAACGAAAGTTGTTTGCATTGAGAGGAAAAATAAAACAAGAGGGTGATGAGCTTCGAGTTGGTTGCAAGTAGTCACGCATGGTGCGTACTTGTCTGTTCTCATCTTCAGCATGAACACTTTCATTGTCAGCCATGGTAGGAGTTGTATTAGAAAGATTACCTGAAAAAGTTTCACAATAAAATCTAACTAAACGACGAGATCTAAAATCACGTCGCCAAACAAGCATAAAACAAAGTTAATATACAGATTAGGCGGTATAACCAGCCAATAAAAATAAAACAAAGTTAATATACAATATAAATATAAATATATAGAAAATTAGGCGGTATAACCAGCCAATAAAAATAAATTAGGCGGTATAACCAGCCAATAAAAATAAATATATTTATAAACTTATATACTTAGTATTGCTTCCCCGGCAACGGCGCCAAAAACTTGATGGTAACTCAATTAAGAGTTGTAAACCCAAGTGCAGGTTATGTTCAAGTAATAAATTCTCGGGTGTCCGAGGTCGAACCACAGGGAAGCGTATTAGTAAGTATAAGTTTATAAATATATAAGAAAAAGAAAATAAACAAGATATTAGGGAATCAATAACAAAGAAAGTAAACAAGATATTAGAGAACAAAATAAACAAAATAACATAAAAGCAATTAAACAAGATATAAAAAACAATAAGAAAAGATGTTGAGGTTAGAGAATCCACTCTTGGTGTTATGCTAAGATTAATCTTGTTTTATTACACAATTGAAATCCACACATAAGGGAGGTTCCAATCGGAAGGTTTAGCAATTCAGTCCAAATTGTCCAACGTCCATAGCATATGATATTATGTTCATTTGGTGTCCTCAAAACTCATAAAAAGAGTCCAAGCATTCCTTATGCCAAGGTATATGTCTACAACAAATCAAGGTTATGAAACCAAGCATTTACTGTGCCATTTTCCTTGTCAATAATGAATCAAGATCCCTACTTTGTAAGTATGATTTTAAACCAAAAGAAAATATTATCTATACTAGTGTTTATAAATGATGATTCATTTTAGCTCATGTTTAAGAGACTAACCTTAGCATTTACCAAGAGCTTCACCTCATCACCTCAACAATATGATTAGCAACACATACTAGATATGAATAAAATGAAAAGAAATGTAAGAAGCATAAGTAAATAAAAAAAGAAAACTAGAGAAAGGAAAGAAGAAGAAAACTTAGAGAATTTTATTACAATGGCTAATATCCTACCAATGTATATTGTATCCTAATACTCATCCAAGGCCCTCTATTTATACACATTTTGGAGAGCTAAATGACAAGAGACAAGCTTTATAAATTTCAAAGGTAGGTATAATAGGTGGGTGCATTTTTCTAACAATTTTCGTCATGTTGTATGACAATTCTGATCAGCCAGCTTGATGGTCGATTTTTTCAATGTTGGAGGCTCGATCTGATCAAATGGTCTTCTAGAAAAATATGCCCCTATCAGTTACGGATCCATAGCCGTTGGAATCAGATCATTTGCTCATATGGATCGGAAGATATGGTCACAATACCAAAACAGGTCAGCACAGACGTCATTGCACATCAGCCAACTTGATAGTCGATTTCGGTAGGGAAAACGACTCCGTTTCAAGAAGTGTAAAACATGAAAAAGATAGATATGCCTCTTAACTTTGCACGTTTAAAATTTCAGCCTTATTGCTTTAGTGAAACTCCAGATATAGCTGATATGGCAAAAGGTGTCGGAACTGGAACTGAACTGGATTTGCCCTTAATTCTTGATTTAACCTAGTAATCTGAAATCACTCAAAGAAACTCGTGAAAAAACACCAAATTACATAAAAATATAAAAGATCATAAACACAATTAGACTAAGTAATAATAACTCGTATTTGACACAAAACAATAATAAAACATTACTAAAAACTATATAATTATACGAGTTATCACCTCCCACATAGCTGATTTGTTTTTTAAAGAAGTGGTACGTTTGCATGGTGTTCCCACTTCGATTGTTTCTGACAGGGATGTCAAAGTTTGTGGGTCATTTTTGGAGAACTTTGTGGCGGAAATTAGGAACTGAATTGAAGTATTCCAGCACTTGTCATCCACAAACAGATGGTCAGACTGAAGCCATTAATAGAAGTTTGGGTAATTTGCTGAGATTTTGGTTAGAAACCATGTAAAGGGCTGGGATTCAGTTATACCGCAAGCTGAGTTTGCTTACAACAACTCAGTCAATAGAACTATAAAGAAGACTCCTTTTGAAGTTGCTTATGGTATCAAACCTCAACATGTGTTGGACCTAGTGCCATTGCCACAAGAACCTAGGGTGAGTGAAGATGGAGAAGCCTTTGCTGACCATGTCCGCAAGCTTCATGAGGAAGTGCAAGCAGCTCTAAAAGCTAGTAATGCGGCATATGCTGATGCTGCCAATCAGCATAGGCGTTTCAAAGAGTTTGAAGAAGGAGATCTAGTGTTGGTCCACTTGAAGAAGGATAGATTTCCTAAGGGTACTTATCATAAGCTAAAGTCCCGGAAGTTTGGCCCGTGTAAGGTATTGAAGAAGATTAGCTCAAATGCCTATATAATTGAGCTACCTGGTGAGTTGCAGATCAGCCCCATTTTTAATGTTTCAGATTTATATTCTTTTGAGGGGTTTGATGAAGAGGATGTGACTACAATTGAAGACCAAGCTGATCAACTTCCTACTAAACAATCTGATGTTGTCCAAGAAGTTCTAGATGTCAGGGAAGTGAAGTCTAGAAGGGGTAATGCTTATAGACGATTCCTAATAAAATGGTTGGGCAAACCAGCTTGTGAAAGTACATGGATTGCCGAGGAAGAGTTAAGGAAGATTGACCCTGAAGTATATGCTGAAGCAGCCAAAGTTTATTCTACGGATTCAGCTCCTTTTTAACCAAGGGAGATTGATGCAGGAGCATCGACTTTAATATATTTATTTATGCTTATTTACTTAGTTTTTATTTTAAGTAGAAGTCTTATGCTTTTAAGTATTTATTTAAGTCATGTGATAGGCATGTGACTTTTAATAATTAGGGTTATTATAAATACCCCAATTTAGGGTAGTAGTCGATAGCTTTATGATTGTTATTATCAGAGTTTTAACTCTTTCAATAAAAGGTTTAGCAGATTTAAACCTAAACCTAGCGTCCTTCTCAATTAAACTGCCTACTCTTCCTAATTGTTTACTGTTCAAGATCTTACCCTGCATCACAAATGCACAACCTTAGAATTAACTTTTCGATAACCACTAAAAAAACTGGCTGCCAAGTGCCAACAACTAGTAAACAATAGCAACTTGTGGAAATATCAAAGAAAATCAGTAACCAACTTAAACAGTTAGGACATCTCTCTAACATACATATCAAAGCGCAATAGTCAACAGCTTTGAAGCATATGCAGCATAAAGTGAGGAAAACAGAAACAATCAAGCAAAAACTAATTAAAATGGCAAACTTTTATAAGGAAATTGGAGTAGAAAACTGCCATATTCAAACAGGTAAGAGAAATACAACAAATGGAAGAAATAAACACTGAAAAGGTCAAGATTCATAGTAAAACTGGAGGAAAAAAAGTATACTCACCATCCTATTCACGGATTGCATCGATAGCATCCTTGCGATCGTCAAACTCAAGAAAAGCATACCCTGGTGGCCTTCGAGCAACCCATACACTGAATTCATTTCATCAGCAACAAATCACTCAATATACCACAAACGATAATTATAAAAAAATAAACTAACTTGTTTCAAATGGCAGAAAGCAAGACTTTATCTTGTATGATATTGACGAACAAGCTAAATAATCAATTAAAGGTTAGCAAAACTTTAACAATCTTCACAGTTACCAACTAAATTTTAACCCATAATTACCCAGGTCTCTATCAAAATTCATTTTTTCTTCATTGACAAAAACAAAATAAAATTACCTGCGGAGAACGCCGAAAATCCTAAACTCATCTTCGAGATCCCTCTCAGTGACCCGAGGATCCAAATTCCCCACATAAACCCGAGACCTATGAAGCACGGGTACGTGTTTTTTGAAGGTGTACCCGTACCTGGTACGTACCTGATACGGGTACTCCTAGGATACGCCTGGGTACGTACCAGGTACTTACCCAACTTTAAAAAAAAAAAAAAAAATTTGGGTACACCTGGGTACGCCTGGGTACGGCGGGTACGGCGTACCCAGCCAAAGAAAACCCAACGAAGAAAAAAAAGGGGGGAGTGAAACTAAAAGGTAAGAAATAAAAGAAAAAAGGAAGAACAAGAGGAAGAAAGAAAGAAGCCAAGAAGGAAAATAATAAAATGATAGATCTTGGGTGAGTGTTTTTTTTTTTTTTTGGTTATGGAAACTGCAGACTATTGAAGGAGTACTTGGAAGAGTGCAGATCCGGAAGCAAGCAAGAAGTACCGAGAGGGTTAGGGGATGACGCGTTTATGGCTGCCGTCAAAGGACAGACTAAAAATGGGGAAAGGTCAGGTCAAGTGTAGCAGCTGAATTATGGACAAAATTGGTTGAATTCTTTTCTTTTTCTTTCGTTTTTTTGATGATGTGAAGGAGAGACGCTTGGCTTTCATGGACAGGCTAGTTATTGTCTTTATTAGTTACTACTCCACTATATATTTCCTTTTTTTTTTTTTTTGGTTATGGTTAGAAATTATTACATGGAATTATTAGATTTTATAAATAGATTAATAAAATTTCAGTTATATATATATATATAATATTAACGTACCCGTACCCTAGTTTTTTAGAATTTGCCGTATCCCGTACCCGTACCCGTACCGGGTACCGGTACCGTACCCGTATCCATGCAACATAGCCCGAGACATTCTCGTAAAATCACTGCACACATTAAATAATAATAATAATAAAAAAATCCTCAAAAGTACAAAAACAGAAAAATTAATGGTTCTTAATAGCTATTAGGCTCGTTAAAGAGAGGTCAAAGAAAATTTAGGTTTTTGTAGTAAATGATCGAAGGAATATATATAATTGATAGAGAAGATGATTAAAGATTATCTTGAGGAAATTTATAGGGTTTTATACGATAAAGGAAAGAGAGATCAAAATTGGAAGAGAAAGATTAGTTAGTTTGGCTCTGCTGCAGCCAATTGCAAAGCTCTAAAACCCTCGAACAATAAACGACCCTAGAACAAAAACACAAATCGTAACATTTTTGTTTTTAAAGCAAATCGGTTTTGCTTTGCTGATTAATATTTTTGAAGGCCTTGGCCACCACAGCACCAATCCTAAGGCCTTTCTCTTTGTTGGGCCGGGACTTATAATGGGGTCCTCAGTTCCTCACAACAAAAACAACAAAGAAAATTGTTTTTTCAAATGTTAAAATTTATAAAAAGAAGAATAGATACATACATGTAGACCTGTTTATGGATCAGGCTGGGTTGTGGCTCAATTTTATTTTATTTTATATCTATTACTCAAGCTTAACCTGGATCGGGCTCGGACCAGCTCGAAATTTCGTTTTACTATTCAAAAAATATTATAAAAATATTTTTATATTAATATTTAAATATTTTTAGAATAATTTTTTTTATTCATAAATAATAATTCGAATCCAACCGATCCGAATTAAAAAAAAAACCTTGTCCAATCCCGACGGATAATCCGATCTTTGAACAAGTCTACATATATACATTACAATATATATATATATATAATTTATCGAGTTTGTTTCTTATACAACGGAAATAGAAATTTTACAGTTGATGAAGTAAAAACTCCACCGCTTATGTAAGAGAGAATTTTTTTAATCTATCTCTATCTATATTCTATACTTATGAATTAATAATAATAAAATTTATTTAATATATAAATAATTTTAATTCTATTGAATTTTTCAATAAAAAATAATTTACTTGACTCATAATATTTGTTCATTATATTTTAATTAAATTTTTGTATTTATATATAATTATTATTTGGATGAAAAAAATAAGTATAACTTTTTGGACATTATAAATTTATAAAGAGCTTGTAGTATAAATGAAAATATGCCTTTTTTCTTTAACCATGGTAGGAGTAAATATTTTTGAAACTATGCCATGTAAATATGAAAAAGAAAGGAACATTATTACATATGTAAATATGAAAAAGAAAGTAACATTAATTACATTGTTAGAATTTAAAAATGATAATTTTTTATTAAAAACGATGAAGATAATTAAAACCACTAGAGAAATACAAGCCACCTTACATCAATATAATTTTTTTTTTTTTTGTATCAACATAATAAGAGAAACTAGAAGACTAGAAATATCCTCCATCCAAATTAAAAAGTCATTTAAAGAAACTCGTCATAAACTACTTTTATAACATGTTATATTACCTAGATTTGAAGTGAGTGTTGGATACGATCGAGTATTTAAAAAAAAAAATTTATATATTTTAAAGATTATATTTTCGTACCCATATTGAAATATATGTCAGATAAAGATGTCGAATACAAATATTTTAAGAAAAAATAATGAAAAGTAAGAATAACATAACTTCTATGCATTCTTAATTAGGAGAAACTGTGGTGCTGGGGCTGCAAATATAAGTGTACCTCACATGAATATCTTGCAAGTAGGTATGTCGACATACATGGTCTGATGTGTTTGCCATCTATAATCCCCATTGCCAGTTCAAATATTGTTGATCACCTCAATAAGTTCGAGGATTAAGCCAAGAATGATAATATATGTACATTATGCATGATTGGCTGCCAATTCAAAAATTAGATTGAACCTGTTGTTGTGCTTTGTTTTTTCATTTTTCCTTATTGCTTTTCATCATCGACACTTTGACATTGTGTGGCATCTGCATGTTGCTCTGACACAAACAAATTCTTGAACTTACTTTAAACTCGAATAATTTCTCAGACAAAAGAATGTAATTCTTTCTCGGGTCACCACCTCAAACACTGAGTCAAACTGCCCAACCAATGGACTTAATTTGGCACCCTATATTGCAGATGAGATTAAAGTGGACTTTAGCCACCCTTTCTCAACAACTCCCCCAACTTGAAATTAGTGATTGTTAGTATTACCATAAAATGGGGGTCAATTTTTGGTGTCTGGTTTCATAAAGCAAAGGGCAAAAAAGCAGATCCATTGGAGCTTTACCTATCCCTAAAGTCTCCTAGACTATATATATTCTCTTCTTTTATATATCAACATCAAAAAACCATTTATCCCAACAAAAAAGAAAAAAAAGATAGAGATATCTGCAAGACTACAACTAGCCAGGAAGATATTTTTGTTTCTTATCATGCACTATCAAATACAGTCAATAAGTTACTATTAACCACGAATATGAATTTTAGGGTTCCTAGTTTGCTTAAGTTTGCAATTTTTCATAGGATATATATGTTACTAATATATAAATATATATATATATATGTCATGGTTGAGGTAATACCTCTATAGTAATCACATCAGCTTATTAGTAAAAAATAAAATGAAATTCATTGGAAAACAAGAGCTTTGTTGAGAAGGGGATGTCGGTTTCTCTCTTGGCGTGGTTAATGACCAAAGCACCAATTTAATAATCTAAAACTGCCAAGAAAGGCATATGGAATGGGTCTCATGGAAAATGTTTTAGGCCTTTTGATTTGAATTATGAAAGACTGATAAAACTCGTCATTGCACACGCCACTCAAATGTTTTTTAATCATTAATTATTACATATAAAATAATCAATTTGCATAACGCTGTCTTTACAGAGATTTCAATAACCGTTAAAACTTGAAATCTTAATTTAGAAACTTTGGATTTCAATATTTATTAAAATAAAATTTATGAAGTAGAGGAATTTTTAACTTTTTAATCAGCATACATATCAAATTTAGCCTTCTAATTTCCATATTCGATCTTTGGCATATAAAAACTGGTGATAATTTCAATTACAGGTGGCAAAATGGGCTGATTGGGTTGGCCTGGCACGCTCAAAATTTGGTCCGGTCTTGATTGGGACATGTCCGTCTAGTTCGTCCATAATATGAGTCGTGCTTAGCACGAGCCAAATTTTTAATCTTTAGCCCAGCATGTCCAATGACCCGGTTATGCTATGAGTCGTGTCCGGTCTAGCTTGGCACGTAGTGGGCTGGGTCAAGCTCTGCCCAATAGTACTTTTTTATGTATAAATTTTTTTCAAAACATTAATTTTTTATGTATTTATTGTTTTAGTGTCATAATTATGAAAAAAATAAAAATAAAAAAAAGTTTTTTTTGGATAATTGAAAAAAAAAAAAAGAAGAAGAAAAAAGTTAGACACATGCTATCATGGTTCGGCTTAAAATTCTTTCGTCCACAAAAAATGAAACATTTTTTTACTATGAATAAATAAAATTTTACAAACACTAATTAATTAAAAAAAGGATAAAATTTTACAAACATTTTTACCATGGACTGTACCCCAGTCCATTTGCACCTCCAATGGAGGTGCATTCCGTTTGAGGGGAAATCCCCTTCCCCCCAAAAAAAATTGGATTCCACCACATGGGTGCGGTGGAATCCAAATGCAGCCTAAGGCACATCTAAACTTGTCCAAAAGTCAAATTATCTGTCCGGCCTAATTTATGTTAGGTCGGATTTTAATAAGGATATTTTAAATTTGAGTTGCCTTGATTTGAATTATTGTTCATCACTTAATTTTTTAAAAAATTTAATTATAAATATTAATGTAAAAATAAATTTTTTAATATTATTGTGAATAGTGATATGAACTTTTGGATTGATATAGCCCTAGCTTGACTCGAGCCTAGGTAAAGAAATAAAATTTTTCAGAATCACGATCCATCCCGACCCATAAACACCTCTAAACACACCCAAGTAATTTATATAATATATGACCATCAAAATTGCTTGAGGAAAAAAATGGGTGTAATTAATAGCCACAAAAATATGATATAAAGTTATGGATTTTATTATTAGTTCTAATCTTCTTAACTGATTTGTGTTTCTAAGTGGAAAACTTTAGGTGGAGGACATTTGGAGAAAGTTTTAGGTCATGGAATTACTCAAGTACTACAACTTTAAGTCTACTTCAAAATTTTGGTATTGAAAATGAAATGTTTACATCACTATCATATCAATTTTACTAAGTTTTTCAATAATTTTGGTATTAAAATTTGGTATTCAATATTGACCTAATTATAACAGTCATATCAATTTTACTAAAATTTTTAATAATTTTTTTTAGTTCTCGCTTTATTTTAGCCAATCTCAATATTGATATTTTTTTTATGAATTGTCATTTCAAGTATTGCTATGATTGGATTAAGGAATTAAAGTAAGAATAAACCATGACCTAAATGGGTAAGAATTATAAATATATAGCAGATAAGGAATATTATTATATTAGAATCAAATAATTGACCCAACGTGGAATAATATGCTCAACTACTTAAGTGACTCTTTCCTAACAAGACCAAGTTCCAGCATGCTTAGTCTCCAAATTAACATATCCTTAATTGGTTCATACCTACTTATATGTATATAATGCCTTCAACTACATTCATATTATAAAAATAAACAAATTAATTAACAAGGGAATTGGGTTTAGATTATAATTAATTTGGATTTAAATAGTGTATTTTACATTGGTTTGTGAATTGGATTTTGACGGTCCATTTTGGGATTAGCTAAATAGATAGAAAAAGCATTAAACTTTTTAATAAAGTGTTGGATCAAAAAAAATTTAGGCCACGAAAATAAAGAAGAAAGGGACCATCGCCATATCCATAGCTGTCCAATGGCTATATAATAATAGTTTTCCGCCCAGATTAGGTACCTTAGTTTTTTAAATAACTTGGTAAATAAGAGAGAGAGTGTGTGTGACAAATGCTTCGTGACCTAACCACAAGAATTGGGATTTCCCACCATATATACTATCTTAATTTTTTGTTTATTGCTGTTTTTCACGCCTAACCTAATTATTTATTTGTTTATTTGAGTTTGTCAAGATTTGATTTTTGATCATTAAAATTAAGAGTTTAATATTTTATCAACAAATCACATGACTGTTGGCAAATATTTATTACAATCACATTGCTGGACTTCAATTTCATTTTTAATTGTCATTTTGACATATTTATTATTTTATTTTATTTTCAGACATATTTGTTGGACTCCTAAACTAATCAAGGTCTACGAGAACGGATTCATAAAGTTGAATCCCTACACGTAGGATACTTGACGATTTAATAGATAATTAACAGCTCCAAATTTAGAGGATACTTAGTTTTACTTGGTAAGACCAGAAGCTCCTAACAATATGTTTAGGTTTCTTGGCCTTTTATACTTGTTTGTTGTTGTGTTAGGAGCTTCTGGTCTCAATTAAAAAAAAAAACTGTTAGAGTACATCAAAAGTATAGATATCGTAGACCAGAAGCTCCTAACACAACAACAAACAAGTATAAAAGGCCAAGAAACCTAAACATATTGAAATCCTGTTATTTTTACCTTTCACATGTTAACTTAAATATTCGAGCATATCTCGAAAACATAACTTTGATGTACTCTAACAGTTTTGTCTTTACCTATTTTTGTTAGTATGAATTTTTAATTTATTTTTTAATTGAGATCTTGATGATATTTTTTCTATTGTTTTGTGATTATCGGGGATTTTGTGATTTTTTTTTTTTTATTCTTTAAAAAAAACTTAAGGAGGCCTTAATTGGCTGTCGAATGGAACCCAACAGAGACTTGAGAAGAAAAAAAATCAGTGATGGCTGCAAGAACATAAACAGGAAAAAAGAAAAAGGAGACAGTTGAGACTATAGAGATTCATGCACGACGGAAAACGCGTGGAACACGAAAAGCAGTGAGAACATGTATATTTGGGCAGACTCGTGCCCTGGGCCTGGGGGGCAAGCTAATACTAATTTTTAATTATACTGCCATATTGCCTAATTTTGTTTGGTAGATGGATTGACAGCTAGCTTTGGGATTAATGAAAGGTGAAAATTCACATGTAAACTTGTGAACCCTCGTCTGCAATATCAACGTTCAACATAAACAAAAGCCTTTTTTGAGATCACTGTCATGCATGAGTGCTAAAATATCTATATACATTAAATGAAAGTAATCAATTGGGCTTTTGATTTTTAATTGCTTGGTAGATGTATGGCAAGTTTTTATTTTTTATTTTTATAAAAAAAAAAAGAGAAATTAGAAAAAAAAAAAAAAGATTCGTGTATTCGTATTTTGTTCATGTATTTTTTGTGTCATAATTGTATTCAATATATTATTATTTATATAAATTTTGACATGTTAATAATTCGTTTTATATACATTTTGATACGTTTATGTATTCATATCGTGTTCGTATTATTTTTTCGTGTCTATTGTGTTCTAGTTATTTTTCATGTCGTGTTTGAAATTGGCAGATTTAATTGGCACTATTTCAATAACTTCAAAGTTTGTGTCACATGTCGTATAATGCTTGGTTCTTTATTTTATTTTTTTTGAACAATAATCATATTAATTTTTTGGTTTTTATATTATTGAATTAAAAAAATATTATATAGATAAATAATCGATAAAAATTAAAATATTGAATAATATTATGAGATGATCAGTTGATGTAAGTGTATTTTTTTAAAACTTAAGGTTGAATCAAAAGAAAAATATTATAATAATTAAATGGTAAAAAAATTTATGTTAAATAATATTATAAGTTATGAGTTATTATATGATAGTTGTTAGGTTTACATTTTATTATATTATTATGCATGTCTTTATGAAAGAATTTTATTTGAACTTAAAAATTTTAAAAATATTCATTTCAACTTAAAAAATTTATCAAATACAAATATTTTGATCAAATCAATTTTAAAAAAAATTAAAAATAAATACTCATTTTAATAAAAGATAATTAAAACTATTTTTAGAAATTTTAATATTATGATATTTTAAATTTTATAATTGTTTGAAATAATGAAAAAATATAATAAAAACATTTTAATCAATTATTTTTTTAAGAAAATTGTCACAACATAAGAAGTTGTTATTAAAATTAAAATATTTTCATGATTTTTATGAAAGCAATAATGATGATATTAAAAATTAATGCTAATTATAATTAATTGTAATTATATTGTTTAAATAGAATGATTCATTCTTTTGTAATGGTCCTTTCATTATTATCTTAAATTTTAAAAAAATAATCAATTCCTTATAATAAATATTTTTATTAATATAATATTATATGTAATATATTGTTCAACTTAAAATTACTTTTTTTTACTATTATTATATAATTTTATTTTTTTTAAAAAGTGACCCACGCAAAATGATGCCACCATTCTAGATTATAATAAACTTTGTACTAGTAATTTTGAACTATTTAGCAACAAAATATAAGCAGATAGACCCAACCCAAGAAATTTGCGGCAAAAAGTTTCTAACGAGGGATCAAATATTTCTTTTTTATGAAATGATCAATGCAATTAGGGTAGAAGAAGCATTCACAAGTTATACCAATTTGAGTCAAGCTTGGACATAAATATTAAATCATTTGAATATAAAATAAATAATAAAAAAAAAAACTTAATGGATCCAACTCAATCCATAATACTTATATTAAGAATTGTCCTCTCTATTGGAGGAACATAATATAAAATCTTCATATATATATATATATATATATCATATTCAGATCGTATGAAAATTTAAAGACCAAATTAAAGAGTTAGGTACTCGAATTTGGGGCCTCTTAGTCCAAATTAAAGAGTTAGGTACTCAAATTTAAAGACCATCGCTTGTAAAAAAAAAAAAAAAAAATTCAATTCTCTTTTAAACTTTGTAAAAAAGTTTCGTATTCAAAAGGAGAAGGAAGAAAATTATTATAATTGAATTTCACACTCTTGAAACTGAGCCACTGAGGTTATAAGATCTTATTTCGATATTTTATTTCTTTTTCCCCTTCATTTCTATAAGCAATTGTATGTGAACAATGGGATCCTCACTTTGCCCATTTTTTTTTCCCTAAAGAAATGCATCCATGCATGCATCTTTAAATTTATTGGCCATATACCTAATATCACAACTTTTTTGAAAAAGAAAAAAGTTACATGCATATATAGAGACACTCCTCTTTTCCAACTCTCAAAATATCAAACCAACTAGAATTCAAGGATCATAATTGGTGTGTTGAAATAAAAATAAAATAAAATAATTAGAGATCCCATTGCACCTTTTAATCCATTTTCTTTTTAATAAAGGAAATAAAAAAAATTAGTACTACCTAATAATATTTCTTTTACTTTGCCAAATTTTGCTTCGTGGCCTTACTTTTGAATATAAAGTTTGTATACTTCATATGAAAGTAAATAGCTAAATAAGTAATAAACTTCCGGCATCTGTGGAAACTCTACATATTTATCACGGTCTCAAATAAGAAAGATATGAAAAACACCAAAATTAATTTGTTTTAGAATTTTTTTTTATATTTAAACTAGGATTTTTTTATATCTAAAAAATTTTACGGGACAAAAACTAAAAGATTGACACGTGTTACATTATATTATATTTATAAAAATTATCAAATAAATGAATTTGTTTATAAATCGATACTCTTTAAGATTACTAGAATTAAGCCCTACATTTGTTGAGGTGCTTTTAATTTTTTGATTAATTAAAATAAAAAATTAATTTTTATTTAAATTTTTAATTTTTAATTTTTAAATTATAATAATATTAGTATAATTTTATTTTGTTAATTATGAAAATTAAATTTATGAAAATTATTTATTATAAATTACGTAATACAAATGCATTTTCAAATGTTATTTATATGTATTTTTTTAAAAATATTTAGATCTTATTGTATAGTGTATATTTTTATTTATAGGAAGTAAAAAATAATAAATGAAAAACAATAAAATAAAATTGTGGTTTGTATTTTATTATCTCGTACAATCGATTTTCTCATATAGGTTAGCAGCAAGTTCGTTTTTTTCGTTTAAATTGTTAACGTGCGGACCAACCCTTTTAAATGCATAATTTAAAATTAAAATTAAAATAATTAATAAAATAAATTCATTTTTTTTTACTTTTCCTCGAGCAGGTCGGGTACAGATCCTAAATCGATCCGCGAGTCAACTTGCAGACCAACTCCTTTAAATACATCATTAAAAATTAAATAATTAATAAAATAAATTTCTTATTTTAACTTTTTTTCTCAAGCGAATCGGGTAAATCGACATGCGAGTCAATGTGCGGACCAACCCCTTTAAATACATTTAAAAATAAAATAAAAAACTAAAAACTAAAAATAACTAAAAATAATTAATAAAATAATTTTATTTTTTTCCTAGCGGGTTGGGTACGAATTCTAAATCGACTCGCGAGTCAATATGCAGACTATAGAAGATATCAGTTTATCAGATAGTAATAAAGCTAAATTACTGTTTGCAAGAACAATAACATCAACATATAAGACTAAAATATGAACTTACTCCCACTAACCTTAAGGTATATATAAAGATCAACAATATTTTATACTACCATTATTTAAAAATAAATAAAATAATTAATTAATTAATAAAATAATTATTTTTAAATTTTTTTGGTGCGAATCTGATACGGATCTTAAATCTACTTGCGAGGCAACATACGAACCAACTCGTTTAAATATATCATTTAAAAATAAAATAAAAATTTAAAACTAAAAACTAAAATTCTAAAAAAAAAAGTAAAAAAATAAAATATAAAAAAACTAAAAAACTTGCCACATGTCGAGCAAAGAAGCTCGACACGTGTGGAGAAAAAAAACCCCAAAGGGGATTTTTTTTATGTATAGCGTATAGATTTCATGAACAATTATCAAATACATTATTAGTAAAGTTTTTCACTAGCAGATTTAATAAGGTAATACATGTTTTTGTATGATATAAAAAAAATATTAAAAATTTTAATATAACAAAAATTATATCAAATTTTTAACTCATAAAATTTAAAAGCTTTACGGACAATATATATATATATATATATATATATATATATAAAATACTCTTATTTAATATATTATTATTGGACAATACTACTTGTCCCGTCTCTCTTTACCGCCTTTAAATCTATCTGACGTGGCAAGGAAAAAATTGACAATCACAGATAGTTTAGTATTGTTGTTAGAGAAAATATTGGGTTAAAACAAATTTAGGTTTGAAAAAATGTGTGAAAAAAATATAATTTAAGAATTTTTAAGTGTTTGATATTATTGTAAAAAAATATTATAAAAAATTAAAATGTAAAAAAAAAATGTTTAAAATAATAAAAGTTTAAAGATATGAAAATAATAAAATTATTTTATTTAAAAATCAGTTTTCAAATCATAAAAGCTTTATTTTTTTGACTTTTTAATTTAAGTTATCAAATCATGATTTTAATCGTAAAAACAAAAAAAATTTATTTATTTAATATTACGTTTGCCGTTATACATAATTTTTAACCTCAAAAATTGTACTGACAATAATATTAAACGAGACCTTATTTTTTTATTAATCCCCCGTATGAAGCAATAGCAAATCTTTCTCTATATTTCAATCAAAGAGTGAACACATGCTTCCTTCACCAATCAGCCACTTCAATCGTCGATCAACCTCTCTTTTTATGCCTTATTCCAAAATCCAGTTTCAGATTTTAATGTCTCCCACAACATTACTTCAGAATTCAAGCCCTAAGAATTAAAATCATGAGTCATTCCCCAAATACCCAAAGTTCGTAAATTTGAACCAAAATTAATACAATTGAACAAAAACACAAACAATAAAACCAATCCAAAAATCAAGCAGTTGAGCAATCTATTTGGAAACGTGAGATAATGGGTATGTGAGTTTTGAAAATAAATGGTGTTTAAAAGGTTTAGATTGCAAAAACCAGAAAAGAGAAATAAAAAGGCATGAAGAAGGAAGATTATCAAAGTAAGAAAATAATAGGATGTGGAAGGGAAACAGACATGTTGAGAGGTGA
Source organism: Fremontodendron californicum (assembly GCA_030761205.1). Classification (NCBI taxonomy): domain Eukaryota; kingdom Viridiplantae; phylum Streptophyta; class Magnoliopsida; order Malvales; family Malvaceae; genus Fremontodendron; species Fremontodendron californicum. The sequence goes on along the minus strand of JAULJL010000007.1, from coordinate 7,331,640 downwards.
AACTTGGAAGGCAGGAGAGAGAGCAGTCAAAGAACAAAAACACATGAATTCGGACGAAGCTCAATTAGTTTTCATGTTGTGTTTTAATTATTTTTCTATGTTGTGTTCGTATCATCTCTCAATTCATCTCATATTTATATAATTTGTCATGGTGATTCAATTTTGAGAAAATTTTGTGTGTTCGTGACGTGTTCGTGCTATTTTTTTTTTGTATTTTCAAAATATTATAAATTTATATAAATTTTTACACGTACATTAATAAATTATATAAAGTATTATAAATTTATATGATTTTTTTACACGTTAATAATTCGTTTTATGTATATTTTTACACGTTTGTATTTTTGTGTCGTGTTTATGTTATTTTTTGTGTCATGTTTTATTTTTTTTCTATGTTGTGTTTGTATCGTATTTCAATTCATCTCATATTTTGTAATTGTAATTTAATTTAAAGAAAAATTTATGTGTTTGTGTTCTTTTTTGTGTTTTCAAAGTATTATAAATTTATATAAATTTTTACACGTTAATAATTTATATAAAGTATTTTAAATTCATACAATAAATATAAAAAATTCTGGAGAATGGAGAGACCATCCAGTACTTTTTTTTTTTTTTTTTACAAAGCATTGTTACTGTGCCGGGAAAGAAAGAAAGAAAGAAAAAAAGAAAGAAAGAAAGAAAGAAAGAGAGAGAGAGAGAGAGAGAGAGAGAGAAAGAGAAAGATAAGAAAAGAAAGAGGAAAAAAAAAAGAAAATATGAGAAAAATTTGTGTGTTCGTATTTATGTTATTTTTTTGTATGTTTAAATTATTATAAATTTATATATATTTTTGCATGTTAAGAATTCATGTTATGTATATTTTGACACGTTCGTGTATTCGTATAGTGTTCATGTTATTTTTTGTGTTATATTTTAATTATTTTTCTATAATATGTTCGTCTCGTATCTCAATTCATTTCATGTTTTGCATAATTTGTTATTGTATTCCAATTTAGAGAAAAATTTGTGTGTTCGTATCGTGTCTCAATTCATGACATATTTTGTATAACTTATCATAGTGATTCAATTTAGAGAAAAATTTGTATGTTCATGTTCATGTTATTTTGTGTGTGTTCAAAGTATTATAAATTTATATAAGTTTTTACACGTTAATAATTCGTTTTATATAGATTTTGACACGTTTGTGTATTCATATCGTGTTTATGTTATTTTTCGTGCCATGTTGTGTTTTAATTATTTTCTCATGTTGTGTTTATGTCATATCTCAATTCATACAATATTTTGCATAATTTATCATAGTGGTTCAATTTTAACTCTAAATCTATTTATTTAAAATATTAAATATTTAAATAAATGATATCCAAAATTTATTGTAAGGATTTATTTTCGCTTTTACTTAGATTTATCTCTTAAGCTGACTTTATAAATTGTTCAGAACTTTAAATTGTTATGACAGTTCTCTTTTGTTATTTTATAAAATATTAAATATTTTGTTTAATTGTTAACTTTCATTTTTAAGAATATTGTCATCGTATATTTAACATTTGATTTTCGCGACATTGCGCGGGTATCATTCTAGTTGATAAAATTGACTACACAAGTTAACTTGGTATTGACATGTGTAATTTTTTTTTTTAGGAAGGAAAGAAAGAAAAAAAAAGGAAAAAAAAAAAGGAATGAGAAAGAGAACAAGAACGAAAAAAAAAAGAGAAAAATTTGTGTCTTTTATTCGTGTTATTTTTTTCTTTATTTAAAGTATTATAAATTTTTACGTGTTAATAATTTATTTATGTATATTTTGACACGTTCGTTATTCATGTATTATTCATGTTATTTTTCGTGTTGTGTTTTAATAATTTTTAACATACTATGTTCGTTTCGTGTCTCAATTCATTTTTTTTACATAGTTTGTCATTGTGATTCAATTTAGAGAAAAATTAGCGTGTTCGTGACGTGTATCAATTCATGATATATTTTGCATAATTTGTCATAGTGATTCAATTTAGAAATTTTTTTTGTGTGTTCATGATGTGTTCGTGTTTTTTCTTATGTTCAAAGTATTATAAATTTATATAAATTTTTACACGTTAATAATTCGTTTTATATAGATTTTGACACATTCGTGTATTTGTGTCGTGTTCTTGTTATTTTTTGTGTCCTGTCATGTTTTAATTATTTTTTCATGTTGTATTTGTGTCGTGTTTTAATTCATCACATATATTTGTTTGTGTTATTTTTTTCGTGTATGTAAAGTATTATAAATTTATATAAATTTTTACATGTTAATAATTCGTTTATTTATGTTGCTATAGCCATACATATACCGACGCACGAATTAACCGTCAGAATATACATAACCTATACCGACGCACGAATTAACCGTTGCTATAGCCATACATATACCGACGGTGAATGAAAAACCGTTGGTATAGGTGGAATTTTTACCAACAGTTTTTTCTTACCGTCGGTATATTTTTCAAATGACCCTTTTTTTTATTATAAAATTGGCGGTTAATTTAATTTTTTCGGATCATTAATTTCGTCCGTCGGTATAGGCACAAATGGTATTTAAGGTTTTTGTTTCTTTTGTTTCGTCACTTCGCTTTTCCTTTTCCCTTTCGCTTTCTGCTAGGTTTTCTTTCGTCTGTTTGTCGCTCGTCCATCGGCCTGATGCGGGCCATATTCCATGGACTGGAATCCACTCAGTCTAGCATTGTTGCTGTTATTGTTTGTTAGCTAATATTCTGTTATTGGCTGTAGTTATTACTTTCTGTTATTTCAATTACGCTAGCTGGCCCATGATGACATGGCTAACAGTTAGCACATATAGTGCTGTAATGGAAATACAAAAATATAGACAACAGTTATCAACTCTTTTTCATATTCTTCTCTGAAAATATTCTTCTTCTCCTCGTTATTTCTTCTCAATTGCAGGGATAAGCTCAACTCTGATTGAAGCATATCAAAGGTATCAGAGCTATGGCTGAGGGCATATCCACCCGTTTACAAAAAGAGGTCAACCAGCAGCAACGAGATTTGGAGCGGATTGAATCCAAGCTTGATGGTAACCTCTCTCAGATCCGATCTGAGATGGAGCAGTTGGGTACTGAGATGCGGACGATGTTTGAGAAACTTATGACTCAAATGGGCTCGGGGTATTCCGGCAAATCAGCTTTGGAGGTTGGTCACAGTACAACAACTTCTAAGGATAGTGAGGTTGTGGCCACCGGATGCAAACATGGCCGACTGGAATGTCCTCGTTTTGATGGGGACAACTTCACCGGATGGGTCCTTAAGTTGGATCAATATTTCGAGGCAGAACATATTCCGGAAGATAACAAGATTCGAGCTGTCATGATGCATTTGGAGGGACGAGCTCTCCAATGGCACCAGTATTTCACTAAGACTCATGGTGGATTAGTAGGGCTGGACTGGACCGAATACTTGGAGGAACTTCAGAAGCGGTTTGGAAACACTGAATTTTCAGATCCGATGTCTGATTTGGTATCCCTGAAGCAGCTCTCGACGGTGGAAGATTACTATGATGAGTTCCTTTCTATCCTTAACTCTCTCCAATTAACTACCGATTATGCATTGAGCATTTTCATTAGCAACCTTAAACCTGAGATTTCCAGCACGGTACGTCTATTTTACCGAAAAACACTTTCCCACGCTTTCAGTTTAGCCAAACAACTTGAAACTCTGGCCTACAATCATCCAAAACGGCCATTCACTCCGTATAAACCGTCTTCCCCTCTTAGTCCCCAGTCTAACTTCTCCCCAAAACCTGCAGCGACCCTTCCACCTTTACTGCCTACACCGCCTGTACCACCTCTGTCCACATCTCAACCCATAACTAAATATACTTTCCCTCATACACTTAAAACCACTGCTTCCAGCACCCCAAGTAACTCCAGATCTCCTAACAATAACTCCAGAGTACCAACCAGACAGGAGAGAGATGAAAGGCGCAGGAACGGGTTATGTATGTGGTGTGGCCTCAAATACTCTCCCAGCCATCGTTGTACACGATCTCAACTGTACCACATTCTGATGGACACGGGTCAGGATGAGGACGTCGAGCCTGATGAATTTTCTGATTGCTTAGATCATATTGAGGAAGGTGACATGGTTAAGGATGAACACCCTGCTATTTCATTACATGCTCTGCTGGGCACTGATGGTTATCAGACTATGCGAATCCAAGGACGGCTCAAGAATCAGATGGTAGCTATTCTGATAGATACAGGTAGCACCCACAACTTTGTTGATCAGTCCTTAGTTAAACAATTAGGCTGTGAAGCTCATGCTATTAAGGGCCTATCGGTTATTGTGGCCAATGGTGCTAAGTTGAAGGTCCAAGAAGTCTGCAGGGGGTTAACTTGGGAGGTTCAGGGACTGCCTTTGTCTGCTGAATTTTTTGTGCTACCGTTGCAAGGTTGTGACATGGTTTTGGGCATTCAATGGTTGATCACTCTTGGCCCAGTGGTTTGGAATTTTCAAAACCTTACAATGCAGTTTTTCCTTCAGGACCAACAAATTACTTGGCATGGTGTATCAGCAGGTCAGGTGCTATTGATGTCTAAAAAACAGGCTTCATGACTGCCCTGTTCTTCTGGCAAAGGTACTTATACCTTGCTTATGACTGGTGTTCAGCATGACACTCTTGCAGCACCAACTGCCAATTTGCATAACCTTCATCCTGATCTGCAACAATTGGTAGACAGGTATGCACCTCTCTTTGAAGTACCTACCAATTTACCACCTGTACGGCAGCATGATCATAAAATTCCCTTGATGGATGAAACTCAGATAGTTAAGGTTAAACCTTATCGATACCCTACAGTGCAGAAAAATGAGATAGAAAAGATGGTGGCTGACATGTTGCATACGGGTATAATTAGGAATAGCACCAGTTCTTTTGCAGCACCTGTGGTCTTGGTAAAAAAGAAGGATGGCTCTTGGAGACTCTGTGTTGATTATAGGCAGCTTAACCAAGTGACCATAAAGGACAGGTTTCCCATTCCTCTGATCGAAGAGCTTTTAGATGAGTTAGCTAAGGCTGTTTATTTTTCGAAGCTGGATCTCCGTTCTGGATATCATCAGATCAGAATGTGTGAGACTGACATTCACAAAACAGCATTTCGAACTCATCATGGTCATTACGAGTTCTTGGTTATGCCATTCGGCTTAACTAATGCTCCTTCCACCTTCCAGAGCATCATGAATAGTGTGTTCCAACCATATCTTAGAAGGTTTGTCTTGGTTTTTTTTTATGACATTCTGGTATATTCCGAGAGTTGGAGGTCTCATTTGGATCACCTACAGCAAATCTTTGAAGTCTTACTTCAGAATCAGTTTTTTGTGAAACTAAGCAAGTGTGAATTTGGTGCTACACGTGTGGAATATTTGGGGCATATGATTGGTGATGGTGTGGTTTCTATGGATGCATCTAAGGTGCAGTGTGTCCTTGACTGGCCTATACCCAACAACATTAAGGAGCTCCGAGGATTCTTGGGTTTAACCGGCTATTATAGAAGATTTATAGAGGGCTATGGGACAATTGCCAAACCTCTGACTGATCTGCTCAAGAAGGATGCCTTCTTATGGAGTGAAGCTGCTTTGGAAGCCTTTTAGAGGCTTAAACAGGCTATCACATCAGCTCCCACCCTAACCTTACCTGATTTTGATCTTGACTTTACTGTAGAATCTGATGCCTCCTATTCGGGTATTGGAGCTATTCTCAGTCAGCAGGGAAAACCAATTGCCTACTTCAGTAAGGCGTTGTCAAAAAGGCATCAAACTTTGTCGGTGTATGAAAAGGAAATGATGGCCATATTGGCAGCAGTGAAGAAGTGGAGCTCTTACCTGTTAGGAAGGCATTTTGTGATCAAAACAGATCACCAGAGCTTACGGTTCCTGTTAAATCAAAAAACACACACTCCAGCCCAGCAACAATGGATCTTAAAGATGATGGGGTATGACTTTGAGGTGCATTATAGGAAGGGCATAACCAATATGGCAGCTGATGCTCTTTCGAGGAGATCTCAGGGTGAATTCAATGCCATTACTTCTCTCCAAACTGATCTGTTACCCAGGATACAACAATCATGGTTCACAGATTCGTCCTTAACTGCTTTAATTGATAAGCTCAAGAAGGGAATTCAGTCTAAGTTTTCTTGGCAACATGACCAACTCAGGCGAAAGGGTAGATTGGTGGTCGGCACTGACTTGGCCTTAAGAAAGGAACTTTTACAATATTTCCATGCTTCCATCGATGGTGGGCATTCAGGGGCCAACGCTACCATGCATCGGATCAGTAGTGTTATCTACTGGAAGGGCTTAAAAAAACAGGTGAGACAATTTGTTAGAGAATGTAGTGTATGCCAACAATTCAAGTATGACAATGCAGCTTATCCTGGGTTGTTACAACCTCTTCCTGTTCCTGATAAAATCTGGACTGATCTATCCATGGATTTTATTGAAGGACTGCCAAAGTCTCTTGGTAAAGATGTCATTATGGTGGTGGTGGACCGTTTGAGCAAGTATGCCCATTTTATACTGTTAGCTCATCCTATTTCTGCTCTTACTGTTGCCCAGGCATTCATGGATAACATCTATAAATTGCATGGAATTCCCAACACTATTGTGTCTGATCGGGATAAAGTCTTCCTGAGTGGTTTCTGGCAAGAACTTTTTAGGTGTTTGGGAACAAAACTCAACATGTCCACTTCCTATCACCCGCAAACGGATGGGCAAAGTGAAGTAGTGAATCGGGGATTGGAAACCTACTTGCGATGTATGGTGGGGGAACGACCAAAGGATTGGGCAAGGTGGGTTCCTCTAGCTGAATGGTGGTATAATACCACTTTTCATTCTTCCACAGCTACCACCCCATTCGAAATAGTCTATGGCCAACCTGCACCAGTTCACATGCCTTATCTTCCGGGCGATTCAAGGGTGGCTACAGTGGATCGCAGTTTACAGGTTCGCGAGGCAGCCATCAAAATGTTGAAGTTTCATCTTAATAGAACCAGAAATAGGATGAAGCAACAAGCTGATAAAGGCAGGTCAGACAGGCAGTTCAATGTTGGAGATTGGGTATATCTCAAACTACAACCTTATAGGCAAAAATCTGTGGTTAGTAGGACATGCCTTAAGCTATCTGCCAAGTTCTTTGGACCATATCAGGTAATAGAAAAGGTTGGTCCTGTGGCTTACAAGCTGGCCCTTCCTGTTGGGTCTCGAATTCACACTGTTTTTCATGTGTCTCAACTCAAGAAACATGTGGGTTCACAACCTACTCAATCTGAGCTTCCTTTAATTGATGATGATGGGGTTCTTGCTAAGGAACCTATTAAGGTGATAGACAGGAGAATGGTTAAGAGAGGAAATAGAGCTGTGACAGAAGTCTTGATTCAATGGAACAATTGTTTTCCGGAAGACTCCACTTGGGAAGTGTTGTTTGAATTGCAGCAGCGATACCCTCAGTTCCATCCTTGAGGACAAGGATGTTTTTGAGGAACGGCGGTTGATGCGGGCCATATTCCATGGACTGGAATCCACTCAGTCTAGCATTGTTGCTGTTATTGTTTGTTAGCTAATATTCTGTTATTGGCTGTAGTTATTACTTTCTGTTATTTCAATTACGCTAGCTGGCCCATGATGACGTGGCTAACAGTTAGCATATATAGTGCTGTAATGGAAATACAAAAATATAGACAACAGTTATCAACTCTTTTTCATATTCTTCTCTGAAAATATTCTTCTTCTCCTCGTTATTTCTTCTCAATTGCAGGGATAAGCTCAACTCTGATTGAAGCATATCACGGCCATAGGTATGTTCTCTTTCTCTTTATCTAATTTGCTAATTGTTCTCAGTTCTCTTTCTCGTCTCTTTCATCCATCTGCTGCGATTTTCTGTTCTCTTTCATCCGTCTGCTTTATGTTAGGTTTAGATATTTGAAACTGACACATGGTTTGTTTTTTCCCCAATATTGGCCCTTGTTTTTCTGGGCGAGTTCCATGTAATATCCATGAAAAAGTTAAGCTTAGGAGTCAGATTCTATACTGTCTTGTCTGCAAGTGTCTTCAATCTGTCATATACGGATGCCATAGAATTCTCTTTCTCCTTTAGCCACTATTTTTTCTAGTCTTTTGATTGCCAAAAAATCCACTAGATTCAAATTGATTTTGTTTTGTATTTTAAATTGAATCTGTTTTGTATTTTAAGGCTTTCAATTAGATTCAAATTTGATGAATCTATTTTATTTTTGCATGATTTTATTACTTTGTTTCTATCAATCATGTCGTGAGGTCTTGGACAAAGATGTTGTGCCTTACATAGATTCTAGAAATTGGGGCTATTTGTATATTTGAATTATTTAGTAAGTCAATTTCGTATTTACTGTCTTGGTGAAGAAAGCAATCATGTTTACCACTTATAAGCCATTTGCTACTGCATTATAAGTGGAGAACTTTGTATATGCTTAGTCTCTCATCTATAGTCTAGCTAGCTATATATAGTCTTTTATCTAATCATGTAGCTAGCTATAGGCATCTTCCTCTTCTTGTTAAGTAGCATTAACCTTTAGTTTCTGCACCTCGGCAACCAAAAGTTTCAAGCCGGACCTTTTTTCTTTTCCTTTCCACTTGACTTTGTAGCAGAATCCTGCAGCACATGCTGAGTTTGGTTCTTGGTATCTTTGCTATATAAAACAATGAGGTGGTTGTCTAGTTTAGATTTGACCATCTTTCATTTTCATCTTGTTTTGATGCTAAATTGAATTTTCTTTCAAGATGCTATACTGAAGAACATCTTCTACCCAGTTGGTTATCTACCAATGCTGCTTATTTTGTGTCTTTTCTGCAAGGGTAATTTTCCAACTTCAAAGAAATGCTCTGAAGAGGTATTTGCGAATCAAATCAAAAGTAGAGATCCCCTTAAGATCGGGTATGTCTATTTCTTGCAACATTTGTTTTATTCTCTTTCACCATTAAGTAGCTTCTAAACTTTTGTCTAATGATTTCTAACCTTCTGCAGGTTTCCAAATCTGTGGGCTCTGTGATTAGTTTGCCAATTCTTACATTGGAATCCTGTAAGTTTTGAAACTGTATAACTAGTATATTTATCTTTGAGTTAGCTATTGGAACCTTTAGATTCAATTATCTTAGCCAACAATCACCTATTGACTATTGTTCTCATTGTATTTAGAATAATTATAAATATCCATATCTCTTCTCATCATAGTAGGTGAACAGAGATTTGAAGAGAAAAAATATAGGCTGATAGTGCATGTTAATCTCTTTATTACATTTTTGTTTCTTCAGGTGTCTAAAACAAAAGGATAAAGTAAACTATGGGACTTCCTTATTTGTTACATTCTTGACTATGCTTTCTACATCAAGAACATACGCTTTAAAACATATTTGAACCTTAGCAGTAGAGTTTGTGTCCGCTCTTATTCTGATTCAGATAAGCCTGTTCTTGCAATCAAACAAATGCAAAAATCTTGGACTTTATTGTTGTCAAAAGTAGAGGCCTTGAATGAATGGATCATATGGATCTTCGTTTCCCACAGTTAAAATGCTATTGTAGTGTAGATTAAAATTCTATCAAAATTGGGTACCAATTCTTAATTTCCTTCCCACAGTGACAATAGTGTAGATTAAAATTCTTCCCTCCACATAAACAAAACAAAGTTAATCTAACATAGCCTGCTACCGACAAATTAAAAGGGGTTTGATTTGCCACCAATGGCCTCTAGCTACCACATTGAATTCCAAATTTAAATTTAAATTGGAATTAATTAATTGATGTTTGATGTTTTGCAATGTTTCAATCATAACCTTACATCAATAAATAGATTAAAAACTTGAGTTCTTGGATTAAAACTGATCTTCGTTAAATGAAATCAAATCCAAATTAGCACAGCGGGTGGGCAGGCAAAGAAATTTCATTACCGGACAGGACTTGTTGTTTTTCGGGTTATAAGTTCTGATACGTGCTCCAGCTAACGTGGCATGCCACATGTCACTTTTTGGTGGTACCTCATTTTTACATACTTAGTTAGCAACCAAATAAAATGATGCTTCGCTTCTTTCTTCATTGGATCAACCACCGTATATATATTCTAGTTGTAGCATTGCATTATTCTCCAGTCTCCAGGAATAAAATGAATATATATGTATTCATTTTGTATCTTGCAGGTTGAAGGTTTTGAGTTGTCCCGTAAGTTGGAGGTTCTGAGCTATCCTATTCTTCATTTCTTAGTGCAAAAGCAGACAAGGTACTTTTAGAGTTATTATCTCGTTTGTTAAAATTGTTTAAAATTGAAAAATTATATTTGGCACTAAACTTAAGATTATTTGTATTATTTTACATTTTTTTTTCTTTATTTGGCTCCATGAGAGTTTGATGATAGGTATATTTTTTTCAATAGTGTTTCATTGTAAAAATATATAGCTAAGTCAAAACATAAATACATAGTAAGAGATGTATCCTAAACCTTATTGAAAATGTTTGTCTCTTATTAACTTTTCATGTTTGTGTAGTATATGATTGTGTAGGTTTATTCATAGCAATAGGTTTCATGTTTGTGTAATATATCTAGCTGGAATGTGAGATAACGAAATGTCTTTATATTACAGTTTAATCATTTCATATTCTATGGATAAGACGTGGATAAATCTTACGTCCAGAGCAAGTGAAAAATACATTAATGGGGTCATCAATTTCTTAGAATTTGCCTTTGCAAGATCATCTGAAAATGGAAAAATTTGGTGTCCTTGTGTTAAATGTGTCAACACATCTAGAGTATCTAGAGTAGAGGCATTTGATCACATTATATGTAAAGGTTTTCTGAAAGGATATGTTCGATGGATTTTTCATGGGGAGGTCTTGGATGCTAGCTCTGCTACTATTAGAACTAATGAAGAAGATAGAGAGTTCGGTCATGATGTGAATGAAATATTGCATGATATTATGGCCGAAAGAGGTAGGAATATTGATGTGGGTAGCATAGAATCGGGAGATGCTTATGGAGACCAACATCATGGTCGAAGAATTAATAGTGACAAGTTCTATGATTTACTTAAAGATGCAGAGGAGAAACTATATCCAAATTGCAAAAACTTCACAAAGTTCTCTTTTGTAGTCTATTTGTTCCACATTAAGTGTTTTAATGGATGGTCTAACAAATCTTTCAATACATTATTGGAGGTTTTGAAACTTGCTCTACCAGAAGTTAATACATTGCCAGGGTCTTATAAAGAATTGAAAAAGATGATTTCTTCCTTAAGTTTGGGATATGAAAAAATTCATGCTTGTCCCAATGATTGCATGTTGTTTTGGAAGGATAAGGCAAATGAAGAAATTTGCCGTAAATGTGGTGCTTCTAGGTGGAAAGAGAGCGTGAATGATGTAGAAAGTGATACTGAAGATACTTTTGTAAAAAAGAAGAAAGTTGCAAAGATTTTGCGTTGGTTTCCTCTAATTCCAAGACTACAAAGGTTATTCATGTCTTCAAAAACTGCTCCTTTAATGACTTGGCATGAGCATGAGCGAACTAAGGATGGACGTCTAAGACATCCGACAGATTCTCCTGCTTGGAAAGAATTAGACTCTCGATATCCTCAATTTTCGTTTGACCCTCGCAATGTTCGCTTAGGATTAGCTTCTGATGGCTTTAACCCTTTCAAAACAATGAGTGTGATTCATAGCACTTGGCCTGTTATCTTGATACCTTATAATTTTCCTTTATGGATGTGCATGAAGCAATCAAACTTTATGCTTTCCCTACTCATTCCTGGTCCAAAAGGTCCTGGAAACAATCTAGATGTATACCTTCAGCCTTTGATAGAAGAATTGAAAGAACTTTGGGAAATTGGTGTTGACACTTTTGATGCTTCCAAAAATGAAAACTTTGGACTATGTGCAGCATTACTTTGGACCATTAATGACTTTCTTGCATATGCCAATTTGTCTGGATGGAGTACAAGGGGGGAATACGCATGTCCTTGTTGTGGATACGATACTGAATCCAAGTGGTTACGGCATGGTAGAAAGTATTGTTATATGTGTCATCGTAGGTGGTTAGAAGCTGATCATAAGTTTCGAAATGATAAACAATCTTTTGATGGGAGTCGAGAATTTAGAAGTGCTCCTTCACCACCTTCCGGTAGTGTTGTCTTGAGACAATTGGAGAACTGTAATGGTAACGAAAATGGACCTTGGAAGAAAAAGAGCATTTTCTTCACATTACCTTACTGGGAACATCTTTTATTGCGTCACAATCTCGATGTGATGCATATAGAGAAGAATGTTTGTGATAACATTCTTGGCACATTGCTTGGACAAGAGGGGAAGTCAAAGGATAACTATAAAGCACGACTTGACCTTGTAGAACTGGGTTTAAGGAGCGTTCTTCATCCAAAGACTCGTCCTGGGACTTACACCCAATACTTGCCTCAAGCTTCTTATTAAATGAGCTTGAATGAAAAAAATGTCTTTTTGAAGATTCTCAAGGAAATGAGAACTCCGGATGAATACTCTTCCAATGTCTCACGTTGTGTGCAACTTAAACAACGGAGGCTTACAGGTCTTAAAAGTTATGATTGCCATCTCTTAATGCAAGAATTTCTTCCTATAGCAGTACGATGTTCTTTACCTGATAAGGTATGCTCGGTTCTAATAGACTTGTGCAATTGGTTTAAAGACCTTTGTTCTAAAGTTCTTGAAGAACGTGAGCTTGAATTACTTGAGTCTCGGGCTGCATTAATTCTATGTGAAATGGAGAAGATTTTTCCTCCATCTTTTTTCACAGTGATGGTGCATTTAGTTATCCATTTGGCAAATAAAGCAAAAATTGCCGGTCCAGTCATATATCGGTGGATGTATCCCATTGAGAGGTATATGGTCAAGTGTTATAGTATAGTGACTATTGTTTCCACCTAAATTTTAAATTGATTTTGCTAATGATCTCTATTTTTTAAATAGGTATCTTCTGACGCTCAAGAATTTTGTGCGCAATAGAGCTTATCCGGAGGGTTCAATTGCGGAAGGATACTTAGCAAATGAATGCTTAACTTTTTTTTTCACAATACTTTGTGGGTATTGAGACTAGTTTTAATCGACCCATTCGAAATGAAGAAGAAAAGAATCATTTTGATGAAGAAGTATCTATTCTTTCTACTATAGGAAGACCTCTGGGAAGGAAAAAACATAAAGGATTTAATGTTAATAAGTGTAAAAGGGTCTCTCGCATTGTTCTTGATAGGCAAACATGGGTGCAAGCACATCGTTATGTGCTATTTAATAGTGATGTAGTTGCTCCATTTTTAAAGTAAGAACACATATCTTTGTGCTTTTCTATATTACCTCATAACTTTCTTTTGTCTAATATTTTAGGGTTTTATAAACCTTTTTGGTTATAGGAAACACGAGCAACTTATTAAAAGGCGTAACCGCTCCCCTCGTCTTTTGCCATATGAGATACAAAAGTTACAAAGTGAAACTTTTCATGATTGGTTTCGTGATCATGTAAGTTTTGCATCATGTTTGGACCACGCATTTTTAGTTTCGTGTAGTTAGATAAGTATTTTAATTACGTCTGCAATTACCTAGGTTGCACATTTGGATCAACAAGGAAATGCAGACATCACAGATCAACTTCGATGGCTTGCTCGTGGTCCAACAGATACGGCTAGGAGATACACTGGTTACATTGTTAATGGCTTTAGAGTCCATACCAAAGAACGTGAGAGATGCTTGAAAACTCAAAATAGTGGAGTCGTTGTAACAACCAAAATAGAGAGTTATGCAAGTGCAAGAGGTGCACAACCTATTGAAGGAGAAGTTAATTATTACGGGGCTTTAACAGACATCATTCAGTTGAATTATTCTGGTAGATTTAAGATTGTGTTATTTAAATTTGATTGGATTGATATCAATAGAGGTTGCAAGAAAGATAACTTTGGTTTCACACTTGTGAATTTTTCACATCTAGCCCACAGTGGAACTAATTTGGTTCATGATCCTTTTATTTTAGCATCACAAGCTAAGAAAGTATACTATGTTAATGATGAAGGTTATCAAGGTTGGGTTCTTGTAAAGCATGCAAAACTTAGGGATGTATTTGATATGGGTGATCTATTATCCTTCGATAGAGAGCAAGGGAATGGAGAAATGCATGATGATGAATTTGATGATACGCGTAGTGCTTCAAATTGGGTTAGAAATGAAGCTGATGATGAAGGAGTGGACGTCACACCAGAGATGGAGAATGAGCATGTAGAAGAAGATCCCATAGATGAACATAATGGGGAGGACATTTTTTAATTTTATAGAAATAGTTTAATTATATGTAATGGGTTTGGATTATAAACATTGTGACTTTGTATTTTCTTGTTCTTTCTTTTTCCATTTTCCATAGATGAACATATTGCATTCTTGCTTAGCTTGGCTTGGATTTCACTGAATGTTATTGAGTGCCTAATGTTATAGCTTGTATTCTCTGTTATTGAGTGTCTACTGTTGTATTATCTGTTGAAACTCAAAATAGACTAAGTGGTAAATGTAAATCTGATGCCAAGAAAGCTTTTTTCAGCTGTTGTTTTTCGATTGTGTTTCAGTTACTTGAGATGGCAAAGTGTAGACGATTGAATATCATTAGGGCAGATCGGAGCTCTAATTCTCAATTGCAAAGGCAATCTGAACAACAATCAATGCCAGCAAGATCCGAGCCTCCACAACATGAGCCTTTGCAAGATCCTCCACAACAATCAATGCCACCAACTTCTTCTTCTACCCCTAATCCAACTGAAGATGCTACATTGGGTAACCCTCATTCTTAATGTACTATTCCAGTATTGTAGTTTAAATTATTAATGTATTAAATTGTTTTCTATTATATAATTGTTATACGTAGAAAGGTTCGAGGTGCCACACGTATGGCCGATATTTGGGATTAGAAGAAGGGGGCATGTTGTTGTTAAGGTGAATGATCACAATATACCAATTGGTAAAGAATCTTGCACTTTAACACGATTCATTGGTACATTGGTGAGAATGCCTAGTTTTGCACCTATTAGTTACCAAAATTGGCATGAAATGCCGGATTTGAAGAAAGAAGAAATGTGGGAAACAATAGAGGTAGAAGATATTAAATGTTTTAGTTTCTAGTTCATGTGTTCTTACAGTATTCACACAACTTGACATGATTTTCTTTATTTTGTGTTTTCCTTTTCCAAAATTTTAGTCCAAGTTTGAATTTCAGAAATTCGATTCTGATGCACCTGTTAATGAAGAAACTATTCAAGAAATTAAGACTTGGACAATAAAGAACATGAGTACAAAGTGGAGGCAATGGAAGAATGATTTGAAGTCTAAATTTTATGATGAACACACAACACCAGAGGAAATGGCTGCTAAGGTTGATGATCCCCGGATTGACAAAGAGCAATTTATTTTAATTGCTGCACATTGGTTGACTGGTAAAGCGAAGGTAGATATTTATAAACTATATTTTAATTTTCTTTTATTAATCGAAGGTAGAAATTGCTGCACATTGGTTAATTACAACCTTTTCTTTTATTTGAATTTGCTTTTATAGGAACAAAGTGATTTAAACAAAACAAATCGCTGAAAGTTAGATGAGCCTCATTGTAGTGGAACAAAATCATTCCCTAGGATCATCCAAACTTTGGTACTCATATCAATTTTTTCCTTTCAGTTAAATTTATATGAAGTCTACTTTATGTATTTATGGTTTTGTTATCTAGATAGTTAATGGATGATTTTTGTAGACCGAACAAGTTAATGGAGTTCAACCATCACGTGCTGAGGTGTATATTCATACTTGTACACGTAAAGATGGAAGTGTTGTGAATGAGAAGGCAGCATAAATTGTGGTATTCTATCCTTTTTTTTTTCTTTATTTACCTGGCCTACGACTATGCTTATGTTAATTGAACAAAGATTTTGTTTCATGTAACACTTTCCTTATAGGAACTCATAGAAAAAGGTTTGGATGAAATTGGATCTGAAAATTCTCAAGAACGCTCATGGAAAGATGATGTGTATTCAAAAGTTAAAGGACCAGAGAAAAAAGGGTGTGTTCGTTGTTTGGGAACAATATCTACTTCATCGCAGAAATCGACTTCATCATGTTCTCAAACAATGCAGCGTGATGAAAAGGTACTAGGGTTAGAGGCTAAGGTTGAAGAATTGAAGGCAGCTTTGGGTAATGTTTTATCAGTGTTTCAAAGACAATTTCCTAATGAGAACGTAGATATTTTGGCTTCTGCTACTCGCGTAGCCAATAGAGAGGTAATATATTTCTATAGCAGCGTTAATGTAGAATAAATTCATCTTTTAAAATATATTCATGTAGGATTGTGGAACTTGAAATGTAGATCATCTTTCACATAATATCTAGGTTAGGTATGTTGCTTGATTGTGGTAGAATTGTGGAACTTGAAATAAAAATAGGTTGCAGAGAAAGTTGTATTTCATACCATTTTTTTTATTATCGTTCTCGTACTTGTTCTTATTGTCTTTCTTCTGAAAAATAGGATTTTGGTTTCCTTTTCAGAAGCTTCTTGGATAATTATTGCCAATGCTAACTAACCAATTAATAGCAAAATGAATGTGTTTGAGCCTTTACTAATAAGTCCTCATTCCTAAGATTATGTGTGATATTCTTCACTATTTGTGTAAAGACTCAATGTCCTGTTGTTGGTAGGTTATTCTTTAAATTGAATGTAACTCTTAGTTTCCTGTTTGTGTGCTGTTAAGTCCTTAAGCCTTTACCAATCATTATTTGTGTGCTGTTTTTCTCTTTTTAATTTTCTTTCCTACAAACATGAGTTGTTTGTTAGCTTTTAGCCTTTACCAATTTCTATTTGTGCGCTGTTAAAAGTATGAGCTGTTTTGTATTGCAATTAGCTTTCGCTATGTAATACCATTAGCTTTGCAGCCACTTGCATTTACTCTAGCAAGTATTGTATTGCAATGAGCTAGTTTGTATTGCAATTTATTCTGTCATTTTCTCTAGCACATATGCTTCACTTGCATGAGTTTTGACTAGTGATGTTCTTGCCATCTGAATTCCATATTCATTATCTCTTTCTTCACTGTATATTTGTAAGTGACTGTTGGCTGTTGGCTTGGGGAGGTTCATTTGCTTGGTGGTTGTTTTGTTGGCTGTTGGAATGTGATTCTTTGATATGCAAATCGAAGACTTTATTTTTTTACTTTATTTTATTTTCTTTTAGTTAAGTTGTAGGTTGTTAACACTTAAACTTGTTCCTTTTAAGATTTTATTGTGTTGAAATGTTAATTATTATGTATTCTTGACACTTAAAAACTTGTATCTTCTAAGTTTGAAACTGTGTTGACACTTCATTGTTATGCATTGTTGAAAATTGAATTGACAAAGTCTGGAATCGATATAATCGACATAATCGATTGGATCAAGTCGGTTTTGGTTATGAACATAGGGTTGGTAGATTTCAGTAAAGCAAAATCTACTACATCATCACAGTAGGTACAAGCCTTACAGTTTAACTATGTCCCAGAAATCTAAGATATCTCTATTTACAGTTATTGCATTTACAGCTTCTTGGACAATTTAGTTTGTTTATTTTGGTCGGTTTCATTAAACTGTAACAGGAAAAAAAAGGAAAAACTTTTTACTATTTTTATTTAATTATATTTTTACCTTTTGAGCTTAATTCAATAAATATATATTGACAGAACATATACTTTTTAGGTACCTGATGCTGGTAGTGCTCCAAATTTGTCACCAATAATAAGGTCTTCAACTTCTAGTTATCAAGTTAATGAAAATGAAGATGGTAAACTACTTGATTATTTTATTCTTCTATATTGACTTCATTACTTAATTGCTGCACATTGGTTAATATTTGTCAATTTTATGCAGATGTTGCTTCATAGGAATATTCATGAGATTTGGATTGCTTATTTCACTGTATTATGACTTTAGCTTGCGACTTTTATTTAGCTTGTAAAAGTTATATAATTAAGACAATTTATTTGTAATTTTATTTTTAATATTATGAAATATTTTGTACTTTCTTATAATGGTTTTTGTACTTTCTTATAATGGATTTCTTATCTTGGATTAAATTATAAATATATCAATATTAGTAATTGAAAATATGAAAAAAATTTATTTTACTGACCTCTATACTGACAGTTCATATAACAACAAAAAATATATAATATACTGATGGAGTAAACCGTCAGTAAATTTACGACAAACTCTCGTTATAGGTTAATTGTATATTTTACATTTTAATCTATACCGACGGACGCAAAAAAAAAATCGTCGGTATATGTATATCAATGGTATCTATACCGACGGATACAAAATCCGTCGGTATAGATACGGTATCGATACCAACGGAAACAAAATCCGTCGGTATAGATACGGTATCTATACCTACGGCTACAAAATCTGTCGGTATAGATACGGTATCTATACCTACGGGTACAAAAGCCGTCGGTATAGATGCGATATCTATACCGACGGATACAAAATCCGACGGTATAGATACGGTATCTATACCTACGGCTACAAAATCCGTCGGTATAGATACGGTATCTATACCTACGGCTACAATAGCCGTCGGTATAGATGCGATATCTATACCGACGGATACAAAATCTGTCGGTATAGGTAAAAGCAAAAGGGGCTACCCCAACATAGGCTATACCGACAGTAGTAACATTAGTGACGCCTAAAACCGTCGGTATAGTTATACATCCTATTCCGACGGTCACCTTTTCCGTCGGTATAGGTCTATACCGACGAGGGTTTTACCGTCACTTAATTTTTTGTCGGAATAGTCATTTTGACCGTCGGTATAGAGTTTTAGGACTTTTAGCGACGGATTTTGGAGTTTTACCAACGCTTTTTGGACCGTCATTATATGGCAATTTGTTTGTAGTGATAATAGAATTATTCATGAATCGAGTCAGACCAAACTCAGATAGCAAAAAATTTTGCTTGCCTAGTCCAGTCCAATCCGTTTGGCATTTGATGCCATTTTTTAATATTAAAAAATATTTTTTTATATTTTATAATTAAATTTAATAAAAATATTTTTAAATTAAAAAATAAATCCGAGTTAGGCCCAAATTTTAAAACCTATTTGGACTTGGCCATCGAACTAGACGGATAACCCAGCTCTTGGACGAATCTATTTTATAACAATTTATTTTTACTTTAAATTTATATATATATTTTTTGGCCCCCCTTAACAATATTTCTGGCTTCGTCCCTGGTCGGATTATCAATCTGACTGGACAAGGTTTTTTTTTAATTTGAATCGGTTTGGTTCGGCTCAAATTATTATTTATAAGTAAAAAAAGATTTTTTAATTATAAAATATATAAATATTAATATAAAAATAATTTTTTAATATTTTATGAACAATAAAATAAACTTTCGATTGTTGATCCAATTGGGATCAAACTTAAGTAAAAGATATGAAAAATAAAATAAAATCGGAGCATGGCCCAATCGGACCGATGAACAAGTCTTGTGAAGGATATAATATATTCATTATTTAACCCGTTGTTTAATTAAATTAAAAAAATATTTTCAATATGTAAGACTCTAATTTTAAAACAAAATCGCTATAAAAAATTTATGTTGAAATAATTGAAGCTAAGGTGACGAGGATATAATGAGTGCCGCGTGGAGCTAGCAGCAGTGTCTCAAGAAGAAACAATGGAGTAAGCATTGCATGAGTCATCATCAATGGAAGTCTGTAGAGGATATACGTATTAGCAAAAAGGGAGATATATTCTCCAATCTCTTATTGTTATTATTGTTTTCTTCTATTGTACTAAAGAAAGAGATGGCATGAATTCGGATTTAATTAAATTAATTTAAAAAATTATTTAAAAAATAATATTTAATAAATTTAAGATTCAATTTTAATATTTGTAATTTATACTTCTATTTTTAAACTACGATTTATATATATATATATATATATATATATAAAAGCTATGGATTTTTTTTTCCCTATCATATGTTTCTTTTTCCTTCTGGGCATGCATGTGGGTTGGGTTTTGATAAAGGTAATTAAAGACTTAGGCATTGGAGAATAAAAAGTAACTTTACTTCTCATCTTTTTTAAGTGTAGACACACAGCATTTGATCTTTAATTTTCTAAGTTAGATATATATCTTGGAGAAATAAATTCTAAAAACAAAGTACTATATAATAAAATTAAAGAGAATTAAAGACTTAAAAATATTGTCATGTGCTTGGGGAGGCAAAGGACCAATTTCCAAGAGGGGTCAGTGTCTAATTGTCTAAGTTTCATCATCAATATATAATATATTTTATGAATTTTGCGAATATTTTACGAATATTTTTTAATGTTATTATATATAATAATATTTTTATTTAATATATTAAAAATAATAAATAAAATTATTTATTATTATATTTAATATAATATTATTATTATAAATTACATTTTAATTAATTTTAAAAAATATTCGAAAAATACGCGTTAATAAAACTCAATTTTTATATGATGGCTGTTTAATGCTTATCCAATTTGCATTTGCTTTTTTCAAGGGCCCCAAAAATTGACCTTATAATTACAAATTTGATTCTTCTATATTAAGGGGTATCCACACATTTTGCTAATTTAAAAAACTTTTTGATTCATTGTGAAACAATATTCAGAATATGGTTCAAAAATCAAAAGACAAAGTTCACTTTGTTTTGCCATTTTATATACTACTTTTTTATACAATGAAAACTACAGTTTAGGAATAGAAAAAAAAATATTGAAAATATTAAAATTTGAGCTCAAATTTATTAGATTTCATTTTTTTTAAAATGATTATATGATTAATTAGACTAAATCTTAGGTTCATATACTACTTATTGCTCTATAAAAATGTATAATTCTTCTAAAAAAAAAATAATAATAATTAAATAAATGTATGAATAAATAAATATAAAAAAGGAATTAATTAATTGGATGGCTACACCCTTCCATAATCTTAATTAATATTTTTATATGCATTTAATTAACCATCAAATGGGTATTCAGCGTATTTTGTTTGGTATGATTCTAAACATCTTCCAGATGATAAGTTCAAGTCTTTTGTGTAAAAAAAAAGTCATCTATTCATACTTCATTTTGTTTTATAGTAAAATCTTAGAATAAAAACAAAAAGTAAAAAAAAAAAAAAAAAAAGCAAAAAAATGGTGCTCAATGTTATACATGCATGTGAATGATGAATGCATGTGGTTGGATGACTAGATTAAGATGAATGCATATGGTGAACGAAATAGATTAATTACTATGTACATAATAATTATGATGCATTGTATTCTCATCCCTCTAGTCATTTTTGGAGCCCTATATAAGGACGGGTTTGCATCCAAGAAGTAATATAGAAAAAAGCTTGGTGACATAACTAGTCCCTGAAAAACTAGACTTTGAAAGTCCATATTTCATCTGTCTTGATCTCTCTTTATTTACTCTTTTAATTTATTTATAATATGTTATCAACACGATAAAGTCTCTAACGGTAGTAAAGTCTCTCAAATTTTCCTTTCATCATATCAATGTAAGAATTTTGCTTTCTCTAACACGTGTTATCTAGAAATCTAGTATATCTTCTTATTTGCAAAAAATATATATCTTTACATCTTCTATTATATGATATATGTGAGATGAGTATTTTTTTTTTATTGTTTAGTTTCTTAATGTCTATCTGACTCTCGACTTTTTATTTATTCTTTCAAGTATCTTTACAATGACAAATCTCACGAAGTTTGAATTCGTTGCTCTTGATATTTCTAGAAGAAATTATTTGTCATGGGTACTTGATGCTGAAATTCATCTTAATGCTATGAATCTTGGAAATACTATTGAAGAAGAAAATCAAGCATTCCTGCAGGATCGCGTAAAAGCAATGATTTTTCTTCGACACCATTTACACGAAGAATTGAAAACTGAGTACCTTACTATTAAAGACCCATTAGCCCTTTAGAATAACTTAAAGGACAGAAATGATCACCAAAAAATGATGATTCTTCCAAAAGCTCTATGTAGACACCTAATTTTGTCCGGGCCTCCTAAACAAGGTAAGTTTCCTTTTTCAACTTCCCGGAATGTAAAGAATCTTCCCTCATTCTGCTAATGGGCTCCAAGACTTTGATTCGAAGGTCAAAGCAAAAAAGTCAACTCTAAAAAACTCAACTCCAAAAAGTCAACTACTAAAAAAGTCAACTCTCAGTCAAAATCAAGATTCGAAGTTGAAGTGAACAATGGTGAAAGAATTTTGATAATCAGAGGTCTACAACGAAAGATAGAGAGTTTGAAAGACATTGCTAATTTTCAGTGTAGGAAAAATACCTAATTTCGAAAATTGGGGAAAAGTGCGTAAACGATCAAATTGGAAGAAATTGGAGGTTCCAAATGGATAGAGATCAATAAATATGGATATTGGAAGGTTCAATTTTGAAGCGAAGTTGAAGGAAGATGTGGTTTGAAGAGAAAAAGAAAAATAAGAATTTAATGAATAAATAGGAAATTCACAAATTTGGGAAAAACTGCAAAGATAACCCTATTCGGTGAAATTGAAGTCCCCAGTTGATAAAGGATAAATAAATAAAAATATCCCAAGTCCCAATTTGAAGTGGATCCCAGGGAAGAGCTGATTGGAGGAAAAATGAAAAAACAAGAAAATTCCTAATAAAGAGGAAAAGGGGAAAACTAAATCGGAGAGGAATTCGGATGTAAAAATTGGGCGTTTTTAGATCAATTCCAATTCAACATATGAAAAAGGCAGTGGAAAAAGAAAATCTGAAAATTGGGCTCGTTTTGAGTAAAATCGAGGTTTCAGAGGTTAAAGGGCAATTTTGAAAAAGCTGGGAAAAATAGAATCCGAGCTCAAAAAATTATGAAAACTTTCAGAACTGAATTTTATATTAGATGGAAGGGATTGGAGAAATAAAAATCCGAAATCAGAGCTCAAATGAAAAAAGACAATGTTCGGGTGCACTAATCCGAAATTCCAAGAGAAAATTTCGGGAAAATAGAAAACGAGCTTGGAAAGTTATGAAAACTTCCAAAATTGATTTTTATATTAGATGGAAGAGATTGGAGAGGAAAAATTCAGAATTGAAGCTCAAATGGAAAAAAACAAAGTTTGGGAGGCACTAAACCGAAACTTTGGAGAAAAATCCAGAAAAATAGAATCCGAGCTTGAAAAATTCTGAAAACCTCCAGAATTGAGTTTTTGGATGTGATGAATTGGAAAAGAAAAATCCAAAATTGGGGTCTATTTGCAATTAAATTAAGTTTGAGGGCCAAAATGCAATTTTACCGAAAAAACCAAAAAGGGCTATTTTACAAATAAAAAAAGAGGAATGACCTGGAAAATTCCAAGCCATTTTCGGTCAGCCCTTGGATGAAGGTTGGAGTGTGATCATCTTAAATCAAATGGCCAAGATTGAATAGCAAGATGACATTTTTAAGAAAGGACAAGATTCTCCACTACTTGCCTACATGGCATTTTTGGCCAATGGGAGGCCTCCAAATTGCAAAGCCATGTGAAGGCCATGTAAAGACTATGAGATGATGCCAAGTAGGATTAATGCCACCTAGGAAGATATTTTAATAGTAAGCCATATGATCATGACAAGTGGCTTAGATATTTTGTAGAGATAGGAGACAAGAATAATCCAGGTGGCATTTTTGGCCAATGAGAGGCTAGAAAACCCTTAATTTAAGGGAAGCATCATGCAAATAGGGGACAAGAACCCTTAATTTAAGGAAAGCATCATGCAAGGAGGGGACAAGAATTAGCCATGTGGCAAATATGTTGGGAGAGCATGCAATGCATGACTAAAGAAAAGATGAGCACTCTCTACACTACATAGGGGAATCGGCCAAGGCTTGTTGGAAGGGGGAGAAGTCATTTTTTCAAGGCAATTTCACTACTCTTGGAGGAGGAAAATGATAAGCTCATAAAATATACATTTTATGCCTTTCTACCTTTAGTTTTTGTTATGTTTTCGATCTTTATCTTGTTTACTTATAATATGTTTTTGAATTTTAGGTACAATAAGGAGAATGAAGTCAAAAGATTTCAATAATGATGGTAAAGAGCTTACAAAATCATAATCACAAGATGGAAGAAGACTTGGGAGTCAAAAATATCAATTTCTGGTTGAAAAGCAATCAGGCAGATTTGACCTCCGGAGCTTGTTGCAAGGAAAACATGATGTTAGATTCTTTATTTGAAGAAACTTCCTTCTTGACTTTTGAAGTTGACTTGATTATCTTTCCAACGATATATTATGGGCCCAAATAGGATAAGAAATGGGCATTCAAATTGGCGCTAGAAGATCTCCCTAAAGAACCCTACGGCCAGAAAAACCCTAACCGCAAATCTGAAAAAAAAGGCAAAAACGTGATTTTTCTGCCTCCAAGCTTACTTGTGCGGCAAGGACTTATTCTCAGGATTTTAAAGCTCTATAAATACCATCTTTTGAGCCACAAACTAGACATCTTTTGAGGAGACTCAAGGGATCATCATTCTTCTTCTTCTTCTTCTCCATTCTTTTATTTTTATTTTTCTTTTTAGTTTTATGTATATATTATCTATGCCTATGCTAGGCTAAACTTTTCTTTGGTTAAGGGTGATTTCAAAGCCCTAGATATGTTATGTAATTAATTTTCAGAATCTATCTATCATTGTTTTCTATCAAAGTTGCTTATGTTTTTCCATAAAAATTGTTCATGGAGATGTTTTGATTTGTTTAAGTGGCCAGCTAGATAAATCTTGATAATTGTCTAATGCTAGTTTAGGAGTCTTGATCCGTGTAATTGTCTTGATTTCCTATTCATAAGTAGCAATTTGTGATTAATGATTATGGTCAAGTTTTCAATAATTACAAAGTGGAACATAACCTAAGTTGAACAATCCGAGCTTATGTGTTTGTTGCTTAGATCAACCTATCTTTCTCATCATAAAGCTGCTATTAAATTGAATTTAGAGAGCTTATTCTAGGTTGTTTGATAGTTAGAGACTAAATAGAGAGCTTGTTCTATTTAACGACGAACTAAGGAAAGATTGGGGTAACAGAGCTTGTTGTTATCTACGGTTGTTAACTTTGATAGCTAATTAATGTTGATAGATATGAAATTGATTCTTAATGATGTCTAGTGGTGGAGAATGAAACCTTAACCATATTTTTCATATTTGATTCTTCTTAATTACTTGTTTTCTCATTCTTATTGTTAACTTTAGTTTAAATCTGATTTCCAAATCCCCTTTACTTTTATTTACTTGTTTTTAAGTGATAAACTATTAACTTATAAACTAAAACCCAATCCCTGAGGACTCGACCCTTGCTAATCACTATACTTTACAATTGATTCTTTTTAAGTGCAAGGTTAAATAAGATACACTCTTTTGGGTGCATCAAGTTTTTGGCGCCGTTGCCGGGGATTGTTTTCTTTAGTTTATTTGTTACTTGGTTTATTCTTTTTTCAGTTCTAATTAGTTTTATTTTCTTGTACATACAGGTTTTTCTTATCAAGTTTTGAAAAAGAAAAAAAGAAAAAAAAAACGATGGAATTGAGCAATCTAACACTTAAAGAGTTGGTGGCATACATGAACATGGAGAATCAACAAGCCAATCTCACCTCCCCAGTTCAACAATTGGCCATGGGAGGATGTCAAGGCCATCAAGGGTTCCAAGACCAACAGTATGATCATTACTCAAACACTTACCATGAGGGATGGTGGGATCATACTAATTATGGCTACTCAAAAAATTACCAAGAAGTAGATCCTTATGCCAATTACACTCATCCATCTAGCTTCAATCAATCGTGGTCTCAAGAACCAGATCTTTTTCAACCACCACATATGACTCAAAACTCAGGTACTTCTTTAGAAGATCTTGTGTATTCTCTTGTTACTGATACTTTGAAATTTCAACAGGAAACAAGGGCAAGCATCCAGAGTTTGGAAAAGCAAATGAGCCAATTGGCTAGTTGTATGGTGGAATGGGTAGCACAAAGATCTGAAGAACTCCCAGCCCAAACGATGATTAACCCAAAGGAGAATGCTACTATTGTGACCTTGAAGAATGAGGAACAAGATGAGGATGAGACAAAATTAGAGATGGATTCTATTCTTGAGGATAATGAAGCCACAAATCCAAATAAGAGTATTTCGGCACCTGAGGTAACGTTTAAGATTCCAATTTTTACTAATGTTTCTTCTCCACCTTTCCCTAGTAGATTCGCAAAGTTCAAGGAGGAGGAACATGAACAAAACATGCTGGAAACCTTAAACAGTTTGTTTGTGGATGCCATTCAACAAGTACCAAAAGATGCACCATTCCTTGATGAGCAATGCACTACAAAGGATGATGGAATAATACTTGTAATGGAGAATGCATCCACTGTTGTGCAAAGAAAGCTTCCTATCAAACGCATAAATTTGGGAAATTTCATGTATGAGCCTGACAAGCCTAAAAAGCCAAGAAATGGTGTTGGTTAGGTTCAAAACACTAACTCAAGTGTTAATTGGGAAGGCAGCCCAATTAAAGAAGAAATTGTCAACCTGCCATATTCAGATTTGCTTTCTCTTTCTCTTTCTTTTCCTTTTTCTTTTATTATTTTTATTTTTTATGTTTATTTGTTAATTTTTTGTTTAGTATTTTAGGATTATTTAGGTTGCATGAGTTTGTTTTGTTTGAGTCTTAGTTATTTCTATTCTTATGTTATTAGTTCTTTTCTCTTACACATGATTCTTTCATTTGGGTTAATAGCATTACATTGAGGACAATGTAAGAATTAAGTGTGGGGGGAAGGATTTAGGATTTATTTTATTTTTGGCTATTTTTTTTATGAGTCTTTAATATTATTAAAATTTTTAGTGTGTTTTAGTTCTTTTCTATACTATGATGAGATATGAATTGGATAGGTCTGAAACTGATCATTAGTGGTAAGATTTTCATGAGAATTAAGCTTGATTGATATCACTATTTTTCATGAGCCAATGTTAATATGATATATTGATTGAGAAAGAAGCATGTTTAGACTTAAAATTGACTTGTATAATTATCCTTGTGAGTTTCGAGCCTATATGATTGATGCATTATACATATCAATCTAATTTCTTTCTTGAGTGCTCTTATGATTACATGTTTCTCTAGAACTTGCTTTAAACCTTTTTGAGACTATATTGATGCATGTAACAACATGAAAATGATAGAGGCATTAGAATTATAACCAGGGCCAAACAGCCATTCCTTATTGATGTTCCAAGAGAACATCCCCCTAGTGAGCCAATTTGAGCCTATATTGAATAAGCTATTTCTTTGGTAACCATATCCTACACCTAGCCTAAATACATTTATATCTTTACCCTTGTTCTAAAGATGGACTAAAATTCTTGAGACATATTGCAAAAACAAGGGATACTTTTTGAAAATTTGGGTTAGAACAAAAGGTAAGTGTGGGGGAGGAGAAAGGTAAAAGTCAAGAGAAAAAGAAAAGGGAACATTGTAAAAATACATTCCCATTGAAAAAAATGAAAAAAAAAATTGAATAATCTCTTGAACTTCTAGTTAAAGAAATGAAAAAGAATTTACAAGGTTGGTTAGAATGAAGCAAAGGCTCAACATAAAATATTCAGCCTATGTGATTATGTACTTCCAAGGAATATTGAGAAAGTTTTATTTGCAAAATCTTATTTTGTCTCTAAATTATATAAAGTCTTTGGAACCTTTGTAATATCTTTTATTCTTTAACCACATTATAACCCCTTGGCCCCATTACAACCTTGAATAAAGTTATGAAGTTGCATGATCTAAATAGTGGATAATAGGTGGACAAGCAAGCATATGGTAGAACTGTTTTCATGAGATTGATTGAGTGTAAACACTTTACCACTACTTTAAAGAATGAAAATCATGAGAGTATAGTGAGAAGTTGAGATTAAGTTTGAATATGCACTATTTTGATTGAAATATGTTATGTTAATATTGGCTTAACTCAAACTATTTACATTCAAGCAAGATTTTTTTGTGAATTTCTTTAAGCTATTGGTTAGTTTATAAGACTTGTCCAATGATTATCTCTAATTTATATTGCAAGGATTAGTTGTAATTATTATTATTATTATTTTTTATTTTTTTTAGTTTTTCTTATGTCTTCAATGTTTGTGGGTATCGTCCTAATAAACCCTCACGAGACTAAACTCGTCCACTAGGGAGACCTAGGGGTTTAAAGGCTTGTGTCACATGCTAAGTGCCACCGTGATTTCCTATGAAAGTGGATTAGATTATATTTTCATATTTTATTTTTATTTTGTTTTGCTCGAGGACTAGCAAAAAGCTAAGTGTGGGGGTATTTGATAAGCTCATAAAATATACATTTTATGCCTTTCTACCTTTAGTTTTTGTTATGTTTTCGATCTTTATCTTGTTTACTTATAATATGTTTTTGAATTTTAGGTACAATAAGGAGAATGAAGTCAAAAGATTTCAATAATGATGGTAAAGAGCTTACAAAATCATAATCACAAGATGGAAGAAGACTTGGGAGTCAAAAATATCAATTTCTGGTTGAAAAGCAATCAGGCATATTTGACCTCCGGATCTTGTTGCAAGGAAAACATGATGTTAGATTCTTTATTTGAAGAAACTTCCTTCTTGACTTTTGAAGTTGACTTGATTATCTTTCCAACGATATATTATGGGCCCAAATAGGATAAGAAATGGGCATTCAAATTGGCGCTAGAAGATCTCCCTAAAGAACCCTACGGCCAGAAAAACCCTAACCGCAAATCTGAAAAAAGGCAAAAACGTGATTTTTCTGCCTCCAAGCTTACTTGTGCGGCAAGGACTTATTCTCAGGGTTTTAAAGCTCTATAAATACCATCTTTTGAGCCACAAACTAGATATCTTTTGAGGAGACTCACGGGATCATCATTATTATTCTTCTTCTTCTCCATTCTTTTATTTTTATTTTTATTTTTCTTTTTAGTTTTATGTATATATTATCTATGCCTATGCTAGGCTAAACTTTTCTTTGGTTAAGGGTGATTTCAAAGCCCTAGATATGTTATGTAATTAATTTTCAGAATCTATCTATCATTGTTTTCTATCAAAGTTGCTTATGTTCTTCCATAAAAATTGTTCATGGTGATGTTTTGATTTGTTTAGGTGGCCAACTAGATAAATCTTGATAATTGTCTAATGCTAGTTTAGGAGTCTTGATCCGTGTAATTGTCTTGATTTCCTATTCATAAGTAGCAATTTGTGATTAATGATTATGGTCAAGTTTTCAATAATTACAAAGTGGAACATAACCTAAGTTGAACAATCCGAGCTTATGTGTTTGTTGCTTAGATCAACCTATCTTTCTCATCATAAAGCTGCTATTAAATTGAATTTAGAGAGCTTATTCTAGGTTGTTTGATAGTTAGAGACTAAATAGAGAGCTTATTCTATTTAACGACGAACTAAGGAAAGATTGGGGTAACAGAGCTTGTTGTTATCTACGGTTGTTAACTTTGATAGCTAATTAATGTTGATAGATATAAAATTGATTCTTAATGATGTCTAGTGGTGGAGAATGAAACCTTAACCATATTTTTCATATTTGATTCTTCTTAATTACTTGTTTTCTCATTCTTATTGTTAACTTTAGTTTAAATCTGATTTCCAAATCCCCTTTACTTTTATTTACTTGTTTTTAAGTGATAAACTATTAACTTATAAACTAAAACCCAATCCCTGAGGACTCGACCCTTGCTAATCACTATACTTTACAATTGATTCTTTTTAAGTGCAAGGTTAAATAAGATACACTCTTTTGGGTGCATTAGAAAAAAAAGAGAAAAAGAAAAAGAGAGAAAGAAGGAGAAGTTTGAGTGCTTGATTTGGAAAGCAATTGCTAGGTAGCTATTTCCTGTCTTCATCTTCAATTATTTTCTTTAATATCATGTTCTTTTTCTTCTGTTTTTCCATGTGATTGTTAACTTCCTTTGTTGAATGAAAGTGTTTTCAAAATAAATTTCTAAAGGTTTTCTTTCTTCTTTGGTCTTTACAAAATAACAAGGTTGCAAAATTTCCCTACACATTTTCACCATAGCCGAAACCTAGAGGAAAATATTGTGCTTGTCTTTGCTTGATTTTCTTGCTTTCATGTTGATTGTGGGTTTCACCATTGTGGTAGGATAGATTTTCTCCTTTGGTTTTTCTTTTTAAAAAATCAAATAAAAAGTTTGAGAAGCTTGAGGATCTTGATTTCTATCAAGTGATTTTGGTTAGGTGGGACTATGTCCAAGGAACCAACCATTGAGCCAACCTTGTTTTCTTTTTTTCTTGCTTGTTCATATTTTTAACTCATGATTGATTCATTGTCATATTTTTGTTGGCTGTAAAATCATGCATTTCATTCCATTTCCAACTAGGTTTTTGGCTAAGATCAACCAATGATCCCTAGCCAAAAATCTTTTGTTTCTACTAGTTGACAAAGTGATAGTTTAAGTTGAATATTCTGACTTTGAGCATTTGTTTTACTAAGTTATTTTTGTCAAAATAAAAAGATTTTTTACCACAAGTAGTAGACCTTTAGAGGATGCTCTGATATTTTTTCTAAGATTTTTAGAATTTTTTATCAAGCGTGGAAAAATGGTTTTCGGTAAAACAGTTTTTAGTTCACTGTTTTGAATTTAATGCAAATTCGGTCAAGGCATCCTTAATCCAAAAATTAAACCGATTTTACCCCATAAAGAACATCAAGTTTCAAGTCTAAACTGATTTTTTCAGAGTTTTTTGAATTTTTTTATCAAGGGTGGAAAAATAGTTTTTGGTAAAACAGTTTTTATTTCATTGTTCTGAATTTAATGCAATTTCGGTCAAGGCATCCTCAGTCCAAAAATTAAGATAATTTTTTATAAGGGGTAGAAAAATAGTTTTCTAAAACTGGTTGTTGGAGTTAGAATGATTTTTTTTTTAAAACCAATAATTTTATGTTTTTATTAAAAAAGAGGAAGGGTTGATTTAGTCATTAGCTACTATTTTAGGTTGATTTCCATGTCATGTCAAGGATAAAAATTAATTTTACAAAGGTCTGGTCATGGGTAGTCAACCCGTGTTTTTTTTTTTTTTTTAAAAAGGAAAGCTAGAGCCTTTTAGAGGGGGGTTTGGCCAAGGCCTATTTTCCATAAAACAAATTCACTTTTTTATCCGAGCTCAAAGTCATTCGATTTTTGAAATCCAATTTAAGTTTCTCTCAAAGATAGTCAGATACCTTTTTTAGGTATATGGATGTCCTTATTTCAAGGGAGAAATATATCTTCATGCATTGCATATTTTAAAATATTTTTATTTTAATTTAGTATAAAAATGTATTTTTAGGTTTCCTAAAAATTTGGCGAGAATTAGTTCCTAATCTTTGCCGGGTTTGCCGGGGAGGTTAGAAAATTATTCAACACACATGTTTATAGAATTGAAACGTATGGTTTTCGTTTTACTCAGATTAATGTAAATGTCATATGAAAGAATTATTTTTCAAGCTTTGCTGGGGAGTACGGTAATATTGTCCAACATATGCCATTTATGTGATTCCTCACATGAAAAATCAATTTCAAAATGATGATGTGTGCATATTCCATGATATCTACATTTGTCATCTTAATTATGCAAATTCTATGTTTATGAATATTCCATGTTTATGTCATTTTATATTCATGTTGCTAGTGTGATTATGATGTGATTATGAATAGTTTATGATGATGTCATTTTGTGACTTTTGCCATGTCATTAATTCTTTTGCATGACATAATAGGATTTGCCATGTCATTAATTCTTTTGGCCATGTCATTTAGATTTTGCCATGTCAAGTATGCCATGTCATTAATTCATTTGAAATGTCATAATGGGATTTGCCATGTCATCAATTCGTATGCCATGTCATTAATTCTTTTGGCCATGTCATTTAGACTTTTGCCATGTCAAGCATGCCATGTCATTAATTCTTCTTTCATGTCATAATAGGATTTGCCTTGTCATTAATTCATATGCCATGTCATTAATTCTTTTGGCCATGCCATAATAAGATTTTGCCATGTCAAGCATGCCATGTCATTCATTCTTTAGGCCATGTCATTAATTCTTTTGCCATGACATAATGGGATTTGCCTTGACATTAATTCACATGCCATTAATTCTTTTATCATTTTTTGCCATGTCAAGCATGCCACCTCATTATTTCTTTTGTCATATCATTTATATTTTGCCATGTCAAGCATGCCATGTCACTAAGTCTTTTGCCATGTCATAATAAATGTTTGTAATGCCATGATATTTTTGCATATTCATGATCATCTTTTTTTTTTTTTATGATTTTAAAATACATGAAAAATAAATATTGTTTTTATAAAACAAAGATGATTCCTAAGTTAAAATAATTCATTAGTTTTCTATTAGGTCTGCCGGGGAAGATATCGTCAATTATCATTAACGACGGAATAATTTTTTTCAAAAAATGAGGGTGATTTGGAGAATTTCAAAATCAAGGAAAAATACAATGTTTTGCCGAGTTTGTCAGAAAACATGGAAATTTTTATATTAATAAATTTTGGATTATTTTCAAATAAAATATGATTGTTTTTTAAGGGAATGATTTTTAAACACCAAATTTAAAACCAACTTTCATCGAGACTTGAGATAACACAGGACTAATAAGTTACGGTTTTATACGGGCGTTGTGGGGGTGCTAATCCTTCCTCACACGTAACCGACTCCCGAACCCGCACTTGTTTTCTCTGGTTCAAAGCGCAGACTTCAAAATTGGTTTTTTAAAAAATGTTTTAATTAATTTTAAAATGTTTTACAAAAATTGATTTTAATAGGTGACCGATCACACCTAGCCAAAAAATCTTTTTCGAGGTTGTTTTCAAACCTCAATCTTTATTTAAGAGGAACTAAATCGTCTTTTCCTTTGTTTTCCCACTATAATTATTATTTTCAAACGTCGCTTAACGGGTCGTGAAATTTTCGTTACGACAGCTTGGCAACTCCGCTGGGGACACTTAGAGAGTCAGGCCTAAAATAGTCGTGTGCTATCAAAAGTCTCTGTTTTGTCTGTTCTAATTGGTATTTAATTATAATTTCCATTTTTTTCCCATAAAATGAGCAGGATTTCTAAAAATAATAAATGTTTTTAGATATGTTCATTTGCATGCATATTATTGTTTCCTGGTTATTTAATGTTGTATATTACTATTGTTCTCTGGTTGATTAATGCGTTACACTATTCTTCATTGTTGTTTTAGTAAATTGTTGGGGTATTTATAATAAGGGGTGTAGAATAGGTGGTGAAAGGTTTGTTGTTCCTCCTCGCACACCGCACTTGCATAACATGAGCTCTATACCCGAGTTTCGTCCCTTAAAGTGGAAGTAAAGTAGCTACACTCTCATGATGACCCTCCGCATAGGCTAGCAAAATACTTCCGGAGTATAAATTACCTAAGCTCTCGTGATAATCCTCCGCATGGGCTAGGGAAATTTACTCTAACGAATTGAACTCGTTTTTATCGGGTTGCCTTACTAGCCTTCACAGGTGAAAGTGAGGAACAATTTGGGGCCTTTAGAACCTGATTCAACCTCATATAGTGAACCGAGGCGAAGTCATGCCGAATTTCCATTAGATATCCAGAAGCTAGGAACATATGGAGGAACACTTTTGACCTCTTGCTATTTGTTTTACATCCCGAACAAGCATCATGAACCGGGCAAGGATGAACGTACATCACTCGTAATAAGTTTGATATTCAGCTCCTAAGGCATCGTGATGCCTAAATAAGTTGATATTGTTGGGGTAAATGTTCATTAACTTTCTCACTTTGCACTGACAATTTCACCCTTTTACTTGCTTTGCTCTTTTTTCACACATCATTTGTAATAATACCGAAATCTAGTATTTTTCGGTTATTTTGAAAATTTTTCTTTTTATACTTGTACCTTTTTAGGAACTTTTAGAAGGGAAAAAATAAGAGTTTCTCCTAAAAAAAGAGGAAAAAAATGAAAAAAAATTGGAAATAAGAAAAATTCCTTTTATAGTGGAGTAGTGTTGTGAAAACAATAAAATATCCTTTTAGTTTTGACTTTTGAAAAAAATGTGAAAAAGGGATGTTAAAAAAATAGTTGTCAAGAGAATTCAAGAAAAATAGAGGGAAGGAAAAAAATCAGAAAATAAAGAGTGATATTAGGATCTTCTTTTCATTTTCCTTGACCTTTTCATTTACATTCATGTTATTTAAGTTTTAAATATGAAAATTCACCCCCTCAAGCATCTTTGCATCTTGCACAGTTCATTCATTAATCATCATTACATTCATGCATATGTGAATAGAGCATGTACACTCATCTTTTATCTCATTTTGATAATAATGTCAATTTCATTTACATGAAAGGGGTTTAAGATATAAGGAATAAACTGGAGGAACAAGTGTATGCTTTGGAGCGCAATCAAGAGGAACTTGGACATGAAATCCGGGAGGTGAAAGAACAACTTGCCAAATTGATGAAGATGTTTGAGGATCTTAGTAAGAGTAAAGGGGAACTTTCTCAAGGCTCTTCATCTCCTTCGGATCAACCAAAACCATTAGGTGCCGGCCATACAATCCCTGCTGGATCTTGCGCTTGTTAGTGCCATAAAGGATTGAACCTTGACAAAATGGTAGAAGTGGTCAAATAAGGAGGCCAGATGCCAAAGACAGAAACCTCGGATCCTATACCACCCTTGCAAACTGTTCTAGATCTGAATCAGTATCCTCGCCTTACTATTACCCCTTCGTCCACTGGGATGACCAACATGAGGTCTCTGGGTCTCATTCCATCAGCACAGATTGACTGTAATTCACACTTTTCCCTCATCAAGCATTCGGGATAAGAACCTCGAACTGTGTGCAACCTCTAAGGGTCTGTATCCAAATCCATACCTTTGCGTTGCTATTCCGCCACCTCTCCATGCAAACACTCCTGTTCGAGCCTTAGTGCCACCATGAAATGCTCCAACTCCTAGGCCGTATGTGACCAAGAAACAACCCAAGAACAAGACTCAAAGGCATTTTTATCCCATTCCAATCAGCTACCAAGAGCTTCTCCCTATATTGATCCGAGAT
Source organism: Fremontodendron californicum (assembly GCA_030761205.1). NCBI lineage: Eukaryota > Viridiplantae > Streptophyta > Magnoliopsida > Malvales > Malvaceae > Fremontodendron > Fremontodendron californicum. Next base: position 7,296,413 of record JAULJL010000007.1, on the reverse strand, counting down.
CACCTGGTTGCCTATGTGCCGTTGAGGCCCCTGCAACCACCGTATCCCAAGTGGTATAACCCAAATGCAAGATGTGATTATCACTATGGGATTGTTGGGCATAGCACTGATGACTATGAGGCCTTCAAAATCAAAGTGCAGTCTCTCATAGATGCCAAGTGGTTCGATCCAATGACGCTGATTAATAGAGGACTAGGGAAGGTCAATTAGGGTTGGGAGATTGATCTTTAATGATGTAGTAGGATTTTGTCTTTTCAGTAGCCGGCTCTTATAGCCTTAGGATGCTAAGAAAAATAAAATGCTTGTAAAGACAGTTTTAACTGCTTTTCAGATTTTTCTAAATATGGTTTACATCTTGTGAACATTAACATGGGAATTTATTGGTTATGCTTCAAATTTATGAGATGTTGATGATTAAGTTCATCCGATTCTTATTTCCTCCGTGGTAGTATCTTTCCCTGCATTGGCATTCGATCAATTATTTGCCATACCATATATTTCATCCCTCCATGCATTGGCATTGAGTTTATTTACGCATAGCAATGGCTCTATCAACGCCAATGGTAGAGAAGTCAATATTATCATCGATACTTTTTGATCTCTAGAGGCAAATAAAAAGGGGTTTCCCTCAAACCCCTAAAACAAAGAGCCATGACAGAGTTCGTGCCTAAAAGATAGGCTTGGTTTTCTTTTTGCAGAAAAGTAAAATGGGAGAGGATCATACTACCCAATTGGAAAAAATAGAACAAGTGCAGAATGAGACATCTGAATAGGTCACAAATGGGATTCATATGACTCAGGCAAATAGTGGACAATGGATAGAAACTATGAGAGAACACTTTACACAAAAACTTAATCAACTTCAAGAGCATGGCAATCTGGGTAAGAATATTCAAGGCCAGATTTCTGATCAGGTTCATTCATAGCACATTCTGAGCCAAAGAGTAGAGACACAACAAGAGTATGACCTATTAGAGGAAATGATTCAAGCAGTTGAAGGAGGAGATGGAGTTAGTGTAAGGGACTTTCTCTTGAACCCTGATGTGGTCATCTCGCCAAAATTTAAGGTTTCCGAATTCGAAAAGTATGATGAACTTAAATGCCATGAAACACACTTGTCTGCATATTGTAATAAGATGACGGGGCACGCGCATAATGAGAAACTGCTTATCCATGTTTCTTAAGACAGCCTGACAGAGAGAGCATCTAAATTGTATTATCAGCTGAGAAAAGGCCAAGTGCGTACATGGAGAGACTTAGCTCGGGCATTCTTGAAACAATACAAGCACATGTTGGAAATGGCTCCAGATCGATTGACACTCCAGAACATGAAAAATAGGCCCAATGAGAACTACGAAGATTATGCTTATAGATGGAAATATGTAGCCTCGCAAGTCCAACCACCTCTTACTGATGAGAAATGAATGCTTTGTTTGTGGATACCCTCCCACATCCATACTATGACAAGTTGTCGGCAATGTTTTTCCAAAGTTTGTGGACATATTGTTTGCAGTGGGTAGGATTTAGGATGGGATAAAAAAAGGAAAATTGTGGATACTAATGCCGAAATTCCTTTCAGGAAGAAGGATGATGTTGCAAAGGGGCACGTTTAAGTCGTAAATGTCGAAGGCAAAATCAAAATAGGGTTCAGTACAATGCAAGATGATCCTTTTGGTGGTTATTTACATCCCCGACCCTATGTCAACCATTGGCCTCAGCACGGTCATCATCATGCTCCAATGCTTTTCACACCACCCCAAGGGTTCGTCATGCCTATTGATTCGGAGGTTGACTCAGTCTGTTCTCAAAGCAGTAAGAGAAAGAATGCAAAGGTGTACCATTCAATTCCGATGACTACACAGAACTTCTTCCATTGCTTGTCCAAAGCCAAATGATCTCCATTGTACTTTCAAAGCCCATGAAGTCTCCTTACCCGAAATGGTATGATCCTAATGCCACATGTGAGTATCTGTCACACCCCAAATTCAAGGCATGTGATCAGCCAGAGACAAGGTATGCCCCTGCCTCCGAAGCCTGAATATACCCACGAAACCAAATCAAACAAAATTTCGGCATAATCTCGCCCTACATGGGGGTTTGCCGCTCAATCATCAATATTTGCAATGTAGTAATCATCAACACATGACATCTCGGTTTGGACACCTCCGATAAGGAGTAACCAAGATGCCCCGCAGTAGATTCAATCTTTATGACATCTTATATACAAACATACATTTATATTATATCATAACGGCATAAGCATCACCAGATCATACTAGGCCTCCGTGGCCGTTATACATCATACATCACTTAGATATATCAATTTACAAAATATAAAGTACATATATATCATACACAAAATGCATAGGACCCATGATACCCTAGTGACTGCAAAATGTATCCCAACATCGCCACCACAAGTATACGAGCAGCTAGCTATTCAAAATCTGGGAAGAGCTGGGTCTATCAGAATTTGAAAAAGAAAGAAAATAAACGGAGTGAGCCGAAAGACTCAATGAGCATTAGGTAACTAGGAAGAGTACTTGGAAGATTCATGCTTCATTTCTTAACCATTAAAGCATAAACAAGACATATCAAGTATGTTTAATTAACCAAAAAGTAATATTTAAAATTTGTTTCGGGACATATAAAAATTATTTGTCCCATATGAAATCTTCTATGTTGAGCGTTGAATATAAATAGGCCATTGGCCAGCTAGAATCGATAGCCAAAAATATCTAACACTCAATTTTAAGTGTATACCTCTATAATTATCATTTAGGAATTTTTCATGACTATAACATCAAAACATTGCGGACTTATTATACCAGTCCGTAATATTTGTCATCCTGGACTATCTTGTCTATATCATCCCAGACTCATCCCGTCCGTATCCTCCCAGACTCATCCTGTCCGTACTATCCCGGACTTATCTTGTCCGTACCACAATAGCATTCCGGACATCATCCTGTCCATAAAACAATAGCATCCCAGACATCACCTTGGCTGTACAATAATAACATCCCGGACATCACCCTGTCCGTACAACAATAGCATCCCGGACATCACCATGTCCGTACAACAATAGCATCTCGAACATCACCCTGTCCGTACAACAATAGCATGATGTATTAAATTCGTTTATCTTATTAAATGATTTATATAATATGCTAGGTAACAGGTTCTACACTAGCATATATCTACTTATGTTTACAAGCATTACAATTTCACTTAGACATTTTATCAAACAACTTGTGTGCATAACATTTAATCTACAATGTCTAACTATCCTTAAATACTCAACCATCCTATACAATATCATTCATCAACCAATTTCACAAATTAGTAACCATAATGCCGCAAACACAATTCCATACTATTGTTTCTTTAATCCGACAAGTACAACCATAATCCGTACCTTGTCCAACACCTCAATTAAGAATATCTGAGCATTTCAAATAGCTCACATTCATTATTATTCAACTCCACAACACTTACCTCATGTAACTATATTAACACCACACTTACGCCTTTGATCCGTGTAAGGTTCGAAACTTACCATTTTCGTAATATGAGCAATCTTTCATGTTTCAATATCCATATCAATCAACAATGCATATAAAACAACAACTACCTCCTAGATTAACCTAAATACTCACTTTGTCGTTTCGAGTATTAAAGCGGCACTTTCACGACTTTGTCGCGATCCCGGGCGAACTCTATGATATGGGTACCTACGACATCATCAGGATATTCTGTAAATATTTTACAACTACGGGACACTCAAATTCCTATTATTTATAATAGTTAGCTGCTATCCAAAATTTTTCAGCTTAAGAATTTTTACAAATAAATTTTTACACTTAGCTCGGATTAGTTGGAGCAACAATCAACTAGAAAGTTGCTCACATGATGACAGCAAAGCTAATGGTGGCCTCGAACAGCCAAGAAAAGTGGCGACACCACCTCATGGGCAAGCTAGGGTTTCGGTCAAACTTGTTTTAGCCTCTAAATTTTGATTCAAAGCTATCTGATACTAATTTATGGTTTAAGGAGGCAGAGGAACACCTCTCGTGGCGAAAAAAATGGTGGCAACATGGTGGTTCATCACCACCAATTTTTAGCCCACATGGTTTCTCATAGTTAAAGGCAAAATCTTCAAAATATAACATCAAAATCAAGCTTAGAACATGAAGTTACCTTTGGATTTGTGAAATCTTTGAAAATTTTGGTGATTTGCCTAGTAATTGGAGGAGAAAGAAAGCTTGGAAGCAAGCTTCCATGGCTTCCCCTCTTTCTTTCTCTCTTGTTTTCACGTGAAAATGGGGGAGGAAGAAGTCTGATTTTCAGACTTAATAAGTGAGCCATGGTCAAATGACCATTTTGCCCTGTTTTGTATTTTATTACCTTAGCGGGCCAACGTGTAATTTTAACGTTTGGAAGCCCGTTTTTCACTTTTCTTGACACGGATATGTTCCAAATATGATAATATACTGATCTGTATGTTCGGGTAATTTTTCGATATCCTCAAACTCAAATTCGAGCCTCGGAGCGCCAACGTGTCAACATTTTGACTTTTTCGGTTTTAGCTCTGATTTTTGTTTTGATTTCACCAGTAGCTTGCTAACATCATTTTATGTCTATATTAATCCATTGATCCATTTAAAACCTTTTTTGGACCTTCCCGTGGTCAGTTCTCGGTTTTCATTCCTTTAGGTTACTTAAGGACGTATCTGGTTTCAACTCTGTTTTTGATTTTTCTTGTCATATACATAATCCTCATATTTTATAACATATGTCCATGTGTTCGGATCAGTTCCGAAAAATCCCGAACCATGTTTTTACGATAATTTACGCCAACGTCACTAAATGATGAATTAGACAATTTTAGCTATCGGATTTGATTTGTGTCCAATTTTTTATCTAAACATCATATTATGATCCTATATGATCACTTAGTCCATTAGTACCATTTACGGACTAAAATTGTTTTTGGGTAAAATGACCAAAATACCCCTGGTTCATATTTTATCGATTTTTCTGTCGATTCTTGTTCTAACATTCCCAAATAATGTTATATCACATATCAACACTATGTGAAGTTAAATTATCACATTTTACGGACTTTCCCCTATCTCGACTTTTAGTCAATTTGGGGTTAAATCACTTAATCACTCGATTAAACCCCCAACTCTACAATTTATCATACAACATGTGTACCACATGGTAGCCCATCCTTTCTATAGGCATTTCAAAGTTTAACCTCAAGCCATCCGCATGTTATAATTGTCTCAAATTGATCTCCTACTTTCAAGGGTCTTACAGTATCATAGTGGGGTTAAAGAGCATTCTACGAAGAACTGCACTGCATTCAAGGACAAAGTTCAAGCTATAATTGATGCAAACCCGGAAAAGTTGAAAGAGCTCATGAATGCTTATCAAGGACGAATGGGTTAGATGTCATTTGTTCTCGGGGTAGCATGCCAATTAGGGGCAATCCTTAACCTGGTTTTAAGTTTTGTACACATTTTCACTTTGTTTCAAATGAATGAACTTCAAATTGCAAGCATCATGCATCATATCTCATTTGAAGTTTTCAATATTCTTCTAAAAGCCTTGTTTTTATAATTTTTGAAAGAAAAAACAAAACAAAAAGGTTGAAAATAAAATTCGTATGGATAATTTTCTGTATTGAAAATAAAAAGATACTTCTTTGAAAAGTGAAAAAAGAGTCTTGAAAGAATTGGTGATCATCATGAGGGATGGATGATAACTCGTATAATTATATAGTTTTTAGTTATGTTTTATTATTGTTTTGTGTCAAATACGAGTTATTATTGTTTAGTCTAATTGTGTTTATGATCTTTTATATTTTTATGTAATTTGGTGTTTTTCACAAGTTTCTTTGAGTGATTTCAGATTACTAGAATTAAGGGCAAATCCAGTTCAGTTCCAGTTCCGACACCTTTTGCCATATCAGCTATATCTGGAGTTTCACGGAAGCAATAAGGCTGAAATTTTAACCGTGCAAAGTTAAGAGGCATATCTATCTTTTTCATGTTTTACACTTCTTGAAACGGAGTCGTTTTCCCTAGCGAAATCAACCATCAAGTTGGCTGATGTGCAATGACGTCTGTCCTGAGCAGTTTTCGCATTTTGACCATATCGTCCGATAAACTTCAGAAAATGAGCTGATTCCAACGGCTATGGATCACTAACTGATAGGGGAACATTTGTCTAGAATACCATGTGATTAGATAAAGCCTCCAATATTGAAGAAATCGACCATCAAGTTGGCTGATGTGCAATGACGTCTGTGCTGACCTGTTTTCGTATTTTGCCCATATCTTCTTCTCCACATCAGCAAATGAGCTGATTCAAACGGCTATGAATCAGTAACTCATAGGGAAACATTTTTCTAGAAGACCATGTGATCAGATCAGGCCTCCAAGATTGACAAAATCGACCATCAAGTTGGCTGATCAAAATGGTCATACAATATGACGAAAATTGTTAGAAAAATGCACCCACCTATTATACCTACCTTTGAAATTTGTAAAGCTTGTCTCTTGTCATTTAGCCCTCCAAAATGTGTATAAATAGAGGGCCTTGGATGATTGTAGAGGATCATATTGTACATAGGTAGGATATTAGCCATTTTAATAAAATTCTCTAAGTTTTCTTCTTCTTTCTTTTCTCTAGTTTTCTTTTTCTTTAGAGAGAGCAAGAGGTTGGATAATTAATATTCTTCCTCTTCTTCTTTCTTTCTTTTATTTTCTTCTTAGATTTTCTTTAATTTTATGTTTATGTTTACAATGCCTATGCTAGGCTAAACTTCTATTTGGTTAAGGGTGATTTCAAAGCCCTAGACATGTTTTGTGATTGATTTTCAGATTCTATCTATCATTAATTTTCTATCAAAGTTGCTTATGTTCTTCTACAAGAATTGTTCATGATGTTGTCTTGATTTATTTAGGTGTACAACTAGATAGATCTTGATAATTATCTATTGCTAGTTTAGGAGTCTTGATCCGTGTAATTGTCTTGATTTCCTATTCATAAGTGGCAATTTGTGATTAATGATTATGGTCAAGTTTTCAATAATTGCAAAGTGGAACATAACCTAAGTTGAACAATCCGAGCTTATGTGTTTGTTGCTTAGGTCAACCTATCTTTCTCATCATAAAGCTGCCATTAAATTGAATTTAGAGAGCTTATTCTAAGTTGTTTAATGGTTAGAGATTAAATAGAGAGCTTGTTCTATTTAACGACAAACTAAGGAAAGATTGGGGTAACAGAGCTTGTTGTTATCTACGGTTGTTAACTTTGATAGTTGGTTGATATTGATAGATCTGAAATTGATTCTTAATGATGTCTAGTGGTGGAGAATGAAACCTTAACCATATTTTTCATATTTGATTCTTCTTACTTATTTGTTTTCTTACTTTTAGTTTGCTTATTTTTTATATTTATTTTTATTGGCTGGTTATACCGCCTAATTTGTATATTAACTTTGTTTTATTTTTATTGGCTGGTTATACCGCCTAATTTAGTATATATATTTTTATTGGCTGGTTATACCGCCTAATTTAGTATATATATTTTTATTGGCTGGTTATACCGCCTTGCATCTTATTCTTATTATTTACTTTAGTTTAAATCTGGCTTCAAAAACCCCTTTTCTTTTATTGTTCTTGAATTTAAGTTTTAAACTATTAACTTATAAACTAAAACCCAATCCCTGAGGACTCGACCCTTGCTAACTACTATACTTACAATTTATCTTTTTAGTGCAAGGTTAAATAAGATACACTCTTTTGGGTGCATCAAATTTTTGGCGCCGTTGCCGGGGATTGCTTTCTTTAGTTTATTAGTTCATTGGTTTATTCTTATTTTCAGTTGTAATTAATTTTATTTTTCTTGTACATACAAGTTTTTCTTATCAAATTTTGAAAAAAAAAAAAAAGAAAAAAAAAGAAAAACGATGGAATTGAGCAATCTAACACTTGAAGAGTTGGTGGCATACATGAACATGGAAAATCAACAAGCCAATCTCACCTACCCAGTTCAACAATTGGCCATGGGAGGATGTCAAGGCCATCAAGTGTTCCAAGACCAACTGTATGATCATTACTCAAACACTTACCATGAGGGATGGTGGGATCATACTAATTATGGCTACTCAGAAAATTACCAAGAAGTAGATCCTTATGCCAATTACACTCATCCATCTAGCTTCAATCAATCATGGTCTCAAGAACCAGATCTTCTTCAACCACCACATATGACTCAAAACTCAGGTACTTCTTTAGAAGATCTTGTCGATTCTCTTGTTACTAATACTTTGCAATTTCAACAGGAAACAAGGGCAAGCATCCGGAGTTTGGAAAGGCAAATGAGCCTATTGGCTAGTATGGTGGTATGGGTAGCACAAAGATCTGAAGAACTCTCTGCCCAAACAATGATTAACCCAAAGGAGAATACTACTATTGTGACCTTGAGGAATGAGGAACAAGATGAGGATGAGACAGAATTAGAGATGGATTCTATTCTTGAGGATAATGAAGCCACAAATACAAATAAGAGTATTTCGGCACCTGAGGTAACGTTTGAGATTCCAATTTTTACTAATGTTTCTTCTCCACCTTTTCCTAGTAGATTCGCAAAGTTCAAGGAGGATGAACATGAACAAGACACGCTGGAAACCTTAAACAGTTTGTTTGTGGATGTCATTCAACAAGTACCAAAAGATGCACCATTCCTCGATGAGATATGCACCACCAAGGATGATGGAATAATACTTGTAATGGAGAATGCATCCACTGTTGTGCAAAGAAAGCTTCCTCTCAAACGCATAAATTTGGGAAATTTCATGTATGAGCCTGACAAGCCTAAAAAGCCAAGAAAGGGTGTTGGTTAGATTCAAAACACTAAATCAAGTGCTAATTGGGGGAGGCAGCCTAATTAGTGAAAGCATTGCCAAACTGCCATCCTCAGATTTGCTCTCTTTTTCTTTATCTTTTTCTTATGTTTCTTTGTTAATTGTGTTTAGTGTTTTTAAGTTCATTTAGGCTGCATAAGTTTATTTTGTTTAATAGTTCTTTTCACTTACACATGATTTTTTTCATTTGGGTTAATAGCATTACATTAATGACAATGTAAGAATTATGTGTGGGGGGAAGAATTTAGGATTTTATTTTTGAGTCTTTTTATGTTGTTTTTCTTTCTGATCCATGTTTTGAAAATAACTAGATGTAAATATAATTTTTATTTTTTTTTAACCCCGGTTAAATGGCGGATAACGGTACTCCGTGATTATTTAAATCGGTTCCATCAGCTACCCACAAAACTGATATTGTATATAAATTTCTCTTCCAATTTCTCTTTCATTTTTTTTTTCATTTTTTTTCAGGATGGATGATATTCTCACAAGATTGCAGAAACGATTTCCTCCTTTTCCTCGAAATATTTTACTGAAGCTTTACCAAGTTCGATTTGAAAGATTAAGAATGCTTATGCACAAAGGGATTCCTGGAGACATACGTTGGATAATTGAAGCCAAGGTACGTGAAGATGAATATCTTCCTGTTTTGCATTTACCAGGTACAGGTAGAAGCACTTTTGCAAAGAAGCGACGAGCAAAGCGCATGAGTTCAAATTGCCACAAATGTGCACGATGGACGTGTAACGGTAAATGTCGTTCTATTGGGATTCCGTCCTCTAATCGAGATGATAAAATTGAATTCATTAAGGATGGACTGAGTAAGGAGAATTTGGGTAATATCCAACTTTCTCTTGAGACGCATCCTAGTGGAGACGTACAAAGAGAAATTCTTGATTTATGGCCGCAATTCCAAAGGGAATGGCAACATCTTGGGAATCTGATGTTAAAAGACCCTGTTTGCCAGCTTGTAAGAAAACTGGATGGGAAGCATATCCTCGACTCATAGAAGGCGTTTAAGCCGTTTCTGGACGTAAAACCAGAGGAAGATGTGAGCCACAATCACAACTACAATAAATGACTTCTCAGGTTTTGGTTTGATTTGCAATAACTTTATTTTGGTTTAATTTACGTGTTGTTCGATTTGTGTAATTATTCTCGTTTTTTTTTATTTGTCTTTTACGGTTGATTTTTTCTTCTCTTTTTGATTTTCTTCCTGAAATCACGCAAAAATCTTTTGTTAGGTTAATATTTTCTTCTGACAGGTCAGATACACTTTCGGCGACATTATTACTCTTGTCTGATTCACTACTCAATCCTTTATATATTACACCATGTACTCATTCTCTTTCAGGCACTCGAAGAAAAAAAAAATGGAAAGTACTTCGTCCCAGCGCATTAAAAAAATTTGTGTCTTTGGAGGTGCTTATCCAGGGAAAAATAACATATTCGCTGATGAAGCCATAAGAGTTGGAGTAATACTTGCCCAACAAAAGATCCACTTGATTTATGGAGGCGGTAGTACGGGTTTAATGGGAGCAGTCGCTACAGCAGCACACGCCGGAAGAAGTCCAGTTCTAGGAATCGTGCCAAAACTATTCACAAGTTTTTGTGGACCTACCGTGGGTAAGGAAATACAAGTATGGAGTATCCCTGAACGGATAACAATCATGTACCATTCTGCCGATGCATTCATTGCTTTACCAGGAGGTCTGGGTACATTGGAAGAAATAGCTTGCGTGGCTTCTTGGTCATCTTTGGTCACAAATAAGAAACCCATTGGTTTGCTTAATATTAATGGTTATTTTAGTAATTTGCTTTCATATTTAGATAATGCTGTGGATAATGGATTCATGTTTTCAGAGGCAAGGAGAACCATAATTTCTGCTACAACCATTGAAGATTTACTCAAAAAGCTCCAAGCTTATGAGTATTTATCTGCTACGGTTGTTTTGCAAACGCTCGAAAAAAGAAAAAGAGATATGGACGAGCAAGGAGTGGATTGCACTTTGTCTTTGTGACATTATCTAACATTTTGTTTGTTGTGTCTCAGTTATAATAAGTGGTTAGCAACCTCTGCAGGTAATATCTCCTAAATCCTACCTTTAAAATTTGACATTGGGGACAATGTCATATTTTAGTATGGGGTAAGGGACATATTTTGCTAATTTAAAAAAAAAAAAAATTGTTGTGTTTTAAGCCATTTAGAAGTATTCATTCTGAACAAGGTCTGAGTAAGGGAGACTTGAGACATACCTTGTCAGTTTGATTTTTTTTTTTTTTTTTTTAAAAAAATGTTATGTTTTAAGCAATTTAGAAGTATTCATTCTGAACAAGGTCTGAGTAAGGGAAACTTGAGACACACCTTGTCAGTTTGATTTTAATCTTTTTATGTTTACTTGTTAATTTTTGTTTAGTATTTTAAGATTATTTAGGTTGCATGAGTTTGTTTTGTTTTGAGTCTTAGCTGTTCCTATTCTTATGTTATTAGTTCTTTTCCCTTACACATGATTCTTTCATTTGGGTTAATAGACTTACATTGAGGACAATGTAAGAATTAAGTGTGGGGGGAATGATTTAGGATTTCTTTTATTTTTGTCTACTATTTTTTTTTATGAGTCTTTATTATAATTTTTAGTGTGTTTTAGTTCCTTTTTAATACAATGATGAGATATGAATTGCATAAGTCTAAAACAGAGTTATTAGTGAGAAGATTTTCATGAGAATTGAGCTTGATGTCAACCTTTTTATGAGCCAATGTTAATATGATATGTTGATTGAGAAAGAAGCATGTTTAGACTTAATCTGACTTGTATAATCATCCTTGTGAGTTTTTGAGCCTATAATGATTGATGCATTATACAAATCAATCTAATTTCTTTCTTGAGTGCTCTTATGATTACATGATTCTCTAGAACTTGCTTTAAACCGTTTGAGACTATATTGATGCATGTGACAACATGAATATGATAGAGGCATTAGGATTTTTAGCCAGGGCCAAACAGCCATCCCTTATTGATGTTCCAAGAGAACACACCCTTAGTGAACCAATTTGAGCCTACATTGAATAAGCTATCTCTTTGGTAACCATAACTTGTCCCTAACCTAAATATACTTATATCTTTACCTTTGTTCCAAAGATGAATTAGCATGTTTTGAGACAAGTTGCAAAGACAAGGAAGATCTATTGAAAATTTGGGTTAGAAACAAGAAATAAGTGTGGGGGGGAAAGAAAAGAAAAGTCAAGAGAAAAAGAAATGGAATACTGGCAAATACATTCCTATGTAAAAAAAAATATATATGAATCATCTCTTGAATTTGTGGAAAAGGAAAAAGATGTTACAAAGTTGTTTAGAATGAAGAAAAGGCCCAACATGAATATCCGGCCTAGGTGACTATGTACTTGTAAAGAGTTTTGAGAAGTTTCTTTGTATAATTTTTTTATGTCTCTAAACTTTATGAACTCTTTGGAACCTTTGTGATATCTTTATCCTTTTGTTCTTCAACCACATTACAAACCCCTTGGCCCCATTACAACCTTGATTAAAGACCTCTTGATTTATGAAGTTGCATGATCTTTTAGTGGAGAATAGGTGGACAAGCAAGCATATGGTAGAAGTGTTTTCATGAGATTGATTGAGTGTAAACACTTTACCACTACTTTAAAGAGTGAAAATCAAGAGAGTATCCCATGTGAGAAGTTGAGATTAAGTTTGAATATGCACTATTTTGATTGAAATATGTTATGTTAATATTGGCTTAACTCAAACTATTTACATTCAAGCAAGATTTTTTGTGAATTTCTTTAAGCTATTGATTAGTTTTTAAGACTTGTCCAACGATTATGTCAAATTTATATTGGAAGGATTAGTTATAATTATTATTTTTAGTTTTTCTTATGTTTTCAATGTTTGTGGGTATCGTCCTAGTAAACCCTCACGAGACTAAACTCGTCCACTAGGGACACCTAGGGGTTTAAAGGCTTGTGTCACATGCTAAGTGCCACCGTGATTTCCTACGAAAATGGATTAGATTAGATTTTCTTATTTTATTTTTATTGAGTCGTTGCTAGGGACTAGCAACAATCTAAGTGTGGGGGTGTGATAACTCGTATAATTATATAGTTTTTAGTTATGTTTTATTATTGTTTTGTGTCAAATACGAGTTATTATTGTTTAGTCTAATTGTGTTTATGATCTTTTATATTTTTATGTAATTTGGTGTTTTTCACAAGTTTCTTTGAGTGATTTCAGATTACTAGAATTAAAGGCAAATCCAGTTCAGTTCCAGTTCCGACACCTTTTGCCATATCAGCTATATCTGGAGTTTCACGGAAGCAATAAGGCTGAAATTTTAACCGTGCAAAGTTAAGAGGCATATCTATCTTTTTCATGTTTTACACTTCTTGAAACGGAGTCGTTTTCCCTAGCGAAATCAACCATCAAGTTGGCTGATGTGCAATGACGTCTGTCCTGAGCAGTTTTCGCATTTTGACCATATCGTCCGATACACTTCAGAAAATGAGCTGATTCCAACGGCTATGGATCACTAACTGATAGGGGAACATTTGTCTAGAATACCATGTGATTAGATAAAGCCTCCAATATTGAAGAAATCGACCATCAAGTTGGCTGATGTGCAATGACGTCTGTGCTGACCTGTTTTCGTATTTTGCCCATATCTTCTTCTCCACATCAGCAAATGAGCTGATTCAAACGGCTATGAATCAGTAACTCATAGGGAAACATTTTTCTAGAAGACCATGTGATCAGATCAGGCCTCCAAGATTGACAAAATCGACCATCAAGTTGGCTGATCAAAATGGTCATACAATATGACGAAAATTGTTAGAAAAATGCACCCACCTATTATACCTACCTTTGAAATTTGTAAAGCTTGTCTCTTGTCATTTAGCCCTCCAAAATGTGTATAAATAGAGGGCCTTGGATGATTGTAGAGGATCATATTGTACATAGGTAGGATATTAGCCATTTTAATAAAATTCTCTAAGTTTTCTTCTTCTTTCTTTTCTCTAGTTTTCTTTTTCTTTAGAGAGAGCAAGAGGTTGGATAATTAATATTCTTCCTCTTCTTCTTTCTTTCTTTTATTTTCTTCTTAGATTTTCTTTAATTTTATGTTTATGTTTACAATGCCTATGCTAGGCTAAACTTCTATTTGGTTAAGGGTGATTTCAAAGCCCTAGACATGTTTTGTGATTGATTTTCAGATTCTATCTATCATTAATTTTCTATCAAAGTTGCTTATGTTCTTCTACAAGAATTGTTCATGATGTTGTCTTGATTTATTTAGGTGTACAACTAGATAGATCTTGATAATTATCTATTGCTAGTTTAGGAGTCTTGATCCGTGTAATTGTCTTGATTTCCTATTCATAAGTGGCAATTTGTGATTAATGATTATGGTCAAGTTTTCAATAATTGCAAAGTGGAACATAACCTAAGTTGAACAATCCGAGCTTATGTGTTTGTTGCTTAGGTCAACCTATCTTTCTCATCATAAAGCTGCCATTAAATTGAATTTAGAGAGCTTATTCTAAGTTGTTTAATGGTTAGAGATTAAATAGAGAGCTTGTTCTATTTAACGACAAACTAAGGAAAGATTGGGGTAACAGAGCTTGTTGTTATCTACGGTTGTTAACTTTGATAGTTGGTTGATATTGATAGATCTGAAATTGATTCTTAATGATGTCTAGTGGTGGAGAATGAAACCTTAACCATATTTTTCATATTTGATTCTTCTTACTTATTTGTTTTCTTACTTTTAGTTTGCTTATTTTTTATATTTATTTTTATTGGCTGGTTATACCGCCTAATTTGTATATTAACTTTGTTTTATTTTTATTGGCTGGTTATACCGCCTAATTTAGTATATATATTTTTATTGGCTGGTTATACCGCCTAATTTAGTATATATATTTTTATTGGCTGGTTATACCGCCTTGCATCTTATTCTTATTATTTACTTTAGTTTAAATCTGGCTTCAAAAACCCCTTTTCTTTTATTGTTCTTGAATTTAAGTTTTAAACTATTAACTTATAAACTAAAACCCAATCCCTGAGGACTCGACCCTTGCTAACTACTATACTTACAATTTATCTTTTTAGTGCAAGGTTAAATAAGATACACTCTTTTGGGTGCATCAATGGACTAAATCCTAGGAAACACCTTATCTCTACATGTACATGTATTATAAACCAGTTGAATAAAGACCACTCAAAAGCCCCAAGAATAACCTTTATCGAGGCCGTGAGTATTGAAAATTTTGGGAAATTCTTTTTTGGATTCCTTAAAAGTCAAGCAAACATGACAATCTTCCAAAAGATCTAGATTTGGTAGTTTGATACGTGTTAAAGTTATGCCATAATGCCAATCATAGCAAAAACTCAATGATTCAAAACCTCGTGAATCCCTTTGAAAGATTCCAAATGCCAAATCCCTAGGTCTTTTCCAAGACCCTTGATTTATGAGCACTTGAACCAAAGAATGAACCAAAACACCTTTCTTTTCTCTCCCCATGTATTGGAAACACTTTTAAGAAATTGAAACCTAAATGAGCTTACTTAGCGAGAAGCTCAGAGATTAAACATGAGATTTTCCTTCACAACATGATTCCCACAAACCAAAAGACTTTCACTTGAATGGCAAATCAAAATGAGGCATCATTTGTGGCAAAAGATGAATCATGCATGAATTTTTAGGGCATGCAGCAAAAAAAAAAAAAAAAGGAAAATAAAAATTATGATATAATGCGCATGAGAATTCGAATTATTCCAAATGCAAAAATGAAATTCTGATTATCTATTTCCCTGAGGATTGCTTTTCAATGAGAATATTCTTACTTGATATGATAAATGGTCATCTTTCATATCCCTTTCACAAAAAGAAATGAAATTATCCATAGACACCCCTTTTAAGCCTAAGGAAGTTTTTTTTTTCTTTCTTTGAACCTTGATCGAGGATCACCCTCTACACTGGGGGGCAAATGCGAGAAAAAATCTTTTTCAAAGAGCATGGTGAAATGAGTTCCAGCTCGAAGACTGAAACAAAGCAAATTGAGCTCCCAAATAAATACAGGCTCACTCTGTCAAAATGGAGATGCAAAAGAAAAGAAGAATGTAGAAAAGATGGCGAGTTGAAAGCCAAGAACAAAAAAAAAAAAGAAAGAAAAGAAGAATGTAGAAAAGATGGCCAGTTGAAAGCCAAGAACAAAAAGCAAGAAGAAATAAAATGTGAAAAGAATGGAAAAATGAAAGCCAAAAACAAAGAAGAAAAGAAGGAAAAAGAAGTCCAGAAGGGACAAGTGTTTCAAAGGGAATCCTCCTCAAGAAATGATCTTTGATCTGATTACCCTCAAACACATATTTTGAGCCTACTTATCCTTTCTTTCTGAACCCCAAACCATGGCCTACGTTACGTGCTTTAAAAGTTCATTTTGATAAAGCGTGGATATTTAACTTGGAGAGTTTTTCCTTAGATTTTATCCCATCTCATCGAATTATCATTTCATTATGGAAGAATTTAGAATTCTCAGATGCATGGTGGAGCATTAAAAAAAGAAGGAAAAAAAAACTCAAGGGTGAAAATCCAAAAAAGGGTAGTCTAGAGCAGAACAAGAAGAAATTTTGATGCCAGACATGGTATCGTTGAAGCCATCAGTTTGAGGAATACAAGGAACATCAAGGAACTCCTAGACATACCAAAAGGACAGTTTTTTCTTTAGAATTGATTTTGAAAGCTAAACCTTTTTTTCCCTTCCAAATTGACCCTCCAACGTTGAACCTATCATGGCTAAGGTCAACACCTATCAAAATGCCATATTTAGAGATTGGTATTGCCAAAGCCATCAGTTTGAGGAATACAAGGAACATCAAAGAACTCCTAGACATGCCAAAAGGACAACTTTTTCTTTGGAATTGATTTTGAAAGCTAAACCTTTTTCCTTCCAAATTGACCTTCCAACATTGAACCTACCATGGCTAAGGTTAACATTTACCAAAATGCCATATTTAAGGATTGGAGGATTGTTGAGATTTAATTGTATTTTAAACTTTTTCCAAAATAACATTTGGTTTTAAGGAATTCATGTTTTGAGAAAACTTACTCATGAGCTGAGACAAAAGGATATTCACCTTCTCCTCTTTGTCAAGATGAAAAGCTTTCCTAGACAAATCCGGATCTTATTGCATCAGCTCGTTGACCTTGTTGCATTAAACCGTTCAAATCACTCGAAAAAGTGAGGCTGATTTCCCATCTCTCTTAGAAATGTCTCTAATGGTGATCACCAATTTTTGAAAGACTTCAAATTCACATGTTTTGGAAGAAATGAAATTGACATAACTCAGGAAGAACAAATTGAAATTGAGATATGGATATGGATATGCTTTAGCAAAAAGATAAAGTTCATATTGTGCTGAGGCATGAAATTTTGAGTTTATGAAGTCTGACTCTGTATTTTGGTTTCACCAGGAAACCGGAAAGAAAGAATCTGCTGGGCAAGGACAAATTTGGAATACGAAACCATGTTATTTCTTTCAACAAGATGATTTGGAAAATGCGGATGTGAGGTAGAGATCATTCCCTCCAGTAGGACAAAATAGCAAGGAATGAGAAAACCTTACCAAGACACGAGAAAAAGGGAGATGATCAACTCTCTTAACATTTTCCTAATGTGAAATGATGTCATGCATCCCCATAAGCATTCATGCATCATATAATGAACATTGTGCATTTGCATCTTCATAGTTTGCATTGGCTTTTGCATCAATACAATTGATCATTGTATTCGCCAAGCATTGAAAAGACAAAAAGGAAAAGAAGATAGGTTTCCTAGAGAGGGAAGGGCCTTCTTTAGATTTAGAAAAAATCTGTTGAAAAAAGAAAAGCAAAAGTTTGTCTGAAAAGGAAAGATGTGAGTTTTGAGAATTTCTTGGAGACGATGAAATCGAGAAAGGGTTGAAGAATTTCAAAATGATGAAAATTTTCGAAAAATGAAAATGATTTTGGAGCCTCTGTTGAGAAGAACTTGTAATTTTTTAAAAAACGTTGTGAAGCCTCTAAAGAGGAATTTCTCAAAAGAAAGAATTTTAAGCCCAATGTAGCTGCACAAAAGGAAGTAAGCCCAATGAAGTTGGCATTTTAAATTTGGTTAAGTCCAATGTAAGCTGGCAGTTATGGTTTAAGCCCAGTGAAGTTGGCATTTTAGCTGGCACAAAAAGGAAGTAAGCCCAGTAAATTTAGCATTTTAGATGTGGATAAACCCAATGTAGCTGGCATCCTAGATGTGATTAAGCCCAATATAGCTGGCACAAAAGGAAGTAAGCCCAGTGAAGTTGGCATTTTAAATTTGGTTAAGCCCAATGTAAGCTGGCAGTTATGGTTTAAGCCCAGTGAAGTTGGCACGTTAGATGTGATTAAGCCCAATGTAGCTGGCACAAAAGGAAGTAAGCCCAATAAAGTTGGCATTTCAAATTTGGTTAAGCCCAATATAAGTTGGCAGTTATGGTTTGAGCCCAGTGAAGTTGGCACGTTAGATATGATTAAGCCCAATGTAAGCTGGCATAAAAGTGATTTAAGCCCAATAAAGTTGGCACGTTAGATGTGATTAAGCGCAATATAGCTGGCACAAAAAGAAGTAAGCCCAGTGAAGTTGGCATTTTAAATTTGGTTAAGCCCAATGTAAACTGGCAGTTATGTTTAAGCCCAGTGAAGTTGGCACGTTAGATGTGAGTAAGCCCAATGTAGCTGGCAAAAAAGGAAGTAAGCCCAGTAATGTTGGCATCTCAAATTTGGTTAAGCCTAATGTAAGCTGGCAGTTATGGTTTGAGTCCAGTGAAGTTGGCACGTTAGATGTGATTAAGCCCAATGTAAGCTGGCATAAAAGTGATTTAAGCCTAGTGAAGTTGGCACGTTAGATGAGATTAAGCCCAATGTAAGCTGGCATAAAAGTGATTTAAGCCTAGTGAAATTGGCATATTAGATGATATAAGCCCAGTAAAGTTGGTAGAAGATAAGATAAGGAACTGGGACTTTCGCCGAGGTATTGTCTTCTCTTACAAATCGAACCCGTTTCCTTAAGACGGGTCGAGCCTTGATTAGTTAGATAACTCAGTTTAAGGAAAAATCTTATTGATTTAAACAAAATTCACCAACATAAGGCCCCTGGATTTCTGTTGAGGTATTTTCTTATCCTACAAATCGAACTCGTTTCCTTAAGACGGGTCGAGCCTTGATTAGTCAGGGAACTCAATTTAAGGACATATTTCTTTTATTTTACAGTTTACAAAATGAAAAAAAATGAATAAAAAAATGATGAATGATGAAAACTCTCCCTCTTATCCTTCACATGTGATTACATTAACCGGACAAAATTATTGTCTATTTTATCTTTGCATAATTCCCGATTCTCAGCAATAGTCAAAGAGGGACAGCTGTAGACACCTAATTTTGTCCGGGCCCCCTAAACAAGGTGAGTTTCCTCTTTTCAACATCCCGGAATGCAAAGAATCTTCCCTCATTCTGCTAATGGGTCTCCAAGACTTTGATTCAAAGGTCAAAGTGGAAAAGTCAATTCGAAAAAAGTCAACTTCAAAAAAGTCAACCACGAAAAGTCCATTACTAAAAAAGTCAACTCTCAGTCAAAATCAAGATTCGAAGTTGAATTGAATAATAGTGAAAGAATTTTGATAATCAGAGGTTTGCAATGAAAGATAGAGAGTTTGAAAGATAGATTGCAAAATTTCAATGTAGAGAAAATATCTAATTTCGCAAATTTGGAGAAAAGTGCGTAAACGATCAAATTGGACAAAATTGGAGGTTCCAAATGGATTAAGATCAATAAATATGGATATTGGAAGGTTTAATTTTGAAGAGGAGTTGAAGGAATATGCGGTTTGAAGAGAAAAAAGAAAATAAGAATTTAATGAATAAATAGAAAATTCACAAATTTGGGAAAACTGCAAAGATGGCCCGATGCGGTGAAATTGAAGCCCCCAATTGATAAAGGATAAATAAATAAAAATATCCAAGTCCCAATTTGAAAAGGATCCCATGGAAGAAACGATTGGAGGGAAAATGAAAAAACGAGAAAATTCCCAATAAAGAGGAAAAGGGGAAAACTAAATGGAAAGGAATTCGGATGTAAAAATTGGATATTTTTGGACCAATTCCAATTTAATATATAACAAATACAGTGGAAAAAGAACCGGAAATTGGGCTCGATTCGAGTAAAACTGAGGTTTCGGGGGTTAAAGGGCAATTTTGGAAAATCTTAGAAAAATAGAATTCGAGCTCGAAAAAATTATGAAAACTTCCAGAATTGAATTTTATATTATATGGAAGGAATTGGAGAAGAAAAATACGGAATCAAAGCTCAAATAGTAAAAGACAATGTTCGGGTGCACTAATTCGAAATACCAAGAGAAAATTCTAGAAAAATAGAAAACGAGCTCGAAAAATTATGAAAACTTCTAGAACTGAATTTTATATTACATGGAAGAGATTGGAAAGGAAAAATCCTGAATTGGAGCTCAAATGGAAAAAGATAAAGTTTGGGAGGCACTAAATCGAAACTTTAGAGAAAAATCCGGGAAAATAGAATCTGAGCTAAAAAAATTATGAAAATCTCCAGAACTGAATTTTATATTGGATCGGATGAATTGGAAAAGAAAAATCCAAAATTGGGGTCTATTTGCAATTAAATAAAGTTTGAGGTCCAAAATGCAATTTTATCGAAAAAACCAAAAAGGGCTATTTTACTAATAAAAAAAGAGGAATGGCCTGGAAAATTCCAAGCCATTTTCGGTCAGCCCTTGGATGAAGGCTGGAGTATGATCATCTTAAATCAAATGGCCAAGATTGAATAGCAAGATGACATTTTTAAGAAATGACAAGATTCTCCACTACTTGCCTACATGGCATTTTTGGCCAATGGGAGGCCTCCAAATTGCAAAGCCATGTGAAGGCTATGTGAAGACTATGAGATGATGCTAAGTAGGATTAATGCCACCTAGGAAGATATTTTAATAGTAAGCCATATGATCATGACAAGTGGCTTAGATATTTTGTAAAGATAGGAGACAAGAATAATCCAGGTGGCATTTTTGGCCAATGAGAGGCTAGAAAACCCTTGATTTAAGGGAAGCATCATGCAAATAGGGGACAAGAACCCTTAATTTAAGGAAAGCATCATGCAAGGAGGGGACAAGAATTAGCCATGTGGCAAATATGTTGGGAGAGCATGCAATGCATGACTAAAGAAAAGATGAGCACTCTCTACACTACATAGGGGAATCGGCCAAGGCTTGTTGGAAGGGGGAGGAGTCATTTTTTCAAGGCAATTTCACTACACTCTTGGAGGAGGAAAAAAAGGAGAATAAGAAAAAGAGAGAAAGAAGGAGAAGTTTGAGTGCTTGATTTGGAAAGCAATTGCTAGGTAGCTATTTCCTCTCTTCATCTTCAATTATTTTCTTTAACATCATGTTCTTTTTCTTCTCTTTTACCATGTGATTGTTAACTTTCTTTGTTGAATAAAAGTGTTTTCAAAATAAATTTCTAAAGGTTTTCTTTCTTCTTTGGTCTTTACAAAATAACAAGGTTGCAAAATTTCCCTACACATTTTCACCATAGCCGAAACCTAAAGGAAAATATTGTGCTTGTCCTTGCTTGATTTTCTTGCTTGCAAGTCTAAAATGATTTTTTTTTTCAGATTTTTCTGAAATTTTTATCAGGGGTGGAAAAATAGTTTTCGGTAAAATAGTTTTTATTTCACTGTTCTGACTTTAATGCAGTTTCAGTCAAGGCATCCTTAGTCCAAAAATTAAGATGATTTTTTCTCATCAATAAAATCATGTTTCAAGTATAAATTGATTTTCTCATATTTTTCTGAATTTTTTATAAGGGGTAGAAAAATAGTTTTCTAAAACTGGTTGTTGGTGTTAGAATGAGTTTTTTTAAAAACCAATAATTTTTTGTTTTTATTAAAAAAGATGAGGGGCTGATTTAGTCATTAGCTACTGTTTTAGGTTGATTTCCATGTCATCTCAAGGATAAAAATTAATTTTACAAAGGTCGGGTCATGGGTAGTCAACCCGGGTTTTTTTTTTTTTTAAAAAAAGGAAAGCTAGAGCCTTTTAGAGGGGGGTTCGGCCAAGGCTTAGTTTCCATTAAAAAAATTCAACTTTTTTATCCAAGCTCAAGGTCATTCGATTTTTGAAAATCCAATTTAAGTTTCTCTCAAAGGTAGTCGGATACCTTCTTTAGGTATACGGATGTCCTTACTTCAAGAGAGAAAAACATCTTCATGCATTGCATATTTTAAAATGTTTTTATTTTAATTTAGTATAAAAACGTATTTCACTGTTCTGACTTTAATGCAGTTTCGGTCAAGGCATCCTTAGTCCCAAAATTAAGATGATTTTTTCTCATCAATAAAATCATGTTTCAAGTATAAACTGATTTTCTCATATTTTTCTGAATTTTTTATAAGGGGTAGAAAAATAGCTTTCTGAAACTGATTGTTGGTGTTAGAATGAGTTTTTTTAAAAAACCAATAATTTTCTGTTTTCATTAAAAAAGATGAGGGGCTGATTTAGTCATTAGCTACTGTTTTAGGTTGATTTCCATGTCATCTCAAGGATAAAATTTAATTTTACAAAGGTCGGGTCATGGATAGTCAACCCGGGTTTTTTTTTTTTTTTTTTTAAAAGGAAAGCTAGAGCCTTTTAGAGGGGGGTTCGGCCAAGGCTTAGTTTCCATTAAGAAAATTCAACTTTTTTATCCGAGCTCAAAGTCATTCGATTTTTGAAAATCCAATTTAAGTTTCTCTCAAAGGTAGTCGGATACCTTCTTTAGGTATACGGATGTCCTTACTTCAAGAGAGAAAAACATCTTCATGCATTGCATATTTTAAAATGTTTTTATTTTAATTTAGTATAAAAACGTATTTCACTGTTCTGACTTTAATGCAGTTTCGGTCAAGGCATCCTTAGTCCAAAAATTAAGATGATTTTTTCTCATCAATAAAATCAGGTTTCAAGTATAAACTGATTTTCTCATATTTTTCTGAATTTTTTATAAGGTGTAGAAAAATAGTTTTCTAAAACTGGTTGTTGGTGTTAGAATGAGTTTTTTTTTTAAAAAAACCAATAATTTTTTGTTTTTATTAAAAAAGAGGAGGGGCTGATTTAGTCATTAGCTACTGTTTTAGGTTGATTTCCATGTCATCTCAAAGATAAAAATTAATTTTACAAAGGTCGGGTCATGGGTAGTCAACCCGGGTTTTTTTAAAAAAAAGGAAAGTTAGAGCCTTTTAGAGGGGGGTTCGGCCAAGGCTTAGTTTCCGTTAAAAAATTCAACTTTTTTATCCGAGCTGAAAGTCATTCGATTTTTAAAAATCCAATTTAAGTTTCTCTCAAAGGTAGTCGGATACCTTGTTTAGGTATACGGATGTCCTTACTTCAAGAGAGAAATACATCTTCATGCATTGCATATTTTAAAATGTTTTTATTTTAATTTAGTATAAAAACGTATTTTTCGGTTTCCTAAACATTTGACGAGAATTAGTTCCTAATCTTTGCCGGGTTTTTCGGGGAGGTTAGGAAAGTATTACACGCACGTGTTTATGGAATTGAAAAGTATTGTTTTCGTTTTACTCGGAATCATTAAATGTCATATGAAAGAATTATTTTCCAAGCTTTGTCGGGTTTGCCAGGGAGTACAGTAATATTGTACGACATATGCCATTTATGTGATTCTTCACATGAAAAATCAATTTCAAAATGATGATGTGTGCGTATTCCATGATCATGCATATTTCACGATATCTACATTTGTCATCTTAATTATGCAAATTCTATTGTTATGAATATTCCATGTTGATGTCATTTTATGTTCATGTTGCTAGTGTGATTATGATGTGATTATGAATAGTTTATGATGATGTCATTTTGTGACTTTTGCCATGTCAATCATGCCATGTCATTAATTCTTTTTCCATGACATAATAGGATTTGCCATGTCATTAATTCATATGCCATGTCATTAATTCTTTTGGCCATGTCATTTAGATTTTGCCATGTCAAGCATGCCATGTCATGAATTCTTTTGCCATGTCATTAATTTGTATGCCATGACATTTAGACTTTTGTCATGTCAAGCATGCCATGTCATTAATTTTTTTCCCATGTCATAATAGGATTTGCCATGTCATTAATTCATATGCCATGTCATTAATTCTTTTGGCCATGCCATAATAAGATTTTGCCATGTCAAGCATGCCATGTCATTAATTTTTTTGCCATGTCAAGCATGCTATGTCATTAATTTTTTTGCCATGTCATAATAGGCTTTGCCATGTCAAGCATGCCATGTCATTCATTCTTAGGTCATGTCATTAGTTCTTTTGCCATGAAATAATGGGATTTGCCATGACATTAATTCACATGCCATTAATTCTTTTATCATTTTTTGCCATGTCAAGCATGCCACCTCATTATTTCTTTTGTCATATCATTTAGATTTTGCCATGTCAAGCATGTCATTTCACTAAATCTTTTGCCATGTCATAATAAATTTTTGTAATGCCATGATATTTTTATCTTAGTAATATTTTTGCATATTCATGATCATCTTTTTTTATGATTTCAAAATACATGAAAAATAAATATTGTTTTTATAAGACAAGATTATTCTCGAGTTAAAATAATTCATGAGTATTCTGATGGGTCTATTGGAGAGGATATCATCAATTATCATTAACGACGAAATATCTTTTTTCAAAGAACGAGGGTGATTAGGAGGATTCCAAAATCAAGGAAAAATTCCATGTTTTGCAGAGTTTGTCGGGAAACATGGAAAATTTTATGTTAATAAATTCCGGATCATTTTAAAATAAAATATGATTATTCTTTAGCGAAATTATTTTTAAATACCATATTTAAAACCGACTTTCACCGAGACTTGAGATAACACATGACTAATAATAAGGTATCGTTTTATACGGGCGTTGTGGGGGTGCTAATCCTTCCTCACACGTAACCGACTCCCAAACCCGCACTTGTTTTCTCTGGTTCAGAGCGCAGACTTCAAAATTGGTTTTAAAAATATATATTTTAATTAATTTTAAAATATTTATAAAAATTGGTTTTAATAGGTGACCGATCACACCTAGCCAAAAAAGATTGGTGGCGACTCCATTTCTTTTTTGAGGTTGTTTTCAAACCCTCAATCTTTATTTAAGAGGAATAAAGTCATCTTTTCCTCTGTTTTCCCACTATAATTATTATTTTCAAACGTTGCTAAACGGGTCGTGAAATATCAGTTACGACACTCGATATGAGTGGATACACTTACGACTACAAGATTGTAAAACCGTAAGTGAATATAATTCATCCTTGTTTAAGCTTAGCTCTCAATTGAAATTATATGGAGAGAATATTACTGATGAAGATATGTTGGAAAAAACATATTCAATTTTTCATGACTCGAATGTGCTCCAGCAGCAGCTATTGCAACCTAAAAAAATAACAACTCTCATCGCAAGACTTTATTATTCGTTTAGCGTGACATTAAAAAAACCGAGGAAAAGTCGACTTAATTCCTCTTGAAAAATGAAGGTTTTGAAAATGACCTTGAAAAAGACATGGAGTCGCCACCAATTTTATTTAGCTAGGTGTGATCGGCCACCTATTAAAATTGATTTTGTAAAATATTTTAAAATTAATTAAAACATTTTTTAAAACCAATGTCAAGTCTGTGTTTTAAACCAGAGAAATCAAAGAAGCGGGTTCGGGACTCGGTTATGTATGGGGAAGGATTAGCACCCCCACAACGTCCGTCTAAAACGGTACCTTATTAATCATGTGTTATCTCAAGTCTTGGTAAAAAAGTCGCTTTTTAATTTAGTATTTCAAGTTAATTCCCAATTTAAAGAAAAATAATTCCATTTTTTAATTTAAAATGATCCGGAATTTATTAATTCAAAATTTTCCTATATTTCCCAACAAACGTGGCAAAATATAGAAATTTTTATTATTTTGGAAAATTTTCCGAATCATTCTCGTTTTTAAAGAAGATATTCCGTCATTAATGATAATTGATGATATCCGTCCCAACAAACCCGGCAGAGAACTCATGATTTATTTTAATTCGGGAATATCTTTATTTTATTGAAAATCATTGTCTTATTTTAAAACATATTTAAAAAAAATATGAATACGAAAATGTGTGACATAATAAAGATGACATGAAATAATCTCAATGAAATGATATAACGTAAGTGTCATAATATATTCTAGATGAAATGAATAACCTATGTGACATAATATATTCTAAATGAAATGAATAACCTATGTGACATAATATATTCTAAATGAAATGAATAACCTATGTGTGGCATAATATATTCCATATGAAATGCAATATCCTAAGTATCATGATATGTTCTAAATGAAATGAACTGATGTAAATGATATGATATTCTAAATGAAATAATCTAAATGACATAAAATGACATGAAACATAAAATAATGCTATCATGTAATATGCATGAAAATAAAAATAAAATAATAATGCATGAACATAGTATATGCTAAATAATATGACAAAAATAAATAACTAAATAAAAAGCATAGGATAGCATGTAATATTCAAAACCATATTAAAAATAACATAACACCATAAAATAAATCAAAATAATAACAATATCATAGAAATTATCATAACAAAAATCACATATTATATAAAATACATGAACTGGAAAATGCAATTCATGAAAGTGTATTTTTTCCTTTAATTAAGGAAATTCGTATATCTAAAAAGATATCCAGCTACCTTAGGAAAATATGTCAAATTGAACTTTATAAAACCAAAATACTTTGTGATTGTTTGAAAACAATTTTGAAAGAAACTTGAGTGAAGATTAAAACCCTAGCCAAACCCTTTAAAAATGGCTATAATTTCCTAAGTTTAAAATCCCGGACTTGACCACCCTTAACCCGTGGTTTATAAAATCATTCTTAAAGTTTAAAAAGGCTTAGAAACTACCCTAAGACAGTAGCTAAAATTTCTAACCAACCCCCTTTAAATGCCTTAGCCAAATTCAACAATTGTTTTTCTTTTGAATTCAAATCTGTCTCTACTGTCCAGTTTTAAAACACAATTTTTTAAACTATTTTTAAAAATTAAAAAAAATATAAAAATAATAATGGAGACTCAGAACATGTAAAACTACACGGGAAAAAATTGGTTTAATTTTATGATTAAAGATGTCTTCCCAGAAAAATCGGGAAACTTCGAGTACAGGGTGAAAAACTGTTTTGCCAAAACACATTTTTTTGCCTTTGATAAAATCATTTAAAAATGAAAGTAAAAATGTTGGAGACTCTCCTAAAGACTCACAAATAGTAGCTATCACTTTTTAAAAAGTTAGACAAAATTTGCTATTTTTTCGGATTTATTTCCATAATTGCCCCTTAATGCACCCAAACTTTTACCATTTTGTAAACAAGTTCCGAATCCAGATTTTTATTCACCAATATCTTCCAAATAAATTAAAAGTGTGATATGGAAGTTTTGGTAATTTTTGGAGCTCATTTGCTATTTTTTCGGGATTTATCTGCTTGAATTTCTGAATAGTGGGCCCAAGATTTGGCCATTTTGCAAACGAGCTCTGAATCCATATTTTTTTTTCCAATCTATTCCAAATAATTTAAGAATGAGATCTGAAAATTTTCAAAATTTTTTGAACTCATTTGCTATTTTTTCGGGATTTATCCTTTTGAATTTCTACATAGTGGGCTCGGGATTTAGCCATTTTGCAAACGAACTCCGAATCCAGATTTTCTTTTTCCAATATCTCTAAAATGATTTAAGAATAAGATCTGCAAATTTTCAGAATTTTTGGAGCTCATTTGGTATTTTTTCCCAAATTTTTCAATTTTGCCCTTTTGCCTCCAAAGGCCGGTTTTGCTCAAAACAAGTTCAATCTTCATATTTTCTTTTTCTGGGCCTCTTTCATATACTGAATTGGAGCTGGTCCGAAAATGCTCAATTTTTACGATCAAATTCCCTTTCGTTTTGATTTTTCCTCTTTTCAGTATCGGGAATTTTCTCGCTTTTTCGTTTTTCTCCAATCAGCTCTTTTCTCGAAATTACTTCAAACTGAGCCTTGGGTTATCCTTGTTTAACCATTCCTCATCAATTGGGGGCTTTATTTTTACCGAATCAGATTATTTCTGCAATTTTCTCAGTTTTACCAAAATCCACTAAAAATCCTAATTCTCGGTTTTCTTCCGATTGGACTTTTCCTTCAATTTTTCTTTCCAGTAGCTTCTCCATTACCCGCAGTCAGTGCTTATCTTTCATTTGGAACTTTCAATTTCGACCAATTTGATCGTTTAAGCATTTTCTCCCAAATTTCCTGAACTAGGGTTTCCCTTCTACTGAATCTTTGTAACCCAACTTTTGAACTCTATATCTTTCAATGTATACCCCGGATTATCAAAATTCTTTCAACATCTTTCAATTGAACTTCAAATGTTGATTTTGAAAGTGGGTTGACTTATTCAATAGTTGAATTTTCGGGGTTGACTTTTTTGGGGTTGACTTTTTCAAGTTTCACTTTTTATGCTTGCCTTCTTAGACTGAGTCTCGGAGTACCACTTGCAGGATGAGAAAAGCTTTTTTGCATTTTGAAACATCACTTTAGAAAGAAAACATACCTGATTTAGTGGTCCGGACAAAATTAGGTGTCTACAGCTGCCCCTCTTTGGCTATTGCTAAGAATCAAGAATTAGGCAAAGATAAACAAACACTAATTTTATCTGGTTAGTGAAATCACATGTGAAGAGGAGGGAAAGGGAGTTTTCTTTTTTTTTTTGCTTTGAAAAAGCTGTAAATAGAAAATTTTGTCCTTAAATTGAGTTCCCTGACTAATAAATGCTCGACCCGTCTTAAGGAGACGAGTTCGATTTGCAAGAGAAGCAATGACCTCGACGATGGTCTCAGGATCTTAACCTGTCTTGTTCTCAGCTGTGTTTAGAAATTTGGGCATTTCCTCCAGAAGCTTCGGCTATCACCACCAAAGACTTGCTCATTTTTAAAAAAAAAAAGTTAAACTCTTGATATCTCCATAGAGGCTTCAGCTATCACTACCGAAGACTTTCTCACTGTTTAAAATTTGTAAAATTCTGGGTATCTCCTCCAGAAGCTTCAGCTATCACTACCGAAGACTTTCTCACTATTTAAAATTTGTAAAATTCTGGGTATCTCTTCCTGAAGCTTCAACTATCACCACCGAAGACTTTCTCACTGTTTAAAATTTGTAAAATTTTGGGTATCTCCTCCAGAAACTTCAGCTGTCACTACCAAAGACTTGTTCATTTTAAAAAAGTAAAATTATGGGTTTGGCAGGTTGAAAATAAAAGAAAGTACCTCGACGGCGGTCTCAGGGCACGAATCATTTGAGAAGCAGAACGAGTTCTAATTTAAAACAAAATATCTCGGCAGTGGTCTCGGGACTTGACTCATTTGAGAAGCAGAACGAGTTTGATTATACCTGAAAGCTTTGAGAGAGGATGCAAGTGTCTTTGATGCAAATGTAAATGACTTGATTTGATGCAAATTTTCTTGATGCAGATTCAAATGACTTAGACTAATGCAAATGCTTCTGGATGTAGATGCAGATGTTGAATAAAATTTTGAGTATCTCCTCCAGAAGCTTTGGCTATCACCACCCAAAGACTTGCTCATTTTTAAAACTGTTAAACTCCAGATAACTCCTCCATAAGAAGATTTCTCATTTTCCAAAATTATAAAACCCTGGATATTTTCGCCAAAAGCTTCAGCTATCACCACCGAAGACTTGTTCACTTTAAAAAAATTTAAAAACTCTGGATATCTCCACAGAGGCTTCGACTATCACTACCAAAGACTTTCCATTTTCAAAAAAATTTAAAAACTCTGGATATCTCCATAAAGGTTGGCTATCACCACTGAAGACTTGCTCATTTAAAAAAAAAATCGTGTTGAAAATTATACCCAAAAGTTTTGAGAAAAGATGCAGATGCACATGTCTTTAACAAGGTGCTCATGCTTCATGGTGCAAATGTAAATGGCTTGCATTGATGCAAATGTAAATGGCTTGGATTGATGGAAATGCTTCATGATGCAGATGCAAATATCTTTGATTAATGCATATGCTTCTTGATGCAGATGCAAATGCTCTTAGATTGATACAACTACTTCGTGGAATGATGCAGATGCCCCGACTAATCATGTTCCCGTAAGTGGTCTATGAATAGTGTAACTGCAGTTACCACACAATAATGAAAATGCAATGGTTCTAGAAATGATGCAATTGCTTGAGATAACGCAAATGCGAATTCCATGAAGGATGTAAATGTAAAGGTAAAATGTAGATGCTTATGGAATAATGCCCATGCAAATACCCATGAATGATGCAAATGCTTGCCGACACTATGCAAATACAAAGCTCAACAAAAAGATGAGTGCTCATGAGTGATGCAAATGCCCCCGATCGTTTTTCTAGACTTTGGCTTAGCCTCTCAAATTCATTTTTCCTTTCAAATCAGAGTATATCTTCAATTCATTTTGGCTATTCTCTTTGCCCCAACAGTTTTCAAACTTTCATCAACAGAGGTCTGAAACGGGTTCTATTTTGTCTTCTCATATCTGGAAGTCAAGACCTATCCTAGTAGTTCTATACCTTTGGGCTAGAAAAAACCCTTTGTCTCTTGTCAACATCAAAAATGGGTATTTCAAAAAATATCTTTATTTGTTTTCTCATTTTGAAAACTTCTGAACAAAAAATATTAACCTCACAGTGTGTGATGTACAAATCTTTTGAAGATTGATGATCACTGTTAGAAATTTCTCTAAATGTCAATCTAGGTTTTTTTTTCAACTGGATTGGCAAGGCTTGGTATAACAAGATTCTGGCTTTGCCAGGGAAACTTCATAACAAAAATGTATACGTCTTCTAGGCTCACAATGGAACAGGTTTTATAAATCATGAATTCATTGAGAACCAAACAAATTCAACATTCTTTTGGTTTCCATATCAAGGCATTTTGACAAGCGTCAAGATTGGTCGGGATGTTTAAACTGGAAAGTTTAATTTTGGAGGAAAAAAGTTTTAGTTTTCGAAGACAATCCTCCGAATGAGAGTTGTCAATTTGGGAGGTTCAAGAATTCCTAGATGTTCCTCGATGACCACTTCTTCAAGGTGACCTTTTCTTTTGTGGTATCGGCACTATCATAGATGACATCGAAAATTCCCATTTTACACTAGATCGCCCGTGTTTGGGTTTTCGCCCTAGAGTCTCCTTCTTTCCTATTGTTTTTTTTTTTACCATGCACTTGAGAATTCTAAATTCTTCCTTAGTGAAATGAGAATTCGATGAGATGGGATGGGATAAAATCTGAGGAAAAACCCTCCAAGTTGAATATTCATGCTTGATCAAAATGGACTTTTAAAGCACGTAATGTAGGCCATGGTTCAGGGTTCAAAAAGGAAGGATAAATAGGCCCAAAATATGTGTTTGAGGGTAATCAAATCAAGGATCATTTCTTAAGGAGGATTTTCTTTGAAACATTTGTCCCTTTCGGACTTTTCATTCATTTTTTTGACTTTTGCTCTTTTTTCTTCCATGCTTTTGGCTTTCATTTGCCATACTTTTTCACACTTTTTCTTTTGTTTTGTTCTTGGCTTCCATTTTGCCATCTTTTCCTTTTCCTTTTTGTTTACTTCGATAGAGTGAGCCCGTATTAATTCGGGGCTCTATTTGCTTTTCATCTGTCTTTGAGCTAGGACTCATTTTTTCGTGATCTTTGAGAAGATCTTTCCTCGCATTTGCCTTCCAGTGTAGAAGGTGATCCTTGATCAAGGTTCCAAGAAGAAAGAATTCTTTTGGCTCAAAAGGGGTGACTATCGATAATTTCTTCTTGTGAAAGGGATATGAAAGATGGCCATTCATCATATCAGGCCCAAATATCCTCATTGAAAAGCAATCCCCAGGGGAATAGATAACCAGAGTTTCATTTTGCACTTTGGAATCATCCGAATTCTCATATGCATGATATCAGAAAATTTTCTTCTTCCTTTTTCTGTTTTTTTTTCATCGTTTGCCTCAATGATTCATGCGTTAATCCATCCTTATTCACCATGTATTCATCATTTCTAGATATGATGTCCCATTTTGATCAACCTTGGGAATTTGTATCAACGAGGAACATAGCAAGTCTAGGTCTATTTTGAAAAGGCTGAGTTTCAATCTTAAGTTTGTGAAGAGACAAGGAAAATATGACCCAAAAAATGAGTTTTCTTTGGGACATGGGATAATCTAGTTTAATCATTGTGCCCCAGGATGTCAATCATGAAGTGATGTTTAGGCAATTAGTGTTTTGTGGTTTGTTGGAAATGACATGAATGGTTTTGGCACAACCTTGACACACACCAAATTACCATGATCTAAATTCTTGAAAGAATGTCTCATTTGTTTGAATTTCAAAGAGTTCAAAATTTTTTCAAAAAGTTCGTTCCTTTGTTCTGTTGAGTGACCTTAATTGCCAGAATGATTACCACAACACTCATTAGCATCATACCAGCTCGGATAAGGGGACTTCAAAGGCTCTAATTACATGGGTGTCACAAGGTGATTCTGGATAAGTTGAGGTAGTAGCTCACTGTATGTCACAGGAATCGGGTCAACTTGATTTCTTTTTCGCTTTTTATACCCCTTTGATTATTCCCAAGGGTGTTAGATTGATAGACAGATGTAAATGCTGGCATGGTTGCAGACATTGGTTGGTAAGGATAAGCACCTTGAGAGACATTGTTCAGGGTAGAGTAAAATGACTAATACGAGAAGAATTGAAGAGGTGGGGCAAAGCCTTCCACGACTTGGGTATCTTCCTTTTTCTTTTCAGATGCCCCATTTCTCTCGGCATTGGATGTTTCTTCTCCTTCAAGTTTCCCATCCTTGATAGCATTCTCAATCATCTCCCCTGAAATTACCATGTCTGAAAAATTCTTCGTGGTGTTGCCGACAAGTATATCATAGTACAGGGCCTGCAGTGTATTCATAAAAGGACAGTGGTTTCCTTCTGAGTTAAGGGTGGTTGTACTTGGGCGGCCAGGCTCATCCACCGCTGCGCATATTCTTTGAAGCTCTCAGTAGCTCTTTTCTTCATATTTTGCAAGGTGAGACGATCAGGCGCCATGTCGGTCATATGCTTGTACTGGTTTAGAAAAGCCCTAGCTAGATCATTCCAAGAGCGAATCGGATCCTTGCTCAACTGACTATACCACCTAATTGCGGACCTGCTGAGGCAATCCTGAAAGCAGTGAATCAAAAGCTTATCATTATCTATATGACTCATCATCTTCTGGCAGAACATAGTGAAGTTGGCAGACGGATCGGTCGTCCCGTCATATTTCACAAAGTCAGGGATCTTGAACTTAGGAGGAATGACTAAATCGAGGACCAAACATTGTTCTTTCGCATCTAAACTCCCAAATACCTTTACTTTCTACTGCCCGGAGCCTTTCATCTAACAACTGATATTTCCCTTGGGAATATGCCAACTCAGCCTTATTCGACTCAACCATTTTCAATTTTGCTTGTTCAGCTGGATCATCTGAGTTTAGGACGTTGACGGGATTAACTATGTTCTGGCCATCCAACATCATGACCTCACTCTGACCCTTTTGTGCTTCTAACCCTTCTCTGAGGGCAAAGTTTTCAGTATATCCTTTTCCCTTGATTACGACAGACATCAGCTCTATCAATTTAGTCATCTAATCCTTAGATTCTGCTTGAGACTTTGCTAGCTATTCTCGCAATTCTTCCTGTACCTTTTCCATTCTTTCCATTCGGGCAACTTGTTCATTATCCATAGCACTAGCCTGTATTAAAAGGGTACTCAGTACTTCTTATACCTCTGATTTGAAATGGAAATTCTTTCAAAGACTTTTAAAGCCAAGCCAACTTCTGTTTTATTTCCCCAAATGTATGTCATGATGAAAAAATCATGAATGCAATTTGATGCACGTGAAGCCTAAACAATATGATGTATGGACATGTACAGTGGAAACATGCTGAATATATATGTAATAAATGCAATCACGATGCCAACATGCTGCCAACATGCTGCAAGCAAAGAATAAACAAATCAACGCATGGATATATGCAATGAATGACCATGTATATTTCAGCATATTTCCCTATGAATGACCGTATACACTATGAATGGAACACGATGTCAATTATGATGCATGTAAACAATGAATGATTGATACAGAGTATATACAAAGAAAATCATGCTGACCATGTGTTTCATGAGTGCGACCTAATGCTAACATGATGTATGTATGAATGTATGGGATGACAAATAATTGATCGGATGCAAAATGCAAAGGGGGAGATATCACGGAGAAAATAGGAATCGGATGAACTTAATCATCAACATATCATAAATTTGAAGCATAATTAATTCATTCCCATATCAACGTTCACAATAGTATAAATCATGTTTACAAAATTTGAGCAGTGGTTAAAACTGTCTTTACAAGCATTTCATTCTTCCTCGCATCCTAAGGCTATAAGAGCCGGATACTGAAAAAGTGAAATCCTACTACATCATATCAGACCGAAGTCCTTCTACATCATTGTCGTAGATCTCCCAATCCTAATTACCCTTTCCTAGTCCTCTATCAATCAGTGTTGTTGGATCCAACCACTTGGCATCTATAAGGGATTGTACTTTGTTCTTGAGTGCATTGCAGTGCTCAATGCTATACCCAACAGTTCCAAAGTGATAATCACATCTTGCATTCGGATTATAGCACTTGGGGTATAGTGGTGATAGGGGTTTCAACGGCACATAGGCAACCAGGTAATTTCGGTCCAACATTGGGAAAAGCTCTTGATAGCTGATTGGAAGGGGATCAAAATGCCTTAATGTCTTATCCTAGGGTTGTTTCTTAGTCACACAGAGCCTAGGAGTTGGGGCACTTGACGGTGGCACTAAGGTTCGAACCGGAGTGTTTACATGAGGAGATGGCGGAGTAACAAGGCAAGGGTATGGATTTGGACACGGGCCCTTTGGAGGTTGTACATAGCTCGAGGTTCCTATCCCAGATGCTGGATAAGGTGATTGATGAGGGAAAAAATATGAACTGCCAATTGGTGGTGGTGGAGTGGGATTCAGGGGTCCCGTAATGATCATCCTAGTGGACAATTGGGCCATAGTAGGGTGAGGATACTGGTTTAGACCTAGGACCAATTACAAGGACTGTTTGGGAATCGAGGTTTCTATCGTTGGTATCAGGCTCTCGGGTTTAATCATTTCCATTATTTTGTCCATAATTTTATCAGGGTTGCAACCTTTGTGGCATTGACAAATGCAGGATCCAGCAAGGATTGTATGTTCTGGACCTGATGGTTTTGGTTGATCCGAAGACAATGAAGAGTCCTGAGAAAGTTTCCTCTTACCCTTACCCATATCCTCAAACACTTTCATCAATTTGGCGAGTTGTTCCTTCACCTCCCGGATCTCATGTCCAAATTCTTCTTGATTTAGTTCCAAAGCACCCAATTGTTCCTCCGATTCTTTCCTCATATCTCGAACCCCTTTCATGCAAATGAAAATGTCATGAGATTAAGAATATAATTATGAATGTACATGCTCTATTTCTATATGCATGAATATACTGATGATTAATGCATGAGCATATATAGAGAAATTATGATGACTATGTATGCCATGGATGCAATCTAATGCCAAACATGATGCATTTAAAAAATGAATAAATTGATGCACAAGTATATACAAATAATGACCATGCATGTCATAAACGTATTCTACAATGAATGACTATGCATGCTATGACTGTAACATGATGTCAAAATGATACATGTAAAGAATAAATGAATTAACACAAAGGTATATACAAAGAAATCAATGATTACACGAAATTGGTGGGACCTAAATCTTGATTATTCAAAAATCCCATTATGTAAGATTT
Source organism: Fremontodendron californicum (assembly GCA_030761205.1). NCBI lineage: Eukaryota > Viridiplantae > Streptophyta > Magnoliopsida > Malvales > Malvaceae > Fremontodendron > Fremontodendron californicum. Next base: position 7,260,408 of record JAULJL010000007.1, on the reverse strand, counting down.
GCCTCCAAATTTAATCTATGATTTTTTTTAAACATGTTTTCTCTATGAAAAACCAAACATATTATTTTCAAAAGAATTTCGGGGTAGTGGATCCTACTATGGTACAATATCCAAATGTTCATGTAACACTACCGGTTTTATGAAATCATCAAATAAGATTATTATCACCATCTTTGTATTTTATGGATCCTACCGGTTTTACGAAATCATCCAAATGTTCATGTGCAAAAATGTTTTTTGAAATGTGCAAAAATGCAAAAATGTTTGAAAAAATGTTTGTATTTTCAATTTCAAAAAGTTGATGAAAATTTGCCCTAACAGTATCAACTCACTTAGACATCATGATGCCTTCAGGGCAGATTATCATACTTATTACGGGCGATGTACATTCATCGTTGCCCGATTTTCAAAAATAAACTTATTCGGAAAGTAGAATAAAAGGTAAAAGGATTGGAAATATTCCTCCACGTGTTCTTAACTTTGGGATATCTAATCGAAAATCCAGCATGGCTTCGCCTAGGTTTACTATATAAAGGTGAATCGGTTCTAAAAGCCCCGAATTGTTCCTCACTGTCGCCGATGAAGGCTAGTAAGGCACCCCGATAAAAGCGGGTTCAATTCGGTAGAGTCTATTTCCCTAGCCCATGCGGATTGTTAATCACGAAGGCTTAGATAATTTAGTACTCCGGAAGTGTTTCACTAGCCCATGCGGATTGTTAATCACGAAAGCTTAGTTACATTGCTCCCACCTAAAAGGATGGAACCCGGGTATAGGGCTCATGATATGCAAATGCACGTGTAGTGTGTGAGGAGAAATAACAAACCTTTCACCACCTATTCTACATCTCTTATTCTAAATGCTCTAGCAATTTATTAAAAGAACATTCAAGAATAGTGTAACGCATTAATCAACAAGCAATTGTAATATACAATCATTAAATAACTAGAAAACAATAATAAAATGCATGTGAATGAATATGAACATATTTAAAACATTTTATTATTTTCAAAATTCTCCTTAATTTAAAAAAATGTGAGAATTAAAATTAAATACCAATTAAACCCGACAAAACCGTGACTTTTGATAACACTCGACTAATTCTAGGCCTGACTCTCTAAGTGTCCCTAGTGGAGTCACCAAGCGGTCGCAACCTAAAAAAATAACAAGTCTCATCTCAAGACTTATTATGCGTTAAGCGTGACATTAAAAAAACTAAGGAAAAGTCGACTTAATTCCTCTTCAAAAAATGAAGGTTTTGAAAATGACCTTGAAAAAGACATGGAGTCGCCACCAATCCTTTTTAGCTAGGTGTGATCGGCAACCTATTAAAACTGGTTTTGTAAAACATTTTAAAATTAATTAAAATATTTTTTAAAACCAATTTCAAGTCTGCGTTTTAAACCAGAGAAATCAAAGAAACGGGTTCGGGACTCGGTTACGTATGGGGAAGGATTAGCACCCCCACAACGCCCGTATAAAACGGTACCTTATTAATTATGTGTTATCTCAAGTCTCGGTAAAAAAGTCGGTTTTTAATTTAGTATTTCAAGTTAATTCCCAATTTTAAAGAAAAATAATTCCATTTTTTAATTGAAAATGATCCGAATTTTATTAATTCAAAATTTTCCTATGTTTTTCGACCAACGTGGCAAAATATAGAAATTTTCATTATTTTGGAAAATTTTCCGAATCATTCTCGTTTTTAAAGAAGATATTCTGTCATTAATGATAATTGATGATATCCTCCCCAGCAAACCCGACAGAGAACTCATGAATTATTTTAATTCGGGAATATCTTTATTTTATTGAAAATCATTGTCTTATTTTAAAACATATTTTTTTTTAAAATATGAATACGAAAATGTGTGGCATAATAAAGATGACATGAAATAATCTAAATGAAATGATATAACCTAAGTGTCATAATATATTCTAGATGAAATGAATAACCTATGTGACATAATATATTCTAAATGAAATGAATAACCTATGTGACATAATATATTCTAAATGAAATGAATAACCTATGTGTGGCATAATATATTCTAAATGAAATGCAATATCCTAATTATCATGATATGTTCTAAATGAAATGAACTGATGTAAATGATATGATATTCTAAATGAAATAATCTAAATGACATAAAATGACATGAAACATAAAATAATGCTATCATGTTATATGCATGAAAATAAAAATAAAATAATAATGCATGAACATAGTATATGCTAAATAATGTGACAAAAATAAATAACTAAATAAAATGCATAGGATAGCATGTAATATTCAAAACCATACAACAAACAACATAACACCATAAAATAAATCAGAATAATAAAAATATCATAGAAATTATCATAACAAAAATTACATATTATATAATATAGATGAATATGAAAAATGCAATGCATGAAAGTGTATTTTTTTCTTTAATTAAGGAAATTCGTATATCTAAAAAGATATCCGGCTACCTTAGGAAAATATATCAAATTAAATTTTCTAAAACCAAAATACTTTTGATTGTTTGACAATTTTGAAAGAAACTTGAGTGAAGATTAAAACCCTAGCCAAACCCTTTAAAAATGGCTCTAATTTCCTAAGTTTAAAATCTCGGACTTGACCACCCTTAACCCGAGGTTTATAAAATCATTTTTAAAGTTTAAAAAGGCTTAGAAACTACCCTAAGATAGTAGCTAAAGTTTCTAACCAACCCCTTTTAAATGCCTTAGCCAAATTCAACAATTGTTTTTCTTTTGAATTCAAATATGTCTCTACTATCCAGTTTTAAAACACAATTTTTTAAACTATTTTTAAAAATTAAAAAAAAAAATCTAAAAACAATAGTGGAGACTCAACATGTAAAACTACAGGGGAAAAATTGGCTTAATTTTATGATTAAAGATGTCTTCCCAGAAAAATCGGAAAAGTCCGAGTACTGGGTGAAAAATTGTTTTGCCAAAACATATTTTTTTGCCTTTGATAAAATCATTTAAAAATCAAAGTAAAAATGTTGGAGACTCTCCTAAAGACCCACAAACAGTAGCTATCACTTTTAAAAAAGTTAGACAAAAATTGGCCAAAGTAAAAAAATTCACAAAGGTAGAATAATCAATTTGACAACTCTTTAATTTTTCACAAGGATGCTCAAGTGAGCATGATTTTGAGCCATTGATTGGCCTAAGTCATAAATCATGTGGCATGACATGAGATGCATGAACATACAGCCAATTGAATGCATGAAATGCATGATTTAAAACCTAAATGATGTGAGAAATGCATGGCAATACAAGATAACCTAATGCCTAGCATGAGTTTGCATGGCAATAAATGTAATCCTAACTTAAGTATGCATGAGATGCATGATAATGCAAATGAGACTTAGACCTAAAGTGACATGAAATGCATGGCAATACAAAGTGACCTAAGTCCTAAATAGCATAGCAAATGCATGGCAATATCAATATGATTCTAGACTTTATATGCATGAGAATATGTATGGCAATACCAATATGATTCTAGACCTTAAATGTCATGAGAATGTATGAAAATGTCATGAACAAATAGTGACCTATAAACCTAATACTAATGCATGAACAAACAACAACTAATACACAATTTCATGTCATAATAATGCAAAGCAACAACACCTAAACAAAATGAAAATGCACACACAAGGAAGAAACACATGCAAGGGCCGAATAGCTACCAAATAGACTAATGATATCCTATTTAGCCAATAACACAAACACATGGCAAACCGAATCAAAATACACAATGTTATGGCATGAAATGCAAACCTATCAACTAGACAAAATGAAAATGCACACACAAAACAAAATCATGTTGACTGAATAGCCCTCAAATCCCATAGTATGATCCTAGCTAAACAATAACACAAACACATGGAAGCTTTAAACTAGCAAACATGATAAACAATGCAAATATGCACAAAAATCCATCATGGCCGAATTAACAACATCAATATAGCATGGTATATATATGCATGAAGATCAATGGAAACATATTAAACAAGCAAACATGATAAAAATGCAAACATGCTCGAAAAAACCCATCATGGCCGAATGGATCAACATGAATCTAGAATGGTATTGTCACAAACACATAGCATGGTATATTATTAAACTACCACAATCAAGCTAACCTACCACAAATCAAGCTAATCTAACACAAATAAAACCTACCACAATAAATCTCAAGAACAAAATCCAAAAAAAAAAAATCATTTAGGAGAAAGAAAGCCATTCGGCCATTGTAGAAAAAACATTGAAAACATGTTGTTTTTCATATTTTCTTTGAAACGCAAAATAGTAGCTATTTAGAAACGAATTTATTTCATAAAATAAAAAAAATAAAAAAAAAACATATCACTAAAAAAAAAAAACAAGATCATGTCAATAAACTATGAAAAATAACTATGAAAGAGCATAGCTACCTTGCTCTAGCTTTCCAAATCAAGAAGAAACAAGCTAAAACCCTTCTCTTCTTCCTTCTTTTTTTCTACTCTATTTTCCTTTCTTTTTTCTCTCTTTTTTCCTTAGCTACTGCCTCTTTCCCGCCCTCTTCCTTGTGGAAAAACTGTTCACCCCCCTATTGGCCTTGGCCGAATGGCCCCTCAACCATAGGATAGATTGTGCATTTTTTCTCCTCTAATTTTGGCCCTTAGATTAGGATCTTTTGATGAAAAAATAAGAATACCTTCTTGCCAATTGATAGCAGCCCTTAAGATGTGTACTCAGCCCTTCTAATAACCTCAACCCTTAGATGAAATAAGGATACAATCCTATGCTCTCCCATACTTGGCCGAATGAACCTCTACCCTTGGATGAGTTGTGCTCATCTTTCTTCTTCCATTATTGGCCATTGGATGAGGGTTCTTTCATGACAAATAAAAATGTCATCCTGGCATTTAATCTTGGCCATTGAATGGTGCATTCAATTTTTCTACAAGGCACTTAAGCCATTAGATGAAGGGGGTACCATTTGCAAGGTACTAGTGGAAGCATTTTGAGCTTGATAGTGACTAAGGAGTTAAATTGATCAAGCTTCCTTCTTCTCCTCTATGCTAACTGACCAAGGGAGGAATTATCTCAGCAATTCCTTCATCTTTCATATTTTCTTAATTACAAATGGACCCCTTTTGATTTCTTCGATAAAGTAACCTTTTTGACCCCCGAACCTAAATAAATAGCAAACGGACTCCAAATTCAAATTTTCTTTTTTCAATACTTTCGAAATAATAAAAACTGAATTCTAGAAGTTTTCAAACTTTTTTGAGTCCATTTGCTATTTTTTAGGATTTATTTCCAAAATTGCCCCTTAATATACCAAACTTTTACCATTTTGTAAAAAAGCTCCGAATCCAGATTTTTCTTCACCAATCTCTTCCAAATAAATTCAAAGTGTGATTTGGAAGTTTTGGTAATTTTTGGAGCTCATTTGCTATTTTTCAGGATTTACCTGCTTGAACTTCTGCATAGTAGGCTTGGGATTTGGCCATTTTGTAAACGAGCTCCGAATCCAGGTTTTCTTTTAGCAATCTCTTCCAAATAATTTAAGAATGAGATCTGTAAATTTTTAGAATGTTTGGAACTCATTTGCTATTTTTTTGGGGATTTATCCTTTTGAATTTCTGCATAGTGGGCCCGGGATTTGGCCATTTTGCAAACGAACTCCGAATCCATATTTTTTTCCACCAATCTCTCTGGAATGATTTAAGAATGAGATCTACAAATTTTCAAAAATTTTGGAGCTCATTTGGTATTTTTTCCCAAAATTTCCAATTTTGCTTTAAAGCCCAATTTTGCTCAAAACAAGTTCGATTTTCAGATTTTCTTTTTCTGGGCCTTTGTCATATATTGAATTGGAGTTGATCCAAAAATTCCCAATTTTTACAATCAAATTCCCTTCCGTTTTGATTTTTTCTCTTTTCAATATCGGGAATTTTCTCGCTTTTTTGTTTTTCTCCAATCGGCTCTTTTCTCAGAATTACTTCAAACTAAGCCTTGGGCTATCCTTGTTTAACCATTCCTCATCAATTGGGGGCTTTATTTTTACCGAATTGTGCCATTTCTGCAATTTTTCCAATTTCACCAAAATCCACTAAAAACCCTAATTCTCGATTTTCTTCCGATTTGACTTTTCCTTCAATTTTTCTTTCAAGTAGCTTCTCCATTACCCATAGTCAGTGCTTATCTTTCATTTGGAACAGTCAATTCCGACCAATTTGATCGTTTAAGCACTTTTCCCCAAATTTCCCGAACTAGGGTTTCCCTTCTACTGAATCTTCGTAACCCAACTTCCGAACTCCATATCTTTCAATGTAGACCTCGGATTATCAAAATTCTTTCACCATCTTCAATTGAACTTCAAATCTTAATTCTTTCACCATCTTTCAATTGAACTTCAAATCTTGATTTTGAAAGTAGGTTGACTTTTTTAATAGTTGACTTTTTGGGGTTGACTTTTCACGTTTGACTTTTTATGCTTGCCTTCTTAGACTAAGTCTCTGAGTACCACCTGTAAGATGAGAAAAACCTTTTTGCATTTTGAGACATCACTTTAGGAAGAAAACATACCTTATTTAGTGGTCCAGACAAAATTAGGTGTCTACAGTAGCAATATCGAAAGTGTAGATTCATAAAATATTTTGAGCTAATTTCTTATTTACTTGTGGCTGAACAAAACAATGAGCTTTTGATGAAAAACCATCAATCTCGTCTTGCTGGGTCAACACCATTCCCTGAAGTGAATGTGGCATTTTCTCAAGGTCGTGGACGAGGCCGTGGGGGTAAAAGGGGTCATGGTAGAAAAATTATTGGACCTGTGATAATCATCATTCAAGTCTTGAAATCAAATATGCTAAATGGAATCAAAAGAAGTGAGTCAAAAATAAGGAAATTTCGAAAAAGAGTAATAAAGTGCAAAACAATAACAATATTTGCTATAGGTGTGGAACTAAAGGTCATTGGTCCCGAATATGTCGCACTCCAAAACATCTAGTTGATCTTTACAAAGCATCACTAAAGGAAAAAGAAAAAAAATGCTGAAGTAAATTTATATGAACCTGTTGATCTTACTTATGATAATGAATCTTCTTTAAATGTTGATTTTGATGTTTCTGATTTTTTCGAAGACCCTAATGGCAAAATTGATCATTTGATTGGGGATGGAAATGTCTATAAATGAGATATATTTATGTTTATTTTAAGGATTAACACATGTAAATTTTACTTATAATATAAATTATACTGTCTTGCATATTTCATGTTTATTATCTTTTTCCAATTCCTAAAAAAATTTTGTGTGTTTTTAATAGATAATGCAATATAAACTTGATAATATGGAGGATGACATATGTTTAGCGGATAGTGGTACAACTCACACAATTCTTCGTGATAAAAAAAAACTCTTGCAATTAACATTAGCTGAAATTAATGTTAATACAATATCTAGTTCTGCAAAATGTAATTGATGGCTCTCGAAGAGTCCACATTATACTCCCAAATGGAACAAAAGTATACATTCATGATGCGTTATTCTAGTAGGTTTCGAAGAAATCTACTAAGTTTCAAAGATATCCGTCGCGATGGGTATCATGTTGAAACAAAAAATGAGAGAGATGTGGAATATCTTTATATTACCTCTATAATTTCAAACTAGAAGTTCATATTAAAGAAACTTTCGAGTTTCTCATCTAGCTTATATTTCACAAACATAACGATGGTTGAATCAAAATTTATGCACCGGAAGTGCTCAGATCCTAAAACTTTATACTTTGGCATGATTGTCTTGGCCATCCAAGTTCAACCATGATGCGACGTATCATTGAAAATACACATGGACTCCATTAAAGGATCATAAAATCCTTTTGTTTGGTGATTATTTTTGTTCTTCTTGTGCTCAAGGTAAATTAATTGTTAGAAACTATAAAAAAAATTAATTGTTAGACCTTCTCCATCTAAATTATCTTCTGAGTCTCTTATTTTTCTACAAAGAATACAAAGAGATATTTGTGGTCCAATTCATCCATCTTGTGGAGAATTCTGGTATTTCATGATTTTAATTGATGCTTCCACACGATGATTACATGTTTGTTTGCTTTCAACTCGTAATACTGCTTTTGCTAAATTCCTTGCTCAAATTATAAAGTTAAGATCAAGTTTTTTTGACCATTCTATTAAGATAATTCGTTTAGATAATGCAGGTGAGTTTACTTCAAAAGCATTTTATGATTATTGCATGTCTATTGGAATTAATGTTGAACATTCCATTGCACATGTTCAAACTAAAAATGGTTTAGCATAATATTTCATTAAACGTTTACAATTGATAGCTAGACCTATGCTTATGAGATCAAAACTTCATATATTTGCATGGGGACATGCTATAGTACATGTTGCATCTTTAGTTCGTACTCTAAAAATCACAAATTTTCACCTTTACAACTTTTGTTTGGTCAACAACCAAATATCTCTCATCTTAGAATCTTTGGTTGTGCTGTATATTTTCCTATTGCACCCACTCAACGAACTAAGATGGGCCCCCAAAGACGTCTTGGAATTTACGTTGGTTTTGACTCTCCATCTATCATTAGATATATTGAACCTTTAACAGGCGATCTTTTTAGCAAGATTTTTAGATTCTTAATTTGATGAATCAGTTTTCCCATCATTAGGGGAAGAAAAAGGTAAAGAATCTAACAAAAAATTTGTTGGAATACACCAACATTGTCGAATCTTGACACACAAATCAATGTGAACTTGAAGTTAAAAAAATAATTCATTTGCAGAATGCTGCAAATCAATTGCCAGATATTTTTACAGACACTTAAAAGGTCACTAAATCACATGTACCGGCTGCAAATATTCCTGCACTTTTAATTGTCCCTGCAGGACATCTTGTGGGTATGGCAGCCAATGAATCTAAAATACGCCAGAAGCGTGATAGACCTTTTTGTGCAAAAGATTATGTTCCTCGAAAGAAAAAGGAAATGAAATCACTTGAAAATGACACTTTAGAAGATGTCAAAAATAATATAGATCAACAACCTCATATTTCTAGACAAGCAACCCCAGAAGTGGTTTCGGTAACGAAAAATTATGAGATCTCATTAGAATCTGGAAATATGTAGGGAAGAAATGAAGTTGTTGTTGATAATGTGTTTGCATATACAATTGCTTCTAATTTTGTCAATGATAATGAGCTTGAACCTCAAACTGTAGAAGAATGTCGACTTAGAAATGATTGGCCAAAATAGAAAGAAGCATTAAAGGTTGAGCTAGACTCATTAGCCAAACGTAAAGTATTTGGACTAGTAGTCCAGACACCTGAAGATGTCAAACCCGTTGGGTATAAATGGGTTTTTGTACGTAAAAGAAATAAGTTAAAGGAAATTACGAGATACAAGGCACGACTTGTAGCACAAGGTTTTTCACAAAAACCTGGTATAGATTATGAAGAGACATATTCTCCTGTTATAGATGCAATTACTTTTAGATTTTTGATTACTTTGGTAGTCTCTGAAGGACTTGACATACGTCTATGGACGTTGTGACAGTTTACTTATATGGGTCATTAGATAATGACATATACATGAAAATCCCAGAAGGATTTAAGATGCCTGAAACATATAATTCAAAACCTCGACAAAAGTACTATGTTAAACTACAAAGATCCTTGTAATGATTAAAGTAGTCTGGACGCATGTGGTACAATCATCTAAGTGAATATTTATTGAAATTTTGATATGAAAATAATGCCATTTGTATTTGTGTTTTCATCAAGAAAATAAATTTTGGATTTGCTATAGTCACAGTGTATGTTGATGACTTAAACATAGTAGGGACTCCAGAAGAGATCTCTATGACTGCTGAATACCTAAAAAAGGACTGCTGAATACCTAAATAAGGAATTTGAAATGAAAGATCTAAGGAAGACAAAATTTTGTCTTGGATTTCAAGATATCAAAATTTCAATAAATATTCACTTAGATGATTGTACCACATGCGTCCAGACTACTTTAATCCATACAAGGATCTTTATAGTTTTCATCAAGAAAATAAATTTTGGATTTGCTATAGTCGAAGTGTATGTTGATGACTTAAACATAGTAGGGAATCCAGAAAAGATCTCTATGACTGCTGACTACCTAAAGAAGGAATTTGAAATGAAAGATCTTGGGAAGAAAAAATTTTGTCTTGGATTTCAAGTTGAACATTTGACAAGTGGAATTCTTATTCATCAATCATCTTATATAGAAACAAATTTGAAACAATTTCATATGGATAAATCTTATCCACTAAGCTCTCCAATGGTTTTTCGTCTACTTGATGTTAAAAGAGATCTTTTTCGTCCACAAGAAGAAGATGAAGAAATTCTTAGTCTTGAAGTACCATATCTTAGTGCAATAGAAGCACTTTTGTATCTGGCAAATTGACTAGACTAGACATAGCTTTTGCAGTCAATTTACTTGCAAGGTTTAGTTCTGCACCAACATGAAACATTGGAACGGAGTGAAACATGTTTTTCGTTATCTTCGTGGCACAACTGACATGGGTTTGTTTTACCCAAATGGAATAAAATCAGAATTAATGGGATATGTTGATGCTAGATATCTTTATGATCCTCACAAAACTCGATCACAAACAGCTTATGACTTTGCATGTGGTAATACTGTTATCTCATGGCAGTCTGTATAACAAACAATCACCGCATGAAGCAAGTCGTGAGTGCGTGTAGTTAAGAACTATGATTCAACATATTAGAAGAGCATGTGGATTGTTCGTGGAAAATGACAAGCCAACAATATTGCATGAGGATAATGCTGCAAGCATTACACAAATCCAAGGTGGCTACATAAAAGGTGATAGAACTAAACATATTTCACCAAAGTTCTTTTACACACATGAGTTCTTAAAGAAAGGTGATGTTGATATTTGCAAAATTCTCTCAAGTGACAACCCAGCAAATCTATTCACAAAGGTATTGCCAACTTCAATTTTCAAGAAGCACGTACATAACATTGGAATGCGTCTGGTTAAGGATATTAAATAATAGGTTTTATGTTTGAGGGGAAGTAAGTTTTCTATAAATATTGTACTCTTTTTCGTTCGTTAATTTTTTCTCCCACTGGTTTTTCTTAGCAAGGTTTTAACGAGGCATATTCATAGTGAATAGTCATCCAAGGAGAAGTGTTATGCATGCATGTGAATGATGAATGCATGTGGTGGATGACTAGATTAGGATGAATGCATATGGTGAATGAATTAGATTAATTACTATGTACATAATAATTATGATGCATTGTATTCTCCTCCCCTATTCATTTTTGGAGCCTTATATAAGGATAGGTTTGCATCCAATAAGTAATATAGAAAAAAGCTTGGTGACATAACTAGTTCCTGAAGAACTAGATTTTGAAAGTTCATATTTCATCTATTTTGATCTCTCTTTATTTACTCTTTTTATTTATTTATAATACTCAAAACAAATTTATTTAGCAAATTAAATAGTTAAGTGACATTACATCGCAGTAATAGACAAAATTATGAAATATAGACATTTAAAAATTAGTGTTATATTCAATAAGGTTATGTTGACTACATATGTAGACAATGAATTACACTCTTCTTAGCATGTTATTGACTTTTAGCTTCCCTAAGGTTGGAAGTATTTCTTTGTCCACTCCAAAAATTGACAAATTGATTAGAAGTAGATTTGGTAACTTGTATATGTGTATCGTTTCTCGTATTTTTTTTGTCAATCGTATAAATATAAATATAACACAAATTATATATTAAATGTGTCAAAATCTTAAACACGAATACGATACGTGTATTAATCGTGTTTCAATGTATCATGTTTATTATACTATTTTTGTGTTTGTTAAACATACCATGTTCATGTTGTGTTTTGTATCGTGTCCAAAATTATCGAGTCTAAATTAAAAGTATATCGTGATAAAGTATAGAATATATGTCCAAGTAGAAAACTCAAACTTTACTATATAATTAAGAAATCTTCAAATTATACATGGACAAATTTGTTTTAGGAATTCTTGTAGAAATTAATTTATAATATATGAGTCTTCAATGAAGTGATGCTGCAAGCACTCTTTTTTTTAGAATTAGCTTTACTTTGTAAGAAAAATAAAGATAAAAAATGTTTAATTCAATAGTTAAATTACAAAATTAAAAAGTAATTATGAAATTTAAGTACTTAATTATTATATTAAGAGTTTTTCCAACTTTACTTTTTTTTTTACCACGCAATTATATAAAATTTTACGAATTTTAAATGCTGACTCCCTTTTACATAAATCATCATCAAAGTTATGATTATATACGTAAAAGGAAAATGTATTGAATATTTGATTTAATGGTAAAATTCTAGTTTTCTTTTATAAAAAAATTAATATTTTTTTGAACAATGATCTCCACATCTTGTTTTTTTATAAAGGAGGTCATATTTTGAGAATAGGTAAGGGATTATAAATATTAGAATTCGAGCTCCAGATCTGTTGGATACCACTAGGAACGAATTCAAAAATTTTATGTTTGGGGCCGAGATAAAAGGGATGAAATTATAAATTTTTGGGGGCCAGAATAAGTTTTTACCATTTCTTGAGTAAGACAATTTTTAAGGATGAAGGGAGCTTTGAGGAGTCGAGCGGGGGTCAAAGCCCTTGCCAGTCCTCTCTTGGATCCGCCTTTAGATACTATCTCTTAAAAATAATTGCATAAATCAATTGTGCTAAACTCAAATTCGTCTCTACATTCCTTTTTGTGATCATCATCCCCATCTTACGGCACATGGATAAATCATTTGATTAGCAAGCTAAGCACACAGTTGATTTGGTTTTATACATTATGTCAATGATGAAAAGATATATCAACTTCAAATAAAATATGAATTGAAAGACACTTTGCTAATTATTATTTTTTTCTCTTTAAAGATAATTTAAAAACTTTACCAATTGCTTCTACTATTCCCATTCAAGATTCCATTACAGAAAAGACACAAAAAAGAAAAGAAAAACATGGGCAACTTCCTTTCTTTCTTTTTTTTCAAGCTTGAAGAGATATTTCAAATCTTCTTTAAATTCTTAATCACCAATGTAAATATTTGGTGACACCCCACCAGCCAATATTAGCCAATAATAGGAATAGAAGTCAACTAGACGGAAATTCAAAAGCATATATAGGTTTGACTAATAATCGCTCTGATAGCTGCTTTGCTCTCCCTATTATTTTCACTTTATATAAAGCATTAATTATATGAACCGACAACCCTCTTATCAAAGGGTTTGGTGGAAATCCTCCCCATCTCCTTTTCTTTTACTTTCTCCTTTTTTTGACAACCACGATTTCAATACTTTCCTAGTTATGTAAGTTTGTGTATTTATATCATATTTTATATATTTTATATTAATTATATAAATATAATAAAAATTATTAAATATGTTAAATTTTAAATTTTAAATTTTAAATGTGATACATGTATTAAATATATTGTTTTAATCGTGTTAAAATATGTTGTATCGTTTTATTATATTACTTTTATATTTATTAAATATATTTTATTCGTAATATATTTTTATATCATATCCAAAATTATCACTTCTATTTTGTTGTTGTCTTTTTTCCTTTGCTAAACCCTCCCATTCCTTTTTTTTAACCTTTTGCTTGCTAAATACTAGTACTAACCTTTAAATTCTTTCCACTTTGAATCTCTTACCATCTTATCATAACAACCTTCGTGGCGAGACTATCATTTAATTAACAGAGATTAGGTGATCATTATGCCAAAAAAGCAACAACAACAAAAAAAACCAACTTCAAGGAAATTTTGACATTTGTTGTAGAAGTTTCAATTTTTTAAAGTCTAAATTTAAATAGATATATATATATATATATATTACAATTATTATGATGAAATAACTCTTAACATATACGAAATTAGTATACTATGAGAAGAAATTTTCAACAAACCAAATAAGTAGATGATGTTTGATAAACTAATGCCGAAAATTAAGTAGTGGATTTTTAAAAAATTTAAAGTTAACTAATTCATATAAAAAAAAAGATAACATAAAATTAGACTAATTAAATTAGTGAAACTTAATTTTTATAGTTTTTTTATTTTTTTTTAAATGCATTTTAACCCATTATGATAAGTCCTCTTAAGTTTTGAAACTTGGAGATATTGTTTTTCATGGTCAAAGAACATAAATCTTAGTTGCTTTTTTTTAAAGGAAGATAGATTGTGCTTTGTGAACGTTTGAATGGATAAACCCAACAGGAGAATCAGAAATAGAATAACTATTATAAAAAGACAAAGTTGGCTATTTAGTAAGTTGACAGTGCAAATGGAAGGGCTCAAATTTAGTAGACCTTAACAATCCACGAGAAACCAAAGGACAAAGTTTACTTACGAAAGCATGAACAAGACGAAGATGTCACTGATACAAGGAAAGACCAATTGTTGTGGCAGTAAAGACCTGTTTGATAGGAAGATGAATAAAGGCAAGCTTAAACAATCGTCCCACCTTGCGACCCGTCCCAAAGGTTTTCGTCGTTTGTGGATCATATACCTTGCGACCAAAAGAGGAAAAAAAATAATAATGAGACCAAGATCACATAATTGTTCGAAAAAATAAGTTTAGGGCTATAGTGGAGACACAATAGGTATGAGAAAGATTAAGATGTGATTCAGAAGCATGAACGATGTGACTGATATGCAATTTTTTATTATTTGTAGTATGGATAGGAGGAAGACATGGGGTGGACATTTTAGTTGATAAAATAGAAGAACTATGAGTCATATGGTTACAACGGGCAAAATCAAGGAGCCAAGAAGAATTACCTAAAGCAATAGATAGTGCAGTGAAAGAAGAGGAACTAGAAGAGATAACCTGTTTTAGAAGAGCCTCAAGATCATTAAAAGTGAGAGTAGTACTTCCATCAAAGGTAGCAGGGACAATAGATGAAGAAGATACATATGCAAAAAAAATTTGAAAACCTAAGATTTAGAGGAGGAGCTTCCCCTTTAGGTCTAGAAGGACGCACGAGACAATAATCAATAATATGCCCAGTCTCATGACAATATCAACATTCAATTATAGGACAATCAGGAAGGAAGTGGCCCTTTTGATGGCAATACTTGCAGAACATGGTCTCAAGGTTTTGGTATGATGAGTTTGAACTCTGGTATGATGGTTTTCCTCACTAATAGGATGACTTAGAGTGGATAGCAAGAGCAACATCGGTTTATGGAGTTTGGTCTAAGTCAAGATACATTTCCTAAAAAATTATCTCAATAATAACAGTATCGAGTAAAAGAAGTGACATTCGATATAGCAATTAAGTCATGACAGATTCACATTTTGGACGAATAGCCATGAGAACCTTAATTAGGTAAAGATAGTTACTAATTTTAGCCTGAGTCAACTGATCCCAAATAGGTTGGACTTTGGTTAAGAACACATTTACTAAAGGGCCAAGTCCTTGTTTTGGATTATGAAGAGTTTCCCATATCTAATAACAATGAGCTAGTCCAGAAGTTTTGTACCTGGTGACCAAAAAATCCCAGATCTCCTTTGTCGCATTAGATTTAGCAAACTGAATAAGAATATATGATAGTTTTTGCTATCCCAATCTTCCAAACAGTTTGCCAATTTGGCTACGGTCTTTTTTTTCTCATGCAAGTTTAACAATGTCCTCATTGGCAATACGCCAGAGTTTGCACCCAATTAGAAAACTTTTATGCTGCGGACCCATAATTTATAATTAGTTCCATTCAAAACAATAGTAATTGGCCTAAAGATGACATATTTCTCCATTTTCTAAGCAGAATTAGCAAAAACATAGGTTAAAAGTGAAATTAGGAGGTCGAAATTAGCAGGAAAGATGATTTTACAAAAATTTGATGTGGCACGTGATGATGTGGTAATGACACGTGGCAGGTTTGGACTAACGTGATAGGTGACACATGGTAGTTTTGGGCTGATGTGGCAAGATCAGGTCAAGCAGAAGGCTACCTGATGAAGCCTAGTTGTGAGCAGCCGAAATTTGGCAGAAACTTTGACTGATGCGTGGCGGCGTGTTGGTGCTCTGATCGGCATGTGGCAAATGGCATTGGAAAGGGCGAAGGTTACAGAGTAGTTTGATGTCAGTGATGTTGTTGTTTGGTGGTTGGAAAGAATTCGTGGATTTAATAGAATCCAAGAAGGTTGATCATAGAGTATGGTGGTTTTGAAGGTTTCCAAGAATTTGTGGTGATGTTTTTAAAAACCTGAAATCTAAAACGATAAACAGAGATTTCTAGGCAGCTTTTTTGACAAAAACTAAACAAAATATCTCTGATACCATATTAAAAATTTATTAGCTGGAAAAAAGTCTTATATCTATATAAGTAATTCTAAAGGACAGGATCACATCGTAATTACATCGATAAAATATGGTAATCATGTTTGTAGCAACCTAATTTTGTCCGGGTCAATCCCCAAGTCAAGCCTCGGATCACACTCGAGCCATCTCAAAAGTCAAACTCCGAGTCAAATAATTTTGAATTTGATTTTAAAATTTGATTTTGTCCTTTATCGTCAATCCAATTTCTTTAATCAAGTGTTGTAATCGTGATCAAGTACTCAGGTTTAAATTAACTGGGTCCAATAATTTTAGTTTTAATCGAGTTATTAATTGGATTTTCAAGTTTGTTGTAGGGTTACTTAATGTTGATTGGGCCAATTATTGGTTAAAATCAATTGAGCCCAATATGCAATTGGCCTGAACACTTGGTTGGGCCATGAGGCCCAAAACACACAGGCCATGTATCTGGGTCTACTGAGCAAACCAGCCAACAGGCCTTGGGCTACCCCCTTTATCCCTGCTACTTGGGCCTGCTCGGTAGCAAGCCACCCAGGCCTGTTGGCAGCCGCTCCTGCCCAACGCACCCTAGCAGCCAACACCAAACCTGCCAAAACCCTACCTGCACACGCCACTCTCACACTACAGCACACCACCACCCTACCTTCCACTGCCAGCCACCCTTACTCTTCCACCCTCCATATCCATTTCTTGAAGCCAACTCTCAAATCCTAGAAAATCTGGGATCTTCTGGGGAAGGCTCTACAAAAAAAACCAAAAAAAGAAAAGAAAAGGCAGCAAAAAAAAAAAAGAAACCCTCAGTGAGGCCCCTGCACCAAGCCTCGCCACCCCCCTCAAAATCGAAAACCAACACAAGCACACAAAAATAAACCGAAGCCCCACTTCTTTTTACTTCACCTGCGGTCACTCTTCACACCCCATAAACTACCTAACCGAAACCCATACTCTACACTAACCAAATCCTGATCTTAGCAACCAACAACACACAAAAACAAAAACTACAAAACAAAAAGCAAAAACAAGGGGTAGGTTCGACCATGTCGAGATTCAGGGAGTTCTAGGATTTTGTTGGAGGATACCAACTGTGAGAAGGTAGCATAGGGGTAAAGAGTACGGTTGAAGTTTGAAGACGATCCGACGACGGACGACGCCGTATCGGAAGGTTGAAGGCCGCAGATAAACTCCTAGATCTAGGCTTTTGAGGATAGTTTTAGGCAAAACTGAGGTCGGATTTGGAACGATGAGGCTAATAGGAAAAAATGGGTGAATTTTGGAGGTGATCGACCGTTGACAAGCGAAGGCCGACGACGGAGCACGGCGATCGACCGTCGGGATTTGGGATAGGGCTACCCGTTTTTGGGGATTTTTAGAAAGGGGAGAGGATTTTTCAGAAGAGAGAGGCTGGAGAGAGAGAGATAGAGAAAGGAAAAGTGAGAAAAAAATAAATAAATAGATTTTATAGGGCTGCCAAAACGCTGGGTCCGCGCGTGGACCGGAATCTGACCCGGGATCCGCGCGCCTGACCCGAATCTGGTGGCAGGGAAGAAGAAAAAAAGAAAGGAAAAAATAAAAGAAAAAGGGGAAAAGGGGAAAAGGGAAAAGAAAAGGAAAAAAAAAAGAAAGAGAAAGAAAGAAAGAAAGAAAGAAAGAAGAGAAGAGAAGAGAAGCCTACCAGCCCACCAGACTTGGGCTTGGGCCTTTCTTACTGTTTTCTTGGACTCAAGTGCAGCTCCTAATCTTGGGTCAAGTCCAAAAGTACTTTGGTATAATTTCTTTTATTTATGTTCTTTTATTTAATTATTTGTTCATTTATTTATCTCTGTTATTGTTTATTTAAATGCCTTTGTAATTTATTTCCAAAATTTTTACAAAGAAAAACACTGTTTTTTTTTAGGAAGATTTTAATATAAAAATTAAAAATAATAATAATAAGATAAGTAAGCCTTGAAATAAAAATGATTATTTGCTTTGGAAAAAAATCTCTAAAAGGAATTCTTTTCGGGATAAGTTAAAGTATTAATTTTTCCTTCAAGTATTTCGAGTAAAGATAATTAACGGGACATTACCAAAAGTATTTGGGTGTCTCAAAAAATATTTTTACGTAGATGTTTTTTTTTAAGTAATAATTATTTGAAATATGTATAAAATGAAAAGAATAAATTATGAAAATTTTTAATTCACATGCATTGCATTTTTTTTATATGATTGTTTGTATCATGTGCATTTACGCAAAAATAAAATGTGAATCTCCGACGACGGAATTCAAAGGATGTCATAGTAATGATTCCTAAGATATCCCGATGTGAAAGAATTTAATTAAATATCACCACAAGTAGTGGGAGTATTTGGCGATATTCTCAGTACGAAAAATTAGTTTTCATTTCGAAAATAAAAATGATCAAAATAATAAATAAATGAATATTTATTTGCTTAATATTTTGCAATGCTCGTGTTAAATTATATGCTTTGTATGTTTAATCGTATAATTATATATTTAATCACATGTCTTATATGCTTAACCAGGTGCATCACATGCTTAAATATTTACATCATATGCATTTAAATAAAAAGGGTGAATGGAAATTATCGACGACAAAATTCGAATGATGTCATAGTAATGATTCATAAGATATCACAAGGTGAGAGGATCTCATTAAATACCACCAAAAGTATTGAGAATATTTAATGAGTATTCTCGATAAAAGATTTACGTTCACTTTCATTTTCAAAAAAATAATAATAACAATTCCTCTATTATTAATAAACATGTTTTGGAAAATAAATAAAAAGAGAATTAATTTTAAATACCAACGTCGAGTCCATTAAATCGAGGTTTAGGATAACACACGATTAATTGGTATCGTTTTATTAACGGGCATCGTGGGGGTGCTAATATATTTCCCATGCATAACCGTAGTCCCGAACTCGTCATGATTTTTCTCTAGTTTTCAATCGCATACTTCAAAATGTCTTTTTAAAAGGTTTTAATTAATTTTAAAATTATTTTTTAAAGATACATTTTCTTAGATGGCCAATCACACCTAACCAAAAAATATTGATGATGACTCCCTGTTGTTTTAAAAATCGTCTAGCAGTCAAAAAACTGTTATGACAATGTTAATCCAAGATTACAATTAGAGGTAGCAAAATAAACCCGAAAATCTGCCCGAAAAAAACCCGAACCTTCCCAAACTCAATTTGACCAAAAAAACTCAAAGATCGAACTTGAGAAAACCTAAAACAGAGTGGTCAAAACCTAAAATGACTCGAGCCCGAAACGGTTTGAGCCCAAAATTACCTAAACCCTAAATGATCCAAACCTAAAACGATCCAAACCCGAGATCGACCCGATCATAACCCGAATTTAATACTAAAATAAGAATGATTGAATTGTAATTAAATATTTTTTCATTAAACAAAACTTTAATTCTAATCTCTTTTTTTTACTTTTTAATCAAAAGTTAAAATTTAATATATATATATATATGTTAAAATAATAATTTTATCATAAGAAATTAATTTTATTTTATACTTGTAACTTGTAATGATATTGAAAATATATGAGTATAAAACAATTTGAATTGTATAAAGAAATCACTAAAATCACTTCAAACATTTTTAAAAACTTAAGTTTATATCAATGTCAACAAACACACTTGAAACTTTTTTTAATAGTTATGATGAAATTTTATTTCGTACATATTGTACAAACAAATTTCATCTCGAAGATAAGACAGAGAAAATTTGGGGTCAAATAATAATTTTATTGATCATACATGAAAATTACAATTTTTGAGAATTCTTAAAGATAAAGAAAAACTTTTTATTCGTTTCTTCATAGGGAAACTTGATTCAAAGGTCTTTGGATGACTTGATCTTGAACTACCGAAATTCGTTTCAAGGGGCTTTGGATGACTTTATCTTGAAATTTTCTTCAAAGGTCTTGATGTTTTAATCTTGAATTAGATTTGTTTCAAGGGTCTTGGAGCCTTGATCTTGAAATTTGCTTCAAGGGTCTTTGAGACTTGATCTTGAATCAATAAAATTTGTTGTAAGGGTCTTTAGAAGACTTGATCTTAAATTTGCTTCAAGGGTCTTTGCCACTTGATATTGAATAAGATTTGCTTTAAGGGTCTTGGAGACTTGATCTTAAAATTTGCATCAAGGGTGTTTGATGACTTGATCTTGAATTATATATGCTTCAAGGTTCTTGGAGACTAGATCTTGAAATTTCTTCAAGGTTAAATTTGCTTCAAGGATCTCAGATACTTGATTTTGAAATTTGCTTTAAGGGTCTTGATGACTTGATCTTGAATTTTATTTCAAGGGTCTTGATATTTTGATCTTGAATTAAATTTTCTTCAAGGATCTTGGAGACTTGATCTTGAATTTTAATTCAAGAGTCTTGATACTTGGTCTTGAATTAAATTTGCTTCAAGGGTCTTGGAGACTTGATCTTGAATTTTACTTCAAGGGCCTTGATCTTAAATTAAATTTACTTCAAGGATTTTGAAGACTTGATCTTGAAATTTGGTCTCAATTTAGGGATTCTTGAAATTTGGGCCCAAAGCATGGATTCTTTGATTTTTAGACTTTGATCTTCAAATCTTCATTCTTGGATTTGTTTGTCAGAACTCTAGAGACTTTAATTATTAAGATCTTTTTATCCCAAATTATCTTCAGGTATTCTTTCTCAAATTGTGCTTCAAAAGTCTTGATGACTTGATCTTGAACACACAAGACTTGCTTCAAGTATCTTTAAGATTTGATCTTGAGCAAACATGATTTATCTTCTTTCTTGGATCAACACAAGATCGAAGAGCAACTTCTTGAAATTTCTTGAAACCCAAATGCGACGTTCTTCAAAATTTCTTCAATTCTTCAAAACTTGATTCTTGGAACTTTGGAGATGTTTGGTCTTCAAAATCTTTTTCTTCTCTTCAGGCTTGTGAATTGTATCTTAGAGGAATATCCTATTTATAGTGCTAACAAACTAAGCGAGATAGAGTTATAAAAGAATTTAAACTCTTTGCAAAGGAGTTCTAAAGGAACTTTAATTGGATGACCCATAAGTCCTTATAATTTGGTTGGCTAATATTTGAATTTATCTTGAAATTACTTTTATTTAATTAAAAGATAAATTGGTGGTCATGCATAATATAATTGAAAATTCCTTAATAAAAAAAAAATTCAATTCACATGTGGCAATTTGTAATTAGTCAAAAAATTCTCCTTCTATACAAATTATTTAATTTCTTGTTAAATTTGAAAATAACTTTTAAATTAATTCTTCCAGAACATCATTAGAACTTTCATTGAAAAGCTCTTAATTTGAATTAAATAATCCTTCTTATTCAACAAATTCTTATAATATAAATCATCAAAATAAGTTGATGTTTTAAAGTCTAAGTAACATAAGTTATTAAAATAAGTTGGTGTTTCAAATTCAAAAAAGGCAAGCAAATCAGGGGCGACTCCTCATATGAGCCTGAGAAGGCCTTGGCCGCCTCAAATTTTTTAATTTTTTTTAGTACTTATATATATTAATATTAAATAAAATAAAATTGATTAATTAGTTTTATTTATTTTATTTTATAATTTAAAAAAAAAAGTTGAAATCATATTACTATTTTTATTTTTGTACCCATCAATTATTGTTTACAAATCTTTAAAATTAAGTGACTTGTTATTAGTTTTAAATTAAAATCATGTGAATTTAATAAAAATAAAATTAATTTTTTGATTTTTAACAAAATTTTAAATCTTCAACCAAAGTATCAAATATGGGTTTTTTTTTTTTTTCCTTTCTAGCTTATTACAATTTTTTCTCTTCATATAATTTTTCACTTTTAATTTTACTCTAGATCTCTATCATATATTGTCATGCAATTTTGTTTCAAAAAATACATATTTCAAATTGGAAACCACTTTATAAAAGGTTAAGATAAAATCATAATTTCAAATTTTCAAGTTCATTCTTTAAATTTTTTTTTTTTTTTTGTCGATGAAAAATATATTGTTTAATGATGGGTTTATTTACTTTTTATTTCAATTTTAAATTGTCAAAAAAAAGTTCTCATAATTCATTGAAAGGCTGTATAATTAGTAATTTTACTATAAATAGTGCTACATGTACTCATCTAATTTCACACACTCACTTCTTATCTACTTATCTAGGGACTTAGGTGAAAAGTACTAAAACTTTTATGAGTTATAATAGATTTTTGAAAACTTATATACTATATGTGTGTGAAATGAGTACAACATCAGATGAATGTATATGATTTTTTCCTTTTACTATTAATTTGAAAGTCTTTCTATCTTTAAAATTTTAATGCTATCATAGTAATATTTTTATTTCATAATTTTAATTGGTTACTTTTTATTAATATATTATTTGCGTATGTATATATATATATATATATATATATATATATATATATATATATATATATCAGGGTAGTCGGTGTAAAACGAAACGGTACCAGTAGCGTACCGTTTCGATTTTTGTATCGGTCCGTACTGCCTTGTACCGGTCAGTACCGGCACATACCTGTTCTTACCGGTTGGTACAAGATTTTAATTTTGTTATTTTTTTAAAAAAATTCACTTATTTGATTATCTTAAATCAATTTATAATGTTTTTTTCTATCATGATCTTTTTTATTTTTTTTCATAATTACATTTAAAAATAAACATATTTATTAAATTAATCTATTGAACTTAATTAATAATAATTTACTATATATTTTTATATTTATTTTATTTATTTGATGTTTATTGGATATTAAATTTTTATAATTTAAATTTTATATTTACATATAAATATATATTTTATGTAGGTAATTGAGGTATATTTGCATATGTATATGATATATATTTTATAATGAAACTTAAAAATAGGTTATATATATATATATATATATGAAAAAATATTAAAATACCAATAAACCCGAAACGGTACGCCGAAACACACCGGTACCGATAAGTACCAGTACCAGAACAAAAATGGTATGCCCTTCGGTACGGTACTGACTACCTTGATATATATATATATATATTTGAATAAATCTAATATAAAGTATAATATTAACTGTCCCTCCAAAATCAAATGTCAAGATCTGTCACTGAAGCAAATTATGATATAAACGAGAATTCTCATATTATAAAGTCAAAAATATTTAAAATGCTTGGGTTAAATAGAATTTCATTTTTCCCATTAATAACTAAAAATAGATTCATTCAGTTTGCTTCATTTCATATAAATATTTTTATCAAAGTACAAAAATGACTTATTATATCCCATCAACATTTCCCTTAATTTTGAATAACCTATTATTTTTAGAAAATCATCTAAAAGAGATTTTTTTTTAGTATAAAATTAAAAATATCTAAAATTGTGTTTATTTTTATATATTTCATTGTTTTTAAATTTTAATGTAACGTTTTACTTATTTATTTTCTCTCATATATTTACATATGTGATATGCTTAAAAGTTGTTTAAAATAATATATTAAATGTCATACTATTAACTAATGAACTACAAGTCCACAATCTTACTACTAATTTTATATAAGAAAATGAAATAAATCAAAAACTTAATTAGTATGAGATCCAAAATAGGATGCTTACATTACTACTAATAGTTTGCTTTCCTTTCATGTCTAGACTTAATTAGTTTATTCATACTCCTTTTTTTTTATGTAATTTTTTTAATCACAACCTAATTAATTAATAAGATCATGATACTATCTTATATATTTAATTTGTTCGTTCGTGTGTTGTGTAATCATATTATGCCTAAATTTATCATGTCTACAAATTATCATGCCTAAAATTATCATGTTTACAAATTATTATGTCATCTCATCTTCATTTGTTATGTAATCTTATCGTGTCTAAAATTATCATGTCTACAAATTATTATGTCATCACATCTTCATTTGTCATTACTATTTAATATTCAAATGATAAATTATTTAAATATTTAGATATATACTATATATATCAAGTAATTTTTAATCATGATTTTTTAAAAAATTTAATTTTAAGTTAAGATTAAACAATTAGAAAAAATAATTGAGCAATTAACTAGTAATAGTATTTCTTTTTGACATTCTCTTTCTAGCTCTTAAACTTTAGTTTTATTTCTTTTTCAAATATAATCTTTTGCTCAAATGTACAATTACATTTATATGTATGAATAATATAAATCATAATGTATTTACATGTTGAATATTGAAGTTTATCGAATCAATTATTTTAAATATTAATATGATAATATATCATATTTTTTTATAATTAATTATTTAACAAATTAATTTTATATCTTTATATTAACAAATATTGATATTAATATACAAATATAATTAAAATATGTCATATTATATACAAACTCGTACTTAAAAAAACAATTGTAATTTATTTTCGAATTTGAACATTTAAATTATATAAAAATAATTATATCTAATATAAATAAAAAATAACGTAAAACACGAACCCTAGCTCAAACTCAAACCCATACCCGAGGTAATCATAATTCAATAATCCAAACTCAAAAAATCCTGAACCGAAAATGTCTTAAACCTGAAAAAGACGAATCAGATATGATCTAAACTTAAAATGATTCGACCTCAACAAAATCTGAACCTGATATAATTCAAATAAAAAAGGACTCGATTCGAACCGCCCAATTTCTACCTCTAATTACAATATCATAATACTTAATATTAAGCTTACTACGAATAATACATGAATCTTACGTTAACAATTTTAATAGTTTTTTACTTTGTCTATCTGTATCTCAGTGAGTATATACTTGGGGAGGCTCTTTCAGCAAATGGGCATTCCTTGAATCTCTTCTGTCATGGATCTGGAGACTGGTGTTTACCAAAACTATGTTAAGGTAAGATGGCTTTGTTTTGCAAATTTGTCTTGATTCCCCATTTTTTTACAGCAAAACCCATTTCTGTTTTTAAGTTTTGAAAGCTAATATTGAATGATCGAAAAGGAAAAATCATTTAAGGATTTAAAAGAGTGACATTGATTTTCGGGTTCTAATAGGATTGTTGGTTCTTTTATGTTGTTGTAGAAGGAATCATGGAGAACAGTATTGACTTTGGCATACCAAAGCCTCGGAGTTGTCTATGGGGATTTAAGCACTTCTCCTTTATATGTTTACAAAAGCACATTTGAGGAAGATATTCAACACTCTGAGACAAATGAAGAAATCTATGGGGTTTTGTCTTTTGTTTTCTGGACTCTCACTTTGGTGCCTTTGATCAAATATGTGTTTATAGTGCTTAGAGCTGATGATAATGGTGAAGGAGGGACTTTTGCCCTGTATTCATTGCTGTGTCGACACGCCCGAGTCAACTCACTGCCCAATTGCCAATTGGCTGATGAAGAGCTTATTGAGTACAAGAAGGATAGTATTGGTTTGGCACCAAAATCAAGTTTCGGTTCAAGTTTGAAATCCACTTTAGAGAAGCATAGGGTGTTGCAAAGGTTCTTGCTTGTTCTTGCTTTGGTTGGGACCTGTATGGTGATTGGTGACGGTATCCTCACACCAGCTATTTCAGGTAATTACGGGCTCGTTTCCTTGATTTCTTGTGGCAATTGTGTCATGAACCGGATTGAGTTGACTGATTGTTTGGGTTGTGCGTGCAGTTTTCTCTGCGGTGTCAGGGCTTGAGCTCTCCATGTCAAAAGAGCATCACAAATGTAAGATCCTTCACCCTTACACTTAACTGTAGCTTCTAAATATCTTCTCGGTGAGAACCAGAGAAGACAAATCATGGTTGAAAGTAAAAATTTTGCTCTATTAGTTCAGATTTTAGGGGAAATTTTCCGGGATTTTTCTAGATAAATAATCTATGATACAAATCGCTGTTAACGGAGTTTCTGATTTCAGCATAAAATGAAGTTCCTTTTAATTGCTTCAGTAATTCTTAAATTTTAGTATATGGTTGTCTAGGCTTTTCCAAGTTTCTATTATTTGTCTCTTGGCCTTGGGTTCTTCAACAACCTAATGATACCCCAAAACAAGTACTGTGTCGTGGAACCCATGGTTTTACCTTTCACCTCAAGTTGGTTGGACTTATCAATCAACATGCTAAACTGGGGCACGCACGGTTGCATAGTCTGCTCAAACGATCAGATTGAATTTCTTTAGTGATATTTCTGCTTGCCTACGCTGCTTTGAGTTGAAACTTTCTGTTTAGATCGAACTACTGGCCCACCTTGGGATATTGGATGTCTAAGCCTGTTTTACCTGTCAATATTCAGTTGTTAGGACTTAGGAGTGAAAACTGAGGCATCCAGTTTCTTAAAATGCTGTTACTTCATAAGTTACAGTTCCAAAAAGAAATGACCTACTTAATAATTCAAGTTTTCAAATAAGCCAACTTATCTAAAGATTGTACAATTTGAACCTATGTTACTCGGACTTGGGTGTGAGTCCGACACAGGTATGCTTGATTTATTCTAAGTTTTTCCATGCATTTGGAGGGTTCTTGGGGGATCATATCCCCATACCCATGTCCGAATATGCGTCGGACATGGGTGTTGGACACGGGTACGTCAAGAAAAATGAAGAGTCGGAGCAACATAGATTTGAACTCATTTGCTGCTCAGACCCTGGTTTTAGGTTGACGCTAAACAAGGATTCATGATCTTTGCAGTGTGGTTTTAGTTGCTGCCACTAATGTTTAGTTGTACAATTTTCTTTGTAGCCAAAGTATATTAATTGCACTTCAGATAAGCTATTACTGCACTCCTATGAACACCAGCATGACTAATGCTTCTGCTACAGCTTTGGTCTCATGTGTTAAGTGAGATAATGTTATATTCAAAGTAAGATATTATATTTGAAGGTGTCAGTGTTGATGCTTCTATTGGTGAAAGGGTGACCATTGCTCTTTTCAGCCTTGAAATGTTAAAAATAGAGACTAAATTGAAATGTTTTTGAAGTTGGTCTTGAGAGAAGTTTTGACCATGATTGTATTTTTACTCTATGTACTTGGCTTCCATATTAGTCATTCTTTATTTAATCCATGAGTCTTTATACCATCTCATTCTTTTTACTTGTCATCCATCTAGCATTATACTGCCTCTTATTAAGGTTCAACCTTTTTTGCAGATGTAGAGGTCCCAATCGCATGCATTATACTGATAGGCTTGTTTGCCCTTCAACATTATGGCACACACAGGGTTGGATTTTTGTTTGCACCTGTGGTTCTAATATGGCTTCTTTGCATCAGTGCCATTGGGACATATAATATCATTCACTGGAATCCTAATGTGTATCAAGCACTCTCTCCATATTACATGTACAAATTTTTGAGGAAAACACAGAGAGGAGGTTGGATGTCCCTGGGTGGAATTTTATTGTGTATAACAGGTAAGTGTGTGTGTGACTAGAGTGTGTCAGATGATATAATTGTTTTCTTTTTGCTGCCATTTTAAAATAAAGAGGCTGATTGTTAAGTTTGATTTACATTTTCATTTTTCAGGCTCAGAAGCTATGTTTGCTGATCTTGGACATTTTTCACAATTGTCAATAAAGGTATATATCATTGAAAGCTTAATTCATGGTTGAGAATTTCCTCTTTAAACTAAGTTGGCATGGTTAGAGTTGTGTTGTTGAGAAGAGCTGACTGTTTTGTCTGATGGACTTTTGAACAAATTTTTTGTTGCAAGTTGTTTGAACTGCTGAACTATGATTCTGGTTGACAATGTCATCTTAATTCCTTTTTTACTTTGTGGTGTGCTTTTGAACATTCAGGAGAAAACCACATATATTCTAGCAAACACATGCATGCATTTTAGTTTTCAACTGACAATTCTTAAAGCTTAAATAACGATATTCTTAGTAACTGAATACTTTTTGATGAAATTTTGGCATTGGAAACATTTATTGTCGCGCAAAAGAATTTCTTTTGACAGTTGCCATTTCTTATTCAGCATTGAATTATGCTGTGAATAACAGCTTTTATCTAATGGGAATTCCCATTTCTGCAGATTGCTTTCACCTCTTTGGTTTATCCATCCTTGATTCTTGCATACATGGGGCAAGCTGCCTATCTATCTCAGCATCATAATATCGAAAGTGATTACCAAGTTGGATTTTATGTATCTGTACCAGGTAGGTACCTTGAGTTGTTCTCCTTGAAGACTTTAAGATTTGGATGATAGGTGAGTTTTCTGCTAACTGGAAGTATCCAAATGTTATTGCTTCAGAGAAGTTAAGATGGCCAGTTCTGGTTATAGCCATACTTGCTGCAGTAGTGGGAAGCCAAGCTATCATAACTGGAACGTTCTCAATCATCAAACAGTGCTCTTCTCTTGGTTGCTTCCCAAGAGTCAAAATAGTCCACACATCATCCAAAATCCATGGTCAGATCTACATTCCAGAGATTAACTGGCTCCTGATGGTATTATGCTTGGCAGTTACTATCGGCTTTAGAGACACAAGGCGCATGGGTAATGCATCAGGTATGACAATGCTCCCCTGTATTGCTCTTACAACTCTTAACATAAATGTGTTCAATTGGTTGTACAAGTTGGGACTTGGAGGCATTTCTCTTAGCTTCATATTCTAGCCTGAACCATGTCTTTATATATGGAAAGTGGCAAACATATGGTATTTTTTAGGACCCAACTAAAATTGGGCTTAACTGGGAGATTGCTCCTGTTGAAATGCTATACTATTTTATATTATGACTATCAAGTCGTAGATTGCATTTTGTAGATACCAGTTATTCCTAAGCAATGGTTTGGTTCGAGTGAAAGAGAGATTTGATCACCATGAGGGATCAAGGGTTCTGATATATTAGCTTCATTTTCCAATAGATAAATTATTTTCTTTACATAATTTGTTTAGGCTTTTAAATTGTCTCATTCAGGAAACTTCTCGCACCAATTACTTGGCAGTGCTATTACATTTTTATTCATCTATGAAAAATATGCTGCAGGTGTATTTTGTTCTCAGATAATTAGTTACCTGTGGGTTAAAAAGCCTAACCCCTATCCAAACTCCATTAACCGCAAAAGTGCTAAGAAATGACAATAGTTGTGTGCATCTATACTTGTGCAATGTAGATAAGGATGTTTCTCATTTGCTGCCATACCTGTGGATTTGACATCATGGCATTGCCTAGTTAGGGGACTGAAAGAGGAATAGGAAACTGATCACTTCTACCTAAATCTCAGGAGATTCTATATGAACTGGTTTGATATATTAAAATTTGCCAGAAAGTTTGGCACAAAATAATTGGTGTTGTTTGAGCCTTGAGGCATATAAGACTGACATAAAGACTAGAGAGTCAGTTGCTTTTGTTTCTGCATTTATTATTTTATTTTGAGAAACCGTGTTACATATTTAATATCTTTCTTTCCTTGAAAAGATGTTCTAAATTTCAATATGAAACAGAAATTATATCCTCCTTTTGTCTCTTGAGTTTCTACTAGTAGTTTTGACGGTTCATTTTTCTTGTGGAACAGGTTTGGCTGTTATAACCGTGATGCTAGTCACTACTTGCCTAATGTCTTTGGTAATTGTGTTATGCTGGCAAAAGAGTGTGTTCTTTACAATAGGCTTTGTTTTCTTTTTTGGCACAATTGAAGCACTCTACTTCACTGCTTCCCTCATCAAGTTCCTTGAAGGGGCCTGGGTTCCAATTGCCCTTGCATTCGTCTTCCTGATAATCATGTGTGTTTGGCACTACGGCACACTGAAAAAATACGAGTTTGATGTTCAAAACAAGGTCTCCATCAACTGGTTACTTAGCTTGGGTCCCAGTCTAGGCATAGTACGGGTTCGTGGGATTGGACTTATACACACAGAGCTTGTATCTGGAATTCCTGCAGTCTTCTCCCACTTTGTCACTAATCTTCCAGCCTTCCATCAGGTCCTAGTCTTTCTTTGCATCAAATCTGTCCCTGTTCCTCATGTTAGACCTGAGGAGCGGTTTCTGGTGGGTCATATTGGCCCTAGGGAGTTCAGGCTCTATAGGTGCATTGTACGATACGGGTATCGTGATGTTCATAAAGATGACATGGAGTTTGAGAAAGATCTTGTTTGCAGCATTGCCGAGTTTATACGCTCAGGAAGTGTTGCTCCTGGCAGCATTAATGAAGATCATCTGGTGAAGGATGACGATAAAATGACAGTTGTTGGAACATGTTCTAGCCATACCGACGGGATTCAAATGAGTGAGGTTGATGCAGACAACATAGAGGCAGCTGGCCCATCAGAGTTGAAGGAGATACAATCACCACCTGTAACTAAACCAAGAAAAAGAGTACGGTTTATTGTACCGGAGAGCCCGCAGATAGACTCTGGTGCAAGGAAAGAGTTGCAGGGACTTATGGAAGCTAGGGAAGCTGGGATAGCTTACATACTAGGGCACTCATACGTGAAAGCCAAGCAAGGATCTAGCCTGATAAAAAAACTTGTGATTAACTTTGGGTATGAATTCTTGAGAAGAAACAGCCGACCGCCTGCCTATGCACTAAGCGTACCCCATGCATCTACTTTGGAGGTAGGGATGATATACCATGTTTAATCTCTTTTCTTTTTCCTTTTCCTTTTTTATGGGATACCATGTTTGTTTTGGTCGTATAGAAAATAGTATAATATGTTTCATGTACATGTTTATAATGCTGTGCAATAGATGGAAAGCCACCATGGTATTGGTTGGTGGTGAATGAAAGAGTTGATTTTGTTTTGGCGTAGGGCCGAGTCTTTTAACATCTTTTTTTCCTATTTGTTTCTGAAATATAGCAAGCCAATTTCCTATAGGCTGTAGCCATTATTTAACATCTCTAAATTCAGTACCGTATAATCCTTAGAATGGCTCTAAGTATAGGAGTTGTGATTTTTTAATGGATTTTCTCGAAAAAACCAAAAATAATATTCAAGCTTAAATCTTATGCCTCTAATAAGGTCCACACTCATAATTGAGTTATCATTTTTTGGTAAGAACTAGCCATTCTTGTACAAATATACTTTTAAAAAAAAAGGAAAAAAAAAATTAATATTTTAATAAATCAACAATTAGATTTAACAATGTTTTAATTTTTATAATGCATGTCCATTTATAAATATATATATATATTATTTTACAATATAAATTCAATAGTTGAATTTTTATACTATCAAAAAACATATATTTTTAATTAATTTAAAATTTTGTATGCATAATATATATAAATATATATATATATATATCATGAAAAACAGTAATGGGATCAACAAAATAAACATTGTATAAATAGATATGAAATGTGTAAAGCTCAACAAGTTTTACATCGATGTAAATAAGTTTTACAATTAACTATAAAAAATGTAAAATTAATTTGTTTAACACGGTAACCCGATACCTCCTTTATATATATTTAATCTTCTAATTTTTTGTAATGGATAAGAACAAATGCATCAGTTTAGTTCATAATTAATCATACATGTCATATGGGCTTCACTATTGTTACAAGAAATGAAATTCTTGCATTTTTAATAGTGTAAAAGTTTATATAAAAATATAGAAGATTCTCATTAATTTAAAAAAAAGATGGCAATTCAGAGTGCGGATTCAGATATTTGCAGATATCTGATCTATTTTTTGCAGATTTAGATATTGTGGATTCGAATAAAAGTTGGATTCAGATATTATAATTACTCATTCGAAGCGCATGCGGATATGAAACCTCAAATATCCATTATCTGAATCCGCATTACTTCTGCGGATTCGGATATCCGAATATGTTTATTTGTAAAACAAATAAATTTTTGCTAGAGACTTGAACTTTAGCTTGCAAAGTTAAGCACCAAAGACTTATCCAAATGAGCTAAGCTTGACTTTTGAAATAACATACTACTAAAATTATATTATATCAAGTATAATGAAATATAATAATAATAATTTAAAAATATTTTTTTAAATGAAATATAATAATAAATTAATTAATTATGTTAAATACCATTAAATTTAAAAAATACATGGTATTTTTATAAAATAATATTTGATGACTAAACCAGCTTAATTAGTTAAATCATTCTAATGATAATATTTATTTTATTTTTTACAAAATGACCTTGTAACGAAGTTATGTACTTATGTTAATTAAAATAAATATTAAAATATAATTTTTTTTCTAATACGACATAAATATTTATATATATATATATATTTTTTTAAGTATAAACCTTAAGAATCAAACTTTTATTAGCTTAAATTTTTTTTTTTACATAAATTACCCTTTCATCTTTTATTCTTTAATTTCATTGGACAATATAAAAGTAAATTTTGTCTAATGCGACATAAATATTTATTTATATATATGTTTTTAAGTATAAATATTAAGAATCAAACTTTTATTAGTTTGAATTATCCACACACAAAAAAAAAAAACTTTTATTAGCTTAAAAAATTATATATAAAATCTTCTTTCATCTTTTATTCTTAATTTCATTAGACAATATAAAAGTATAATTATAAAATAATTATAAAATTAAATTAGTTAATATATGTTAAATATTTATAAATTCTGAATATACATGATATTTTTAAATGTATAAACTTTAACAAATTATATACATATATATATATTTCTTTGAAATCCTTTACAAGACATGAATACGATTAAGGATGGCAACGAATCGAATAATTAAAACACGACATAAAAATAACACAAACACGACATGAATACACAAACGTCTCAAAATCTATATAACATGAATTATTAGTGTGTCATAATTTATATTAATATATAATACCTTAAACACAATTATGAAACGTTAAAGTAAACAATCATGAAACGATATGAATACACGGGTTGACAGGTCTAAATAAAATACACATATCATTTTTAATTACCTATTTTATGTACTTTATTCTAAATTGTATGAAAAAATATTGTATGCATTTCGTCTAATCGTGTTTCATGTCAACGTGTTTGACTTAATTCGGATCAAAATTTTGAACATAACCTTTTAGATCATGTTTGATTTGACTTTTAATTAATTTCTAATCTCCTGAACATGGTTTGATCCGGATCATGTACACTTTTAATTATCTCTATTATCCTGAATTTTACTTTTATTATCAAAGTTCGAATCTAATATTTTTTTTAATAATATAAAATTTTAAGTTCTATATGTTAAAACATGTTTTTCTTTGTTTAAAGTGTTGGATTCGAATTTCTCTATCCCTCGATCTAAAAAAATTATGATAATATTTTACAATTTTATTATGATAATATTTTTTTTTTGCATTTATGTAAAAAATTCATTTAAATTAAAATAATTAAAGTTGCAATATTGTATACCTAAACATTTAGCTTAGTCATTGATGCATTATACCATATTCAAAAAGCGAAATTCGAATTCCTCTTTTTCAAATAAAAAAATTGGCAGCCATTATTAATTATTATAAATTTCTCATGGTTCTTTGTTTAGTTGGTGCTTTAATTTTTTAATTTTCATTACTATTTTTTACTCCTTAAAAAAGTAAAATAGTTAAAAATAAAATCATAATTGAATTAAAATAAACAAAAATATTAAAATTTAAACCATCAATACACTACACCGTTTCAGTGGCTAAACATACAATTAACAAACCCTAAAAATCTAACCAGTAACCATTCTGTTAATTCTCTCTCGTTCTTTTTTATAAGCGGCGCAATTTAGTTCTCTCCATAAAAATCTAAAAATCTAACCAATAACCATCAATGTCTATTTGTTTTGTTGTTAATTATGAGTGACTTTGAATTTAAAATTATTATTAATTTTTAAAAAAAAAAATTGACTTACCGGATTCGGATTTTTTGCGGATTCGAATATCCGGCCAATAATTTTATTTAATTCGGATTCAGATAGGTAATATGCGGATTAATGCAGATAATAAACGGATTCGAATTTTAAAACAGATTTGCAAATTCGGATTCGAATTCGAATAATACAAAAAAATATAATATTTGATCCGCTGTCATCCTTAAAAAGAATCGTTTGCATGTCGAACGATTCATATAGTATCATAATCTCTAATATTACTTTAATTACAATTTATTACACTAACATCGTAATCATGTCGACATGATGTCGTAATCATACTATAATCCCTAAAATTATAGTTAACCACATCATACTCATTCTCCTATTGGTCCAAACATGCGCAAACAAAACAAAAGTCAAGCAATCTCCCGTAACAAGGTAAGATCAAAACCTTACCTCTTTTCAAAGGTATTTTCCCCATGCAACTAAGTTCCCAATGGACTCGTCCAGCACTATGACTACTCTCTTATTCATCGTACCAAAAGGAAGACCATAAATCTGTTCCCAAAAAGAACACCTTCTGGATTGATAAATCATCGAATTCTTTTAAGTATCAGCAAGGCTTTATTAAAAAGATTAAAATTGCCTCACAAGAACCTGATCCTTCTCCAACTCCAAAGAATCCTCAAATTGAAAAAACATATGTTTTTTCACCAACTTCTGTTACAAACAATCCTTTGCAAAGTTTCCAATTAATCTTAGTGCAGAACATTCTTCATAGCCTCTGCATTGACCATATATCTTCTTCAACAAAATCCTTCCAAGCAAACAACTTTGCCCTGCTGTTTTCAATGACAACATCAGTTAATTTGTTCATCCTCTGTAAGATACAACTTTGTCCAAAACTCTTCCATCTGCCATCACATAAAGATCATGTTCCAGATACTAGTAACATAGATAAAGCAAAGCAAAGGAATCTCTTTCTTTTTATATTAAAAAATAATTGAAATTGTTAATTTATTTTTAATAATTATATTATGCTAAATAATTAATTATTTATTAATTTCATCACATAGTAACTAGTCAGCGTCCATAGAAATAGAATTCATTCATTAAGAGTAAAAAAAAAAATCGATGCGATTTGGAACATTCTTGGCTAAAATGGGCCAATCGAATGGGTTTGGGATACGGAAGAAATGGGGCCCGCCTTTTACATTTTTCCGCCAATCCGTGGAATGAGGCGACCAGATAATCCTGGGCCCCACACATGGTTCGTAATTTTTATTTTAGAATTCTCTTCCCCCCCCCCCCAAAGGCCCCATGTTAGTCGACTCTTTCTCTTTTACTCTCACGTGCTAACCACGTGTGTGGGGCTAAGATAACCACGATTTCCATTCCAACATTGAGACGACGTGGACAGATAGTATGGGCCCCACTTTGTATTTAGGTCGTTGTGAGGAAACGAGGGAGTGTTACACGTGTTCCCATGTCCGTACAGATGGTGGGTGGGAGTTGGGACGAGGAAACGGAAAAGAACTGAGTTTTCGGTTTTGCATTTGGATAAAAAAAATTTAAAATTGGGATATTTTAAAATGTTAGTATTTATTATTGTTTTGTTTGGATAAATTTTTTGAAGAATAAAATTTAGGTTATTGAAATTTTATGAAAAAAAAAATAATTATAAAAAAATAATAATATTAAAAATAAATATATGTTATATGTATAAAAAATATACAATATGAATATCATTAAATTCGTAAAAATATATAGATATTATCAATAATATAAAAATTAAAAATATATATCATAATTAAATAAAATGATAATTTATTTTTTTAATTTTGTATTTTATAGTGGGTCATATTAAAGTAAAAAATTTTGAATTTTTTTTTTGAATAATCACATTTTTATATGGAATTTCAGAAGAAAAAAAATTAAGTGCTCAAATTCCCTTTTAAACTTTTTTATAAATTTTAAAATTTTCTCTTACTTTCATTCAAATAAATAAATTCATTTTTAAAATTTTTGATTGAAATCTCGGTTGCAAATTCTTCGTCAAAACACACCTAAAAAAAATGGAAACAAGGCTCTCTGTTGTTTGATGGAATTATGGTTATACTACTGCCGGCTGGAAATGCTTTGGTCGTCTCCACTCTCTGGCCGTTAACTACGTCGTTTTGTTAACAACAAACAAAAGGTCCAAAATTGAAGCAAAATGCTAAAGGATATTCCACAACAATCATAAAAACAGGTATAAGTTAGTGCCTTAATTAGTGGTTACTTTAGAAAATTTATTAATCTTTTTACTTTTTCCCAATGGAAAATCTTTTGACTCAACTCAACATATATTTTTTTAAATCGACTCAACAATTGTTATTTTATATATTATCACTAAAATTTTAAATTTTACAAACGAATTTAAAATATCATCACATGTTATTTATT
The DNA here is from genome assembly GCA_030761205.1 of Fremontodendron californicum. NCBI lineage: Eukaryota > Viridiplantae > Streptophyta > Magnoliopsida > Malvales > Malvaceae > Fremontodendron > Fremontodendron californicum. The sequence continues at coordinate 7,223,781 of JAULJL010000007.1, read as the reverse complement.
TGTTATTAGAATTTGTACACTCATTTTATGATGTTTTTAAAACAAAACTAAATAAATATTCACGTTTCGCTGCGAGTATGTTATCGAATTTGAATTGATATTTTATAATAAATTTAAAAATAAAAAAATAAGAAAAGTAAAGATAATTAAAAAAATAATCTCATCATTATACAACACCTGATATAAAATTGAAAATTATTTGAAATGATCAATTAGATTCGATAATTTCGGACATAACATAATTATATGATACGAATATAATATGAGAAAAATAATTAAAACAAGACACGACAGGAAAAATAAAATTAACATTACACAAATACACGAACGTGTTAAAATCTATATAAAATAAATTATTAACGTGTCAAGATTTATATAAAATACAATAACTTAAATACAATTATGACCAAAAAAATAATACGAACCCGATGATACGTGACACAAAATTTGGAGTCATTTAAATAGTGTCAATTAGACTTGACAATTTCGGAAACAACATTGTTATACGACACGAACAAAACAAGGGAAAATTTATTAAAACACGACACGAAAAATAACATAAACACGACACAAATAAACGAACTTGTCAAAATCTACATAAAATCAATTATTAACATGTAAAAATTTATATAAATTTATAATATTTTAAACACACGATAAAATAACAAAAACACGTTATGAACATTCATTTTTCTCTAATTTGAATTATTATGACAAATTATGTAAAATATGGGATGCATTGAGACACAACACGTACATACAAAAAATTTTCTAAATTGAATTACAATGACAAACTATGCAAAATATTTGGATGAATTAAAAATGACACGGATACAACATGAAAATAAATAATTAAAATACGACATGAAGGATAACGTGAATACAAAACAAATACACGAACGTCTCGAAATCTACATAAAATGAATTATTAACATGTATAAATTTATAATATTTTGAATACACGAAAAAACAACATGAACACAATTCGACTGTGTCAAAATCTACATTAAACGAATTATTAACTTGTAAAAATTATATAAATTTATAATACTTTGAACCTAAGAAAAAATAACACGAACACGAATACTTTGGATTGAGTAAGAATATTTGTAAGTCAGACTTGGGTAAGAATATTTATAATTCGGGCCGGCTCGGCCCGACCCAAATTACTATTCAACTATTAAAAAATATTTTTAATTTAAATTTAATTATAAAATATATATAGATATTAATATAATTTTTTTAAAATAATTTATAAATAGTAAAATGAGTTTACGAACCGATCCAAGCCAGACCCGTAATGGGCTTCGATAAAGAAAATTTTTTTCCCGAGCCGAGGCCCAGCCCGACCTAACCATGAGCACCACTATCCATAAGCAAATGTCAAATACCTATAAAATATCATAGCCTAAATACACAAAAAAATATTTAAAAAAATGATGAATGACATTGATGAGGTAGCAGTAAAACATGAATTCAATTTCCTCCGTCAAAACTTTATATTGATTTTAGGGATAGTTTTTAATTATTGTTATAGATTTGTTTTCTTTTAAGAAAAAAAGATAAAGTTATCTTATAAAAAGGTGGTAATTTAAAAAAAAAATGGATAACTTTTCTAAATAAACATGTGTTTTAAAAATAGTGAAATGATATATACATTATTAATTTTTTTTGTTATTTCTAAAATTTTCAAAAAAAATTAATTTTTTATTGAATTGTTGTCACGAAATGACATCAAACTCAGTTAGAAGTTTTATATATAACCAAATTATGAGACACTCACTTAAATGAAAAGAAAAGGAAAAGGAAAAGGGAAAAAAAAAATGAAATAAAAAAAGTTACATAGTTACAAGTACTGGTTTTTCAAATGGAGGAAAAATAGTCGGGTGGTTTTCTCACTCTTTTTCTAAATTAAATTATTAATATAATCTTATTAATATATATTATTTTTATTTTATAATTTGTTTTTTTTGGGTCAATTTTTCATCTAAATATAGATTTTGGTTCTTTTGTAAATTAAATTAGTGACATGAATTGCTATATGTGACTATTTTTTAATGGTATGGCACGTTACGTGGCACTTCTTTTTATTATTTTTTGCTTTACTTTATAAATATATAATTTTGTTTTTATTCTAAAAAGTAGGCAAGCAAAAATAACATGTAACTTGACACATCAATTAAAAATAATTATATTATAAATTTATTTGTGATTATTGATATGGAGATCAAAATTCACATTTAATAAAAGTTTATGTACCAAAATCATCGTAATAAAATAAAAGGGACAAATTCAGAATTTTGATAAGTACAAAGATCAAATTTGTAATTTATCCAAACATATGTAACCAAAACAAATTAACCAAACAAAAAAACACACTACAAAATAAAAGAGTTATATCACTTGCTTTTTCTAAATATTTGTATTATTTGACATTACATATAATTATTGAATATAAATTTAATAATTAGAATTAATTAATTTATGAGTAAATTAATTAATTTTTAAAATAAAATATTACTATCAAATCACTTGATTATTGTCATTGTAGACACCTAATTTTTTCTGGACCACTAAAACATGTATGTTTTCTTCCTAAATTAATGTTTTAGAATGTAAAAATACTTTTTTCATCTTGCAGGTGGTACTCAGAGACTTAGTCTAAGAAGTCGAGTATAAAAAGTCAAACTTAAAAAGTCAAGTACTGAAAAAGTCAACCCACTTTCAAAATCAAGATTTGAAGTTCAATTGAAAAATGGTGAAAGAATTTTGATAATCCGAGGTCTACATCGAAAGATATGGAGTTCGGAAGTTGGGTTACGGAGATTCAGTAGAAAGGAAACCTTAATTATGGAAATTTGGGAAAAAGTGCTTAAACGACCAAATTGGTCGAAATTGAAGGTTCCAAATGAAAGATAAGCACTGACTACGGGTAATGGAGAAGCTACTTGAAAGAAAAATTGAAAGAAAAGTCAATTCGGAAGAAAACCGAGAATTAGGGTTTTTGATGGATTCCGGTGAAATTTGGAAGAATTACAGAAATGGCCCGATTCGATAAGACTAAAGCCCCTAATTGATGAGGAGTGATTAAACAAGGATAGCCCAAGACTCAGTTTGAAAAAAATCTGAAAATCGGACTTGTTTTGAGCAAAATCGGGTTTCGGAGGCAGAAGGGCAAAATTGGAAAATTTGGGAAAAATAGCAAATGAACTCCAAAAATTCTGAAAATTTTCAGATCTCATTCTTAAATCATTTTGAAGAGATTGGCTAAAGAAAATCCGGATTCGGAGTTCGTTTGCAAAATGGCCAAATCCCGGGTCCTCTATGTAGAAATTCAAAAGGAAAAATCCCGGAAAAATATCAAATGAGCTCCAAAAATTCTGAAAATTTGCAGATCTCGTTCTTAAATTATTTAAAAGAGATTGGCAAAGAAAAATCTTGATTCGGAGTTCGTTTGCAAAATGGCCAAATCCTGAGCCCATTATACAGTAATTCAAGCAGATAAATCCTCCAAAAATACCAAATGAGTTCCAAAAATTATGAAAACTTTCAGATCATACTTTTAAACTATTTGGAAGAGATTGGTGAAGAAAAATCTGGATTTGGAGCTCGTTTAAAAAATGGTAAAGTTTGGGAGCACAAAAGGGCAATTTTGGAAGAAAAAATCCAAATAAATAGCAAATGGGCTCGAAAAATTTTGAAAACCTCCAGAATTCAATTTTTTAATATTTCAGAAGTATTAAAAAAAATTAATTTGAAGTCCGTTTGCTATTTATTTATGTTCGGGGGCTAAAAGGTTATTTTACCAAAGAAACTCAAAATGGCCTTTTCTTGTTTTAAAATTGAAGCATGGGCTGGAAGAAGAAGGGTCAACCGACCAAGGCCTATTGGTGGGTAGATATTTTTTGATTTTTAATCAAAAGGCCAACAATGAAGAGAAAGGTAGTTACTTTTTGTGATCAAGCCTTTGAATTTGCAACACATGGACCAATGGTTGGAGAGATATTCTATTTATGACATCATAATTCAAGGGCTGATCAGATCTGATCCAATGGTGAAATTGTACATAGAATGCATCTTGAAATGATAGCCATTCGATGAGATAAAAAAATAACCACCTAGCTTCTAGAATAATAGGCCATTCGGCCACTCTAGGGGGGAGGGGGTTCTCTCTTTCATTTTCACTCATTCATACTCTTGTTTGGCTGATTTTCTCTCCATTTTTGGAAGGCAAAAAGAAAATTTTAGAAAAGAAAAGAAAGTTAGAAGAGAAAAAGCTTGCAATATAGCTTCTAGAGGTTGCTTTAAGCACCATACTTTTGCACTTTCCTTGATTTTCTATTCTTGATTTGCTGTCTTGATTGCTATTTTGGTGAGTTTCTTTTGATTTTCCTTTCTAAAATAAGTGTTTTTAAGTTTCTCCTTTAAGTTCTTCTTTATACTTTCTTGGAAAAAGCTTTGAGAAATTTTTTTTTCATGATTTAGAGGGGTGGCCGAATGGCTTGCTGTTTTAGTGTAGTTGCTGTTTTGTTTTTTATTTCATGTTATTAGTCATATTTAACAAGTTTTGATACTTTAAATTTTCTTCAAATACATAAACATGAAGCTTGCTTTGATTTGGTTGCTTGCTTGTTTCCATTGTTGAGTTTATTATCTTGTTATCATGTTTATTTTACTTATCTTGCATTTTGATTTTCTGTTTTCAAAATGTTTAAGTTGTTTATGTTTTACATTTTGTTAATCCATGTGTTTGTGAAAATGCCTATTGGTTTTCATGCCTTTACTTTATATTTGCATGATTTAAGTATTCTTCTTTAGCTATACATGTTAGTTTGTTGAGTGTTTGTGAAAATGCCATGTCCATATGGACCATTCGGCTACCCCCTCTTTTAAGCTTTGTGTGTGCATTTTTGTTATACTAGTTGATAGATTTTCATTCCCATAATATGTTGTGTATTTTTAGTTTAAGTATGCTATATGTTTGTGTATTTGCCATGCATTTTTAGCTTTAGGTTATGCTTGCATTATCATGCATTTCATGCATTTTAGACCTAGGTTGCATTAAATGCCATGCAAGTTCATGTTAGGTCTAGGTCATTTTATTGATGCCATGCATTTTTCATTTCATTTAGGTTTTAAATCATGCATTTCATACATCATATTTGCTGTATTTTTATGCATTTCATGTCATTGCCACATGATTTATGACTTAGACCAATCAATGGTTCAAAGTCATGCTCATTTTGAGCATACTTGTGGAAAATTAAAGAGTTGTCAAATTGATTATTCTACCTTTGTGATTTTTTTTTACTTAGCCAATTTTTGTCTAACTTTTCAAAAGTGTTGGCTACTGTTTGTGAGTCTTTAGGAGAGTCTATAACATTTGTACTTTGATTTTTAAATGATTTTATCAAAGGCAAAAAAATGTGTTTTGGCAAAACAGTTTTTTCACCCAGTACTCGTACTTTCTCGATTTTTCTAGGCAGTCATCTTTAATTAGAAAATTAAGTTGCTTTTTTTCGATGTATTTTTACATGTCCTGAGTCTCCAGTATTTGTTTTAGATTTTTTTGAATTTTTACAAATAGGGTAAAAAATCGTGCTTTAAAACTAGACAGTAAAGACAGAATTGAATTTGAAGGAAAATCATTTTTCTATTTTGGTTAAGTTACTTAGAGGGGGCTGATTAGGAAGTTTAGCTATTGTCTTAGGGTAGTTTCTAATCCTTTTTAAACTCTAAAAATAATTTTTTAAATCTCGAGTTAAGGGTGGTCAAGTCCGAGATTTTAAACCTAGGAAATTAGAGCCATTTAAAAAGGGTTTAGCTAAGTTTTTATTTTTAATCTAAGCTTTTCAAAATTGTTTTCAAACAAATCACAAAGTATTTTGGTTTTAGAATATTTAATTTGATATATTTTTCTAAGTTAGCCGGATATCTTTTTAGATTTACAGATTTTCTTAATTAAAGAAAAAAATATATTCCCATACATTGCATTTTCCATATTCATGCATACTATATAATATGTGATTTTTGCTATGTTAATTTTCATGATGGTGTTAATATCTTTGATTTAAATTTTTGATATTATATTAATTGTTATATGGTTTTGAATATTTCATGATATCCTATGCTTTTTATTTAGTCATTTTTTTTGTCACATCATTTAGTATATATTATGTTCATGCATTATTGTTTTTATTTTTATTTTCATGCATATTGTATGCTAGCATTATTTTATGATTCATGTCATTTCATGTCATTTAGATTATATTCCATGTCATTTAGATTATATTCCATGTTATTTAGATTATATTTTTTAGAATATGCCATGTCATTTAAAATATGCCATATCATTTAATTTTGCCATGTAATCTAGATCATTTCATTTCATTTAGAACATATCATGATATTTAGGATATTGCATTTCATTTAGAATATGTTATGTCACTTAGGTTATATTCATTTCATCTAGAATATATTATGACACTTAGGTCATATCATTTCATTTAGATTATTTCATGTCATCTTTATTATGTCACACATTTTCATATTCATATATATATTTTTTAAAATATGTTTTAAAAAAAGACATTGATTTTCAATAAAATAAAGATATTCCCGAGTTAAAATAATTCATGAGTTCTCTGCCGGGTTTGCTGGGGAGGATATCATCAATTGTCATTAATAATGGAATATCTTCTTTAAAACGAGAATGATTCGAAAAATTTTCAAATAAATAAAAATTTCTATATTTTGCTACCTTTGTCGAAAAATATAGGAAAATTTTGAATTAATAAATTTTAAATTATTTTTAAATAAAAATGGAATTATTTTTCTTTAAATTGGAAATTAACTTGAAATACTAAATTTAAAATCGACTTTTTACCGAGACTTGAGATAACACATGATTAATAAGGTACCGATTTATACGGGCGTTGTGGGGGTGCTAATCCTTTCCCACACGTAACCGAGTCTCGAACCCGCTTCTTTGATTTCTCTGGTTTAAAACGCAAACTTGAAATTGGTTTTAAAAATATTTTAATTAATTTTAAAATATTTTATAAAATCGATTTTAATAGGTGGCCGATCACACCTAGCTAAAAAAGATTGGTGGCGACTCCATATCTTTTTCAAGATCATTTTCAAAACCTTCATTTTTTAAGAGGAATTAAGTCGACTTTTTCTCGATTTTTTTTAATGTCACGCTTAACGAATAATAAAATCTTGCGATAAGACTTTTTATTTTTTAGGTTGCCATAATCACATCAAGTTGAACAAAAGTCTTGAGATGAATAAATTTTCCAAAACAATTTTTTTAATTAAAAAGTTTGATTGCCATAAATTCAAACTCGATTACCAAATTATCTTGTAGCGTCACAATTTTTTATTACAATTTCAATGTCAAATTCGGCTTAAGAAATTACTAGAAATTCGCGCATCCGTGGATGGAACAAAAATATTAAGAATAATGTATTTTTAAAGAAAAGAAAAAGTAGATAAGGGTATTTTTTTTAGGAGTGGCTCCTCTTCGATTCATTTAATGGATTGGTGAGGTCAGTCCATACGAATCTTGATGAGATCTGTATATAATAATAATAATAATAATAATAATAAAGGATTGAGATGAAAACATACCATTTATTTTGGAGTTTTATGGTAATAGATTATAGATCTAATGGTTTCTTTTATTAAAAAACATACATACACTTGCTTGCTGCTTTTACAGCATCTTATTCTTACCAACCTTGATAAAAGCATCCAATCCAGTGAATTGTGAGCATCCATTCCGTGGCCAATGCACCTTTTTTTGCAATGCCTCGGGAAAACGCCAGATTTAATGTACAATGATGAGATAAGTTTTAAAGATCGGTATGAATTGGTCTCTCTAGTCCATTTTTTTAAATACAAAAAAGTGAACAATTTTTTTAAATTTATTAAATAAAAAAAAGATATGAATATTCTTACTTTATTATTTGATAATAAGATTTAATTTGGTTTTTTTAATTATCTTTATTGAATTGATGTCACTTAATTTATGACACTAACTTAATCAAAAAAATTTATATATAGTATTAAATATTGACACACACAATGTGGTTGAAAAATAATTAAAAAAAAAGATTATGTGATAAGCGAGTAGTTTTTACTCATAAATTAGATAATGGCACAGCTAGAATACGAGTGAAAAGAAAAAAATAAAAAATTATATGATGAGTAGATAGTTTTTTCAAAGAAGATAGGCTAAATATTCAATTTAGGATCAAAACTTTCACCAGCTAAATGAATCGAGATCAAACTTTTGATTTGAATCTAATAAGGGTTAAACGTTTTCGATTTATAACAATTAAGGACTTTTTAATGGGGTTAAACATTTTTTTAACGAAATTAAGCGATTGATTTACACTTACTGTTAAAATACCTAACGGTGACAGGTGTCAAATCAGATGCTTTAAAACATATATGACAAAATCAAATATTCTAAAATTAAAATTAAAATACCAAAAGCATTTAAAAAATTTGAAAAAAAAAAAAAACAACTTCGTACAATCTAAAAACAATCGGTTTATGTAATTCAGTTAAAAATTTCAAAAAAGTTTCATGAACTTCAAAATTTCTCAGCAGAAATAAAACAAAAAGTTTTATTTTTTTCAAACCAAATTCACATTACACCATAAAAAAATAAAGAAAACCCAAAATTTTTTTTTTTTCACTTTCTCAACAACCAAACACCAAATAATAAAGAATTCAATGCAACCTTCAATAGCTCAGACCTATTAATCTCTTCAATCTTATCTTTCATTTTGTCTTTCAATTCTTTAAACAAAACATTCAAAAACTTGATTATACATACCAAATTCCCATGCAATGGTTATTTTTTCATCCTAAAAAATAAAAACAAAACTCAAATCACTTGCTGCATTTCTCATTTTCTTTTTCACAACCTACTTTTTTTAGATCATTAACTAATTGCAATTTAATTTTTTTTAAATAATCTGAACATTGAAAAAGAAAACTAAAATCCTTTAAAAACCCAAAGATAAAAAATTATATATTTTTATAAATTTAAGCTAAAATCAATTAAAATACTTTTTAAATAATAAAAAAATATAAAAAAATCATTTACTAATTTAGAATTAGATAAAGATAAAATTTTGGTAATTTATACAAGAAAAAAAATTAAAATTATAACAAAATTATAACACCTGGCGACGACGCTTCATGTTTTGTAATATCTTTATTCATTTCTTAGAATCAACCTAAAATTTTTCAAAGACTTGAACCTTAAAAATGATTCTTTTTACAAATTAGGGTGATGGAGATGTGGTTTCAGTATCTAATTTAGAGAAAGAGACATAAAATTGAGGGATGGAGAGAGAGGGATAAGGGAAAATGAAAGAGATTTAGGGAAAGAGAAAGAGCAGGGATAGAGAGAGGATAAGGGAAAATGAAAGAGAAAAATTAGGTTTTGTTTAAAACACGAAGGGAAAAAAAAAACCCAGAGAAGTGAGGGATGTAGAGAGAGAGGATAAAGGAAAATAAAAGAAAAAAATAGGTTTTGTTCTGGAAACATGGAAAAAAAAAATTAATTGGGTTTAGACAAATGGTGACTTGCCACGTGTACATAAAATAATATATCAGTAACATATTTTTTAAATCACTCCCTTTAACGTTGCGTGTGTTTCAAATGCTTAACATTGTAAAAAAAAAATCCTTAATTGTTATAAATCGAAAACGTTTAATCTTTATTAGACTCAAATTAAAGGTTTGATCCCAATTCACTCAACTGATGAAAGTTTTGATCCTAAATTGAGTATTTAGCCAAGAAGATATGTGAGAAGTATGTACTTTTTTAAATTCATGTGAAACAAAATATATATTTTATAAATAAAAAGACATGTACCTATTTATATTTTATTTTTTTGATAATTTTTTTATTTAGTTGGTGTCATTTGACTTGTAATACCAAATTCAATCAAAATTGATATATGGATGAGAACATGAACTAGAGGTGGCAATGGAGCGAGGAGAAGACGTGGATTGCCTTATCCACGTCCACCCAGCTCTTCCATAAATGTTGAAAACCTCCGCCTCCATGAATGTTAGTTACATCCATAACCGTTTCATTATACTTTTTATTAATTATTTTTAATTAATATTATCATTTATTGATGAACATAGTTTTAGTATATACTAGAATATGACACACCCACCATGTGGGTGGAAAAAAATTATAAGTAAAAAATATAGATAGTTTTTATAGGTGAGTAGTTTTTTGAGATAGTGGATAGTTTTTTGCTTATTGGATAGTATTTTTTTTTAAATATATGTATATGAAATTTTAAAAGATAAAAATATCTTTTTTTATTTTTTTTATGTTATAATGATCTTTGATTTATTTTGTAATTTTACCAATTGAGTTGGTGTCACTTGACTCGTGACACCAACTCACCCACTCCCATTATATTAATATAATATTAATAATTCTTTAGTACATATAATATACATATATATTAAAAGTATACATATAAAATATCAGTATATATTATTTTAGGATACATATCTAATATATATTAAAAATATAAAATATTTTAAGAGATAAAATAATAATTTCAAAAAGTGGAATTGAGCAAACATTTACAAAAAATCTTGCTCTACCCCGTTTTCGTTTTTCAAAAAAAAAATCTTCGTATTCGAAATGGATCGATGCAAAATTCGTTAAACATATTGGATTTTGTCATTCTTACCATATACACCCATTTCAAAACAGATAGTTTAAAACACTTGTTACAGTTTGTTGGTGTTAGTTCTAAATTTGGTATAAAAAACATGTTATATTTTTAGTAGCTTTGGGTGTTATCCATTAACAATTAATTTGAATAATGTGTGTTTCACATAAACAAAATTATTAAAACATGTGATTCTTGTTGATATTTTTTTGTGTCGTGATGGTGCTCTTGAGGTCTTTGATGATCTGAAGTCCTGAAAAGTAGGAGAAATAGGTCAGAAGGCACTGGAGGTTGAGCTCAGGGACGCACTCCGATGGTTAAGTCAGTGTTTGGAGAAGGGAAAGGAATGTAGAGAAAGAGTAAGTAGTTTTAAGAGAGAGAAAAAGAGCTTAACCGTGAGTAGCCTTGAGAAGGGCTATATATAAGAAAGGTTGGGCGAGCTCGTGCTCGCCCTACGCTCCACGTGCTCGACTCTGATAGGTCGTCTGATGTAAGCGGCCTCGGAGGGCCTTGTCGAGGAGACGACTGCGTTTAATATCCGTTGTCTGCATACAGTAGCATTTAATGCCTCGTACTACCCCAGGTGCTCGCCCAGGTGACTAGAGACGTGACCTCTGGGAGAAGAAGAGACGCACACGTATCCTAAGGTTCTTGATGATCATTGGACTAGTTAGGTTGGGCTGTTTAGCTGGGCCTTGTGCTTGGCAGGCTGGGCCCACTCTTGGTGGGCCGAGTGAGTTCAACAATTGCCCCCTAGGCGAGGTGGAGGTTATAAAGTGACAACGGTGAGCCTGTGGATAAAAAGCTCCTCGTGTTGCAGGGGTTGTCTCGTGCTGGCGAAGTGTAAGAGGCTTTAATTTTTTTGGTAGATGTGTTTGGGCGAAAATGTCCTCTTCACTTGTTGCTGTCGTTTGGTTGGTAGGACACGACGTTTGACGTGCCTGTCTCTTAATGACAGCCTTAAAGGCTGGGCTCGCCATTCGAGGGACGGATATGTGTCGAACGCTATATGGTGCTTTGGGCGACCATCGGGGTTCCTTTTTGGCTATAAATAGGGGGTTCCAGGTCAGTTTTCTTTGTTGGTTTCTGCTATCGAAATGCTACCCGTTTTGCTATCGAGCATTCCCAGAGTTCCGATCTGCTTGCGTCGTTCTCCATTCTGTTGGTGGACTGCTCCGTTTTGCTTGTTCGTTGGTTCGATGAGGTTCATTCGAGTCCAGAGAGGTACTTGTTTTTTTACTTTTCTTTGATTTTTGTTTGATTTTTGTTTGTTGTTTGTGGTGGTTTGTGAGATGGGTTCGAGTGATAGTGGTGGCTCCGAGGTGCTAGACAGGATGGAGGGGCTGTCCTATGCCGGTGGTCGAAGCATCGACAAGGTCTATGATGATTTGGACCGTGAAATCGAGGAAGGGGCCAGGGTAGCAGCTGACGGTGGGGCTGGAAACAGTGGTGGGGATGGAGTTGGTGGTGGTGGTGCTTTAGGGGTAGATCAGACGTCTTCTGAGGGGGGTGAGGGGAGTGGGGGAAGTGAAGAGGTTGTTGGGGATTGTGGCGTGCAGTTTTTTTATGACATTCCTTGCACCATGACCGTCGACCAGGTTGGTGCCCTGATGCTAACTCGTGGTATCTTCATCCTCAATTACCGCTACGATTTCCACATACCCGCCCCTGGTCGTCGCCCAAGTCAGATTACGAAAGGTGGGAGGGATGTGATCTTCTTCGAGCACATGTTTAAAAGGGGGTTCCACCTTTCTCTTCATCCCTTCTTCACCACCTGTCTTGAGGGGTATGGTATTGCGGGAGCCCGGCTGACAGGGTCTTCTTGGCCAGTTATAGTGGCGTACTTCCTTCACTACAAGAAGATGGGCGTAGAGCCTTTATATGCCATCTTCTGTAACTTATACCTGTTGAAGGTGAAGCAGGACAAGTTTTGTTATCTCAGTCCTCGCCATCGAGTGCTCGTAGAGAATGCTCCTTGCAACAACCATATCAAGGTCGTAGTTTTTTGCGGTGAGGCTGAAGTTGGAGAAGCGTTGGGACTTTCTTGTCCGTTGGTGTGAGCCTCCTAAGGATCCGCAAAAAATATCCCTTGTCATGGATGATCTGGCGAAAGATCAATTCAATTTCAATATGCAAAATAGGATTAACTGGGAGGACGCCGTCACAGACCGTCGTATTTACAAGTTTTGTTTGGAGAATATTAGTCCGAACAGGGTGGCGACCAGGTTTGCTGATATGGTTCCTCTCTCGGAAGGTAAAAAGTGGCCCGTGGATGGTATTGATTATTACGCCGAGGTTTTTATGGGTATCATCAAGCTTGAGAAGAAGAGGAAACTGAGCAAAAAATCGGGCACCTCTCGTCGACGCAGGGCTGCTCCCTCCGGAGAGGCATGTGCTGCCTCTCTTGGCGAAGTGGTTCCTGAAGGGGTGGACGCCACAGATGAAGGTAATGATCTTGAGGCTTCCAGTTACAGGCTTGCTTTGGTGCCTTGGGTCCCTGAGCTTGCCCATTTTGCTTTAAACCCCACTGTGATAGAACTGCCACCCTCCCCCAGTTTGTCAGAGAACGCATGTGTCGATAGTTTAGGAGCTTGGACAGGACCGGTTGAAGTTATTATCTTGGATGATGACAGTGAGGGAGAGAGGGTGTTCTACATGGGGGATTCTATGAGCCCCGATAGCGAAGATAGTGCTTGGCGTGGTAGTTCTACTGTGGTGGCGTTGTTTCTTAATCTTTGGTGAGCCGATATAATTTGCGTGCCCTCGTCATTTGGGCTTTGATGAGTTCTCATTTTGATTGTTTTCTTCTGTTCAGGAATGTCGAGTGATGCCATTGCTGAGAAGATTCGCTAAGCGACGAAGAAAAATAAAGGTCCAAGTCAAAGCATGGGGCCTATTGCACCATCTATCCAGGATCCTTCCGCCAAGAAGCATAAGCGGGACAATTTGCCTATCGAACCTGCTTCAAAGAAGCTGAAGGTTGGTGAGGAGCCACAGAAAAAGAAGTTCGTCCCTTCCTTGCCTGTGAAGTAGGCGGGCCTTGGCGTGGCCACAGAGAAGGTGGGTCAAGGCTCCCAACAACCGTTGGTTGGAACGGGGCAAGAGGTCACCTCGATCGAAGTGGCTCTTCGAACTAAGAAGACCTCAGATCCTCCTAGAGGTGGTAAGACTTTGCAGCTCATACCAGCCTCACCGGGTAGGGATGGTTCTTCTTCCACCCGCGAGGACACTTTAGGGCGTTATGTGCGTTCTTCACCTTCACCTCAAGTTAGCGACCTCCAAGAGCACGTCGCGGGTCTCACTCGTATTTTGAGTATCAAAGCCGTATGCCCGTTGGGTCCTTGCTTGGCGATGTTGACTCGTGCGTCAGCTGGGCTCGCAGCCATCTCCCCTTCCAAGAGGTGAAGATTATTGAGAACTGTGGCCTTCGCGCTGTTCAACGCGGGGTTATTTCAGACATGGTGGACGTGCGCTCTATTTTTTAAGTTCTTTGGTGGTTGGTGTTTGTTGTCAGATTTCAATACGCAAGTGCACGATATCGCAAACAAGTAATAAAGTGGAAGTGGAGTGTCGTACCCACGAGAAATTGATATTAAATTTGTTAAATACTAAAATTAAAACAAATTACTATTATCCAAATAATTAATTAAAAGGTGTGTAAATTAAAACTAAATTAAAGAAAATAATAAACGAAGAAAGTAAATAAAAATTAGGTTTAAATCAATGGAGAAAAGCCTAGGATTACAACTTCCCTCAACACTTCACTTGGATGTCTTTTACCTTTTAATTTGATTAATGATCTTGGGTTGTTAATCTAGAGTTCTAATCTATTTATAAGCATCTGTCGATGGTCTTATAAAAATATCTCCCTTAACCAATTAACTATATATCTATAATAATTGAATTTAAGAGAAACTCATTAAGCTTAGACTCTAAAAGTGATTACACATGACATGTAAGTGTATGTCTACCCTACATGCAAATCAATTCATTCTAATAAATGAATATGAAACATGTGTTATGCAATCCATGTCTAACACTAAAATCTCTATGTCTAGTTGTATTCATGTTAATAAATCAGTTTAATTGGTGATCAAGCAATTAAAAGCATTGAGTACAAGAATGCATAAACAACTCAAATATCATTAAATCAAACTAGAGAGTAAAATAATCCAAACTATGTGTTGAGTTCCATTGCAATCCTAGAAACGAAATTTAGTTCATGCTTGACATTGAAAACAATGACCAAATGAGTTTCACCAACATCAAATTACAAGAAAATAAAAGAAGATTAAGGAAGAAGAAAAAAACTAAAGGTTTTCAGTTTTTCAGTCTTCTAGTCTCCAAAATTGTTCTTGGCTTCTTGCAAGATGGTGGTGGCTGTTCTCCTCTCGTTAAAACTAAAATAAAAATCGACTAATAAGCTAAAATAAAGCCTAAGGGTTCATATTTATAGAGCCTTGAGAGCCTGAAGAAGGGAAACTTAATGGCCAAGTAACTGCCTTCAGCTTGGACTTTTTATATATGAGTTGAGCTTTTCCTTCTAGCTTTAGGACTCTACAAAATTACAAAAGACATTAATTAATAACTACAATAAAACCTAAAATAAATAAATAAAACTAAATAAGAAATAAATAAAAATAACAAAAAATAGTAAATTAATAGTTTAAACTACAAGGACTTAGCTATTTTAAAAGCACAAAATAGGATTAAATAACTCTATTTTATAGAGTTATCAGTGTTGGTTGACCTTTCTAAAATGATTTGCTGTTTTCTTTCAGAATTTGGCCGCAACTGTGGCCATGTATAACCGGGTGGGGGAAGCGGACCGCCGACTTCGTGAAGTGGAGGCTGATCTCCAGCTCAAGGCTTCTAGTGCGAAGGTGCTGGAGATCCTTTTGAAGGCTGAGAATACCTCAACTAAGGCGGCTGAGGATAAGGCGGCCTCCGTAGAGCAGTCCTGTTTGGCCAAGGTGGTGGAGTCTGAGAAGCAGGTCATGCTTTTGCGCGATAAACTCACCAAGTCAGAGGACGGCGTTAAGTCTAGAGAGGCAGAAATCCAACAACTGAAACAGAATTTGGCTGGGAAGGACAAGGAGAAGGAGGCTGTTGTGTCCAAAGCTATAGAGGTCGCTGTTTTCAAGGCTGTGGAGGCTAAGAAAGAGAAGCATGCTCTCGAGCTGCAGAAGGCCTTGGAGGCCAAAGAGGCTGAGGTGGTCAAAGTGGCCCTTAGGATGGCCAATGAGTTTCGGGCGACCACCCTTACTGGGGTCCAACTATTTCACGGGCCCCTTGACTATAAAGGGATTGATTTTGGGGCCATTGAGAACCCTCCTGCGGATTTTGACCCTCTGTGCCCCAGAATGCCCTCGTTGGATAGCTTAAGGGTGGTTTATGAGATTGCTCCACGGTCTGACATTCCTGCCACGCCCCAGGTTGAAGGCGTCCTCTTTAATCAGCAGGAGGAGCTTTTACCCGTCACTATGCAAGTCGAGCTACCTCCGTCTGCTGCGCTCACGGAAAAGATTCGCGCAGCTGATGCCCTTATTCTAGATCTACCCGAAGATGGTGAAGTTAGAGACCCAGCTGTTGTAGCCGTGGGGAATTCTGTAACTGGGTTGGATAGTGGTCCTGTAGTCGAAGACCTTGTACATAGCAGTTAGGAATTTGTAATCTTTCTTTTTATCAATGAAGAACTTGCTTCGTTTTCCATTTCTTTATCTTCTTTGTGCGTATTGCTTGGTTTGTTTATAGGCTATTGGACTTGTTGCAGGTTGTTTACCTTGGTTGATCGTTTGCACATGTGCGAGGCATCCTTGGTGTTCGCAGATGGGGTATGGGCCAGTTAGAGGCCATTGGGCGTACAACATGGCATCTTATTGCGATCGCACATGGTAGACGCAAAGATGGATGGGCCAGTTGGAGGCCATTGGGCGTGCAACATGGCATCTTATTGCGAGTGCACATGGTGGACGCGAGGATGGATGGGCCAGTTAGAGGCCATTGGGCGTACAGCATGGCATCTTATTGCGAGCGCACATGGTGGACGCGATGATGGATGGACCAGTTGGAGGCCATTGGGCGTGCAGCATGGCGTCTTATTGCGAGCGCACATAGTGAACGCAATGGTGGATGGGCCAGTTAGAGGCCGTTGGTCGTGCAGTATGGCGTCTTATTGCGAGCGCACATGGTGGACGCGATGGTGGATGGACTAGTTAGAGGTCGTTGGACGTGAAGCATGGCGTCTTATTGCAAGCGCACATGGTAGACGCGATAGTGGATGGGCCAGTTAGAGGCCATTGGCGAGCATGGCGTCTTATTGCGAGCGCACATAGTGGACGCGAGGATGGATGGGCCAGTTGAAGGCCATTGGGTGTGCGGCATGGCATCTTATTGCGAGCGCACATGGTGGATGCGATGGTGGATGGGGCAGTTAGAGGCTGTTGGACGTGCAGCATGGCGTCTTATTACGAGCGTACATGGTGGACGCGATGGTGGATGGGCCAATTAGAGGCCGTGGATGTGTAGCATGGCGTCTTATTGCGAGCGCACATGGTGGACGCATTGGTGGGTAGACCAGTTGATGTAAACCCTAGGGGTTAAACCCTTTGAACCCACTAACAAATTGAAATACCTAACCCAGAAAAGCCAAGATTCAGGCAAAGAAAACTTAAACCCTTAAAAGCCTGTTTCAAAGAACCTAGATTAAGCATGTAATCTAAACCCTAAGAACTGTCGTTTCAAGAACCTAAGTTTGATAGGTTGAACGCCACAAAGAAGGAATTCTTTGATAAGTTCCTAAGTTCTTTCAAGAACTAAAAAGAGAAAACTCTCACTGAATAAAATCAGACTTAATTGATCAAAAGATAATTGATGTAGGCAGCTAAGACATATATTTATAGCCTCCCTACAATAACCCTAATCAGCTAACCTAATAATAAGTAAAATATGGGCTGAACATGCTCAAGCCCAATCCTAATTAAATTTAAAAGATGCCCAATAGTTTAGTGAGGGTAGTCTACACAACCTTATTAGACATGTTACACAAGTCAGGCCCAAAATCCTAAACTAAATAAAAACTTAACACAAGCCCAAATACTCATTTAATAGGCACCACATATTTTAATGAATTGATCCCCACCCTTGCCATGTCATTTAATGAACAAATCCACTTCATTAAGCCTTATGCTGCCACTTGTAAAACTTGGATCACATGGAACAAAGCTGGTTCCTCTTCATTCAAGCCCATCTTGAATGTCTTGGCCTTGCTTAAAAGACTTGTAGATTTTGCCCAAGTCCTTTCCTTGCATTGCTTCCTTGATTCGGCCCAAGTGGAATCCTTGTATTGCTTCTTGAAAACTTGGTCCATCTTGGATCCCATCATTCTCCCTTTCCTCGAAATGATTCGACCTCGAATCATCGCCTGCATTATAAGGAGAAAGATCAGAAACAATAAAAGTAGTAAAAATATTAGACTCACCTTGAAAATCCACTTTAGAAGCATTAGCATTAATGTTCTCAAGGATTTGGACAGCTTCTCTTTAAAGAAAGCTATGGAACGTCTATCTTGCAACAAAACCATCCTTATCCATGTCGTATCACATTCAATTTTAAAAGTCTTATTAAAGTTAGGTAATGCTAACACAAGTGTAGAACATAATCTTTCTCTAATAGTAGCAATTGCACATAGTTCCCTAAAACACAAATCATATTTATCATATGACATGTATAAATAAGAAAAATCAGTATTATTGACATATAAACCTTGCATGTATTCGAAACTAAGTATTTGAGCACTCTTAAAAGCATGAAATACATACCTCATTGGTAAAACATCAGAATCAATGTTCCCCTTACCTTGCTTGTAACAAGTAGCATAGGAAGTACATACCTTGCTTGTATCAATGTTAGGTAGTACAAAATCAAGTGAATGCTCAATCTCAATTGGATGCCCAATACCTTGTATGGAAGGCAACCCATTCGGCTTCCCCTTTGGAAATACATGCTTGAACACCTGCAATAAAGAAAAAGACAAACTAGGAAGAGGGTTGTTAGTTTGATCATTAGTAAAAACCTCACTCTCTTTTGCATAGAAACTCTTCTTTGTCTTTTCTTTTCTCTCTTGTGGCATCATTCTCTTTTTTTCAGCCACTTCTATTTTTTTCTCATGTGTTTCGGCCACACTCTCTCTTTTCTTTTCTCTCATGTTTCTTTCTTCTGTTTCGGCCTCACTCTTTCTTTTTTGCTCACTCTCATTTTTCAGCTTCAATTTCAATTGGTCCTCATAGACCTGTTTTGGAGTTAAAGGAACAAGCTTGATTGTTTTTCCATCCTTTACAAAGCTATACCTATTCCTAAACTCATCATGAATTACCCTCCTATTATACTGCCACGGCCTCCCCAACAAAATATGGCTAGTATGCATAGGTACTACATCACAAAGCACCTCATCACTATACCTCCCAATGGTAAAAGCTACCAAAACCTGCTTATTAACCTCTACCTCCCCACATTCAGTCAACCATTGCAACTTATAAGGTTTGGGATGTTCTAGTAAAGGTAAGCTCAACTTCTCAACTAGGATGGTACTAGCTATATTATTGCAACTTTTTCCATCAATAATCATACTACATACTCTGTCATTTACAAAACATCTAGTACGAAATATGTTCTCTCTCCGCTGCTCCATATCATCTATATTAAATTGCGTATTGAGAGAATACCTTGTAACAAGAGACTCACCTACCACGGGATCTTGTAGATTTCTATTCACTACCTCTTGTTGACCTATCCTATCTCTCATCTCCTCCAACACCAATTTTAAGCATTCAGATTCTTGTTGCATAGCACTCTCACTGAATAAAATCAGACTTAATTGATCAAAAGATAATTGATGTAGGCAGCTAAGACATATATTTATAGCCTCCCTACAATAACCCTAATCAGCTAACCTAATAATAAGTAAAATATGGGCTGAACATGCTCAAGCCCAATCCTAATTAAATTTAAAAGATGCCCAATAGTTTAGTGAGGGTAGTCTACACACCCTTATTGGACATGTTACACAAGTCAGGCCCAAAATCCTAAACTAAATAAAAACTTAACACAAGCCCAAATACTCATTTAATAGGCACCACATATTTTAATGAATTGATCCCCACCCTTGCCATGTCATTTAATGAACAAATCCACTTCATTAAGCCTTATGCCGCCACTTGTAAAACTTGGATCACATGGAACAAAGCTGGTTCCTCTTCATTCAAGCCCATCTTGAATGTCTTGGCCTTGCTTAAAAGACTTGTAGATTCTGCCCAAGTCCTTTCCTTGCATTGCTTCCTTGATTCGGCCCAAGTGGAATCCTTGTATTGCTTCTTGAAAACTTGGTCCATCTTGGATCCCATCACCAGTTAGAGGCCATTGGGCGAAGTGTTGGCTTTTTGTTATTTTTCCTACAAAAGTCAAGTTGTCTAATTTCTTGTGAAGGAAAATACAACTTATATGTAAGATTACATGAAATATTTCTTCAGGTGGATTGCATTCCACATGCTTGGTACAGAGCTTCCATCCATTTGTTCTAACGTGTAGGCTCCAAAACCAATCTTCTTTGTTACTTTGTAAAGGCCTTCCCAGTTCGGGGCCATCTTCCTCTGTTCGCCTGTGGGCCTACTGGCTTCGCAACTTCTAAGGACAAGGTCGCCTACTTGAAACTGTCTGCCTTTGACTTTCGAGTTGTAGTACAGGGCGACCTGATGTGACCTGGCTGCCTGTCTGACTTGTGCCCAGTCTCTGGTTTCTTCCAGGAGATTCAGATTTCTTCTAAGTACTTATTCGTTGGCGATGGAGTCGTAGTTGGCTGTTCTTAGAGAATTTGATGCCTATTTCTGCTGGTATTACAGCCTTTGTTCCATACATCAGGTTGAAGGGGGGTCTCGCCCGTGCCAGAGTGGGTCGTAGTCCTGATGGCCCAGAGTATTCCTGGCATTTCTTCCAACCATACCCCTTTGGCATTGTCAAGCTTTTTTTTCAAGCCTTAGAGGATTTTTTTGTTCATTGTCTCCACCTGTCCATTTGTTTGGGGGTGCTTGACCGAGTTATGTATGAGCAAGATTTTGAAGTTTTCACAAAAAAATTTCAACTTGCCCCCTAGGAACTATGCACCATTATCCGCCATGATGGTGTTGGGAACCCCGTATCTGCATACCATGGACTTCCACATGAAGTTCTCGATTACCCTTTTCGTGATGGTCGCCACAGCCTCTACTTCTACCCATTTGGTAAAGTATTGGCAGGATACAACCACGAACTTCTTTTGCCTTATGGCGATCGGGAAAGGTCCGAGGATGTCAATCCCCCACATTGCGAAAGGCCATGGGCTTGACAATTGATTGAGCAATTCCGCTGGTTGCCTTGGAACGGTGGAGAACTTCTGGCATTTGTCGCACTTCTTTACCATTTATGTGGCATCCTTCTTCATTGTTGGCCAGTAAAAACCCTATCTAAGTGCTTTCTGTGCCAAAGACCTGCCCCCCATGTGATTTCCACATACCCCTTCATGGATTTCCCAGAGGACATACTCAGCTTCTAAGCATCTCAACAAAGGTTCACTGAATGACTTCATGTTCAGACTTCATTGACAAGTTCTTCTAAAGAATTACCTGAGTTTTGAGGCGGTGGCTCAAAAAGATCTTGTTGTTGATCCCATGGTTGATTGAAGACAAATTGATTAGTGTAATTAGCATAAGGATCTACTTCTTGATAATCTCTCGAGTAGCCATAATGAGTATGATTCCACCATCCCTCATTGTAAGTGTTTGGGAAAGCATCATACTGTTGTCCTTGGAACCCTTGATGGCTTTGGTATTCTGCCACATCATAGGCTGCTTTAAAATTATCTTTTTGGTAGTATGGGCACCAATTGGTTGGATGATCCATCATGAAGCACACTCCACACTGCCTTGATTGTTGAATCTTACTTATGGCCACTTGTTGAACTATGGAGATGAGATTGTCTAGTTGGTTCTGAAGGTTCTGAAGTTTTGATGTAGCACCTGCCATCTCTTCTTGCTTGAAATTTGAAAACAAAAACCTGTATGTACAAGAAAAATAAAATTAATTACAACTAAAAATAAGAATAAACCAATAAACTAAGAAACTAGATAAAGCAATCCCCGGCAACGGCGCCAAAAACTTGATGCACTCAAAAGTGTGTATCTTATTTAACCTTGCACTTAAAAAAGAATCAATTGTAGAGTATAGTGATTAGCAAGGGTCGAGTCCTCAGGGATTGGGTTTTAGTTTATAAGTTAATAGTTTTAAACTTAAAAACAAGTAAACAAAAATAAAGGGGATTTTGAAATCAGATTTAAACTAAAGTTAACAATAAGAATGAGAAAACAAGTAATTAAGAAGAATCAAATATGAAAAATATGGTTAAGGTTTCATTCTCCACCACTAGACATCATTAAGAATCAATTTCATATCTATCAACATTAATTAGCTATCAAAGTTAACAACCGTAGATAACAACAAGCTCTGTTACCCCAATCTTTCCTTAGTTCGTTGTTAAATAGAACAAGCTCTCTATTTAATCTCTAACTATCAAACAACCTAGAATAAGCTCTCTAAGTTCAATTTAATAGCAGTTTTATGATGAGAAAGATAGGTTGATCTAAGCAACAAACACATAAGCTCGGATTGCTCAACTTAGGTTATGTTCCACTTTGCAATTATTGAAAACTTGACCATAATCATTAATCACAAATTGCCACTTATGAATAGGAAATCAAGACAATTACACGGATCAAGACTCCTAAATTAGCATTAGACAATTATCAAGATTTATCTAGTTGGCCACCTAAACAAATCAAAACATCATCATGAACAATTTTAATGGAAGAACATAAGCAACTTTGATAGAAAACAATGATAGATAAATTCTGAATATTAATTACATAACATGTTTAGGGCTTTGAAATCACCCTTAACCAAATAGAATTTTAGCCTAGCATAGGCATAGATAATATATACATAAAACTAAAAAGAAAATAAAAGAATGGAGAAGAAGAATAATGATGATCTTTGAGTCTCCTCAAAAGATGTCTAGTTTGTGGCTCAAAAGATGGTATTTATAGAGCTTTAAAACCCTGAGAATAAGTCCTTGCCGCACAAGTAAGCCTGGAGGTGCAAAAATCACGTTTTTGCCTTTTTTTCAGATTTGCGATTAGGGTTTTTCTGGCTACAGGGTTCTTTAGAGAGATCTTCTAGCGCCATTTTGGATGCCGATTTTTTATCCGATTTGGGCCCATAATATATCGTTGGAAAGATAATCAAGTCAACTTCAAAAGTAAAGAAGGAAGGTTCTTCAAATAAAGACTCTAACATCATGTTTTCCTTACAACAAGCTCCGGAGGTCAAATCTGCCTGATTGCTTTTCAACCAGAAATTGATATTTTTGACTCCCAAGTCTTCTTCCATTTTGTGATTATGATTTTGTAAGCTCTTTACCATCATTATTTACATCTTTTGACTTCATTCTCCTTATTGTACCTAAAATTCAAAAACATAATATAAGTAAACAAGATAAAGATTGAAAACATAACAAAAACTAAAGGTAGAAAGGCATAAAATGTATATTTTATGAGCTTATCAGGGTCGCCATCTGGGCCTCCATGGCAAAAACAGCGGCCTTTTCATTGGCGGATAGGTTTTCTGGGTCCTGGGGTCTCTCCTCAGAGCGTTGTCCCCTGGTTTGTCGGAGGGCTCTGCTGGCGGCTATTCGATGGCTGCCTCGATAAAACGAGGTGGCACTATTCTCTTCGTGGTTGTTGTGATTGCCCCATTGGTTTGGGCCAGGTTTCTGGTTAGGCTGTCGGGCTGTCTGCTGCTGCTCGACCAACTGTGCCTGAAGGGTTTGTATGTGGCTCATGAGCATCTGGTATGCGGGGTCGACATAGGGCAGCATGGACGGGTGAAAGGTAGTGTTAGGTGTTTGGATGGTGGGGTTGATTGTTGGTGGGGGTCCGGTGGCGGGATTCGGCGGTAGTGTGGCTGACGGGTTTGCTCTGGCAACTGGTGGGAGATCTGCTCCGGGGGCAAGGGAAATGCTAGTTTGTCCCACAGCGTTGAACTGAGTTTCCAAGGGGTTTGAGAGGGCTGCGTGGGTGGTTTGTTGGGTGGTTGGAGGTACATCTCACAACGGAGTTGTGAGGGTTGAGGACACTGGAGAGGGGGCTGTGAGTAAGTTCTGGTAATAAGGCTGGTGGTAGAAGGGTTGTTGGGACCAGAAGTTTGGCATAAAGGGTGGTTGGTAGCTGGTGCCAAGTCCCGGGAGGTTGGGAAAGTTTCGGGGGAGAGGGGAATGAAAACTGCCTGTGACCGGGGGTATGGAGGAGTTGGTGATGGGGGGGATGGTCCTCTGGTCCCCAAGTGAGGAAGCTGTTAGGATTGGTGGTGGCAAAGACATGGCTTGTCGTTTCCCACATACGGTGCCAAATGTTGATGTCTTTTTGTGTCGTGATAGTGCTCTTGAGGTCTTTGATGATCTGAGATCCTGAAAAGGAGGAGAAATAGGTTAGAGGGCATCGAAGGTTGGGCTCCGAGATGCACTCCGATGGTTAAGTCAGTGTTTGGAGAAGGGAGAGGAATGTAGAGAAAAAGTAAGTAGTTTTAAGAGAGAGAAAGAGAGCTAAACCTTGAGTAGCCTTGATGAGGGCTATATATAAGGGAGGCTGGGCGAGCTCGTGCTCGCCCTACGAGTTCCACGTGCTCGACTCTAATAGGTCGTCTGATGTAAGCGACCTCGGGGGGCCTTGGTGCTCGCCTAGATGACTAGAGACGTGACCTCTGGGAGAAGGGGAGGCGCACACGTGTCCTAAGTCTCTGTTCTTGATGATCGTTGGGCTCGTTAGGTTAGGCTGTTTTGCTGGGCCTTGTGCTTGGCGGACTGGGCCCACTCCTGATGGGCCGAGTGGATTCAACAATTCTCATGAATAATAAATGTCTGCACAATAATTTAAGAACATTTTAGAATTACTCAAAACATTTGTAATTATAGATGTTACTAGTAAATTTGGCATACAAAACATGTTAAAAACAATAAAAGCTTGGGCATTTATCAACATTGAATATTGAAAAATTGTCCAAATGGAGCTTCCCATTTTTACTTGTGAAAATTTTATTTTAACCAAAAAAAAAAATTAGCACGTGATGTTCATAAATAAATAAGATCAACCAATTATGTATAACCTAACCGTTTGTTATGGGTTTAAGTACCCACGTAGTCTCTGTACTGCAGTGAGAAGAGTAATTTAGTCCTTGTACTGTAAATGTGAGTAATTTAGTCTCTGTAGAATTGAAATAGGTGCAAATAAGTAAAATTGATACGGTATTAAGGAAAAACCGTTAAAATACTAACGTGAACTCGTAAAATCTAACAAATTTAGATATATTTTAAGTCATATTTTATTCCAAGTCATTAATTCTGTTAGATTTTACGAGTTCACGTCAGCATTTTAACGGTTTTTCATTAACACTGTTATCAATTTTACTTATTTGCACTTATTTCAATTGTACAGAGACTAAAATACTCTTTTCACTACAATACAGGGATTATGTGGGTACTTAAACTTTTGTTGTGTATACCACCTTTATATTTGAAAGAGAGGTTGGTTTACCCAACAGAAAACGACAAAATAGTAATCTTATCTTGTACCTTAAATAACGAGGATCTTAACATTTGATTTTTTAAGAGTCAATTAATATTACTATTATATGTATTTGAATTTATTTTTTTATAAAACGTATATATTTTATCATATTTGTTAATAAAAAATATATCTTTATGTATAGGCAATATATTAAAAAAAAAATTAGTAAGTTCACAAAATTATATGAATAAATGGAGACTTAGAGTCTTGTTGAGAAAGTTAAAATGTAAATTTAACTTTTGATAAATTTAAATAATTTTCATTTAACACTTATGATTAACCTCGAATTTTTAAGTAATAATGAGTGAGTACAATAAATAACAAATACCAATGTAATTTTAAGGTTTTTTTTTAAATTTGTAATACATAAAATTAGATAATAAAACTGCATAAAAAATAAATAAAATAAATAATTTTAATTTGCAAGTGTTAATTTAAATTTATTCAATATATATATATATTTATATATGTGTAGGTTTTCAAAAATTTTAAGGGATCAAGACCCTCTTAGACTCTTATTACCATCTGCCTATGTCTAAACTTTTATGGAAAGAAAATTTGTAAAACTATAAACCCGCAAGTGTATTATGTATAGAGGTGTTCATATGTCGGGATGAGTCAAAATTGATCTTAGAAAATTTTACTTTTGCTTGCCCAAATTGAGTCCAGATTGCCCGAGCCCAAAATCATATTTCATTATTTAAAAATATTTAAAAAATTATATTAATATTTATATATTTTATAATTAAATTTAAATGAATATTAATTCGAGCCTAATCAAACTGACCCAAATTACAAAAAGTTATGTCCAGACTAATTATGTATAAATGTACACAAATCGGATTGGTTCTGATTAACATTTATAAAATCTTGCTTAAAGTCTTTAAGTTTGTTTTTAAATTTGTTATTAATATATTTTAAAAAATTATATTAATATATTTTAAAATTAAATAAAATAATTATTAAATAATAAAATACTCACGAATTGGGTAAAACTAGAAAAATCTTTTCTAATTCTTGTATGGACAACCTAACTTATTAACAACTCTAATAAAATGAAATGATTATTATTTTTTCTGAATAATGTTATTTTGTTTGAATTTTAATTATACAAATATTTTGTTTTTACAAATAATAAATGATTAAACTTGAATATTTAACTTAATATTTGGTATATATATTTACTCGAAAAACAGAGTTTTGAAATAAAAATGAAAAAGTGGGGTTATAATAAACTAAGATAGCATTCGAAAAATGGTTCGTAAACAGTTCGATTTTTGTTTACTTATCAGTTAAATAAACGATTATGAATAAGATTTTAAGGTTTAGTTATTAAACGAATCGAACTCGAACAAAGCATGTTAAGTTCATTTATATTCACGAACAAACTCATTTATTTATCCTTTAAAACTCATTTATTAGATCGTTTAAAACTCGCTTATATGTATGATATGATTAATAATAATATTATTATGAGTATTTTATTTATTTATAATATAATTAATAATATTTGTGTTTTATTATTTTATATTTAATAATAACTTCAAATTTAATAATATTTATATTTAATAATAACTAAAATTTAATAATATTTGTATTATTTTATATTTAATAAAAACTTAAATTTGACTCATTTGTTTATTTATTGTTCATGAATAAATTTTTAATTGTTCGTGAACTTATTTGGTTATATGTTATGAACATATTCGTTTAATATTTGCGAACAAATTTATTTAAACGAATTGAGTTCGAACACATTTAATTTTAAACAGACTGAACTCAAACACAATTTTAAAAATGTTTTAACAAACACTAACTGAATACAAAATAAATTCAAAATTAAACGAACGAATACAAATAAAAATGGATTTATTCAAAATCGTTTCATTTACATCCTATGAAAAAGTAGTGGTAAGATAATTGAACTGTTGAACACTCCAACTCCATAGTATTTATTTTTTTTTTACTTCATATTTTAGAACATTTATAATTAACTAAATGGGCTAAAGCCGCTAAAGAGCAGAAAATATATTGTGGGAGCCAACAATATTTGGTAAATAAGCAGGAAAGTAGAAACACGAGAGCCAAGATACGGTAAATAAGCTAATTTAGTATTACTGTTAAAAAAATTTATGTTAGAAAAAGTTTGTTATATAAAAAAAATTATATATATTTAAAAATATGATAAAAAAATGATTTAAAAATTTTAAGTGTTTAATATTATTGTGAGAAAATAAAATATTAATAAAATAATAAAAATTTAGAGATATGATAATAATAAAATTATTTTATTAAAAAAATAAATTTATTTTTTTAATTTAAATAATCAATTATAATTTTAATTAT
Organism: Fremontodendron californicum; assembly: GCA_030761205.1. NCBI lineage: Eukaryota > Viridiplantae > Streptophyta > Magnoliopsida > Malvales > Malvaceae > Fremontodendron > Fremontodendron californicum. Next base: position 7,196,003 of record JAULJL010000007.1, on the reverse strand, counting down.
AAAAATTACTTTTATTATTATTTAATATTGCGTTTACTATGAATGTAAACGGGGCCTTTAATAAAGTGGGTAAGTTATTGCTAAATGCTAATGCTTATCCAAAATTGACAGCTAGGAAACTCAATTGGCGTGCTGTCTGGGGCCAAACTCTCCCAAGTCAAAACTCTTTTTTGTTTTTTTTCATTTTTTGAGGTTTGAAAGGAAATAAAAAAACAATAAAAAAAAATTACTAATTTTGTGCGAACCAAACGCGTAGCAAAGACAGGACTTAACCCAGGCTGGCTGGCTGGCTGTCATTTATTAGCACACAGCTCATCTCATCCACTTCGAAGTTCCAACTTCCAACAATTAATTAATGCCCTTTGCTTTACTTAAATAAATTACCCATATCCATTAGCTGTATTTACTACAATAACCTCCTCAGTTTTGAAACTGGCCCAAGAATATTCCCTTCTTACCAAGTAAAATTCTAAATTCTAATTGTTTTTTTTTTTTTTTAATAAAATAAGAGTTTGTTTAATCGATATTTATATACATTAATTATCAATTAATTCTTTTATATTTAATATATATTTCACTGAATTCAATAAAAAATAAAAAATAAATTATTAATTATATTTTTTATATGTATCATTTTAATCAGTATTATTAAATATTAATTAATATTTCACATAAAATAAAAATCCAATAACTAGAATACAATTACTTAAAATAAAATTATTATTAGGAGGGAAAAAAGCTGATTGGAAAATGTTGTGAAGATTGTCTTTTTGACCTGTCGGTTGGTGCATGTGTCACGGCCTTCTCGATCCCGTTCGGGTCCGTTATGCACACAAAAAGTCCAGGCCTAGTTCGTTATACACACAACAGATCCAGACCAGAATTTAAGTTACATAGAGCATCCTGACCCACCAGACCAAGCCCAATCCCTAAAGCATCCAGACCAGGCCCAATTCCTGGAGCATTCTAACCCAATCCCTGAAGATAGATTTTACCTGGAAGTTCTAGAAACAGTAAAAGATAGTTATTGCCCAACAGTTCCAGCTTATCTAGAATTCTAAGAGATAGAGTTTAAATTCCTTTAGGCCTCTAGATAATGTAATCTTAGCCGTTCATTTGTTTAAATCTGAACCGTTGATGTAAGGGGGACTCAACTATAAATAGAGGCCTTCCCAGCCTCATTTGTATCATTCAACTCATTTGAGTAATATAGAAGAGCATTCTTCTCTACTCTTTCTTGTTCAGTTTTTCTGCTTAGCCCTAGTAACTTTTAGTTATTATCTTTCTTGAGTGTTAACAAACTGATTTAGGCATTCAAGGAAGCGACTTCCAACTTAAGGCCGCACGGTTCGTAAGGTTAAAGTTTCGAGTCCGTGACAGTTGGTATCAGAGCTCATGGTTCGTGAAAGGTGCTGATCATAAGGATGACGTCTCAGGCAGATAATCAGACACATGAGGTCCCAGAGACTCGTGGGAGAGCGAAGAAAGCTAGTTCGAGGGATGTTCTATCGTCCATAGATAGCAAGATGGCCAAGCTCGAGGTGACCGTTGGAGACATACAGGAGAACTTGGAGATCATTGAGGGTCGCATCAAAGAGCTAGACTTCGCACGGGAGGAGCTCAAGGACAAGATGCAGGGGGCTCTCAATGAGGCGATAGACATGCTGACTCAGAACAATGATGCTCTAGAAGCCATGATGGTGGCCATGCGAAATGAGATGGAGGAGCTCAAGAGAGAGCTCACTTCATGCAAAGCAGCCATAGGGGGTGGCGTGCTAGCTGTGACACCCAAGCACAGGATGGAGATCCCTAAGCCAAAGGATTTCAAGGGAACCAGGTCGGCGAAGGATGTTGACAACTTCTTGTGGGGGATGAAACATTATTTTCGTGCAATGGGATTGATAATGATGTCACTAAAGTAAACACTGCTTCCATGTATTGATGGTAACTCAATTAAGAGTTGTAAACCCAAGTGCAGGTTATGTTCAAGTAATAAATTCTCGGGTGTCCGAGGTCGAACCACAGGGAAGCGTATTAGTAAGTATAAGTTTATAAATATATAAGAAAAAGAAAGTAAACAAGATATTAGGGAATCAACAACAAAACAAGATAAACAAGATATTAGAGAACAAAATAAACAAAACAACATAAAAGAAATTAAACAAGATATAAACAAAACAATAAGAAAAGATGTTGAGGTTAGAGAATCCACTCTTGGTGTTATGCTAAGATTAATCTTGTTTTATTACACAATTGAAATCCACACATAAAGGAGGTTCCAATCGGAAGGTTTAGCAATTCAGTCCAAATTGTCCAACGTCCATAGCATATGATATTATGTTCATTTGGTGTCCTCAAAACTCATAAAAAGAGTCCAAGCATTCCTTATGCCAAGGTATATGTCTACAACAAATCAAGGTTATGAAACCAAGCATTTACTGTGCCATTTTCATTGTCAATAATGAATCAAGATCCCTACTTTGTAAGTATGATTTTAAACCAAAAGAAAATATTATCTATACTAGTGTTTATAAATGATGATTCATTTTAGCTCATGTTTAAGAGACTAACCTTAGCATTTACCAAGAGCTTCACCTCATCACCTCAACAATATGATTAGCAACACATACTAAAAATGAAAAGAAATGTAAGAAGCATAAGTAAATAAAGAAAAAGAAAACTAGAGAAAGGAAAGAAAAAGAAAAAGAAAACTTAGAGAATTTTATTACAATGGCTAATATCCTACCAATGTATATTTGTATCCCAATACTCATCCAAGGCCCTCTATTTATACACATTTTGGAGGGCTAAATGACAAGAGACAAGCTTTACAAATTTCAAAGGTAGGTATAATAGGTGGGTGCATTTTTCTAACAATTTTTGTCATATTGTATGACAATTCTGATCAGCCAGCTTGATGGTCGATTTTGTCAATGTTGGAGGCTCGATCTGATAAAATTTTCTTCTAGAAAAATATACCCCTATCAGTTACGGATCCATAGCCGTTGGAATCACCTCATTTTCTGATGTGGATAAGAAGATATGGGCAAAATACGAAAACAGGTCAGCACAGACGTCATTGCACATCAGCCAACTTGATGGTCGATTTCGCTAGGGAAAACGACTCCGTTTCAAGAAGTGTAAAACATGAAAAAGATAGATATGCCTCTTAGCTTTTCACGGCTACAAATTTCAGTCTTATTGCTTCAGTGAAACTCGAGATATAGATGATATGGCAAACGGTGTCGGAACTGGAACTGAACTGGATTTGCCCTTAATTCTAGTAATCTGAAATCACTCAAAGAAACTTGTGAAAAACACCAAATTACATAAAAATATAAAAGATCATAAACACAATTAGACTAAATAATAATAACTCGTATTTGACACAAAACAATAATAAAACATAACTAAAAACTATATAATTATACGAGTTATCACACCCCCACACTTAGATTGTTGCTAGTCCCTAGCAACGACTCAATAAAAATAAAATAAGAAAATCTAATCTAATCCATTTTCGTTGGAAATCACGGTGGCACTTAGCATGTGACACAAGCCTTTAAACCCCTAGGTGTCCCTAGTGGACGAGTTTAGTCTCGTGAGGGTTTGCTAGAACGATACCCACAAACATTGAAAAACTAAAATATAAGTAAACTACATACACTAAAAATTTTTACTCCTAATCCTTTCAATATAAATTAGAGACAATCTTTGAACAAGTCTTATAAACTAATCAATAGCTCAAAGAATTTCACAAAAATTCATGCTTGAATGTAAATAAATGAGTTAAGCCAATATTAACATAACATATTTCAATCAAAATAGTGCATATTCAACTTAATCTCAACTTCTCACTATACTCTCATGATTTTCACTCTTTAAAGTAGTGGTAAAATGTTTACACTCAATCAATCTCATGAAAACAGTTCTACCATATGCTTGCTTGTCCACCTATTCTCCACTATTTAGATCATACAACTTCATAAATCAAGAGGTCTTTTTTTTCAAGGTTGTAATGGGGTCAAAGGGTTATAATGTGGTTAAAGAACAAAAGGATAAAGATATCACAAAGGTTCCAAAGAGTTCATAGAGTTTAGAGACATAATAAGATCATACAAATAAAACTTCTCAAAACTCTTATAAAGCACATAATAACATAGGCTAAATATTCATGTTGAGCCTTTGCTTCATTCTAACCAACTTTGTAACATCTTTTTCTTTACTTTAACTAGAAGTTCAAGAGAAGATTTTTTTTTTTTTAATATGGGAATGTATTTGACAATGATCCCTTTCTTTTTCTCTTGACTTTTGCCTCTCTCCTCCCCCACACTTATCTTTCGTTCTAACCCAAATTTTCAAAAAGTATCCCTTGTTTTTGCAATATGTCTCAAAATATATAATCCATCTTTAGAACAAGGGTAAGGATATAAGTATATTTAGGCTAGGTGTAAGTTCTGGTTACCAATAAAATAGCATATTTAATGTAGGCTCAAATTGGCTCACTAGTGGGGATGTTCTCTTAGAACATTAATAATGGATGGCTGTTTGGCTCTGGTTATAATCCTAATGCCTCTATCATATTCATGTTGTCACATGTATCAATATAGTCTCAAACGGTTTAAAGCAAGTTCTAGAGAATCATGTAATCATAAGAGCACTCAAGAAAGAAATTAGATTGATTTGTATAATGCATCAATCATTATAGGCTCAAAAACTCACAAGGATGATTATACAAGTCAGATTAAATCTAAACATGCTTCTTTCTCAATCAACATATCATATTAACATTGGCTCATAAAAAGGTTGACATCAAGCTCAATTCTCATGAAAATCTTCTCACTAATAAATCTGTTTTAGACTTATGCAATTCATATCTCATCATTGTATTAAAAAGGAACTAGAACACATTAAAAAAAATAATAATAATAATAAAGACTCATAAAAAAAATAGTAGACAAAAATAAAAGAAATCCTAAATCGTTCCCCCCACACTTAATTCTTACATTGTCCTTAATGTAAGTCTATTAACCCAAATGAAAGAATCATGTGTAAGAGAAAAGAACTATTAACATAAGAATAGGAATAACTAAGACTCAAAACAAAACAAACTCATGCAACCTAATTAATCCTAAAATACTAAACAAAAATTAACAAGTAAACATAAAAAGATTAAAATCAAACTGACAAGGTATGTCTCAAGTCTCCTCTTACTCAGACCTTGTTCAGAATGAATACTTCTAAATTGCTTAAAACACAACAAACTTTTTTTTTTTTTTTAAATTAGCAAAATATGTCCCTTACCCCCTACTAAAGGTAGAATTTAGGAGATATTACCTGCTACAACCATTGAAGATTTACTCAAAAAGCTCCAAGCTTATGAGTATTTACCTGCTATGGTTGTAGCAGAAATTATGGTTCTCCTTGCCTCTGAAAACATGAATCCATTATCCACAACATTATCTAAATATGAAAGCAAATTACTAAAATAACCATTAATATTAAGCAAACCAATGGGTTTCTTATTTGTGACCAAAGATGACCAAGAAGCCACGCAAGCTATTTCTTCCAATGTACCAAGACCTCCTGGTAAAGCAATGAATGCATCGGCAGAATGGTACATGATTGTTATCCGTTCAGGGATACTCCAGACTTGTATTTCCTTACCTACGGTAGGTCCACAAAAATCTGTGAATAGTTTTGGCACGATTCCTAGAACTGGACTTCCTCCGGCGTGTGCTGCTATAGCGACTGCTCCCATTAAACCCGTACTACCGCCTCCATAAATCAACTGGATCTTTTGTTGGGCAAGTATTACTCCAACTCTTATGGCTTCATCAGCGAATATGTTATTTTTCCCTGGATAAGCACCTCCAAAGACACAAATTTTTTTAATGCGCTGGGACGAAGTGCTTTCCATTTTTTTCTTTTTCGAGTGCCTGAAAGAGAATGAGTACATGGTGTAATATATAGAGGACTGAGTAGTGAATCAGACAAGAGTAATAATGTCGCCGAAAGTGTATTTGACCTGTCAGAAGAAAATGTTAACCTAACAAAAGATTTTTGCGTGATTTCAGGAAGAAAATCAAAAAGAGAAGAAAAATCAACCGTAAAAGTCAAAAGTAATAATGTCGCCGAAAGTGTATTTGGCATCTTCCTCTGGTTTTAAGTCCAGAAACGGCTTAAACGCCTTCTATGAGTCGAGGATATGCTTCCCATCCAGTTTTCTTACAAGCTGGCAAACAGGATCTTTTATCATCAGATTCCCAAGATGTTGCCATTCCCTTTGGAATTGCGGCCATAAATCAAGAATTTCTCTCTGTACGTCTCCACTAGGATGCGTCTCAAGAGAAAGTTGGATATTACCCAAATTCTCCTTACTCAGTCCATCCTTAATGAATTCAATTTTATCATCTCGATTAGAGGACGGAATCCCAATAGAACGACATTTACCGTTACACGTCCATCGTGCACACTTGTGGCAATTTGAACTCATGCGCTTTGCTCGTCGCTTCTTTGCATAAGTGCTTCTACCTGTACCTGGTAAATGCAAAACAGGAAGATATTCATCTTCACGTACCTTGGCTTCAATTATCCAACGTATGTCTTCAAGAATCCCTTTGTGCATAAGCATTCTTAATCTTTCAAATCGAACTTGGTAAAGCTTCAGTAAAATATTTCGAGGAAAAGGAGGGAATCGTTTCTGCAATCTTGTGAGAATATCATCCATCTTGAAAAAAAAATGAAAAAGAAATTGAAAGAGAAATTTATATACAATATCAGTTTTGTGGGTAGCTGATGGAACCGACTTAAATAATCACGGAGTACCGTTATCCGCCATTTAACCGGGGTTAAAAAAAATGTTTTTTTTTTTTTTTTTTTTTTGGAAATTAGTAAAAATTATATTTACATCTAGTTATTTTCAAAACAAGGATCAGAAAGAAAAACAACCTCTTCTTGAGTAACATGATTTTCCAAAAAGAGTTTGAGTCTTTGTCCATTTACCTTGAATACGTTACCATTTTGAGGATTCTCAATGTCAACTGCTCCATAATGATACACATGCTTAACCACAAATGGGCCAGTCCATCTTGATCTCAATTTACCAGGAAATATGTGAAATCTAGAATTATAAAGTAGAACTTTTTGCCCAACATCAAATGTTTTTCTTGAAATTAACTTGTCATGAAAGGCTTTAGTTCTTTCTTTATGAATTTTAGAATTCTCATATGCATCATTTCTGAGTTCCTCAAGTTCATTTATTACTGGAAAAGTTTCATTCTCACCCAAAAAGGAATATTTTAGCTCGGATGGCAATGGTTTTAAATCCAACTTGGGTGGTTCAATAGTTGATGGTACAGTGACATTTGTGAGTGATGGAAGTTCCTCAAACTTTTGTTTCCAACAATGCTTAACCTGAAAAGAATTTAACAAAGAATCAGTGTGTGAAATTTCTGAAGCATTATCAAACTCACATTCAATTAAATAAGCTTCTAAAGGATCATGGAATGTGGTAGTGGTGAGATGTTCATGAACAAGTTCTTCAATGAAATCCACTTCATGTACTTCTGAATCATCACCAGGTTGCTTGCAAATGTTGAACACATTTAATTCTAAAGTCATATTTCCAAAAGAAATGTTCAACATACCATTCCTGCAATTTATCAAAGCATTAGACGTTGCAAGAAATGGACGGCCTAATATAACAGGAATTTGAACATTTGGATTTGAAACAGGATGTGTGTCCAAAACAATAAAATCAACAGGGAAGTAAAAATTATCAATTTGAACCAAAACATCTTCAACTATCCCTCGAGGAATTTTTACAGAACGATCAGCTAGTTGAAGTGTAACAGGTGTTTCCTTGAGTTCACCTAAACCTAACTGTTGATAAACAGAAAAAGGCAAAAGATTAACACTAGCACCAAGATCAAGCAATGCACGTTCTATTCTAGTGTTTCCAATGATGCATGAGATTGTTGGACATGCAGGATCTTTGAATTTTGGTGGAGTAAGGTGCTGAATGATTGAGCTCACACTTTCCGTCAGAAATGCTTTCTTTTGTACATTATGTTTCCTTTTAACTGTGCACATGTCCTTCAAAAATTTAGCATAAGATGGAACTTGTTTGATTGCATCCAATAAAGGAATGTTAATCTTAACTTGTTTGAAAAGTTCATATATTTCTGCATTTTGATTCAAATTCTTTATTGTTTGCAACCTTTGAGGAAAAATAGCAGGATGCATACCTTTTTCTTTGTCCAAATTTTCAAGAAGTTCAGACTTACCATCATCCTTACCATTACTTTTCGGAGGGGAAGGAGGATCTTGGTCTTTTGATGGAATGTTTTTGTCAATTGCCTTTCCACTTCGAAGAGTTGTGATAGAACTGGCATTTTCCTGTTGAGTTTCATTGGAGCAAGAAACAAGACATTGAGTAGAAGGGTTAGGCTGAGGTTGAGCAGGAAACTTACCTTTTTCTTGAGTGCGTAATGAAGCTGTCAATGTGGACAAGGTGTTTTTGATCTCACTGATGTCCTGTGAAGTCCGGTTATTCACATTTGCTTGTGTTTGCATGAATGCTTGCAATGTCTCTTCCAAGGTTTGTACACGTGAAGGTTGATAGGAAAAAGTGTTGCCCGGCTTTTGAGATTGTGGTACCTGAACATGATTATTATTCCGCCAACTGAAGTTGGGATGATTTCTCCATTCAGGGTTATACGTTTCAGAGTAAGGAGAAGGAAAAGGCTTTTTAAATGTGTTTATGGAATTTACTTGATCATGCAACGCTTCTTTAAGAATGGGAATGTTTGGACATTCAGAAGTGGGGTGTCCCATGATTTCACAAATTCCACAACTTTCTTTATTTTTAACCGTTTTGACTTCTTTTACTTCTCTAAGTTCCATGGCTTCAATCTTTCTAGCCAAATTAGCTACTTTAGCTTTTATCTCATCTTCTTGACTAAAATGATATTTACCTCTGTTAGAAACAGGATTAGATCTATTGGAACTTTCAGAGGAATTATCTGTGTGCCAGGCTTGAGAGTTATCTGCCAAATGGTCTAGGTAGTCAAAGGCTTCTTCAGGTTCTTTTTCTAGAAACTCACCGTTACACATTGTTTCAACAAATTGTTTAGTTTCGGGAGTTAAACTTTCATAAAAGAAACTAATAAGACGCCATTTTTCAAAACCATGATGTGGACAAGAACTTAACAAATCTTTAAAACGCTCCCAGCACTGAAAAAATGCTTCATTTTGATTTTGATTGAAATTTTGAATCTGTCTTTTCAAAGCAGTAGTTTTATGTGCTGGGAAAAATTTCTTTAGAAACTCAGTTTGTAATTCTTGCCATGTGCCAATTGACCTTGGTTTTAAATTATGAAGCCAAATTTTTGCTTTATCTTTTAAAGAAAAAGGAAATAATTTTAGCTTGACAATTTCATTTGTACATTGTTGGTCATTAAAGGTGACACATACATCTTCGAAGTCTTTTAGAAACAAGTAAGCACTTTCCGATTCTAACCCATGGAAATTTGGAAGCAAAGCTATCATACCTGGTTTAAAACGAAAGTTGTTTGCATTGAGAGGAAAAATAAAACAAGAGGGTGATGAGCTTCGAGTTGGTTGCAAGTAGTCACGCATGGTGCGTACTTGTCTGTTCTCATCTTCAGCATGAACACTTTCATTGTCAGCCATGGTAGGAATTGTATTAGAAAGATTACCTGAAAAAGTTTCACAATAAAATCTAACTAAACGACGAGATCTAAAATCACGTCGCCAAACAAGCATAAAACAAAGTTAATATACAAATTAGGCGGTATAACCAGCCAATAAAAATAAAACAAAGTTAATATACAATATAAATATAAATATATACAAATTAGGCGGTATAACCAGCCAATAAAAATAAATATAGGCGGTATAACCAGCCAATAAAAATAAATATACTTATAATCTTATATACTTAGTATTGCTTCCCCGGCAACGGCGCCAAAAACTTGATGGTAACTCAATTAAGAGTTGTAAACCCAAGTGCAGGTTATGTTCAAGTAATAAATTCTCGGGTGTCCGAGGTCGAACCACAGGGAAGCGTATTAGTAAGTATAAGTTTATAAATATATAAGAAAAAGAAAGTAAACAAGATATTAGGGAATCAACAACAAAACAAGATAAACAAGATATTAGAGAACAAAATAAACAAAACAACATAAAAGAAATTAAACAAGATATAAACAAAACAATAAGAAAAGATGTTGAGGTTAGAGAATCCACTCTTGGTGTTATGCTAAGATTAATCTTGTTTTATTACACAATTGAAATCCACACATAAAGGAGGTTCCAATCGGAAGGTTTAGCAATTCAGTCCAAATTGTCCAACGTCCATAGCATATGATATTATGTTCATTTGGTGTCCTCAAAACTCATAAAAAGAGTCCAAGCATTCCTTATGCCAAGGTATATGTCTACAACAAATCAAGGTTATGAAACCAAGCATTTACTGTGCCATTTTCATTGTCAATAATGAATCAAGATCCCTACTTTGTAAGTATGATTTTAAACCAAAAGAAAATATTATCTATACTAGTGTTTATAAATGATGATTCATTTTAGCTCATGTTTAAGAGACTAACCTTAGCATTTACCAAGAGCTTCACCTCATCACCTCAACAATATGATTAGCAACACATACTAAAAATGAAAAGAAATGTAAGAAGCATAAGTAAATAAAGAAAAAGAAAACTAGAGAAAGGAAAGAAAAAGAAAAAGAAAACTTAGAGAATTTTATTACAATGGCTAATATCCTACCAATGTATATTTGTATCCCAATACTCATCCAAGGCCCTCTATTTATACACATTTTGGAGGGCTAAATGACAAGAGACAAGCTTTACAAATTTCAAAGGTAGGTATAATAGGTGGGTGCATTTTTCTAACAATTTTCGTCATATTGTATGACAATTCTGATCAGCCAGCTTGATGGTCGATTTTGTCAATGTTGGAGGCTCGATCTGATAAAATTTTCTTCTAGAAACATATACCCCTATCAGTTACGGATCCATAGCCGTTGGAATCAGCTCATTTTCTGATGTGGATAAGAAGATATGGGCAAAATACGAAAACAGGTCAGCACAGACGTCATTGCACATCAGCCAACTTGATGGTCGATTTCGCTAGGGAAAACGACTCCGTTTCAAGAAGTGTAAAACATGAAAAAGATAGATATGCCTCTTAGCTTTTCACGGCTACAAATTTCAGTCTTATTGCTTCAGTGAAACTCGAGATATAGCTGATATGGCAAACGGTGTCGGAATTGGAACTGAACTGGATTTGCCCTTAATTCTAGTAATCTGAAATCACTCAAAGAAACTTGTGAAAAACACCAAATTACATAAAAATATAAAAGATCATAAACACAATTAGACTAAATAATAATAACTCGTATTTGACACAAAACAATAATAAAACATAACTAAAAACTATATAATTATACGAGTTATCATGTATTTTACTGATGTTGCTCTTTTATGGTGGCATCGTAGGTGCAGCGATGAGAGGCGTGGTTGCACTGCCATTGGAACTTGGGAGAATTCCAAAGTGAGTTCATGCAACAGTTTTACCCAAAATATACCGAGGATGAGGCATCTGCCAAGTTGCGACGGCTTACACAACAAAGCACAGTTCGAGAGTATGTGCGGGAGTTCAGTGAACTCATGCCCCAATTCTGATCTCGGGGAGAAGGAGGCGTTCTTCTCATTTATGGATGGACTTAAACCATGGGCAAAGCAATAGTTGCAGCGGATAAGTGCCCAGGATCTGACCAAAGCCATGGCTACAGCTAAGTCTTTACTCGACCTCAGTTCAAATAAGTCGGACAAGTTCGAGTCTTCCAAGCCCAAGGAAAAGGGCAATGGTAAAGGAGACAATGAGCAACAGTCCGAAGATGGCGATGGAAGCCACCGACAGGGAAGTGGAAGTCCAACAAACAGTCCGACAAGAAGAAAGACAGGGTGCTAGTGGAGTGCTTCTTATGTGCATGTCCGCACCGGATGCGAGACTGCCCAGAGCGAACCAAGCTATCAGCCATCAACAGGGAGGATGATGAGCTAGAGGATGAGACTCTGAAGCTTGGTTCAATTATACTCAGTTTTGTCAAGGCAAGGAGGTACCAAAAACAAAAGGGGTTGATGTTCGTGGACATCACCATCGCAGGCAGACGAAAGAGTGCTCTAGTTGACACAAGAGCATCTGACCTGTTCATGTCCGAAAAGGCAACCAGAAAGCTTGGTCTCAAGGTTGATGATAACTCGTATAATTATATAGTTTTTAGTTATGTTTTATTATTGTTTTGTGTCAAATACGAGTTATTATTGTTTAGTCTAATTGTGTTTATGATCTTTTATATTTTTATGTAATTTGGTGTTTTTCACAAGTTTCTTTGAGTGATTTCAGATTACTAGAATTAAGGGCAAATCCAGTTCAGTTCCAGTTCCGACACCTTTTGCCATATCAGCTATATCTCGAGTTTCACTGAAGCAATAAGGCTGAACTTTGTATCCCTGCAAAGCTAAGAGGCATATCTATCTTTTTCATGTTTTACACTTCTTGAAACGGAGTCGTTTTCCCTAGCGAAATCGACCATCAAGTTGGCTGATGTGCAATGACGTCTGTTCTGCACCGTTTTGGTATTTTGACCATATCTTCCGATCCACGTGCGCAAATGATCTGATTCCAACGGCTATGGATCCATAACTGATAGGGGTATATTTTTCTAGAAGACCATTTTATCAGATCGAGCCTCCAACATTGACAAAATCGACCATCAAGCTGGCTGATCAGAATTGTCATACAATATGACGAAAATTGTTAGAAAAATGCACCCACCTATTATACCTACCTTTGAAATTTGTAAAGCTTGTCTCTTGTCATTTAGCCCTCCAAAATGTGTATAAATAGAGGGCCTTGGATGAGTATTGGGATACATTATACATTGGTAGGATATTAGCCATTGTAATAAAATTCTCTAAGTTTTCTTTTTCTTTCCTTTCTCTAGTTTTCTTTTTCTTTATTTTTCTTTTCATTTTCTTCATATCTAGTATGTGTTGCTAATCATATTGTTGAGGTGATGAGGTGAAGCTCTTGGTAAATGCTAAGGTTAGTCTCTTAAACATGAGCTAAAATGAATCATCATTTAGTATAGATAATATTTTCTTTTGGTTGAAAATCATACTTGCAAAGTAGGGATCTTGATTCATTATTGACAATGAAAATGGCACAGTAAATGCTTGGTTTCATAACCTTGATTTGTTGTAGACATATACCTTGGCATAAGGAATGCTTGGACTCTTTTTGTGAGTTTTGAGGACACCAAATGAACATAATATCATATGCTATGGACGTTGGACAATTTGGACTGAATTGCTAAACCTTCCGATTGGAATCTCCCTTATGTGTGAATTTCAATTGTGTAATAAAACAAGATTAATCTTAGCATAACACCAAGAGTGGATTCTCTAATCTCAACATATTTTCTTATTGTTTTTATATCTTGTTTAATTTCTTTTATGTTATTTTGTTTATTTTGTTCTCTAATATCTTGTTTATCTTGTTTTGTTGTTGATTCCCTAATATCTTTTTTACTTTCTTTTTCTTATATATTTATAAACTTATACTTACTAATATGCTTCCCTGTGGTTCGACCTCGGACACCCGAGAATTTATTACTTGAACATAACCTGCACTTGGGTTTACAACTCTTAATTGAGTCTCCATCAAGTTTTTGGCGCCGTTGCCGGGGAGGCAATACTAAGTATATAAGTTTATAAGTATATTTATTTTTATTGGCTGGTTATACCGCCTATATTTATTTTTATTGGCTGGTTATACCGCCTAATTTTCTATATATTTATATTTATATTGTATATTAACTTTATTTTTATTTTTATTGGCTGGTTATACCGCCTAATTTTGTATATTAACTTTGTTTTATGCTTGTTTGGCGACGTGATTTTAGATCTCGTCGTTTAGTTAGATTTTATTGTGAAACTTTTTCAGGTAATCTTTCTAATACAACTCCTACCATGGCTGACAATGAAAGTGTTCATGCTGAAGATGAGAACAGACAAGTACGCACCATGCGTGACTACTTGCAACCAACTCGAAGCTCATCACCCTCTTGTTTTATTTTTCCTCTCAATGCAAACAACTTTCGTTTTAAACCAGGTATGATAGCTTTGCTTCCAAATTTCTATGGGTTGGAATCGGAAAGTGCTTACTCGTTTCTAAAAGACTTCGAAGATGTATGTGTCACCTTTAATGACCAACAATGTACAAATGAAATTGTCAAGCTAAAATTATTTCCTTTTTCTTTAAAAGATAAAGCAAAAATTTGGCTTCATAATTTAAAACCAAGGTCAATTGGCACATGGCAAGAATTACAAACTGAGTTTCTAAAGAAATTTTTTCCAGCACATAAAACTACTGCTTTGAAAAGACAGATTCAAAATTTCAATCAAAATCAAAATGAAGCATTTTTTCAGTGCTGGGATCGTTTTAAAGATTTGTTAAGTTCTTGTCCACATCATGGTTTTGAAAAATGGCGTCTTATTAGTTTCTTTTATGAAAGTTTAACTCCCGAAACTAAACAATTTGTTGAAACAATGTGTAACGGTGAGTTTCTAGAAAAAGAACCTGAAGAAGCCTTTGACTACTTAGACCATTTGGCAGATAACTCTCAAGCCTGGCACACAGATAATTCCTCTGAAAGTTCCAATAGATCTAATGTTGTTTCTAACAGAGGAAAATATCATTTTAGTCAAGAAGATGAGATAAAAGCTAAAGTAGCTAATTTGGCTAGAAAGATTGAAGCCATGGAACTTAGAGAAGTAAAAGAAGTCAAAACGGTTAAAAATGAAGAAAGTTGTGGAATTTGTGAAATCATGGGACACCCCACTTCTGAATGTCCAAACATTCCCATTCTTAAAGAAGCGTTGCATGATCAAGTAAATTCCATAAACACATTTAAAAAGCCTTTTCATTCTCCTTACTCTGAAACGTATAACCCTGAATGGAGAAATCATCCCAACTTCAGTTGGCGGAATAATAATCATGTTCAGGTACCACAATCTCAAAAGCCGGGCAACACTTTTTCCTATCAACCTTCACGTGTACAAACCTTGGAAGAGACATTGCAAGCATTCATGCAAACACAAGCAAATGTGAATAGCCGGACTTCACAGGACATCAATGAGATCAAAAACACTTTGTCCACATTGACAGCTTCATTACGCACTCAAGAAAAAGGTAAGTTTCCTGCTCAACCTCAGCCTAACCCTTCTACTCAATGTCTTGTTTCTTGCTCCAATGAAACTCAACAGGAAAATGCCAGTTCTATCACAACTCTTCGAAGTGGAAAGGCAATTGACAAAAAGATTCCATCAAAAGACCAAGATCCTCTTTCCCCTCCGAAAAGTAATGGTAAGGATGATGGTAAGTCTGAACTTCTTGAAAATTTGGACAAAGAAAAAGGTATGCATCCTGCTCCTTTTCCTCAAAGGTTGCAAACAATAAAGAATTCGAATCAAAATGCAGAAATTTATGATCTTTTCAAACAAGTTAAGATTAACATTCCTTTATTGGATGCAATCAAACAAGTTCCATCTTATGCTAAATTTTTGAAGGACATGTGCACATTTAAAAGGAAACATAATGTACAGAAGAAAGCATTTCTGACGGAAAGTGTGAGCTCAATCATTCAGCACCTTACTCCACCAAAATTCAAAGATCCTGGATGTCCAACAATCTCATGCATCATTGGAAACACTAGAATAGAACGTGCATTGCTTGATCTTGGTGCTAGTGTTAATCTTTTGCCTTTTTCTGTTTATCAACAGTTAGGTTTAGGTGAACTCAAGGAAACACCTGTTACACTTCAACTAGCTGATCGTTCTGTAAAAATTCCTCGAGGGATAGTTGAAGATGTTTTGGTTCAAATTGATAATTTTTACTTCCCTGTTGATTTTATTGTTTTGGACACACATCCTGTTTCAAATCCAAATGTTCAAATTCCTGTTATATTAGGCCGTCCATTTCTTGCAACTTCTAATGCTCTGATAAATTGCAGGAATGGTATGTTGAACATTTCTTTTGGAAATATGACTTTAGAATTAAATGTGTTCAACACTTGCAAGCAACCTGGTGATGATTCAGAAGTACATGAAGTGGATTTCATTGAAGAACTTGTTCATGAACATCTCACCACTACCACATTCCATGATCCTTTAGAAGCTTATTTAATTGAATGTGAGTTTGATAATGCTTCAGAAATTTCACACACTGATTCTTTGTTAAATTCTTTTCAGGTTAAGCATTGTTGGAAACAAAAACTTGAGGAACTCAGAAATGATGCATATGAGAATCCTAAAATTCATAAAGAAAGAACTAAAGCCTTTCATGACAAGTTAATTTCAAGAAAAACATTTGATGTTGGGCAAAAAGTTCTACTTTATAATTCTAGACTTCACATATTCCCTGGTAAGTTGAGATCAAGATGGACTGGCCCATTTGTGGTTAAGCATGTGTATCATTATGGAGCAGTTGACATTGAGAATCCTAAAAATGGTAACGTATTCAAGGTAAATGGACAAAGACTCAAACTCTTTTTGGAAAATCATGTTACTCAAGAAGAGGTTGTTTTTCTTTCTGATCCTTGTTTTGAAAATAACTAGATGTAAATATAATTTTTACTAATCTTCAAAAAAAAAAAAATACATTTTTTTTAACCCCGGTTAAATGGCGGATAACGGTACTCCGTGATTATTTAAGTCGGTTCCATCAGCTACCCACAAAACTGATATTGTATATAAATTTCTCTTTCATTTTATTTTATTTATTTTTTTTTTTTTTTCAGGATGGATGATATTCTCAAAAGATTGCAGAAACGATTTCCTCCTTTTCCTCGGAATATTTTACTGAAGCTTTACCAAGTTCGATTAGAAAGATTAAGAATGCTTATGAACAAAGGGATTCCTGAAGACATACGTTGGATAATTGAAGCCAAGGTACGTGAAGATGAATATCTTCCTGTTTTGCATTTACCAGGTACAGGTAGAAGCACTTATGCAAAGAAGCGACGAGCAAAGCGCATGAGTTCAAATTGCCACAAGTGTGCACGATGGACGTGTAACGGTAAATGTCGTTCTATTGGGATTCCGTCCTCTAATCGAGATGATAAAATTGAATTCATTAAGGATGGACTGAGTAAGGAGAATTTGGGTAATATCCAACTTTCTCTTGAGACGCATCCTAGTGGAGACGTACAAAGAGAAATTCTTGATTTATGGCCGCAATTCCAAAGGGAATGGCAACATCTTGGGAATCTGATGATAAAAGACCCTGTTTGCCAGCTTGTAAGAAAACTGGATGGGAAGCATATCCTCGACTCATAGAAGGCGTTTAAGCCGTTTCTGGACGTAAAACCAGAGGAAGATGCCAAATACACTTTCGGCAATCGAAAAAGAAAAAAAAATGGAAAGCACTTCGTCCCAGCGCATTAAAAAAATTTGTGTCTTTGGAGGTGCTTATCCAGGGAAAAATAACATATTCGCTGATGAAGCCATAAGAGTTGGAGTAATACTTGCCCAACAAAAGATCCACTTGATTTATGGAGGCGGTAGTACGGGTTTAATGGGAGCAGTCGCTACAGCAGCACACGCCGGAGGAAGTCCAGTTCTAGGAATCGTGCCAAAACTATTCACAGATTTTTGTGGACCTACCGTGGGTAAGGAAATACAAGTCTGGAGTATCCCTGAACGGATAACAATCATGTACCATTCTGCCGATGCATTCATTGCCTTACCAGGAGGTCTGGGTACATTGGAAGAAATAGCTTGCGTGGCTTCTTGGTCATCTTTGGTCACAAATAAGAAACCCATTGGTTTGCTTAATATTAATGGTTATTTTAGTAATTTACTTTCATATTTAGATAATGCTGTGGATAATGGATTCATGTTTTCAGAGGCAAGGAGAACCATAATTTCTGCTACAACCATTGAAGATTTACTCAAAAAGCTACAAGCTTATGAGTGTTTATCTGCTACGGTTGTTTCGCAAACGCTCGGAAAAAGAAAAAGAGATATGGACGAGCAAGGAGTGGATTGCACTTTGTCTTTGTGACATTATCTAACATTTTGTTTGTTGTGTCTCAGTTATAATAAGTGGTTAGCAACCTCTGCAGGTAATATCTCCTAAATTCTACCTTTAAAATTTGACATTGGGGACAATGTCATATTTTAGTAGGGGGTAAGGGACATATTTTGCTAAAAAAAAAAAAAATTTGTTGTGTTTTAAGACATTTAGAAGTATTCATTCTGAACAAGGTCTGAGTAAGGGAGACTTGAGACATACCTTGTCAGTTTGATTTAATCTTCTTCTTCAAAAAAACAAAAACAAAAAAAACAAAAAAACAAAAAAAAAAAAAAAAAAAAAAAAAAAAAAAGCATGTTTAGACTTAGTGTGTTTTTTTTAGTTACTTTCAATACAATGATGAGATATGAATTGCATAAGTCTAAAACAGATTTATTAGTGAGAAGATTTTCATGAGAATTGAGCTTGATGTCAACCTTTTTATGAGCCAATGTTAATATGATATGTTGATTGAGAAAGAAGCATGTTTAGACTTAATCTGACTTGTATAATCATCCTTGTGAGTTTTTGAGCCTATAATGATTGATGCATTATACAAATCAATCTAATTTCTTTCTTGAGTGCTCTTATGATTACATGATTCTCTAGAACTTGCTTTAAACCGTTTGAGACTATATTGATACATGTGACAACATGAATATGATAGAGGCATTAGGATTATAACCAGAGTCAAACAGCCATCCATTATTAATGTTCTAAGAGAACATCCCCACTAGTGAGCCAATTTGAGCCTACATTAAATATGATGTTTTATTGGTAACCACAACTTACACCTAGCCTAAATATGCTTATATCCTTACCCTTGTTCTAAAGATGAATTTTATATTTTGAGACATATTGCAAAAAAACAAGGGATATTTTTATTTGAAAATTTGGGTTAGAAACAAAAGATAAGTGTGGGGGAAGAAAAGAAAAGAAAAAGTCAAGAGAAAAAGAAAGGGATCATTGTCAAATACATTCCCATATTAAAAAAAAAAAAAAAAAATCTTCTCTTGAACTTCTAGAAAAAGATGTTACAAAGTTGGTTAGAATGATGCAAAGGCTCAACATGAATATTTAGCCTATGTTATTATGTGCTTTATAAGAGTTTTGAGAAGTTTTATTTGTATGATCTTATTATGTCTCTAAAATCTATGAACTCTTTGGAACCTTTGTGATATCTTTATCCTTTTGTTCTTTAACCACATTATAACCCTTTGGCCCCATTACAACCTTGAAAAAAGACCTCTTGATTTATGAAGTTGTATGATCTAAATAGTGGAGAATAGGTGGACAAGCAAGCATATGGTAGAACTGTTTTCATGAGATTGATTGAGTGTAAACACTTTACCACTACTTTAAAGAGTGAAAATCATGAGAGTATAGTGAGAAGTTGAGATTAAGTTGAATATGCACTATTTTGATTGAAATATGTTATGTTAATATTGGCTTAACTCAAACTATTTACATTCAAGCAAGATTTTTTGTGAATTTCTTTAAGCTATTGATTAGTTTTTAAGACTTGTCCAATGATTATCTCTAATTTATATTGGAAGGATTAGTTATAATTATTATTTTTAGTTTTTCTTATGTCTTCAATGTTTGTGGGTATCGTCCTAGTAAACCCTCACGAGACTAAACTCGTCCACTAGGGACACCTAGGGGTTTAAAGGCTTGTGTCACATGCTAAGTGCCACCGTGATTTCCTACGAAAATGGATTAGATTAAATTTTCTTATTTTATTATTATTATTTTTTTTTATTGAGTCGTTGCTAGGGACTAGCAACAATCTAAGTATGGGGGTGTGATAACTCGTATAATTATATAGTTTTTAGTTATGTTTTATTATTGTTTTGTGTCAAATACGAGTTATTATTGTTTAGTCTAATTGTGTTTATGATCTTTTATATTTTTATGTAATTTGGTGTTTTTCACAAGTTTCTTTGAGTGATTTCAGATTACTAGAATTAAGGGCAAATCCAGTTCAGTTCCAGTTCCGACACCTTTTGCCATATCAGCTATATCTCGAGTTTCACTGAAGCAATAAGGCTGAACTTTGTATCCCTGCAAAGCTAAGAGGCATATCTATCTTTTTCATGTTTTACACTTCTTGAAACGGAGTCGTTTTCCCTAGCGAAATCGACCATCAAGTTGGCTGATGTGCAATGACGTCTGTTCTGCACCGTTTTGGTATTTTGACCATATCTTCCGATCCACGTGCGCAAATGATCTGATTCCAACGGCTATGGATCCATAACTGATAGGGGTATATTTTTCTAGAAGACCATTTTATCAGATCGAGCCTCCAACATTGACAAAATCGACCATCAAGCTGGCTGATCAGAATTGTCATACAATATGACGAAAATTGTTAGAAAAATGCACCCACCTATTATACCTACCTTTGAAATTTGTAAAGCTTGTCTCTTGTCATTTAGCCCTCCAAAATGTGTATAAATAGAGGGCCTTGGATGAGTATTGGGATACATTATACATTGGTAGGATATTAGCCTTTGTAGTAAAATTCTCTAAGTTTTCTTCTTCTTTCCTTTCTCTAGTTTTCTTTTTTATTTACTTATGCGTCTTACATTTCTTTTCATTTTATTCATATCTAGTATGTGTTGCTAATCATATTGTTGAGGTGATGAGGTGAAGCTCTTGGTAAATGCTAAGGTTAGTCTCTTAAACATGAGCTAAAATGAATCATCATTTATAAGCACTAGCATAGATAATATTTTCTTTTGGTTTAAAATCATACTTGCAAAGTAGAGATCTTGATTCATTATTGACAATGAAAATGGCACAGTAAATGCTTGGTTTCATAACCTTGATTTGTTGTAGACATATACCTTGGCATAAGGAATGCTTGGACTCTTTTTATGAGTTTTGAGGACACCAAATGAACATAATATCATATGCTATGGACGTTGGACAATTTGGACTGAATTGCTAAACCTTCCGATTGGAACCTCCCTTATGTGTGGATTTCAATTGTGTAATAAAACAAGATTAATCTTAGCATAACACCAAGAGTGGATTCTCTAACCTCAACATCTTTTCTTATTGTTTTGTTTATATCTTGTTTAATTTCTTTTATATTTTGTTTATTTTGTTCTCTAATATCTTGTTTATCTTATTTTGTTGTTGATTCCCTAATATCTTGTTTACTTTCTTTGTCTTATATATTTATAAACTTATACTTACTAATACGCTTCCCTGTGGTTCGACCTCGGACACCCGAGAATTTATTACTTGAACATAACCTGCACTTGGGTTTACAACTCTTAATTGAGTCTCCATCAGTTGAGAAAACAGTCGGATGGATCAAGATTGTTAACTCTAAGGAGGTCCCAACCATGGGTATGGCACAAGGAGTGGAGCTACAACTTGGAGATTGGAAGGGCAAGGAAAGTATTGAGGTAATCCCATTGGATGACTATGATTTTGTACTTGGATTAAATTTCCTTTACCGGATTAATGCTCTCCTTGTACCTTTAGCTGATTGCATATGTATCTTGGATACCCGTTATCAATGTGTTGTGCCGGTGAATCGAGAGACGGGTGTTGGAGCCAAGGTATTGTCTGCAATCCAGTTTGCCAAGGAGGTGTCTAGAGATAAAGACACCTACTTGACGGCCCTGAAATTTGATGAGCCTCAGGAGCCTAAGGATGAGACCTCCATGGAGGTGCTAGAGGTGTAGCAATCCTTTGAGGATGTGATGTCTGCCGAGTTGCCCGAGAGGCAGCCACCCAAGAAAGGTGTGGATAAAACTGATG
Organism: Fremontodendron californicum; assembly: GCA_030761205.1. Taxonomy (NCBI): domain Eukaryota; kingdom Viridiplantae; phylum Streptophyta; class Magnoliopsida; order Malvales; family Malvaceae; genus Fremontodendron; species Fremontodendron californicum. The sequence continues at coordinate 7,174,046 of JAULJL010000007.1, read as the reverse complement.
CATCAGACTTTGCTAGTGGAAAAATGCTGATGCAAGATGGACAAACAGTTACGTTAGAGAGTCAAAAGCTCAATGAGACAGAACTTTGTTGCATGGTCCAGGAGAGAGCCCTGTTGGAGGACCATTATTATTGGCCACACATGCGGGAAGATATTGAGGCCTATTGTGCCAACAAGACAAGGTTGGGCTTAAGACACCAGCTAGAATCTTATATCCATTGTCCATACCGGAGTGCCAAGGTGAGAGCAACTCCATTGATTTTATTGCAGGTTTGCCTAAGGCGGATGAGTTTAGGAGCACTATGGTAGTGGTGTGGACTGAGTTGTTCAAGCTGTTGGGTCAGACTTGAACTTTTCCACCAGTGTGCATCCCCAAACAAATTGGCAGGCTGAAAGAAGGAATGTTTTAAGGGAGTTATATCTCAGGCACTATGTGAGTGCAACGCAGTGAGACTGGCCTAAGCTAGGAGTAAAGTCTTCCTGTGACAGAGATATATAGTGTATACTTGCAGATCGAGTGGTATGGCGAAAGAACTACAGGCCAAGGCATGAGTACTTTGTCCAGTGGAAAGACCACCAACAGTGAGGCAAGTTGGGAACCAGCTGAGGCATTCTGGCAGTTCCAGGATAAGATTGAGCAGTTCCATGCAGAGGATGCGACGAGGGCGTCGCTGGAACAGATGGGGAAGAATGTCACGGCCCGCTCGATCCCGCTTGGGTCCGTTATGCACACAACAGGTCCAAAACAGAATTTGAGTTACATAGAGCATCCTGACCTACCAGACCAAGCCCAATCCCTAAAGCATCCAAACCAGGCCCAATTCTTGAATCATTCTAGAAGGCCTTGGAAGATAGATTTTACCTGGAAGTTCTAGAAGTAGTAAAAGATAGTTACTGCCCAACAGTTCCAGCTTATCTAGAACTCTAAGAGATAGAGTTTAAATTCCTTTAGGCTTCTAGATAATGTAATCTTAACCGTTTATTTGTTTAAATCTGAACCGTTGATGTAAGGGGGACTCAACTATAAATAGAGGTCTCCCCAGCCTCATTTGTATCATTCAACTCATTTGAGTAATATACAAAAGCATTCTTCTCTACTCTCTCTTGTTCAATTTTTCTGCTTAGCCCTAGTAACTTTTAGTTACCAGTGCCTTTCTTGAGTGTTAACAGGCTGACTTAGGCATTCAAGAAAGCGGCTTCCAGCCTAAGGCCTCACGGTTCGTAAAGCTAAGGTTCCAAGTCCGTGACACATGCACGCACCCCCATTTTTGTTAAAGAGATGTGATATTCTAAGAATGAATTTTGCTAACAAATGTTTTAAAGGTATTTTTAAAAATTATTATATATAATAATATTTTTATCCAATATATTGAAAATGATGAATAAAATTGTCAATTACTACATCTAATACAATGTTATTACTATAAATAGTATATTAACTAATCTTAAAGAGTGCCCGAAGAGTACTCGTTAGCAAAACCCTTTTAAAATATCTACAATTTGTTTAGCTAAATTAAAGTATATTTGAAGAGTGTTTTTTAAATCTATTCATTGATCGATTTGGGTTATTTTGGATTACTAAAAATTTATCATAAATTTGATTTAATTTAAGTTAAATTCATTGAGTCGGATGAATAATTTGATTTGTGAACAGAATTAATATATATTTTTTAAAATAAAGAAAAAATTACTCTTATAAAAAATGTTAATCAATATCTAATGACATTAATTAAGGTGATATATATAAAATGAAAAATGAAATTCATAATTTATTTTTTCTTGAATTCAGTAAAATAATATATTAAATGTAAAAAATATTAAATTGATAATTAAATAATTTTTAACTGATGTTTATAGATACCGATTAAGTGAACCATACTCTTTTTTTTTTTTTTGGTTGAGAAAAGATGAATTTCATTAATAACTAGATAAATGCCCGCGTTACACTGCGAGCATGTTGTCGGATTTGAATTGATATTTTATAATAAATTTGAAAGATAAAAAAGCAAGAGGAGTAACGATAATTTAAAAAAATAATAACTCTTATCCTTATACGACACTTGATATAAAATTGAAAGTTATTTGAATGTGATCAATTAGATCCAACAATTTCAGACACAACATAATTATACGATACGAACATAACATGAGAAAAATAATTAAAACAAAACATGACAAAAAAAAAACATGAACACGACATAATACATGAATGTATCAAAATCTACATAAAACGAATTATTAACATGTCAAAATTTATATAAATATATAATACCTTGAATACGATTATGACAGGAAAAACAACACGAACATGAGGACAAGTGACATAAATTTTGGAGTTATTTGAATAGTGTCAATTAGACTTGACAATTTCGGACACAACATGATTATACAACATAAAAATAATAATTAAAATACGACATAAAAAATAACATGAACACGACAAAAATACACGAACGTGTCAAAATCTACATAAAACGAATTATTAACATGTAAAAATTCATATAAATTTATAATACTTTAAACACATAATAAAATAACACGAATATGTGACAATTTTGATCAGCCAACTTGATGGTCGATTTCGTCAATGTTGGAGGCCTGATCTGATCACATGGTCTTCTAGAAAAAGGTTCCCCTATCAGTTACGGATCCATAGCCGTTGGAATCAGCTCATTTGCTGATGTGGATAAGCAGATATGGGCAAAATACGAAAACATGTCAGCACAGACGTCATTGCACATCAGCCAACTTGATGGTCGATTTCGTCAATATTAGAGGCCTGATCTGATCATATGGTCTTCTAGAAAAAGGTTCCCGTATCAGTTACGGATCCATAGCCATTGAAATCAGCTCATTTGCTGATGTGGATAAGCAGATATGGGCAAAATACGAAAATAGGTCAGCACAGACGTCATTGCACATCAGCCAACTTGATGGTCGATTTCGCTAGGGAAAACGACTCCGTTTCAAGAAGTATAAAACATGAAAAAGATAGATATGCCTCTTAGCTTTGCACGGCTACAAATTTCAGCCTTATTGCTTCAGTGAAACTCCAGATATAGCTGATATGGCAAAATGTGTCGGAACTGGAACTGAACTGGATTTGCCCTTAATTCTAGTAATCTGAAATCACTCAAAGAAACTTGTGAAAAACACCAAATTACATAAAAATATAAAAGATCATAAACACAATTAGACTAAACAATAATAACTCGTATTTGACACAAAACAATAATAAAACATAACTAAAAACTATAAAATTATACGAGTTATCACACCCCCACACTTAGATTGTTGCTAGTCCCTAGCAACGACTCAATAAAAATAAAATAAGAAAATCTAATCTAATCCACTTTCGTAGGAAATCACGGTGGCACTTAGCATGTGACACAAGCCTTTAAACCCCTAGGTGTCCCTAGTGGACGAGTTTAGTCTCGTGAGGGTTTACTAGAACGATACCCACAAACATTGAAAAATTAAAATATAAATAAACTTCATATAAATAAACTACATATACTAAAAATATTTACTCCTAATCCTTTCAATACAAATTAGAGACAATATTTGAACAAGTCTTATAAACTAATCAATAGCTTAAAAAAATTTCACAAAAAATCATGCTTGAATGTAAATTGTTTGAGTTAAGCCAATATTAACATAACATATTTCAATCAAAATAGTGCACATTCAAACTTAATCTCAACTTCTCACATGGGATACTCTCATGATTTTCACTCTTTAAAGAAGTGGTAAAGTGTTTACACTCAATCAATCTCATGAAAATAGTTCTACCATATGCTTGCTTGTCTACCTATTATCCACTAAAAGATCATGCAACTTCATAAATGAAGAGGTCTTTAATCAAGGTTGTAATGGGGCCAAGAGGTAATAATGTGGTTAAAGAATAAAAAGGAAAAGATATCACAAACATTCCAAAGACTTCATAGAATTTAGAGACAAAATAAGATTTTGCAAATAAAACTTTCTCAATATTCTTTAGAAGTACATAATCACATAGGCTGAATATTTCATGTTGAGCCTTTACTTCATTCTAACCAACTTTCGAACATCTTTTTCTTTTCTTTAACTAGAAGTTCAAGAGATTATTCAAAAATTGTTTTTTTTTTCACATGGGAATGTATTTGGCAATATTGCCTCTATTTTTCTCTTGACTTTTGCCTTTCTCCTCCCCCACACTTATCTTTTGTTCTAACCCAAATTTTCAAAAAGTATCCCTTGTTTTTGCAGTATGTCTCAAACATTCTAGTCCATCTTTAGAACAAGGGTAAAGATATAAATGTGTTTAGGCTAGGTGTAATATGTGGTTACCAAATAAATAGCTTATTCACTGTAGGCTCAAATTGGTTCACTAGAGGGATGTTCTCTTGGAACATCAATAAGGGATGGCTGTTTGGCCCTAGTTAAAAAGTCCTAATGCCTCTATCATATTCATGTTGTTACATGCATCAATATAGTCTCAAATGGTTTAAAGCAAGTTCTAGAGAATCATGTAATCATAAGAGCACTCAAGAAAGAAATTAGATTGATTTGTATAATGCATCAATCATTATAGGCTCAAAAACTCACAAGAATGATTATACAAGTCAGATTAAGTCTAAACATGCTTCTTTCTCAATCAACATATCATATTAACATTGGCTCATAAAAATTAGTATCAAGCTTAATTCTCATGAAAATCTTCTCACTAGTAACCAGTTTAGACCTATGCAATTCATATCTCATCATTGTATTAAAAAGGAACTAAAACACACTAAAAATAATAATAATAAAGACTCAAAAAAAAAATAGTAGACAAAAATAAAAGAAATCCTAAATCATTCACAAAAATTTGATGCACCCAAAAGAGTGTATCTTATTTAACCTTGCACTAAAAAGATAAATTGTAAGTATAGTAGTTAGCAAGGGTCGAGTCCTCAGGGATTGGGTTTTAGTTTATAAGTTAATAGTTTAAAACTTAAATTCAAGAACAATAAAAGAAAAAGGGTTTTTGAAGCCAGATTTAAACTAAAGTAAATAATAATAAGAAGATGCAAGGCGGTATAACCAGCCAATAAAAATATATATACTAAATTAGGCGGTATAACCAGCCAATAAAAATATATATACTAAATTAGGCGGTATAACCAGCCAATAAAAGTAAAACAAAGTTAATATACAAATTAGGCGGTATAACCAGCCAATAAAAATAAATATACTTTTAAAATAAGCAAACTAGAAAAGTAAGAAAACAAGTAAGTAAGAAGAATCAAATATGAAAAATATGGTTAAGGTTTCATTCTCCACCACTAGACATTATTAAGAATCAATTTCAGATCTATCAATATCAACCAACTATCAAAGTTAACAACCGTAGATAACAACAAGCTCTGTTACCCCAATCTTTCCTTAGTTTGTCGTTAAATAGAACAAGCTCTCTATTTAATCTCTAACCATTAAACAACCTAGAATAAGCTCTCTAAATTCAATTTAATGGCAGCTTTATGATGAGAAAGATAGGTTGATCTAAGCAACAAACACATAAGCTCGGATTGTTCAACTTAGGTTATGTTCCACTTTGCAATTATTGAAAACTTGACCATAATCATTAATCACAAATTGCCACTTATGAATAGGAAATCAAGACAATTACACGGATCAAGACTCCTAAACTAGCAATAGATAATTATCAAGATCTATCTAGTTGTACACCTAAATAAATCTAGACAACATCATGAACAATTCTTGTAGAAGAACATAAGCAACTTTGATAGAAAATTAATGATAGATAGAATCTGAAAATCAATCACAAAACATGTCTAGGGCTTTGAAATCACCCTTAACCAAATAGAAGTTTAGCCTAGCATAGGCATTATAAACATAAACATAAAATTAAAGAAAATCTAAGAAGAAAATAAAAGAAAGAAAGAAGAAGAGGAAGAATATTAATTATCCAACCTCTTGCTCTCTCTAAAGAAAAAGAAAACTAGAGAAAAGAAAGAAGAAGAAAACTTAGAGAATTTTATTAAAATGGCTAATATCCTACCTATGTACAATATGATCCTCTACAATCATCCAAGGCCCTCTATTTATACATATTTTGGAAGGCTAAATGACAAGAGACAAGCTTTACAAATTTCAAAGGTAGGTATAATAGGTGGGTGAATTTTTCTAACAATTTTCGTCATATTGTATGACAATTTTGATCAGCCAACTTGATGGTCGATTTCGTCAATGTTGGAGGCCTGATCTGATCACATGGTCTTCTAGAAAAAGGTTCCCCTATCAATTACGGATCCATAGCCGTTGGAATCAGCTCATTTGCTGATGTGGATAAGCAGATATGGGCAAAATACGAAAACATGTCAGCATAGACGTCATTGCACATCAGCCAACTTGATGGTCGATTTCGTCAATATTAGAGGCCTGATCTGATCATATGGTCTTCTAGACAAAGGTTCCCGTATCAGTTACGGATCCATAGCCATTGAAATCAGCTCATTTGCTGATGTGGATAAGCAGATATGGGCAAAATACGAAAACAGGTCAGCACAGACGTCATTGCACATCAGCCAACTTGATGGTCGATTTCGCTAGGGAAAACGACTCCGTTTCAAGAAGTATAAAACATGAAAAAGATAGATATGCCTCTTAGCTTTGCACGGCTACAAATTTCAGCCTTATTGCTTCAGTGAAACTCCAGATATAGCTGATATGGCAAAATGTGTCGGAACTGGAACTGAACTGGATTTGCCCTTAATTCTAGTAATCTGAAATCACTCAAAGAAACTTGTGAAAAACACCAAATTACACAAAATATAAAAGATCATAAACACAATTAGACTAAACAATAATAACTCGTATTTGACACAAAACAATAATAAAACATAACTAAAAACTATATAATTATACGAGTTATCACACCCCCACACTTAGATTGTTGCTAGTCCCTAGCAACGACTCAATAAAAATAAAATAAGAAAATCTAATCTAATCCACTTTCGTAAGAAATCACGGTGGCACTTAGCATGTGACACAAGCCTTTAAACCCCTAGGTGTCCCTAGTGGACGAGTTTAGTCTCGTGAGGGTTTACTAGAACGATACCCACAAACATTGAAAAATTAAAATATAAATAAACTTCATATAAATAAACTACATATACTAAAAATATTTACTCCTAATCCTTTCAATACAAATTAGAGACAATATTTGAACAAGTCTTATAAACTAATCAATAGCTTAAAAAAATTTCACAAAAAATCATGCTTGAATGTAAATTGTTTGAGTTAAGCCAATATTAACATAACATATTTCAATCAAAATAGTGCACATTCAAACTTAATCTCAACTTCTCACATGGGATACTCTCATGATTTTCACTCTTTAAAGAAGTGGTAAAGTGTTTACACTCAATCAATCTCATGAAAATAGTTCTACCATATGCTTGCTTGTCTACCTATTATCCACTAAAAGATCATGCAACTTCATAAATGAAGAGGTCTTTAATCAAGGTTGTAATGGGGCCAAGAGGTAATAATGTGGTTAAAGAATAAAAAGGAAAAGATATCACAAACATTCCAAAGACTTCATAGAATTTAGAGACAAAATAAGATTTTGCAAATAAAACTTTCTCAATATTCTTTAGAAGTACATAATCACATAGGCTGAATATTTCATGTTGAGCCTTTACTTCATTCTAACCAACTTTCGAACATCTTTTTCTTTTCTTTAACTAGAAGTTCAAGAGATTATTCAAAAATTGTTTTTTTTTTTCACATGGGAATGTATTTGGCAATATTGCCTCTATTTTTCTCTTGACTTTTGCCTTTCTCCTCCCCCACACTTATCTTTTGTTCTAACCCAAATTTTCAAAAAGTATCCCTTGTTTTTGCAGTATGTCTCAAACATTCTAGTCCATCTTTAGAACAAGGGTAAAGATATAAATGTGTTTAGGCTAGGTGTAATATGTGGTTACCAAATAAATAGCTTATTCACTGTAGGCTCAAATTGGTTCACTAGAGGGATGTTCTCTTGGAACATCAATAAGGGATGGCTGTTTGGCCCTAGTTAAAAAGTCCTAATGCCTCTATCATATTCATGTTGTTACATGCATCAATATAGTCTCAAATGGTTTAAAGCAAGTTCTAGAGAATCATGTAATCATAAGAGCACTCAAGAAAGAAATTAGATTGATTTGTATAATGCATCAATCATTATAGGCTCAAAAACTCACAAGAATGATTATACAAGTCAGATTAAGTCTAAACATGCTTCTTTCTCAATCAACATATCATATTAACATTGGCTCATAAAAATTAGTATCAAGCTTAATTCTCATGAAAATCTTCTCACTAGTAACCAGTTTAGACCTATGCAATTCATATCTCATCATTGTATTAAAAAGGAACTAAAACACACTAAAAATAATAATAATAAAGACTCAAAAAAAAAAAATAGTAGACAAAAATAAAAGAAATCCTAAATCATTCCCCCCACACTTAATTCTTACATTGTCCTCAATGTAAGTCTATTAACCCAAATGAAAGAATCATGTGTAAGAGAAAATAACTAATAACATAAGAATAGGAACAACTAAGACTCAAAACAAAAGAAACTCATGCAACCTAAATAATCCTAAAATACTAAACAAAAATTAACAAGTAAACATAAAAAATAAAAATAAAAACAATAAAAATAAAAATAATAAAAGAAAAAGGAAAAGAAAGAGAAAGAGAAAGAGAAAGCAAATCTGAATATGGAAGGTTGGCAATTTCTTCTTTAATTGGGTTGCCTTCCCAATTAACACTTGAGTTAGTGTTTTGAACCTAACCAACACCCCTTCTTGGCTTTTTAGGCTTGTCAGGCTCATACATGAAATTTTCCAAATTTATGCGTTTGAGAGGAAGCTTTCTTTGCACAACAGTGGATGCATTCTCCATTACAAGTATTATTCCATCATCCTTTGTGGAGCATATGTCATCGAGGAATGGAGCATATTTTGATACTTGTTGAATGACCTCCACAAACAAGTTGTTTAAGGTTTCCGGCATGTGTTGTTCATGTTCTTCCTCCTTGAACTTTGCAAATCTACTAGGAAAAGGTGGAGAAGAAACATTAGTAAAAAGTGAAACCTTAAACGTTACCTCAGGTGCCGAAATACTCTTATTTGGATCTTTGGCTTCATTATCCTCAAGAATAGAATCCATCTCTAATTTTGTTTCATCCTCATCTTGTTCCTCATTCTTCAAGGTCACAATAGTAGCATTCTCCTTTGGGTTAACCATCGTTTGGGCTGGGAGTTCTTCAGATCTTTGTGCTACCCATCCCACCATACTACTAGCCAATTGGCTCATTTGCTTTTCCAAACTCTGGATGCTTGCCCTTGTTTCCTGTTGAAATTGCAAAGAATCAGTAACAAGAGAATAGATAAGATCTTCTAAAGAAGTACCTGAGTTTTGAGTCATATGTGGTGGTTGAAAAAGATCTGGTTCTTGGGACCATGATTGATTGAAGCTAGATGGATGAGTGTAATTGGCATAAGGATCTACTTCTTGGTAATTTTTCGAGTAGCCATAATTAGTATGATCCCACCATCCCTCATGGTAAGTGTTTGAGTAATGATCATACTGTTGGTCTTGGAACACTTGATGGCCTTGACATCCTCCCATGGCAAATTGTTGAACTGGGAAGGTGAGATTGGCTTGTTGATTCTCCATGTTCATGTATGCCACCAACTCTTCAAGTGTTAGATTGCTCAATTCCATCTTTTTTTTTTTTTTTTTCAAAATCTGAAAAGAAAAACATGTATGTACAAGAAAATAATACTAATTAGAACTGAAAATAAGAATAAACCAAGTAACAAATAAACTAAAGAAAACAATCCCCGGCAACGGCGCCAAAAATTTGATGCACCCAAAAGAGTGTATCTTATTTAACCTTGCACTAAAAAGATAAATTGTAAGTATAGTAGTTAGCAAGGGTCGAGTCCTCAGGGATTGGGTTTTAGTTTATAAGTTAATAGTTTAAAACTTAAATTCAAGAACAATAAAAGAAAAAGGGTTTTTGAAGCCAGATTTAAACTAAAGTAAATAATAAGAAGAAGATGCAAGGCGGTATAACCAGCCAATAAAAATATATATACTAAATTAGGCGGTATAACCAGCCAATAAAAATATATATACTAAATTAGGCGGTATAACCAGCCAATAAAAGTAAAACAAAGTTAATATACAAATTAGGCGGTATAACCAGCCAATAAAAATAAATATACTTTTAAAATAAGCAAACTAGAAAAGTAAGAAAACAAGTAAGTAAGAAGAATCAAATATGAAAAATATGGTTAAGGTTTCATTCTCCACCACTAGACATTATTAAGAATCAATTTCAGATCTATCAATATCAACCAACTATCAAAGTTAACAACCGTAGATAACAACAAGCTCTGTTACCCCAATCTTTCCTTAGTTTGTCGTTAAATAGAACAAGCTCTCTATTTAATCTCTAACCATTAAACAACCTAGAATAAGCTCTCTAAATTCAATTTAATGGCAGCTTTATGATGAGAAAGATAGGTTGATCTAAGCAACAAACACATAAGCTCGGATTGTTCAACTTAGGTTATGTTCCACTTTGCAATTATTGAAAACTTGACCATAATCATTAATCACAAATTGCCACTTATGAATAGGAAATCAAGACAATTACACGGATCAAGACTCCTAAACTAGCAATAGATAATTATCAAGATCTATCTAGTTGTACACCTAAATAAATCTAGACAACATCATGAACAATTCTTGTAGAAGAACATAAGCAACTTTGATAGAAAATTAATGATAGATAGAATCTGAAAATCAATCACAAAACATGTCTAGGGCTTTGAAATCACCCTTAACCAAATAGAAGTTTAGCCTAGCATAGGCATTATAAACATAAACATAAAATTAAAGAAAATCTAAGAAGAAAATAAAAGAAAGAAAGAAGAAGAGGAAGAATATTAATTATCCAACCTCTTGCTCTCTCTAAAGAAAAAGAAAACTAGAGAAAAGAAAGAAAACTAGAGAAAAGAAAGAAGAAGAAAACTTAGAGAATTTTATTAAAATGGCTAATATCCTACCTATGTACAATATGATCCTCTACAATCATCCAAGGCCCTCTATTTATACATATTTTGGAAGGCTAAATGACAAGAGACAAGCTTTACAAATTTCAAAGGTAGGTATAATAGGTGGGTGAATTTTTCTAACAATTTTCGTCATATTGTATGACAATTTTGATCAGCCAACTTGATGGTCGATTTCGTCAATGTTGGAGGCCTGATCTGATCACATGGTCTTCTAGAAAAAGGTTCCCCTATCAGTTACGGATCCATAGCCGTTGGAATCAGCTCATTTGCTGATGTGGATAAGCAGATATGGGCAAAATACGAAAACATGTCAGCACAGACGTCATTGCACATCAGCCAACTTGATGGTCGATTTCGTCAATATTAGAGGCCTGATCTGATCATATGGTCTTCTAGACAAAGGTTCCCGTATCAGTTACGGATCCATAGCCATTGAAATCAGCTCATTTGCTGATGTGGATAAGCAGATATGGGCAAAATACGAAAACAGGTCAGCACAGACGTCATTGCATATCAGCCAACTTGATGGTCGATTTCGCTAGGGAAAACGACTCCGTTTCAAGAAGTATAAAACATGAAAAAGATAGATATGCCTCTTAGCTTTGCACGGCTACAAATTTCAGCCTTATTGCTTCAGTGAAACTCCAGATATAGCTGATATGGCAAAATGTGTCGGAACTGGAACTGAACTGGATTTGCCCTTAATTCTAGTAATCTGAAATCACTCAAAGAAACTTGTGAAAAACACCAAATTACATAAAAATATAAAAGATCATAAACACAATTAGACTAAACAATAATAACTCGTATTTGACACAAAACAATAATAAAACATAACTAAAAACTATATAATTATACGAGTTATCAATATGTTACGAACATACAATTTTTTTTCTAAATTAAATCATTATGACAAATTATGCAAAATACGGGATGAATTGGGACACGACATGAACACACACAATTTTCTCTAAATTGAACCACCATGACAAACTATGCAAAATATTTGAAAGAATTGAACATGACACGAACACATGAAAAAAATAATTAAAATACGACACGACACAAAAATAATATGAACACAACACAAATACACGAACGTGTTAAAATCAACATAAAATGAATTATTAATATGTAAAAATTTATATAAATTTATAATACTTTGAACATACGAAAAAATAACACGAACACGACACAAAAAATAATATGAACACGAACGAATATTCGAACGTATCAAAATCTACATAAAATGAATTATTAACGTGTGAAAATTAATTATATAAATTTATAATATTTTGAACAGACGAAAAAATAACACGAACACGACACGAATACGCGAGCGTGTCAAAATTTACATAAAACGAATTATTAACGTGTAAAAATTGTATAATATTTTGAACACACAAAAAATTAACATGAACACACAATTTTTTCTCTATTTTTTTCATTTTTTTTCCTTTCTTTTTTTTCCTTTCTTTTATTTTTTTCCTTCTTATTAAAAAAAATAATTAAAAATACCTAAACTGACCCTCCAACCCTCTTAATATCCATGCTTAGTTGTCAAATACACAATCATCCAAAATCTTCAATTCTCCATTCTCATGCATTGTAGGGATTACTTTTATAGTTAGTAATAGATTAGGCATTATTATAATCGGATAAGACAAACTTTGCAATGTTCACTAGATAGTCTTCAAGCCATACCCTTTCCTCTTCCACCGAAAGTCCCATTTTAGCAAGTACATTAGCCACTTCGTTTCCTTTTCGTGAAATGTGGGTGAACTTGCAGGTTGGATGCTATGGCTTTCCCTTCTTCGATGATTGGCCCTATAGGAGAGAGGTCTAGATCACGTGATTTGTATTTCTTGATGAACGTTAAGGCATCGCCTTCTAGGATGATATTCCTGAAGCCGATTTCCACTGCAAAAGCAAGTGCCCGAACGGCTGCCTTCACTTCCACCAAGAAAGGGTCAGTTACATTCACAGCTTTTGTGGAGCAAGCCCCCATCACTAACCTATTCGAGATCCTGATCAGTACACCTATCCCTCCAAATCTGTTGGTTTTGTCAAAAGCTCCATCGAAATTGACCTTGAAGATTTCGGTATCTGGTGGTTTCCAATTCTGGTTCTCTTGAACTAGGGGCATCGATTGGCTGGTTTGTGCACTATCAAACTCTTCTATGTATTTTTAATATATCTCCCCATGTCTGATGCATTTCTTCTGCTTTCTCCATGCCATTCACTGTTCCTATCCCCCCAAATTACCCATAGCGACACTAGGAAAGTTTTCAATAGAGCCTGATTCTTCATCTGACATACCTGAGTAATCCATTCTGCAAGACTGATGCTACTGTTCATGTTCTCTCCCCAATTAAAGCTCGTCTGATTTCAAACTAACTTCGCTACTGGGCAGTCTCTGAGGGCATGGATTGTTGTCTCCGCCCCGCATCGGAAGCATTGGTTATCTGTAATGATCTTCCTTTTATGCAGCTTCTCCTATACTAGTAGGATGTCATGGTAGGTTCGCCAGTATAAAATTTTTTATTTTGCTTGGTACTGCAACAGTCCATATTTCCTATTGTGGGTCTGTTTGTTGTGACAATTGTGCTTTTTCCCTCATGCATAACATCTTGTAGGCACTCTTAACTGTGTATATCCCCTGCTTGTCAAAATGCCAGACTAAAGTATCTTCATTCCCTAGTTTACTGATGGGTAGGGTGTGAATGTCCTCTACTATGTCTGGTTGAAAAGGCTGAATAGAATGTATTCCTTCCATTGAATCGTTGCCGAGTCTATTAGATCAGAAACATACGTATTTTCCACCATCGAGCTTCTCGGTGATAGGACATGAAAATTACTAGTTGTAGGCAGCCAACTATCTTCCCATACTTGAATTGATTGACCATTGCCCACCCTCCATTGAGTACCTTGCTCCAGAATCTCTTTGGCTCCCCATATGCTTCTCCATGTTAATGATGGATTCTTGCCTAAACTTGACCCCAAGAAGTCTGTTTCTGGGAAGTACTTTGCTTTAAGAACTTGGTAGGCTAGAGTATTATTATGTTTTAGAAGTCTCCATGCTTGCTTGCCGAGAAGAGCCAAGTTAAAGTTCTCCATATCACGAAAACCGAGACGTCCCATGTTCTTAGACAAGCACATTTTTTTCCATGCCATCCAGTGGATACCTCTCTTGGAAGTATTTGCTGACCACCAATAATTACTCACAATACTATTAAGTTTTGAGCACAAAGTCTTTGGAAGCTTGAAGCAGTTCATGGCATAGGTTGGAATTGCTTGAAGGACAGACTTAATGAAGACTTCTTTCCCACCCTGTGACAAACATCTGTTGCTCCATCCACTGAGTTTAGCTTTCATTCCATCCTTTAAGTCCCTGAATGCCTTCTTTCGCCTTCGACCCACAATCGTAGGGAGACCCATGTATTTATCAGGATTTGTAGTTGTCTGGACCTCAAATCAATTTTGTATAAGTACCTTCTAACTATCTTCAGCATTTCTATTAAAAAATAGTGCAGATTTTTCATAATTGATTCGTTGACCTGAGCCTTCTTCATATCTCTTTAAAACTTGCTTCACTTTTTCGCTGTCACTTGCATTTGCCCTTGCAAATAGTAAGCTATCATCCGCAAAAAATAGGTGACTCTGGTCCTATTAAGGCTGCCTTGGGCGTCCTGAATAAATCCCTCGCCTTTTGCTTTGCCTAGAAGTGCCGATAGACCTTCACTGCAAATCAACAACAAATATGGGGATAGAGGATCTCCCTATCTGAGCCCTCTCTCTGGCCAAAATTCGTTAGTGATAGTGCCATTAACAATAATTAAATATGAAACAGAAGTAATTCATTTCATAATGAGAGAGATCCATCGCGAGTGAAAACCAATACGCTCCATCATACTCCTAATGAAATGCCACTCTACCCGGTCATAGGCTTTGCTCATATCTAATTTAAGTACAAAATAACTATCCCGACCTCTCTTTTTATTCTTGAGTGTGTGCAACAATTCATAGGCAACCAGAACATTATCCATGATATTTCTACCTGGAATAAAGGCACTGTGGGACTCATCTATACAATCTGGTAAAGCTCTTTTAAACCTATTGACTAGTACTTTCGCTATAATCTTGTAGATCACATTACAAAAACTAATAGGGCGAAATTGAGAGATGTGTTTAGGCTCTTTTTTCTTAGGAATCAACACAATATGTGTTTGATTAATACTGCTAAGCCTACCCTGTCCATTAAGAAAAGAAAGACAAAAATAAATGACATCCGGTCTTATAGTATGCCAATGTTTTTGGTAAAAAAGAGCAGACATACCGTCAAGTCCAGATGTTTTGGTAGGGTGCATCTGTTTGATGGCATGAGTGATCTCGAACCCTACTCTTATTTAAGAAGATAGAGAATGGTATTTACAAAAGCAATTAAATCACATTTAACCTTTTGTAACCTTTTGTTGATGCTACCTAAATTAAGCATCGCGGTAAAGTAATAAGAAAGAGTTGGACTAATCTAATTTGTTTGTACTTTTTTAATAAGAAAAATTAATACAAGTATCGAATATTTTTTAAATTATTAGATGAAATTATTATTTTTCAATACAAAAAGAAGTATAATAAATGTTAATCTAATTTTAAATGTTTACATTAAAATTTCACTTTCTCAACAAATAAACTCAACTTCAAAAAATAAATTAAGATTGTTATTTAAACAAAAAAAAGTTCTACTATTACAAATAACAAATTGTTTGCTTAAATAGTACATTTAGTGTTATAAAGGTTTAAATCCTTAGCGTCTATGATTAAAATTTTTACTACTAATAAATTAGTATGTAAAAAAAGTTCTACTATTATAAATAACAAATTGTTTTCTTAAATAGTACATTTAGTGTTATAAAGGTTTAAATCCTTAGCGTCTATGATTAAAATTTTTTCTACTACTAAATTAGTATGTACTTAAATTTGGTAATTTTGGATTCGATACGAAAATACAATACATTAAACATAAAAATAATATAATATAATAAACAAGACATTATACATTTAAACACGATTAATACGATACATTTAATACACATATTATATTCGTGTTTAGAATTTTGACACATTTAATAATTTGTGTCTTGTTCATGCTTATACAATCAACAAAAAAAATGAGACATGACATATACACACGAATTATCATGTTATATTATAGCCATAATATATTTGGCTTCAATTTGAAGAAGAAAAAAAAATTGAAATAAGTATTTGTACTTTTATTATAGTAAAATACCAATTTTCACAAAGCAATGATTGTATAGAGTACATCTTTAACTAAGATCTTGAAAGCAATCCTAGAAAAATCCTAATTAGCAATGCACCAAGGATAATGTTATTTTACCAATCACTAGAATAAGTAGGGCTTGGCTGGACTTAGAGTTTATGACAAGAAAAAAAGGAAAATTAGATGCCTAGCTAGCCTTAGTCTCTCCACATTTGGCCTTAAGATTTGTCGATTAATTTAATAAAAGAAATTAAGTATACAAGACAAAGCAAAACGTGTATTGGAGGATAATTTTCTTTATTCAATACCTAAATTTATAGTTGTTTCGGTTAATCAACCTACCCCTACTCATCCATGAGAAAAAACAAAACTTAACCAAGAGGAGAATCTATACTATACTATCATCTATTTTTGACTACACAAATTCTTAAGGTATTGACACATGACATTTTTTTTAAAGAGAAAAAAAAAAAGAAAAATATATATATAATTTTATGTGTTCGTGTTTTTTTATGTGTTTAAAGTATTATAAATTTATATAAAATTTTACATATTAATAATTCATTTTATGTATATTTTGATACTTTCGTGTATTCGTGTAGTGTTCATGTTATTTTTCATGTTGTGTTTTAATTATTTTTTTATATTGTGTTCGGGTCGTGTTTCAATTTATTTCATATTTTGCATAGTTTGTCATTGTGATTCAATTTAGAAAAAAATTTGTGTATTCATGTCGTGTCCCAATTCATGAGATATTTTGCATAATTTGTTAGAGTGATTCAATTTAGAGAATTTTTTATATGCTCGTGACGTGTTCGTGTTATTTTTTTGTGTTTAAAGTATTATAAATTTTTACACGTTAATAATTTGTTTTATATAGATTATGACACGTTCGTGTATTTGTGTCGTGTTTATGTTATTTTTCTAGTCGTATTGTTTTTAATTATTTTCTTATATTGTGTTTGTGCCTTATCTAAATTCATCTCATATTTTGTATAATTTGTTATAGTGATTGGATTTTAACTCTAAATTCATTTACTTACGATATTAAAATATAAAAATTTTATTTAAATAAATAATAATTATTTAATATGATTTAATTTATATTTATTTATGATTGTTATTTAATTAAAATTTTATAAATATTAAAAAAATTCCCAGCGAAGCTGGAAAATAATTTTAGTTAACTTCATTTTCTTATGATTAATGATTGTTTTAAACCAAACCTCCAATTCTTTCATGCAGAACAACCCTTTATCACGGAAAACAAAGAAGCAATTTTTTTTTTTTTTAATTTTTCTTAAATGTTATTATAATATATTTTCTGTAAATTGGAAAATTTCATTTTAAACTAAAAATGTAAAGTTTGTTTTATGTATAAATTATATCAAATTATTATAAGATTTATTATTTTTAATATTAATTATAAATATAAAAAATTCAATGTAAATTTTAATTTTTTATTTATATCAAATAAATTGATTTACCTTTTAAAGTTAGTGAAAATTAGAAGTTTTATAATAAGGTAATTTCATATAAAATTTTAATTTATTTATTATCAAATTAATTTATTTTAAAGAAAGTATTTTAATGAAATTAAATTTCTTACTTATAAATTAGATAAATCTTAATAATAACTAGAATTAGTCACACCCATTATGTGGGTGAAAGAAGAAGAAAAAATAAGAAAAAAAGTTGCATGTAATTTTTTTAAACAGTGGATTTTTTTTAGAAAATATGTATTTTTATTTTTTAAAAATATTTATAAAAAATTTAAAAGATATTAATACCCAATTGTATTATTTGATATAATGAATTTATTTGACATTTTTGTAAATTTACTAATTGAGTTGAAGCCATTTGACTCGTTTAGATATAGTATAGATAAAAAATACTTATAATGATAATTTAAAAATATAATGAATAACAATAACTATTTTCATCAATTCAAATAATATTTCACACCCGTACTCTTATATATATATATATATATATTTTAACTTATAAATAATAACAATAACAATAATACTATATATACTATTACTACTTATTTTATTAGACCAACAATTGGAGTAGGGTGTTCATTATTTGGTTTTAACCGAATTAATCGACCGAAATTGAATTCGGTTCGGTTAATCGTTAACCAAAAAATTTTTGGTTCGGTTATGGATAGAGGTTTTTGATGAATTTCGGTTATTGATTAATTCGGTTCGATTAAGTGAAAAAACCGAATTAACCATATTAATCAGAATTTAGATTTAGGATTTTATTATGTTTTAGTATATTTGATATTTTGATTTTATTATAGTTTTATTATGTTTTTCTTTTGGATTTTGGTTGGTTGGATATATTATTATGGATGGAATACAATTAATCTGTTTTGGCATTTTGGTAGAATATATAAAATCATGTATTAAAAATAGGTTATAAAGTAATTTTGGTATATATTTATTTCAGTTAATAAAAAACTAATCGAATTAATCGAAATAATTTTAATTCGATTAATTTACATTTTTTTCTATTCGATTCGATTAATGATTAAGATAAATAAAAAATTAATTAATAAAATTAATAAAATTTTAATTTAATTATTAATCGAATCGACCGTTTCAACATTGAAAATTGAAGAGTCCCAACCCAACAATATGTAAGTTCGTGCCGATTTCCATAATTCACATGGTTGCGGAAGAATGCAGATGAAATCTGAAAACTATTCTTTTTTATTCCTTTCCCCCCAAAAGATATACTACTAGAATTGAAAAAATAAAACAAAAGAAAAAGGTAGTTCTACTATCTATCTCATTCTCATATAGTCATAAACAAAATGAATTTGGCCACTCAAATAATTCCACAAATCAATTCTAAAATAATTCTCCACTAGTAGTAGTAACATCAAAGGATAAGGCAAAAAAACAAAAACAAATGCTCCACTACTAGTGAATCAACCGATCTTCCTTTCAAATCTTTTAACCTATCTATCTATATATTGATTATGCATGCATTTTATAAAATAAAAAAAAAATAAACAATAATAATGGTCAAACAAATGTTTTCTTAAATTTAATGCAAATTTTTGTTATTATTCTCATTACAATTATCTCTAAAAAAAGACCTTTCTTAACAAATATTTTACCTCCCTTTTTCTTATTCTAAAATAAAATCACAAACAATCTTAAAAGTTAAAACCATAAAAAGTAGTAAAACAATTTAGTTACATAAGAGTGGAAGAAAAAAAATGAAAAAAAAATTTAAGTAGATAGTTTGGTAAAAAGATGGTAATTTTTTTAAAAATTTTAAGTATTTTTTTAAAAATATAAAAGTATGTAAGTGATTTTAATATTATTGTTTTAATTAAGTTTTAAGCAAATTTTTTTATTGAGTTAATATCTGATTAACTCGTGACATGAACTCAATTAAGGAGTTTAATATTAGTATAGATATACTAGAATTTAGCACAAAATGTGTTTTCAAAAGAAAATTATTGTATTTTAAAAAGAATAATAAGTTAAAAAATAAATGAGTAGTTTTTCAACAGTACTTATTTTTTAAAATTAAAAAATTAAAAAATAGTGAATAATTTTTTTAATAGGTAGTTATTTTTTAAAAATTAAAATACTTAAATATCTCTAATTTTATTTTCTTATTATAATTTTAACTTGACGTCTATATAATTTTTTTAATTGAATTGATGTTATTTGATTCGTGATATCAATTCAGTTAAAAATTTATATATAGAATCGATAGTATAATTTAGTTACTTATCATTTTTACTAATAGTTTTTTATGATATTTGACCATGTAATAACCTAATAATTACCATAATTCACTTTTTAAACAAGTAGTTTAAATAAAATAAATCAATATTTTGCTTCAACAAATAGAAATAATGTTTAAGATCTCAACATTTGTACTATTTCCTTTTTTGTGCATTCAACATTTAAGTTAATTTTCTATAGAATTTATTTCTTTTTTTTTCTTTCTAAATTGTGTAGAAATTCCTAAAAACAAAATTTATGTACAAACTGAAATTACATAAATTATTATTATATATTAAAAGAAAAGGAGGAGAGAAGTAGCGACATGAAGAAAGGGTATTTATGTAAAAACAAGAGCTTAATCCAAAAAGAGAAAACCATGGTTAAAAAAGTAACCCAGGTAAAGACGGCAACTTCGATATTATCCTATTCGCAAATGGCAATATAATAAATTATAATAATATAAAATATAAACCTACTGTATATATTTTCTCCATTTTTTTCACACTTTCGTTCATTTCCAACACAACCTCCATTTTCTTCTTCCTTCCTTCCTCTTTCCTCACGCGTTCCTTCTCTTTCTACTTTATCTTCTTCAACTTTAACGAACTTTCCCATTTCCGTTCAAACCAAAAAGCCGCCTCTCGTCGGCCGTAGATATTTTAACAGCCGTAACGTGCAGGTAAGCACCTCCTTCCAAAATTTTGACCGTTTGCACCGTCGTTTTGTTAACGCCCTCTTTTTCTTCTTGATCTACTGTTGACTCACGATTAGTTTCTTCGACTTTTGCTTATCTCTTGTTTGGTCGCTTAGAAAATGCGGGAAAATAAACCAAATCGCTGTTTTTATTCTTTCTTTTCTTCGTTCTTTTTTTTTATTTATTATTATTTAAATATCGTTTATTTTGGTTACGTTAAACTGAGGAATCGGATAGTGTTGAATGTTGATCAGTTTAATCTTTATAATAATTTTAATAAATAATAAGATAAAAAGAAATTCGATCAGTTCTTAGAATATTTATGTTCTGCTGAGATTCTTGGCGTGTAACTTTTACCATGAACTGTATTATTACTTTTTTTTTTTTTTTTCTTTGTTTGAGTTCATTTACTTGGTTATGAAATTAGCAATTTTTATTTTTATTTTTTTTATAAAAAAAAGTGTAATATTTTTTGTACCAAAGTAAGGTTTCGGATCTTGTTTTCGCTAAGAATAAGAAAGACTACAATTTAAATATTCTTAAAGGCTTCTTTCGTACTAGTTGTTATTATTATTTGTATTATTATTTTTTGTTTTATCCTATTAACTGAACATTTCTAGATGAAAATGCAAAAGAATGACCAGTAAGAGAATGTTTCAAAAATATTGTGACAAGTCAAAACTATAGAAGAAAAAAAACAAGCATCTGGAAAGAATGAACTGTAAGAATGATCCCGGCTTGGAATCTATCGAGTGTAAAAAATAATTACTCTGGTTCCAAGCAGTCGCAAGAAATCATGGTGTTTAATGCTCTGTATTGGTTGCTTGATTGATTTGGTTTGATTAATGTGAATGAGCTCAATTGATTTATATATATTTTGTGTTTGCAGGTTTATAAACATTTTAATCGAAACAGTTTCTTGTAGTGAGGGTTTTATTTGTATGCTTTTGTAAAATAAAAGCTTTCATGGCATCAAGACCTTGTGCAAATTTTTTACACTTAGCCTCTGGGGACCTACTTGATATTCCTCAAACTCCAAGAGCTCTTCCTCGGGTAATAACTGTTCCTGGGATCATCTCTGACCTGGATTCCTGTAGCAGTAATGCTGGGGATTCAGATGTTACTTCATCCGGTTGTAGAGAACGCAAAATTATAGTGGCAAATATGTTACCTTTGCATGCTAAAAGAGATGGCGAAACTTCTAAATGGCGCTTCAGCTTGGATGAGGATTCACTTTTACTACATCTAAAGGATGGTTTTTCTTCTGAAGTGGAGGTTATATACGTGGGATCTCTCAAGGTTGATATAGATGCCAATGAACAGGAAGAAGTTGCCCAAAAACTGTTAGAAGATTTTAATTGTGTTCCTACATTTCTACCTCATGATTTGCAGAAGAAGTTTTATCTTGGATTCTGTAAACAGCAGTTGTGGCCACTTTTTCACTACATGCTGCCCATGTGTCCTGACCATGGTGATCGGTTTGATCGTATTCTATGGCAGGCATATGTTTCTGCTAATAAAATATTTGCTGACAAGGTTATGGAAGTAATCAATCCAGATGATGATTATGTTTGGATTCATGATTATCACCTGATGGTTCTTCCCACATTTCTGAGGAAACACTTTCATAGAATCAAGCTTGGGTTCTTCCTCCACAGCCCATTTCCTTCATCAGAAATATATCGAACATTGCCTGTTCGGGATGAAATTCTGAGGGGACTGCTGAATTGTGATCTAATTGGTTTTCATACATTTGATTATGCACGACATTTCTTGTCTTGTTGCAGTAGAATGCTGGGCCTTGATTATGAATCTAAAAGAGGGCACATCGGTCTTGATTACTTTGGCCGCACAGTGTTTATTAAAATTCTGCCTGTAGGAGTTCATATGGGTAGACTTGAATCAGTGTTGAATCTTTCCTCTACTGCTACCAAGGTCAAAGAGATTCAGAAACAGTTTGAAGGGAAAAAATTGATTCTTGGCATAGATGACATGGATATTTTCAAAGGCATCAGTCTTAAACTACTGGCTGTGGAACAGCTCTTACAGCAGCATCCAGGCTTGCAGGGTAAATTAGTCTTGGTTCAGATTGTGAATCCTGCAAGGGGCCTTGGAAAGGATGTCCAGGAAGCAAAGAAGGAGATTTATCTGACTGTTAAAAAGATCAATGAGGTTTATGGTTCACCCAATTATCAGCCAGTGATTTTGATTGATCGTCCTGTTCCCCGTTATGAGAAATCTGCCTATTATGCACTAGCAAAATGTTGCATAGTAAATGCTGTGAGGGATGGAATGAACTTGGTTCCTTACAAGTATATTGTTTGTAGGCAGGGAACTCCTGGCATGGATGAGGCGCTGGGTATAAAATCAGATTCTCCACGAACAAGCATGCTTGTCGTGTCTGAGTTCATTGGTTGCTCACCTTCTTTAAGTGGAGCGATTAGGGTAAATCCGTGGGATATTGATGCCGTGGCTGAGGCCTTAAATACAGCTATTATCATGCCCGAGTCAGAGAAGCAATTGCGACATGAGAAACACTATCGGTATGTCAGTACTCATGATGTGGCATATTGGGCTCACAGCTTTGAAATGGACTTGGATAGAGCATGCCAAGATCATTATAGTAAACGCTGCTGGGGCATTGGCTTGGGCCTTGGTTTCAGAGTTATGTCTCTTTCTCCTAGTTTTAGGAGGCTGTCTATTGATCACATTGTTTTGGCATATAAACGAACAAATAGAAGAGCAATATTTCTGGACTATGATGGCACTGTTGTTCCTGAAGCTTCCATTATTAAAACTCCTAGCCCTGAAGTTATCTCAATAATTAAGACCCTCTGTGATGATCCTAAGAACACTGTGTTTATTGTTAGTGGGAGAGGGAGAACTTCACTTAGTGATTGGCTTGCTCCATGTGAGATGCTGGGAATAGCTGCTGAACATGGGTACTTCATAAGGTATGCTTATTATAATGTTTTTAATATTTATCCAGTAATGAGTCTAAATTCCCTAAAATAAACTGAGGTCGTTTTCCTTTCTCCTCCTGCAGATGGAGTAAAGACTCCGAATGGGAAACCAGCCCTTTGGGTGCTGACCTTGAATGGAAAAAGATTGTGGAACCTGTTATGAGCCTGTATAGAGAGGCAACAGATGGCTCCAGCATAGAGAGTAAGGAGAGTGCTTTGGTGTGGCACCATCAAGACGCAGACCCTGACTTCGGATCATGCCAAGCCAAGGAATTGTTGGATCATCTGGAAAATGTTCTTGCAAATGAACCAGCAGTTGTTAAAAGAGGACAGCATATTGTTGAAGTTAAGCCACAGGTATGACAAAAATGATTTCCCCCTCATATTTATGTGTGTAATATAGTTGTTGAATCAAGCTTTCTCATCAATCTTCTTTATCATTCAGGGAGTAAGCAAAGGGCTGGTTGCAGAAAAGGTTCTCTCGAAAATGGTCAATGGCGGGAAGCCACCTGATTTTGTGATGTGTGTTGGTGATGATAAATCCGATGAAGATATGTTTCAGAGTATATTAACTTCAGTTTCTAATCCATCCTTGCCTGTGGCTCCAGAAATCTTTGCATGCACTGTTGGGCGAAAGCCTAGCAAAGCTAAGTATTACCTGGACGATACTGCTGACGTTTTGAAATTGCTTCAAGGCCTTGCGACTGCTACAATTTCAAAGCCTAGGTGCCTGCCTGAGATCCAAGTTTCTTTTGAGAGTACTGCTTGACGTAAACAGGGTGGCTGGCACAAATTTACCGGTTCCTACACATTGGAGTGTCCGATTTGCTTCAAGGGATTCCCTTGAACGAGAAAAACCTCGATCGTAACTTTTATCTGAAGCATTGTTGGTACTTGCCAGATACGACGAGATACCAGCTCTTGAGATGGTTCTCTCTTGGGTTGGAGCTGAAAGGCAGATTAACTGCGACAGAGGACATGACAATGCTTTTATTCTTGTATATGGTGATGGTCAAATATGCATTTTTATGGTGCCAGCAAAAATTATATGGGATTGGTTCTTGGTTCTCACCTGTTTATAATTGTTTTACTGATTACAGGCACCGTTAACTTGTATAGATACATTGCTGCTTTCCAATACAAATTGGCCAATTTGATTTCAGCATCACTTTGGTTCGCTTTCACATGAAATGACTCATGATACAAAATGCTCTCCCGCTCTGCTGTTCAGCAATTTCTTTTCTCATTGCTTAAAAGTGAAAATCAACTGAAAATTTTCTATATTGAAATTTTTAGAAATGTATTATGAAAAAAAAGGGGAAACGTAAATAAGGAAAAGAAAGAAAAAGAAAAACTAGAGTAGTCAATACAATATGAAACGGAAGTTTTTTTTTTTTTTTTTTTTTTATATATTTAGAGGATCATATTTTCATATTCATGTCTGAATATATATCGAGCACATGTATCGAGTGTGATATATTATAAGATTGAGATAATATTTTTTAAAAATGTATCCAAATATTCGATCAGATAATGATAATTTTATTTGTTTAAATTTAATCATTGGTTAATTTATATAGAGTATCTTAGATTTCCTTACCAATGAGAAATTATCATTTTTGATTCGTAAGTTACCGTGCTCATTAGTAAGTTTGATTATTGTCTCTGATTTGTCTATTTATTTTTTTGTAAGTTTTTTAATTAATATTTAATCATTTATAAATAAAAAAATAATTTTTTCTTTATGATCAATACCAAACTCCTTATATCCATATTGAATTACTTTTTCACTCTAATTAAAATTATGTCATTTTTACATATTATTTTTATATTTAAGTTTTTAATTTTAAATATTTTTAGGAAGCTGAATATTAAATTATATGAATATTTGAATATTTTTATTATATTATGATAAAAAAATTGGTCATATTTTTTAATTTCTTAAACGTATAATGTAAAGATTTTTTTATTATATATTTAAAGTTAAATTCTTTCTATGAAAATTTTAACATAATTTTTGTCTAATACTATTTTTATCTATTAATATAGAACTTTAAGCAAAGTCATTATTTTTGTTTTTACTAAATAATTATCAATTCATTATTTATCCATATTACAAATTTTATTATTTTTAATATTAATTTAAAATTATAATTAATGTTACAAACGTTTTTCTACATGAGTTTTGAAATTTAGCTATTTACTTTATATTTAAAATATTAAAAAATACTATTAATTTATATAACAATATATAAATTAAAAGTTTTAAAACTAACAAAATATATACATGCGTATTTATTATATTTATAAATTACCATTTGAATACTATTTTATTATATATTATAAGATTTATACAATCACAATATTTATAATATTAATTAATTAAAATATATTAAATAACATAATAAAAACCAACAATCACTAGGATATTTTGAACTAATAATATGTTTTGATTTGAGAAGAATTACAATTCAAATTAGACTCACTAGGACATTAGACTCATCATCTTAAAAAAATTGTTTTGTAATATTGATTGGTATACAAATTCTTAATCTCATTGCCTTGAACCTTTGGTGTATCCTGATAATTTTACACTTCTATTCTAATTCAAATTTTTCTTTTCACACATCAAGAAATATTTAGTAATACTTTGACACCGTGAAATTGAAAATACATCCAAATACGATTAGTGGGAATTCAAATATTTTTCTTTCAATTCCAATTAGTGAGATACTTTTATGCTGGTGACAAACTTTCTATATTCAAATTGGTTAATTAATTATATTTTTGTTCTTTGCAGAAAAATGCCCGTATTGTTTTCATATATGTATATGAAAATGTTCCTGTTGAAAAATGTTGTAACAAATTAAACATTTTATTTGACTATTGAAGCTGATGGCAAAGCCATTCAACTCTACCAGTCGATAAATAGTCAAATCTTTTACTTTTTTTTTCTTCAAATGATTT
The DNA here is from genome assembly GCA_030761205.1 of Fremontodendron californicum. NCBI lineage: Eukaryota > Viridiplantae > Streptophyta > Magnoliopsida > Malvales > Malvaceae > Fremontodendron > Fremontodendron californicum. Next base: position 7,147,261 of record JAULJL010000007.1, on the reverse strand, counting down.
ATTGGCAACTGTTAATATGATATCTATAAAAAGTTTAAGTATTCAGTCTTTTTTTTGTTTGTTAATATGATATTTATTATTTTTTACATTTTGTTTACAATTTTATGGAGATCACAATACATTTGTCTCTCTTTGTGTACATTAAATGATTAACTAGCTATAGTTTTTTATTCTTTACAGTGTGTTTATAATTTTCTTTCGTTGTTTAGATTTACAGAAGCAATAGTTAAAGAAGTAATTTTACATTAATAGAATCTAATAAAATGCTTTATATATGCAACAATTGTCATTTTATATTATTTACGAATTACTATGCATAACTTACAATATGTATAACTTACTATTTGATTTTTAAATAGATTTTGACAGACAAGATAAAAAAAATATATGCTGAATTGACTATTGAGAAAAGAAGAGAAAAATTGAAAATTGAAGAGTGAAAAGTGAAAAGTGAAAAATATTGATCTACAATATATCCATCTTTTTAACATTGTACAAATTGTTTTAATTATGATTTGGAGTTCTTTTATTATTAAAGTATTTAAATTATCAAAATAATTGATATATTTGAATTATGTTCAACAATTTGAATAATAATTACTTTACATTACTTACATGAAGTAAAAATATATTATTTAATAAATTAAAATAATTGAATGCATAAATCACATGGAACGCATATAACATTAAAAACTAGTATAATTAAATAGGGATGAGACATTTTGTACTTTAAAGTTTGGAATAAAATTTTGTTGGCGCTACCATTTTTTTCTCCACAACAGTCAAAAGAGGTGAAAATTTGTGGAGGGAATATTGAATGGGCTGTCTTGACATGTTTAATCCTCCTTTGGGGCTCGGATTGTAGGACATATTTAATGAGCCTAGGTGATTCGTACAAAATACTAATATTATTAGATACTAGAGACACACCTATTATGTGAGTTAAAAAAATAATTTTTTTTAAAAAAAAATTATAAGTAAAAAGTATAAATAGTTTTATAGGTTGATAGTTTATTGAAGAAGTTGGTAGTTTATGAGCTTAGTGGGTAATTTTTTTTAAGAATAAATATGTTTTTTAAAAAAAAAAATTGTATATGAAATTTGAAAAGATTAAAATATCCCTATTTTAATTTTTATGTTATAATTATATTTTGACTTTTATATAATTTTATCAACTGAGTTGGTGTCACTTGATTCAGTGAAATCAACTCAACCATTCCATTTATAATAATATAGATAGATAGATATAGATATAATTTTTAATTATCTTATTATAAATATTCTCCAAATTCCTATCCAAACTTTATACCTCTACTTGTAAAATCATTTAACATGATCCTTAAATAACAACTTCACTAAAAAACATTAAAAAAAAAAAAAGTCTACTTAAATGTAAATAAAAATATAAGAGTATGTACATATGTATTATCCCTTCTTTAAAATTATCAAGATAGTAAAACTACTCATAAATTTTATTTAATGGACTATGAATCCAACTAAGTTATTTTATGTAAACTTTTGAATAACTACAATCTCAATAACTTAAGCCGACTATAAAAGCTTTCAAATTTAAATGCCAATTAAGATTCATGCAACAAGCTCTTTAAATGGTTCCTTATCATCCTTACAAATAGAATACCCAATACTCAAATCATATTGCAGACAACAAAACTCACATACATCTCAAACATTGGTATGAAAAAATTTACACTTTATTTCACTACAAATAAAATATAATGGCTGGAACATGAGAAAAGAGATTATTTATCCAAGCCCTGTCAACAACCATAAACAATTTTCTGAACAAATTTTCACATTCCTTCAACAATGTTTGCAAATTGAATGAAATTTGTAAGGATAAAAGAAAAGGAAGATTGAATGGAAATGAGTTGGGAGGGATGGAAGAAAAAGGAAAGCTTTTTTTTCTTCTTAATTTGTTTTTTTTCATTAAAAAATAATATTGATCTTTACAATACCTTATTCAATAATTTCAAAATTTTTTATTTCCTTTTTATAAAATATTTTGCCCATTATGTTATTCAATAATTTTTTTTAAAAGGCATATTTTCAAAATTTTCCAAAGAAAAATCTTATTAACACAGACTTGACAATACTAGACACGACATGATTACACGACAAGAATACGACACGGAAAAAATAACTAAAAACATGACACGAACATGACACTACACGAAAAAATAACATGAACACGACACGAATACACGAATGTCTCAAAATCTATTTAATACGAAATTATTAACATATCAAAGTTTATATAAATATAAAATACCTTAAACACGATTATGACATAATAAAAATACACAAACACGATACGAGTACACGAATTATCAAGCATGCACAATGCATAAAATCATAATGCTCAATTTTTTTTTCCGGTATGCAAAAGAAAATGTTAAATACGGAGGTCATAGCTATAATTTTCCCAAATAGCGAGCCCATGAATCACTTTTGAAACTTAAAAAATTGACTGCAATGACAGTCTTTAATAATAACAAAAAATGTATAAAAAATGGAAAAACGTTTAATAAGTGGGGTAAAAAAAACGACTTCCTTCCCTCACTGTTATTTACAAATCTCTAACTGGCCAAAGAAATCACGCCTTGTCACGTGACAGCAAGAAGCCGAAGATCCAATATGCAAATTTAACCCAATAGCAGATCTGGAGTCATTTATTCATGTTACCCGCGGGTGATTCACTCAGCACTTGCAAATGAAATTTGGACTGCTTCCTTTTTTTTTGTTTAAGTCATCACATAGTCTTTGATAATCATAGTAAAAAGAATAAATTAATTATGTATTATAAAAAGGAGTAATTTAGTTTTTTTATAATTGAAATAGGTGTAAATAAATAAAATTAATAACGATTTTAATGAAAAATCTTTAAAATGCTGACGTGGATTTGTAAAATATAACAGATTTATATATATTTCAAGTCATATTTTATTTCAAATTATTAATTCCGTTAGATTTTACAAGTTCACATCAAAATTTTAACGATTTTTCATTAACATTATTATCAATTTTACTTATTTACACATATTTATTTATACAAAATTAAATTATTTATTTTTATAATAAAAAAATTAAATTATTCTTTTCATTATATAGAGGACTGGTTGACTTAAACCCCCGTTTTTCGTTTTCCCAGTTCCCGTTTCGTTTCGTTTAGATTTTTTACAAAGACAAAAAAAGAACCAGCCAGCATTTTCATCGTCACTGGCAAAAGGAAGGAAAAAAGAAAAAAGAAAAGGAAAACAGAGACTTGGTTTTCTCTGTCGCTCAGATCCAAATCTCTGTTTGGTTCTCTTTCTTAGATCTTCGAATTCCAACATTTGGATCTTGAATTACAGATTCTTAGATTTGTGGAAAAAAAGAGAGAAGAAATTTGGTTTAATTCCGAATAGCGCTAATTCGGTGATTGATTTAGTCGCAGCATTTGATTAGTTTTGATTGGATCTGATTTGAGCTCTCTTCAAAATTATCAACCCTGGACCCAATCATGAATCCTTTCTCGTCCGGTACACGTCTAAGGTGAGCACCAATTCCTACTGTTACCCGTTTCTTCTTTTAGTTCTCCCTTTTCCTTTTATTTTGAAAATCAGATCAAGAACTTGTGAGTATTTATTTGAATGGATTGGTATTGTGATTAAAAGAGCTGGGGTTTTGTTCAATTGGGGTTGTTTTGATTGCCGTGATTGGAATTTGGGGAGTTCGGTTGTAGTTTGGGCAACTTAAAAGATGATTGCATATGAATTTAGAGCTAAGTGGAATTTGTTAGCTTTTTTTGGTTTCATAATTTGGTTCTTCTAGTTATCTTTGCCTTTGCCTTTCTTTTTGATTTGCTTTGAATTAGTTTCAACTGTTCATGAAAATGTAGAAATGTCAGAAGTTATGACTTACCCATTTAGTAATTGGTTTGAGAGTAGCTTGATCTATTGTTTTTCATGAATATTGATAATATGAAATGATGCGCCAAATAGCATTGTTGCCAGAAGGTACCATTTTCTAGAGAGCAACTGACACATCGACAGGTTTTGTACTGGAAACCTTACTTTCTCTATGTCTTGCATTATAGAAATGAAATGTATGCAGTATATTTCGGAATATTAATATTACATTAAACCTTTAAACATGAGTAACTAGTGCCAACAGTTTAAGAGAGTGGTAATTTAATATAACATAGAGTCCAAGGTAATTATGTATATAAGTGTCCTGTCCGATATGGTTACCAAAAGTACAATGTCAATGACTTTTTACATGGTTGTTCTCTTAATTCTGGTGGTTATATGTTCAAACTGATATTTAGAACTTATCACACTTTTCGCCAAAACTTGTAAAATTGAATTTCTTTTCTTTTTATTTTTCTTAGGGGAGACTGCTAGGTGATAGTAGAAGGCGCCTTTGGCTGTTGCAATGGAACCTAATAGTTGTATTAGTCTCTATATAGATTTAGCACGATTAAAAAATTTGAGATAGCAAAAGAACCTGGTTGGCAGATCTTGTTGTGAATGATAACCTCCATACCCCATCTTGGGAATTTCGAGTCAGTTGTTTGTATTAGGTTTACTGGATTTCACCCATATTTTATGAGTGTGAAGATCTCAATCTCCTTGGTTTTAGTCATAGATAACTTTGTGCCTTGAGGTTCTTCCCATAAAGAACAAAGTAGTAAGCAGGAATAAATGGGTTCCTCTCTCTTACACATCTGTGAATATTTCCGTGTTCAGGAAATTGTTGACAAGAACTGTTTGTTACATCGGAGAAAGGGATCTCTAAGCTATATGTAATTTTTAGGGAAAAAGAAAAAATGGACCTTGGACGCCCATATCATATAGAATGAAAAGTTTCATCTCAGTCAGGACATACGGCTGGTTACTAAGAATATTTTGTCCTTTCTTAAATGATGTTCTATCAATGGGCATGAGTTCATTTTTTTGCTTAAACCTGCTTCAATCAAAATTAATGAGTAACACATCTTTTGTGCATTTTCTGTCCCAAGTAATATTGACGAATCTAAATGATTGACTTGACTGTAGTTTATATACATATTAATTGAAGATGGTTAAACTTACTTCTCCAACGCAGGGACATGATACGGGCTATACGTGCATGCAAAACTGCAGCAGAAGAACGTGCTGTTGTAAGGAAAGAGTGTGCCACTATTCGTGCTGCAATTAATGAAAATGATCAAGATTATAGGCACCGTAACCTGGCAAAACTCATGTTCATTCACATGCTTGGATATCCGACTCATTTTGGCCAAATGGAGTGCCTAAAGTTGATTGCATGTGCTGGATTTCCAGAAAAGAGGATTGGGTATCTTGGTATTATGTTGCTTCTTGATGAAAGACAAAAAGTTCTGATGTTGGTCACAAACTCATTAAAGCAGTACTTTTGTGTAGGCTCTTCTCAAGCTTAATTTGTTTCCATTTCCTTTCCCCTTTTGTCGTTTCTGTTCTGAATGAATAACTTTTTGCCTGATAGGGTGGTATTACAAGGGTAAAAATAAGAAAACGGAGAGATTTACTTTACTTGCAGGAACCTTAACTTATACGCAGAGATCTCAATCATTCAAACCAGTACATTATAGGACTTGCTCTTTGTGCTCTGGGAAATATTTGTTCAGCAGAAATGGCCCGTGATCTTGCACCGGAAGTAGAAAGATTGCTGCAGTTTCGAGATCCAAATATCCGGAAGAAAGTAAGTGTGTCTAGGGATGGCAATGGAGCGGGGCGGGGGCGGATTTTGTAGTATCCGCCCCCGCCCGCCATAGCACTGCTCTGCCCCGCCCCCCGTCCCGTGCCGCCGTGGATGTTGAAATTTCAATACCACTACCACCTCCATGGATGTCGGTTACATCCGTAAGCGCCCCTTCCCGCTCCGCCCCATTTGATATTTATTAATTATTTTTATTTTTTTCAAATAATAAAGCATTGTAAAAAAATTTAAATATAAATTCAATATAAACATGTTTCTAATCTAGGAAGAGAAAAAAATAAAGTATTAGGTTTAGGTTTTTAAAAAGAAAAAGAAAAATAATAAGTTTAATTATATTATTTTATTATTCTTTTAAAAGCTAAATATTTAAGGGTAAAATTATAATTTCAGTATTCGGTGCGGTGCGGAGCAGGCAATTACCACAACTGCTCCATCCCCGCCTTTCAAACAAAAAAAACCACACCGCCCCTCTCCGCCTCCATTGTTCAAAAAAATAAAAAAACCTCTCCATTCGGATCGGGTTTTGCCATCCCTAAGTTTGTCCTACTCTTTACTCTAGGGCCTCTTGGCCACAGATTTTGATATCAGTGAGATGTAAAGTAAAGAAGGAAAAGGGAGGCCGCTGGACTCCAGAATTTGTGAATTTCTTATGCTTAAAAATTGCTGAGTATCCCTCTTAAAAGATATCAACTTCTCCATCCTCCTTTCTTCTACAGTTTGTGTTCTTTATTTTTTCCAACAATGCCTTTGTAATTTTGTCAATACAAAGGTTAAAAACATCTATGTAAATCCATGATTAAGTACCGGATACCACATATCTGAGACCTCAACTGTATAGTATGATATTTGTTCAATGATATTCCGCAACCTTCATATAGCAGCTACTTTTATCAAATCTGGATATTTCTCTTTCTATTTATCTTAACCAGAAGAATTTGCAGTATATAATCATTCAAGGGAAAAATGACAACATATAGTAACCCTTGAGTCTGATGTCTTAGTGACTCCAAGAAAGTCAACTTCAGTTTGCTTGTTTGATGGTTTGAGGGAAAGACATCTATTGACCATTGCCAGCCATTCTATGAAGGCATTTTTCGATGTACTAAATTGGTTCATCTAAAATACTCACTTTTGTACTGGAGGATTGATTTGATTAAACAGGCTTCCTGCTTTTCTTTTCTTTTCTACCCCCCCCCCCTGCAAAGTGGCGTTTTGGTGAATTCTCATCATGCACATTGTTTGATAATTTTTAGGTTATCTGTCATTTTCTTCCGTGATCTGACTGCAATCTTTGACTCCTCTTGACTCTATCTGTTGTTTGTAGGCAGCATTGTGCTCCATACGGATCATAAAGAAAGTTCTGGACCTGGCTGAAAACTTTATAAATCCTGCTGCTTCCCTACTTAAAGAAAAGCATCACGGAGTCCTAATAACAGGAGTTCAACTTTGTGCAGATCTATGTAAAGTCAGTTCAGAAGCCCTTGAATATTTTAGAAAGGTAAATTGGTTATGGCCTTATAAGCACATAGCTATAGTATCAGAAAGACAAACACTCTATGGAGCGTATGAATTATTTGCTCACTTGTTCGCCCCTGTATAAAATTTGTAAATATTTAATTCCTGCTTTGGTTTTTTTGGAGCATCCAATGCGGGCAGAGCAGTCTACTTTACCAGCAATCCTTTTGTTCTGTTTCTGGCGGAAGAGTAGTTACCATCAAAAAATCCAAAGGATCAATTTTACTGGTGTTTTGTCCTTTACTGTTGGCTATTATTTACTTTAATTTATACTAAGATGCTTCAGGCTAATTTTCCAATTTGGTTTCTATAGGACATGAACTTGTTAGACCTTTAGGGTTGAGCAAAAACAGGGTCCCTTTCTCTATCATTTAAATATTGGGCTGAATCATATTTGTTAGTTTTAGTGTGAAGAAACTTGTCAAAAATGGATAATGCTTTCAGTTTTGTAATTTTGATAATAGCTTCTTTTATCATTACTGCAGAAATGCATTGAAGGTTTGGTCAAAACTCTGAGGGATATGGCTAACAGTCCCTATGCACCTGAGTATGACGTTGCTGGCATCACAGATCCCTTCCTTCATATAAGATTGCTTAAGCTTCTGCGTATATTGGGCCATGGAGATGCTGATGCTAGTGACTGTATGAATGACGTACTTGCCCAGGTCAGTTGTGATGTTTTTTCCATGACCTATCATTTTTTTTCGTAATATGTTCAAAGTCCTGAAAGAAGTATTTAAGGATGATGCCTATTCTATATATTGTTTATGTCATCAATTGGTAACAACATTAAGGTTTTCATTTTAAATTCCTTTTTTGCTGTAAATTTCATATGCATGCTTACCCATTGGCTGTAGTAGATCAGATTTTCTTATTAGAGGTTCTGAGAAAACTTTTGTAAAAGAAAAAAAACAAATGATTGCTTTATTGAGGAATGAGATTTGTTCTTCCATTTTATGATCTAATACAGTACTGTAAGGTGAAAGAATGCAAGTTCTTTCCTTGTAGAAAATAAACCGGACATTCCGCTCGAATGTTGCTTCTGCTCATGAATAAACCTTAATGAATTACTCGAAGCATGTTAACTGACAAGATGATATACTATTTGGGGTATATTGGATATTGCTTCTAAAGCTGATTTCTGGCAATGAAAGTAGAAGCTAAAAATGTTGCAGATAACTCCTTTCATGGTTTATGACAACATTTCATTGCTTAATGAGGTTAAGGTTTTTTTTTTTTTGTCTTTTTTTTATGGTTACTTTTTTTTTTCCCCCTTAGGTGGCAACAAAAACCGAGTCAAACAAAAATGCAGGAAATGCTATTCTTTATGAATGTGTTGAAACCATCATGAACATTGAAGATAATGGTGGCTTACGTGTGCTTGCTATCAATATCTTGGGAAGATTCTTGTCAAATCGTGACAATAATATCAGGTGTTTTCTTTCAAATCTTATCTTGATTTTTCATATCCCTTTCTACACTATTTCTTGGTCTACTATATTATGAAACTGAACCTTGCATGTTTTTCAGATATGTTGCGTTAAACATGCTTATGAAGGCTATGACGGTGGATGCTCAAGCAGTGCAGAGGCACAGGGCAACAATTTTGGAATGTGTAAAGGTATCTGAGGATATTTTGTTTCATTTTTGATGATTCTCAAAAGGCTTTTGATAAGTTCTTGCTCAAGAAGCACTCAAGGAGTTTGCTTTTGCTTACCTTTTGTCTGTCCTGGGCTCCTGGCTCTCCGGTTCTGTTATTTATTTGTTACTTTTGGTGGACACCATATGTGAGGGAATTTGACTCTCTTATCACTTTCTAAAGCAGCTAGGAATATTTCTCTCTTCAGATATCACTTGATCTCTTATTTTTGCCCTTAAGGATAAAGACCATGTAGTCGCCTCTCTCTCTCTTCTTCTTTATTTTTAGGGAACCCTGTCTTACATGTGACTGTTATGATTTTTTTGGTTGGTTACTCTTCTTGCCTTTTGCTTGATATTTGGACAGATTTGTAGTATTCACTTTTGGAGATATAGCAATTTCCACCATCACCCCTTGGGCTTGGATCGGGGGTAGGGTGGATGATGAATTGGGTAGAGATCAATTTGAGCCGTGGTACTTTAATCAATAAAAAAATAGTTTCCAGCATTTTCTTGTTGCTTTTGATGTGGACTCTGGTCTGATTCTGAAGTGCCATTATTGTCAAAATGTGAGTTTTCTCATGTGTGCAACTGAAGAAGTTTTTGATTTGATATTTTCTTTTTCCAGGATTCAGATGCCTCAATTCGGAAAAGGGCACTTGAACTTGTATACTTGCTAGTGAATGAAAACCATGTAAAGCCTTTGACGAAAGAGCTAATTGAATATTTGGAAAAAAGCGATGAAGAATTTAAGGGAGATCTTACTGCCAAGATTTGCTCCCTTGTTGAAAAGTAAGTTATGCTATTTTAGTTACATCAGAAGTGCTACTTCAGCTTTTCTTATGTATGCTATATTATTTGTAATTGTCATCTATATGCTTTGTCTTGTTGGCTCAGTATTTTCATGCATCACATGTGTGCTTGGGTATGTGCATGCTTACATGGATGTATGTAGCTGTATATGCCATTTATACTCCCTTCCTCCAACCTCATCTTTTAGGACAATTTAAAATGATTGGTTATTTCTCCTGGAGAAGGCAGTTATTGCACACAATTGATTTGATATAGTAAATTTTAATGGATTGCTACCTTTATTAAATTTATAGAAGTTCCTTTTATCGTCTCTTTATGTTGGATGGTATTTTCTTCTGGTTATTGGACAATTTTTTCTGTTGACCGGGGAAGATATACTGGAAGACTCATTTGGAATTACTTTGAAGCATTGTTTAGTCAATTAACAATCATATTTATTGCTTCAGGTTTTCCCCAGAGAAGATTTGGTACATTGCTCAGATGCTTAAGGTTATTTCCGAGGTACATGTTGTCATTCATTGAATCATTATATGATTGGAGTAAAGATGCTTTATTTGTCGCATTCCACTGAATTCATCCCTGTCCAAGTTTCTGTTTTGCTACTACATTCTTTATTGTTTGAGTCTCATCCATCACAGTCTTTGTTCCTAGTAGGTGTTGCAGAACATTACCTTTTCTTAAATCTTGTTTATCACATTATCTATATTATTTCAATCCTTGATTAATGATCATCCAATGTTTTGCATGTGAGTCCATTATATAATGTGGTAAAACATGTCTTCATCTTTACTCTTTTGATTATAAAGCTTCTTTATTGAACATTATGATCTTTTTGTGGGTAAATCCTTGCAAAAAGAAAGAGAATAATTCTTGCATTGTTTAAGTGGTAGTTTATAAAAATAATTGGCAATATTAATACTTCTTTTTTGTGTAATGTTGGCCAAGTGATCCTTAGTTTGCTGTCAATCTGCATAAGTCCACCCACTTGATTATTCAAGTAAAATGTGGTGGTTGAATCTGTCTCAGCTATGACGTTTACTGCTTGTTGCCTTTGAGTGAATGAACTATCAAAGGCTGAAAATGGGATATTCCATCCCATACTGGACAGAAGTAAATATCATTGATGAAAACAATATAAGGCCTTAAGTTACTCACTTCTAGCAACTTGAGTTTAAGCTTTTGACTATGGAGAATTGGTGGTTTAGGCCTGAAAAATGGCTGGGCCATTGCAATCTGTATTAGCTCATCTTGTAACTCGGTGTGGGTGCTGTTATGATCTTGGTCGTTTTGTTTTTGCTTATATTTGTGAAGTGTGACCCCGATGAGCATATGGAGGATTTCAATGGGAAGGATTGTTACCTTTCTAATTCAATTAGGATTTAGGAATGTGATTGATGAAATCCATATAAGACTTCAAGCCACCACTAACAGTAACTTGTTAAGGACTAACAATTTGGATCCGGAAAAGTAGCTGGTCAATGGTTTTTGGGCCTGGAGCATAATAGAAAAGCAAACACTTTAGACCCTGAAAAAAGTTGGTAGTTTAGTCACTGGTTAATGCATGTGGAAGCCATATGAAGGTGTTCTTTTAAAAACTAAATTATAGACGAAGATGGATGCTTGAAGAAGGGAAAATTAAATTGGTTTCTGTCCAAACCTTTACCCCGTTTGCATGTTAAGGCAGCAATTGGAAGTAGGCATTCTAATTTACCATAAAGTGTGGAACTGAGGTGTTTAGTCAGTAATGGTTCATCTTACCCTGTACTGTACTATATTTGCATTTTGCTATATGTCAATGTTTTTGCATTTTATTTATGAAACCAAAGTGTCAATAAAAACAATTAGGCCCATTGGCCACAAACACTCAAGTAACTGATCAAATGCTTGTTCTTTTACCCTTTCCTGGTGCATGAATCTCCTCAATCTGCTGGATGTGTACTCTCATTTCTACTTGTCAAAATTTTAGTTAGTAGAGAAAAAGGGAGGATGAACCTTTTTCCATTTTTCAGGAGGAAAGGCACATTTTTTATTATCTTCTTAGCTCTTTCAACGTTTCTATTAAATTATTTTGTTCCAAGAGTACTATATTTATCCTTTGCTTAATAGGCTGGAAATTTTGTGAAAGATGAAGTTTGGCATGCCCTTATCGTTGTCATATGTAATGCTTCTGACCTCCATGGATATACAGTCAGGGCATTGTACAGAGCATTCCAAACATCAACAGAACAGGTATTCTTTGGTTTATTTTGGATTTTATATTTCTAAATTTAATACTCTTAACTACATCATTATTCAAATCTAAATTGATATTTTTATCAGGAAACCCTTGTTCGAGTGGCGGTTTGGTGTATTGGTGAATATGGTGACATGGTGGTGAATAATGTTGGGATGCTTGATATTGAAGACCCAATAACTGTAAGTGCACCCTTATTCATGGAATAGTTTGCATGCACTACTGTAGCCACACTTCTATATCTTCAGAAAAAAGGGGGAAAACAGCCAGGCAGGGGGCTTTTTTGTATGACCTTGAGTATGTATAGGGGAAGCTTCTAATTGAAGAAAGTTGATTAGGACATTTTCTGTAAAGATTTTCATAAATTTATGACTTCAATACTTATGCCATGTTTGCTGTTAAATTGAATTTAAGTTATTTATAAGTTGTAAACAGGATTAGTAATTTTATTGTTTGTTTAACTGTTAGTAAAGAACATGATAACTTTTTCTTTTCTTTTTGCTTCATCAAATAGTGAATTTTCTAGTTTTGTCTTTTGAAATTTCATTTTAGTGGTTATAACTGAATTACTTCTTGGTTGAACTTTGATTTATAACAATCAAATTCATTTTGGATACCTAGGGATAAATCTATTTTAAAGATAAAATTAATCAAATTAATCTTGACCAAGTATGGCGGTTGATTTTGGGTAATGGGTAATGTTATTTTGCAGATGTAGAAATAGGCAAGGAATCATTCAATTCCCCTTTTGACAAGGCATTGCAAAGTACCTTCTAATTTTATTCAGTACATATTTTTTAGGTATTTTTATGTTTTTTTCTGGTTGAAATATTTTGAGTTTGCTTGCAATCAGATGTAATAATGGGTGTCATCTGATGGAGTTCTTTGTCACTCTGGGTGTTTTCTATGGAATCACATAAATTCATTATAATTCTTAAACTAATTAGATTCTTAACATGCTATATGCTAAGCTGAAAGTCCTCCATTTCAGGATCCTGTTATTTTTTTCAGTGGCTGCGTTAACGAAATTGAATGCTTAGACCTATAACTCTGCATCTTCCAATACTGTTTGGAAAGTTTTCAGTCAATTTTTATTTCCTAAGCAGGTAACAGAGTCTGATGCTGTGGATGCCATAGAGGTTGCTATTAAGCGTCATACTTCGGATCTCACTACTAAAGCGATGGCTTTGATTGCTCTGTTAAAGCTCTCTTCTCGTTTTCCTTCTTGTTCAGAGTATGTTAATGTTTGCCAACATACATTTTATCATTTATCTCATTCATTCCCCATGATTATATGTTTCTACCGGCCTCTTACCTTGGTCTAGGGGTTAAAAACAATCTTTTATATGCATAACACGACCTAAATTGGATTTATTTCTTGGCAAATTAGTTTTACCATTCTAATTATTGTGGAGCTTCTGCTTGAAGTAATTGAAGAATTTCTTCTTATTTGTTTATATGGCATGAAAAAGATAAATTTTCATTGGCTGCTATCTCCAGGAGGATCAAGGGTATAATTGTCCAAAATAAAGGAAACCTTGTGCTTGAGCTGCAGCAGCGATCTATTGAATTTAATTGTATTCTTCAGAAGCATCGGAACATTAGGTATATGATTAAAAAGTTGTTTTGTGTTTTACCTCATTACTTTTAGAAGGTTTCCAGCAATGTAGCATAGTTGTGGATTACAGAGCTGATGGATGAATTCGTACAGATCTGCACTGGTTGAAAGGATGCCAGTTTTGGATGAGGCAACTTTCAGTGGAAGGAGGGCTGGCTCCTTGCCAACAGCTGTTTCAACTTCCACTGGAGCACCCTGTAATCTTCCAAATGGAATTGCTAAACCAGCTACAGCTCCTATTGCAGATTTACTTGACCTAAGTTCAGATGATGTCCCTGCACCTAGCTCTTCTGGTGGTGATTTTCTACAGGATCTTCTTGGTGTTGATTTGTCACCAGCTTCCACACCATCAGGTTAGTTGGGATGCATAATGGTGCATCTTTAAGGAACATTTGAGGAGTGAAATTAATTTTTTCAAGCATGTGCTTATGTTTTGAAATACCATGATCTTCAAGCTTCTTAGGATTTTGCAGTGTTAATGCTGACGTTAGCATTTCCAGAGTAATAAGTCTGTTAAAGACCCAAATATGTAGTCTTTTGTCCCTTTTATTTATCTTTTACTTGTTGAGAATTAATCTCCTATATCTGATAACCGTAGGGGCAATAGTTCAGGCAAACACCTGTTGATTGAAATTAGTGGTTTCTAAACATTTGGACTCAAACCAACTTTTTGAATTGTTCTATAGAAGTACATAATAAAATCACTTTTAAATTTTATTTCTATAATCATAATTATGAATTCTAAATTGGTTTTCAAAGTATAATGGGTGTGATGATATGGTTACATTGCATAATTACTTAATTTGACCGTTTCTAGAGTGTAACAATGTTAAAAGAAAATAAGTTATCTCCTAGTCATTGTCTTTACGGCCATCCTTCTCCAAAAGAGAACTTTGTATTGCGTAGGCATAAAAATTTTAAATGTTTTATTCACAGTTAAACGTGAACCATTTTCAGTGCCTAATCTTTTCTTTCCTGTTGGTTAAAAAAGTTTGATTTTATTCTCTGATTTTTTAGGCATAAGTAAGCCTCCAAAAGCTGGTACAGATGTTCTGCTGGATCTTTTGTCAATTGGAACATCGCCTCCTGCACAAGGCAGCTCATCTGCATCTGACATATTATCCTCCAGTCAAGATAACAAAGCACCACTTGCCAATTTAAATGGACTCGCATCACTTTCCTCACTTTCTGCAGATGCCACTTCTCCTACAAGTGCTGCTCCAATGATGGATTTATTGGATGGGTTTGGCCCCTGTCCTCAAAAGCATGGTAAGTTTCTAAGTTTTAGAATTCTGTTTGGCAGATGTTGTAACCTTGTAATTGCCAAAGTAGTTATAGTTTTCTTTTCTGTGGGCAGAGGGAAATGGTCAAGCTTATCCATCTTTAGTTGCATATGAGAGCAGCTCCTTAAGGATGACGTTCAACTTCTCCAAGCAACTAGGGAACCCTCAAACAAAGTTGATCCAGGCTACTTTTACAAATTTGTCATCTAATGTTTACAATGATTTTCTTTTCCAGGCGGCAGTTCCAAAGGTAACTCAAGATGGTTGTTTACTGAGCTTGCTGTAACTTTCTGTACTTTTAGTAAAGAAATTTATAAGTGGGTTTCACTGCCATCTGTTAGAGGTAGATTTTGCATTATTATCGAGAGAAATTATCTCATACACTTGCCAGTGGAGTTTTTAGATTCCACAAGCAGGGTTAGAAGAGTGACACATACCCCTTTGGGTATAGTAAAAAAATAAAAAAAACTGATTTAAAAAAGAAATGGAACATGTGGTAGTCTCTTAACTCCACTTGTGGAGTTAAAAAACTCCACTGTCAGTGTATCAAAAACGAACCCTTATTATTAGTGTTCGCCTTTGTTGCTTTTATCTATCATGGATTTATGTGAAAATCAAAGAACTTTGCACTTTGCTTTAGCATGTCCTCACTAGTATTTCTTTATTTGCCTAAAGAATACTAATTTTATTTAGCCTTGTTTGTATGGTTCCTAAAATCTAGGCTTTTCACTAATTTCAGAAAATTTATAATATTGTTATGTTCGCTAAAAATAACCATTGAAGTTTGTAATTTATTATATAGGATTTTGTATGCTTCTTTTAATATGTACTTTGTTGCTTTTAAAATATGCAGTTTCTTCAGTTGCACTTAGATCCAGCTAGCAGCAATACTTTGCCTACAAGCGGTAATGAGTCCATCACACAAAATTTAAAAGTCACTAATAGCCAACATGGGAAGGTATGTATACTGAGTTTTATTAATCTTTAAGTTATGGATTCTGAATCTGAGAACTTAGCAAGATAAAGCTTCAGTATATTATCTCATATATCTAGTTGGTTTAGTCGGTTAAAGTTGCTCTAGGGAACTGATATGGTGCTCTCTGTCCTAACTGGCATACTGTGGCAGCCATCCCTCACAGCTTTTTGTGATGCTATTCTTTCGTTTCATAATTTAAAAGCATTTTTGAACTTCTGATTAGCACTTGTAGATTTTAGTGTTACTTTGACTAAGCATGTTTTTGCACTCCTCTTTATCAATGCTTTGGGCTTCTTTATTAGTATTTAACTTTTACAAGTGTTTGTCTTAGTCTAAGATGTATCCTGCATCTTGTTAAATGATGCTTGCAATGTAGTTAGTTCCACTATAGCCAAGAATTTAAATGTATGTGCATTTTTTTTTTTTTTTTTTTTTTTTTTATCTTTTTGGAGGAGACAAGGGTGGTTTAGGCTCTGGGTGATCACAATTTATTTCCATAGTTTTTAGGTTTTACCTTTGTGCCTAAGAAGAGGAAATCAAGAACCTAGGAAAGACATGTTGATAAATTTTAAGATTTTTGTATGTCAGGAACATTGAAGCAGCAAAATTGTTCTCCCTCAAGTCTCTGACCACCTAGCTTTCCAATTAATTTTGTTTTTTCTGTTTTGGTAGCAGAAAAGCGCTATTTAGTGCTTGGACTTCTTCCGAAAGCGAAAGAAAGCAGAAAAAGAAAAAAATACCTTATATTGATGGTTGCCAATATTCAAACAAAAACTGATATTGAAACTAATAAAACTATTGCCCTCCTGGTTGATTTCACCAGTAACCTTTAACAATTAATTTGTCCCTGCTACCTCTGTTTGGAAGGGAATTCTTAATATGGTATGCCACTATGTAAATTATTTATTTTTTAGGTTTAATCATTTTATTGCTGCTACCCCTCTTTCATTGGGTGTTTTAAAGAGGTTTAGTTAATATATATCTATTTTACTTCCAGAAATCCTTGGTCATGCGCATAAGGATAGCTTACAAGATGAACAACAAAAATGTTTTGGAAGAAGGACAAATAAAAAATTTCCCTCTCGATTTGTGAGGTTGCTTGATCCACAACAGAGATGTTCAAGATAATTCATGTACCACCTTTTTTTCTTCTTCTTCTCACCATTTGTAGTGATAGTGCAATCTTTTGTTCCAATTCTTGTATCCTGGGGGGCAGTATAGTGTGCAGCAAATGGCATGATATTTTGCTGGGCTTTGTGTTGTGTTAAATGGGGTCACACTATTCTTCACAAATTTTCTCCTCTTTAGGTGATTTTATTATGTATATTATTATTATTAGAAACCCTTTCAGTACGGAATTGAATTTTGGCTTAGAGGCACATAAGAGAAATTTGTTATAATTTGGAATACAAGGTGTGCTGTTCTTGCAATTTAAGCACGGATTTATTTATGAACTCACTCTTAACCTTATTGTCCAAGGGAACATTATCTTTAACCCAATTTGTAGCACCAAATATAGGAAAGCTAGAGATCTAGTGCCTCTGCCTGTATATTTTTCTGCTAAAAGCAAAGTATTTCTAATGATTTTTCATAACATGGCAGCTCTCGAGCTAGCAAATTTTTTTTTTGTTGTTGTTTTTTGCCAATTACGTAACTTCTAGCACATTGAATTTCCTAGAGTCTGGTGATTTCTCCATGTCAACTTAATAATACTAGAAAATATGAAACGGGACTGTGGTGTTTATAATTATAAAACTCATTAGGTAGAATTTAAAAATGATTTTTTTTTTTATTTTTTTATTTGGGAGAAGAATGCAGTGAGCATTTCAAAGCAAATGAAAATTCTAAAAGCCCAATATTTATGTTATTCTTATCTCCCCAAAGCACGCGCCAGGGGTGCATATGCTACTCTTAAGAACACTAACTTGAACTTCAAGTCTAAAACGGGGTTGCTGACCAGAGTGGTTAAAATGGGACAATAAGAAACCTTGGATTCTTCCACCAAAAGCTCAATAGTCCATGCTATCTGTTTGTCTATGTAACTGCAACCTTTGAGCTTGAAAAAGACTGATTTGAATTGCTATGTTTTGACTTACGTGCCTCTATCTTTCTCTCTCTGTCTCTCATGGAGTTGTCATTATTATGATCTCTTAGCTTACGAAATCCCCTCATGCCTGCCAGTCACGCATGGCTCATGCCATCACTTTGTTTGACTTTTGGCTCTCACTTGCTCGCTGTCATCTTCTCCTGCTCTTGCTGCACTTCTTCATGTCATGCACATGCTTATCTAATGATGTATGGGAACAAATCAACAAACAATCAGATCCAAGCATTTTTGTCAGCATTTAATCGATTCGATTTTAAAATTTTAAAAATCGATCGAATCAATCAAACTCTATACAAAATATCGAAATAAACGAATAAAAATTAATCAATTCGATTCAATCGATTATGCCGATTTAGGTATTCTTTTGGGCTTATGAAATGAAGTTATGAAATTAAATAATATAATTATTGTAGGCACTTAATTTTGTCCGGACCACTAAAACAGGTATGTTTTCTTCTCAAATTGATGTTTCAGAATGTAAAAAGATTTTTTTCATCCTGCAGGTGGTACTCCGAGACTTAGTCTAAGAAGGCGAGCATAAAAAGTCAAACTTAAAAAAGTCAACCCCAAAAAGTCAATCCAAATAGTCAACTATCAAAAAAGTCAACCCACTTTCAAAATCAAGATTTGAAGTTCAATTGAAAAATGGCGAAAGAATTTTGATAATCCGAGGTCTACATTGAAAGATATGGAGTTCGAAAGTTGGGTTACGGAGATTCAGTAGAAAGAAAACCCTAGTTCTGGAAATTTGGAAAAAAGTGCTTAAACGATCAAATTTGTCAAAATTGAAGGTTCCAAATGAAAAATAAACACTGACTACGGGTAATGGAGAAGCTACTTGAAAGAAAAACTGAAAGAAAAGTCAATCCGGAAGAAAACCGAGAATTAGGGTTTTTGGTGGATTTCAGTGAAATTTGGAAGAATTACAGAAATGGCCCGATTCGGTAAGACTAAAGCCCCTAATTGATGAGAATTGATTAAAAAAGGATAGCCCAAGGCTCAGTTTGAAGAAAATCTGAAAATCGGACTTGTTTTGAGCAAAACCGGGTTTCGGAGGCAAAAGAGCAAAATTGGAAAATTTGGGAAAAATAGAAAATGAACTTCAAAAATTTTGAAAAATTGCAGATCTCATTCTTAAATCATTTCAAAGAGATTGACGAAAGAAAATCCGGATTCGGAGTTCGTTTACAAAATGGCTAAATCTTGGGTCCTCTATGCAAAAATTCAAGAAGATAAATCCTAGAAAAATAGCAAATGAACCCCAAAAATTCTAAAAATTTGCAGATCTCATTCTTAAATTATTTTAAAGAGATTGGCGAAATAAAATCCGGATTCGGAGTTCGTTTTCAAAATGGCCAAATCTCGGGCGCACTAGGTAGTAATTCAAGCAGATAAATCTCGAAAAAATACCAAATGAGTTCCAAAAATTATGAAAACTTTCAGATCATACTTTTAAATTATTTGGAAGAGATTGGTGAAAAAAAATCTGGATTTGGAGCTCGTTTAAAAAAGGGTAAATTTTGGTAGCACAAAATGGCAATTTTGAAAGAAAAAATCCAAATAAATAGAAAATGGGCTCGAAAATTTTTGAAAACCTCCAGAATTCAATTTTTTATTATTTTGGAAGTATTGAAAAAATAAAATTTGAATTTGAAGTCCGTTTGCTATTTCTTTATGTTCGGGAGGCAAAAAGGTCATTTTACCCAAGAAACCGAAAAGGGATTTTCTTGCCTTTTAAAAAAAATGAAGCATGGGCTGGAAGAAGAGGGGTCAGCAGGCCAAGGCCCAAGGGTGGGCAAATATTTTTTGATTTTTAATCAAAAGGCCAACAATGAAGAGGAAGGTAGTTATTTTTTGATCAAGCCTTTGTAATTAAGCCACATGGACCAATGCATGAAGAGGGAGAATGTCAACATAATGGCTTAAGATTCTTGAACAGCTGTAATTGTGGATAGCTGATTGCTTAATCTAAGGGTGATAATTTCATATTTTAAACATCTTGGATCAATAGCCTTTGGATCAAAATTGGTTGAAAACAAAATGACAACATCCTAGCAAGAGGGGGCCATTCGTCCACTACTAGAGGGGGTCTCTCTCTTTTCATTTTGAGCTATTCACTCTTGTTTTTGGCTGATTTTCTCTCCATTGTTGAAAGGCAAAAAGAAAAGTTTAGAAAAGAAAAGAAAGTTAGAAGAGAAAAAGCTTGCAATATAGCTTCTAGAGGTTGCTTTAAGCACCATACTCTTGCATTTTCTTTGATTTTCCATTCTTGATTTGCTGTTTTCATTTGATATTTGGTGAGTTTCTTTTGATTTTTCTTTTTAAATAATTGTTTTTAATATTCTTCTTTAACTTCCTTCTTGATTCTTTCTTGTAAAAAGCTTTTGAAATTTTTTTTCCTTTTATTTTTGAGTTGGCCGAATGGCCTAGTGTTTTTGGTAGTTGCCGTTTTGCTTCTTTATTTCATGATTCTAGTGATATTTAACAAGTTTTGATGCTTTAAATCTTCCTCAAATACATAAACATGAAGCTTGTTTTAATTTGGTGGTTTGCTTTATTTCCATTTTTGAGTCTATTATCTTGTTATCATGTTTATTTTACTTGTCTTGCATTTTTTTATTTTCTGTTTTCAAAATGTTTAAGTTTGTTTATGTTTTATATTTTGTTAATCCATGTGTTTGTGAAAATGCCTATTGGTTTTTCATGCCTTTACTTTATATTTGCATGATTTGAGTGTTATTCTTTGTTAATCCATGTGTTTGTGAAAATGCCTATTGGTTTTTCATGCCTTTACTTTATATTTGCATGATTTGAGTGTTATTCTTTAGCTAAACATGTTAATATATTACGTGTTTGTGAAAATGCCATGCTCATTTTTATATAGACCATTCGGCCACCCCTATCTCTTACGCTTTGTATGTGCATTTTTGTTATTTTAGTTGATAGGTTTACATTTTCATGATATTTGGTTGTGTATTTTGTTTAAGCATGCTATATGTTTGTGTTATTGCCATGCATTTTTTAGATTTAGTATTGGTTTGCTTTGCCATGCATATTCATGCATTTTAGACCTAGGTTGCATTAAATGCCATGCAAGTTCATTTATGTCTAGATCATTTTATTGATGCCATGCATTTTTCATCTCATTTAGGTTTTAAATCATGCATTTCATGCATCATATTTGCTGTATTTTCATGCATTTCATGTCATTGCCACTTGATTTATGACTTAGACCAATTAATGGTTCAAAGTCATGCTCATTTTGAGCGTACTTGTGAAAAATTAAAGAGTTGTCAAATTGATTATTCTACCTTTGTGATTTTTTTTTACTTAGCCAATTTTTGCCTAACTTTTTAAAAGTGTTAGCAACTGTTTGTGAGTCCTTAGGAGAGTCTCTAACATTTTTACTTCGATTTTTAAATGATTTTATCAAAGGCAAAAAAATGTATTTTGGAAAAACAGTTTTTTCACCCAGTACTTGTACTTTCTAGATTTTTCTAGGTAGTCATCTTTAATCAGAAAATTAAGCCAATTTTTTTCTGTGTAGTTTTACATGTCTTGAGTCTCCAGTATTTTTTTTTTTTTAGATTTTTTTGAATTTTTAAAAATAGGGTAAAAAATCTTGCTTTAAAACTAAACAGTGGAGGCAGAATTGAATTTGAAGGAAAACCATTTTTCTGTTTTGGTTAAGTTATTTAGAGGGGGCTGATTAGGAGTTTAGCTACTGACTTAGGGTAGTTTCTAAGCCTTTTTAAACTCTAAAAATGATTTTTTAAATCTCGGGCTAATGGTGGTCGAGTTTGGGATTTTAAACTTAGGAAATTAGAGCTATTTAAAAAGGGTTGAGCTAAGTTTTTATTTTTAATCTAAGCTTTTCAAAATTGTTTTCAAACAATCACAAAGTATTTTGGTTTTAGACTATTTAATTTGATATATTTTCCTAAGGTAGCCGGATATCTTTTTAGATATACGGATTTTCTTAATTAAAAGAAAAAATACATTCTCATGCATTGCATTTTCCATATTCATGCATACTATATAATATGTGATTTTTGCTATGTTAATTTTCATGATGGTGTTATTGTCTTTGATTTAAATTTTTTATATTATATTAATTGTTATATGGTTTTGAATATTTCATGATATCCTATGTTTTTTATTTAGTTATTTTGTCATATTATTTAGCATATACTATGTTCATGCATTATTACTTTTATTTTTATTTTCATGCATATTATATGTTAGCATTATTTTATATTTTATGTCATTTCATATCATTTAGATTATATGCCATATCATTTATATTTTTCATGTCATTTAAATCATTTTATTCCATTTAGAATATATCATGTGACTTAGGTCATTTCATTCATATAGAATATATTATGTTACCTAGGTCATTTCATTTCATGTAAAATATATTATGTTACCTAGGTCATTTCATTTCATTTAGAATATATTATGTCACTTAAGATACTTTATTTCATTTAGAATATATCATGTGACTTAGGATATTTCATTTCATATAGAATATATTATGTTACCTAAGTCATTTCATTTCATTTAGAATATATCATATGACTTAGGATATTTCATTTTATTTAGAATATGCTATGACATTTAAATTATATCATACCATTTAGGTTGCATTATATTATCTAGACTTTGCTATGTCATTTTATTTATGTCACACTTATCCATATTCATATTTTTTAAAATGTTTCGAAAAAAGTAATGATTTTTAATAAATTCCGGAGTTAAAATAATTTATGATTTCTCTGTCGGGTTTGCTGGGGAGGATATCATCAATTATCATTAATAATGGATATCTTCTTTAAAACGAGAATGATGCGGAAAGTTTTTCAAAGTAATAAAAATTTCTATTTTTTGCCACGTTTGTTGGGGAATATAGAAAAATTTTGAATTAATAAATTCTAGATCATTTTCAATTAAAAATGAAATTATTTTTCTTTAAATTGGGAATTAACTTGAAATATCAAATTAAAAACCGACTTTTTATCGAGACTTGAGATAACACACGATTAATAAGGTACCGTTTTATACGGGCATTGTGGGGGTGCTAATCCTTCCCCACACGTAATCGAGTCCCGAACCCACTTCTTTGATTTCTCTGGTTTAAAACGTAGACTTGAAATTGGTTTTAATTTTTTTTAATTAATTTTAAAATGTTTTATAAAACCGATTTTAATAGGTGGCCGATCACACCTAGCTAAAAAAGATTGTGGCGACTCCATGTCTTTTTCAAGGTTATTTTCAAAACCTTCGTTTTTCTAGAGGAATTAAGTCGATTTTTTCTCGATTTTTTTTAATGTCACGCTTAACGAATATAGTCTTGCGATGAGACTGGTTATTTTTTAGGTTGCGACAACTTGGCGACTCAGCTGGGGACATATTAGAGAGTGTAGAAAATCAGGCAAGATTCTTAGGGATTTGTAAATCCTAGAATTAAGGTAGCATAATCTGATCCTAATCATAATCTGATCCTAATCAGGTTGTTAATGTTAAATCCTAGAATTAAGGAGATTGAGACAGATTTGTTTAGGAAGAATTATAGGCAGATTTATAGGCAGACTTATAGGCTGTCAATTAGGCAGATTTGTAGGTTCTTTTTCTCTATTTAAACCTTGTAATTTCAGCATTGTAAATAATCAGCAGAAATATTACCTTTTCTCTCTTTTCTTCACTGCTGCACTCATGGTATCAGAGCCTTGAGGAAGAAATCCTGATGCTTAAAACAGCCATGACCGGAGAAAGAGCTTTACCATCCTCTGGTGTCAACACCAGTGGAACTTCGGTAAACCCTGTTGTGCAAATAAATGGATTTGATAATCCATCTCTCCAATTAATCGTTCACAAATTGAACGGTAAAAACTATCTAGAATGGGCACAGTCAATCAAACTAATGATCGACGGCAAGGGAAAACTTGGCCACTTGACGGGCGAGACAAAGAAACCTGCCGAAGATGATCCTTCGTTCAGAATATGGAGGTCAGAAAATTCATTAGTCACTGCCTGGCTGGTCAATTCCATGGAGCCAACAATTGGAAAAACATATATGTTTTTGCCAACCGCCAAAGATGTCTGGGATAGTGTTCGTGAAATGTATTCAGACTTGGAGAACTCTTCCCAAATCTTTGAATTGAAGACAAAGTTGTGGCACTCCAAACAGGGTGATCGTGATGTGACGGAATATTACAATGAGATGAGGGGACTTTGGCAAGAGTTGGACTTATGTTACAATGACATGTGGGAGAATGCTAATGATCATGTAACATGATGGAGACTCAATTAAGAGTTGTAAACCCAAGTGCAGGTTATGTTCAAGTAATAAATTCTCGGGTGTCCGAGGTCGAACCACAGGGAAGCGTACTAGTAAGTATAAGTTTATAAATATATATGAAAAAGAAAATAAACAAGATATTAGGGAATCAATAACAAAGAAAGTAAACAAGATATTAGAGAACAAAATAAACAAAATAACATAAAAGCAATTAAACAAGATATAAAAAAACAATAAGAAAGGATGTTGAGGTTAGAGAATCCACTCTTGGTGTTATGCTAAGATTAATCTTGTTTTATTACACAATTGAAATCCACACATAAAGGAGGTTCCAATCGGAAGGTTTAGCAATTCAGTCCAAATTGTCCAACCTCCATAGCATATGATATTATGTTCATTTGGTGTCCTCAAAACTCATAAAAAGAGTCCAAGCATTGCTTATGCCAAGGTATATGTCTACAACAAATCAAGGTTATGAAACCAAGCATTTACTGTGCCATTTTCATTGTCAATAATGAATCAAGATCTCTACTTTGCAAGTATGATTTTAAACCAAAAGAAAATATTATCTATACTAGTGTTTATAAATGATGGTTCATTTTAGCTCATGTTTAAGAGACTAACCTTAGCATTTACCAAGAGCTTCACCTCATCACCTCAACAATATGATTAGCAACACATACTAGATATGAATAAAATGAAAAGAAATGTAAGAAGCATAAGTAAATAAAGAAAAAGAAAACTAGAGAAAGGAAAGAAAAAGAAAACTTAGAGAATTTTATTACAATGGCTAATATCCTACCAATGTATAATTGTATCCTAATACTCATCCAAGGCCCTCTATTTATACACATTTTGGAGAGCTAAATGACAAGAGACAAGCTTTATAAATTTCAAAGGTAGGTATAATAGGTGGGTGCATTTTTCTAACAATTTTCGTCATGTTGTATGACAATTCTGATCAGCCAGCTTGATGGTCAATTTTGTCAATGTTGGAGGCTCGATCTGATCAAAGGGTCTTATAGAAAAATATGCCCCTATCAGTTACTGATCCATAGCCGTTGGAATCAGATCATTTGCTCATGTGGATCGGAAGATATGGTCAAAATACCAAAACGGTGCAGAACAGACGTCATTGCACATCAGCCAACTTGATGGTTGATTTCGGTAGGAAAAACGACTCCGTTTCAAGAAGTGTAAAACATGAAAAAGATAGATATGCCTCTTAACTTTGCACTGTCAAAATTTCAGCCTTAATGCTTCGGTGAAACTCCAGATATAGCTGATATGGCAAAAGGTGTCGGAACTGGAACTGAATTGGATTTGCCCTTAATTCTTGATTTAACCTAGTAATCTGAAATCACTCAAAGAAACTCATGAAAAACACCAAATTACATAAAAATATAAAAGATCATAAACACAAGTAGACTAAGCAATAATAACTCGTATTTGACACAAAACAATAATAAAACATAACTAAAAACTATATAATTATACGAGTTATCACACCCCCACACTTAGATTGTTGCTAGTCCCTAGCAACGACTCAATAAAAATAAAATAAGAAAATCTAATCTAATCCATTTTCGTTGGAAATCACGGTGACACTTAGCATGTGACACAAGCCTTTAAACCCTTAGGTGTCCCTAGTGGACGAGTTTAGTCTCGTGAGGGTTTGCTAGAACGATACCCACAAACATTAAAAAACTAAAATATAAGTAAACTACATACACTAAAAATATTTACTCCTAATCCTTTCAATATAAATTAGAGACAATCTTTGAACAAGTCTTATAAACTAATCAATAGCTCAAAGAATTTCACAAAAATTCATGCTTGAATGTAAATAAATGAGTTAAGCCAATATTAACATAACATATTTCAATCAAAATAGTGCATATTCAACTTAATCTCAACTTCTCACTATACTCTCATGATTTTCACTCTTTAAAGTAGTGGTAAAGTGTTTACACTCAATCAATCTCATGAAAACAGTTCTACCATATGCTTGCTTGTCCACCTATTCTCCACTATTTAGATCATACAACTTCATAAATCAAGAGGTCTTTTTTCAAGGTTGTAATGGGGCCAAAGGGTTATAATGTGGTTAAAGAACAAAAGGATAAAGATATCACAAAGGTTCCAAAGAGTTCATAGAGTTTAGAGACATAATAAGATCATACAAATAAAACTTCTCAAAACTCTTATAAAGCACATAATAACATAGGCTAAATATTCATGTTGAGCCTTTGCTTCATTCTAACCAACTTTGTAACATCTTTTTCTTTACTTTAACTAGAAGTTCAAGAGAAGATTTTTTTTTTTTTTTAATATGGGAATGTATTTGACAATGATCCCTTTCTTTTTCTCTTGACTTTTGCCTCTCTCCTCCCCCACACTTATCTTTCGTTCTAACCCAAATTTTCAAAAAGTATCCCTTGTTTTTGCAATATGTCTCAAAATATATAATCCATCTTTAGAACAAGGGTAAGGATATAAGCATATTTAGGCTAGGTGTAAGTTCTGGTTACCAATAAAATAGCATATTTAATGTAGGCTCAAATTGGCTCACTAGTGGGGATGTTCTCTTAGAACATTAATAATGGATGGCTGTTTGGCTCTGGTTATAATCCTAATGCCTCTATCATATTCATGTTGTCACATGTATCAACATAGTCTCAAACGGTTTAAAGCAAGTTCTAGAGAATCATGTAATCATAAGAGCACTCAAGAAAGAAATTAGATTGATTTGTATAATGCATCAATCATTATAGGCTCAAAAACTCACAAGGATGATTATACAAGTCAGATTAAGTCTAAACATGCTTCTTTCTCAATCAACATATCATATTAACATTGGCTCATAAAAAGGTTGACATCAAGCTCAATTCTCATGAAAATCTTCTCACTAATAAATCTGTTTTAGACTTATGCAATTCATATCTCATCATTGTATTAAAAAGGAACTAGAACACATTAAAATAATAATAATAAAGACTCATAAATAAAAAATAGTAGACAAAAATAAAAGAAATCCTAAATCGTTCCCTCCACACTTAATTCTTACATTGTCCTCAATGTAAGTCTATTAACCCAAATGAAAGAATCATGTGTAAGAGAAAAGAACTAATAACATAAGAATAGGAATAACTAAGACTCAAAACAAAACAAACTCATGCAACCTAAATAATCCTAAAATACTAAACAAAAATTAACAAGTAAACATAAAAAGATTAAAATCAAACTGACAAGGTATGTCTCAAGTCTCCCTTACTCAGACCTTGTTCAGAATGAATACTTCTAAATTGCTTAAAACACAACAAACTTTTTTTTTTTTTTTTTAAATTAGCGAAATATTTCCCTTACCCCCTACTAAAGGTAGAATTTAGGAGATATTACCTGCAGAGGTTGCTAACCACTTATTATAACTGAGACACAACAAACAAAATGTTAGATAATGTCACAAAGACAAAGTGCAATCCACTCCTTGCTCGTCCATATCTCTTTTTCTTTTTCCGAGCGTTTGCGAAACAACCGTAGCAGATAAATACTCATAAGCTTGGAGCTTTTTGAGTAAATCTTCAATGGTTGTAGCAGAAATTATGGTTCTCCTTGCCTCTGAAAACATGAATTCATTATCCACAGCATTATCTAAATATGAAAGCAAATTACTAAAATAACCATTAATATTAAGCAAACCAATGGGTTTCTTATTTGTGACCAAAGATGACCAAGAAGCCACGCAAGCTATTTCTTCCAATGTACCCAGACCTCCTGGTAAAGCAATGAATGCATCGGCAGAATGGTACATGATTGTTATCCGTTCATGGATACTCCAGACTTGTATTTCCGTACCCAAGGTAGGTCCACAAAAACCTGTGAATAGTTTTGGCACGATTCCTAGAACTGGACTTCCTCCGGCGTGTGCTGCTGTAGCGACTGCTCCCATTAAACCCGTACTACCGCCTCCATAAATCAACTGGATCTTTTGTTGGGCAAGTATTACTCTAACTCTTATGGCTTCATCAGCGAATATGTTATTTTTCCCTGGATAAGCACCTCCAAAGACACAAATTTTTTTAATGCACTGGGACGAAGTACTTTCCATTTTTTTTTCAAGCGCCTGAAAGAGAATGAGTACATGGTGTAATATATAGAGGACTGAGTAATGAATCAGACAAGAGTAATAATGTCGCTGAAAGTGTATTTGACCTGTCAGAAGAAAATGTTAACCTAACAAAAGATTTTTGCATGATTTCAGGAAGAAAATCAAAAAGAAAAGAAAAAGCAACCGTAAAAGACCAATGCAAAAAAAAAAAAAAAACGAGAATAATTACACAAATCTAACAACACGTAAATTAAACCGAAATGAAGTTATTGCAAATCAAACCAAAAGCTTAGAAGTCATTTATTGTAGTTGTGATTGTGGCTCACATCTTCCTCTGGTTTTACGTCCAGAAACGGCTTAAACGCCTTCTATGAGTCGAGGATATGCTTCCCATCCAGTTTTCTTACAAGCTGGCAAACAGGGTCTTTTAACATCAGATTCCCAATATGTTGCCATTCCCTTTGGAATTGCGGCCATAAATCAAGAATTTCTCTTTGTACGTCTCCACTAGGATGCGTCTCAAGAGAAAGTTGGATATTACCCAAATTCTCCTTACTCAGTCCATCCTTAATGAACTCAATTTTATCATCTCGATTAGAGGACGGAATCCCAATAGAACGACATTTACCGTTACACGTCCATCGTGCACATTTGTGGCAATTTGAACTCATGCGCTTTGCTCGTCGCTTCTTTGCAAAAGTGCTTCTACCTGTACCTGGTAAATGCAAAACAGGAAGATATTCATCTTCACGTACCTTGGCTTCAATTATCCAACGTATGTCTTCAGGAATCCCTTTGTGCATAAGCATTCTTAATCTTTCAAATCGAACTTGGTAAAGCTTCAGTAAAATATTCCGAGGAAAAGGAGGAAATCGTTTCTGCAATCTTGTGAGAATATCATCCATCTTGAAAAAAAATGAAAAAGAAATTGAAAGAGAAATTTATATACAATATCAGTTTTGTGGGTAGCTGATGGAACCGACTTAAATAATCACGGAGTACCGTTATCCGCCATTTAACCGGGGTTAAAAAAATGTATTTTTTTTTTTGAAGATTAGTAAAAATTATATTTACATCTAGTTATTTTCAAAACAAGGATCAGAAAGAAAAACAACCTCTTCTTGAGTAACATGATTTTCCAAAAAGAGTTTGAGTCTTTGTCCATTTACCTTGAATACGTTACCATTTTGAGGATTCTCAATGTCAACTGCTCCATAATGATACACATGCTTAACCACAAATGGGCCAGTCCATCTTGATCTCAACTTACCAGGAAATATGTGAAGTCTAGAATTATAAAGTAGAACTTTTTGCCCAACATCAAATATTTTTCTTGAAATTAACTTGTCATGAAAGGCTTTAGTTCTTTCTTTGTGAATTTTAGAATTCTCATATGCATCATTTCTGAGTTCCTCAAGTTCATTTATGACTGGAAAAGTTTCATTCTCACCCAAAAAGGAATATTTTCGCTCGGATGGCAATGGTTTTAAATCCAGCTTGGGTGGTTCAATAGTTGATGGTACAATGACATTTGTGAGTGATGGAAGTTCCTCAAACTTTTGTTTCCAACAATGCTTAACCTGAAAAGAATTTAACAAAGAATCAGTGTGTGAAATTTTTGAAGCATTATCAAACTCACATTCAATTAAATAAGCTTCTAAAGGATCATGGAATGTGGTAGTGGTGAGATGTTCATGAACAAGTTCTTCAATGAAATCCACTTCATGTACTTCTGAATCATCACCAGGTTGCTTGCAAATGTTGAACACATTTAATTCTAAAGTCATATTTCCAAAAGAAATGTTCAAAATACCATTCCTGCAATTTATCAGAGCATTAGAAGTTGCAAGAAATGGACGGCCTAATATAACAGGAATTTGAACATTTGGATTTGAAACAGGATGTGTGTCCAAAACAATAAAATCAACAGGGAAGTAAAAATTATCAATTTGAACCAAAACGTCTTCAACTATCCCTCGAGGAATTTTTACAGAACGATCAGCTAGTTGAAGTGTAACAGGTGTTTCCTTGAGTTCACCTAAACCTAACTGTTGATAAACAGAAAAAGGCAAAAGATTAACACTAGCACCAAGATCAAGCAATGCACGTTCTATTCTAGTGTTTCCAATGATGCATGAGATTGTTGGACATCCAGGATCTTTGAATTTTGGTGGAGTAAGGTGCTGAATGATTGAGCTCACACTTTCCGTCAGAAATGCTTTCTTTTGTACATTATGTTTCCTTTTAAATGTGCACATGTCCTTCAAAAATTTAGCATAAGATGGAACTTGTTTGATTGCATCCAATAAAGGAATGTTAATCTTAACTTGTTTGAAAAGTTCATAAATTTCTGCATTTTGATTCAAATTCTTTATTGTTTGCAACCTTTGAGGAAAAGGAGCAGGATGCATACCTTTTTCTTTGTCCAAATTTTCAAGAAGTTCAGACTTACCATCATCCTTACCATTACTTTTCGGAGGGGAAGGAGGATCTTGGTCTTTTGATGGAATGTTTTTGTCAATTGCCTTTCCACTTCGAAGAGTTGTGATAGAACTGGCATTTTCCTGTTGAGTTTCATTGGAGCAAGAAACAAGACATTGAGTAGAAGGGTTAGGCTGAGGTTGAGCAAGAAACTTACCTTTTTCTTGAGTGCGTAATGAAGCTGTCAATGTGGACAAGGTGTTTTTGATCTCATTGATGTCCTGTGAAGTTTGGTTATTCATATTTGCTTGTGTTTGCATGAATGCTTGCAATGTCTCTTCCAAGGTTTGTACACGTGAAGGTTGATAGGAAAAAATGTTGCCCGGCTTTTGAGATTGTGGTACCTGAACATGATTATTATTCCGCCAACTGAAGTTGGGATGATTTCTCCATTCAGGGTTATATGTTTCAGAGTAAGGAGAAGGAAAAGGCTTTTTAAATGTGTTTATGGAATTTACTTGATCATGCAACGCTTCTTTGAGAATGGGAATGTTTGGACATTCAGAAGTGGGGTGTCCCATGATTTCACAAATTCCACAACTTTCTTCATTTTTAACCGTTTTGACTTCTTTTACTTCTCTAAGTTCCATGGCATCAATCTTTCTAGCCAAATTAGCTACTTTAGCTTTTATCTCATCTTCTTGACTAAAATGATATTTACCTCTGTTAGAAACAAGATTAGATCTATTGGAACTTTCAGAGGAATTATCTGTGTGCCAGGCTTGAGAGTTATCTGCCAAATGGTCTAAGTAGTCAAAGGCTTCTTCAGGTTCTTTTTCTAGAAACTCACCGTTACACATTGTTTCAACAAATTGTTTAGTTTCGGGAGTTAAACTTTCATAAAAGAAACTAATAAGACGCCATTTTTCAAAACCATGATGTGGACAAGAACTTAACAAATCTTTAAAACGCTCCCAGCACTGAAAAAATGCTTCATTTTGATTTTGATTGAAATTTTGAATCTGTCTTTTCAAAGCAGTAGTTTTATGTGCTGGGAAAAATTTCTTTAGAAACTTAGTTTGTAATTCTTGCCATGTGCCAATTGACCTTGGTTTTAAATTATGAAGCCAAATTTTTGCTTTATCTTTTAAAGAAAAAGGAAATAATTTTAGCTTGACAATTTCATTTGTACATTGTTGGTCATTAAAGGTGACACATACATCTTCGAAATCTTTTAGAAACGAGTAAGCACTTTCCGATTCTAACCCATGGAAATTTGGAAGCAAAGCTATCATACCTGGTTTAAAACGAAAGTTGTTTGCATTGAGAGGAAAAATAAAACAAGAGGGTGATGAGCTTCGAGTTGGTTGCAAGTAGTCACGCATGGTGCGTACTTGTCTGTTCTCATCTTCAGCATGAACACTTTCATTGTCAGCCATGGTAGGAGTTGTATTAGAAAGATTACCTGAAAAAGTTTCACAATAAATTCTAACTAAACGACGAGATCTAAAATCACGTCGCCAAACAAGCATAAAACAAAGTTAATATACAGATTAGGCGGTATAACCAGCCAATAAAAATAAAACAAAGTTAATATACAATATAAATATAAATATATAGAAAATTAGGCGGTATAACCAGCCAATAAAAATAAAAATAAATATACTTATAAACTTATATACTTAGTATTGCCTCCCCGGCAACGGCGCCAAAAACTTGATGGAGACTCAATTAAGAGTTGTAAACCCAAGTGCAGGTTATGTTCAAGTAATAAATTCTCGGGTGTCCGAGGTCGAACCACAGGGAAGCGTACTAGTAAGTATAAGTTTATAAATATATATGAAAAAGAAAATAAACAAGATATTAGGGAATCAATAACAAAGAAAGTAAACAAGATATTAGAGAACAAAATAAACAAAATAACATAAAAGCAATTAAACAAGATATAAAAAAACAATAAGAAAGGATGTTGAGGTTAGAGAATCCATTCTTGGTGTTATGCTAAGATTAATCTTGTTTTATTACACAATTGAAATCCACACATAAAGGAGGTTCCAATCGGAAGGTTTAGCAATTCAGTCCAAATTGTCCAACGTCCATAGCATATGATATTATGTTCATTTGGTGTCCTCAAAACTCATAAAAAGAGTCCAAGCATTCCTTATGCCAAGGTATATGTCTACAACAAATCAAGGTTATGAAACCAAGCATTTACTGTGCCATTTTCATTGTCAATAATGAATCAAGATCTCTACTTTGCAAGTATGATTTTAAACCAAAAGAAAATATTATCTATACTAGTGTTTATAAATGATGGTTCATTTTAGCTCATGTTTAAGAGACTAACCTTAGCATTTACCAAGAGCTTCACCTCATCACCTCAACAATATGATTAGCAACACATACTAGATATGAATAAAATGAAAAGAAATGTAAGAAGCATAAGTAAATAAAGAAAAAGAAAACTAGAGAAAGGAAAGAAAAAGAAAACTTAGAGAATTTTATTACAATGGCTAATATCCTACCAATGTATAATTGTATCCTAATACTCATCCAAGGCCCTCTATTTATACACATTTTGGAGAGCTAAATGACAAGAGACAAGCTTTATAAATTTCAAAGGTAGGTATAATAGGTGGGTGCATTTTTCTAACAATTTTCGTCATGTTGTATGACAATTCTGATCAGCCAGCTTGATGGTCGATTTTGTCAATGTTGGAGGCTCAATCTGATCAAAGGGTCTTCTAGAAAAATATGCCCCTATGAGTTACTGATCCATAGCCGTTGGAATCAGATCATTTGCTCATGTGGATCGGAAGATATGGTCAAAATACCAAAACGGTGCAGAACAGACGTCATTGCACATCAGCCAACTTGATGGTTGATTTCGGTAGGAAAAACGACTCCTTTTCAAGAAGTGTAAAACATGAAAAAGATAGATATGCCTCTTAACTTTGCACTGTCAAAATTTCAGCCTTAATGCTTCGGTGAAACTCCAGATATAGCTGATATGGCAAAAGGTGTCGGAACTGGAACTGAATTGGATTTGCCCTTAATTCTTGATTTAACCTAGTAATCTGAAATCACTCAAAGAAACTCATGAAAAACACCAAATTACATAAAAATATAAAAGATCATAAACACAAGTAGACTAAGCAATAATAACTCGTATTTGACACAAAACAATAATAAAACATAACTAAAAACTATATAATTATACGAGTTATCACAACATACATGAAAAGAATAGAGAATGACAGAGTTTATCTATTTCTGGCAGGTTTGAATAGAAGTTTGGACGAGGTACGAGGCTGTATACTTGGAAAACAGCCACTGCCATCTCTTCATGAGGTATTTGCTGAAGTTAGAAGAGAAGCAGGAAGAAGAAAAATCATGTTAGGAGACAGTAACCAATCTCCTACCGAAGCCTCTGCTCTTGTTACTAAAGCCGACCATAATAACCCTCGACAATCCAGAAAAGGAGACAAATTGTGGTGTGATCATTGCAACAAACCACGCCACACAAGGGAGATATGTTGGGAGCTACATGGAAAGCCTTCGAATTGGAAACCACGATCATTCAACCGTGACTCAAAGGCATTCCAAACAAGCACTTCAGAGCAAGAGGCTTCGAATGGTTCAGGGGGAATTAATGAGACATCTTCTTTCAGTAAGGAACAGTTAGACCAACTGTATAAACTTTTTCAATCCACACAATTTTCAAATGTGTCTTCCTCTTGTTCCCTAGCCCAAAAAGGTAATTATCTTCAAGCCATAGCATTCAATGTGTCTGTTAACTCTAATTACCCATGGGTCATTGATTCAGGTGCAACTGATCATATGACAGGATGTTCTAAACTGTTTTCCTCTTATAGTCCATGTGCAGGCAACCAGAAAATTAAGATTGCTGATGGTTCTCTTTCAGCAATTGCTGGAAAAGGATCTGTAGCCATCTCAAAAACTTTTGTCATTCATAATGTCCTTCATGTCCCCAACCTCTCTTGCAATTTGTTATCTATTAGTAAACTAACCCATGACTTAAACTGTTGTGCTAAATTTTTCCCAAACCACTGTGAATTTCAGGCACTGGATTCGGGGAAGATGATTGGCAATGCTAGGGAAAGTGATGGACTCTATTATTTTGAAGATGAAAGTTCCATACGTGGACAAGCACAAATAACCGGTCTCCGGTCAGTTTCCATTTCTAGTAACGATGAAGTAATGTTATGGCATTTTAGACTAGGCCATCCAAACTTTCAATATTTGAAG
The DNA here is from genome assembly GCA_030761205.1 of Fremontodendron californicum. Lineage (NCBI taxonomy): Eukaryota > Viridiplantae > Streptophyta > Magnoliopsida > Malvales > Malvaceae > Fremontodendron > Fremontodendron californicum. Next base: position 7,112,240 of record JAULJL010000007.1, on the reverse strand, counting down.
TACCTATTTCCAAACTTATTCAAGAATAAAAATCCATCTTCATTTCAGTGTGATATTTGTCAAATTGCTAAACATCATCGAGTTTCTTTTCCAATTCAATCTTATAAGTTTTCTAAACCATTTGCTCTCATTCATAGTGATGTGTGGGGTCCTTGTAAAACTGCAACAATTTCTGGTAAAAAATGGTTTCTAACCTTTATTGATGATCACACTCGTATTTGTTGGGTCTATTTACTAAAAGAAAAATCAGAGGTAGGAAACATTTTCATATCCTTTTACAATATGGTTGAGACTCAATTTCAAGAAAAAATTCAAGTTTTTCGAAGTGATAATGGAAAAGAGTACTTTAATCATATTCTGGGCAACTATTTTTTGGAAACAGGAATTGTTCATCAAAGTTCTTGCATTGATACACCACAACAAAATGGAGTGGCAGAAAGGAAAAATAAACATCTCTTAGAAGTGGCTAGGTCCTTAATGTTTACAACTAAGGTACCTAAATACTTATGGGGGGAAGCTATTCTCACTGCTACATACCTAATAAACAGAATGCCATCAAGAGTTTTGAATTTTCAAACACCAAAAAACAGATTTAATGAGTTTTTTCCTTTGACAAGGCTGATTTCTAACTTACCTCTAAAAGTGTTTGGTTGTGTTGCATTTGTTCATATCCATAATCACAACCGTAGTAAGTTAGACCCAAGAGCTTTAAAATGTGTTTTCCTTGGTTACTCTCCAACACAAAAAGGATATAGGTGTTTTGATCCTTAAACAAAATTTTTTTTTGTCACTATGGATGTCACATTTTTTGAATCCCAAAGTTTTTTTGACACTCCTCTTCAGGGGGAGAATCAGTATGAAGACTCGTTAATTGAACTTGAACTTGGAAAAATTGACAGTGTTTGTGATCTTGAGCAAAAATCACACCTACCCACTGATTCACATCTACCCACTGATTTTAACATCTTGGTACAACCTATCAATAATAACTTGGATAGTTTAAAATCAGGTAAATCACCTATGAAAGAAAGGCAGCTTACTTTAATGCCACAACAAGACATTGAAACTAGACCAGAAACTGAGAAAAATTTTGAGCTTCGTGTCTACTCAAGGAAAAAACAGATTCAAACTAAGGGAGCAATCACAACTATGCAGAACCAGAAGTCTGTCCCGAATCCAGAACCAGAAATCTTTGATCCTCCAAATTCAGGTATTCCATCTGAGTCATGTCCCTCACAAACTGACAGTTTTGATTTTCCTATTGCACTTAGGAAAGGTGTCAGAAGTTGTACTAAACATCCATTATCAAAATATGTGTCTTATGAAAAATTGTCACCCTCTTTTCTTGCTTTTACCTCACAATTGTCTAGTGTGGATGTTCCAAAGAATATACAGGAAGCTCTAAAAGTTCCCGAATGGAAGGAGGCAGTCTTTGAGGAGATGAATACACTGAAAAAAATGGCACATGGGAAAAGCTCTATTTACCCAAAGGGAAGACACCTGTGGGATGCAAATGGGTGTTTTCAATAAAGTTCAAATCAGATGGAACTCTAGAACGTTACAAGGCAAGACTGGTTGCAAAAGGCTTTACACAAACCTATGGGATAGATTACCAGGAGACATTTGCACTAGTGGCAAAACTAAACACAGTAAGAGTACTTTTATCTTTAGCTGTGAATCTTGAGTGGCCTCTACACCAACTAGATGTTAAGAATGCCTTTCTTAACGGAGAATTAGAAGAAAAAGTTTTTATGGATGCTCCTCCAGGATTTGAAGATCAGTTTGGAACTAAAGTGTGTAAGCTAAAAAGGTCACTGTACGGATTGAAACAGTCTCCAAGAGCTTGGTTTGAACGATTCACAAGGTCAGTAAAAAATCAAGGCTATTGTCAAGCACAAACTGATCATACAATGTTCATAAAACATACAGGTACAGGGAAGATGGCCATTTTGATTGTCTATGTTGATGATATAATTCTTACTGGAAGTGATGATAATGAGTTGGCTAGATTGAAAAAATGTCTTGCTGCTGAATTCGAGATCAAAGATTTGGGATCCTTACGATATTTCTTGGGAATGGAGGTTGGAAGATCACAAAAAGGCATTGTATTATCCCAAAGGAAGTATGTCTTAGATTTGCTAAGAGAAACTGGAATGAGTGGATGTAAGCCTAGTGACACACCAATAAATACTAATCAAAAGCTTGGAGAAAAGACAGAAGGAGTACCAGTGGAAAAAGGGATGTATCAACGTCTCGTTGGGAAATTAATTTATCTGTCCCACACAAGGCCTGACATTGCTTTTGCAGTCAGTGTGGTAAGTCAGTTTATGCATTCCCCATATGAGGAACATTTAGAAGCTGTCTATCGAGTTCTTAGGTACTTAAAAGGTACACCTGGAAAAGGATTGTGGTTTAAGAAAGGGGATTCAAGAACAGTGGAAATATTCATAGATGCAGATTGGGGAGGATCAATTACTAACAGAAGATCCACCTCTGGCTACTGTGCATTCCTATGGGGAAACTTAGTAATATGGAGGAGCAAGAAGCAAAATGTGGTTGTTCGAAGCAGTGCAGAAGCTGAATTTCGAGCTATGGCTAATGGTGTATGTGAAATAATGTGGCTGAAGAGAGTGCTTGAAGAACTAAAGCTAAGTTCAGAATCTCCTATGAAATTGTTTTGTGATAATAAAGCTGTTATCTGCATAGCTAACAACCCGGTTCAACATGACAGAACAAAGCATATTGAGATCGACAGACATTTCATTAAGGAAAAACTGGAAAGTAGAATATTGTGTATGCCATTTATAACCACAGATCAACAGCTAGCTGATGGTCTGACTAAAAGCTTGCCTAGAACCAATTTTGAGACACTAATCAGCAAGTTGGGCATGATTGACATCTATGCACCAACTTGAGGGGGAGTGCAGAAAATCAGGCAAGATTCTTAGGGATTTGTAAATCCTAGAATTAAGGTAGCATAATCTGATCCTAATCATAATCTGATCCTAATCAGGTTGTTAATGTTAAATCCTAGAATTAAGGAGATTGAGACAGATTTGTTTAGGCAGAATTATAGGCAGATTTATAGGCAGACTTATAGGCTGTCAATTAGGCAGATTTGTAGGTTCTTTTTCTCTATTTAAACCTTGTAATTTCAGCATTGTAAATAATCAGCAGAAATATTACCTTTTCTCTCTTTTCTTCACTGCTGCACTCAGAGAGTCAGGCCAAGAATTAGTCGTGTGTTATCAAAGTCCCGATTTTGTTGGTTTAATTGGTATTTAATTTTAATTCTCACGTATTTTTAAAAATAAGGATAATTTCAAAAAATAATAAAATATTTTTACATATGTCCATATTCATGTGCATACATATTATAATTGTTCTCTGGTTATTTTGGTGCATATATTCATTTATTGATTAATTGATGACTTATATTGTTTAATCTTGTTAGGGAATTTAGAATAAGGGATGTAGAATAGGTGGTGAAGGATTTGTTATTTTTCCTCACGCACTACACGTGCATTTGCATATTATGAGTCCTATACCTGGGTTCCGTCTTTTTAGGTGGGAGCAAAGTAACTAAGCCTTCGTGATTAACAATCCGCATGGGCTAGTGAAACACTTCCGGAGTACTAAATTACCTAAGCCTTCGTGGTTAAAAATCCGCATGGGCTAGGGAAATAGACTCTAATGAATTGAACCCGCTTTTATCGGGGATGGTTAAAAATCCGCATGGGCTAGGGAAATAGACTCTAACAAATTGAACCCGCTTTTATCGGGGTGCCTTACTAGCCTTCACCGACGATAGTGAGGAACAATTCGGGGCTTTTAGAACAAATTCACCTTCATATAGTAAACCTAGGCGAAGCCATGTCGGATTTCCAATTAGATATCCTGAAGTTAAGAACACATGGAGGAATATTTCCAATCCTTTTACCTTTTATTCTACTTTCTGAATAAGTTTATTTTTGAAAATCGGACAATGATGAACGTACATCACAATGCCCGTAATAAGTGTTGGTGTGTCATCCCAGAGGTGTTATAATTTTGTTGGCATCCTCAGGGACAATTATTGTTTTGAATTATATGTTTTTTGTATTATTCGAATTTATTCCCGTTACTAATTCATTTTCTTTTTGTTGTTGTTGTTGTTGTTGTTTTTTTTTTTTTTTTTTTTTTTTGTTTTTTTTTTTTTGCATTCTTGTCATCATTTTTGCACATGGAAGGTTATTGGTCTCAGGATAATATTCAACCAAAAGGGCTTCCATGGAGGGTCAAAATGTCTCAGTGGTCGAGAAGCATTTAGAGGTTAGGAAATAGTCTGAGAAAGGTCAGTAGGATAATGGGGATTGTTTGAAAATGGGACATGTGTCAATATGGCCAGCCAAGGTTGATCTTACTATCAGACAAAATGATCTCAGGGAATTGATGGATATATGGAATCAATGGAACATATTAGAAAAAGAAGCCTTCACTCAGACTTATAGGGACATAGCACTGTTAGTTCAGGTTAAGGTCAGTGGTGAGGTGATCCGGGCTGTGGTGCAATTCTGGAATCCCGCTTATCGGTGTTTTACCTTCAACTGAGAGGATATGACTCCAACCATAGAGGAATATTCGACCTTGCTGCATATTGAGAACGTTATTCCCGACTGTATTTATTTGAAGGATACAAAGACGCCGGGTTTCAAGAAAAAGGTGTCTAAGATGCAGGGAGTGGAAAGAAATTGGGTTGAAGCCATGTTGTCCGAAAAGGGGTAAGCTACTGTATATCATGAGATATTTTACGGACTTTAATCAATAGCCATTCAAGCAAGGAGACGGTTAGGAATATTTTTGCTTTGGCTATCTACGGTTTAGTTATCTTTCCAAAGACATTAGGGTATATGGATATGGCAGTATTTGATGTTTTTGAGAAGCTTGAGCAGAGGATATACCCAGCCCCGACAATTATAGCAGAAATAATCCGATTGCTGAATTTCTGTAGACGGGAAGGAAAAGGGCGTTTTATAGGCTGTATACAGCTTCTTTACATATGGGTTCAGAGCCATTTTTGTAAACAGGAGAATTTCCCTCTTCGCTCGTATTAGAAGTCTTTTTCACCAATTGGTGAATTTCTTAAAAGGGATTGGCTTGAAAATAGGACTGAGGAACAATGGATCAACATATTCCGGAATATCAGGGCTGAGATGATAATTTGAAGAGCTCCATGGATAGCTCCTATGCCGACATTGTACAAGTGTGGAGATAAAGCTTCTGTTCCATTATTGAGAGTATGGGGAGGAGTATGCTATGCACCACTGTTGGTACTAAGACAATCGGAATCCCGTCAGTTACTCCTACGACCCATGACCTTAGTGACTTGGAATTTGCTTATGGAGAAGACGGATACTCGGGAAAGGTACGTGAGATTGTAGTAGAATGGAAGAAAACTCATCGGGTGGTGGTAGCTAGATATGCTGACATCGTCACACCTGACTACCTGGTATGGAGGGAATTGAGGGTTAATGATAGGTTGTTGACATCAGATGGGGAAGAAGTTCAGCTCTTGAGTTCGCCACCGAAGGAAGTGCCATCAGAGTTAGAAATTCAAGGGCAAAATTCAAAAAAGAAAAGGCTCAAATGAGCAAAGAGATTGCTCGGCTGCAAGAAGAGCTTGAGGACATGCAAAATAGGGAATTAGCTCAAGAATGAGAAAAGGAAAAGATCAAGAGAGAAAGGGACACTGCTAATAGCGATCTTCAGGAATTACACTTGGAGAATAAGAGGTACCGCTTCGAGCTCAGATTTGAGAGAACTCTCAAGACTTTCGGGGAATGGGAGCAAGAGGTCAAAAACCTCAAGAAGGAGAACTATTGGAAAGAGAGAGCAAAGTATGAGGAAGCCCGAGCCAATCAACTGGAGAAACAAGCTAAGGAAAGCTTACACGGTGATACTCCGCTGACATGTCAAAGGGCTATGAACAAGTAGGGGTCAGATTGAAGAGCAAGACAATCAAAATAGGACAGTAAAAAAGGTCCAAGACCTGAGGGAGTTACTATAGGACCAGTGTTTTGTAATAGCATTTTGAATTAGGATGGACATATTATCAGATTGTCTTAAGTAGTGATCTTTTATCTTTGATGTATTTAGTTCTAGGAAATCAATGAAAGACCGTTTGGTTGGAATTATCCCGGGGCCAATACTTTTAAATGCATTTATCATTCATTTGTTCTTTCTTTTATATATTTTGTTTGTTCATTTATATTTATAATCATTCATTCATTTATTCTTCATAGATTATTCATACACTTAGTCATTTATTTATTTGTCCATTCATTTATTCTTTATAATTATTCATTCATATTCATACACTTAGTCATTTACTTATTTGTTCATTCATTAACATTTAGTCATTTATTCATTCATTCATTTTTATAAAATAAAATAAAAAATGTGTCAATAATTTCTAATCCATAGTTTTTAAAACGAAAGGTACAATTGGTCGCACTCAGAAAGAATCAAACTTTCGACACCCCTACAATACTCGATCTCAAGCAAGAGCTATGGAGAACGATCAGCCTGCTATAATTGAAAGGATGAAAAGAATTCAAAAGGAATTGCAAGAACAATTGGCTAAGTCTCAAGAGGAGTCACGGGAACAAATGACCAAACTCATGAAGATGATGAATACCATGATGAGGTAGAAATGGCCAAGGGAAAATTCAGTTACAGGAATGGGGGCATTAAACCAGGAAGACCGACCAGAGGTAGTACAGAAGTATGGCCAGACATCCCAGCATGTGGGAAATGAACTTTCGACTGGGGCAGCATCCTATATTTACATCCAACCAGCGGCTGAAGCATAAAATTTTGGTCCTAAAAGGGGTAATATTGGGGTTGATCCAATTGATGTGGACATTCCAGACTTTGAGGAATTGGCTGAAAAGGAAAGGAAAAAGATGACTGAGCTGAAGAGGGTTGAAACGGCAGAATCCTAGAAAAAATATCAGCTGCTGGAGGAAAGATTAAGGGCAGTTGAAAGGGCGAAGCTATTTGGTAGTCTGGATGCCAAAGAGATGAGTTTAGTGCACGGTCTGGTGATTCCTCCAAAGTTCAAAGTACCAGACTTTGAAAATATAATGGAACTACCAACCCATCAACATATCTGACCATGTATTGCCGGAAGATGACCAGACATGATGAAGATGAAAAATTGCTCATCCACTGTTTTCAAGATAGCTTGATAGGGTCCGCAACTTGGTGGTATAACCAGCTTACCCATACTAAGATCTGTTCTTGGATGGATTTAGCCAAAGCTTTCTTGGAACAATACAAGCATGTGATGGACATGGTGCTTGACCGTCTAACTCTTCAAAACATGAAAAAGAAAGCTACTAAAAGCTTTAAAGAGTATTCTCAGAGATGGAGAGACCTGGCTACACAAGTACAACCCCCTTTAACCAACAAGGAACTACAGTGCTTTTCAACAATACCCTAAAAGCACCTTATTATGATAAATGGTGGGAAGTGCCACCAAAGACTTTGCAGATATGGTGATATCCGGGAAGATGATAAAGTCTGTCATTAAGAACGGGAAAATGGAAGGGGGTGAGTCTACTACCCCGAAGAGGGTTTTCCCTGCAAAGAAGGAGGAGGAAACACATGCAGTCAGTTTCAATCAATACCCCTATGCACCTCCTACACCATACACACCTCCCAGGCCCTATACTCCTACTACATCTTATGCACCTTCTACACCTTACCCGGGGTATAATCCTTACTACCTGAATGTAAACCACCTTACCCAAAATCCATTCCCTTATACCAATATACCACAACAGCCGTTTCCAACTGGTATATCCCCAAAGATAATCCTTCCTCGAAACACTATCCTAAATACTCAAGGTCCCGCACGCAATGACTATCGTTCACCAAGGAATGATAAAAAACCCCAGTTTGATCCCATTCCTACCACCTATGGTGAGTTTCGCAACCCTAAAAAATAACAAGTCTCATCGCAAGACTTTATTATTCGTTAAGCGTGACATTAGAAAAAAAGAAAAGTCGACTTAATTCCTCTAGAAAAATGAAGGTGTCGATATGTGATACCGATCGCGGGGACCCATTTGAGTAAGGGGGAAACTAAAGCAGATGAAAAGATGACTTAATTCCTCTAGATTAAAATAAAAGGTCGAGGGTATGAAAACGACCTCGTAAAAAGACATAGAGTCGCCACCAATCTTTTTTAGCTAGGTGTGATCGGCCACCTATTAAAATCAATTTTATAAAACATTTTAAAATTAATTAAAGCATTTTTAAAATCAATTTCAAGTCTGCGTTATAAACCAGAGAAAATCGAAGAATCGGGTTCGGGACTCGGTTACGTGCGGGGAAGGATTAGCACCCCTACAACGCCCGTATAAAATGGTACCTTATTAATCATATGTTATCTCAAGTCTCGGTAAAAAGTTGGTTTTTAATTTAGTATTTCAAGTTAATTCCCAATTTTAAGAAAAATAATTCCATTTTTAATTGAAAATGATCCGGAATTTTATTAACTCAAAATTTTCCTATATTCCCCGACAAAATCGGCAAAATATAGAAATTTTTATTCATTTGGAAAACTTTCCGAATCATTCTCGTTTTTTGAAAGAAAGATATTTCTTTATTAATGATAATTGATGATATTCCCTCCAGCAAACCCGGTAGAGAACTCATGAATTATTTTAATTCGGGGATATCTTTATTTTTATTGAAAATCATTATCTTTTTCAAAACATTTAAAAATATGAACATGAACATGTATGACATAAATAAAATGACATAGCAAAGTCTAGATAATATAATGCAACCTAAATGATATGATATAATTTAAATGGCATAGTATATTCTAGGTGAAAATGAAAAATCCTAAGTATCATGGTATATTCTAAATGAGATAAAATGATTTAAATGACATGGCAATTTTAAATGACATGGCATATTTTAAATGACATGGCATATTATAAATAATTAAACCTAAATGACATGGAATATGATGAAATTACATGAAACATAAAATAATGCTATCATAAAATTTGCATAAAAATAAAATAAAAATGCATGAACATAGTGTATGCTAAATAATGTGACAAAAATAAATGAATAAATAAAAAAAATGGGATATAATGAAATATTCAAAATCATATGGAAAACAATATAACATCATAAAATTTAAATCAAAATAATAATAATACCATGGAAAATATCATAGCAAAAATCACATACTAAATAAAATGCATGAACATGGAAAATGCAATGCATGAAAATGTATTTTTTCCTTTAAATAAAGAAATCCGTATATCTAAAAAGATATCTGACTACCTTAGGAAAATATGTCAAATTAGATTTTCTAAAAAACAAAACTTTGTGAGTGTTTAAAAACAATTTAGAAGAAAAACTTGAATGAAGATTAAAACCCCTACCAAACCCTTTTGAAATGGCTCTAATTTCCTAAGTTTAAAATCCCGGACTTAACCACCCTTAACCCGAGATTTATAAAATCATTTTTAAAGTTTAAAAAGGCTTGGAAACTACCCTAAGACAGTAGCTAAAGCTTCTAACCAACCCCCTCTAAATGCCTTAGCCAAATTCAACCATTATTCCTATTTTGATTTCAAATCTGTCTCTACTGTCCGATTTTGACACACGACTTTTTTTCCTATTTTTAAAATTTAAAAAAAATATAAAAAAATACTGGTTATTCACATTTGCTTGTGTTTGCATGAATGCTTGCAATGTCTCTTCCAAGGTTTGTACACGTGAAGGTTGATAGGAAAAAATGTTGCCCGGCTTTTGAGATTGTGGTACCTGAACATGATTATTATTCCGCCAACTGAAGTTGGGATGATTTCTCCATTCAGGGTTATATGTTTCAGAGTAAGGAGAAGGAAAAGGCTTTTTAAATGTGTTTATGGAATTTACTTGATCATGCAACGCTTCTTTGAGAATGGGAATGTTTGGACATTCAGAAGTGGGGTGTCCCATGATTTCACAAATTCCACAACTTTCTTCATTTTTAACCGTTTTGACTTCTTTTACTTCTCTAAGTTCCATGGCTTCAATCTTTCTAGCCAAATTAGCTACTTTAGCTTTTATCTCATCTTCTTGACTAAAATGATATTTACCTCTGTTAGAAACAAGATTAGATCTATTGGAACTTTCAGAGGAATTATCTGTGTGCCAGGCTTGAGAGTTATCTGCCAAATGGTCTAAGTAGTCAAAGGCTTCTTCAGGTTCTTTTTCTAGAAACTCACCGTTACACATTGTTTCAACAAATTGTTTAGTTTCGGGAGTTAAACTTTCATAAAAGAAACTAATAAGACGCCATTTTTCAAAACCATGATGTGGACAAGAACTTAACAAATCTTTAAAACGCTCCCAGCACTGAAAAAATGCTTCATTTTGATTTTGATTGAAATTTTGAATCTGTCTTTTCAAAGCAGTAGTTTTATGTGCTGGGAAAAATTTCTTTAGAAACTTAGTTTGTAATTCTTGCCATGTGCCAATTGACCTTGGTTTTAAATTATGAAGCCAAATTTTTGCTTTATCTTTTAAAGAAAAAGGAAATAATTTTAGCTTGACAATTTCATTTGTACATTGTTGGTCATTAAAGGTGACACATACATCTTCGAAATCTTTTAGAAACGAGTAAGCACTTTCCGATTCTAACCCATGGAAATTTGGAAGCAAAGCTATCATACCTGGTTTAAAACGAAAGTTGTTTGCATTGAGAGGAAAAATAAAACAAGAGGGTGATGAGCTTCGAGTTGGTTGCAAGTAGTCACGCATGGTGCGTACTTGTCTGTTCTCATCTTCAGCATGAACACTTTCATTGTCAGCCATGGTAGGAGTTGTATTAGAAAGATTACCTGAAAAAGTTTCACAATAAAATCTAACTAAACGACGAGATCTAAAATCACGTCGCCAAACAAGCATAAAACAAAGTTAATATACAGATTAGGCGGTATAACCAGCCAATAAAAATAAAACAAAGTTAATATACAATATAAATATAAATATATAGAAAATTAGGCGGTATAACCAGCCAATAAAAATAAAAATAAATATACTTATAAACTTATATACTTAGTATTGCCTCCCCGGCAACGGCGCCAAAAACTTGATGGAGACTCAATTAAGAGTTGTAAACCCAAGTGCAGGTTATGTTCAAGTAATAAATTCTCGGGTGTCCGAGGTCGAACCACAGGGAAGCGTACTAGTAAGTATAAGTTTATAAATATATATGAAAAAGAAAATAAACAAGATATTAGGGAATCAATAACAAAGAAAGTAAACAAGATATTAGAGAACAAAATAAACAAAATAACATAAAAGCAATTAAACAAGATATAAAAAAACAATAAGAAAGGATGTTGAGGTTAGAGAATCCACTCTTGGTGTTATGCTAAGATTAATCTTGTTTTATTACACAATTGAAATCCACACATAAAGGAGGTTCCAATCGGAAGGTTTAGCAATTCAGTCCAAATTGTCCAACGTCCATAGCATATGATATTATGTTCATTTGGTGTCCTCAAAACTCATAAAAAGAGTCCAAGCATTCCTTATGCCAAGGTATATGTCTACAACAAATCAAGGTTATGAAACCAAGCATTTACTGTGCCATTTTCATTGTCAATAATGAATCAAGATCTCTACTTTGCAAGTATGATTTTAAACCAAAAGAAAATATTATCTATACTAGTGTTTATAAATGATGGTTCATTTTAGCTCATGTTTAAGAGACTAACCTTAGCATTTACCAAGAGCTTCACCTCATCACCTCAACAATATGATTAGCAACACATACTAGATATGAATAAAATGAAAAGAAATGTAAGAAGCATAAGTAAATAAAGAAAAAGAAAACTAGAGAAAGGAAAGAAAAAGAAAACTTAGAGAATTTTATTACAATGGCTAATATCCTACCAATGTATAATTGTATCCTAATACTCATCCAAGGCCCTCTATTTATACACATTTTGGAGAGCTAAATGACAAGAGACAAGCTTTATAAATTTCAAAGGTAGGTATAATAGGTGGGTGCATTTTTCTAACAATTTTCGTCATGTTGTATGACAATTCTGATCAGCCAGCTTGATGGTCGATTTTGTCAATGTTGGAGGCTCAATCTGATCAAAGGGTCTTCTAGAAAAATATGCCCCTATGAGTTACTGATCCATAGCCGTTGGAATCAGATCATTTGCTCATGTGGATCGGAAGATATGGTCAAAATTCCAAAACGGTGCAGAACAGACGTCATTGCACATCAGCCAACTTGATGGTTGATTTCGGTAGGAAAAACGACTCCGTTTCAAGAAGTGTAAAACATGAAAAAGATAGATATGCCTCTTAACTTTGCACTGTCAAAATTTCAGCCTTAATGCTTTGGTGAAACTCCAGATATAGCTGATATGGAAAAAGGTGTCGGAACTGGAACTGAATTGGATTTGCCCTTAATTCTTGATTTAACCTAGTAATCTGAAATCACTCAAAGAAACTCATGAAAAACACCAAATTACATAAAAATATAAAAGATCATAAACACAAGTAGACTAAGCAATAATAACTCGTATTTGACACAAAACAATAATAAAACATAACTAAAAACTATATAATTATACGAGTTATCACAACATACATGAAAAGAATAGAGAATGACAGAGTTTATCTATTTCTGGCAGGTTTGAATAGAAGTTTGGACGAGGTACGAGGCCGTATACTTGGAAAACAGCCACTGCCATCTCTTCATGAGGTATTTGCTGAAGTTAGAAGAGAAGCAGGAAGAAGAAAAATCATGTTAGGAGACAGTAACCAATCTCCTACCGAAGCCTCTGCTCTTGTTACTAAAGCCAACCATAATAACCCTCGACAATCCAGAAAAGGAGACAAAGTGTGGTGTGATCATTGCAACAAACCACGCCACACAAGGGAGACATGTTGGGAGCTACATGGAAAGCCTTCGAATTGGAAACCACGATCATTCAACCGTGACTCAAAGGCATTCCAAACAAGCACTTCAGAGCAAGAGGCTTCGAATGGTTCAGGGGGAATTAATGAGACATCTTCTTTCAGTAAGGAACAGTTAGACCAACTGTATAAACTTTTTCAATCCACACAATTTTCAAATGTGTCTTCCTCTTGTTCCCTAGCCCAAAAAGGTAATTATCTTCAAGCCATAGCATTCAATGTGTCTGTTAACTCTAATTACCCATGGGTCATTGATTCAGGTGCAACTGATCATATGACAGGATGTTCTAAACTGTTTTCCTCTTATAGTCCATGTGCAGGCAACCAGAAAATTAAGATTGCTGATGGTTCTCTTTCAGCAATTGCTGGAAAAGGATCTGTAGCCATCTCAAAAACTTTTGTCATTCATAATGTCCTTCATGTCCCCAACCTCTCTTGCAATTTGTTATCTATTAGTAAACTAACCCATGACTTAAACTGTTGTGCTAAATTTTTCCCAAACCACTGTGAATTTCAGGCACTGGATTCGGGGAAGATGATTGGCAATGCTAGGGAAAGTGATGGACTCTATTATTTTGAAGATGAAAGTTCCATACGTGGACAAGCACAAATAACCGGTCTCCGGTCAGTTTCCATTTCTAGTAACGATGAAGTAATGTTATGGCATTTTAGACTAGGCCATCCAAACTTTCAATATTTGAAGTACCTATTTCCAAACTTATTCAAGAATAAAAATCCATCTTCATTTCAGTGTGATATTTGTCAAATTGCTAAACATCATCGAGTTTCTTTTCCAATTCAATCTTATAAGTTTTCTAAACCATTTGCTCTCATTCATAGTGATGTGTGGGGTCCTTGTAAAACTGCAACAATTTCTGGTAAAAAATGGTTTCTAACCTTTATTGATGATCACACTCGTATTTGTTGGGTCTATTTACTAAAAGAAAAATCAGAGGTAGGAAACATTTTCATATCCTTTTACAATATGGTTGAGACTCAATTTCAAGAAAAAATTCAAGTTTTTCGAAGTGATAATGGAAAAGAGTACTTTAATCATATTCTGGGCAACTATTTTTTGGAAACAGGAATTGTTCATCAAAGTTCTTGCATTGATACACCACAACAAAATGGAGTGGCAGAAAGGAAAAATAAACATCTCTTAGAAGTGGCTAGGTCCTTAATGTTTACAACTAAGGTACCTAAATACTTATGGGGGGAAGCTATTCTCACTGCTACATACCTAATAAACAGAATGCCATCAAGAGTTTTGAATTTTCAAACACCAAAAAACAGATTTAATGAGTTTTTTCCTTTGACAAGGCTGATTTCTAACTTACCTCTAAAAGTGTTTGGTTGTGTTGCATTTGTTCATATCCATAATCACAACCGTAGTAAGTTAGACCCAAGAGCTTTAAAATGTGTTTTCCTTGGTTACTCTCCAACACAAAAAGGATATAGGTGTTTTGATCCTTAAACAAAATTTTTTTTGTCACTATGGATGTCACATTTTTTGAATCCCAAAGTTTTTTTGACACTCCTCTTCAGGGGGAGAATCAGTATGAAGACTCGTTAATTGAACTTGAACTTGGAAAAATTGACAGTGTTTGTGATCTTGAGCAAAAATCACACCTACCCACTGATTCACATCTACCCACTGATTTTAACATCTTGGTACAACCTATCAATAATAACTTGGATAGTTTAAAATCAGGTAAATCACCTATGAAAGAAAGGCAGCTTACTTTAATGCCACAACAAGACATTGAAACTAGACCAGAAACTGAGAAAAATTCTGAGCTTCGTGTCTACTCAAGGAAAAAACAGATTCAAACTAAGGGAGCAATCACAACTATGCAGAACCAGAAGTCTGTCCCGAATCCAGAACCAGAAATCTTTGATCCTCCAAATTCAGGTATTCCATCTGAGTCATGTCCCTCACAAACTGACAGTTTTGATTTTCCTATTGCACTTAGGAAAGGTGTCAGAAGTTGTACTAAACATCCATTATCAAAATATGTGTCTTATGAAAAATTGTCACCCTCTTTTCTTGCTTTTACCTCACAATTGTCTAGTGTGGATGTTCCAAAGAATATACAGGAAGCTCTAAAAGTTCCCGAATGGAAGGAGGCAGTCTTTGAGGAGATGAATGCACTGAAAAAAAATGGCACATGGGAAAAGCTCTATTTACCCAAAGGGAAGACACCTGTGGGATGCAAATGGGTGTTTTCAATAAAGTTCAAATCAGATGGAACTCTAGAACGTTACAAGGCAAGACTGGTTGCAAAAGGCTTTACACAAACCTATGGGATAGATTACCAGGAGACATTTGCACTAGTGGCAAAACTAAACACAGTAAGAGTACTTTTATCTTTAGCTGTGAATCTTGAGTGGCCTCTACACCAACTAGATGTTAAGAATGCCTTTCTTAACGGAGAATTAGAAGAAAAAGTTTTTATGGATGCTCCTCCAGGATTTGAAGATCAGTTTGGAACTAAAGTGTGTAAGCTAAAAAGGTCACTGTACGGATTGAAACAGTCTCCAAGAGCTTGGTTTGAACGATTCACAAGGTCAGTAAAAAATCAAGGCTATTGTCAAGCACAAACTGATCATACAATGTTCATAAAACATACAGGTACAGGGAAGATGGCCATTTTGATTGTCTATGTTGATGATATAATTCTTACTGGAAGTGATGATAATGAGTTGGCTAGATTGAAAAAATGTCTTGCTGCTGAATTCGAGATCAAAGATTTGGGATCCTTACGATATTTCTTGGGAATGGAGGTTGGAAGATCACAAAAAGGCATTGTATTATCCCAAAGGAAGTATGTCTTAGATTTGCTAAGAGAAACTGGAATGAGTGGATGTAAGCCTAGTGACACACCAATAAATACTAATCAAAAGCTTGGAGAAAAGACAGAAGGAGTACCAGTGGAAAAAGGGATGTATCAACGTCTCGTTGGGAAATTAATTTATCTGTCCCACACAAGGCCTGACATTGCTTTTGCAGTCAGTGTGGTAAGTCAGTTTATGCATTCCCCATATGAGGAACATTTAGAAGCTGTCTATCGAGTTCTTAGGTACTTAAAAGGTACACCTGGAAAAGGATTGTGGTTTAAGAAAGGGGATTCAAGAACAGTGGAAATATTCATAGATGCAGATTGGGGAGGATCAATTACTAACAGAAGATCCACCTCTGGCTACTGTGCATTCCTATGGGGAAACTTAGTAATATGGAGGAGCAAGAAGCAAAATGTGGTTGTTCGAAGCAGTGCAGAAGCTGAATTTCGAGCTATGGCTAATGGTGTATGTGAAATAATGTGGCTGAAGAGAGTGCTTGAAGAACTAAAGCTAAGTTCAGAATCTCCTATGAAATTGTTTTGTGATAATAAAGCTGCTATCTGCATAGCTAACAACCCGGTTCAACATGACAGAACAAAGCATATTGAGATCGACAGACATTTCATTAAGGAAAAACTGGAAAGTAGAATATTGTGTATGCCATTTATAACCACAGATCAACAGCTAGCTGATGGTCTGACTAAAAGCTTGCCTAGAACCAATTTTGAGACACTAATCAGCAAGTTGGGCATGATTGACATCTATGCACCAACTTGAGGGGGAGTGCAGAAAATCAGGCAAGATTCTTAGGGATTTGTAAATCCTAGAATTAAGGTAGCATAATCTGATCCTAATCATAATCTGATCCTAATCAGGTTGTTAATGTTAAATCCTAGAATTAAGGAGATTGAGACAGATTTGTTTAGGCAGAATTATAGGCAGATTTATAGGCAGACTTATAGGCTGTCAATTAGGCAGATTTGTAGGTTCTTTTTCTCTATTTAAACCTTGTAATTTCAGCATTGTAAATAATCAGCAGAAATATTACCTTTTCTCTCTTTTCTTCACTGCTGCACTCAGAGAGTCAGGCCAAGAATTAGTCGTGTGTTATCAAAGTCCCGATTTTGTTGGTTTAATTGGTATTTAATTTTAATTCTCACGTATTTTTAAAAATAAGGATAATTTCAAAAAATAATAAAATATTTTTACATATGTCCATATTCATGTGCATACATATTATAATTGTTCTCTGGTTATTTTGGTGCATATATTCATTTATTGATTAATTGATGACTTATATTGTTTAATCTTGTTAGGGAATTTAGAATAAGGGATGTAGAATAGGTGGTGAAGGATTTGTTATTTCTCCTCACGCACTACACGTGCATTTGCATATTATGAGTCCTATACCTGGGTTCTGTCTTTTTAGGTGGGAGCAAAGTAACTAAGCCTTCGTGATTAACAATCCGCATGGGCTAGTGAAACACTTCCGGAGTACTAAATTACCTAAGCCTTCGTGGTTAAAAATCCGCATGGGCTAGGGAAATAGACTCTAATGAATTGAACCCGCTTTTATCGAGGATAGTTAAAAATCCGCATGGGCTAGGGAAATAGACTCTAACAAATTGAACCCGCTTTTATCGGGGTGCCTTACTAGCCTTCACCGACGATAGTGAGGAACAATTCGGGGCTTTTAGAACAAATTCACCTTCATATAGTAAACCTAGGCGAAGCCATGTCGGATTTCCAATTAGATATCCTGAAGTTAAGAACACATGGAGGAATATTTCCAATCCTTTTACCTTTTATTCTACTTTCTGAATAAGTTTATTTTTGAAAATCGGACAATGATGAACGTACATCACAATGCCCGTAATAAGTGTTGGTGTGTCATCCCAGAGGTGTTATAATTTTGTTGGCATCCTCAGGGACAATTATTGTTTTGAATTATATGTTTTTTGTATTATTCGAATTTATTCCCGTTACTAATTCATTTTCTTTTTGTTGTTGTTGTTGTTGTTGTTTTTTTTTTTTTTTTTTTTTTTGTTTTTTTTTTTTTGCATTCTTGTCATCATTTTTGCACATGGAAGGTTATTGGTCTCAGGATAATATTCAACCAAAAGGGCTTCCATGGAGGGTCAAAATGTCTCAGTGAACTGGAGAAACAAGCTAAGGAAAGCTTACACGGTGATGCTCCGCTGACATGTCAAAGGGCTATGAACAAGTAGGGGTCAGATTGAAGAGCAAGACAATCAAAATAGGACAGTAAAAAAGGTCCAAGACCTGAGGGAGTTACTATAGGACCAGTGTTTTGTAATAGCATTTTGAATTAGGATGGACATATTATCAGATTGTCTTAAGTAGTGATCTTTTATCTTTGATGTATTTAGTTCTAGGAAATCAATGAAAGACCGTTTGGTTGGAATTATCCCGGGGCCAATACTTTTAAATGCATTTATCATTCATTTGTTCTTTCTTTTATATATTTTGTTTGTTCATTTATATTTATAATCATTCATTCATTTATTCTTCATAGATTATTCATACACTTAGTCATTTATTTATTTGTCCATTCATTTATTCTTTATAATTATTCATTCATATTCATACACTTAGTCATTTACTTATTTGTTCATTCATTAACATTTAGTCATTTATTCATTCATTCATTTTTATAAAATAAAATAAAAAATGTGTCAATAATTTCTAATCCATAGTTTTTAAAACGAAAGGTACAATTGGTCGCACTCAGAAAGAATCAAACTTTCGACACCCCTACAATACTCGATCTCAAGCAAGAGCTATGGAGAACGATCAGCCTGCTATAATTGAAAGGATGAAAAGAATTCAAAAGGAATTGCAAGAACAATTGGCTAAGTCTCAAGAGGAGTCACGGGAACAAATGACCAAACTCATGAAGATGATGAATACCATGATGAGGTAGAAATGGCCAAGGGAAAATTCAGTTACAGGAATGGGGGCATTAAACCAGGAAGACCGACCAGAGGTAGTACAGAAGTATGGCCAGACATCCCAGCATGTGGGAAATGAACTTTCGACTGGGGCAGCATCCTATATTTACATCCAACCAGCGGTTGAAGCACAAAATTTTGGTCCTAAAAGGGGTAATATTGGGGTTGATCCAATTGATGTGGACATTCCAGACTTTGAGGAATTGGCTGAAAAGGAAAGGGAAAAGATGACTGAGCTGAAGAGGGTTGAAACGGCAGAATCCTAGAAAAAATATCAGCTGCTGGAGGAAAGATTAAGGGCAGTTGAAAGGGCGAAGCTATTTGGTAGTCTGGATGCCAAAGAGATGAGTTTAGTGCACGGTCTGGTGATTCCTCCAAAGTTCAAAGTACCAGACTTTGAAAATATAATGGAACTACCAACCCATCAACATATCTGACCATGTATTGCCGGAAGATGACCAGACATGATGAAGATGAAAAATTGCTCATCCACTATTTTCAAGATAGCTTGATAGGGTCCGCAACTTGGTGGTATAACCAGCTTACCCATACTAAGATCTGTTCTTGGATGGATTTAGCCAAAGCTTTCTTGGAACAATACAAGCATGTGATGGACATGGTGCTTGACCGTCTAACTCTTCAAAACATGAAAAAGAAAGCTACTAAAAGCTTTAAAGAGTATTCTCAGAGATGGAGAGACCTGGCTACACAAGTACAACCCCCTTTAACCAACAAGGAACTACAGTGCTTTTCAACAATACCCTAAAAGCACCTTATTATGATAAATGGTGGGAAGTGCCACCAAAGACTTTGCAGATATGGTGATATCCGGGAAGATGATAAAGTCTGTCATTAAGAACGGGAAAATGGAAGGGGGTGAGTCTACTACCCCGAAGAGGGTTTTCCCTGCAAAGAAGGAGGAGGAAACACATGCAGTCAGTTTCAATCAATACCCCTATGCACCTCCTACACCATACACACCTCCCAGGCCCTATACTCCTACTACATCTTATGCACCTTCTACACCTTACCCGGGGTATAATCCTTACTACCTGAATGTAAACCACCTTACCCAAAATCCATTCCCTTATACCAATATACCACAACAGCCGTTTCCAACTGGTATATCCCCAAAGATAATCCTTCCTCGAAACACTATCCTAAATACTCAAGGTCCCGCACGCAATGACTATCGTTCACCAAGGAATGATAAAAAACCCCAGTTTGATCCCATTCCTACCACCTATGGTGAGTTTCGCAACCCTAAAAAATAACAAGTCTCATCGCAAGACTTTATTATTCGTTAAGCGTGACATTAGAAAAAAAAGAAAAGTCGACTTAATTCCTCTAGAAAAATGAAGGTGTCGATATGTGATACCGATCGCGGGGACCCATTTGAGTAAGGGGGAAACTAAAGTAGATGAAAAGATGACTTAATTCCTCTAGATTAAAATAAAAGGTCGAGGGTATGAAAACGACCTCGTAAAAAGACATAGAGTCGCCACCAATCTTTTTTAGCTAGGTGTGATCGGCCACCTATTAAAATCAATTTTATAAAACATTTTAAAATTAATTAAAGCATTTTTAAAATCAATTTCAAGTCTGCGTTATAAACCAGAGAAAATCGAAGAATCGGGTTCGGGACTCGGTTACGTGCGGGGAAGGATTAGCACCCCTACAACGCCCGTATAAAATGGTACCTTATTAATCATATGTTATCTCAAGTCTCGGTAAAAAGTTGGTTTTTAATTTAGTATTTCAAGTTAATTCCCAATTTTAAGAAAAATAATTCCATTTTTAATTGAAAATGATCCGGAATTTTATTAACTCAAAATTTTCCTATATTCCCCGACAAAATCGGCAAAATATAGAAATTTTTATTCATTTGGAAAACTTTCCGAATCATTCTCGTTTTTTGAAAGAAAGATATTTCTTTATTAATGATAATTGATGATATTCCCTCCAGCAAACCCGGTAGAGAACTCATGAATTATTTTAATTCGGGGATATCTTTATTTTTATTGAAAATCATTATCTTTTTCAAAACATTTAAAAATATGAACATGAACATGTATGACATAAATAAAATGACATAGCAAAGTCTAGATAATATAATGCAACCTAAATGATATGATATAATTTAAATGGCATAGTATATTCTAGGTGAAAATGAAAAATCCTAAGTATCACGGTATATTCTAAATGAGATAAAATGATTTAAATGACATGGCAATTTTAAATGACATGGCATATTTTAAATGACATGGCATATTATAAATAATTAAACCTAAATGACATGGAATATGATGAAATTACATGAAACATAAAATAATGCTATCATAAAATTTGCATAAAAATAAAATAAAAATGCATGAACATAGTGTATGCTAAATAATGTGACAAAAATAAATGAATAAAAAAAAATGGGATATAATGAAATATTCAAAATCATATGGAAAACAATATAACATCATAAAATTTAAATCAAAATAATAATAATACCATGGAAAATATCATAGCAAAAATCACATACTAAATAAAATGCATGAACATGGAAAATGCAATGCATGAAAATGTATTTTTTCCTTTAAATAAAGAAATCCGTATATCTAAAAAGATATCCGACTACCTTAGGAAAATATGTCAAATTAGATTTTCTAAAAAACAAAACTTTGTGAGTGTTTAAAAACAATTTAGAAGAAAAACTTGAATGAAGATTAAAACCCCTACCAAACCCTTTTGAAATGGCTCTAATTTCCTAAGTTTAAAATCCCGGACTTAACCACCCTTAACCCGAGATTTATAAAATCATTTTTAAAGTTTAAAAAGGCTTGGAAACTACCCTAAGACAGTAGCTAAAGCTTCTAACCAACCCCCTCTAAATGCCTTAGCCAAATTCAACCATTATTCCTATTTTGATTTCAAATCTGTCTCTACTGTCCGATTTTGACACACGACATTTTTTCCTATTTTTAAAATTTAAAAAAAATATAAAAAAATACTGGAGACTTAGAACATGTAAAACTACAAGAGAAATTTATTTCTTAATTTTATGATTAAAGATGACTGCCCAGAAAAATCAGAGAAGTTCGAGTACTGGGTGAAAAAATTGTTTTGTCAAAACACATTTTTTGCCTTTGATAAATTCATTCAAAAATCAAAGTAAAAATTGTTGAAAATCATCCTAAAGACCTAAGGACAGTAGCTAAAACATTTAGAAACCTTGGACAAAAATTGGCTAAGTAAAAAAAATCATAAAGGTGGAATAATCAATTTGACAACTCTTTAATTTTTCACAAGTATGCTCAAGAGAGCATGACTTTGAGCCATTGATTGGCCTAAGTCATAAATCATGTGGCAATGACATGGAATGCATGAACATACAGCAAATGAAATGTATGAAATGCATGGTCTAAAGCCTAAATGGTAAAGGAAATGCATGACAATTCAAAATAACCTATATGCCTATCATGATTTTGCATGGCAATAAATGCTATCCTAACTTAATATGCATGCAATGCTTGATAATGCAAATATGACTTGGACCTAATATGTTATGAATATGCATGAAAATGCTAATGTAACCTAAGACCTAAATAACATAGCAATGCATGGCAATACCAATATGATTTAAGACCCAATATGCATGACAATACTAATATGGCCTAGACCTACAATGTAATGAACATGCATAGCAATACTATGAACATACAATGAACAATGAGACTAATGTTAATGCTGGAACAAACAGCAATTAATACACAATTTCAAGATATGATAATGCAAAGCATGTTACCTAAACAAAATGCAAATGCATGACAAGGCAAAGGATGCATGAAGAGGCCGAATGTAGTTACATGATACTCTAATGCAATCCTATCTAGTAAATGGCACAAGTACATGACAACTCATATCAAGATGCATAATGTCATGACATTTTCACAAGCATATGGCATACTAAAATCAAAATGTACAAGCTCATGGCATGGAGATGTAAACAAGTCAAGAAGCAAGATAAAAAAAAAGACACTTGTAAGGCATACTAAATGGAATAGCCGAATGGTCATATACCTCAAATGATGGCATTTTGTCATAGTATTTTCACAAGCATATGGCATACTAAAATCAAAATGTACAAGCTCATGGCATGGAAATGCAAACAAGTCAAGAAGCAAAATGAAAATGCACATGCAAGGCATACTAAATATCAAGACATGCTAACTCATGGCATGGAGATGCAAACAAGCCAAGAAGCAAGATGAAAATGCACATGCAAAGCATACTAACATGGAATAGCCGAATGACCATATGACAATATATGAAAAATGCAAACATATTTATAAAATAAGACATGATACATAAAAAAAAAATGCACAATATGAGCATATGAAACAATGGCCGAATATTCAAGGACACAATA
Organism: Fremontodendron californicum; assembly: GCA_030761205.1. Taxonomy (NCBI): domain Eukaryota; kingdom Viridiplantae; phylum Streptophyta; class Magnoliopsida; order Malvales; family Malvaceae; genus Fremontodendron; species Fremontodendron californicum. Next base: position 7,089,011 of record JAULJL010000007.1, on the reverse strand, counting down.
TCATGCATGGAAATGAAATATAGAAACAAATATAACATAGAAAATAATGTAAAGAACATATATAAAATTAAACATAGACATGCAAAGCAAATAACAAGCAAAACTAGTAAATAAAACAAGGAAAGTTAAGCTCCATGGTTGGTATAAAATGGGCATAGCCTCTCACCTAACCATAATCACTTGGTTTTGCCAAGATCATTCCATTTCAAAAACCAGAAAATAAATCATGCTAAACAGCAAAATTAAGGTGAGCTTCATGGTAGGTAAAAATGGGCATAGCCTCTCTCCTAACCATGGTCACTTGGTCTAGCCAAGATCATGTATTGCTTCATCTTTTGTAAAAAATCAGAACCTTAGAATACTCTAAAAAACCTTCTAAAATTATTTTTCACAAAAACATGCAAGGAAGAAAGAAAAAGAAAACCAAGGCAAGCAAACATGCCATATTCGGCCAAGCATGAAACCATGAAAAAAAAATTGTTTTCCACCATTTTAATGAAGAAGAAGAGATGAAAACATGAGTAAACATTAAAAAACTTTATTTCTATGAAAAATTTAGTAGGAAAACAAGATAGAAAATCAAGAAAACACCATGGAAAACAAGAAGAAAGCTATGCTTGAACTTGGTAGAGATGACTACCTTCAAGCTCTCTATTGAAAACCTTTTTTCTTTCTTTCAAAACCTTTTTCTTTGCTAAATTTGCTACTGACTTCAGCCAAAAAACATATGAAAAATGAAACCAACCCCCCTCTTTAGCTTTGGCCGAATGGCCTCTCACCCTTGGATGGAAATTGCACTTTTTTCTCTTCCAATTTTGGCCTTTAGATTAAGATATTTTGATGACAACATAAAAATGTTATCTTGCCAATTGATAGCAGCCCTTAAGATGTGTACTCAGCCCTTTTAGTAACCTCAGCCCTTAGATGCAAAAGAGGACCAATCCCATGCACTCCCTTGCTTGCCCCCTTGAGTGCCTACCCTTGGATGAGTTGTGCTCTTCCATTCTTGGTCATTGGATGAGGACAACATAAAAATGACATCTTGTAGATTAAATCCAGCCCTCAACATGTGTACTCAGCCCTTGTAGATGGCCTAATCTATCGGATGAAAAAAGACAATCCCATGCACGCCCTTGCTTAACCGAATGGATGTTTACCCTTGGATGAAATATGCTCATCTTTTTTCTTCCATTCTTGGTCATTAGATGAGGGTTCTTTCATGACAAATAAAAATGTCATCTTGGCAATTGGATGGTGCACTCAACTTTCTTACAAGACACCTAAGCCATTGGATGAAAGGGGGACCATTTGCAAGGTGTTAGTGGTAGCATGTGGCTTGATAGTGACTAAGGAATTAAATTGTTCAAGCTTCCTTCTTCTCCTCTATGATGGCTGACCAAGGGAAGAAAAATCCCAGCAATTCCTTCTTCTTTCATATTTTCATCAATTACAAATTTGCCCTTTTTGGTTTCTTTGGTAAAATAACCTTTTTGCTCCTCGAATCTAAATAAATAGCAAACTGATTCCAAATTCGATTTTTATTTTTTCAATACTTTTGAAATAATAAAAAATGTAATTCTAAAAGTTTTCAAAATTTTTCAAGTCCATTTGCTATTTATTTCGGATTTATTTCCAAAATTGCCCCTTTTATGCACCTGAACTTTACCATTTTTTAAACGAGCTCCAAATCTAGATTTTTTTTCACCAATATTTTCCAAATAATTTTAAAATGTGATCTGGAAGTTTTCATATTTTTTGGAGCTCATTTGCTATTTTTTCGGGATTTATCTACTTGAATTACTACATAGGTGACCCGAGATTTGGCCATTTTGCAAACGAACTCCAAATCAAGATTTTATTTCTCCAGTCTCTCTTAAATAATTTAAAAATGATATTTTAAAATTTTCAAAATTTTTGGAACTCGTTTGCTATTTTTTTCTAGGATTTATCTGCTTGAATTACTACATAAGAGACCCGGGATTTGGCCATTTTGTAAACGAACCCCGAATCAAGATTTTCTTTCACCAATCTCTTTGAAATGATTTAAGAATGAAATTTTCAAATTTTCAGAATTTTTGGAGTTCATTTGCTATTTTTCCCATATTTTCCAATTTTGCCCTTTTGCCTCCAAAACTCGATTTTGCTTAAAACAAGTCCGATTTTCAGATTTTCTTCAAACTGAGCCTTGGGCTATCCTTTTTTAATTATTCCTCATCAGTTAGGGGCCTTAATCCTACCAAATCGGGCCATTTCTATAATTCCTCCAAATTTCACCCAAATCCACCAAAAAACCGTAATTCTCGGTTTTCTTTCGAACTGACTTTTCTATCAGTTTTCCTTCCAAGTGGCTTCTCCATTACCCGTAGTCAGTACATATATTTCCTTGGAACCTTCAATTTTGACCAATTTGATCGTTTAAGCACTTTTCCCTAAATTTCCCGAACTAGAGTTTCTTTTCTATCGAGATTCCGTAACCCAACTTCTGACCTCCATATCTTTCAATGCAGACCACAGATTATCAAAATTCTTTCACTGTTTTTCAATTAAACCTCAAATCTTGATTTTAAAAGTGGGTTGACTTTTTTAGGGTTGACTTTTTCTAAGGTTGACTTTTTTGAGTTTGACTTTTTCTATCTGCTTTCTTAGACTAAGTTTCGGAGTACCACCTGCAGGATGAGAAAAGCCTTTTAGCATTCTGAAACATCAATTTAGGAAAAAAATGTACTTGATTTAAGGGTCCAGACAAAATTAGGTGTCTACAGTGAGCTATATCCCAAATTACTGCAAGGCCAACTTGTCATGCCCGTATATCTTAGACCTTTGACCCCACCATACCCAAGGTGGTACAATGCAAATACCAACTGTGCATATCATGCAGGAATTCAGGGGAATTCGACTGAGGATTGCATTGCCTTCAAAAAGAAAGTCCAAAGTTTAATCAATACCGGAGTTGTGAACTTTGGATCAAAGAATAGGCCAAATGTAGGAGGAAACCCATTGTCCGATCATGCTGAGAATCGGGTAAATACGGTATGGACAGGGGAAGTCAGAAGGGTAAAAAATGATGCTAGAGAAGTCAAGACTCCAATGTTAACAGTATGGGTCGAGATGATTAAGACAGGAATGACGGGGGATGCAGACAGTTTAAAAATGGTTGCAAAGAGGATACAAAATTGGTGCCCGTTCCATAAATGTAGAGGTCATATCATACAGGACTGCAGGGACTTTCTGGCTGAAGTCCAAAAGATGATGGATGATAGAGAGGCCCAGTTTTATGAGGAGACAAAGGAGGAAGTAGAGGTTATTGAGAATGCAACTGGATATGGAATAGGAAGACCTTTGATCATCTATTATGATGAACCAGAGAGGACTACTCCGGTTGTTGAGGAAATTGCGCCCAAGCTAATCATAGATTTGCCTTCTTCATTTTCATACAAGGAAAACAAAACAAAACCATGGAAATATGACTGCAGCATGGTTATGCCCGGTCATCAAGTCAGCAAGATATTACAGGTGTGGGGCACTTAACACGAAGTGGAAGGTGTTATGCCCCCGAGGTTGTTGAACAGGGATCAACAAGAAAGGATGGAGGACTGGACAAAGGGAAGAAAGCAGCTGAACCAATCCATATTGAGATGGATTTGTCAAGAAGAAGTAGAGAGGGGATCACCCCCGATAATAGGATAAAAGAGTCGGTGAAAGAGAAGGAGGCCTGCGAGTTTTTAAAGTTCATAAAACATAGTGAGTATAGTATGGTTGAGCAATTGCAGCATCTGCCAGCAAAAATCTCCATCGTATTTTTGCTATTAAACTTAGAGCCACACAGAAATGCCCTTTTGAGAGTGTTGAATCAGGCATATGTGGCTAACAACATATCGGTAGAAAAGTTAGACAGGTTGGTGGGAAACATTGCGGCAAACGACCATATATATTTCAGTTATGATGAAATTCCACCCAATGGTATTGGGTCCACAAAGGCTCTTCACATAACAACCGAGGTGCAAGGGGCATATACTACCAAGGGTGCTTCTGGATAATGGTTTTTCATTAAATGTAATGCCCTTGGCAACCCTGTCTAAGTTTCCGGTTGATATATCTTATATGTTACCGAGTTGCACAATATCAGGGCTTTCGATGGTACCAGGAGAGAGGTAATGGGAACTATTGAAGTTCCTCTGGAGATAGGCCCATGCACCTATACAGTGAACTTTCAGGTCATGGATATTAATCCGTCCTATAATTGCTTATTGGGAAGGCCGTCGATACATTCAGCAGGGGCTGTACCCTCGTCTCTCCACCAAAAGCTAAAATTTGTGATGGAGGGTCGTTTGGTCATTGTATCAGGAGAGGAAGACATAATAGCCTTTGCATCTACTGAATCTCCTTATATGGAACTCAATGAAGATGCCGTAGAATGTTCTTTTCGATCTTTGGAATTCGTAAATGAGGTTTTCGTTGTTGAAGGACGAAAAATTCCAAAACCAAGGTTGTCCAAGAACACAAGGCTAAGAGTAAGAACCACAGTTGGAAAGGGCTGCAGGGCTGGAAAAGGTCTTGGAAAATATCTTCAAGGGATGGCCCGAGCAATGGAAGCAGTGGGAAAGAAAGATCGATTTGGCTTAGGGTATCTTTCGAAGGCCCATGAGAGGAGGAAACAAGTTGAAAGGAACCGACAAAGGAGGATGACCTATTTCGCGGGTATGGATATTGAATGGGAACCCATGACTTTCTCACCAATCCTTCAGAACTTTCGCTCTGCTGGTTTTCTATTCGGAGAAAAAAATTCAGAGGATGTACACATAATGATCGAGCAAGCATTTGAAAAATTCCATGTGAATAAAGGGGGACAGATTCAGGATATGGTAATTTGCATGACTGAGAAAGAAGGGATGGAAAGTGACAATGCGAACTGGATAGTGCGACCTTGTCCACCAGGATATAGATTGACCAATTGGACTGCGAATGAGTTGCCCATAGTTTTTAAGTCTATTCCAACGTAATACTTTAAAAAACAATCTTAATTATCTTTACCCAGAGATATTAAGAGGTTTTTTTTTTTCCTTTCTGTAATGGGCTTTTTGTTTAAACACTTTCACCTAATAAATAACAAGCACGATGCATTTTATTCATATTAATGTGTCCATATTCTTTCATTTTTGCTATTTATTTTGTTTCCATTATATATATTTTCCTATATTGTTTCTTCTAAACCTATTTATAGCTGTGCAGATGCAGAATATGAGGACCTTCCTGTCAGTAATTCTGAAATTGATTTTGAAAGACCCATTTGCACGGGTGATTTTGAGGCTAATGAAGATACTGAGGATTATGGTCTACCTCCGGATCAATTAAGGAAAATGGAACAAGAGGATAAACAAGTACTTTCTCATAAGGAATTATTGGAAATGATAAATCTGGGAAATGGTGAAGAGATAAAGGAAGTCAAAATCGGGACTTCATAGTCATCATCAATAAAGGGTGAATTGATAACTTTGCTCCAAGAATATGTGGATATATTTGTATGGTCTTACCAAGACATGCCAGGGTTGGATCCAGATATTGTGGTTAATAAGCTCCCTTTAAGGCCAGAATGCAAGCCAATTCAACAAAAGTTGAGAAGAATGAGGCCGAACATGCTGTTAAAGATAAAAGAAGAGGTGAAGAAGCAATTTGATGCTGGATTCTTAGAGGTGGCAAAATATCCAGAATGGGTGGCAAATATTGTTCCAGTACCAAAGAAGGATGGCAAGGTGCGGATGTGCATTGATTACTGAGATTTGAATAAGGCCAGCCCTAAAGATAATTTCCCTTTGTTCCATATCGATACTCCGGTGGATAATAGGCGAAGAGTTCTTTACTTTCTTTTATGGATGGATTTTTGGGATACAATCAGATTAAGATGGCACCGAAAGATATAGAGAAAACCACATTTGTTACAATGTGGGGAACCTTCTGCTACAAGGTAATGCCATTTGGTTGAAGAATGCTGGGGCAACATATTAGAGAGCCATGGTGACCTTGTTTCATGATATGATGCATAAGGGAATTGAGGTCTATGTTGATGATATGGTTGCAAAATCACAAGGAGAAGAGGAGCATATTGCGAATCTTAAGAAGCTTTTCGAACGACTAAGAAAGTTTAGACTCAAGCTAAATCCGGCAAAATGCTCCTTTGGAGTCACCTCGGGAAAATTACTGGGTTTTGTCGTCAGCAAAAGGGGAATTGAGATTGACCCGGATAAAGTGAAGGCCATTCAGAATTTGCCACCACCTCGTACTCAAAAGGAAGTAAGAGGCTTTCTGGGGAGATTAAATTACATTGATCGGTTTATTTCTCAATTAACCGACAAATATGATCCAATATTTAAGTTACTTCGAAAACGTGATCCAGGAGAATGGGATGAAGGTTGTCAGATTGCATTTGAAAAGGTTAAATATTGTTTATCCAACCCACCAGTATTAATGCCACCTGTTCCGGATAAACCAATGATACTGTATTTATCAGTATTTGAGAGATCCATGGGTTGTGTTTTGGGGCAGCTTGATGAGAATGGAAAGAAAGAACAGGCACTTTACTACCTCAACAAGAAGTTCACAGATTATGAGTTGAAATATTCGTCGGTGGAAATCTGTGCTATGCTTTAGCTTGGACTGCTCGAAGACTCAGACAGTACATGTTGTACCACACAACATGGTTGATTGCCAAGCTAGATCCAATCAAGTACATGTTGGAAGCACCTTTTTTATCAGGGAGAACAACAAGATGACAGGTTTTATTGTCAGAGTACGACATTATATATGTAATTAAAAAAGCTATCAAGGGCAGTGCAGTGGCTGAATTCTTAGCAAGTCGGGCAGTGGAAGATTATGAGCCGTTGAACTTTGACTTCCCGGATGAAGATTTGATGTATATTTCACAAGCAGATGAGATTCCCCTAAAGAAGAAAGTATGGAAAATGTACTTTGATGGCGCATCTAATGCCATGGGGCACGAAATCGGTGCAGTCCTCATATCCCCAGAAGAAGATTATTATCCTTTCACTGGTAGATTGGATTTTGATTCTACAAACAATACTACCGAGTATGAAGCGTGTACTATGGGCCTTCGTGCTGTAGTGGATAGAAAGATCAAAGTATTGGAAGTTTTTGGAGACTCAGCCCTAGTGATATACCAGCTACGGGGAGAATGGGAAACCCGAGATACAAAGCTAATTCGATACTGAGAACTCATACTGAGTTTATTGGAGGAATTTGAAGAAGTGAATTTCAATTACTTCCCTCGAGAAGAAAATCGAATGGTAGATGCTCTGGCTACTTTGTTATCAATGTTTAAAGTGAATGAAGGGGCTGAAGTTGTGCCAATAAAGATGAGTATATATGAGTCTCCTGCCCACTGTCTGATTATTGAAGAAGAAGCAGATGGTCTCCCTTGGTATAACGACATCATGTAGTACATCAAGAGTCAACAGTATCCAGAACAAGCAACAAAAAATGACAAGAGGACTCTGAGAAGGCTAGCAATGGGTTTTGTTCTAGATAGTGAGATTCTTTACAAGAAAGGAAAAGACCAAGTCCTGTTGAGATGTGTCGGATCTGCCGAAGCTCTGAGAATTATAGAAGAGGTCTATGAAGGGATATGTGGCACTCATGCTAATGGTCACATGCTTGCTAATCAGATTACGAGGGCAGGGTATTATTGGTTGACAATGGAAGGAGATTGTATTAGTTATTCCCGAAAATGCCATAAATGCCAGATATATGCAGATAAGATTCATGTGCCGCCATCACCATTGCATGTCATGACTCAACCATGGCTTTTTTCAATGTGGGGAATGGATATGATTGGACCTAATACCCCGAAAGCTTCAAAGGGACATTGTTTCATCCTGGTGGCCATAGATATTTCACAAAGTAGGTAGAAGCTGCTTCCTATGTGAATGTAACAAAGTTGGTGGTATGCAGATTTGTTAAGAAAGAAATCATATACAGTTACGGATTGCCAGCAAGAATTATTTCAGATAATGCTCTTAATTTGAACAATAAGATGATGAGAGAAGTGTGTACTCAGTTCAAGATCACACATCATAATTCGGCATCTTACCGTCTGAAGATGAATGAGGCAGTAGAAGCGGCTAACAAGAACATCAAGAAGATTGTCGTGAAGATGACTGATGTGTACAAGGATTGGCATGAGATCTTGCCTTTTGCTCTTCATGCATATCGTACCTTAGTTCGTACTCTACAAAGGCAACGCCATTTTCTTTGGTATACGGGATGGAAGCAGTGCTACCTATTGAAGTTGAAATCCCTTCATTACGGGTTTTGATGGAAGTTGGCCTAGAAGAAGCAGAATGCGTTAGAGCTCGTTATGAATAGCTGAATCTCATCGATGAGAAAAGATTGAAAGCAATTTGTCACGGGCAGTTGATCAGAAAAGGATGATTCGAGCCCACAATAAGAAAGTTCATCCCAGGCAGTTCCGAGAGGGGAAGTTGGAACTAAGGAAAATTCTCCCTATAGTAAAAGACCCGCGAGGAAAGTGGGCTCCGAATTGGGAAAGACCCTATGTGGTAAAATGAGTTTTTTCTGGAGGAGCTTTGATTTTAACTAGAATAGACGGGGAGGATTTCAGAAATCCCGTGAATGCTGATGAATTGAAGAAGTATTATGCTTAAAAAAAAGGTGTGATGCTATGCACATGGAAATTCGAATGATTCCAAGTGTAAAAATGGAAATTCTATATATCTATCTCCCCTGTGGATTGCTTTTTAATGGGAATATTCATGCTTGATATGATGAATGGCCATCTTTCATATTCCTTTCACTATGAAGAAATTATCCTTAGTCACCCTAGAAATTATTTCTTTCTTTAAACCTTGATCAAGGATCACCCTCTACACTGGAGGGCAAATGCAAGGAAAAATAATAAAAAATCATGGCAAAAAGAAAGCCATCGAAAAATGTGGCAAATGAAAGCCAACAAAGCAAAAAAGAAAAAAAGAAGAAAAGAAAGTCCAAAAGAGGGACAAATGTTTCAAGAATGAGTTCTCCTCAGGAAATGATCCTTGATCCAATCACCCTTAAACACATTTTGGGCCTATTTTATCCTTTCTTTCTTGTAGACACCTAATTTTGTCCGGACTACTAAAACAGGTATGTTTTCTTCCTAAATTGATGTTTCAGAATGTAAAAAGACTTTTTTCATCCTGCAGGTGGTACTCCGAGACTTTGTTTTAGAGGGCGAGTATAAAAAGTCAAACTTGAAAATGTCAATCTCGAAAAGTCAACCCCAAAAAGTCAACTACTGAAAAAGTCAACCCACTTTCAAAATCAAGATTTGAAGTTAAATTGAAAAATGTGAAAGAATTTTGATAATCCGAGGTCTATATCGAAAGATATGGAGTTCGAAAGTTGGGTTATGGAGATTCAGTAGAAAGAAAACCCTAATCCGAGAAATTTGGGGGAAAATGCTTAAACGATCAAATTGGTTGAAATTGAAGGTTCCAAATGAAAGATAAGAACTAACTACAAGTAATGGAGAAGCCACTTGAAAGCAAAACTGAAAGAAAAGTCAATCCCGAAGAAAATCGAGAATTAGGGTTTTTCGTGGATTTCAGTGAAATTGGAAATAATTATAAGAAATGGCCCGATTCGGTAGGACTAAAGCACCTAATGGATGAGGAGTGATTGAAAAAGGATAGCCCAAGGCTCAGTTTGAAGAAAATCTAAAAATCGGACTTGTTTTGAGCAAAATCGAGTTTCGAAGGTAAAAGGGCAAAATTGGAAAATATGGGAAAAATAGCAAATGAACTCCAAAAATTATGAAAAATTGTAAATATCATTCTTAAATCATTTGGAAGAGATTGGGAAAAGAAAATTTTGATTCGGAGTTCGTTTGCAAAATAGCCAAATCCCGGGTCCCCTATGTAGTAATTCAAGAAGATAAGTCCGAGAAAAATAGTAAATGAACTCCAACTCTTCTGAAAATTTTCAAATATCATTTTTTAATTATTTGAAAGAGATTGACGAAAGAAAATCTTGATTCGGAGTTCCTTTGCAAAATGGACAAATCCCGTGTCCCCTATGTAGTAATTCAAGTAGATAAATCCTGAAAAAAATACCAAATGAGTTTCAAAAATTATGAAAACTTCCAAATCACACTTTTAAATTATTTGGAAGAGATTGGTGAAGAAAAATCTTGATTTGGAGCTCGTTTAAAAAATGGTAAAGTTTGGGGGCATAAAAGGGCAATTTTTGAAGAAAAAATCCAAATAAATAGTAAACAGACTCGAAAAATTTTGAAAACTTTCAGAATTCAATTTTTTATTATTTTGAAATCATTTAAAAATTAAAATTTCAATTTTGAGTCCGTTTGCCATTTATTTGCATTCGGGGGGCAAAAATATCATATTACCCAAGAAACCGAAAATGACTTTTCTTGTCTTTCAAAAAAATCAAACTTGGGCTGGAAGAAGGAGGGCTGGCCGGCCAAGGCCCAAGAATGGGAAGGATGTTTCTAATTTTTTAATCAAGAGGCCAAAAATGAAGAGTTACTTAGTGATTTTTTGATCAAGCCTTTACAAATAAGCCACATGGACCAATGCATGAAGAGGGAGAGTGTCAACATAATGGCTTAAGATTCTTGAATAGCTGTAATTATGGACAGCTTATGGCCTAATCTAAGGGTGATAATTTCATGTTTTAAACATCTTGGGTCACTAGCCCTTGGATGAAAATTGGTTGGAGGAAAAATGACAACATCCTAGCCTATGAGAGAGGGGGGTTCAGCCACTACATGAAGGAAGGATTATTTTCATTTTCAGCACTCTCATTTTTTCTATTCTCACTTACTTTTGGCTGATTTTCTCTCCATTGTTTCAAAGCAAAAAGGAAAGTTTAGAAAAGAAAAGAAAGTTTGAAGAGAAAAAGCTTGAAAGATAGCTTCTAGAGGTTGCTTTTAGCACCAACTCTTGCACTTTCTTTGATTTTCCATTCTTGATTTGCTGTTTTGATTATTATTTAAGTGAGTTTCTTTAGATTTTTTTAATAAGCGTTTTTATTGTTTTTCTTTAAGTCCTTTCTTCATCTTTTCTTATAAAAACTCTTGAAATAAGTTTTTCTCCTTGGTTCTTTGACATGGCCGAATGACCTATCATTTTTTTTTTCTGTTTTAGTTGCTGTTTTGCTTTGATTTTTCATGTTATTTTTGATATTAAATAAGTCTTGATGCTTTAAATTTTCTTCTACTACATATACTTGAAGCTTGTTTTAATTTGGTTGCTTGTTTATTTCCATTTATGAGTCTAATATCATGTTCTTGCATTTTTGATTTTCTGTTTTCAAAATTTTTTAAATTTGTTTATGTTTTATATTTTGTAATCCATGTGTTTGTAAAAATGCTTGTTAGTTTTCTTACCTCTATTTTATATTTGCATGATTTGAGTGTTATGTTTTAGTTAAATATGTTAGTATATCAAGTGTTTGTGAAAATTCCATGCTTACTTTGGACATGAGGCCATTCGGCCACCTCATTTATTTTTCTTTGTGTGTGCATTTTTGTTATGTTAGTTGATAGGTTTGCATCCTCATGACATTTGATTGAGTATTTGTTTTAAGCATGCCTTGTGTTTGTGTTATTGCCATGCATATTTTAGATGTTAGGATTGGTTTGTTTTGCCATGCATATCCATGCATTTTAGACCTAGGTTGCATTAAATGCCATGCAAGTTCATTTAGGTCTAGGTCATTTTATTGATGCCATGCAATTTTTTTCATGACATTTAGGTTTAAAATCATGCATTTCATGCATCATATTTGCTGTATTTTTCATGAATTTCATGTCCATGCCACTTGACTTATGACTTAGGCCAATGAATGGCTCAAAGTCATGCTCTCTTGAGCACACTTGTGGAAAATTAAAGAGTTGTCAAATTGATTATTCTACATTTGTGATTTTTTTTACTTAGCCAATTTTTGTCTAACTTTTCAAAAGTGCTAGCTACTGTTTGTGAGTCATTTAGAGAGTCTTAAATATTTTTACTTTGATTTTTAAATGATTTTATCAAAGGCAAAAATGTGTTTTGGCAAAACAGTTTTTTCACCCACTACTCGTACTTTCCCGATTTTTTTGGGCAGTCATCTTTAATCAGAAAATTAAGCCGATTTGAATTTTACATGTTCTGAGTCTCCAATATATTTTTTTTGAATTTTTAAAAATAGGGTAAAAAATCATGGTTTAAAACTGGATAGTGGAGTCAGAACTGAATTTGAAGGAAAATTATTTTTCTGTTTTGGTTAAGTTACTTAGAGGGGGTTGATTAGGAAGTTTAGCTATTGACTTAGGGTAGTTTCTAAGCCTTTTTAAACTCTAAAAATAATTTTTTAAGTCTCGGGTTAAGGGTGGTCAAGTCCTGTATTTTAAACTTAAGAAATTAGAGCCATTTAAAAAAGGGTTTAGCTAAGTTTTTATTTTTAATTGAAGCTTTTCAAAATTGTTTTCAAACAATCACAAAGTATTTTGGTTTTAGAATATTTAATTTGATATATTTTCCTAAGGTAGCCGGATATCTTTTTAGATATACGGATTTCCTTAATTAAAGGAAAAAATACATTTTCATGCATTGCATTTTTCATATTCATGCATTTTATATAATATGTGATTTTTGCTATGATAATTTCTATGGTAATGTTATTATTTTGATTTATATTTTTTGATGTTATATTGTTTATTATATGCTTTTGAATATTTCATGATATCCTATGATTTTTATTTAGTTATCTTTTGTCATATTATTTAGCATATACTATGTTCATGCATTATTATTTTCATTTTTATTTTCATGCATATTATATGATAGCATTATTTTATATTCCATGTTATTTAAATTATATGCCATATCATTTCTATTTTCCATGTCATTTAAATTATTTCATTTCATATAGAATATATTATGTTACCTAGGTTATTTCATTTCATTTAGGATATATATTATGTCATTTAGGATATTTTATTTCATTTAGAATATATCATATGACTTAGGACATTTATTTCATATAGAATATATTATGTTACCTAGGTGATTTCATTTCATTTAGAATATATCATATAACTTAGGATATTTCATTTCATTTGGAATATGCTAAGACATTTAAATTATATCATATCATTTAGGTTGCATTATATTATTTAGATTTTGCTATGTCATTTTATTTATGTCATGCATATTCATATTCATATTTTTTTAAAATATTTTCAAAAAGGTAATGATTTTCAGCAGAATAAAGATATTCCCGAGTTAAAATAATTCATGAGTTCTCTGCCGGGTTTGCTGGGGAGGATATCATCAATTATCATTAATAACAGAATATCTTCTTTAAAATGAGAATGAGTCGGAAAGTTTTCCAAACTAATAAAAATTTCTACATTTTGCTACGTTTGTTGGGGAATATAGGAAAATTTTGAATTTATAAATTTCGGATCATTTTTAATTCAAAATGGAATTATTTTTCTTTAAATTGGGAATTAACTTGAAATACTAAATTTAAAACTGACTTTTTTATCGAGACTTGAGATAACACATGATTAAGAAGGTACCGTTTTATACGGGTGTTGTAGGGGTGCTAATCCTTCCGCACACGTAACCGAGTCCCGAACCCGTTTCTTTGATTTCTCTGGTTTAAAACACATACTTGAATTGGTTTTAAAATTGTTTTAATTAATTTTAAAATATTTTATAAAACCGGTTTTAATAGGTGGCGATCACACCTAGCTAAAAAAGATTGGTGGCGACTCCATGTCTTTTTAAGGTCATTTTCAAAATCTTCATTTTTCTAGAGGAATTAAGTCGACTTTTCCTTATTTTTTTTTAATGTCACGCTTAACGAATAATAAAGTCTTGCGATGAGACTTGTTATTTTTTAGGTTGCGACAGCTTGGCGACTCCACTGGGGACTATTAGAGAGTCAGGCCTAAAATTAGTAATGTGTTATCAAAGTCTCAGTTTTGTTGGTTTAATTGGTATTTAATTTTAATTCCCACATTTAAAAAAAGGATAATTTCAAAAATAATAAAATGTTTTAAATATGTCAATATTCATGTGCATACATATTATAATTGTTCTCTGGTTATTTTGGTGCGTATATTCATTTATTAATTAATTGATGATTTATGTTGTTTAATCTTGTTGGGGTATTTAGAATAAGGAATGTAGAATAGGTGGTGAAAGGTTTGTTATTTCTCCTCACACACTACACTACACTACACGTGCATTTGCATATCATGAATCCTATACCCGGGTTCCGTCCTTTTAGGTGGGAGCAAAGTAACTAAGCCTACATGATTAACAATCCGCATGGGCTAGTGAAACACTTTCGGAGTACTAAATTACCTAAGACTTCGTGATTAACAATCCGCATGGGCTAGGGAAATAGATTCTAACGAATTGAACCCGCTTTTATCGGGGTACCTTACTAGCCTTCAGTGACGATAGTGAGGAACAATTCGGGGCTTTTCGAACTAATTCACCTTCATATAGTAAACCTAGGCGAAGCCATGCCGGATTTTCAATTAGATATCCCGAAGTTAAGAACACATGGAGGAATATTTCCAATCCTTTTACCTTCTATTCTACATTCCGAATAAGTTTATTTTTGAAAATCGGACAATGATGAATGTACATCACAATGCCCGAAATAAGTGTTTCATCCCAGGGGTGTTATAATGTCAAAATTTTGTTGGCATCCTCAGGGATAATTATTGTTTTGAATTATATGTTTTTTGTGTATTATTCGTATTTATTCCCGTTACTAATTCATTTTTTGTTGTTGTTGTTGTTTTTTGCATTCTTGTCATCATTTTTTGCACATGGAAAGTTATTGGTCTCGGGATAATATTCAACCAAAAGGGCTTTCATGGAGGGTCAGAGTATCTCAGTGTTTGAGAAGCATTTAGAGGTTAGGAAACAGTCCGAGAAAGGTCAGCAGGATAATGGGGATTGTTTGAAGATGGGATATGTGTCAGCATTGCCAACCGAGGTTGATCTTACTATCAAGCAAAATGATCTCCGAGAATTGATGGATATATGGAATCAGTGGAACATATCAGAAAAAGAAGCCTTCACTCAGACTTATGGGGACATAGCACTACTAGTTCAGGTTAAGGTCAGTGGTGAGGTGATTCGGGCTATGGTGCAATTCTGGAATCCCGCTTATCGGTGTTTTACCTTCAACCGAGAGGATATGACTCCAACCATAGAGGAATATTCGACCTTGCTGCATATTGAGAATGTTATTCCCGACCGTATTTACTTGAAGGATACAATGACGCCAGGTTTCAAGAAAATTGTGTCTAAAATTCTGGGAGAGGAAAGAAATTGGGTCGAAAGCCATGTTGTCAGAAAGGGGTAAGCTACTGTATATCATGGGACATTTTACGAACCTTAATCCATAGCCATTCAAGTAAGGAGGCAGTTAGGAATATTTTTACTTTGGCTATCTATGGTTTAGTTATCTTTCCAAATACATTAGGGTATGTGGATGTGGCAATATTTGATGTTTTTGAGAGGCTTGAGCAAAGGATAAACCCAACCCCGACAATTATAGCAGAAACAATCCGATCCCTAAATTTCTGTAGACGAGAAGGAAAAGGGCGCTTTCTAGGTTGTATACAGCTCCTTTACATATGGGCTCAGAGTTATTTTTGTAAACAGGAGAATTTCCCTCTTCGCTCGTACTGGAAATCTTTTGCACCAATTGGTGAATTTCTTAAGAGGGATTGGCTTGAAAATAGGACTGAGGAACAATGGATCAACATATTCCAGAATATCAGGGCTGAAATGATAATTTGGAGAGCTCCATGGATAGCTCCTATGCCGACATTGTACAAGTGTAGAGATAAAGCTTTTGTTCCATTACTGGGAGTATGGGGAGGAGTGAGCTATGCACCACTGCTGGTACTGAGACAATTAGAATCCCGTCAGTTTACTCCTATGACCCATGACCTTAGTAATTTGGAATTTGCTTATGGAGAAGATGGATATTACGTGAGATTGTAGTAGCATGGAAGGAAACTCATCGAGTGGAGGTAGCTAGATATGCCGATATCGTCACATATGATTACCTAACATTGAGGGAATCGAGGGTCAATGATAGGTTGTTGACATCAGATGGGGAAGAAGTTCAGCATTTGAGTTTGCCGCCTAAGGAAGCGCCATCGGAGTTAGAAATCGCAAAGGCAGAATTCGAAAAAGAAAAGCCCCAAATGAGCAAGGAAATTGCCCGTTTGCAAGAAGAGCTTGAGGATATGAAAAATAGGGAATCGGCTCGAGGTAGAGAAAAGGAAAAGATCAAGAGAGAGAGGGAAACTGCTAAATGCGATCTTCAGGAATTACACTTGGAGAACAAGAGGTACTGTTTCGAGCTCAAATTCGAGGGGACTCTCAAGACTTTCGAGGAATGGGAACAAGAAGTCAAAAATCTCAAGAAGGAGAAGAACTATTGGGTAGAAAGAGCAAAGCATGAGGAAGCCCGAGCCAATCAATTGGAGAAACAAGCTAAGGAAAGCTTACACAGTGAGGCTTCTGTTGACATGTCAAAGGGTCGTGAACAAGTAGGGGTCAGATGGAAGAGCAAGGCAGTCAAAAGAGGATAGTGAAAAAGGTTCAAGATCCGAGGGAGTTACTATAGGACCAGTATTTTGTAATAGCATTTTTTAGGAGAGACAGATTATCATATTGTCTTAAGCAGTAATCTTTCTTGATGTATATAGTTCCAGGAAATCAATGAAAGACCGTTTGGTTGGAATTATCCCGGGGCCAATACTTTTAAATGCATTCATCATTCATCTGTTCTTTCTTTTATATATTTTATTTGTTCATTCATTTATATTCATATTCATATTCATAATCATTCATTCATTTATTCTTTATAAATTGTTCATACACTTAGTCATTTATTTATTTGTCTATTCATTTATTCTTTATAATTAGTCATTTAAGTTCATACACTTAGTCATTTACTTATTTTTTCATTTATTAACATTTGTTTATTCATTCATTTTTTATAAAATAAATAAGAAATGTGTCAATAATTTATAATCCATGGTTTTTAAAACTAAAGGTACAATTGGTTGCACTCAGAAAGAATCAGACTTTCGACACCCTTACAATACTCGATCTCAAGCAAGAGCTATGGAGAACGATCAGCTTGCTAGAATTGAAAGGATGGAAAAAAAAAAAAAACTGCAGGAACAGTTAGCTAAGTCTCAAGAGGAGTCACGGGAAAAAATGACCAAACTCATGGAGATGATGAGTACCATGATGAGGCAGAAGTGGCCAGGAGAAAATTTTGTTACAGGAATGGGGCAGTGAACCAGGAAGACCGACCAGAGGTGGTACAGAAGAGTGGTCAGACATCCCAGCCTATGGGAAATGAACTTCCGACTGGGGCAACTTCTTATATTTACATCCAACCAGCGGCCGAAGTACAAAATTTTGGTCCTAAAAGGGGTAATATTGGGGTTAATCCAATTGATGTGAAAGTTCCAGACTTTGAAGAAATGGCTGAAAAAGAAAGGGCAAAGATGACTGAATTGAAGAGGGTTGAAACTGCTGAATCCTAGAAAAAATATCAGCTGCTGGAAGAAAGGTTAAGGGCAGTTGAAGGGGCAGAGTTATTTGGCAGTCTGGATGCCAAAGAGATGAGCTTAGTACACGATCTAGTAATTCCCCCAAAGTTCAAAGTACCAGATTTTGAAAAGTATAATGGGACTACCAACCCATCAGCACATCTGACCATGTACTGTAGAAGGATGACGGGGCATGATGATAATGAGAAACTGCTTATCCATTGTTTCCAAGATAGCTTGACAAGGTCAGTTACCCGATGGTACAATCAACTGAGTCGTACTAAGATTCGTTCATGGACGGATTTAGCCAGGGTTTTCATGGAATATTATAAGCATGTGTCTGACATGGTACCTGATAGGCTGTCACTACAGAATATGGAAAAGAGGTCCAATGAGAGCTTCAAAGAATACTCGCAAAGGTGAAGGGATCTGGCCACACAAGTGTAACCCCCTTTAACTAGAAAAGAAACCAGATTGCTTTTCATCAACACCTTGAAAGCACCTTATTATGACAAATTGGTGGGAAGCGCCACCAAGAACTTTGCAGATATGGTGATATCCGGGGAGATGATAGAGTCCGCTATTAAGAACGGAAAAATCGAAGGGGGTGAGTCTGCTGCCCCAAAAAGAGTTTTTCCTACAAAGAAAAAAGAGGAGACACATGCAGTAAGTTTGAATCAATACCCCTACACACCTCCTACACCATACACACCACCAAGGCCCTATACTCCTACCACATCTTATGCACCTCCGACACCTTACACACCTTTCATGGGGTATAATCCTTACTACCCCAACGTGAACCACCTTACCTAAAATCCATTCCCCTATACCAATATACCACAACAGTCATTCCCAATTAGTATATCCCCACAAATAACCATTTCTCAAAATACTATTCCAAACACTCAAGGTCCTGTGCGCAATGACAAATGTTCACCAAGGAACGATCAAAAACCCCAATTTGATCTGATTCTTACCACCTATGGTGAGCTATATCCTAAATTATTGCAAGGTCAACTTGTTGCACCCGTGTACCTCAAACCTCTGACACCTCCATATCCAAGGTGGTACAATGCAAACACTAACTGCGCATACACGCAGTAATTCAAGGACATTAGACTGAAGATTGCCTATCCTTTAAAAAGAAAGTCAAAGCCTGATCATTGCCAGAGTTGTGAAGTTTGGGGCAAAGAATGGGCCGAATGTAGCGACAAATCCATTGCCCAATCATGTTGAGAATCAGGTAAATACAGTATTGATGGGGAAGTCAGAAGGTTAAAAAGGGATGTCAGGGAAGTCAAGACTCCAATGTTGACAGTATGGGTTGAGATGATCAAGGCAGGACTGGTGGGAGATGTAGACAGTCTAAGAATGGTTGCAAAGAGGGTGCATAATTGGTGCTTGTTCCATAAATGTGGAGGTCATGTCATACAGGACTGTGGAGACTTTCTGGTTAAAGTCCAAAAGATGATGGATAATGGGGAGGCCCAATTTTACTAAGAGGCAGAGGAGGAAATAGAAATTATTGAGAATACAGCTGGCTACAGGATAGGAAGACCCTTGATCATCTATTATGATGAACAAGAGGAGAAAGTTATGCCAGCCGTTGAGGAAAGTGTACCTAAGTTAATCATTGATTTGCCTGTTTTCTTTTCATATAAGGAAAACAAAGTTGCACCATGGAAATACGACTGCAGCATGGTTATGCCTGGGTCTTCGAGTCAACAGGATATCACGGGTGTGGGGCATTTAACACGAAGTGGAAGGTGTTATGATCCTGAGGCTGCTGAACAGGGGTTAACAGTGAAAGACAGAGGAACAGACAAAGAGAATAAAGTAGTTGAGCCAATCCATATTGAGATGGATTTGTCAAAAGAAGCAGAGAAGGGATCAGCCTCGGTTAACAGAATAAAAGTATCGGTAAGTGTGAAGAAGGCCTACGAGTTCTTAAAATTCATAAAGCACAGTGGGTATAGCGTGGTTGAACAACTGGAACGTCAACCGACTAGAATTTCAATCTTATCTTTGCTTTTGAATTCAGAGCTACACAGAAATGCCCTTTTAAGAGTGTTGAATCAGGCATACGTGGTTAACAACATATCAGTAGAAAGGCTAGATAGGCTGGTAGGAAAACATTGTAGCAAACGACCATATATTTTTCAGTTATGATGAAATACCACCTAATGGTACTGGGTTCACAAAGGCTCTTCACATAACAACTACCTGCAAGGGGCATATACTACCAAGGGTGCTTCTGGACAATGGTTCTTCATTAAATGTAATGCCCTTGGCAACCCTGTCTAAATTGCCAGTGGATATGTCTTATATGTTACCGAGTTGCATAATGGTCAGGGCTTTCGATGGTACAAGGAGAGAGGTAATGGAAACTATTGAGGTTCCTTTGGAGATAGGCCCATGTACTTATACGGTGAATTTCCAGGTCATGGATATTAATCCGTCTTACAATTGCTTGTTGGGAAGGCCATGGATACATTCAGCAGGGGTTGTACCTTCGTTTTTCCACCAAAAGCTAAAATTTATGATAGAGGGCCGTTTGATCACTGTATCAGGAGAAGAAGACATAATAGCCTCCGTATCTACTGAATCTCCCTATGTTGAACCCAATGAAGATGTCGTAGAATGTTTTTTTCGGTCTTCGAAATTCGTAAATGCAGTTTTCGTCGCTGAAGGATGAAAAATTCCAAAACCAAGGTTGTCCAAGAACACAAGGCTGGGAGTAAAAACCACAGTGGGAAAAGGTTGTAGGGTTGGAAAAGGTCTGGGAAATATCTTCAAGAGATGACCCGAGCAATGGAAGCAGTAGGAAAGAAAGATCGATTTGGCTTAGGGTATCTTCCGAAGGCCCATGAGAAAAGGCGACAGGTTGAAAGGAACTGATAAAGAAGAATGGCCTTTCTTATGGGTATGGATATTGAATGGGAACCCATGACTTTCCCACCAATCCTTCACAACTTTCGCTCTGCTGGTTTTCTATTCGGGGAAAAGAATTCAAAAGATGTACTTGTAATGATCGAGCAAGCTTTTGAAAAATTCCATGTGAATAAAAGGGGTAGATTCAGGATATGGTGATTTGCATGACCGAGAAAGAAGGGATGGAAAGTGACAGTGCGAACTGGATGGTGCAACCTTGTCCACCAGGATATAGACTAACCAATTGGAGTGCGACTGAGTTGCCCATAGTTTTTAAGTCTATTCCAACGTAATACTTTTTAAAAAGCAAAGTTAATTATCTTTACCTAGAGATATTAAGAGTTTTTTCTGTAATGGGCTTTTTGTTTAAACATTTTCATTTAATAAATAACAAGCACAATGCATTTTATCCATATTGATGTGTCCATATTCTTTCATTTTTGTTATTTATTTTGTTTCATTATATATTTTCCTATATTGTTTCTTCTCCACTTATTTACAGGTGTACAGATGCGGAATATGAGGACTTTCCTGTCAGTAATTCTGAAATTGATTTTGAAAGATCCATTTGCACGGGTGATTTTGAGGCTAACGAAGATACTGAGGATTATGGTCTACCTCTGAATCTATTAAGGAAAATAGAACAAGAGGAGAAACAAGTACTTCCTCATAAGGAATTATTGGAAATGATAAATCTGGGAGATGGTGAAGAGATAAAGGAAGTCAAAATCGGAACTTCATTGTCATCATCAATAAAGGGTGAATTTATAGCCTTGCTCCAGGAATATGTGGATGTATTTGCATGGTCTAACCAAGACATGCCAGGATTGGATCCGGATATTGTGGTTCATAAGCTCCATTTAAGGCCAGAATGCAAGCCAATTTAGCAAAAGTTGAGAAGAATGAGGCCAGACATGCTGTTAAAGATAAAAGAGGAGGTAAATAAGCAATTTGATGCTGGGTTCGTAGAGGTGGCAATATATCCAGAATGGGTGGCAAATATTGTTCCAGTACCAAAAAAGGATGGCAAAATGCGGATGTGCGTTGATTACCGAGATTTGAACAAGGCCAGCCCTAAAGATAATTTCCCTTTGCCTCATATTGATACTCTGGTGGATAATACGGCGAAAAGTTCTTTATTTTCTTTCATGGACGGGTTCTCAAGATACAATCAGATCAAGATGGCACCGGAAGATATGGAGAAAACCACATTTGTTACAATGTGGGGAACCTTCTGCTACAAGGTAATGCCATTTGGGTTGAAGAATACTGGGGCAACATACCAAAGAGCCATGGTGACCTTGTTTCATGATATGATGCATAAGGGAATTGAGGTCTATGTTGATGATATGATCGCAAAGTCACAAGGAGAAGAGGAGCATATTGCGAATCTTAAGAAGCTCTTTGAACGATTAAGGAAGTTTAGACTCAAGCTAAATCTGACAAAATGCACTTTTGGAGTCACCTTGGGGAAATTGTTGGTTTTTGTCGTCAGCAAAAGAGGAATTGAGATTGACCAAGATAAAGTGAAGGCAATTCAGAATTTGCCACCACCTCGTACTCAAAAGGAGGTAAGAGGCTTTCTGGGGAGATTGAATTACATTGCTCGGTTTACTTCTCAGTTAACTGACAAGTGTGATCCAATATTTAAGTTACTTCGAAAACGTGATCTAGGAGAATGGGATGAAGGTTGTCAGATTGCATTTGGAAAGGTTAAACATTATCTATCCAACCCACGAGTACTAATGCCACCTGTTCCGGATAAACCAAGGATACTATATTTATCTGTATTTGAGAGATCCATGGGTTATGTTTTGGGGCAGCTTGATGAGACTAGAAAGAAAGAACAGGCAGTTTACTACCTCAACAAGAAGTTCACAAATTACGAGTTGAAATATTCGTCGGTAGAAAAGTTGTGTTGTACCTTAGCTTGGACTTCTCAAAGACTCAGACAGTACATGTTGTACCACACAACGTGGTTGATTGCCAAGTTGGATCCAGTCAAGTACATGTTGGAAGCACCTTCTTTGTCAGGGAGGACGGCAAGATGGCAGGTTTTATTGTCAGAGTACGACATTGTATATGTAAGTAAAAAATCTATAAAGGGCAGAAAGTGGCTGAATCCTTAGCAAGTCGAGCAGTGGAAGATTATGAGCCGTTGAACTTTGACTTCCCGGATGAAGATTTGATGTATGTGTCACAAGCAGATGAGATTCCCCTGAAAAAGAAAGTATGGAAAATGCACTTTGATGGCACATCTAATGCCATGGGGCATGGAATCGGTGCAGTGCTTATATCCCCAGAAGAAGATTATTATCCTTTCACTACTAGATTGGATTTTGATTGTACAAACAATACTGCCAAGTATGAAGCATGTACTATTGGCCTTCGTGCTGCAGTGGACAGAAAGATCAAAGTGTTGGAAGTTTTCGGAGACTCAGCCTTAGTGATTTACCAGCTACGAGGAGAATGGGAAACCCGAGATACAAAGCTAATCCTGTACCGAGAACTCATACTGAGTTTATTGGAGGAATTTGAATAAGTGAATTTCAATTACTTTCCTCGAGAAGAAAACCGAATGGCAGATGCTCTGGCTACTTTGTCATCAATGTTTAAAGTCAATGAAGGGGCTGAAGTCGTGCCAATAAAGATGAGTATATATGAGTCTCCTGCCACTGTCTGAGTATTGAAGAAGAAGCAGATGGCCTCCCTAGGTATAACGACATCTTGCAATACATCAAGAGTCAACAGTATCCAGAACAAGCAACAGAGAATAACAAGAGGACTCTGAGAAGGCTAGCAATGGGTTTTCTTTTATACAGTGAGATTCTCTATAAGAAAGGAAAAGACCAAGTCTTATTGAGATGTGTCGGATCTGTCGAAGCTCGGAGAATTATAGAAGAGGTCTATGAAGGGATATGTGGTACTCATACTAATGGTCACATGCTTGCTAAGCAGATTATGAGGGCAGGTTATTATTGGTTGACAATGGAAGGAGATTGTATCAGCTATTCCCAGAAGTGCCATAAATGCCAGATATATCCAAATAAGATTCATGTCTCGCCATCGCCATTACATGTCATGACTGCACCGTGGCCCTTTTCAATATGGGGAATGGATATGATAAGGCCTATTACCATGAAAGCTTCAAACGGACATCGTTTCATCTTGGTGGCCATAGATTATTTCACAAAGTGGGTAGAAGCTGCTTCCTATGCGAATGTAACAAAGTCAGTGGTATGCAAATTCGTTAAGAAAGAAATCATATGTCGTTACGGGTTGCCAGCAATAATTTTTTCGGATAATGCTCTCAATTTGAACACTAAGATGATGAAAGAAGTATGTACTCAGTTCAAAATCACACATCATAATTTGGCACCTTACCGTCCGAAGATGAATGGCGCAGTAGAAGCAGCTAACAAGAACATCAAGAAGATTGTTGAGAAGATGACCAATGTGTACAAAGATTGGCATGAGATCTTGCCTTTTGGTCTTCATGCATATCGTACTTCGGTCAGCACATCTCCAGGGGCAATGCCATTTTTTTTGGTATACGGGATGGAAGCAGTGCTACCTATTGAATTTGAGATCCCTTCGCTTCGGGTTTTGATGGAAGTTGGCCTAGAGGAAGCATAATGGGTTAGAGCTCGTTATGAACAGTTGAATCTCATCGAGGAGAAAAGATTGAAAGCAATTTGTCATGGGCAGTTGTATCAGAAAAGGATGATTCGAGCCCATAACAAGGAAGTTCATCCTAGACAGTTCCAAGAGGGGGAGTTGGTACTGAGGAAAATTCTCCCTATAGTGAAGGACCCGAGAGTAAAATGGGCTTCGAATTGGGAAGGACCCTATGTGGTAAAAAGAGTTTTTTTAGGAGGAGCATTGATTTTAACTAGAATGGACGGGGAGGATTTCAGAAATCCCGTGAATGCTGGTGAACTGAAAAAGTATTATGCTTGAAAAAAAAAACACAAAAAAAAGGTGTGATGTTGTGCACATGGAAATTCGAATGATTCCAAGTCTAAAAATGGAAATTCTATATATCTATTTCCCCGTGAATTGCTTTTCAAAGAAAATATTCATGCTTGATATGATGAATGGCCATATTTCATATTCCTTTCACTGAGAAAAAATTATCCTTAGTCACCCCTTTGAGCCTTAGGAATTATTTCTTTTTTTAAACCTTGATCAAGGATCACCCTCTACACTGGAGGGCAAATGCGAGGAAAAATAATCAAAAAATCATGGCAAAAAGAAAGCCGTCGAAAAATGTGGCAAATGAAAGCCAATAGAACAAAGCAAAAAAAAAGAAAAAAAAAAAAGAAAAGGAAGTCCAAAAAGGGACAAATGTTTCAAGAATAAGTTCTCCTTAGAAAATGATCCTTGATCCAATCACCTTTAAACACACTTTAGGCTTATTTTATCCTTTCTTTCTAAACCTAAACCTTGGCCTACATTACGTGCTTTAAAATCCCATTCTGATCAAGCATGGATATTTAATTTGAAAGGTTATTCTAAGAATTCATCCCACCTTTTGGATTGATATTTTTACCTTGGAAGCATTTAGAATTCTCAGATGCATGGTAGAATACAAAAAAAATGAAAATGAAAATGAAAAAAGAATTTAAAAGGAGAGGTTTAAGCCGAAAACTTGCAAAAGGCGACTTAATACCGAATGGAGGACACTTGAGTTGAAAACCCGCAAAGGGCGGATCAAGTACTAATCAAGGTTCGAACCAATGCTCCGTGTAAAGGGGGAGAAAGTATCTGAAAATCAGAGGAAACGGGAAAAACTCAGTCTGATGTAACTATGGAAGCTAAGAGGTTACCCAAGTAAATTGCTCATTTAAGAGAAATTTCAGATGGTTTGAAAAAGGAGAGGTCCAAGATATTCCGCGTTCGGGGCATCTACAACCTATAACCTTACATTTGTTTCCTATATCCTTGATATTTATTTTTACTATTTTAAAACATTTCTTGCAATAAATTCTTATTATCCTTTTTATGACAATTTTTGCTTGATTCAAATTTTCTTTCATACATTTTTGAGATGTATTATGATTGTTATTAAATTGAATAATGATTAGTGATAAAAAAATCTTTAAAAGGATTTCAAAGTGTTACTAAGGAATAGATTTAAATCTTGGAAAAGGTTTGGAAAGTTCACAAAGAAAAGAAAACAGTGAAAGTGGTGGAGACAACGTCCCGAAGTCAGAAATTGGTGAATTTCAGTTAAATCAGAAATTGGGACTGTTTGACAAATTATCTTGAGTAAAGGGTTCTTTAAGTGGGGCATCAGTGAACAATTGAAAACTCCATCATGAAGTCGGATAATCTGTGAACCTCAAAGAAACCATGGATTAGAAATCATGACACAATCATTTGACTGCATTTATCCTCAGGAAACATATAAGCATTTGCAAAGCATTACATTCTCATCATTGCATTTAGCTAACATTGTAGGAATCAAGAAAACTTTGTCTTCCCAAATCGAACTCGTTCTGCTTTTCAAATGAGTCGAGCCTTGAGACCACCGTCGAGGTATTTCCTTTTGTTTTAAATCGAATTCATTTTGTTTATCAAATGAGTCGAGCCTTGAGACCGTCGTCAAGGTATTTTAATCACGGGTAAGACCTCCGGGCACCATTTTTAAAGACCTTCGGGCACTATTTTAAAGACCTTCGGGCACCATTTTTAAAGACCTTCGGGCACCAGTTTGAAAGACCTTCGGGCACCATTTTAAAGACCCTCGGGCACTAGTTTTAAAGACTTTCGGGCACCATTTTAAAGACCTTGGGGAACTAGTTTTAAAGACCTTCGGGCACCATTTTTAATAGACCTCCGGGCACCATTTTAAAAACCCTCGGGCACCATTTTTAAAGGCCTTCGGACACCATTTTTAAAGACCTTCGAGCACCGTTTTTAAGACCTCCAGGCACCATTTTAAAGACCTTCAAGACACCATTTTTAAGACCTTGGGCACTATTCTTAAGACCTTCCGGCACAATTTTTTTCTTTTGAAATCGAACTTGTTTCCTTAAGACGGGTCGAGCCTTTATTAGTTAGGGAATTCAATTTAAGGACAAAATCTTCAACTTACATCTTTTTCAAAAAAAAAATGAAAAAAATGAAAAATGAGAAAATGATGAAAAAATGATGGAAAATGAAAAAAAAGAAACCCATTTCCCTTTCCTTCACATGTGATTTCATTAATCGTACAAAATTAGTGTTTGTTTATCTTAGCCTGATTCCTGATTCTCAGCAATAGCCAAAGAGGGGCAGCTGTAAACACCAAATTTTGTTCGGACTATTAAAAAAGGTATGTTTTCTTCCTAAATTGATGTTTCAGAATGTAAAAAGACTTTTTTCATCCTACAGGTGGTACTCTGAGACTTAGTTTAAGAGGGCAAGCATAAAAAGTCAAACTTGAAAAAAGTCAACCCCAAAAAGTCAACCTCAAAAAGTAAACAAGCTAAGGAAAGCTTACATAGTGATGCTTCTGCTGACATGTCAAAGGGTCGTGAACAAGTAGAGGTCAAATGGAAGAGCAAGGCAGTCAAAAGAGGACAGTGAAAAAGGTTCAAGATCTGAGGGAGTTACTATGGGACCAGTATTTTGTAATAGCATTTTTTAGGAGAGACAGATTATCATATTGTCTTAAGCAGTGATCTTTTTTGATGTATTTAGTTCCAGGAAATCAATGAAAGACCGTTTGGTTGGAATTATCCCAAGGCCAATACTTTTAAATGCATTCATCATTCATCTGTTCTTTCTTTTATATATTTTATTTGTTCATTCATTTATATTCATATTCATATTCATAATCATTCATTCATTTATTCTTTATAAATTGTTAATACACTTAGTCATTTATTTATTTTTCCATTCATTTATTCTTTATAATTAGTCATTTAAGTTCATACATTTAGTCATTTACTTATTTGTTCATTCATTAACATTTGTTCATGCATTCATTCATTTTTTATAAAATAAATAAGAAATGTGTCAATAATTTCTAATCCATGGTTTTTAAAACTAAAGGTACAATTGGTTGCACTTAGAAAGAATCAGACTTTCGACACCCTTACAATACTCGATCTCAAGCAAGAGCTATGGAGAACGATCAGCTTGCTAGAATTGAAAGGATGGAAAAAAAAAACTGCAGGAACAGTTAGCTAAGTCTCAAGAGGAGACACGGGAAAAAATGACCAAACTCATGGAGATGATGAGTACCATGATGAGGCAAAAGTGGCCAGGAGAAAAATCAGTTACAGGAATGGGGCAGTGAACCAAGAAGACCGACCAGAGGTGGTACAGAAGAATGGTCAGACATCCCAGCCTATGGGAAATGAACTTCCGACTGGGGCAACTTCTTATATTTACATCCAACCAGCGGCCGAAGCACAGAAGTTTGGTCCTAAAAGGGGTAATATTGGGGTTGATCCAATTGATGTGGAAGTTCCAGACTTTGAAGAAATGGCTGAAAAAGAAAGGGCAAAGATGACTGAATTGAAGAGGGTTGAAACTGCTGAATCCTAGAAAAAATATCAGCTGCTGGAAGAAAGGTTAAGGGCAGAGTTATTTGGCAGCCTGGATGCCAAAGAGATGAGCTTAGTACATGATCTAGTAATTCCCCCAAAGTTCAAAGTACCAGATTTTGAAAAGTATAATGGGACTACCAACCCATCAGCACATCTAACCATGTACTGCAGAAGGATGACGGGGCATGATGATAATGAGAAACTAATTATCCATTATTTTTGAGATAGCTTGACATGGTCAGCAACCCGATAGTACAATCAACTAAGTCGTACCAAGATTCGTTCATGGACGAATTTAGCCATGGCTTTCATAGAATATTATAAGCATGTGTCTGACATGGTACCTGATAGGCTGTCACTACAGAATATGGAAAAGAGGTCCAATGAGAGCTTCAAAGAATACTCGCAAAGGTGGAGGGATCTGGCCACACAAGTGCAACCCCTTCTAACTAGCAAAGAAACCACAATGCTTTTCATCAACACCTTGAAAGCACCTTATTATGACAAATTGGTAGGAAGCGCCACCAAGGACTTTGCAGATATGGTGATATCTGGGAGATGATAGAGTCCGCTATTAAGAACGGGAAAATGGAAGAGGGTGAGTCTGCTCCCCTGAAAAGAGTTTTTCCTTCAAAGAAAAAGGAGGAGACACATGCAGTAAGTTTCAATCAATACCCCTGCACACCTCCTACACCATACACACCACCAAGGCCCTATACTCCTACCACATCTTATGCACCTCCGGCACCTTACACACCTTTCTCGGGGTATAATCCTTACTACCCCAATGTGAACCACCTTACCCAAAATCCATTCCCCTATACCAATATACCACAACTGCCGTTCCCAACTAGTATATCCCCACAAATAACCCTTCCTCGAAATACTGTCCCAAAAACTCAAGGTCCCGCGCGCAATGACCAACGTTCAACAAGGAACGATCAAAAACCCCAATTTGATTCTATTCCTACCACCTATGGTGAGCTGTATCCTAAATTATTGCAGGGTCAACTTGTTGCACCCGTGTACCTCAAACCTCTGACACCTCTTATCCAAGGTGGTACAATGCAAACACTAACTGCACATACCACATAGGAATTCAAGGATATTCGACTGAAGATTACCTAGCCTTTAAAAAGAAAGTCCAAAGCCTGATCAATGCTGGAATTGTGAAGTTTAGGGCAAATAATGGGCCGAATGTAGCGGGAAACCCATTGCCCAATCATGCTGAGAATCGAGTAAATGCAATATTGACAAGGGAAGTCAGAAGGTTTAAAAGGGATGTCAGAGAAGTTAAGACTCCAATGTTGACAGTATAGGTCGAGATGATCAAGGCAGGAATGGTGGGAGATGCAGACAGTCTAAGAATGGTTGCAAAGAGGGTGCAAAATTGGTGCCCGTTCCATAAGTGTGGAGGTCATGTCATACAGGACTGTGGAGATTTTCTGGTTAAAGTCCAAAAGATGATGGATAATGTGGAGGCCTAATTTTACCAAGAGGCAGAAGAGGAAATAGAAGTTATTGAGAATGCAGCTGGCTACGGGATAGGAAGACCCTTGATCATCTATTGTGATGAACCAGAGGAGAAAGTTATGCCAGTCGTTGAGGAAAGTGCACCTAAGGTAATCATTGATTTGCCTGTTTCCTTTTCATATAAGGAAAACAAAGCTGCACCATGGAAATACGACTGCAGCATGGTTATGCCTGGGTCTTCGAGTCAGTAGGATATCACGGGTGTGGGGCATTTAACACGAAGTGGAAGGTGTTATGATCGTAAGGCTGCTGAACAGGGGTTAACAGGGAAAGACAAAGGAACAGACAAAGGGAAGAAAGTAGTTGATCCAATCCATATTGATATAGATTTGTCAAAAGAAGCAGAGAGGGGATCAGCCCCGGTTAACAGAATAAAAGAACCGGTAAGTGAGAAGGAAGCCTGCGAGTTCTTAAAATTCATAAAGCACAATGAGTATAGCGTGGTTGAACAACTACAACGTCAACCGGCTAGAATTTCAATCTTATCTTTGCTTTTGAATTCAGAGCCACACAGAAATGCCCTGTTAAGAGTGTTGAATCAGGCATACGTGGTTAACAACATATCAGTAGAAAGGCTAGACTGGTTGGTAGGAAACATTGCAGTGGACGACCATATATTTTTCAGTTATGATGAAATACCACCTAATGGTATTGGGTCCACAAAGGCTCTTCACATAACAACTACCTGCAAGGGGCATATACTACCAATGGTGCTTTTGGACAATGGTTCTTCATTAAATGTAATGCCCTTGGCAACCCTATCTAAGTTGCCAGTCGATATGTCTTATATGTTAACGAGTTGCACAGTGGTTAGGGCTTTCGATGGTACAAGAAGAGAGGTAATGGGAACTATTGAGGTTTCTCTAGAGATAGGCCCATGTACTTATACAGTGAATTTCCAGGTCATGGATATTAATTCATCTTATAATTGCTTGTTGGGAAGGCCATGGATACATTCAACAGGGGCTGTACCTTCGTCTCTCCACCAAAAGCTAAAATTTGTGATGGAGGGCCGTTTGATCACTGTATCAGGAGAAGAAGACATAATAGCCTCCGTATCTACTGAATCTCCCTATGTTGAACCCAATAAAGATGTTGTAGAATGTTCTTTTCGATATTTGGAATTCGTAAATGCAGTTTTTGTCGCTGAAGGATGAAAAATTCCAAAACCAAGGTTGTCCAAGAACACAAGGCTGGGAATAAAAACAACAGTGGGAAAAGGTTGCAGGGCTGGAAAAGGTCTGGAGAAATATCTTCAAGGGATGGCCCGAGCAATGGAAGCAGTGGGAAAGAAAGATCGGTTTGGCTTAGGGTATTTTCTGAAAGCCCATGAGAAAAAGAGGCAAGTTGAAAGGAACAGACAAAGAAGAATGGCGTGGTTGAACAACTGCAACGTCAACCGTCTAAAATTTCAATCTTATCTTTGCTTTTGAATTCAGAGCTACACAGAAATGCCCTGTTAAGAGTGTTGAATCAGGCATACGTGGTTAACAACATATCAGTAGAAAGGCTAGATAGGCTGGTAGGAAACATTGTAGCAAACGACCATATATTTTTCAGTTATGATGAAATACCACCTAATGGTACTGGGTTCACAAAGGCTCTTCACATGACAACTACCTGCATGGGGCATATACTACCAAGGGTGCTTCTGGACAATGGTTCTTCATTAAATGTAATGCCCTTGGCAACCCTGTCTAAGTTGCCAGTGGATATGTCTTATATGTTACCGAGTTGCATAATGATCAGGGCTTTCGATGGTACAAGGAGAGAGGTAATGGAAACTATTGAGGTTCCTTTGGAGATAGGCCCATGTACTTATACGGTGAATTTCCAGGTCATGGATATTAATCCGTCTTACAATTGCTTGTTGGGAAGGCCATGGATACATTCAGCAGGGGTTGTACCTTCGTTTTTCCACCAAAAGCTAAAACTTATGATGGAGGGTCGTTTGATCACTGTATCAGGAGAAGAAGACATAATAGCCTCCGTATCTACTGAATCTCCCTATGTTGAACCCAATGAAGATGTCGTAGAATGTTTTTTTTCGGTCTTCGAAATTCGTAAATGCAGTTTTCATCGCTGAAGGATGAAAAATTCCAAAACCAAGGTTGTCCAAGAACACAAGGCTGGGAATAAAAACAACAGTGGGAAAAGGTTGCAGGGCTGGAAAAGGTCTGGAGAAATATCTTCAAGGGATGGCCCGAGCAATAGAAGTAGTGGGAAAGAAAGATCGGTTTGGCTTAGGGTATTTTCTGAAAGCCCATGAGAAAAAGAGGCAAGTTGAAAGGAACAGACAAAGAAGAATGGCCCGTCTCACGGGTATGGATATTGAATGGGAACCTATGACTTTCCCACCAATCCTTCATAACTTTCGCTCTGTTGGTTTTTTATTCGGGGAAAAGAATTCAGAAGATGTACTTGTAATGATCGAGCAAGCTTTTGAAAAATTCCATGTGAATAAAAGAGGGCAGATTCAGGATATGGTGATTTGCATGTCCGAGAGAAGGGATGGAAAGTGACAGTGCGAACTGGATGGTGCGACCTTGTCCACCAGGATATAGACTAACCAATTGGAGTGCGACTGAGTTGCCCATAGATTTTAAGTCTATTCCAACGTAATACTTTTAAGAAAGCAATCTTAATTATCTTTAACCAGAGATATTAAGAGTTTTTTTTTTGTTTTTGTAATGGGCTTTTTGTTTAAACATTTTCATTCAATAAATAACAAGCACAGTGCATTTTATCCATATTGATGTGTCCATATTCTTTCATTTTTGTTATTTATTTTGTTTCATTATATGTTTTCCTATATTGTTTCTTCTCCACTTATTTACAGGTGTATGGATGCAGAATATGAGGACTTTCCTGTCAGTAATTCTGAAATTGATTTTGAAAGACCCATTTGCACGGGTGATTTTGAGGCTAACAAAGATACTGAGGATTATGGTCTACCTCCGGATCTATTAAGGAAAATAGAACAAGAGGAGAAACAAGTACTTCCTCATAAGGAATTATTGGAAATGATAAATCTGGGAGATAGTGAAGAGATAAAGTAAGTCAAAATCGAAACTTCATTGTCATCATCAATAAAGGGTGAATTGATAGCCTTGCTCTAGGAATATGTGGATGTATTTGCATGGTCTTACCAAGACATTCTAGGGTTGGATCCGAATATTGTGGTTCATAAGCTCCCTTGAAGGAGTCATTTCCGCAAAAGTTGAGAAGAATGAGGCCAGACATGCTGTTAAAGATAAAAGAGGAGGTAAAGAAGCAATTTGATGTTGGGTTCTTAGAGGTGGCAAAATATCCAGAATGGGTGGCAAATATTGTTCCAGTACCAAAAAATGATGGCAAAGTACGGATGTGCGTTGATTACCGAGATTTGAACAAGGCCAGCCCTAAAGATAATTTCCCTTTGCCCCATATTGATACTTTGGTGGATAATACGGCGAAAAGTTCTTTTATTTCTTTCATGGATGGGTTCTCAGGATACAATCAGATCAAGATGGCATAGGAAGATATGGAGAAAACCATATTTGTTACAATGTGGGGAACCTTCTGCTACAAGGTAATGCCATTTGGGTTGAAGAATGCTGGGGCAACATACCAAAGAGCCATGGTGACCTTGTTTCATTATATGATGCATAAAGGAATTGAGGTCTATGTTGATGATATGATCGCAAAGTCACAAGGAGAAGAGGAGCATATTGCGAATCTTAAGAAGCTCTTTGAACGATTAAGGAAGTTTAGACTCAAGCTAAATCTGGACCTCGGGGAGATTGACCCTGATAAAGTGAAGGCAATTCAGTATTTGCCACCACCTCGTACTCAAAAAGAGGTAAGAGGCTTTCTGGGGAGATTGAATTACATTGCTCGATTTATTTCTCAGTTAACTGACAAGTGTGATCCAATATTTAAGTTACTTCGAAAACGTGATCTAGGAGAATAGGATAAAGGTTGTCAGATTGCAGTTGAAAAGGTTAAACATTATCTATCCAACACACCAGTACTAATGCCACTTGTTCTGGATAAACCAATGATACTGTATTTATCAGTATTTGAGAGATCCATGGGTTGTGTTTTGGGGTAGCTTGATGAGACTGGAAAGAAAGAACAGGGAGTTTACTACCTCAGCAAGAAGTTCAAAGATTATGAGTTGAAATATTCGTTGGTAGAAAAGTTGTGTTGTGCCTTAGCTTGGACTGCTCGAAGATTAAGACAGTACATGTTGTACCACACAACGTGGTTGATTGCCAAGCTGGATCCAGTCAAGTACATGTTGGAAGCACCTTCTTTGTCAGGGAGGACGGCAAGATGGCAGGTTTTATTGTCAGAGTACGACATTGCATATGTAAGTCAAAAAGCTATCAAGGGCAATGTAGTGGCTGAATTGTAAGCAAGTCGGGCAGTGGAAGATTATGAGCCTTTGAACTTTGACTTCCGGATGAAGATTTGATGTATGTGTCGCAAGAAGATGAGATTCCCCTGAAAAAGAAAGTATGGAAAATGTACTTTGATGGCGCATCTAATGCCATGGGGTATGGAATAGGTGCAGTGCTTATATCCCTAGAAGAAGATTATTATCCTTTCACTGCTAGATTGGATTTTGATTGTACAAACAATACCGCCGAGTATGAAGCATGTATTATGGGCCTTCGTGCTGCAGTGGACAGAAAGATCAAAGTATTGGAAGTTTTTGGAGACTCGGCCTTAGTGATTTACCAACTATGAGGGGAATAGGAAACCCGAGATACAAAGCTAATCCTGTACCGAGAACTCATACTGAGTTTATTGGAGGAATTTGAAGAAGTGAATTTCAATTACTTTCCTCGAGAAGAAAATCGAATGGCAGATGCTCTGGCTACTTTGTCATCAATGTTTAAAGTGAATGAAGGGGCTGAACTCGTGCCAATAAGGATGAGTATATATGAGTCTCCTGCCCACTGTCTGAGTATTGAAGAAAAAACAGATGGCCTTCTTTGGTATAACGACATCTTGCAATACGTCAAGAGTCAACAGTATCCAGAACAAGCAACAGAGAATGACAAGAGGACTCTGAGAAGGCTAGCAATGGGTTTTCTTTTAGACAGTGAGATTCTCTACAAGAAAGGAAAAGACCAAGTCTTATTGAGATGTGTCGGATCTGTCGAAGCTCGAAGAATTATAGAAGAGGTCCATGAAGGGATATGTGGTACTCATGCTAATGGTCACATGCTTGCTAAGCGAATTATGAGGGCAGGTTATTATTGGTTGACAATGGAAGGAGATTGTATCAGCTATTCCGGAAGTGCCATAAATGCCAGATATATCCAGATAAGATTCATGTGTCGCCATCGCCATTACATGTCATATGACTGCACCGTGGCCCTTTTCAATATGGGGAATGGATATGATAGGGCCTATTACCCCGAAAGCTTCAAACGGACATCGTTTCATCTTGGTCGCCATAGATTATTTCACAAAGTGGGTAGAAGCTGCTTCCTATGCGAATGTAACAAAGTCAGTGGTATGCAAATTAGTTAAGCAAGAAATCATATGTCGTTACGGGTTGCCAGCAAGAATTATTTCGGATAATGCTCTCAATTTGAACAATAAGATGATGAGAGAAGTATGTACTCTGTTCAAAATCACACATCATAATTTGGCACTTTACCGTCCGAAGATGAATGGCGCAGTAGAAGCAGCTAACAAGAACATCAAGAAGATTGTTGAGAAGATGACCAATGTGTACGAAGATTGGCATGAGATC
Organism: Fremontodendron californicum; assembly: GCA_030761205.1. Lineage (NCBI taxonomy): Eukaryota > Viridiplantae > Streptophyta > Magnoliopsida > Malvales > Malvaceae > Fremontodendron > Fremontodendron californicum. The sequence continues at coordinate 7,053,628 of JAULJL010000007.1, read as the reverse complement.
TTGCCTTTTGCTCTTCATGCATATCGTACTTCGGTCCGCACATCTACAGGGGCAACGCCGTTTTCTTTGGTATACGGGATGGAAGCAGTGCTACCTATTGAAGTTGAGATCCCTTCACTTTGGGTTTTGATGGAAGTTGGCCAAGAGGAAGCAGAATGGGTTAGAGCTCGTTATGAACAGTTGAATCTCATCGAGGAGAAAAGATTGAAAGCAATTTCTCACGGGCAGTTGTATCAGAAAAGGATGATTCGAGCCCATAACAAGAAAGTTCGTCCTAGACAATTCCGAGAGGGGGAGTTGGTACTGAGGAAAATTCTCCCTATAGTGAAGGAGCCGAGAGAAAAATGGGCTTCGAATTGGTAAGGACCCTATGTGGTAAAAAGAGCTTTTTCTGGAGGAGCATTGATTTTAACTAGAATGGACAGGGAGGATTTCAGAAATTCTGTGAATGCTGATGAACTAAAGAAGTATTATGCTTGCAGAAAAAAACACCAAAAAAAAGGGGTGTGATGCTGTGCACATGAAAATTCGAATGATTCCAAGTTTAAAAATGGAAATTCTATATATCTATTTCCCCGTGAATTGCTTTTCAAAGAAAATATTGATGCTTGATATGATGAATGGCCATCTTTCATATTCCTTTCACTGAGAAGAAATTATCCTTAGTCACCCCTTAGAGCCTTAGGAATTATTTCTTTCTTTAAACCTTGATCAAGGATCACCCACTACACTGGAGGGAAAATGTGAGGAAAAATAATAAAAAAATCATGGCAAAAAAAAAGCCGTCGAAAAATGTGGCAAATGAAAGCCAATAAAACAAAGCAAAAGAAAAAAGAAAAAGAAGTCCAAAAAGGGACAAATGTTTCAAGAATAAGTTCTCCTCAGGAAATGATCCTTGATCCAATCACCCTTAAACACACTTTGTGCCTATTTTATCCTTTCTTTCTAAACCTAAACCTTGGCCTACATTACGTGCTTTAAAAGCCCATTTTGATCAAGCATGGATATTTAATTTGAAAGGTTATTCTCGGAATTCATCCCATCTTTTGGGTTGATAATTTTACCTTGGAAGAATTTAGAATTCTTAGATGCATGGTAGAATACAAAAAAAATGAAAATGAAAAAGGAATGTAAAAGGAGAGGTTTAAGCCGAAAACCCGCAAAGGGCGACTTAATACCGAATAGAGGACACTTGAGTTGAAAACTCGCAAAGGGCGGATCAAATACTATTCAAAGTTCGGATCAGTGCTCCGTGTGAAGGGGGAGAAAGTATTTGACAATCAGAGGAAAAGGGAACAACTCAGTCTGATGTAACTACGGAAGCTAAGAGGTTACCCAAGTAAATTGCTCATCCAAGAGAAATTTCAGATGGTTTGAAAAAGGAGAGGTCCAAGATATTCCGCATCCGGGGCATCTACAACCTATAACCTTACATTTGTTTCTTATATCCTTGATATTTATTTTTACTATTTTAAAACATTTCTTGCAAGAAATTCTTGTTATCCTTTTTATGACAATTTTTGCTTGATTCAAATTTTCTTTCATACATTTTTGAGATGCATTATGATTGTTATTAAATTGAATGATGATTAGTAATAAAAAATCTTTAAAATGATTTCAAAGTATTACTAAGGAATAGATTTAAATCATGGGAAAGGTTTGGAAAGTTCACCAAGAAAAGAAAACAGTGAAAGTGGTGGAGACTCCGTCCCGAAGTCAGAAATTGGTGAATTTCAGTGAAGTCAGAAACTGGGACTGTTTGACAAATTATCTTGAGTAAAGGGTCTTTAAATGGGGCATCAGTGAACTACTGAAAACTCCATCATGAAGTCGGATAATCTGTGAACCTCAAAGAAACCATGGATTAGAAATCATGACACTATCATTTGACTGCATTTATCCTCAGGAAACATATAAGCATTTGCACAGCATGACATCTCATCATTGCATTTAGCTAACATTGCAGGAATCAAGAAAACTTTGGCTTCCCAAATCGAACTCGTTCTGCTTCTCAAATGAGTCGAGCCTTGAGACTACCATCGAGGTATTTCCTTTTGTTTTAAATCGAATTCATTTTGTTTATCAAATGAGTCGAGCCTTGAGACCATCGTCAAGGTATTTTAATCATGGGTAAGACCTTCAGGCACCATTTTTAAAGACCTTCGGGCACTATTTTAAAGACCTTCGGGCACCATTTTTAAAGCCATTCGGGCACCAGTTTGAAAGACCTTCGGGCACTATTTTAAAGACCTTCGGCACTAGTTTTAAAGACCTTCGGGCACCATTTTAAAGACCTTCGGGCACCATTTTTAAAAGACCTCCGGGCACCATTTTTAAAATAAGCCACATGGAGCAATGCATGAAGAAGGAGAGTGTCAACATAATGGCTTGAGATTCTTGAATAGCTGTAATTATGGACAACTAATGGCCTAATCTAAGGGTGATAATTTCATGTTTTAAACATTTTGGATCACTAGCCCTTGGATGAAATTTGATTGGAGGAAAAATAACAACATCCTAGCCTATGAGAGAGGGGGGTTCGACCACTACATGAAGGAAGGATTATTTTCATTTTTAGCACTCTAATTTCTTTCTATTCTCTCTTGCTTTTGGTGATTTTCTCTCCATTGTTGCAAAGCAAAAAATAAAAGTTTAGAAAAGAAAAGAAAGTTTAAAGAGAAAAAAGCTTGAAAGATAGCTTCTAGAGGTTGCTTTTAGCACCAACTCTTGCACTTTCTTTGATTTTCCATTCTTGATTTGTTGTTTTAATTATTATTTTGGTGAGTTACTTTTGATTTTTCTTTTTAAATAAGTGTTTTTAATGTTTTCCTTTAAGTCATTTCTTCATCTTTTCTTATAAAAACTCTTGAAATAATTTTTTCTCCATGGTTCTTTGACATGGCCGAATGGCCTATCATTTTTTTTCTATTTTAGTTTCTGTTTTGCTTTGATTTTTCATGTTATTTTTTATATTAAATAAGTCTTGATGCTTTAAATTTTATTCTACTACATATACTTGAAGCTTGTTTTAATTTGGTTGCTTGTTTATTTCCATTTATGAGTCTATTATCATGTTCTTGCATTTTTGATTTTCTGTTTTCAAAATTTTTAAATTTGTTTATGTTTTATATTTTGTAATCCATGTATTTGTGAAAATTCTTGTTAGTTTTCTTACCTCTATTTTATATTTGCATGATTTGAGTGTTATGTTTTAGTTAAATATGTTAGTATATCAAGTGTTTGTGAAAATGCCATGCTTACTTTGGACATGAGGCCATTCGGCCACCTCATTTATTTTGCTTTGTGTGTGCATTTTTGTTATGTTAGTTGATAGGTTTGCATCCTCAAGACATTTGATTGAGTATTTGGTTTAAGCATGCCTTGTGTTTATGTTATTGCCATGCACATTTTAGATGTTAGGATTGGTTTGTTTTGCCATGCATATCCATGCATTTTAGACCTAGGTTGCATTAAATGCCATGCAAGTTCATTTAGGTCTAGGTCATTTTATTGATGCCATGCATTTTGTTTCATGACATTTAGGTTTAAAATCATGCATTTCATGCATCATATTTACTGTATTTTTCATGCATTCCATGTTCATGCCACTTGACTTATGACTTAGGCCAATCAATGGCTCAAAGTCATGCTCTCTTGAGCATACTTGTGGAAAATTAAAGAGTTGTCAAATTGATTATTCTACCTTTGTGATTTTTTTTACTTAGCCAATTTTTGTCTAACTTTTCAAAAGTGCTAGCTACTATTTGTGAGTCATTTAGAGAGTCTTAAATATTTTTACTTTGATTTTTAAATGATTTTATCAAAGGCAAAAATGTGTTTTGGTAAAATAGTTTTTTCACCCAGTACTCGTACTTTCCCAATTTTTTTGGGAAGTCATCTTTAATCCGAAAATTAAGAAAAAAATTTCTCATGTAATTTTACATGTTCTGAGTCTCCAGTATTTTGTTTAGATATTTTTGAATTTTTAAAAATAGGGTAAAAAATTATGGTTTAAAACTGGACAGTGGAGTCAGAATTGAATTTGAAGGAAAATCATTTTTCTGTTTTGGTTAAGTTACTTAGAGGGGGCTGATTAGGAAGTTTAGCTACTGACTTAGGGTAGTTTCTAAGCCTTTTTAAACTCTAAAAATAATTTTTTAAGTCTCGGGTTAAGGGTGGTCAAGTCCGGGATTTTAAACTTAGGAAATTAGAGCCATTTAAAAAAGGGTTTAGCTAAGTTTTCATTTTTAATTTAAGCTTTTCAAAATTGTTTTCCAACAATCACAAAGTGTTTTGGTTTTAGAATATTTAATTTGATATATTTTCCTAAGGTAGCCGGATATCTTTTTAGATATACGGATTTCCTTAATTAAAGGAAAAAAATACATTTTCATGCATTGCATTTTCATATTCATGCATTTTATATAATATGTGATTTTTGCTATGATAATTTCTATGGTAATGTTATTATTTTGATTTATATTTTTTTGATGTTATATTGTTTATTATATGGTTTTGAATATTTCATGATATCCTATGATTTTTATTTAGTTATCTTTTGTCATATTATTTAGCATATACTATGTTCATGCATTATTATTTTCATTTTTATTTTCATGCATATTATATGATAGCATTATTTTATATTCCATGTCATTTAAATTATATGCCATATCATTTCTATTTGTCATGTCATTTAAATTATTTCATTTCATATAGAATATATTATGTTACCTAGGTTATTTCATTTCATTTAGGATATATATTATTTCATTTAGAATATATCGTATGACTTAGGACATTTCATTTCATATAGAATATATTATGTTACCTAGGTCATTTCATTTCACTTAGAATATATCATATAACTTAGGATATTTCATTTCATTTAGAATATGCTAAGGCATTTAAATTATATCATATCATTTAGGTTGCATTATATTATTTAGATTTTGCTATGTCATTTTATTTATGTGATGCATATTCATATTCATATTTTTTTAAAATGTTTTCAAAAAGGTAATGATTTTCAATAAAATAAAGATATTCTCGAGTTAAAATAATTCATGAGTTCTCTGCCGGGTTTGCTGGGGAGGATATCATCAATTTTCATTAATAATGGAATATCTTCTTTAAAATGAGAATGATTCGGAAAGTTTTCCAAACTAATAAAAATTTCTATATTTTGCCGCGTTTGTTGTGGAATATAGGAAAATATTGAATTTATAAATTTTGGATCATTTTTAATTAAAAATGAAATTATTTTCTTTAAATTGGGAATTAACTTGAAATACTAAATTTAAAACTGACTTTTTTATCGAGACTTGAGATAACACATGATTAATATGGTACCGTTTTATACGGGCGTTGTAGGGGTGCTAATCCTTCCCACAAGTAACCGAGTCCCGAACCCGTTTCTTTGATTTCCTTGGTTTAAAACGCAGACTTGAAATTGATTTTAAAAATGTTTTAATTAATTTTAAAATATTTTATAAAACCGGTTTTAATAGGTGGCCGATCACACCTAGCTAAAAAAGATTGCTGGCGACTCCATGTCTTTTTTAAGGTTATTTTCAAAACCTTCATTTTTCTAGAGGAATTAAGTCGACTTTTCCTCGGTTTTTTTTAATGTCATGCTTAACGAATAATAAAGTCTTGCGATGAGACTTGTTATTTTTTAGGTTGCGACATTTCTAAACCCGAAGCTTAGCCTACATTACGTGCTTTAGAAAGTCTATTTTGATCAAGCATGGATATTTAATTTGAAAGGTTATTCTCAGAATCCATCCCATCTTTTGAATCAATATTTTTACCTTGGAAGCATTAGAATTCTCAGATGCATGGTGGAATACAGAAAATGAAAATGAAAAAGGAATGTAAAAGGAGAGGTTTAAGCCGAAAACCCACAAACGGTGACTTAATACCGAATAGAGGACACTTGAGTTGAAAACTCGCAAAGGGCGACTGAGGTACTGATTAAAGTTCGAATCAATGCTTCGTGTAAAAGGGGAAGAAAATATTTGAAAATAAGAGAAAAGAGGAACAACTCAGTCTGACGCAACTAAGGAAGCCGAGGGGTTACCCAAGTAAATTTGCTCGTTCAAGAGAAATTTCAGATGGGTTGAAAAATGAGGGGTCCAAGATATTCCGCATCCGGGGCATCTACAACCTATAACATTACATTTGTCTCTTATATCCTTGATATTCACTTTTACAATAATTAAAAAAAAAAACATTTGTTGCAATAAATTCTTGTTATCGTTTTCATGACATTTTTTGCTTAATTCATATTTTCTTTCATACATTTTTGAGATGCATCATGATTGTTATTAAATTGAGTGATGATTAGTAATAAAAAAATCTTTAAATAAAAGGATTTCAGAGTATTAATAAGGAATATATTTAAATCTTGGGAAAGGTTTGGAAAGTTCACCAAGAAAAGAAAACAGTGAACGTGTTGGAGACTCCATCATGAAGTCAGAAAATTTGTGAATTTCAGCGAAAGTCGGAAAATGAGACTGTTCGACAAGTTATCTTGAGTGAAGGGTTCCTTAAGTGGGGCCATCAGTGAACAATTGAAGACTCCGTTATGAAGTCGGATAATCTGTGAACCTCAAATAAACCATGGATTAGAAATCATGACACAGGCATTTGATTGCATTCATTCTTAGGAAACATACAAGCATTTGCAAAGCATGTCATTCTCATCATTGCATTTAGCTAACATTGCAGAAATTAGGAAAACTGGGACTTCCCCAAAGTGAACTTGTTCTGCTTTTCAAACGAGTCGAGCCCCGAGATCACCGTCAAGGTACGTTCCTTTCCAAATCGAACTCGTTTTGCTTCTCAAATGAGTCGAGCCTCGAGATCGCCGTCGAGGTATGTTCCCTTCATTTTCAAGTTAAATTTATTTTTTCCAAATGAACCAAACCCAGAATCATTCTTAGTATTTCCTTTTGTTTTAAATTGAATTCATTTTATTTTATCAAATGAGTCGATCCTTGAGACCACCGTCGAGGTATTTTTTTTTTGTTTTAAATCGAATTCATTCTGTTTTATCAAATGAGTCGAGCCTTGAGACCACCGTTGAGGTATTTCCTTTTGTTTTAAATCGAATTCATTCTGTTTTATCAAATGAGTCGAGCCTTGAGATCACCTTCGAGGTATTTCCTTTTATTTTATCAAATGAGTCGAGCCTTGAGACCACTGTCGAGGTATTTCTTTTTTTTAAATCGAATTCATTCTGTTTATGAAAATGAGTCGAGCCTTTAAACCGTCGTCAAGGTATTTTCAAATCACGGGTAAGGCCTCCGGGCACCATTTTTAAGATCTCCGGCCACCATTTTTAAGACCTCCAGGCATAAGTTTCCATAGTTTTTACAGTTTTAAACAATGAACAAGTCTTTGGTGGTGATAGCCAAAGCCTCTGGTGGAGATATCCATAGTTTTAAATTTGCTTGAACAAGTCTTTGGTGGTGATAGCCAAAGCCTTTGGTGGAGATATCCAGAGTTTTACATTTGCTTGAGCAAGTCTTTGGTGGTGATAGCCGAAGCTTCTGGAGGAGATACCCAGAATTTTAAACACAGCTTAGCACAAGACAAGTTAAGCCCTCGAGACCATCGTCGAAGGCTTTTCTTCTCTTGCAAATTGAACTCATTTCCTTAAGACGGGTCGAGCCTTGATTAATCAGGGAACTCAATTTAAGGACAGTATCTTATATTTACAGCTTTTTTCAAAAAAAAATTGAAAAAATAAACCCCCTTTCCCTTCTCTTCACATGTGATTTCACCAACCGAACAAAATTAGTGTTTGTTTATCTTTGCCTGATTCCTGATTCTCAGCAATAGCCAAAGAGGGACAGTTGTAGACACTTAATTTTGTTCGGACCACTAAAACATGTATGTTTTCTTCCCAAATTGATGTTTCAGAATGTAAAAAGACTTTTTCCATCCTGCAAGTGGTACTCTGAGACTTAGCCTAAGAAGTCGAGCATAAAAATCAAACTTGAAAAAGTCAACCCCAAAAAGTCAACCCTAAAAAGTCAACTATCAAAAGTCAACCCACTTTCAAAATCAAGATTTGAAGTTCAATTGAAAAATGGCGAAAGAATTTTGATAATCCAAGGTCTACATCGAAAGATATGGGGTTCGAAAGTTGGGTTATGGAGATTTAGTAGAAAGGAAACCCTAATTCGAGAAATTTGGGGAAAAGTGCTTAAACGATCAAATTGGTCAAAATTGAAGTTTCCAAATGAAAGATAAACACTGACTACGGGTAATGGAGAAGCTACTTGGAAGAAAAACTGAAAGAAAAGTCAATCCGAAAGAAAATCGAGAATTAGGGTTTTTTGTGTATTTTGGTGAAATTTAGAAGAATTACAGAAATGGCCCGATTCAGTAAGACTAAAGCTCCTAGTTGATGAGAATTGAATAAATAAGGATAGCCCAAGACTCAGTTTGAAAAAAATCTACAAATAGGACTTGTTTTGAACAAAACCGAGTTTCGGAGGCAAAAGGGCAAAATTGGAAAATTTGGGAAAAATAGCAAATGAACTCCAAAAATTCTAAACAATTTCAGATCTCATTCTTAAATCATTTCAAAAATATTGGCGAAAGAAAATCAAAGAAAATCCGGATTCAAAATTCGTTTGCAAAATGGCCAAATCCCGGGTCCCCTATGCAGAAATTCAAGAAGATAAATCCCGAAAAAATAGCAAATGAACCCCAAAAATTCTGAAAATTTGTAGATCTCATTCTTAAATCATTTGGAATATATTGGCAAAAGAAAATCCGGATTTGGAGTTCGTTTTCAAAATGGCCAAATCCCGGGCCCATTAGGTAGTAATTCAATCAGATAAATCCCGAAAAAATACCAAATGAGTTCCAAAAATCATGAAAACTTTCAGATCATACTTTTAAATTATTTGGAAGAGATTGGTGAAGAAAAACCTGGATTTGGAGCTCGTTTAAAAAATGGTAAAGTTTGGGAGCACAAAAGGGCAATTTTGGAAAAAAAAAATCCAAATAAATAGCAAATGGGCTCGAAATTTTTTGAAAACCTCCAGAATTAAATTTTTTATTATTTTGGAAGTATTGAAAAATAAAATTTGAATTTGGAGTCTGTTTGCTATTTATTTATGTTCGGGGGCAAAAAGGTCATTTTACCCATGAAATCGAAAAGGGCTTTTCTTGTCTTTTAAAAAATGAAGCATGGGCTTGAAGAAGAGGGGTCAGCCGGCCAAGGCCCAAGGGTGGGAAAATATTTTCTGATTTTTAATCAAAAGGCCAACAAAGAAGAGGAAGATAGTTATTTTTTTATCAAGCCTTTGTAATTAAGCCACATGGACCAATGCATGAAGAGGGAGAATGTCAACATAATGGCTTAAGATTCTTGAATAGCTACAATTGTGGATAGCTTATTGCTTAATCTAAGGGTGATAATTTCATATTTTAAACATCTTGGATCAATAGCCTTTGGATCAAAATTGGTTGAAAACAAAATGACAACATCCTAGCAAGAGGGGGCCATTCGGCCACTACTAGAGGGGGTCTCTCTCTTTTCATTTTGAGCTATTCACTCTCTATTCACTCTTGTTTTTGGCTGATTTTCTCTCCATTGTTGAAAGGCAAAAAGAAAAATTTAGAAAAGAAAAAAAAAAGTTAAAAGAGAAAAAGCTTGCAATATAGCTTCTAGAGGTTGCTTTAAGCACCATACTCTTGCACTTTCTTTGATTTCCCATTCTTGATTTGCTGTTTTAATTTGATATTTGGTGAGTTTCTTTTGATTTTTCTTTTTAAATAAGTGTTTTTAATATTCTTCTTTAAGTTCTTTCTTGATTCTTTCTTGTAAAAAGCTTTTTTTTTTTCTCTTATTTTTGAGTTGGCCGAATGGCCTAGTGTTTTTGGTAGTTGTTGTTTTGCTTCTTTATTTCATGATTCTAGTGATATTTAACAAGTTTTGATGCTTTAAATCTTCCTCAAATATATAAACATGAAGCTTGTTTTAATTTGGTGGCTTGCTTGTTTCCATTTTTGAGTCTATTATCTTGTTATCATGTTTATTTTACTTGTCTTGCATTTTTTGATTTTCTGTTTTCAAAATGTTTAAGTTTGTTTATGTTTTACATTTTGTTAATCCATGTGTTTGTGAAAATGCCTATTGGTTTTTCATGCCTTTACTTTATATTTGCATGATTTGAGTGTTATTCTTTAGTTAAGCATGTTAGTATATTAAGTGTTTGTGAAAATGCCATGCTCATTTTTATATAGACCATTCGGCCACCCCTATCTCTTAAGCTTTGTATGTGCATTTTTGTTATGTTAGTTGATAGGTTTGCATTTTCATGATATTTGGTTGTGTATTTTGTTTAAGCATGCTATATGTTTGTGTTATTGCCATGCATTTTTAGATTTAGGATTGGGTTGCTTTGCCATGCATATTCATGCATTTTAGACCTAGGTTGCATTAAATGTCATGCAAGTTCATTTTGGTCTATGTCATTTTATTGATGCCATGCATTTTTCATGTCATTTAGTTTTTAAATCATACATTTCATGCATCATATTTGCAGTATTTTCATGCATTTCATGTCATTGCCACTTGATTTATGACTTAGACCAATCAATGGTTCAAAGTCATGCTCATTTTGAGCATACTTGTGAAAAATTAAAGAGTTGTCAAATTGATTATTCTACCTTTGTGATTTTTTTTTACTTAGCTAATTTTTGCCTACCTTTGTGTTAGCTACTGTTTGTGAGTCCTTAGGAGAGTCTCTAACATTTTTACTTTGATTTTTAAATGATTTTATCAAAGGCAAAAAAATGTGTTTTGGCAAAACAGTTTTTTCACCCAATACTCGTACTTTCCCTATTTTTCTGGGCAGTCATCTTTAATCAAAAAATTAAGCCAATTTTTTTCTCGTGTAGTTTTACATGTCTTGAGTCTCCATTATTTTTTTTATATTTTTTTGAATTTTTAAAAATAGGGTAAAAAATTGTGCTTTAAAACTGGACACTAGAGGTAGAATTGAATTTGAAGGAAAACCATTTTTCTGTTTTGTTAAGTTACTTAGAGGGGGCTGATTAGGTAGTTTAGCTACTGACTTAGGGTAGCTTCTAAGCCTTTTTAAACTCTAAAAATGATTTTTTAAATCTCGGGTTAAGGGTGGTCGAGTCCGGGATTTTAAACTTAGGAAATTAGAGCCATTTAAAAAGGGTTTAGCTAAGTTTTTATTTTTAATCTAAGCTTTTCAAAATTGTTTTCAAACAATCACAAAGTATTTTGGTTTTAGAATATTTAATTTGATGTATTTTCCTAAGGTAGCCAGATATCTTTTTAGATATACGGATTTTTTTAATTAAAGAAAAAAAATACATTCTCATGCATTGCATTTTCCATATTCATGTATACTATATAATATGTGATTTTTGCTATGTTAATTTTCATGATGGTGTTATTGTTTTTGATTTAAATTTTTGATATTATATTAATTGTTATATGGTTTTGAATATTTCATGATATCCTATGCTTTTTATTTAGTTATTTTTGTCATATTATTTAGCATATACTATGTTCATGCATTATTATTTTTATTTTTATTTTCATGCATATTATATGTTAGCATTATTTTATATTTCATGTCATTTCATATCATTTAGATTATATGCCATATCATTTATATTTGCCATGTCATTTAAATCATTTTATTCCATTTAGAATATATCATGTGACTTAGGTCATTTCATTTCATATAGAATATATTATGTTACCTAGGTCATTTCATTTCATGTAGAATATATTATATTACCTAGGTCATTTCATTTCATTTAGAATATATTATGTCACTTAGGATATTTTATTTCATTTAGAATATATCATGTGACTTAGGATATTTCATTTCATATAGAATATATTATGTCACCTAAATCATTTAATTTCATTTAGAATATACCATATGACTTAGAATATTTCATTCTATTTAGAATATGTTATGACATTTAAATTATATCATACCATTTAGGTTGCATTATATTATCTAGACTTTGCTATGTCATTATATTTATGTCACACTTATTCATATTTTTTAAAATGTTTTGAAAAAGGTAATGCTTTTCAATAAAATAAAGATATTTGCGAATTAAAATAATTCATGAGTTCTCTGCCGAGTTTGCTGGGGAGGATATCATCAATTATCATTAATAATAGAATGTCTTCTTTAAAACGAGAATGATTCGGAAAGTTTTTCAAACTAATAAAATTTTTTATATTTTGCCATGTTTGTTGGGGAATATAAAAAAAAATTGAATTAATAAATTCCGGATCATTTTCAATTAAAAATGGAATTATTTTTCTTTAAATTGAGAATTAACTTGAAATATCAAATTAAAAACTGACTTTTTACTGAGACTTGAGATTCCACACGATTAATAAGATACTGTTTTATACGGACGTTGTGGGGATGCTAATTCTTCCCCACACGTAACCGAGTCCCGAACCCGTTTCTTTGATTTCTCTAGTTTAAAACGCAAACTTGAAATTGGTTTTAAAAAATATTTTAATTAATTTTAAAATATTTTATAAAATCGATTTTAATAGGTAACTAATCAGACCTAACTAAAAAAAATTGATAGCGACTCCATAATTTTTTCAAGATTATTTTCAAAACCTTCGTTTTTCTAGAGGAATTAAGTCGACTTTTTTTTTCGATTTTTTTAATGTCACGCTTAACGAATATAAAGTCTTGTGATAAGACTGGTTATTTTTTAAGTTGCGACAATTATGAATTGAATAAGACAATTGAATTGGACATGATTAATAATATAAATATAAATTTTATTTATTTTTTAATTATCGATTTGTTCGATCGGTTCGATTTGAAAAATAAAAAATCGCAAACCAACTAAATAAATCTATTTAAACTAATTTTCTTAACTAAATTTTATCAAAACCGACTAAAATCAAACTGAATGAATAGATTAAAATCGATTTCGATCAATTTAATCGGTTCATCCGATTAGTGCTCAATGCTCACCCCTAATTTTGTCTTCTCTAATCATCAACAAACTTGTTCTTTGGTTTGGTGGGTATAGGAGGGTTAACATAATCCTTTTCCAACTGCATGCATTTTCCCTTTTGAGTAAAAGTATCAGGACTAGAACACTTTCAAGTTCCAGGAAAGCTTCAACCCTGCTACCAGCTTATCATGTGGTTCTTTAAATGAACATTCTACTCTGAATGAAATTTAATGATGTAGTAAGCTTGGGATCAGGACTTTAATTAGATTGAGATAATACTCTTATGACCCCACAATCCACTGACTTATATCTGATGTCAACTTTTCAAATAATGGCTACACACAAGAGTCCTTCAAAGCACTTTTTAGGGATCCCACCATCCTCATCACACAAAGCAAAAAAAAGGTTCTTATTAAAAGATCAAATGAAGGGAATTTATCATAGCAACAAAAAACTAAAAAAAAAAAAAAAAATCCTCTTAGAGATGCTGATACAAAGCACCAGATGATTTGACCTCACAGTGATTCCTATCTTTCTTTTTCTTTTTTTGTTCTTTTTTGGTGTATATTGTTGGCAGAGGGAGAGAGAGCTGGAGTAAAAATTATAAATCACTTTTTAAACCAAAAAAAAAACTAGAAATCACTTTATCAACATTTCAATATGTGCAGTTCACATGATGAAAATAAAGGTTTTAAGATTAGTCCAGTATATGGAATTTTACTGAAAAGACCAAGGACATTGCCTTTTGCCATGAAGTAAGAACATGTTTTTATTTTGTATAGTCATAAAAGTAAGAACATAAAGAAGCATAAATCACAGAAGTTGCTTTGCAGTAGAATCAAATTTCTTTGAAAGAAAAGAGAAAGTGAAAGCTAAAAGGAAAGGCTTAATTAAATAGATTCATTGAATATATATTACTATAATGAAGTACAAAGGAACTGTAAATACCTTCAAGTAACCTGAGTTCTTCTATCAGTCCATGGCAAACCAACAGTAACAGAGGAAGAGCCTATAGTATCTGCAGAACTTAGGAATTTACCCTTCTTAGACCATTGCCATATCTTGGAAACAGAAAAGCTTTCACCTTTACTTCTCAAGTTAATTTTCTTTCCCTCTACATCCCCACCATTTAATGAATTCCCATTTTGTCCAACTCTTCCCTTCACAAACTTCATACTAGCACTACCATTGCCTCCTCTACTGGGGCATAGAGCTACTTGCAAGTCATCAGAAACCACATATTGGCATGACCCCATCGAGTAACATCTCCTTGCATCCAAATTACTGCTACTGGTCTCCCCCTCTCCTCTTAATACACCTTCTCCTTCTACTTCTCCTCTTCCATCATTTGAACTTCTAAATTTGCCTAGTCTGACAGAAAACACCCTCTTTCCAATGTCATTCTCTGCTGGTTTTGGGCCAAGCGACACCCCACTTCCTCCATTGCTTGATAACATATTTTCTTCCCTTGCATATTCAAAGTCAAAAACTGGGTTTTCAATTGGAAGCCCAGGTGAGAAAAGGGTCCCTCTACAAAGGGGGCAAGTAGAATTAGACATCAACCATGTGTCTATACAGTCTAAATGAAAAGCATGACTACATATAGGAAGTAATCTCAATTTGTCTTGTTCCAAGAATTCACAAAGACAAACTGCACAATCAAATGGCTCTTTCAACCCCATTATTTCCTTATAAAGAAACACAGGTAGAGCATCTATAAAAGCTTGATCTAGACCTGAATCATGAAGATGGAAGAGTTGTTGTAACTGTCTTTGGGAAGCATCAGACCCAGACATTTCTGGGTATCTGTTGGATTCTGATACTGATGAGGAAGACCTATGCTTCATGAGAAATCTAACAAGCAAGTGAAGAAGGCCAGATATGAAGAAAATAACAGCGAGAATAACAATGATGAACAAAACAGCTGGGCTTATTTTACTAGCTGAAGATGATGATGAGGGAGGGTTTGGTTGCTTTTGGTAATCACTATTGTATGGCAATGAAGGAGAGGGGAAAGAAGAAGAATAAGAAGAAAGTAGAGAGTGAAGATGGTAACTCAAAGGACCATCTTTTAGCTTGATTTGAGATTGTATCCAAGACATTTTAGGAAATGGGCATGCTAGAAACACCTGTTCCTTCAACCTTCTTGAATAAAAATAACTGTAGTCACCTATATGGAATCCGGGAAACCATGTTCTCTTGCTTCCTTTTAGATTAAACCCAACTCATAAACTAAAATGAACAAGCAATGGGCACATTATTTCTTGCACCCACAACAAACCCAGCTCAGTTCAGCCAATGATGTTTTGCAAAAATCTAACCTTGACTAAGATTTACAAGTAAGAGGATTGCTTAGGAAGAAGACTTGGTAATTAAAAAAAAAAAGTACTAACTTGTAATTGGTGTAACAAGAACACAAGGCAATCTTCTAACACGTTTAACCGAGTCAAGGTTTTAGTTTACCTACCTCAGAAACTGGAAAAATCTGCCATTATGGAAACCCATATTTAATAAGTCGATCCGGTGTTTGTTGCAGTGAACCCCATTTACTCCTTTGGGAGTTTCCAATTCCTTTATATTTAAGAAAGGAAAGGAAAGCAAAGCAAAGCAAAGCTTTGCTTGTTTGATAGAAGGATGGAGGGAGAGTGTGGCAGGTAGCTTCCAAAAAGAAAAGGATCAAGGGCAGTTTTGTCATTTAGTTTGACATGGGGTTTTGCAGTTTTACATCCCTTAAGAAGGAAAAAACAAAATCTAAATATGTTCTCAATCATTAAATAATTATTAAATGATTTAATAAATAAGAGTTATTTAAAAAAAATAAAAAATTATTAAAAAAGATATTATAAAAATAAAATTATTTCTAATGAAAAAAATATATTTAAATATTTATTTTTTAAAATTAAAAACTTTTATTTCCAAAAAAATTTTATTTTTTAATTAAAAATAAGAAGAAAAGGGAATATAATTTTTTTATCAATGATAATTTTGTTTTTATAATTTTTTTATAATAATTTTTAATTTTTTTATTTTTTTAATAATTTTTATTCATTATATTATTTAATAATTATTGTATTGATGATGATATATTTTTTAAATTTACCCAAAAAAAAAAATCTAGATCGGGCATGCGCACGATAGCCTTAGGCAGGCACAGCTTGGATTTTGCCATATTGTTTAGCGAATTGTGATTTTGTGGCTCAATTTTTGGAACTTTCTTTGTGTTGAAGGCAGAAAAGGACCCTACAACCTTTTACCTGTTGGAGCCTTCGAGGCCTGCCGGCACCTGGCCTGGCTAGTCTTACCCCACTTAGTAAGTTTTGTAGTTTTCACTTTGCACCCAGAAAATGAGATTGGGCCGGGGCCTCAAAAATATAAGATGGTCTAATAGATGCGTGACATTTGCCAGTCCATTAAACAAAAATTGGAATTTAAGACCATCTTTTCAAAATCAAATCATCACCAAATAGATTATGTTTAAGTTATGTGCATAAATTTGTGAAGGATGTGTATGCAAGTGGCAACATCATAAATTTAGATAGTTTAATTTTTATCTGTCTAGGCAAATATTTAGGGGTCATTATCCTTTCATTAATTTTTTCCCTTTTAATTATTTTAATCCAATTATATGGATTAGGGCATGGGGATTTTATCAGTTTGTAACTTATTACTTAGATGAGAGCTGCAATACTACAAAGCTCCTCTTTACATTGGAGGTAGACTTGAAGTATGGAGAATTTTTAATTAAAAAAAAAAAATCAGAATTTGAATTTACTTAAAAATTCTCTTTCTCTTTTTTTCTACTTCTGGTACACAACAATTGGTATCCCAAACCAGAAAGTTGAGCCATTTACATTAATCTTACCCAAATCTATCGGTGGAAGTATTGTTTTTAGTTAAAATGTACCGGATCTCATCAGAAGTGAACTAACAAGTGTTTTGAAGATTGATGCTGCTCAAAATCTAGTTATCTTTGTTGATGTTTTTTAGTGGCGAGCTAACTTGTTCCGTGGTCTAGATTCCTGTTAAGTTGGAAAAGAGTTCAGAAGAGTGTCTGAGAAAGGTTGGAAAGAATAGCTGTAGAGCTCTAGAGATCAGAGTGTATAAAGTGCTTATCGTGATTAACCCTTGTTCAGGTTATTTATATCTGTTTGGAGATCCTGAAAGGCTCCACGTCTCGCCTGCTTATAGGGGTTTGGTGGTTGACGGTATAGGTGACCTTTTCTCAATAGGTAGAGCTCGACATGACCTTTGAAGAGTTAGGCGACATCCACGTGTCCTTTGTAGTGTTGATATGGGCCGTTAGGCTTGCTAGCTTGGACTTTGTTGGGCTTGCTAACTTGGACTTAGGCATGATGAACTCTAACGGGCATAACAATCTTGGCATTCCAAATTCCAACTTTCTGGGGGAAAACAAAGTGTGAGGCCATGTACTTCATCAAGGAAAGAATCTTGGCTAAGGTTCAATCATTGAAGCAAGGTTCCTGAATCAAGGGGGAAGGGAGATCAGGTTCTTATTAGGAAGTCCCTGGTATAGTAATTTTCTGGCCAAAAGAAAAAAAAAAAAAAAAAACTAATCGTGGAAGAGATTAATCAATTCACACTGTTTGTTTGAAAGTTGAAGCAAGTTAGAAATGAACTGGCAGCTATTGTTGTTGCATATATATAGTCCCCATAAGGCCATATGGACAAGCTGGTGTAAAGCAAAGCAGGTCGGTTGGGAAACCCATCATAAAATTTTGTGTTAGAAAACTTGAAATTGTCAAATGATCAGATTTGAATCATTTGATTACAGTAATTAAAACTTTACATTGTCTTTAATTTGCTGCATGCATACTCTGAATTTTGGAGCAACGTTTACACGTATGTGTAAGTAAGCAATAGAAGTCACTATAATATTTTTCCTCGTTGGAGCACTACATAAGGAAATCCACAAGGATTAGTTTACTAGGTAAGAAAAGGAGTCGATTTTTTTTGTTAGTTACTGTTTAATATTTATGAAAATATTTCAAAAATAAAATTTTGATTGCACAAAAATACATCTTTAAAATTGCACGAAGAGAAAATTAAAATCAAACAAAATTTAAAAGTAACCTTAAATCCTATTATTAAAAAAAGAGCAATACGATAAAGAAGCCTATTAATAAATAGAAACTTCTATATTTGAATCGCATATGCAGTAGAATTTCTATCTATATAAAAAAAGAAAAAAAAAGAAAGTAATCTCCTTAATTGGATAACCAATTAAAGGATAATTTCTCAATTAGTTATTCAATTTAACTATATCTATAATCTATAATTTACTATAAAAACAATCCCTCAAATCAATGAGAAGAGAGAATTGAGAATTTTGGGTGTAAGATTAATTGACAACTAACAATGGGTATTAAGGGGGTTAGGAGGGTTAGTTTAGGTATTTTCAATTTTTTTTTTTGATTAAGAAAGAAAGGAAAAAAAATAAAGGAAAAAAAAAAGAAAAGAAAAGAAAGGAAAAAAATGATGGAGGAAAAATTGTATGTTCGTATCGTTTTTGTGTTCGTATTATTTTTTATGTGTTCAAAATATTATAAATTTATATAATTTTTACACGTTAATAATTTATTTTACGTAGATTTTGATACGTTCGCGCATTCGTGTTGTGTTCGTGTTATTTTTCGTTTGTTCAAAATATTATAAATTTATATAATTTTTACATGCTAATAACTTATTTTATGTAGATTTTGACACATTCGGATATTCGTTCGTATTCATATTATTTTTCGTGTTCGTGTTATTTTTTTGTGTGTTCAAAGTATTATAAATTTATATAAAATTTTACATGTTAATAATTCATTTTATATAGATTTTGACACGTTCATGTATTTGTGTTGTTTTCATGTTATTTTCGTGTCGTGCCGTATTTTAATTATTTTTTCATGTGTTCATGTCGTGTTTTAATTCATCCAAATATTTTGTATAGTTTGTCATGGTGATCCAATTTAGAGAAAAAATTTTGTGTGTTCGTGTCATGTCTCAGTTCATCCCATATTTTGCATAATTTGTTATAATGATTCAATTTACAGAAAAATTGTATGTCCATAACATGTACGTGTTGTTTTTTTTTTTTTGTATTTAAAATATTATAAATTTATATAAACTAGATTAGACCCTCACGCTATGCCGTGAAAATCAAATGTTAAATATACGATGACAACATTTTTAAAAACGAAAATTAACAATTAAACAAAAAAATCAATTAATATTTTGTAAAATAGCAAAAGAGAACTGTCATAACAATTTAAAGTTATAAACAATTTATAAAATCAGCTTAAAAAATAAATCTAAGTGAAACAAATTTTTTCCTAAATTGAACCACAATGACAAACTATATAAAATATAAAATAGATTGAGACACGATACGAACACAACATAGAAAAAATAATTAAAACACAACACGAAAAATTCGATAAGAATACACGAACATGTAAAAATATACATAAATTGAATTATTAACGTGTAAAAATTTATATAAATTTATAATACTTTGAAAGAAAAAAAAACACGAACACGTCTGGAACACATAAATTTTTTTCTAAATCGAATCACTTTGACAAATCATGCAACATATGTCATGAATTGAGATACGACATGAACACACAATTTTTTCTTAAAATTGAATCACAATGAAAAACTATGTAAAATATTAGATGAATTGAAACACGACACGAACATAACATAGAAAAAAAATTAGTAAAACCCAATATGGAAAATAACATGAACACGAACCCAAAAATGAAAAAATAATTAAAACACAACACGAGAAATAATATGAACAAGACACAAATATACGAACGTCTAAAATATACATAAAACAAATTATTAACGTGTAAAAATTTATATAAATTTATCATACTTCGAAAAAAAAAAGAACATGAACATGTCACGAACACAAAATAGGAAAAATAACACAATACAAAAAATGACACAAACACGATACGGGTACACGAACGTTTAAAAGTATACATAAAATGAATTATTAACGTATAAAAATTTATGTAAATTTATAATATTTTAAGTACACAAAAAACACGAATACACAAAAAAAAATTATTTTTTTCTCCTTCCTTCCTACCATCTTTCTTTTCTTTTTCTTTTTCCCCTCACCAACTAAAAAAAAAAATGGGACCCACAAAAAAAAAAAGCCTGACACATGGATAAGCTCAAATTTGTGCAAAAACTATAAGATTTATTGTATGGATTTTTACACGTTAATAATTCGTTTTATGTAGATTTTGACACGTTCGTGTATTTGTGTCATGTTCATGTTATTTTTTGTGTCATGTTGTGTTTTAATTATTTTTCTCATATTATGTTCGTATCGTATAAATATGTTGTGTCTGAAATTGCCAGATCTAATGATCATATTCAAATAACTCTTAATTTTATACCAAATATCGTATAACGATAGACATTATTGTTTTTCTAAATTATTTTTACTCCTCTTACATTTAATCTTCCAAATTTATTATAAATATCAATTCAAATTCGATAATATTCTGCAGTGAAGCGCGAACATTATCTAGTAAAATAAATAAAAGCAATCCCATCAATTGGTTATCCAATTGAGGGGTAATTTCTCAATTAGTTATTCAATTGAGGGTAATTTTGTTAGTATTGTAGCCATTTTTTTTTTTTTTTTTGAGATTGTGATAGAAGAAAGGAAGAAAGGAAAGAAAAAAAAAGAAAGAGAAGGAAAGGAAAGGAAAGGAAAAGAAAGGAAAAGAAAGGAAAGGAAAGGAGAGAGAAAAAAGAAAAGAAAAAAAATAAAAAAATTCGTGTATTCGTATTCGTATTGTGTTTGTGTTTTTTTTTTGTCATAATTGCATTCAAGTTATTATATATTTATATAAATTTTGACACATTAATAATTCGTTTTATATAAATTTTTACACGTTCGTGTATTCGTGTCGTGTTGTATTTTAGTTATTTTTTCTGTGTCTTGTTCCTATCGTATAATCATATTGTTCCTGAAATTGCCAGGTCTAATGTGCACTATTCAAATAACTCTTAATTTTGTGTCATGTGTCATATAACGATTGGTTCTTTAATTTTTTTTAAAAAATAAGATCATATTAATTGTTTGGTTTTTAAGTTATTGAATTAAAAAATTACAGTATTGATAAATAATTCGTATTCTATAGATTTTGATACATTTGTGCAATCATGTCGTGTTAGTGTTAGTGTTATTCTTTTCGTGTTGTATTGTGTTTTTGTTATTTTTTCGTGTCGTGTTTGTGTCGGTGTCCGAAATTGTCTGATCTAATTGGCATTATTCAAATAAAATCTAATTTTGTGTCAAGTTCGTTTTCTATAAATTTCGACACGTTTGTGTATTCATGTCGTGGCCATGTTATTTTTTCGTGTCGTATAGTATTTTAGTTATTTTTCCATGTCATGTTCGTGTGTGACACTATTCAAATAACTCTTAATTTTGTATCACGTGTTGTATAATTATTGATTCTTTATTTTTTTGAAAAATAAGGTAATATTAGTTTTTTGATTTTTATATTATTAATAAAAAAATATTGCATTGATAAATTATCGATAAAAATTAAAATATTGAATAATAATATAAGATGGGTTGATGTAAGTAATTTTTATTTTTAACTTTTGATGTTGAATCAAAAGAAAAAAATATCATTATGATTAAATAGTAAAAAAAACTATGTTAAATGATGTTATAAGTTATAAGTTATTGTACGATAGTTGTTAGGTTTATATTTTATTATTTTTTAATATGAATAGAAATGATGGATATCAATATAATCTAAATAAATTAAATTTTGATATCCATCTTAATTTTTTTTTTTTCATATAATGTACATATAATGAATTAGATTCGTGTATTCGTGATATATTAGTGTTATTTTATATTTATACTTTACTTTAAAAGTTGTCCTTAAGTTAAGATATTTTGTATAATTTGTCATAATAATTTTTTTAACTCTAAATTTATTTTTTTGTGTCATAATTGTATTCAATGTATTATCAATGATATAAAACCGAAACAACGCGATGATTCAAACACTAGTAAAAACAATAAAAGTAATCCCCTCAGTTGGATATCCAATTGAGGGGTAATTCCTCAATTGTTATCCAATTGAGGGGTAATTATGTAATGGTTATTTTTTATTTTTTCGAGTTGTGATAGAAGAAAGGAAGAAAGGAAAAAGAAAGAAAGAAAAAGAAGGAAGGAAGGAAAGGAGAAAAGGAAAGGAGAAAAAAAAAGAAAGAGAAAAAAGAGTAGAAAAATTTATGTATTCGTATCGTGTTTATATTATTTTTTGTGTTATAACTGTATTCAAGTTATTATATATTTATGTAAATTTTGACACGTTAATATTTCGTTTTATATAAATGTTGACACGTTCGTATATTCGTGTCGTGTCGTATTTTAGTAATTTTTTTATGTCGTATTCATGTTGTATAATCATGTTGTGTCTGAAATTGTCAGGTCTAATTGGCACTATTCAACTAATTTTCAATTTTGTGTCACGTGTCATGATTGGTTCTTTAATTTTTTTTTAAAAATAAGATCATATTAATTGTTTGGTTTTTATATTATTGAATTAAAAAATTACTGTATTGATAAATAATTCGTATTATATAGACTTTGATATATTCGTGCATTCGTTTCGTGTTAGTATTATTTTTTTGTGTTGTATTGTGTTTTTGTTATTTTTTCGTGTCGTCTTTGTGTCGATATCCGAAATTGTCAGGTCTAATAGGTATTATTCAAATAACTTTCAATTTTGTGTCAAGTTCGTTTTATATAAATTTCGACACGTTTGTGTATTCATGCCGTGGTCATGTCATTTTTTCATGTTGTGTCGTATTTTAGTTATTTTTTCATGTCATGTTCGTGTGTGACACTATTCAAATAACTCCTAATTTTGTGTCACTTGTTGTATACTGATTGGTTTTTTTATTTTTTATTTTGAAAAATAAGATAATATTAATTTTTTGATTTTTATATTATTGAATAACAAATTATTGTATTAGTAAATTATCGATAAAAATTATAATATTGAATAATAATATGAAATGGGTTGATGTAAGTAAATTTTTTTTTCAAATTTTTGGTGTTAAATCAAAAGGAAAAAAAAATATTATGATGATTAAATAGTAAAAAAAAATTATGTTAAATAACGTTATAAGTTATGAGTTATTGTACGATAGTTATTAAGTTTATATTTTATTATTTTTTATTTCTTAATATGAATAAAAATGATAGATATCAATATAATCTAAATAAATTAAATTTTGATATCCATCTTAATTTATATATATATATATAATGTACATATAATGAATTAGATTCGTGTATTTGTGTTGTATTTGTGTTATTTTATATTTATATCTTACTTTAAAAATTATCCTCTAGTTGGGATATTTTGCATGGTTTGTCATAGTAATTCAATTTTAACTCTAAATTCATGTTATTTTTTTGTGTCATATCGTATTCAATATATTATCAATGATAATAAACCGAAGCAATGCGGGAATTCAAACACTAGTAGTTACTTATTTTTACTGTTTCTCTAGAGAAAATTGTGAGGGGCATGATAGAAAAAAATCCTCTCTCGGCACACAATAAGGAAGCTTCCTCAATACCTCCACCTAGAGTTGGTAAAATAAATTCGAATCCATAAAATTATTTGAAAAAATTTGAATTTGTCCAAACTCAATTTGAAAAAAAAAAAGTGAAAGACTCGAATACTAAAGAACCACACCGAAATAACTTGAATCCGAAGTGATTCAAATCCAAAATGACACGAATACTAGACCGACCCGATCATAAATTCGTAATAACCCGAACTTAATACTAAAAATAAGAAGGATCGGATTGTAATTAAATATTTTTTATAAACAAAAACTTTAATTATCAATTTTATTCTATTTTTTAAAATTTTTAATCAAATGTTAAATATATATATATATAAAAGGTAAAATAATGATTTTATCAAAATGTGAATGCTAACTACAACTCAGATTGATAATCAAATGAAAAAATCTATAGTCTATTTAGTTGTGAATGATAATTATGAAAAAAGAAAAAAAAGTTATGGTCTATTTAATTTTTTTTTTTACTATAAACAAATAAAAAATCAAATGAATGACTAACATTAGTCGTGACAAATGTTGTGATATGTTAGTTGTGAATGATAACTACAACTTAAATTGATAATCAAGAATTTGAGAATATCTCATTTCAAATGTTGTTGATGATTTTTTGAAAATATTTTTATTGTATAGTAATATATATATATATATATAATGTTTTCACCTTTTGTGTTTTGTATGAGAAAATGAGTTACTACTTAATAGGATAGAAAATGATGACCCTTTTAAAATTTAATAATATAAGGTTATTTTATTTTTGAGGATATGTGATGTAAATCATACTTTCTATTCTTTTAGAATTTATAATTTTTTTCTTAAATAATATTTTTTATTTAATCACAACCTAATTAATTAATAAAATCATGATATTATCTTATATATTCCGTATCGTTCATGTGTCATGTAATCTTATCGTATCTAAAATTATCATGTATACAAATCATCATTATAATGTTTCATCTTCATTGGTCATTATTATTTAATAATACTATTCAAATAGTAAATAAATAAAATATTTAAATATATAGTATATATATCAAGTAATTTTGAATCAAGATTTCTTAGAAATTTTAGTTTTTAGTTAAGATTAGACTATTAGGATAAATAATTTGGCAATAACTAATAGTAGTACTTTTTTTTCATTGTCTTAGCAGCTATATAGTCTTATTTCTTTTTCAAATATAGCTATTTATCCATTTTTGATTTAATTTTTATTGTGTACAATTATATTTATATGTATGTATAACATAAATCATAATATATTTATATGTTGAATATTAAATTTCATTGAATCAATTGTTTTAAATATCAATATGATAATATATCATATTTTCTATAATCAAATATTTAACAAATTAATTTTATATCCTTTTGGGCTAATAAATATTGATATTAATATACAAATATAAATAAAAAAGTCATATTATACAAAAGTTTACTTAAAAAAGTAATATTGATTAATTTTTTATTTAAACATTTAAATTATATAGAAATGATTACATATAACATAAAATTAAAAATGACGTAAAACCTATCTGAATCCGACCCGAACATGAAGAGCCCAAACCCAAAAAAATCCAAACTCAAAAAGACCCGAACCAAAAAAACCCAAATTCGAAAAAAATCCAAACCCGAAATGACAATAAAGAAAGTGGATTATCTTATCATACACCTATTTTATTTGATTTAGAAAGATGGACAAGTCCTTTTATTTAATTCTACATTCCTTGCACTTATTAGATATATAATTCGCTTAGACATACTTAGTATTTAGATATACTTAGTATAATATACGAATTATAATATAATCATTATAAGATATATTTCTAACTAACAATATAACAATAACAGGTACAAATATTAAATTGAGGTACCCATTTTATGATAACTTTCAGCAGTTTTCCCTCTATTTTTGTGCCTTTAGTAGGCCTAGTATTTTCGGCAACTGCAATGGCTACTTATCTTTATGAAATGATAAAATATGGCAAAACCTATACCAAAAGTTGGTTCGCGTAGGAATGGGCGCAGTAGTGCACAGAAAAGTGCACATAGAATACCAAAAGGACTTATTCATGTTCAAGCAAGTTTCAACAATACCATTGTTACTGTTACAGATTTACGGGGTCGGGTAATTTCTTGGTCCTCCGCTGGTACTTGTGGATTCTTTTTTTCGTAATGAATTAATCTTTCTTTTTCATCTGAATCCCATTTTGTTAAATTTTTATTTTGAGCCAGATAGTGTTGATTGACTCTATTTCGCCATTGTCCTGGTACTAATCTAAGCCATCTACTCTGAAATAAATCGTATTGATAACGATTCCATAACCAGTTTTTCCATTCATTCAATCAGATTTTTGGAATAAAGCATCAGTCTACGTTTGATAATTTTGAGTCAATTGAAGGGGTAAGCCTATTTATTTCTAGTTCTAAGAGCAGCAGTTCTAGCGGTCAACTCGCATCTTTCAAATTGTTTCTCATTATTAGAAAGGGTAACGAAGATAAAATACGAGCTTGCTTTATAGCAATAGTAATTAATCGTTGTTGTTTTAAGGTCAATCTATTTACTCGCCTAGATAATATTTTTCCTTGTTCACTAATAAATCGACTAATTAAACTCATATTTCTATAATAAATTCGATCCCCCGATTGCATCGGGGGAAAACGCCTACGAAAAGATCGCTTGGATTTAAGAAAGAGTCGCTTGGATTTATCCATGATTTTTTTATTCCTTATTTCTAAAAACAATCCTATCTCTATTTCTAAAATCCTATTTTGATCGGATAAAATTCAAATTATAGAATTAATATAATAAATAGGATTTGGTTTGTTTATTTTATTATTATTTATTTATTATTTAAATATATATATATAAATGTAATTAAATATATGTAATAATATTAATAATAGAATAATATAGAATAATATATAAATAAAATATGTGTTATATATAACTAATTATATACTTAATATATTATATACCTAATGTCATATTTTCATATTCTCGGGAAGAGGTGACATACGAGCACTTGATTCGATTTATTTCTTTATCTCCCCGTGAATTGTATGTTTGTAACAATAGGGATAGAATTTCTTCAATTCCAATCGACTAGACGTATTGTGTCGATTTTGAACCAGACAAAGCAACAAGCAATTCTTGCGCCAAAGATCTTACCATTTTCGAAGGAACTGGAGTTACATCTCTTTTCCAGTTCCATTCAAGAGTTCTTACGTGTTTCCACGACCCTTTAAGACCCCGAAATTTTGACAAATTCCTTTTCTTTTCTTAGGAACACATACAAGATTCGTCACTACAAACAGGATAATGGTAACCCCACGATTAATTATTTCATTTATGAATTTCATAGTAATACAAATACATGTCCTACCGAAATAGAATTTGTAACTTGCTATCCTCTTGCCTAGCGGGCAAGGATTTACCTCTTTCTCTACCAGGTGTTCTGCCCATAGCTTCGGGGGGTATTCACGTTTGGCATATGCCTGCTTTGACCGAGATCTTTGGAGATGATTCCGTACTACAATTCAGTGGAGGAACTTTAGGACACCCTTGGGGAAATGCACCGGGTGCCGTAGCTAATCGAGTAGCTTTAGAAGCATGTGTACAAGCTCGTAATGAGGGACGTGACCTTGCCCTCGACCCGAACTTGCCCGTGTTGTATATATTACCTTATAATAAAATGTTTCAAAATTTATTTCAACCCGAACTTGCCCATGTTGTATATATTAGCTTATAATGAAATGTTTCAAAAATTATTTCAAGAGTTTTAGTATTTTAACAAAGGATGAAAATCATATAGATTGCATGTTTTCATGAATTAAGCGTGTTTGAAAAAAAATTATATTTGTTTGAGGTGATTCATTTCAAGAATGATGATTCTTCATCATATAGTTAACTTTTCATGAAAATGAACACTTTCATGAAAATGTATTTTTAATACTCGTTGGTGCCTATAAATACCTTCAAAAAGAACTTGAAGTGCAATCTTGTTATTTTTCAAGTAGGCAATTTTGGAGATAACGTTTTCAAGGGACTATTTGCACTATAGTGGGAAAACTATTATCCTTAAAAAAGCTCCCTCGAAATGTCTTGCCTACAATCTTTTTCATTTTTTCTTGTTCTCTATTTTTGTTCTTACTTGATTACATTAGTCCAAATCCAATATAAAATAATTTAGATACAAGTCTCTATTATTTTTTGCATTAGTTCAAAAAATAAAAATATATATATATACTAAATTAATATTTAGGCCTTCTAGTTTAGTTTTTTATCATTCTAAGTTTGGATCAATTTAGATACAAGTTAATTTGGATTTTAGACTTCGAAAATTCAGATTGTTGATTTTTTTATTTTTAAATTGGATTGGATTGATTTCGAGCTTGAGTCCATTAATCTATCCAATTAATAGTAATAAAATAAAAGTTACTGATAGAGTATAGTTTTATTATTGGGATAAGGGATTATTTTGTCATTACTTTGAATTTTGTCATTGTACTTTTTATTTATTTATTTATGATTTTTGAATAAAGTTAACAAAAATTGTTACTAATTACTCTTTTTGTTTAAGGAAAAAACACATTGCTTTTTTTTTTCCCAAAGTAAAGAAAAAAAATTAGATAAAAGGAATTGGTTCTCTTTCTTTTGATATTTTAAAGATTACTAATTTTTATGTTTAATTATTTTATTTTAAATTCATAATTGATTTTTAATTTAATATATTATAAAAAAAACATTTTTCCTTTTAAAAATTGATTTGTGAAATTTCTTTCCTCTATTACAAATTTGAGTTAATAGGTTACACCTAAAAATATTTTTCATGCTAAATTATTGAGCGACTTGAAATTTAATTCAATATTGAATATTAGCCTGAAAGTAATGAAACAAAATATCAATTTTTTCCTTTTTTGCACTAATTACTTTTTGCATGTTTGCTTGAAAAGAGAATTAGTGGCATATAAGAGCAAATGACTTGATTTTTTTTTTAAAAAACATTACTTTAAATTTAGTATATTGATAACTCGTATAATTATATAGTTTTTAGTTATGTTTTATTATTGTTTTGTGTCAAATACGAGTTATTATTGTTTAGTCTAATTGTGTTTATGATCTTTTATATTTTTATGTAATTTGGTGTTTTTCACAAGTTTCTTTGAGTCATTTCAGATTACTAGAATTAAGGGCAAATCCAGTTCAGTTCCAGTTCCGACACCTTTTGCCATATAAGCTATATCTGGAGTTTCACTGAAGCAATAAGGCTAAAATTTGTAGCCGTGCAAAGCTAAGAGGCATATCTATCTTTTTCATGTTTTACACTTCTTGAAACGGAGTCGTTTTCCCTAGCGAAATCGACCATCAAGTTGGCTGATGTGTAATGACGTCTGTGCTGACCTGTTTTCGTATTTTGCCCATATCTTCTTATCCACATCAGCAAATGAGCTGATTCCAATGGCTATGGATCCGTAACGGATACGGAAACCGTTGTCTAGAAGACCATATGATCAGATCAGGCCTCTAATATTGACGAAATCGACCATCAAGTTGGCTGATGTGCAATGAAGTCTGTGCTGACCTGTTTTCGTATTTTGCCCATATCTGCTTATCCACATCAGCAAATGAGCTGATTTCAACGGCTATGGATCCGTAACTGATAGGGGAACCTTTTTCTAGAAGACCATGTGATCAGATCAGGCCTCCAACATTGACGAAATCGACCATCAAGTTGGCTGATCAAAATTGTCATACAATATGACGAAAATTGTTAGAAAAATTCACCCACCTATTATACCTACCTTTGAAATTTTTAAAGCTTGTCTCTTGTCATTTAGCCCTTCAAAATGTGTATAAATAGAGGGCCTTGGATGATTGTAGAGGATCATATTGTACATTGGTAGGATATTAGCCATTGTAATAAAATTCTCTAAGTTTTCTTCTTCTTTCTTTTCTCTAGTTTTCTTTTTCTTTAGAAAGAGCAAGAGGTTGGATAATTAATATTCTTCTTCTTCTTCTTTCTTTCTTTTATTTTCTTCTTAGATTCTATTTAATTTTATGTTTATAATGCCTATGCTAGGCTAAACTTCTATTTGGTTAAGGGTGATTTCAAAGCCCTAGACATGTTTTATAATTGATTTTCAGATTCTATCTATCATTAATTTTCTATCAAAGTTGCTTATGTTCTTCTACAAGAATTGTTCATGATGTTGTCTTGATTTATTTAGGTGTACAACTAGATAGATCTTGATAATTATCTATTGCTAGTTTAGGAGTCTTGATCCGTGTAATTGTCTTGATTTCCTATTCATAAGTGGCAATTTGTGATTAATGATTATGGTCAAGTTTTCAATAATTGCAAAGTGGAACATAACCTAAGTTGAACAATCCGAGCTTATGTGTTTGTTGCTTAGATCAACCTATCTTTCTCATCATAAAGCTGCCATTAAATTGAACTTAGAGAGCTTATTCTAGGTTGTTTGATGGTTAGAGATTAAATAGAGAGCTTGTTCTATTTAACGACAAACTAAGGAAAGATTGGGATAACAGAGCTTGTTGTTATCTACGGTTGTTAACTTTGATAGTTGGTTGATATTGATAGATCTGAAATTGATTCTTAATGATGTCTAGTGGTGGAGAATGAAACCTTAACCATATTTTTCATATTTGATTCTTCTTACTTACTTGTTTTCTTACTTTTCTAGTTTGCTTATTTTTAAAAGTATATTTATTTTTATTGGCTGGTTACACCGCCTAATTTGTATATTAACTTTGTTTTATTTTTATTGGCTGGTTATACCGCCTAATTTAGTATATATATTTTTATTGGCTGGTTATACCGCCTAATTTAGTATATATATTTTTATTGGCTGGTTATACCGCCTTGCATATTATTCTTATTATTTACTTTAGTTTAAATCTGATTTCAAAAACCCCTTTTCTTTTATTGTTCTTGAATTTAAGTTTTAAACTATCAACTTATAAACTAAAACCCAATCCCTGAGGACTCGACCCTTGCTAACTACTATACTTACAATTGATCTTTTTAGTGCAAGGTTAAATAAGATACACTCTTTTGGCTGCATCAAATTTTTGGCGCCGTTGCCGGTGATTGTTTCTTTAGTTTATTTGTTACTTGGTTTATTCTTATTTTCAGTTCTAATGAGTTTTGTACATACGGGTTTTTCTTATCAAATTTTGAAAAGAAAAAAAAATAAATAAATAAAAAAAAAACAATGGAATTGAGCAATCTAACACTTGAAGAGTTGGTGGCATACATGAACATGGAGAATCAACAAGCCAATCTCACCTTCCCAGTTCAACAATTGGCCATGGGAGGATGTCAAGGCCATCAAGTGTTCCAAGACCAACAGTATGATCATTACTCAAACACTTACCATGAGGGATGGTGGGATCATACTAATTATGGCTACTCGAAAAATTACCAAGAAGTAGATCCTTATGCCAATTACACTCATCCATCTAGCTTCAATCAATCATGGTCCCAAGAACCAGATCTTTTTCAACCACCACATATGACTCAAAACTCAGGTACTTCTTTAGAAGATCTTGTCTATTCTCTTGTTACTGATACTTTGCAATTTCAACAGGAAACAAGGGCAAGCATCCAGAGTTTGGAAAAGCAAATGATCCAATTGACTAGTAGTATGGTGGGATGGGTAGCACAAAGATCTGAAGAACTCCC
This sequence comes from Fremontodendron californicum, assembly GCA_030761205.1. Lineage (NCBI taxonomy): Eukaryota > Viridiplantae > Streptophyta > Magnoliopsida > Malvales > Malvaceae > Fremontodendron > Fremontodendron californicum. The sequence continues at coordinate 7,022,246 of JAULJL010000007.1, read as the reverse complement.
TGCCCAAACGATGATTAACCTAAAGGAGAATGCTACTATTGTGACCTTGAGGAATGAGGAACAAGATGAGGATGAGACAAAATTAGAGATGAATTCTATTCTTGAGGATAATGAAGCCAATGATCCAAATAAGAGTATTTCGACACCTGAGGTAACGTTTGAGATTCCAATTTTTACTAATGTTTCTTCTCCACCTTTTCCTAGTAGATTCGCAAAGTTCAAGGAGGATGAACATGAACAAGACACGCTGGAAACCTTAAACAGTTTGTTTGTGGATGTCATTCAACAAGTACCAAAAGATTCACCATTCCTCGATGAGATATGCACCACAAAGGATGATGGAATAATACTTGTAATGGAGAATGCATCCACTGTTGTGCAAAGAAAGCTTCCTCTCAAACGCATAAATTTGGAAAATTTCATGTATGAGCCTGACAAGCCTAAAAAGCCAAGAAGGGGTGTTGGTTAGATTCAAAACACTAACTCAAGTGTTAATTGGGAAGGCAGCCCAATTAAAGATGAAATTGCCAACCTTCCATATTCAGATTTGCTTTCTCTTTCTTTTCCTTTTTCTTTTATTATTTTTATTGTTTTTATTTTTATTTCTTATGTTTCTTTGTTAATTGTGTTTACTGTTTTTAAGTTCATTTAGGCTGCATAAGTTTCTTTTGTTTAATAGTTCTTTTCTCTTACATATAATTCTTGCATTGGGGGATAATAGCATTACATTAATGACAATGTAAGAATTATGTGTGGGGGGAAGAATTTAGGATTTTATTTAGAGTGTTTTGTTTTTGAGTCTTTTTATGTTGTTTTTCTTTCTGATCCTTGTTTTGAAAAACACTAGATGTAAATATAATTTTTTTAACCCCGGTTAAATGGCGGATAACGGTACTCCGTGATTATTTAAATCGGTTCCATCAGCTACCCACAAAATTGATATTGTATATAAATTTCTCTTTCAATTTCTCTTTCATTTTTTTTTTCTTTTTCATTTTTTTTCAGGATGGATGATATTCTCACAAGATTGCAGAAACGATTTCCTCCTTTTCCTCGAAATATTTTACTGAAGCTTTACCAAGTTCGTTTTGAAAGATTAAGAATGCTTATGCACAAAGGGATTCCTGACGACATACGTTGGATAATTGAAGCCAAGGTACGTGAAGATGAATATCTTCCTATTTTGCATTTACCAGGTACAGGTAGAAGCACTTTTGCAAAGAAGCGACGAGCAAAGCGCATGAGTTCAAATTGCCACAAATGTGCACGATGGACGTGTAACGGTAAATGTCGTTCAATTGGGATTCCGTCCTCTAATCGAGATGATAAAATTGAATTCATTAAGGATGGACTGAGTAAGGAGAATTTGGGTAATATCCAACTTTCTCTTGAGACGCATCCTAGTGGAGACGTACAAAGAGAAATTCTTGATTTATGGCCGCAATTCCAAAGGGAATGGCAACATCTTGGGAATCTGATGTTAAAAGACCCTGTTTGCTAGCTTGTAAGAAAACTGGATGGGAAGCATATCCTCGACTCATAGAAGGCGTTTAAGCCGTTTCTGGACGTAAAACCAGAGGAAGATGTGAGCCACAATCACAACTACAATAAATGACTTCTCAGCTTTTGGTTTGATTTGCAATAACTTCATTTTGGTTTAATTTACGTGTTGTTCGATTTGTGTAATTATTCTCTTTTTTTTATTTGTCTTTTACGGTTGATTTTTCTTCTCTTTTTGCTTTTCTTCCTGAAATCACGCAAAAATCTTTTGTTAGGTTAACATTTTCTTCTGACAGGTCAGATACACTTTCGGCGACATTATTACTCTTGTCTGATTCACTACTCAGTCCTCTATATATTACACCATGTACTCATTCTCTTTCAGGCACTCGAAAAAAAAAAAAAGAAAAAAAAATGGAAAGTACTTCGTCCCAACGCATTAAAAAAATTTGTGTCTTTGGAGGTGCTTATCCAGGGAAAAATAACATATTCGCTGATGAAGCCATAAGAGTTGGAGTAATACTTGCCCAACAAAAGATCCAGTTGATTTATGGAGGGGGTAGTACGGGTTTAATGGGAGCAGTCGCTACAGCAGCACACGCCGGAGGAAGTCCAGTTCTAGGAATCGTGCCAAAACTATTCACAAGTTTTTGTGGACCTACCGTGGGTAAGGAAATACAAGTCTGGAGTGTCCCTGAACGGATAACAATCATGTACCATTCTGCCGATGCATTCATTGCTTTACCAGGAGGTCTGGGTACATTGGAAGAAATAGCTTGCGTGGCTTCTTGGTCATCTTTGGTCACAAATAAGAAACCCATTGGTTTGCTTAATATTAATGGTTATTTTAGTAATTTGCTTTCATATTTAGATAATGCTGTGGATAATGGATTCATGTTTTCAGAGGCAAGGAGAACCATAATTTCTGCTACAACCATTGAAGATTTACTCAAAAAGCTCCAAGCTTATGAGTGTTTATCTGCTACGGTTGTTTCGCAAACGCTCGGAAAAAGAAAAAGAGATATGGACGAGCAAGGAGTGGATTGCACTTTGTCTTTGTGACATTATCTAACATTTTGCTTGTTGTGTCTCAGTTATAATAAGTGGTTAGCAACCTCTGCAGGTAAGGGACATATTTTGCTATTTTCAAAAAAAAAAAAAAAAAAAAAGTTTGTTGTGTTTTAAGCAATTTAGAAGTATTCATTCTGAACAAGGTCTGAGTAAGGGAGACTTGAGACATACCTTGTTAGTTTGATTTTAATCTTTTTATGTTTACTTGTTAATTTTTGTTTAGTATTTTAGGATTATTTAGGTTGCATGGTTTTGTTTTGTTTTGAGTCTTAGTTGTTCCTATTCTTATGTTATTAGTTCTTTTCTCTTACACATGATTCTTTCATTTGAGTTAATAGACTTACATTGAGGACAATGTAAGAATTAAGTGTGGGGGGGAATGATTTAGGATTTCTTTTATTTTTGTCTACTATTTTTTTTCTTTATTATTATTATTATTTTTTTTTTGTGAGTTTTAGTTCCTTTTTAATACAATGATGAGATATGAATTGCATAAGTCTAAAACAGATTTATTAGTGAGAAGATTTTCTTGAGAATTGAGCTTGATGTCAACCTTTTTATGAGCCAATGTTAATATGATATGTTGATTGAGAAAGAAGCATGTTTAGACTTAATCTGACTTGTATAATCATCCTTGTGAGTTTTTGAGCCTATAATGATTGATGCATTATACAAATCAATCTAATTTCTTTCTTGAGTGCTCTTATGGTTACATGATTCTCTAGAACTTGCTTTAAACCGTTTGAGACTATATTGATACATGTGACAACATGAATATGATAGAGGCATTAGGATTATAACCAGAGCCAAACAGCCATCCATTATTAATGTTCCAAGAGAACACACCCTTAGTGAACCAATTTGAGCCTACATTGAATAAGCTATCTCTTTGGTAACCATAACTTGTCCCTAACCTAAATATACTTATATCTTTACCTTTGTTCCAAAGGTGAATTAGCATGTTTTGAGACAAGTTGCAAAGACAAAGAAGATTTATTGAAAATTTGGGTTAGAAACAAGAAATAAGTGTGGGGGGAAAAGAAAGAAAAAAGTCAAGAGAAAAAGAAAGGGATCATTGTCAAATACATTCCCATATTAAAAAAAAAAAAAAATCTTCTCTTGAACTTCTAGTTAAAGTAAAGAAAAAGATGTTACAAAGTTGGTTAGAATGATGCAAAGGCTCAACATGAATATTTAGCCTATGTTATTATGTGCTTTATAAGAGTTTTGAGAAGTTTTATTTGTATGATCTTTTTATGTCTCTAAACTTTATGAACTCTTTGGAACCTTTGTGATATCTTTATCCTTTTGTTCTTCAACCACATTACAAACCCCTTGGCCCCATTACAACCTTGATTAAAGACCTCTTGATTCATGAAGTTGTATGATGTAAATAGTGGAGAATAGGTGGACAAGCAAGAATATGGTAGAACTGTTTTCATGAGATTGATTGAGTGTAAACACTTCACCACTACTTTAAAGAGTGAAAATCATGAGGGTATCCCATGTGAGTAGTTGAGATTAAGTTTGAATATGCACTATTTTGATTGAGATATGTTATGCTAATATTGGCTTAACTCAAACTATTTACATTCAAGCAAGATTTTTTGTGAATTTCTTTAAGCTATTGATTAGTTTTTAAGACTTGTCCAATGATTATCTCTAATTTATATTGGAAGGATTAGTTATAATTATTATTTTTAGTTTTTCTTATGTCTTCAATGTTTGTGGGTATCGTCCTAGTAAACCCTCACGAGACTAAACTCGTCCACTAGGGACACCTAGGGGTTTAAAGGCTTGTGTCACATGCTAAGTGCCACCGTGATTTCCTACGAAAGTGGATTAGATTAGATTTTCTTATTTTATTTTTATTGAGTCGTTGCTAGGGACTAGCAACAATCTAAGTGTGGGGGTGTGATAACTCGTATAATTATATAGTTTTTAGTTATGTTTTATTATTGTTTTGTGTCAAATACGAGTTATTATTGTTTAGTCTAATTGTGTTTATGATCTTTTATATTTTTATGTAATTTGGTGTTTTTCACAAGTTTCTTTGAGTTATTTCAGATTACTAGAATTAAGGGCAAATCCAGTTCAGTTCCAGTTCCGACACCTTTTGCCATATAAGCTATATCTGGAGTTTCACTGAAGCAATAAGGCTAAAATTTGTAGCCGTGCAAAGCTAAGAGGCATATCTATCTTTTTCATGTTTTACACTTCTTGAAACGGAGTCGTTTTCCCTAGCGAAATCGACCATCAAGTTGGCTGATGTGTAATGATGTCTGTGCTGACCTGTTTTCGTATTTTGCCCATATCTTCTTATCCACATCAGCAAATGAGCTGATTCCAATGGCTATGGATCCGTAACGGATACGGGAACCGTTGTCTAGAAGACCATATGATCAGATCAGGCCTCTAATATTGACGAAATCGACCATCAAGTTGGCTGATGTGCAATGACGTCTGTGCTGACCTGTTTTCGTATTTTGCCCATATCTGCTTATCCACATCAGCAAATGAGCTGATTTCAACGGTTATGGATCCGTAACTGATAGGGGAACCTTTTTCTAGAAGACCATGTGATCAGATCAGGCCTCCAACATTGACGAAATCGACCATCAAGTTGGCTGATCAAAATTGTCATACAATATGACGAAAATTGTTAGAAAAATTCACCCACCTATTATACCTACCTTTGAAAATTTTAAAGCTTGTCTCTTGTCATTTAGCCCTTCAAAATGTGTATAAATAGAGGGCCTTGGATGATTGTAGAGGATCATATTGTACATTGGTAGGATATTAGCCATTGTAATAAAATTCTCTAAGTTTTCTTCTTCTTTTTTTTCTCTAGTTTTCTTTTTCTTTAGAAAGAGCAAGAGGTTGGATAATTAATATTCTTCTTCTTCTTCTTTCTTTCTTTTATTTTCTTCTTAGATTCTATTTAATTTTATGTTTATAATGCCTATGCTAGGCTAAACTTCTATTTGGTTAAGGGTGATTTCAAAGCCCTAGACATGTTTTATAATTGATTTTCAGATTCTATCTATCATTAATTTTCTATCAAAGTTGCTTATGTTCTTCTACAAGAATTGTTCATGATGTTGTCTTGATTTATTTAGGTGTACAACTAGATAGATCTTGATAATTATCTATTGCTAGTTTAGGAGTCTTGATCCGTGTAATTGTCTTGATTTCCTATTCATAAGTGGCAATTTGTGATTAATGATTATGGTCAAGTTTTCAATAATTGCAAAGTGGAACATAACCTAAGTTGAACAATCCGAGCTTATGTGTTTGTTGCTTAGATCAACCTATCTTTCTCATCATAAAGCTGCCATTAAATTGAACTTAGAGAGCTTATTCTAGGTTGTTTGATGGTTAGAGATTAAATAGAGAGCTTGTTCTATTTAACGACAAACTAAGGAAAGATTGGGATAACAGAGCTTGTTGTTATCTACGGTTGTTAACTTTGATAGTTGGTTGATATTGATAGATCTGAAATTGATTCTTAATGATGTCTAGTGGTGGAGAATGAAACCTTAACCATATTTTTCATATTTGATTCTTCTTACTTACTTGTTTTCTTACTTTTCTAGTTTGCTTATTTTTAAAAGTATATTTATTTTTATTGGCTGGTTACACCGCCTAATTTGTATATTAACTTTGTTTTATTTTTATTGGCTGGTTATACCGCCTAATTTAGTATATATATTTTTATTGGCTGGTTATACCGCCTAATTTAGTATATATATTTTTATTGGCTGGTTATACCGCCTTGCATATTATTCTTATTATTTACTTTAGTTTAAATCTGATTTCAAAAACCCCTTTTCTTTTATTGTTCTTGAATTTAAGTTTTAAACTATCAACTTATAAACTAAAACCCAATCCCTGAGGACTCGACCCTTGCTAACTACTATACTTACAATTGATCTTTTTAGTGCAAGGTTAAATAAGATACACTCTTTTGGGTGCATCATATATGAAAAAACATTTTAGTATAAAATTTCATATAAACGAATAGTAATCTAATCCAACATGTCACTCCACTTGTATACTTTTATTACCTGCGGAATATATACATCATATCACTTGTTTTATTGAAACTTATTTTAAATATATTAACGAAATATTTTATTTTCATTAGTTTGGTCTAAAAATACAGCAAAATGAAGTATAGTAAAAATTTCAACCAGATCAAAGTACAATGGCAAATTCAACATTCACCTATAGTAAAATGACAAAATTGCCCTTTATCCTTTTATTATCTTTAAAGTCTCTCAAATTAATAGTTTATGTTATAATTATAATTACTTCTAATCAAATTAATATTTTTAAAAGATTTTAATTTTTCTTTAATTTAATCCTTATATTATCATATATGTATAAAATTTGTGTAGTTATTATGTGCATATAATATTTTTCCTTTTAATAATAAAAGTATACTAAATTAATGTTCAAGATGTTTAGGTTAGCTTTTCGGGATATTTCGAGTTCATATCGATTTGAGTACTACGATTTAATTCAGATCAATTTCAAATTTGGTAGATTCAAATTATTGACATTTTTTTTTTTGTTTAATTTGAGTTGGATAAGTTCGAATTTGAGTTGATTAATATTTTGAATTTAGATTAACTTTGTAAGTTCTAATCTTTATGTAAAACTTCAAATTTTCAAATTAAAAGAAAAATCTTACAGAACCCTTTTGAAAATGAACTAATTAATGAAGAATATATTATATATATATATATATAATGGAAAAATATTATCAACATATATACATATTTTGTATATAATTCTTCAATTTTTTATTTAATTTTGTATTCAAACTCTTTTTTTTTTTTGTTGCAATTTTAACTTCTTAAAATAAAAAAGTAAAAGCGTAAAAATTAAATAGGTGAGAAACTAATCAAACACTAAAGAAGATGTACTCTCATATATTATATGCAAGAATTTTTCGTTTTTCAAAGGCTAAATGTGGATTTGGAGTCATGGATCATTGCCTTTTTTGAGAACAAAATTGGGCGCCTTGCATGTGACACTGCTTTCTCGAGCTAGTGTCTCATGCCGTTTGAGTACTACTAGAATTTATCACATTCGTTATGGGAGTAAAAAAAATGTTTTTAAAAGAAAAATATTAGATTTTAAAAGGAACAATAATAAGTTAAAAAAATAAATGAGTAGTTATTTTTTAAAAATTAAAAGATATTTAAAAAGGTGAGTAATTTTTTAGTGAGAGTTAATTTTAAAAATTAAAAGGCTTAAATACCCTTAATTTTATTTTTTTATTATAATTATAATTTAATTTTTATATAATTTTTTAATTTAATTGGTATCTCAATATTCAGGAACTTTATAATTAGTATAGATACTATATATATTAATCCAACACAATTCAAATTCACTCAAAAACTATATGCATATATATATATATATATACTATTCTTAAAAAGAATCCCTGAGTTGGTGTCACGAGTTAAAAGACACCAACTCAGTGGAGGAAATGTCTAAAAAACCAAACTATAAAAATTAAAAACAAATGAAATTTAATTAAAAAGTAATTTAATAAGTTTTTAAATTTTACTTTAAAAAAAAAAAAAATCCACTCACAAAATCACTCACGTAATTAAAAATCCACCACTCTCTCACACAACTACCCACTCATCTTCTTCTCCACAAAAACTGCCCAATTTTCTCTACAAAAATTACCCAATTATAAAAATTACATACTTTTCACTCACATGGTAAATGTCAAAAAATTCTAGTATATATATATATATATATATATATATATATATATATATATATATATATATATATATGAGTGATCAATTACTTCAAAGTTCGAACTCACAATCCAAAGCAATGTAACTTAAATGTCAATCTACATATTTATATTTATTTATTTTTATTATTATAAAGGAAATGACTGAGTTAGTGTCACTGAGTCAAATGACACCAACGTAGTTGATGAAATTACATAAAAACCAAAATAAAATAAAATAATAAAATAATTTAAAGAAGATTTATGTCTTTTTTATTTTTATAAAAAAAAATATGTTTTTTAAAGAAACTACCAACTCTTAAAGAAATTATTATCACATTTTTAATTTTATAACTTTCACATCTTATTTTTTTTCTTTCAAAACTACCTACTCATTAAATAGCTTTCTTTTAAAAAAAATATATATATATTTCTTTTCACTCACATAATGAGCGAGTCAAAATTTAGTTAATTATATATATATATTAATTAATTAAAGCTTCCAAATTTCCTCCTCCCTTTTGGACAAGAGAGTAGGATATCCTACTAATTAACCTTGGTCTACTATCGTTAAACAGTAATTGTCTAATTTCACTAATTAAAACGCATCAAGCCCAAAAAATACTACTCCAAAAAGTAAAAAAAAAAAAAAAAATTACATTATGAGTTCGTTTTTGATGCATTGTCAGTGTATAGACTCTATACACTGACAATAAATCTTATACTGACACCTTATTAAAAAGTTAACCCTAACTCTTAACCCTAATTCTTAACCCCTAACCCGACAAGTGATATCGTAAGATGCACTGACAGTGTATAGCCCTAAACACTAACAGTGCATCAAATATTAATCTTTATATTATTTAGTATTTCATTTTGTAATTGTATAAATTATGAAGAAGAGGGTCCGACGGAGGTTTTGTTTTAAAGTGAATAAGAAAAACTAGAAATCTTGAAGCAAAATCAAAGATGAACACAACAAATGTCAGCAGTTTTCAGCATATGCACCGTTTTAATTAATGAAGAACAAAAGGGAAAGAAGGAATAATGGCAGAAAAATTCCAGCAGATGGGTAGTTAGTCCACATGCATGAATTCCAAAGGAAATTAAAACAAATTACATAGAAACTAAGAATTAAACCAACATTAATATCATATTATAAAAGACCTTAGCATTTATATATAAAAGAAAGAGAATACATTTTTATCTGGCATTGCAGCAAATGCCATCTGATTCTATATCATATATAATCTACATAAATATTTTAAATATTAATGAAAAAAAAAACATGATTAATTAGACTACATTGAGGGTTGGTAAATCTTGGAAAGAGCTTGCAAAACATTAACTTGTAACCTCAAATGCAATATATAATCAGCTGTCCTCAAAAACAGCCGATCCGGCTGCATCCCTTTCCCTCCCGGAATTAGCTTTTGCAACTTCTTCACCTTCATTCTAACTGACCTGCCACAGCTGCTGCCACCACCGTGATCCGTCCGCCTCCTCCTCATCCACCATTTCACCCTAGAAAACTCTTTGCACCTCCTTGACTCCATATGTTTCATAACGAAAATGAAAGAAAATCAACAAATGTGTCTAAATTTCCTAAGCTTCCCAAGATTGATTTAAAGGAAAAAAAAAAAAAAAAACTAAATAGAGAGCAAAAGGAAGGAAGTGCCTTCTATTTTTTTTTTTTTTTTCGTGTGTTAAGGAATTAAAAGTCTTGATGTAAAGAAAAAGAGAGGTGAGAGAGCTTTAAATGATGTGAAGAAGAGTTATAGAGCGGGCCATGTGAGCCGAGCCTTGATGTTCCTTTCGACTCTTACGACATGAATCATAAAATTTTAATTTAATTATTATTATTGGGTTTTAATTTTTATATATTAAATATTATGTATACCTATATGTTTTTTTTTTTTTTTTTTTTTTCCTTTCTAATTTTTATTCACACGCTCTCGATATTTTGTCGTTTTATAGACGTGAGCTTGTGGTGGGAGCCCAACAATTGCTTACCTTTCAACTGACCTACGCATGTGTCTGACAGCTCTCTCACACGCCTAAACCCAAACACCATCATCTATATTAAATATTAATTACAAAAAAAATTGATGGAATTTAATGAATCAAAGTCACATTAATTCAATTGATTAATTTATAAAAATAATCGAATAAATTTTAAAAAATATTAATTAATGTCTAGTGGCACTGGTTAAGATGATATAGATAAAAAATATAATTAATACATTTTTTTTAAATTAAGTAAAAATAATATATTAAATGTAATTTTTTTTAAAGAAGTAAATAAATAATCCTTAACTAGTACAAGCACCAGTTAAACGGATCCATAACTTTATAAAATCAAGTAATAAAATTGGATATTAATATCTTTTAAATTTTTTTATAGAATATATTTTTTAAAACAAAAATATATGTTTCTTAAAAAACTACCGATTCTTTTTAAAAAATTATCTTATATAAATTTGTTTTTGCTTTTTACATAACGAGTATAACCAATTCTAGTATAATGTAAAAAAAAAATATTTGAAACTTAATTCAGTTGGTTCATGCAATTACTCTTAAGAAGAGACATCTAGCAGGTTTAAAATTCGAATCTAGCATTTATAATTATTTTTTTATTCCTAAACTACGACTCTTTTGTAAAATAAAAAAGAATTTTTTATATATATTAAAAATTGAGTTTATTAATTATCAGCTAAATTAAGATTTTATTTTTATAAAAAAATGTATTATTCTTTTAATCCTATTTATAGATAATTTTTCAAATAAAAATAAATTTGTCCTCGTCATCCTCGAATCCCGACAGTTTTGGCTTTGACACGTATCTCATGTTTGGCCACGTCATCCCTAATCAAACGGGCTAAATATATTCCCCTTTATTTGTGGTTTTGATCACATGGAGTGCTCCGGCTGATGATGAGATGAAAGATGTGATCAAATCTTGGGGTGTAAATACAAATGGCCCCCACTTAACAAGTTGGGAAAGTTTTGGTCCGTTGGATTCAGGATATAATCTTGTAGAGCAAAAATCAGTAATCCCTTGAATTTTGGTTCACAAAGATTATGATCATGATGATGATGAAAAAAATTAAAAGGAAATACTATTATGTATGCATTGATTTGGATTGGCTGGCAACAAATGTGGATTTGAGTTGAGAGGTAACCAATTTGATTAGTTGCTTATGCTTATATCAATGTGGCTGGTTTTTGTGGATTGATGATTGATCCCAATTATAGTTTTTATTTTAACTTTTTCTTGCATGATTTTTATGCAATGAATTAATATTTAATACTTGATTAATTGATAAACCAAAGAAATCCTTTTAAGGATTACATTGTATTATTGGAAAAAAAAATTGAAGTTGTGATTTCTTTATTTTGGATATATATTTATATATTTAATGATTGAATTGATATTTGATATCCATCCATATTGATAAATTTTGCTTAATTAATTAAGGATTTATATTTGATTTATTGTTAGTGTATAAATCTATATATTGACAGCGCATCACATCATGACACATGTTAAAAGTTAAGTTTAAAGTTTAGAGTTTTGTTTTAAGATTTATGATTTTAAAGTTTAGGATTTATTTTTTAAATGAGATGTTATTGTAGAATTTATGTCAGTGTATAAAATTATCTACTGATAATGTATTAAATACAAACTCATTAATTAATTTGTGTGTGGTAGGAAGAGTATGGGAAATATTATTGCCAACTTGGCATGTTGTTTTGATATATAAGTTAAATGACTATTTTACAATGTCATTGTTAGGGGTAGAAGTTGCCATGGGTTAATTTTGACTAAACTAAAGTACATTCAAACCGTAACTCAGAAAAAAAAACTAGTTTATCATTTTTAATATATATCTTTACCACGCTCAAATCTTTCTTTACAACAAGCCTAATCATTAGATATTAAGCTCTCACCAAATAAGCTTCAAATTTTCTATTTTTAATATCAATATTTCAAAATCCTCATTATTGCTGGCAAATACTACTAGATTGCATTTAAAAATTTGGATTTAGATTTTAATATAGTGTAAATTGTGTAATAAAATAAATGTAAATGTAACATTGATGATTATTTTTCAAATAGTATGAATTTGTCGGATGCCTATTTAGTGGTGAATTTGAAATACCTATAGTTATTTGTGAATTTGAAATTCATGTTTTTATACCTTTCAAATATATAATCATATTGAATCTTAACTAATTTATACATAATGTATACATTTCATTCCTACTATTTATATAACAAATAAAATTCAAATCCAAATTTTTAAATTCATGTATCCAAACATAACACTAATGTGAGCGGAAATATTGCAAGCCCAAGCAATATCATCACTAGCTGGATGGTGGATTCACGACGGTAACTCCTCGATTCAACGACGATAACAGCCCATTAACTCCCCTATCCCAGCGGCATAGTAGCATTAGTCGATATGGGCTCAACCACCTCGACAGTGTATCATTTTTAACCTTTATAAGAAGGCTTGCTGCAATCGTGGCTATTGTCTCGATTATTTTTTTTTATCATTGTCAGCCGTAATACACCAACAGCGATCAATGTCTCTATTTTATTCATTATCAGCCGGCGCATCACACCTCATTTTTCTTGATACATAAAAGTTTAGATGAGGGGAGTCTATCCAATTCAGGGTCAGGGCATTCCACAGGCTTCAAAAAAGGCTAACAATGGTACTTACAGATCACCCATCAAGTGGAACTGCTGGTGAGACTCGAACCCTAATATTTGCCAATGAACTAATGAGTACTCAACCAACTGAACCAACCCACGTTGGATGCAATGTTCATTTTTTTTATTGCTAGCCGTAACGTACTAGCGACAATGAAGCCGTTCAACTGCTGAACTGTTGGTGCTAAGTACACACTTCATAGAGAACCGCTACCATGCATGTTTTGTTGGGATTCGACCTCATACACATACATCAATCGAATTAAAGAAGAACATGAACACAAAAGAATAATAAACAAAGAGATAGCCGAATCTAATAGGATCATGCTTGTAAAGTTTTAATGCGATCTTGTAATTATAAAGCATACATCTGATTAAGATTCATACCTTAACTCAAATGTTGCAACCTCTTTTAACAGTTTCGAGATTATCTACCCTGTCGCGGGGATAAATCGGCCCAGTCGTTAAAGGAGTGACATTGGGGGAAAGATAGAGGAAAAGACGATTTAATTCCTCTTGAAATAAAGGTTGAGGGTATGAAAATGACCTCGAAAAAGAAATGGAGTCGCCACCAATCATTTTTGGTTAGGTGTGATCGGCCACATATTAAAACTTGTTTTTGAAAAACATTTTAAAATTAATTAAAACATTTTAAAACCAATTTCGAAGTCTGCGCTTTGAACAAGAGAAAACAAGTGCGGGTTCGGGAGTCAGTTACGTGTGGGGAAGGATTAGCACCCCCACAACGCCCGTATAAAACGGTACCTTATTAGTCATGTGTTATCTCGAGTCTCGGTAAAAAGTCGGTTTTAGATTTGGTATTTGAAAATAATTCCCATTTAAAAAAGAATCCTTTTTTTTTTGTTCGAAAATGATCCGGAATTTGTTATTGCAAAAATTTTCTATATTCCTCGGCAAACAAGTAAAATATAGATTTTTTATTGTTCTTGGAAATCTCCGCATCATCCTCTTTTTAAAAGAGTAAGTATTCCTTTATGAATATAGTTGATGAAGACTTCCCGGCAACCCGGAGGAGAATTCATGAATTATAATAACTCAGGGATATTGCCTTTTTTATTTAAAAAATATCAATTTTCAAAAAGTTGGATAATCATGAATGTGCAAATTAACATTAAAACATGAATGTATAACATGCATGATTAACATGGCATGGCAAGTAATTTATTATGACATGACAAAATTTAAATGACATAGCCAAAAGAATAAATGGCATGGAATATGAATCAAAGATATGGCATATGAATGATATGGCGCATAAATGAATGGCATGACATAAACTAAATGTCATGACATGTGAATGAATGATATGGCATGTGAATGTCATGGCATATGAATGACATGGCTTATGAATGACATGGCATGTGAATGGATGGCATGACATATGAATGACATGGCATGTGAATGGATGACATGGCATAACCTAAATGACATGGCACATGATTGAATGATATGGCATGACCAAGATGACATGGCATGTGAATGAACGACATGGCATGAGCTAGATGACATGGTATGTGAATGGATGAAATGGCATAACCTAAATGACATGACACATGAGTGAATGATATGGCATGTGAATGAATGACATGGCATGACCTAGATGACATGGCATGTTAATGGATGACATGGCATAACCTAAATGACATGACATATGAGTGAATGATATGGCATGACCTAGATGACATGGCATGTGAATGGATGACATGGCATAACCTAAATGACATGACACATGAGTGAATAGATGACATGGCATAATCTAGATAGGCATGTGAATGACATGGCATATAAATGAATGACATGGCATGTGAATGAATGTCATGGCATAATCTAGATGACATGGCATGTGAATGAATGACATGGCATGTGAATAAATGACATGGCATAATCTAGATGACATGGCATGTGAATGACATGTCATATAAATAAATGACATGGCATAATCTAGATGACATGGCACATGAATGAATGACATGGTATGCTAGACATGGCAAAATCTAATTATGACAACATAAATATAAAATGACATCAACATGGAATATTCATAGACATGGAGTTTTCATGTGAGGAATCATACAAATAACATAAATCGAAAAATATTACCACACTCTCCGGCAAACCCGGCAAAGCTCGAAAAATATTTCTTTCTTATGGTATTTATATGATTTCGAATAAAACAAAATCCAATATCTTTCAATTTCATAAACACGTGTGTTGAAGAATTTCCTAACCTCCCCGGCAACCCAGCAAAGATTAAGAACTAATTCTCACCAAATGTTTAGGAAATCGAAACACACGTTTTATGTCAAATTAAAATTTAAAACATTTTAAAAATGCAATGCCTGAGGATGTATTTCTTCCTTAGAGTAAGGACATCCGTATACCTAAAAAGGTATCCGACTACCTTTGGAAGAGACTTAAATCGGATTTTCAAAATCGAAAGACTTTGGGCTCGGATTTAAAAGAATTGGAAATTTTTTAGATGAAAATGGCCTCATGCCAGAACCCCCCTTTTAAAAGGCTCTATTTTCCTAGTTTTGAAATCTGAGTTGACCACCCTTGACCCGACTTTTATAAAATCAAATTTTATTATTGAAATGGTTTGGAAATTAACCTAAGATAGTAACTAAGGTCCCAAATCATCCCCTTCTTTGTATCTAAACAAAAACAAAAAATTATAATTTCTCAAAAAGAAAAAAAACAAATCTGACTCCCACTGGTAGTTTTGGAATTAGATTTTATTACCCTTCTAGAAAATTTCAAAAAAATTTGAAAAAATTAGGGTAGACCTAAAACATGTTGATATTCATGGGAAACAATCAGCTTAATTTTTGGAGCAAGGGTACTATGACCTAAATTTTACCAAAGTCAAGATAGTGAGCTAAATCTGCTTTGTCAAAAACATTTTTTCAACCATGATAAAAAAAATCTAAAAACCATGAGAAAAATACCATGACATCCCCTAAATGACTACTGCATGTGGTAAAAAAATCAATTTATTTTGACCATGGATAAATAGTGAAAAAGAATCACAAAGTTAGAATACCTAATCTAAACTATCACTGTCTCAACTAGTAGAGACAAGGGATTTTTGGCTTGAGATCATTGGTTGATCTTAGCCAAAATCCTAGTTGAAATGTCATGAAATGCATGGTATAACAGCCTAATATCATATTACAATAAATCAATCATGAGTGAAAAGATGAACACAACCAAGCAAGCAAGCAATACCAAGCAAAAACAAGCACAAAAACACTAGATAGGTTTTGGCTAAGGCATGAAATATGTAAAAAATTGTCAAAACTTGGTTATTTGATAAAGAATGAAGAACAAAGGATATAAAACCTTTTAAAATTTATTTTGGAAAACCTTTTTATTCATCAAAAGTTTACAAATCACATGCACAAAAAGAGGAGAAAAGAAATCACAACATCAAAAAAAAGCATTAAAGAAGAAGAAAGGAGATGATAGCTACCTAGCTATTGCTTTCCAAATCAAGATGACCAAATTTTTTTCTTCTCTTCTCTTCTCTTTTATTTCTCTTCTCTCTTTTTCTCCCTATAATGAAATTGCCTTCTATTTTCAATAAAATGAAACTCTCCCTTCTTAAAGATGGTGTAGCCGGCTGCCTCTCCCCCTTTTGTGATGATGTGATCATCATTTTTCAAAAATATCAAGGCCACTTGGCTTCATCATAAGGGAGACTAAACAAAGATTAAAAATGTCACCTTGCAACTCAATCTTGGCCATTGATCAAACCTCTTCCCCAAGTTTATCAGCTGGCCAGCCAAAGAGATAAGGATGTGCTCATCTTTCTCTTCAAAAATATCTAGGCCACTTGGCATGATCACAAAGGAACTAACAAAAGATTAAAAATGTCTTCTTGCAACTCCATCTTGACCATTGAATGAAATTGATCAAATCTCACCCTTCACTCCTCATGAGCTGGCCGAATGGTCTGGAATGTTCCAGCAGCTTTCTCATTTTTTAATTGCAAAATGGCCCTTTTCGGTTTCTTCGATAAAATTGCATTTTAGTCCCTAAACTTAATTTAATTGCAAACGGACCCCAATTCCGGATTTTCTTTCTCAAATCCCTCCAAATAAATGTAAAATTCAGTTTTGGATATTTTCATAATTTTTGGAGCTCGTTTTCCATTTTTCTCGGATTTTTCATTAAAATTACGGATTAGGCTTCCCTGAACTTTGCCTTTTTCAAATCAGCTCCAATTTGAGATTGTTCTTTTCCAATACCTCCAAAGCAATATAAAACTCAATTGTGGAAGTTTTCATAATTCTTTGAGCTCGTTTCCTATTTTTCCCAAAATTTTCTCTTGGAATTTCGGGTTAGTGCACCCGAACTTTTTTTTTTTTTTTTTTTTTAATTCGAGCTTCGATTCTGGATTTTTCTTCTCTAGTACCTTCCATTTGGTATATAACTCAGATCTAGAGGATTTTGTAATTTTCTAAGCTTGGATTCTATTTTTTCCGAATTTTCCAAGATTGCCCTTTAACCCCCGAAACCTCGATTTTACTCAAAATGGGTTGATTTCCAGATTTTCTTTTTCCACTGCCTTCTTTATATATTGAATTGGAGTTGGTCCGAAAACACCCAATTTTTACGATCGAATTCCCCTCCGATTTTGTTTTCCCCTTTTCAATATCGAAAAGTTTCCTCGTTTTTCTGTTTTTCCTCCAACCGGCTCTTCCTTGGGATCCACTTCAAACTAGGACTTGGGATATTCTTGTTTATTTACCCTTTATCAACTAAGGGCTTCAATTTCACTGAATCGGGCCATCTCTGCAGTTTTCTCCCAAATCTATGAATTTCTTATTTATTAACAAAATCCTTTTTTTCTTTCTTTTCTTCAAACCAATTCTTCTTTCAACTCTACTTCAAAATTGGACCTTCCAATATTCGTAGTTACTGATCTTATTCCATTCGGGACCTCCAATTTTGTCCAATTTGATCGTTTTCGCACTTTTCCCCAAATTTGCGCAATTATGTATTTCCTAAACTGAATTTCTGCAACCCGTCTTCCGAACTCTATATCTTTCGTTGTAGACCTCGAATTATCAACATTCTTTCACCATTGTTCAATTCAACTTTGAATATTGATTTTGACTGAGGGTTGACTTTTTAGGGTTGACTATTTTTGAGTTGACTTTTTGTGTTGACCTTCGAAATGAAGTCTTGGAGACCTATTTGTGGAATAGTGGAAGTCTTTCTGCGTTCCGAGAAAGTTGAAAGGAGAATTCGCTTAGTTTAGGGGGCACGGACAACATTTGATGTCTTCATCAAAGATCTAGTAATCTTGAGTTTACAAACAGCCCACTCAATCTTGAACACCAAGAAGGCAACGCTGAAACTTTAAGCCACACAAATGTTTGGCCTCTAACGGTGATCCACACAAGATGATCAAGAGAACCTTCATAAGGTAGGAATGGGGTCCTGTCGAAATCCATGCTAGTGGTTTAGGTTTAAAAACCTCTCCTCATCTAAACATCTCATGGCCGAATGCTTCATTAGGCATAAAGAAGAAGAAAAATGTTTTCCCTTCCTTCTCCGGGTTTGGTGCGCCAATCACAAGGATTATATTGGTCTTCTTTCTTCTTCACTCTAAGCCTTTTGCTCTCTTGAGAGAAACATTTCCTCTTTTAGCAATCCATGAAGAGGCAAGGAGGAAAAAAGAAATCAAGAAGAATACACCAAAACCTCAAAGCAAATCACATATGCGGCTAGGCCATTTGGAAAATCGGTGGCCATCATGTTTCTTTTATAGGGGGCGACAACACTTCAGGGTTTGGACTAAGGGCTATAACATAACATTTATGTATTTGATCTTAAGTCCTTCCACTTAATTAAACTATTTAATTAAGTCCTTATTGATTAAATTCTCAATTTAATCAATTAGGCTCATCCTATTTTAATCTCTTAATTCACCTTTCTGTGTGTGACCCATTAGGCTTCCAATATGTTGGAAATGAATATAAATTAATCTAATTAATTTATACTCATAGATCATGAGCGGACTCTAGCAAGCCAGAGTCAAGTTAGTCTCGACATAACCTTTCGTGCTCAGTCTATCAATGTAATTCTGTCTTTCACCAAATATCCCGAAAAGGCCATGAGCATGGTGCAGTGTCTACTCATGTTCAATCCATATTCGTTCTTGCAGCTATTGGTTAACTTTATGAACTTAGAGAAACTATTTCTCCTAAATTCATCATACTCTGGCCAGAGAGTCCATCAAGTTAACTTAAGCCAAGAACATATGAGATATGTCTCTGATGTCACTTGGAGTGGTGAATCCTCTCTGGATCACTCACCCATCTTCTTATGCGTCATGTCATACCCAAAATCACCCTACCATAAGAATCACTCTTTGGGACCCGTTCGTGATGAAATCAGAGCATGACAATTCACATACAAGATGACCTGGTATCACAAGTCAGAGGACTTCTTACATGACTGACACGTGAGAACGTTTCCATAGACACTTGAGTGATAATACCAAATGGAGTTCTCACAGCAGGCCATGTTCAGTGAACTTGTTCAACAGACAAGCACCTACATGTTATCCTAAAGTATCCCTTATACTTCAACATGTGAGATCAGTTGCTTACTAAATAAGTAGGCTTAACATGTACTAGTTGTCGCAACCTAAAAAATAACATGTCTCATCGCGAGACATTACTCGTTAAGTGTGACATTGGGAAAATAGAGGAAAAGATGACTCAATTCCTCTTGAAATAAAATGAGGGTTTGAAAACAAGCTCGAAAAAGAAATGTAGTCGCCACCAATCTTTTTTGGCTAGGTGTGATCGACTACCTATTAAAATCGATTTTGTAAAACATTTTAAAATTAATTAAAACATTTTTTGTAAAACCAATTTCGAAGTCTGTACTTTTAATCCAGAGAAATCAAAGAAGCAGGTTCGGGAGTCGGTTACGTGCGGGGAAGGATTAGCACCCCCACAATGCCCGTATAAAACTGTACCTTATTAATTGTGTGTTATCTCGAGTCTCAGTGAAAATGTGTTTTGAAATTAGCATTTTAAAATAATTCCCATTTTAAAGAAAAATAATCCCATTTCTAGTTGAAAATGATCCGGAATTTATTAACTCAAAATTTTTCTATATTCCCCGGCAAACCCGGTGAAACATAGAAATTTTTATTTACTTAGAAAATCTCTGAATCACTCTTGTTTTTGAAAGAAAGGTATTCCGTTGTTAATGATAATTGATGATATCCTCCCCGGCAACCCAGCAAAAAACCATGAATTATTTTAACTCGGGAATAATCTTGATTTATGAAAATATTATTTGTTTTCCATGTATTTTGAAAAATCATTGAAATTAACCATGAGTATACAAAAATGCTGCTAAGATAAAAATTAAATGGGCATGCGCATTTATCATGACATGACAAACATTTAATTATGACATGGTAAAATAAATTATGACATGCATGAGGATGAATGCCGTGGCATGAGAATGACGTGGCAAACGAATGACATGGCATATAAATGACATGGCATAAGAAGGAATGTCATGTGAATGAAATCGACATGGCAGACAACATGACATGGCATAAGAATGGATATCATGTGGATGAGTGTCTTGTGAATAAAATCGACATGGCATAGATGACATGGCATAAGGATGAATGTCATGTGAATGAAATTGACATGGCAAACAAAATGACATGGCATGAACATGAATGTCATGTGAGTAAAATCGTCATGAGATGCAAAAATGACATGGTATATGAATGACATGGCATAAAAATGAATGTCATGTGAATGAATGACATGGCATAATGAATGACATGGCATATAAATGATATAGTATGTGAATAACATTGTATATAGATGACAATGACATAATGAATGACATGACATACGAAAGACATGGCCTAATCTATATGGCATAACATGGCATAATCTAGATGACATTGCATGTGAATGACATGGCATGTGAATGACATGGCATATGAATGACATGGCATGTGAATGAATGATATGGCATATGAATGAAATGGCATAATGAATGACATGGCATATGAATGTCATGGCATAATGAATGACATGACATGTGAATGAATAACATGGCATATGAATGACATGGCACAAATGAATGACATGGCAAGTGAATGACATGACATATGAATGACACGGCATAATGAATGACATGTGTGAATGACATGGCATATGAATGACATGATATAATGAATGACATGGCATATGAATGACATGGTATAATGAATGACATGGCAAAATGAATGACATAGCATAACGAATGACATGGCATGGCATATGAATCACATGGTATAATGAATGACATGACATAATGAATGACATGGATAGTGAATGACATGGCATATGAATGACATGGCATAATGAATGACATGGCATACTGAATGACATGGCCTAATCTAGATGGCATGACATGTGAATGGATGACATTACATATGAATGACATGGCATATTGATGACATGGCATGTGAATGAATGACATGGCATGCTTGACATGGCAAAATCACAAAATGATATCATCATAAAATATTCATAATCACATCATGATCACATGCACACAACATTACTTCAAATGGATTATTCATGTGAGGAATCATATAAATAGCATATGTCAGAAAATATTACCGCGCTTCCCGGCAAACCCGACAAAGTTTGGAAAATAATTCTTTCATATGATATTTACATGGTTTCGAGTAAAACAAAAACCATACGTTTTGATTCCATAAACACGTGCGTTGAATATTTCCTAATCTCCCCGGCAAACCCGACAAAGATTAGAAACTAACTCTCTCCAAATGTTTAATAAACCGAAAAATACGTTTTTATGACAAGTTAAGTAAAAACATTTTTAAAATGCAATGCATAGAAATGTATTTCTTCCTTGAAGTAAGGACATCCGTATACCTAAAAAGGTATCCGACTACCTTAGAAAGATACTTAAATCGGATTTTCAAAATCGAAATACTTTAGGTTTGGATTTAAAGAAAATCAAAACTTCTGAGATGAAAAGTTAGCCTTGGCCGAACCCCCTCTTTAAAAGCTCTATTTTTCTTAGTTTTGAAATCTGGGTTGACCTCCCTTGACCAAAATTTTATAAAATCAAATTTCATGATTGAAATGACTTGGAAATTAACCTAAGACAACAGCTAATGCCCCAAATCAGTCCCCTCTTAATATCCTAACCAAAACAGAAAATTAGTATTTCTTAAAAAGAAAACTGACTCTCCCTGGCAGTTTTGGAAACCGATTTTTTTGCCCTACTAAAAAATTTCAAACAATTATGGGAGACTTAGAACATGTCGACCTCTATGGGAAAAAATTAGCTTAATTTTTGGAGCATGGATACTATGACCGAATTTTACCAAAATCAAAACAGTGAGTTAAACACTGCTTTGTCAAAATCCATTAGGCAGTTTTGAAATCCTATTTTTTTGACCTCCTAAAAAATTTCAAAAAATTCTAAAAATATTAGGGTAGACCTAGGACATGTTTACCTATATAGAAAAAAATCAGATTAATTTTTGGAGCATGGATACTATGACCGCTTTTTACCCAAAATCAAGACAGTGGGTTAAAAACTGTTTTGCCAAAATTCATTTTTAAACCTTTGATAGAAAAATCCAAAAATCATAACAAAAATACTAGAGGCTCCTTAAAGGGTCTACAACCTGTGGTAAAATGTTTTTCAAATTTGGACAAAGAATGCATGGTGAGAAAAATCAAAAAATCCAACTTGCACAACATTTTATTTTTCCACAAGCATGCTCATGAGAGTTTGGGTTTGAGCCATTGGTTGGCTTAAGTCAAAAATCAAGTGGGGATGACACGAATGCATGAACATGAAGCAAAAAATAGGGGGATCTATCCTACCACAAATCAATCAAGAGTTAAGAACATGAACACAACCAACCAAACAAACCACATCAAGCAAGAACATGTAAGAAAAAAATTCGACAAACTTGGCTATTTGATAGAACATGAAGAAATCTTTTGGAACTTGTTTGAAAAAAAAAATTATTTAATGAAAGAAAATAAAATGAAAATGAAAATCATAAAGGAATAACAAAATCATATGAACAAAGCATGGAGGAGAGCATGAAATAAAATAGCTACCTTGCTTTAGCTTTCCAAATCAAAGAGTAGTAAGAAAATGCTTTTTTTTTTTTTTACCTTCTTTCCCCCCTCTCTTTTCTCTCTATAGCTACTGCCCTTGTGAAAAATCAGACCTCCTCCCTCCATGGTATGGCCGACCCTCTCTAATCCTTGGGAGTGTGTGTGGCTTTCTCTTTTTTAAGCCCTTAGATCATATGTCCTCCTCTTTTCTCCATCAATCTAAAATCATTGGATCAAGATATTTTCATGATAATAAAAATGTTATCTTGCAATTCGATCTTGACCATTGAGGGATGTACTCATCTTTTTACAAAGCACCTAGGCCATTGGATGAGCAAGGACATTTGCAAGACAATAAAAATGCTATCTTGCAACTTGATTGTGGCCATTGGATGAATTTAATCAAATCTCAGCCTTCATTCATGAGCTGACCAGCCAAGGGCCTAGAATATCCCAGCAATTCCTTCAACTTTCATATTTTTTAATTGCAAATTGGCCCTTTTCGATTTCTTCGGTAAAATTGCATTTTGGCCCCCAAACTTGATTTTATTACAAACTGACCCCAGATTCGATTTTTCTTTCTCCAATCCATCCAAATAAATATGATATTGAGATATGGAGATTTTTAGAATTTTTTGAGCTCGTTTCTTATTTTTCCCAGAATTTTCTCTTGAATTTTCCGGTTAGTGGCACCCAAAATTTACCTTTTTCATTTAAACTCCGATTCCAAATTTTTTTTCATCAATCTCTTTCACAAATTATAAAACTCAGATCTGAAAGTTTTCATAATTTTTGGAGCTCATTTGCTATTTTTCCCGGAATTATCTTCTGGAATCTTGGCTAGTGCACTCGAACTTTGCTATTTTTCAAATGAGCTCCGATTCTGGATTTTTCTTCATCGACCTCTTCCAAAAATTATAAAACTCAAATCTAGAAGTTTTCAGAATTTTTGGAACTCGTTTGCTATTTTTCCGAGAATTATCTTCTGGAATTTCGGCTTAGTGCACCCGAACTTTACCATTTTTCCAATGAGCTCTGATTCCAAAATTTTCTTCACTGATCTCTTCCAAAAATTATAAAACTCAGATCTGGAAGTTTTCAAAATTTTTGGAGCTCGTTTTCTATTTTTCCTGAAATTATCTTATGGAATTTTCCAAGAATGCCCTTCAACCTTCGAAACCTCGGTTTTACTCCAATCGGCTCTTTCTTTGGATTCACTTCAAAATGGACCTTGGGCTATCCTTTTTTACTCATTCTTTATCAACTGAGGGCTTCAATTTCACCGAATTGGGTCATCTTTGCAGTTTTCCCCAAATTTGCAAAATTCATCCTTTTTAACCAAAACCCTAATTTTTCCTATATTTAATTTGAGTTGGTCCAAAAAGCCCAATTTTTACGATCAAATTCCTCTCCGATTTTGTTTTCTCCTTTTCAAACTCGAGAATTTTCTAGTTTTTTCGTTTTTGCTCCAATCGGCTCTTTCTTTGGATTCACTTCAAAATGGACCTTGGGCTATCCTTTTTTACTCATTCTTTATCAACTGAGGGCTTCAATTTCACCGAATTGGGTCATCTTTGCAGTTTTCCCCAAATTTGCAAAATTCATCCTTTTTAACCAAAACCCTAATTTTTGGTTTTCCTTCCAAATTGACTTTTTCTTTGGTTCTGCTTCCAGTTGGCCCTTCCAATACCCGTAGTCATTAATTATATCCCATTTGGAACCTTCAATTTCGACCAATTTGATCGTTTAAGTATATTTTTTCCGAATTTTGCCAAATTAGGGCTTCCCCTACACTGAAATTTTCGTAATCCCTCTTTCGAACTCCATATCTTTCGTTGTAGACCTCGGATTATCAAACTTATTTTACCATTGTTCAATTCAACTTCAAATCTTGATTTTGACTAAAGGTTGACTTTTTTAGTGGTTGACTTTTTGGGGTTGACTTTTTTTGGATTGAATTTTCATGCTGAACTCCGAATCACAAGTCTTGGAGGACCATCTACAAGATGAGAAGAGATTTTCTACATTATAAAAAAGTACAAGGAAGAATTTACCTGGTTTAGGGGGCTCAGACAAAATTAGGTGTCTACACTAGTCTTTGAGCATTGTCAATGCCCCGTCTTGGCAATACGATGACCAGGAACTATTTTAGGAACACGGCTTTGATGCATAAAGATCTCACAATTATAAATATTGCAATACGATGACCAAGAATCGTTTTAGGAACATGGCTTTGATGCATAAGGATCTCACAATTATAAATAATTTCTTTGCAAGGCCTTTATGTTCCATGGGCTTCATCCGATTAGTACTTAATAACTCTTTATCATTGTACTAATATGAAGGAAAACCTTGTATCACTAAGATATAGTGACGGGTTTGCATTATTGGTAGTTTATGCCCGACCAAATTGATTGGCTCTAGGGCATATTCCAACAATCTCCCACTTGCACTAAGCCAATCGCTAACGTATCCAATGCCGAACTCTTTCAATTAGCAATTGTGTCTTTATTAAGATATAGCTTCAGTACTTTAATGTGAGAATATGCTTCGGTCATATACTTTTGATAATCTCTATTATCATAGTCACAGTACTTGTCTGGATCACAATGAAACCCGATTTCTTATGGCTCATGTTGTTACTTAAACAACTAGGAATCTTTTAATTAGCCTAGTTAGCTATCGATCCAAATACACCTTTTTGCAGCCTTAAACAAAAGGTTTGTATTCTGACTTGGAATATAAATAATTCAGTCCTTTCTGATTTGGAACGTTTCCAAATGATTGAATTTATTTATATCATGGCCTTAAGTCACTTGTTGGATTTTCTCTATGTTAAACTTATTTAACATTTAATCTAATCTTTGTTGCTAAATCTTTTAGATCTTAGCATAACTCTCGATTTACCTTTTAATTATCAATATATCTGATATATATTGTTTGATGAGTAATCTGTATTACTCCCACTAACCCTTAGGTGTGCACAAAAGATATCTCACCTTTTGATAAATTCAACTTTTGAATGTCATTATCAAAACTAGATATCTCAATCCATTGTCTAACAATGTTCTATTAAGTAGACTCATCTCTTATGAGTTATGCATCATAATGCATCCTACTTAATCATTATTTTTAGTAGACTCATCACTTTTGAGTAATGCATCATAATGCATCCTACTAAATCTTTGTGCCTTTATGCATCCTATGCATAATATCGGTTTTCATCTTATGACCTTTAACTTTTAAATGTCATAAAACTCCCACTGTTTCCAACTTGTGTAGAAACATTCAAAGTAAACATATTTACTTTCTTATGGGATGTGAATTCAAAACTCTTTTGAATGCATTTTGTAATCTTAAAACTAAACGTCTCATATCGCATATGAATGTTTGTTTTTCCATTACTACTTAAAATCCTTTATAAGTTAGTGTCTCGACAATCTTGGCTATTTGGAGCATCATGGACTTTTCTATGTCATTACATAGTGATGTCCATCCAATTCATCTTATATGAATTCTATTAGATAATCAATCAATTTAGTTTCAAGCCATTCCTCATTTAGATCAAATCTTAATAAGAATGCTCTTTAACTAAATTAGTTTCATAATCTCATTATGAAATTCCTTGAGCCAAAGCTCATGTAGTTGTCAAGTTTTGTATAAGATTTCCTTTGATTCATAATCAAAGAAACTACTAGTATCTATATACTTTAATCTTATACTTTTGACTTGAACAACCTTTGATTATCTTTTATGCAAGTTTTTAGCTTATTATGAGTGTACTAAGACCATAATATGGAACAAACTCCATATGACCTTTCGGTTCATTCTAGGATGAATGGCCAAGCATCTAATGCTAGCATAACCGAAATATCAATGATAATGTTTCTAAAACATTCATCATGAATAGGTTGGCAAGCTTGATCAAGTATCAACTAAGGTTGCCACCTCCTCGGTCTTATTCCTTTTCACTTGTCCTTGTCATTAGTTCCATCCATATTTCATACATATCTTTGAACCAATTTTATAGGTATCATATACCTAAAGGTAGTGAAAACAAGCTCATAATAACCATGAAGTAAAACTTCTCAAGTTTCACTTCCCTTCAAGTATCGAATATACTTCTTGCATTTAAGCCTCCAATGCTGTGTATTGCCATAATGATGGTATGTCCTTTTGCTCGATATCAATTTCTTTCTTCATCTCACCATTCGGCTTCATAAGCCTTTGAGAAAGAAGCATCCTTTCTTTGAAGAACTTTTCTTCGATTACCTTTCCATGGTGGAAGTAACAAAGTGGATGATCTTCTACTCTAGTAAGCACATTTAGCAACACCTTTCGGTTCATGTTGTAATACAACACGACTTGCAAATTGCTCTTAGACAATGAACAAAGAACTAAGTCTACACTTAGATTATGATCCATAAATCAACCAAGTTTCTCAAACTTGTTGATGCATCCATTAGCACATGATGCCTCATAGGCTACCTTTTAACATCTTTCATTGGAACAATTCCTTGAGATGTTTGAACTTCTCATTGCTAAATACCTCATGGATCATTAAGGACATAGTCATTCATTTCATATCCATCACAATCTTTATTGTGCAATTGATTAATATAAATCGGCTTTATAGTTTGCATCAAGTATGCAATCAAGTGACTAGTTAACCTGCCATGACGATTATATCCCATATAAACCAATGCATATAAGTCATTATGCAAATTGCAATCATTAAAACTAGGTTTTAGAGTTTAAATGATTGTTCTCACTATTTTATCAACATAGTAGCCCTCCTCTACTATTCAAGAATTTTAACTTTTAAACTTCTTAGTGAGAAAGAACCCCTTTCTTCCCAGCATGACCTTGAGTGACTCAACAAGCCATGTTGAAACTAATTGAGTAGGTAACTTTGCTTACCAATTATATCTCTATGCAACTCCTTAATCAGTTAGGTGACAACTCTTTGCCTAAATGCATCATATGCATTTCGCCTAACCATTGCCTCTAAATGTCATGTGATCAAGTTTTAAAGCATCCAGATAACATAACACTTAGTTGAGTAAGACCCACCTTCTATAACTCAAACATATTCGTATAGTAGTTTGACCTTGAGTGACTCAACAAGCCTCATACTGAAAGAACTCTGGTTATCTTGTTAAGATGGTGGAATGCAACTTATCATGCGTAACATGGACTCAATATAATTTAATGAGGGATTTCTTTATTTCATTAATTAGTTCTCATTGCTTTTCTTTGTTGATTGACATGCATAGCATTTATTCAAATATATAACACATATATAAATTCAAAAATAAATCTAACTCATGCAATCTACTAGGAAACTGGTTGGTCAAATTCCTATGAATACCATACATAGTCTTCATAAGTCTTAATGGTGATCTCCTTGGTCCTTCTTCTTGGCGCCTTATCTCCTTACATTTGGGAATTACATAAATTCTAATCTTAGCCTAAATCTAAATCTACAAAAACTATATAACATTTACATATCTATAATAGAAACCTTGAGTTACATTCGAGAGGAGTTAGGTGAGAAGAGAATTTACAACCTCGAAAATGAAAAAGAGAAGGCAGGGTTCGCAGACCCTATTTATAAAAATACCAAAAAGAAAATTTAACCATCCATGATCTAAGTTTAAGGTCTAAGTCCATAATCACCCTCATGCTTTCATAATTACATCATAAAGCATAAAATAAATGCATACATATTTAATGTCACTTAGTAATCTTGTGTGTCATTTAAGGAAAGTAATATTGAAACTCATTTAAGTATACTTAGCTCAAATCATTTAGCAATTTTAATTTTAATTCAATTTACTTGAGTCCTAATCCAATTAGGATTCTTTGAATTAAAATCTTCCATCTAATTAAAATTTAATTAGATTTCCTAACACCTTAGGTAATTCACGTTTGATTAGGAAACATTCTCTACAAGGAAAGTTTCATATCTTCTCCTAACATTCAGGATTCCTTGTTCAACTAGGAAACAGTTTCCACAAGGAAAGCTTAGGTGCATTTCTAACTCTTAGGAATCCAATCTTGACTAGGAAAAAATTTCCACAAGTCCAAAATTCCAAAGAATCAAGAATTTCCAAAAAATAGAAGGTGATGCCCTAACACACAACTTTTGTGTGTAGCCGCCTCCCACTTTTACCAAGTACCATTGCCGTATACGGCAGCCCTTGTTGGGGCAACTTTTGTCTCAAGCAGCCTCCTCTTTTGGTGGCTAAGTAGTGAACACTTCACACACAATTCATCCATTGATTTTCAACCAATTATACCATTTAATCAAGAATCAAATTCAAGAACTCAAGGCTGCCCAAAAAAATTCTAGCAACCATGCAAATTGTTTGCACAACTTTGAGAGGTAGTTTCGGCAATAAAAAAATAAAAAATAAAAAATTCATAAAAAATTACAAAATCAAGATAGACATGTTTCAGACTTATCCTTAAATTTTCAGAATTTTGGGACACCTCTTACCATGTCAAAACTATAACTTACAGCAGGTCTGCAGAAAAAATCCTGCACTATGTACTTCAAAAATTCAAGCACCAAAACCAATCCAAAACAAATCTAAACTTGTTTCTTTTAACTTCTTTGTGTCATGCAATCATGTGGCAAGGATTACCATTGATCAAATCAATTTTCCACATGTTTCAAACAATTTAAAACACCAAGAAATATTGCATATAGAAGCTGTCCAGAATTGAAACAAAGCAGAAAACATTTTTCTTGAAGGAACTTTGCTAGATTGACGCACAATTTAATCCAATTAAATATTACCAAGAATTAAACATGTAAATCACAAGAAAACTAACAAGCATGGCTCTGTACCATTGTTGGGATTCGACCTCATGCTCAAACATCAATTGAATTAAAGAAGAAGATGAACGCAGCTGAATAATAAACTAAGAGATAGCCGAATCTAACAGGATCATGCTTTTAAAATTTTAATGCAATCTTGTAATTATAAAGCATACATCTTATTAAGATTCATACCTTAACTCAAAGATCTAGTAATCTTGATTTTACAAACAACCCACTCAATCTTGAACACCAAGAAGGCAACACCGAAACTTTAACCCACACAAGTGTCTGACCTCTAACGATGATCCAGACAAGATGATCAAGAGAACCTTCATAAGGTAGGAATGGAGTCTTGTCGAAATCCATGCTAGTGGTTTAGGTTTAAAAACCTCTCCCCATCTAAAGATCTCATGGCCGAATGCTTCATTAGGCATAAAAAAGAAGAAAAACGTTTTCCCTTCCTTCTCCGGGTTTGGTGCGCCAATCACAAGGATTATCTTGATCTTCTTTCTTCTTCACTCTAAGCCTTTTGCTCTCTTGAGAGAAATATTTTCTCTCTTAGCAATACATGAAGAGGTAAGGAGGAAGAAAGAAATCAAGAAGAATACACCAAAACCTCAAAGCACATCACATATGCGGCTAGGCCATTTGGGAAATCGGTGGCCATCAAGTTTCTTTTATAGGGGGCGGCAACACTCCAGGGTTTGGACTAAGGGCTATAACATAACTCTTATGTATTTGCTCTTAAGTCCTTCCACTTAATTAAACTATTTAATTAAGTCCTTATTGATTAAATTATCAATTTAATCAATTAGGCTCATTCCATTTTAATCTCTTAATTCACCTTTCTGTGTGTGACCCATTAGGCTTCCAATATGTTGGCAATGAATATAAATGAATCTAATTAATTTATAGTCATAGATCATGAGCGGACTCTAGCAAGCCAAATACTGGAGAGTCAAGTTAGTCTCGACATAACCTTTTGTGTTCAGTCTATCAATATAATTCGATCCTTTCCCCAAATATCCCGGAAAGACCATAAGCATGGTGCAGTGTCTACTCATGTTCAATCCATATTAGTTCTTGCAGCTATTGGTGAACTTTATGAACTTAGAGAAACTATTTCTCCTAAATTCATCATACTCTGGCCAGAGATTCCATCAAGTTAACTTAAGCCAAGAACATATGAGATTTGTCTCTGATGTCACTTGGAGCGATGAATCCTCTCTAGATCACTCATCCATCTTCGTATGCTTCATGTCATACCCAAAATCACCATACCATAAGCATCACTTTTTGTGACCTATTCATGATGAAATCAAAGCATGACATTTCACATGCAAGATGACCTGGTATCGCAAGTCAAAGGACTACTTACATGACTGACACGTGAGAACGTTTCCATAGACACTTGAGTGATAATACCAAATGTAGTTCTCATAGCGGGCCATGTTCAGTGAACTTGTTCAACAGACAAGCACCTACATGTTATCCTAAAGTATCCTTTATACTTCAACACATGAGATCAGTTGCTTACTAAGTAAGTAGGCTTAACATGTACTAGTCTTTGAGCATTGCCAATGCCCCGTCTTGGCAATACGATAAGCAGGAACCGTTTTAGGAACATGACTTTGATGCATAAGGATCTCACAATTATAAATAATTCCTTTGCAAGGCCTTTATGTTCCATGGGCTTCATCCGATTAGTACTTAATAACTCTTTATCATTGTACTAATATGAAGGAAAACCTTGTATCACTAAGATATAGTGATGGGTTTGCATTATTGTTAGTTTATGCCTGACCAAACCGATTGGCTCTAAGGCATATACAAACATGTTTACCACATTAAAAAGTTCTAGTGAAAATTAACGTCATGTGCCAAGTCAAAGTCAACTATGCATTCCCACCGCTAGATGAACACTCTTATGGAGAAAGAATAAGTATACAAATGTTACTGCTACCACAAGTAAAAAGAGAAAAGACCTTAGTAGTGGGAATTGGTCATGCATAAATAGAGCTAAGAGTAACGAAATTTTAAAAATTTAAACTCAATCCCCAAACTTTAGTATCAATGTTGATCAAGTTACGCAACACAAGAAATACTTACGATAAGAACCTTACCTCAGGGTTTGGTGTGTGTCTCCAAGAACACTAAGCTAGGTTGTAGAAAACCATCAACTGTCCACCTCAAATGATAGTCCACGTGAACAAGAAGTGAAAGAGCCTTCTTGAAGGATGGGATGCAAGTTAGCCGAATACTATGCTAATAATATACGCGACTGCCTTTTTTGGTTTTTAGAGTTTCAACAATTGAAGATTATGAATGAACTATTAATGAATCAATCATAGAGAGTGGCACCCAACCTTGCTAATAAACTCATAAAATACATATTTTATGCTCTTTGTATTCTTAGTTTTAGTTATGTTTTTGATCTTTATCTTGATTACTTATGTTATATTTTTAAATTGTAGGTATATTTAAGAGAATTAAGTGAAAAGATGTCAATAATGATGGTAAAGAGCTTAACAAATCATAATAACAAGATGGAAGAAGACTTGGGAGTCAAAAAGATCAATTTTTGGTTGCAAAGCAAGAAGGCAGATTTGACCTCCAAAGCTTGTTGCAAGGAAAACATGATGTTAAATTCTTTATTTAAAGAAACTTTCTTATTGACTTTTGAATCTGACTTGAATACCTTTCCCACGGTAGTTTACACGTCCAAATTGGACAAGAAATGGTCATCTAAATCAGCCAATGAAGTGAAGAAAGAAGCAGCAGGAAAATAAAGACAGAGAGCTCGACGTCGCTGCGCCCAAAAACAGCAAAAAACTTGGAAAAAATGCCAAAAACGTGATTTTTGTGCCTTCTAACTTACTTGTGCAGCAAGAACTTGTTCACATGTTTTAAAACTCTATAAATACCATCTTTTGAGCCACAAACTATCTATTTTTTGGGAAGACTCAAAGATCATCATTAATTTTCTTCTTCTTCTCCATTCTTTTATTTTATTTTTAGTTTTATGTATATATTATCTATGCCAATGCTAAGCTAAACTTCTCTTTGGTTAAGGGTAATTTCAAAGCCCTAGACATGTTTGTAATTGATTTTTAGATTTTATCTATAATTAGTTTTCTATCAAAGTTGATTATGTTCTTCCATAAGAATTGTTTATGATCTTTGTCTTGATTTGTTTAGGTGTACAACTAGATAGATCTTGATAATTATCTATTGCTAGTTTAGGAGAATTGATCCGTGTAATTGTCTTGATTTCCAATTCATAAGTGGCAATTTGTGATTAATGATTATGTTAGAGTTTTCGCTAATTGCAAAGTGGAACATAACCTAAGTTAAACAATTCATGTTTATGCTTCTGTTGCTTAGATCAACCTATCCTTCTCATCATAAGGCTGCTATCATATTAATTTTAGAGATGTTTATCCTAGGTTGTTTGATAGTTAGAGATTATGTAGTGGCGTTCGTCCTACTTAACGACGAACTAAGGAAGGATTGGGGTAACACGGGAGGTTGTTATCGACGGGTGTTAACTTTGATAGATAACTGATGTTGATAGATCTGAAATTGATTTTCAATGATGTCTAGTGGTGGAGAATGAAACCTTAACCATATTTCTCTTATATTTGATTTTCTCTTATTTATTTGCTTTTTACTTATCTTGTTTGCTTTACTTTTAATTATTTCAAAACCCCCTTTTTCTCTTCTTGTCTTTGAACTTAAGTTATAAACTAGTAACTTATAAATTAAAACCCAATCCCTGAGGACTCGACCCTTGCTAACTACTATACTTACAATTGATTATTTTTAATGTAAGATTTTAATTAAGATATACTTTTTGGAGTGCATCAAGTTTTTGGCACCGTTGCCGGGGATTGCTTCTTTTAGTTTATTTGTTATTTGGTTTATTCTTATTTTCAGTTGTAATTAATTTTATTTTTCTTATACATATAGGTTTTTCTTTTCAAATTTTGAGCAAAACACGATGGACTTGAGCAATTTAACACTTGAGGAGTTGGTGGCATACATGAACATTGAGAACCAACAAGCCAATCTTACCTCCCCAGTTCGACAATTGTCCATGGGTAATGTGCAACAATCAAGGTAGTGTGGAGTGTGCTTCATGATGGATCGTCCAACCAATTGGTGCCCATACTACCAAAAATATAATTTTGAACCAGCCTATGATGTGGAAGGATACCAAAGCCAACAAGGGTTCCACCAACAACAGTGTGATCCTTTCCCAAACACTTACAATGAGGGATGGTGGGATCATCCTAATTATGGCTACTCGAGAAATTATCAAGAAATAGATCCTTATGCCAACTACAATCATCCATCGAGCTTCAATCAATCATGGTCTCATGAAAAAGATCTTTTTCAACCCCAACCTCAAAACTCAGGTACTTCTTTAGAAGACCTTGTCAATACTATTGTTGCTAATACTTTGGAAATTCAACAAGAAACAAGGGCAATGCAACAGGAAAGAAGGGCTCAATCTATCTTCACTCAACCATGGACACAACAACAAGATCTTCAACAAGATCTTTTCCAACCCCACCGCAAAACTTAGGTACTTCTTTGGAAGATCTTGTCAATTCTGTTGTTGCTAATACTTTGGAATTTCAACAGGAAACAAGGACAATTCAACAGGAAATAAGGGCAAATCAACAGGAAACAATGGCAAGTATCTTGTTTGCTTTACTTTTAATTATTTCAAAACCCCTTTTTCTTTTCTTGTCTTTGAACTTAAGTTATAAACTAGTAAATTATAAATTAAAACCCAATCCCTGAGGACTCGACCCTTGCTAACTACTATACTTACAGTTGATTATTTTTAATGCAAGGTTTTATTTAAGATATACTCTTTGGAGTGCATCAAGTTTTTGGCGCCGTTGTCATGGATTGCTTCTTTTAGCTTATTAGTTATTTGGTTTATTCTTATTTTTAGTTGTAATTATTTTTATTTTTCTTTTACATACAAGTTTTTCTTTTCAAATTTTGAGCAAAACACGATGGACTTGAGCAATTTAACACTTGAGGAGTTAGTGGCATACATGAACATTGAGAACCAACAAGCTAATATCACCTCCCTAGTTCAACAATTGGCCATGGGTAATGTGCAACAATCAAGGTAGTGTGGACTGTTCTTCATGATGGATTATCCAACCAATTGGTGCCCATACTACCAAAAAGATAATTTTGAACCAGCCTATGGTGTGGAAGAATACCAAAGCCAACAAGGATTCCACCAACAACAATGTGACCCTTTCCCAAACACTTAAAATGAGGGATGGTGGGATCATCCTAATTATGGCTACTCGAGAAATTATCAAGAAATAGATCCTTATGCCAACTTCAATCATCCATCGCGCTTCAATCAATCATGGTCTCATGAAAAAGATCTTTTTCAACCCCCACCTCAAAACTCAGGTACTTTTTTAGAAGACCTTGTCAATACTATTGTTGCTAATACTTTGGAAATTCAACAGGAAACAAGGGCAACGCAACAGGAAAGAAGGGTCAATCTATCTCCACTCAACCATGGACACAACAACAAGATCTTTTTCAACCGCCACCGCAAAACTTAGGTACTTCTTTGGAAGATCTTGTCAATTCTGTTGTTGCTAATACTTTGGAATTTTGACAGGAAACAAGGACAATTCAACAGGAAATAAAGGCAAATTAACAGGAAACAATGGCAAGTATCTTGTTTGCTTTACTTTTAATTATTTCAAAACCCCCTTTATCTTTTCTTGTCTTTTAACTTAAGTTATAAACTAGTAACTTATAAATTAAAACCCAATCCCGGAGGACTCGACCCTTGCTAACTACTATACTTACCGTTGATTATTTTTAATGCAAGGTTTTAACTAACATATACTCTTTGGAGTGCATCAAGTTTTTGGCGCCGTTGCGAGGGATTGCTTCTTTTAGTTTATTTGTTCTTTGGTTTATTCTGATTTTCAGTTGTAATTAATTTTATTTTTCTTGTACATACAGGTTTTTATTTTCAAATTTTGAGCAAAACACGATAGACATGAGCAATTTAACACTTGAGGAGTTGGTGGCATACATGAACATTGAGAACCAATGAGCCAATCTCACCTCCCTAGTTCAACAATTGGGCATGGGTAATGTGAAACAATCAAGGTAGTGTGGAGTGTGCTTCATGATGGATCATCCAATCAATTGGTGCCCATACTACCAAAAAGATAATTTTGAACCAGCCTATGATGTGGAAGGATACCAAAGCCAACAAGGGTTCCACCAACAACAGTTTGATCCTTTCCCAAACACTTACAATGAGGGATGGTGGGATCATCCTAATTATGGCTACTCGAGAAATTATCAAGAAATAGATCCTTATGCCAACTACAATCATCCATCAAGCTTCAATCAATCATGGTCTCATGAACAAGATCTTTTTTAACCCCAACCTCAAAACTCAGGTGTAGACATCTAGTTTTGTCCGGACCACTAAAACAGGTATGTTTTCTTCCTAAATTGATGTTTTAGAATGTAAAAAGACTTTTTTCATCCTGCAGGTGGTACTCCGAGACTTAGTTTAAGAGGGCGAGCATAAAAAGTCAAACTCGAAAAAAAGTCAACCTCGAAAAAAGTCAACCCCAAAAAAGTCAACCCTAAAAAGTCAACTACTGAAAAAGCCAACCCACTTTCAAAATCAAGATTTGAGGTTCAATTGAAAAATGGTGAAAGAATTTTGATAATCCAAGGTCTACATTGAAAGATATGAAGTTCAGAAGTTGGGATTTGGGAGGTTTAGTAGAAAGAAAACCCTAATCCGAGAAATTCGGGGAAAAGTGCTTAAACGATTAAATTGGTCAAAATTGAAGGTTCCAAATGAAAGATAAGCACTGACTACGGGTAATGGAGAAGCCACTTGAAAGAAAAACCGAAAGAAAAGTCAATCCGGGAGAAAACCGAGAATTAGGGTTTTTGGTGGATTTCAGTGAAATCGGGAAACATCACAGTTTGAAAAAAAATCTGAAAATCGAACTTGTTTTGTGCAAAACCGGGTTTCGGAGGCAAAAGGGCAAAATTGAAAATTTTTGGAAAAATAGCAAATGGAGTCCAAAAATTCTGAAAATTTGCAAATCTCATTCCTGAATCATTTGGAAGAGATTGGAAAAAGAAAATATTGATTCGGAGTTCGTTTTGCAAAATGGCCAAATCCCGGGCCTCTTATATAATAATTCAAGAAGATAAATCCCAAAAAATAGCAAATGGACTCCAAAAATTCTAAAATTTTGCAAATCTCATTTTTTAATTATTTGGAAGAGATTGGCAAAATAAAATCTTGATTCGGAGTTCGTTTGCAAAATGGCCAAATCTCGAGCCTCCTATGTAGTAATTCAAGCTGATAAGTCTCGAAAAAATACCAAATGCGGTCCAAAAATTATGAAAACTTCCAGATCACACTTTTACATTATTTAGAAGACATTGGTGAAGAAAAATCTTGATTTGGAGCTCGTTTTAAAAATGGTAAAATGTAGGGGCATAAAAGGGCATTTTTGGAAAAAAAATCCAAATAAATAGCAAACGGACTCGAAAATTTTTGAAAACTTCCAGAATTAAATATTTTATTATTTTGAAAGTATTAAAAATAAAATTTGAATTTGGAGTCCGTTTGACATTTATTTGCATCCGGGAGGCAAAACGATAATTTCACCCAAGCAACCGAAAAGGGCTTCTTTTGGCCTTTCAAAAAATCAGACTTGGGCTGGAAAACAGAAGTGCTAGCCTGCCAAGGCCCAAAGGAAGGAGGAAGCTTTTGATTTTTCAATCAAATGGCCAAGAATTAAGAGTTAGTTAGAGATTCTTTTTAATCAAGCCATTGTGATTAAGCCACATAGTCCAAGGGAGAGTGTCAACATTATTCTTGAACAGCTGTAATTATGGACATATGCTATGCTAATCTAAGGGTGGTAATTTCATGATTTTTCACCTTGAATTATTAGCCATTTGATGGAAAATTGGTTGAGAAAAAATGACAATATTTTTGGAAGAGAGAGAGGGGCATTCGGCCAGCACTAATAGGGGAGGCAGAATTTCATTTTTCACACTTTCATTTTGCTGATTTCTCTTAGTTTCTCTTAGTTTTTCTCTCCTTGGTTGAAAGAAAAAAAAAGTTTAGAAAAGAAAGGAAAGTTTGAAGAGATAAAGCTTGAAATATAGCTTCTTGAGGTTGCTTTTGAGCACCAATTCTTGCACTTTCTTGATTTTCCATTCTTGTTTTTGCTATTTTGATTACTATTTGGTGAGTTTCATTTTTAAATAAATGTTTTTTTTATTGTTCTTCTTAAGTTCTTTCTTCATTTCTTTCTTAAATATTTTTTTTACAATTTTTTTTACATTTTTTCACCATGGCCGAATGGCCTACATTTTTTATTAAGGTTGTTGTTTTGTTTATTTTATCATGTATTATTGTTATTTTCTTTAATCTTGATGTTTTAAGTGTTATTCTACTTCATACTTGAGTCATATTTTAATTTGGTTGCTTTGTTTATTGCCATTTATGATTTAAATATCATGTTCTTGCATTTTTAATTTCCTGTTTTCATAATATTTAAATTTGTTGATGTTTTATATTTAGTATATCAAGTGTTTGTGAAAATGCTTGTGTGTTGTTTGCGTGATTTGAGTTTTATATTTTAGTTGAGCATATTAGTATATCAAGTGTTTGTGAAAATGCTTGTTTGGTTTTAGTATTTCTACTTTGTGTTTGCATGTTTTGAGTGTTATATTTTAGTTGAGCATGTTAGTATATCAAGTGTTTATGAAAAATGCCATGCTCGTTGGAGCTTGAGGCCATTCGGCAACTCCATGTGTTTTGCATTGTGTGTTGCATTTCTGCCATGTTAGTTGGTAGGTTTTGCATTTGCATGACATTTGATTTAGTTTTGCATGTTAGTATACCAAGTGTTTGTGAAAATGCCATGCTTGTTAGGAACCATAGGCTATTCGGCCACTCTTTGAATTCTAGCATTGTATGTGCATTCTTGCCATGTTAGTTGATAGGTTAGCATTTACATGATATTTGGTTGAGTTTTTGGTTTAAGCATGCTTTGTGTTTGTGAAATTGCCATGCATATTTTAGTTATTAGGTTTGGTTTATTTGCCATGCATGTTCATGCATTTTAGACCTAGGTTGCATTAAATGCCATGCAAGTTCATTTAGGTCTAGGTCACTAAATGGATGCCATGCATTTTTTCATGACATTTAGGTTTAAACTCATACATTTCATGCATCATATTTGCTGTAATTTTTCATGCATTTCATGTTCATGCCACTTGAATAATGACTTAGGCCAATTAATGGTTCAAAGTCATGCTGTTTTGAGCACACTTGTGGAAAACTAAAGTTTGTCAAATTGATTATTGTACCTTTGTGATTTTTTTTTTACTTAGCCAATTTTTATCTAACTTTTAAAAAGTCCTAGCTACTATTTGTGAGTCATTTTGTGAGTTTTAAATATTTTTACTTTGATTTTTAAATGATTTTATCAAAGGCAAAAATGTATTTTGGAAAAGCAGTTTTTTTTCACCCAGTACTCGTACTTTCCCGATTTTTTTGGGAATTCATCTTTGATCAGAAAATTAAGCTGATTTTTCATCGTGTTGTTTTACATGTCTTGAGTCTCCAATATTTGTTTTAGAATTTTTTGAATTTTTAAAAATAGGGTAAAAAATCGTGGCTTAAAACTGTACAGTGGAGTCAGAATTGAATTTAAAGAAAAATAATTTTTCTGTTTTGGTTAAGTTACTTAGAGGGGGCTGATTAGGAAGGTTAGATACTAACTTAAGGTAGTTTCTAAGCCTTTTTAAACTCTAAAAATGATTTTTTAAGTCTCAGGTTAAGGGTGGTCAAGTCCAGGATTTTAGACTTAGGAAATTAGAGCCATTTTAAAAAAATTAGCCCAGTTTTTATTTTTAATTTAAGCTTTTCAAAATTGTTTTCAAACAATCATAAAGTATTTTGGTTTTAGAATATTTAATCTGACATATTTTCCTAAGGTAGCCGGATATCTTTTTAGATATAAGGATTTCCTTAATTAAAGGAAAAAATACATTTTCATGCATTGCATTTTCCATATTCATGCATTTTATATAATATGTGATTTTTACTATGATAATTTCTATGATATTGTTATGATTTTGAGCTATGTTATATTGTTTATTATATGATTTGGAATATTTCATGATATCTTATGCTTTTTATTTAATTATTTTTTTTGTTTTATTATTTAGCATATACTATGTTCATGCATTACTATTTGCATTTTTATTTTCATGCATATTATATGATAGCATTATTTTATATTTTATGTCATTTAAATTATATGCCATATCATTCATATTTGTCATGTCATTTAAATCATTTCATTTCATATAGAATATGTATGTTACTTAGGTCATTTCATTTCATATAGAATATGTGTGTTACTTAGGTAATTTCATTTCATGTAGAATATATTATGTTACTTAGGTTATTTCATTTCATTTAGGATATATTATGTAATTTAGGATATTTTATTTCATTTAAAATATTATGTTACCTAGGATATTTCATTTCATTTAGAATATATCATATGACTTAGGATATTGCATCTCATATAGAACATATTATGCTACCTAGGTCATTTCATTTCATTTAGAATATGTCATATAACTTAGGACATTCCATTTCATTTAGAATATGCTAAGGCATTTAAATTATATCATATCATTTAGGAAGCATTATATTATTTAGATTTTGCTATGTCAGTTTATTTATGTCATGCATATACATATTCATATATTTTAAAATGTTTTCAAAAGGATAATGATTTTTTCAATAAAAAATAAAGATATTCTCGAGTTAAAATAATTCATGAGTTCTCTACCGGGTTTGCTGGAGGGAATATCATCAATTATTATTAATAAAGGAATATCTTCTTTAAAAAGAGAATGATTCGGAAAGTTTTCCAAAACTAATAAAAATTTCTATATTTTGCCACGTTTGTTGGGGAATATAGGAAAATTTTGAATTTATGAATTCCGGATCATTTTTAATTAAAAATGGAATTATTTTTCTTTAAATTGGGAATTAACTTGAAATACTAAATTCAAAACCAACTTTATATTGAGATTTGAGATAACACACGATTAATAAAGTACCGTTTTATACAGGCGTTTTGGGGATGCTAATCCTTCCCCATACGTAATCGAGTCCCGAACCCGTTTCTTTGATTTCTCTTTTTTAAAACGCAGACTTGAAATTGGTTTTTAAAATATTTTAATTAATTTTTAAAATATTTTATAAAACCGGTTT
Organism: Fremontodendron californicum; assembly: GCA_030761205.1. NCBI lineage: Eukaryota > Viridiplantae > Streptophyta > Magnoliopsida > Malvales > Malvaceae > Fremontodendron > Fremontodendron californicum. The sequence goes on along the minus strand of JAULJL010000007.1, from coordinate 6,980,840 downwards.
TAATAGGTGGCCGATCACACCTAGCTAAAAAGATTGGGGGCGACTCCATGTCTTTTTGAGGTCATTTTCAAAACCTTAATTTTTCTAGAGGAATCAAGTCGACTTTTCCTCGATTTTTTTTAAAATGTCACGCTTAACGAATAATAAAGTCTTGTGATGAGACTTGTTATTTTTTAGGTTGCGACAGCAGGTACTTATTTAGAAGACCTTGTCAATACTATTGTTGCTAATACTTTGGAAATTCAATAGAAAACAAGGGCAATGCAACAGGAAAGAAGGGCTCAATCTATCTCCACTCAACCATGGACACAACAATAAGATCTTTTTCAACCCTCACCACAAAACTTAGGTACTTCTTTGGAAGATCTTGTCAATTCTGTTGTTGCTAATACTTTGGAATTTCAATAGGAAACAAGGACAATTCAACAGGAAATAAGGGCAAATCAACAGGTAACAATGGCAAGTATCTTGTTTGCTTTACTTTTAATTATTTCAAAACCCCTTTTTTCTTTTCTTTTCTTTGAGCTTAAGTTTGAAACTAGTAACTTATAAATTAAAACCCAATCCTTGAGGACTCGACCCTTGCTAATTACTATACTTACAGTTGATTATTTTTAAAACAAGGTTTTAATTAAGATATACTCTTTGGTGTGCATCAAGTTTTTGGCGCCGTTACCGGGGATTGCTTCTTTTAATTTATTTGTTCTTTGGTTTATTCTTATTTGCAGTTGTAACTAATTTTATTTTTCTTGTACATACATGTTTTTCTTTTCAAATTTTGAGCAAAACACGATGGACTTGAGCAATTTAACACTTGAGGAGTTGGTGGCATACATGAACATTGAGAACCAACGAGCCAATCTCACCTCCCTAGTTCAACAATTGGCCATGGGTAATGTGCAACAATCAAGGTAGTGTGGAGTGTGCTTCATGATGGATCATCCAACCAATTGGTGCCCATACTACCAAAAAGAAAATTTTGAACCAGCCTATGATGTGGAAGGATACCAAAGTCAACAAGGGTTCTACCAACAACAGTTTGATCCTTTCCCAAACACTTACAATGTGGGATGGTGGGATCATCCTAATTATGGCTACTCGGGAAATTATCAAGAAATAGATCCTTATGCCAACTACAATCATCCATCGAGCTTCAACCAATCATGGTCTCATGAACAAGATCTTTTTCAACCCCCACCTCAAAACTCAGGTACATTTTTAGAAGACCTTGTCAATACTATTGTTGCTAATACTTTGGAAATTCAACAGGAAACAAAGGCAATGCAATCGGAAAGAAGGGCTCAATCTATCTCCACTCAACCTTGGACACAACAACAAGATCTTTTTCAACCCCTACCGCAAAGCTTAGGTACTTCTTTGGAAGATCTTGTCAATTCTGTTGTTGCTAATACTTTGGAATTTCAACAGGAAACAAGGATAATTCAACAGGAAATAAGGGCAAATCAACAGGAAACAATGGCAAGTATCTTGAATTTGGAAACGCAATTGAGCCAATTGGCTAATGGGATGGCGCAATGGGTAGAACAAAGATCTGAAGAATTACATGAACATGATCCAGAGGAAAGTACTATTCCCAAACAACTTGAGGATGAATCAGAAAGTCCAAAGGAACCCAAGGATGAGATAAAATTAGAGATGGATTCTTTTCTTGAGAATAATGAAGCCACCATTCAAATTGAGAATACTTCGGCACCTGAAGTAACTTTTAAGGTTCCAATTTTTACTAATGTTTCTTCTCCACCTTTTCCTTGTAGATTCGCAAAGTTCAAGGAGGAGGAATATGAACAACACATGTTGGAAACCTTAAACAGTTTGTTTGTGGATGCCATATTACAAATACCAAAATATGCACCATTCCTTGATGAGATATACACCACAAAGGATGGTGGAATAATACTTGTAAGGGAGAATACATCCACTGTTGTGCAAAGAAAGCTTCCTATCAAACGCACAAATTTGGGAAGTTTCATGTATGAGCTTGACAAGCCCAAAAAGTCAAGAACCGGTGTTGGTTAGGTTGGACAAATTAACTCAAGTGCGAATTGGGAGGCAGCCTAATTAATGAAGAAATTGTCAACCTACCATAACAAATTTGTTTTCTTTTTCTTTCTTGCTTCGTTTTAATTTTTTTAGTTTATTTAAGTTTCATTAGTTTGCTTTGTTTTGAGTTTTTAATAATTTTGTTTTTTTTTTTTAATAAGTCAGGCTAAGGACAATAAACCAAACGCTTATTTGGAGGCAACCCAATTGGATGGAGAGCACACATTACTATCAAATTTGCTATTTCTTACTCTTCATCCCTCTATCTTTTATATTTTCTTTAGTTATTTTTCTTCTTTTATTTAATAGTTCTTTTCTCTTACACATAATTCTTGCATGTGGGGTGATAGTATTACATTGAGGACAATGTAAGAATTAAGTGTAGGGGGGAAGGATTTAGGATTTCTTAGTTTAGGTTGTCAATTTTTTGTTTTGTTTTGTGTCTTTTTACTTTGTTTTTAGTGTGTTTTAATTCCTTTTAATATAATGATGAGATATGAATTGCATAGGTCTAAAACTGGTTATAGTGAGAAGATTTTCATGAGAATTGAGTTTGAAATATCATTTTTTATGAGCCAATATTAATATGATATGTTTGTCGCAACCTAAAAAATAACGAGTCTCATCGCAAGACTTTATTATTCGTTAAGCGTGACATTAAAAAAAACCGAGGAAAAGTCGACTTAATTCCTCTAGAAAAATGAAGGTTTTGAAAATGACCTTGAAAAAGACATGGAGTCGCCACCAATCTTTTTCAGCTAGGTGTGATCGGCCACCTATTAAAACCGGTTTTAAAAAATATTTTAAAAATTAATTAAAACATTTTTCAAACCAATTTCAAGTCTGTGTTTAAACCAGAGAAATAAAAGAAACGGGTTCGGGACTCGGTTACGTGCGGGGAAGGATTATCACCCCACAACGCCCGTATAAAACGGTACCTTATTAATCGTGTGTTATCTCAAATCTCGGTAAAAAGTTGGATTTAAATTTAGTATTTCAAATTAATTCCCAATTTAAAGAAAAATAATTACATTTTTAATTGAAAATGATTCGGAATTTATAAATTCAAAATTTTTTTATATTCCCCAACAAACGTGGCAAAATATATAAATTTTTATTAATTTGGAAAACTTTTCGATCATTCTCGTTTTTTTTTAGAGAAAGATATTCCTTTATTAATGATAATTGATGATATTCCCTCTAGCAAATCCGGTAGAGCACTCATGAATTATTTAACTCAGGAATATCTTTATTTTTTATTGAAAAATCATTATCCTTTTGAAAACATTTTAAAAGATATGAATATGTATATGCATGACATAAATAAAATGACATAGCAAAATCTAAATAATATAATGCATCCTAAATGATATAATATAATTTAAATGCCTTAGCATATTCTAAATGAAATGAAATGTCCTAAATTATATGACATATTCTAAATGAAATGAAATGACCTAGGTAACATAATATATTCTATATGAAATGTAATATCCTAAGTCATATGATATATTCTAAATGAAATGAAATGACCTAGGTGACATAATATATTCTATATGAAATGTAATATCCTAAGTCATATGATATATATTCTAAATGAAATGAAGTGACCTCGGTGACATAATATATTCTATATGAAATAAAATAACCTAGGCAACATAATAAATTCTATATGAAATGACATAATTTAAATGACATGGCAAATATGGATGATATGGAATATAAAATAATACTATCATATAATATACATGGAAATAAAAATGAAAATAATAATGCATGAACATAGTATATGCTAAATAATATAACAACAAAAAAAAAATAATTAAATAAAAAGCATCGGATATCATGAAATATTCCAAGTCATATAATAAACAATATAACATAACTCAAAATCATAACAATATCATAGAAATTATCATAGCAAAAGTCACATATTATATAAAATGCATGAATATGAAAAATGCAATGCATGAAAATGTATTTTTTCCTTTAATTAAGGAAATCCGTATATCTAAAAAGATATCCGGCTACCTTAGGAAAATATGTCAAATTAAATATTCTAAAACCAAAATACTTTGTGATTCTTTGAAAACAATTTGGAAAAGCTTAGGTTAAAAAAAAAAAACTAGGTTAAACCTTATTTAAATGGCTCTAATTTCCCTAGTTTAAAATCCCGGAGTTGACTACCCTTAACCCGAGACTTAAAAAATCATTTTAGAGTTTAAAAAGGCTTAGAAACTACCCTAAGTCAGTAGCTAACTTCCTAATCAGCCCCCTCTAAGTAACTTAACCAAAACAGAAAAAGGATTTTTCTTTAAATTCAATTCTGACTACACTGTCCAGTTTTAAGCCACGAATTTTTACCCTATTTTTAAAAACTAAAAAAATTCTGAAAACAATACTGGAGACTCAGGACATGTACAACTACACGGGAAAAAATCAGCTTAATTTTCTGATTAAATATGAATGCCCAGAAAAATCGGGAAAGTATGAGTACTGGGTGAAAAAACTGCTTTGCCAAAATACATTTTTGCCTTTCATAAAATCATTTAAAAATCAAAGTAAAAATATTTAAAACTCACAAAATAACTTACAAACAGTAGCTGAGACTTTTTGAAAGTTAGATAAAAATTGGCTTAGTAAAAAAAAAAAAAAAACTCATAAAGGTAGAATGATCAATTTGACAAACTTTAATTTTCCACAAGTGTGCTCAAGAGAGCATGACTTTGAACCATTAATTGGCTTAAATCATTAGTTAAGTGGCATGAACATGAAATGCATGAAAAAATACAGAAAATATAGTGCATGAAATGCATGAGTTTAAACCTAAATGTCATGAAAAAATGCATGGCATCAATATAGTGACCTAGACCTAAATGAACTTGCATGGCAAAATAAACCAAACCTAATAACTAAAACATACATGGCAATAACACAAACACAAGGCATGCTTAAACCAAAAACTCAACCAAATATCATGTAAATGCTAATCTATCAACTAACATGGCAAAAAAGCAACACACAATGCAAAACACATGGAGTAGCCGAATTTTCCAATTTTACCCTTTTGCCTACGAAACCCGGTTTTGCTCAAAACAAGTCCGAATTTTAGATTTTCTTCAAGTTGAGCCTTGGGCTATCCCTTTTTAATCATTCCTCATCCATTGGGGCTTTAGTCTTATCAAGTCGGACCATTTCTGTAATTCTGCCCGATTTCACCGAAATCCATCAAAAACCCTAATTCTCGGTTTTCTCCCGGATTGACTTTTCTTTCATTTTTTCTTTCAAGTGACTTCTCCATTACCCGTAGTCAGTGCTTATCTTTCATTTGGAACCTTCAATTTTGATCAATTCGATCGTTTAAGTACTTTTCCCCAAATTTCTCGGATTAAGGTTTCTTTTCTACTGAATCTCCATAACCCAACTTCCGAACTCCATATCTTTCGATGTAGACCTCGGATTATCAAAATTCTTTCGCCATCTTTCAATTGAACTTCAAATCTTGATTTTGAAAGTGGGTTGACTTTTTTAGTAGTTGACTTTTTAGGGTTGACTTTTTTGGTTGACTTTTTTTGGGTTGACTTTTTTTGAGTTTGACTTTTTATGCTCGCCCTCTTAAACTAAGTCTCGGAGTACCACCTGCAGGATGAAAAAAAGTCTTTTTACATTCTGAAACAACAATTTAGGAAGAAAACATACCTGTTTTAGTGGTCCGGACAAAATTAGGTGTCTACAGCTGCCCCTCTTTGGCTATTGCTGAGAATCAAGAGTCAGGCAAAGATAAACAAACACTAATTTTGTACGGTCAGTGAAATCACTTGTGAAGGAAAGGGAAAGGGGTTGTCTTTTTCTTTTTTCATTTTTTCATTTTTCATTTTTTTCATTTTTCCTTTTTTCCTTTTTTTTTTTTTTTTTTTTGTAAAAAGCTGTAAACTGAAGATTTTGTCCTTGAATTAAATTCCCTGACTAATCAAGGCTCGACCCGTATTAAGGAAACGAATTCGATTTGCAAGAAAAGATATTACCTCGACGATAGTCTCGGGGTCTTAACCTGTCTTGTTCTCAGCTGTGTTTAAAATTCTTGGTATCTCCTCCAGAAGCTTCGGCTATCACCACCAAAGTCTTGCTCATTTTTAAAACTGTAAAACTCTGAATATCTCCACCAGAGGCTTTGGCTATCACCTCCAAAGACTTTCTACCTTTTCAAAGGATTTTAAAACTCTGGATATCTCCACAGAGGCTTCAGCTATCACAACCGAAGATTTTCTCACTGTTTAAAATTTGTAAAATTCTGGATATCTCCTCCAGAAGCTTCAGCTATCACCACTAAAGACTTTCTCACTGTTTAAAATTTGTAAAAGTTCTGGGTATCACCTCCAGAAGCTTCAGCTATCACCACCGAAGACTTTCTACCTTTTCAAAGGATTTTAAAACTCTGGATATCTCTACAGAGGCTTCAGCTATCACTACCGAAGACTTTCTACCTTTTCAAAGGATTTTAAAACTCTGGATATCTTCACAGAGGCTTCGGCTATCACTACCGAAGATTTTCTCACTATTTAAATTTTGTAAAATTCTAGGTATCTCCTCCAGAAGCTTCAGATGTCACCACCGAAGACTTGTTCATCATTTTTTTTTTAAAAACGTGTTAAAATTATGGGTTCGGTGAGTTCAAAATAAAAGAAAGTACCTCGACGGTGATCTCGGGGCTCGACTCATTTGAGAAGCAAAACGAGTTCGATTATACCTGAAAGCTTTAAGAGATGATGCAAACACTTCTTGACATAGATGCAAATGACTTAGACTGGTGCAAACGTCTTTGATGCAAATGTAAATGACTTGATTTGATGCAAATTTTCTTGATGCAGATTCAAATAACTTAGATTGATGCAAATGCTTCTTGATGTAAATGCACATGTTGAATAAAATTCTAGGTAACTCCTCAAGAAGAAGATTTCTCATTTTTCAAAATTATAAAACCCTGGATATTTCCACCAGAGGCTTCAGCTATCACCACCGAAGACTTGTTCACTTTTAAAATTTGTAAAATTCTTGATATCCCTTCCAGAAGCTTTGGCTATCACCACTAAAGGATTGCTCATTGTAAAATTCTGGGTAACTCCTCCAGAAGCTTTGGCTATCACCACCAAAGACTTGTTCATCGTAAAATTCTGGGTAACTCCTCCAGAAGAAGATTTCTCATTTTTCAAAATTATAAAACCCTGGATATTTCCACCAGAGGCTTCAGCTATCACCACCGAAGACTTGTTCACTTTTAAAATTTGTAAAATTCTGGATATCCCCTCCAGAAGCTTTGGCTATACCACCAAAGATTTTCTCATTGTAAAATTCTGGGTAACTCCTCCAGAAGCTTTGACTATCACCACCAAGGTTTGCTCACTGTAAAATTCTAGGTAACTCCTCTAGAAGCTTTGGCTATCACCACCAAAGGTTTGCTCATTGTAAAATTCTGGGTAACTCCACAAGAAGCTTTGGCTATCACCACCAAAGGTTTGCTCATTGTAAAATTTGTGTTGAAAATTATACCCAAAAGCTTTGAGAAATGATGCAGATGCACATGTCTTTAACAAGGTGCTCATGCTTCATGGTGCAAATGTAAATGGCTTGGATTGATGTAAATGCTTCTTGATGCAAATGCAAATGGCCTGGATTGATGCCCATGTTTCATGATGCAGATGCCCCTACTAATTGTGTTCATGTAATTGGTTTATGAATGGTGTAACTACAATTACCGCACAATAATGAAAATGCAATGATTTTAGAAATGATGCAATTGCTTGAGATGACGCAAATGCGAATTCCATGAAGAATGTAAATGTAAAGGTAAAATGCAGATGCTTATGGAATAATGCCAATGCAAATGCCGACACTGTGCAGATGCAAAAGCTCGATAAAGAGATGAGTGCTCATGAGTGTGCCCCAGGTTATTTTTCTAGACTTTGGCTTAGCCTTTCAAATTCATTTTTTTCTCTTCAAATCAGAGTATATCTTCAATTCGTTTTGGCTATTCTCTTTACCCCAACAGTTTTCAAACTTTCATCAACAGAGATCTGAACTGGGTTATATTTCTTCTTCTCATATCTGGAAGTCAGGACCTATCCTGGCAGTTCTATACCTTTGGGTTAGAAAAATCCTTGTCTCATGTCAACATCAAATGGGTATTTCAAAAAAATATATATATTATTATTTGTTTTCTCATTTTGAAAACTTCTGAACAAAAAATATTAACCCCACAATGTGTGATGTACAAATCTTTTGAAAACTGATGATCATTGTTAGAAATTTCTCTAAGTGTCAATTTGGTTTTTTCAACTGGGATTGGCAAGGCTTGGTATAACAAAATTCTGGCTTTTCCAGGAAAACTTCATGATAAAAAATGTATATCCCTTCTAGGCTCACAAATGGAACAGGTTTTATAAATCATGAATTCATTGAGAACCAAGCAAATTCAACATTTTTTTAGTTTCCATATCAAGGCATTTTGACAAGCGTCAAGATTGGCCCGGATGCTTAAACCGAAAAGTTTATTCTTGGAGGAAAAAAGTTTTAGTTTTTTGAAGACAATCCTCGATGACCACTTTTTTTAAGATGACCTTCTCTTTTTGTGGTAACGGCACTTTCATAGATGGCATCAAAAATTTCCATTTTACTCTAGACCGCCCATTTTTTGAGTTTTCGCCCTAAAGTGCCATTCTTTCCAATTTTTTTTTGTTTTACCATACACTTGAGAATTCTAAATTCTTCCTTAGTGAAATGATAATTCGATGAGATGGGATAAAATCTGAGGAAAAACCTTTCAAATTAAATATTCATGCCTGATCAAAATGGACTTTTAAAGCACGTAATGTAGGCCATGGCTCAAGGTTCAAAAAGAAAGGATAAATAGGCCCAAAATATGTGTTTGAGGGTAATCAGATCAAGGATCATTTCTTGAGGAGGATTCTCTTTGAAGCATTTGTCCCTTTTGGACTTTTCATTCCTTTTTTAGCTTGTGCTCTTTTTCTTCTTTGTTTTTGGCTTCCATTTTGCCACTGCTTTTTCACACATATTTTTTTGTGTTTTTTTTTTGTTTGTTTTTGGTTTCCATTTCGCCATCTTTTCCTTTTCCTTTTTCTTCGAAAAAGTGAGCCCATATTTATTTGGAGCTCAATTTGCTTTGTATATGTATTTGAGCTAGGACTCATTTTTCCATGATCTTTGAGAAAATCTTTCCTCGCACTTGCCCCCCAATGTAGAGGGTGATCCTTGATCAGGGTTCAAAGAAAAAAGAATTCTTCCGGCTCAAAAGGGGTGACTATGGATAACTTCTTTTTGTGTGAAAGGGATATGAAAGATGGCCATTTCTCATATCAAGCACAAATATTTTTATTAAAAAGCGATCCTCAGGGGGAATAGATAATCAAAATTCCATTTTGCACTTTGGAATCATCCGAATTCTCATATGCATGATATCACAATTTTTTTATATCGCATGCCCCAATAATTCATGCGTAGTCCATCCTTTTTCACCATGTATCCATCATTTCCACATATGATGCCCTAGTTTGATTAACCATGAGAATTTGTATCAACGAGGAACGTATAAAGTCTAGGTCTATTTTGAAAAAGTTGAGTTTCCAATCTAAGTTCTTTGAAGAGACAAGGAAAATATGACCTAAAAATGGGTTTTCTCTAGGATATGGGATAATCTAGTTTAGTCATTGTGCTCCAAGGTATTAATCATGAAATGATGTTTGGGTAATTGAAGTTTTATGGTCATTGGAAAAGGTCATAAATGGTTTTAGCACAATCTTGACACACATCAAATTATCAAAATCTAGATTCTTGAAAGAATGTCTCATTTGTTTGAATTTCAAGGAATTCGAAAATTTTCAACAAATTCGTTCCTTTGTTCATAGCCTAGACTAGGATTTACATCTTTGCTTATTCTGTAATGACGATGCTTATATAATTTTTTGTGAAGTTCAATCATTCATATTCCTTGAAGCATTAGGTCTTTCAAGTGTTCTTGATTCAAGGTTTAGGCATAGAGAAGCCCAAAAAAGAGGGGGGAAGGGTGTTGAGTCATGTCTAACAATGATCAACAATATTCTCAAGACTGTCCATTATTAAAAATTCCTTAATGCTTGTTTTTGCAAATTCAAATTATTGTTAAAACACAACATACACAAAGCATTTAAAATTCAAAATTCATTTAATTCATGTAGATGTTAACATGAGACAAGTGCTTTCATCATCATAGTGTATAGAACTACATGTGTCAAAAACCTAATATGATCATGCACCATGTTTCTTATGACCCTTGGCTTTCCCATCTTTAAAACTTATCGAACCAGCCTTGATGAGATCCCTGACCTTGTACTTCAAAGTGGGGCAGTTCTCTGTTGAGTGACCTTGATTGCCAGAATGATAACCACAACACTCATTAGCATCATACCAGCTAGGATAAGGGGGCTTTAGAGGCTCTAATTGCATGGGTGTCACAAGGTGATTCTGGATGAGTTGAGGTAATAGCTCACTATATGTCACAGGAATCAGGTCAACCCGATTTCTTTTTCGCTTTTTATGCACCCTTCGATTATTCCCAAAGGTGTTCGATTGATAGACAGATGTAAATTCTGGTGTAGTTGCAGTCATTGGTTGGTAGGGATAAAAACCTTGAGAGACATTGTTCAGGGTAGAGTAAAATGGCTGATACGAGAAGAATTAGGGAGGTGGGACAAAGCCTTCCACGACTTGGGTATCTTCCTTTTTCTTTTCAGATGCCCCTTTTTTCTTGGTATTGGATGTTCTTTCTCCTTCAATTTTCCTATCCTTGATAGCATTCTCAATCATCTCCCCTGAAATTACCATGTCTGAAAAATTCTTTGTGGTGTTGCCGACAAGTATATCATAGTACGTGGCCTGCAGTGTATTCACAAAAATGATAGTGGTTTCCTTCTGAGTTAAGGGCGATTGTAATTGGGTGGCAAGGCTCATCCACCGTTGCGCATATTCTTTGAAGCTCTCAGTAGCTCTTTTCTTCATATTTTGAAAGGTGAGACGGTCAGGCGCCATGTCTGTCATATGCTTGTACTGGTTTAGAAAAACCCTAGCCAGGTCATTCCAAGAGCGAATCTGATCCTTGCTCAACTGACTATACCACCTAATGCGGACCCGCTGAGGCTATCCTGAAAGCAATGAATCAAAAGCTTATCATTATCTATATGACTTGTCATCTTCCGACAGAATATAGTGATGTGGGCTGATGGATCGGTCATCCCCTCATATTTCACAAAGTCAGGGATCTTGAACTTAGGAGGAATGACTAAATCGAGGACCAAACATTGTTCTTTCGCATCTAAACTCCCAAATACATCTGTACTTTCTACTGCCCGGAGCCTTTCATCTAACAACTGATATTTCCCTTGGGAATCTGCCAACTCAACCTCATTTACTGCAACCATTTTCAACTTTGCCTGTTCAACTGGATCATCTGAGTTTAGGACATTGACGGGGTTAACTGTGTTCTGGGCATCCATCATTACGACCTCATTCTGAGCCTTTCGTGCCTCTAACCCTTCTCTGGCGGCCAGGTTTTTGGTGTATCCTTTTCCCTTGATTATGGCGGACATCAGCTCCATCAATTTAGTCATCTGATCCTTAGATTCTGCTTGAGACTTTGCTAGTTGTTCTCGCAATTCTTTCTGTTCCCTTTCCATTTTTTCCATTCGGGAACTTGTTCATCCTCCATAGCACTAGCCTGTATTAAAAGTGTACTCAGTACTTCTTATACCTCTGATTTGAAATGGAAATTCTTTCAAAGACTCCTAAAACCAAGCCAACTTCAGTTTTATTTCCCCCAAATATATGTCATGATGAATGAGCCATGATTGTCATTTGATGCATGTGAATAATAAAAGAAATTATGTATGGACATATATAGTGGATACATGCTGACCATGTATGTAATAAATGCAATCACGATGCCAACATGTTGCAAGCAAAAAGAAAACAAATCAACGCATGGATATATGCAATGAATAATCATGTATATTTTAGTGTATTTCCTAATGAATGATCATATACCATATGAATGCAACACGGTGTCAATTATGATACATGCAAACAATGAATGATTGATACAGAGTATATACAAAGAAAATCATGCTAACCATGTGTGTCTTGAATGTGACCTAATGCTAACATGATGTATGTAGTAAGCAAATTAATGCATGGATATATACAGAAAAATCATGCTGATTATGAATGCATAAATGCAACCTGATGCTAACATGATACATGTATGAATGTATGGTATGACCAATAATTGATCGGATGCAAAATGCAAAAGGGGAAGATATCACGGAGGAAATAAGAATTGGAGGAACTTAATCATCAACATCTCATAAATCTGAAGCATAGTCAATTCATTCCCATATCAATGTTCACAATGGTATAAACCATGTTTTACAAAATCTGAGCAGTAGTTAAAACTGTCTTTACAAGCACTTTATTCTTCCTAAGGCATCCTAAGGCTATAAGAGCTGGCTACTGAATAATTATAATCCTATTACATCATATAAGACCGAAGTCTTTCCACCTCAATGCTGTAAATCTCCCAATCCTAATGGCGCTTTCCCAGTCCTCTATCAATCAGTGTCGTTGGATCCAACCACTTGGCATTGATAAGAGTATGCATTTTCTTTTTGAATGCTATACAGTCTTCGATGCTATGGCCAACAATTCCACAGTGATAATCAAATCTTGCATTTGGATTATACCACCTTGGATATGGTCGTAACAGGGGTTTCAACGGGACACATGCAACCATGTGATTTTGGATCAGTATAGGGAGAAGCTCTCGGTAGCTGATTGGAAAGGGATCAAAATACCTTTGGGTTTTATCCTGGGCTGGTTTCTTAGTCATACTGAACCTAGGAGTTAGGGAACTTGGCGGTGGCACTAAGGTCCGAACTGGGGTGTTTACATAGGGAGATGGAGGAACAACAAGGCAAGGGTATGGATTTCGACACGGGGCCTTTGAAGGTTGTACATAGCTCGAGGTTCCTATCCCAAATGCTGGATAAGGTGATTGATGAGGGAAATAGATGAACTGGCAGTTGTTGGTGATGGAGTGGGATTCAGGAATCCCGTAGTGGTCGTCCCAATGGACGATTGGACCATGGTAGGGTGGGGATACTGGCTTGGACCTAGAATAATTTGCAGGTATGGTACAAGATCCGAGGTTTCTATCCTTGGTATTAGGCTCTCGGGCTTAATCATTTTCATGATTTTGTCCACAATTTCATCTGGGTTGCAACCTTTGTGGCATTGACAAGCGCAGGATCCAACAAGGATTGTATGTTCTGGACCTGAAGGTTTTGGTTAATCCGAAGACGATGCAGAGCCCTGAGAAAGTTCCCCCTTAATCTTACCCATGTCCTCAAACATTTTCAGCAATTTGGCGAGTTGTTCTTTCATTTCCCGAATTTCATGTCTAAACTCCTCTTGACTGCGTTCCAAAGCATCTAGTCGTTCCTCCGATTCACTCCTCATATCTCGAACCCCTTTCGTGCAAATGAAAATGTCATGAGGTTAAGAATACAATTGTGAATGTACATGCTCTATTCCTATGTGCATGAATATACTGATGATTAATGCATGAACATATACAGAGAAATTATAATGACTATGTATGCTATGGATGCAATCTAATGCCAATATGATGCATTCAAAAAAATGAATAAATTGATGCACAAGTATATACAAATAATGACCATGTATGTATTCTACAATGAATGACCATGCATGCTATGATGTCAAAATGATACATGCTAAGACTAAATGAATTAATACAAAGGTAGGTACAAAGAATGACCATGTATATCACAAATGTATTCTACAATGAATAACCATGCATGTTAGGACTGTGACATGATGTCAACATGATACAAATAAATTAACTAATTGATGGTGACTCAATTAAGAGTTATAAACCCAAGTGCAGGTTATGTTCAAGTAATAAATTCTCGGGTGTCCGAGGTCGAACCACAGGGAAGCGTATTAGTAAGTATAAGTTTATAAATATATAAGAAAAAGAAAGTAAAAAAATATTAGGGAATCAACAACAAAACAAGATAAACAAGATATTAGAGAACAAAATAAACAAAATAACATAAAAGAAATTAAACAAGATATAAAAACAATAAGAAAAGATGTTGAGGTTAGAGAATCCACTCTTGGTGTTATGCTAAGATTAATCTTGTTTTATTACACAATTGAAATTCACACATAAGGGAGATTCCAATCGGAAGGTTTAGCAATTCAGTCCAAATTGTCCAACGTCCATAGCATATGATATTATGTTCATTTGGTGTCCTCAAAACTCACAAAAAGAGTCCAAGCATTCCTTATGCCAAGGTATATGTCTACAACAAATCAAGGTTATGAAACCAAGCATTTACTGTGCCATTTTCATTGTCAATAATGAATCAAGATCTCTACTTTGCAAGTATGATTTTAAACCAAAAGAAAATATTATCTATACTAGTGTTTATAAATGATGATTCATTTTAGCTCATGTTTAAGAGACTAACCTTAGCATTTACCAAAAGCTTCACCTCATCACCTCAACAATATGATTAGCAACACATACTAGATATGAATAAAATGAAAAGAAATGTAAGAAACATAAGTAAATAAAGAAAAAGAAAACTAGAGAAAGGAAAGAAGAAGAAAACTTAGAGAATTTTATTACAATGGTTAATATCCTACCAATGTATAATCATGCTCATCCAAGGCCCTCTATTTATACACATTTTGGAGAGCTAAATGACAAGAGACAAGCTTTATAAATTTCAAAGGTAGGTATAATAGGTGGGTGCATTTTTATAACAATTTTCGTCATATTGTATGACAATTCTGATCAGCCATCTTGATGGTCGATTTTGTCAATGTTTGAGGCTCGATCTGATCAAATGGTCTTCTAGAAAAATATACCCCTATCAGTTACGGATCCATAGCCGTTGGAATCAGATCATTTGCTCATGTGGATCGGAAGATATGGTCAAAATACCAAAACAGGTCAGCACAGACGTCATTGCACATCAGCCAACTTGATGGTCGATTTCGCTAGGGAAAACGACTCCGTTTCAAGAAGTGTAAAACATGAAAAAGATAGATATGCCTCTTAACTTTGCACTGTAAAAAATTCAGCCTTATTGCTTCAGTGAAACTCTAGATATAGCGGATATGGCAAAAGGTATCGGAACTGGAACTGAACTGGATTTGCCCTTAATTGTTGATTTAACCTAGTAATCTGAAATCACTCAAAGAAACTCGTGAAAAACACCAAATTACATAAAAATATAAAATATCATAAACACAATTAGACTAAGCAATAATAACTCGTATTTGACACAAAACAATAATAAAACATAACTAAGAACTATATAATTATACGAGTTATCACACCCCCACACTTAGATTGTTGCTAGTCCCTAGCAATGACTCAATAAAAATAAAATAAGAAAATCTAATCTAATCCATTTTCGTTGGAAATCACGGTGGCACTTAGCATGAGACACAAGCCTTTAAACCCCTAGGTGTCCCTAGTGGACGAGTTTAGTCTCGTGAGGGTTTGCTAGAACGATACCCACAAACATTGAAAAACTAAAATATAAGTAAACTACATACACTAAAAATATTTACTCCTAATCCTTTCAATATAAATTAGAGACAATCTTTGAACAAGTCTTATAAACTAATCAATAGCTCAAAGAATTTCACAAAAATTCATGCTTGAATGTAAATAAATGAGTTAAGCCAATATTAACATAACATATTTCAATCAAAATAGTGCATATTCAACTTAATCTCAACTTCTTACTATACTCTCATGATTTTCACTCTTTAAAGTAGTGGTAAAGTGTTTACACTCAATCAATCTCATGAAAACAGTTCTACCATATGCTTGCTTGTCCACCTATTCTCCACTATTTAGATCATACAACTTCATAAATCAAGAGGTCTTTTTTCAAGGTTGTAATGGGGCCAAAGGGTTATAATGTGGTTAAAGAACAAAAGGATAAAGATATCATAAAGGTTCCAAAGAGTTCATAGAGTTTAGAGACATAATAAGATCATACAAATAAAACTTCTCAAAACTCTTATAAAGCACATAATAACATAGGCTAAATATTCATGTTGAGCCTTTGCTTCATTCTAACCAACTTTGTAACATCTTTTTCTTTACTTTAACTAGAAGTTCAAGAGAAGATTTTTTTTTTTTTTTTTTAATATGGGAATGTATTTGACAATGATCCCTTTCTTTTTCTCTTGACTTTTGCCTCTCTCCTCCCCCACACTTATCTTTCGTTCTAACCCAAATTTTCAAAAAGTATCCCTTGTTTTTGCAATATGTCTCAAAATATATAATCCATCTTTAGAACAAGGGTAAGGATATAAGTATATTTAGGCTAGGTGTAAGTTCTGGTTACCAATAAAATAGCATATTTAATGTAGGCTCAAATTGGCTCACTAGTGGGGATGTTCTCTTAGAACATTAATAATGGATGGCTGTTTGGCTCTGGTTATAATCCTAATGCCTCTATCATATTCATGTTGTCACATGTATCAATATAGTCTCAAACGGTTTAAAGCAAGTTCTAGAGAATCATGTAATCATAAGAGCACTCAAGAAAGAAATTAGATTGATTTGTATAATGCATCAATCATTATAGGCTCAAAAACTCACAAGGATGATTATACAAGTCAGATTAAGTCTAAACATGCTTCTTTCTCAATCAACATATCATATTAACATTGGCTCATAAAAAGGTTGACATCAAGCTCAATTCTCATGAAAATCTTCTCACTAATAAATCTGTTTTAGACTTATGCAATTCATATCTCATCATTGTATTAAAAAGGAACTAGAACACATTAAAAAAATAATAATAATAATAAAGACTCATAAAAAAAAATAGTAGACAAAAATAAAAGAAATCCTAAATCATTCCCCCCACACTTAATTCTTACATTGTCCTCAATGTAAGTCTATTAACCCAAATGAAAGAATCATGTGTAAGAGAAAAGAACTAATAACATAAGAATAGGAACAACTAAGACTCAAAACAAAACAAACTCATGCAACCTAAATAATCCTAAAATACTAAACAAAAATTAACAAGTAAACATAAAAAGATTAAAATCAAACTGACAAGGTATGTCTCAAGTCTCCCTTACTCAGACCTTGTTCAGAATGACTACTTCTAAATGTCTTAAAACACAACAATTTTTTTTTTTTTTTTTAGTAGGGGGTAAGGGACATATTACCTGCAGAGGTTGCTAACCACTTATTATAACTGAGACAGAACAAACAAAATGTTAGATAATGTCACAAAGACAAAGTGCAATCCACTCCTTGCTCGTCCATATCTCTTTTTCTTTTTCCGAGCGTCTGCGAAACAACCGTAGCATGTAAATACTCATAAGCTTGGAGCTTTTTGAGTAAATCTTCAATGGTTGTAGCAGAAATTATGGTTCTCCTTGCCTCTGAAAACATGAATCCATTATCCACAGCATTATCTAAATATGAAAGCAAATTACTAAAATAACCATTAATATTAAGCAAACCAATGGGTTTCTTATTTGTGACCAAAGATGACCAAGAAGCCACGCAAGCTATTTCTTCCAATGTACCCAGACCTCCTGGTAAAGCAATGAATGCATCGGCAGAATGGTACATGATTGTTATCCGTTCAGGGATACTCCAGACTTGTATTTCCTTACCCACGGTAGGTCCACAAAAACCTGTGAATAGTTTTGGCACGATTCCTAGAACTGGACTTCCTCCGGTGTGTGCTGATGTAGTGACTGCTCCCATTAAACCCGTACTACCGCCTCCATAAATCAACTGGATCTTTTGTTGGGCAAGAATTACTCCAACTCTTATGGCTTCATCAGCGAATATGTTATTTTTCCCTGGATAAGCACCTCCAAAGACACAAATTTTTTTAATGCGTTGGGACGAAGTACTTTCTATTTTTTTTCTTTTTCGAGTGCTTGAAAGAGAATGAGTACATGGTGTAATATATAGAGGACTGAGTAGTGAATCAGACAAGAGTAATAATGTCGCCGAAAGTGTATCTGACCTGTCAGAAGAAAATGTTAACCTAACAAACAATTTTTGCGTGATTTCAGGAAGAAAATCAAAAAGAAAAGAAAAAGCAACCGTAAAAGACCAATGCAAAAAAAAAAAAAAAAAAAAAAAACGAGAATAATTACACAAATCGTAAATTAAACCGAAATGAAGTTATTGCAAATCAAACCAAAAGCTGAGAAGTCATTTATTGTAGTTGTGATTGTGGCTCACATATTCCTCTGGTTTTACGTCCAGAAACGGCTTAAACGCCTTCTATGAGTCGAGGATATGCTTCCCATCCAGTTTTCTTACAAGCTGGCAAACAGGGTCTTTTAACATCAGATTCCCAAGATGTTGCCATTCCCTTTGGAATTGCGGCCATAAATCAAGAATTTCTCTTTGTACGTCTCCACTAGGATGCGTCTCAAGAGAAAGTTGGATATTACCCAAATTCTCCTTACTCAGTCCATCCTTAATGAATTCAATTTTATCATCTCGATTAGAGGACGGAATCCCAATAGAACGACATTTACCGTTACACGTCCATCGTGCACATTTGTGGCAATTTGAACTCATGCGCTTTGCTCGTCGCTTCTTTGCAAAAGTGCTTCTACCTGTACCTGGTAAATGCAAAACAGGAAGATATTCATCTTCACGTACCTTGGCTTCAATTATCCAACGTATGTCTTCAGGAATCCCTTTGTGCATAAGCATTCTTAATCTTTCAAATCGAACTTGGTAAAGCTTCAGTAAAATATTCCGAGGAAAAGGAGGAAATCGTTTCTGCAATCTTGTGAGAATATCATCCATCTTGAAAAAAATATATATATAAAATGAAAGAGAAATTGAAAGAGAAATTTATATACAATATCAGTTTTGTGGGTAGCTGATGGAACCGACTTAAATAATCACGGAGTACCGTTATCCGCCATTTAACCGGGAAAAAAAAAATGTATATATATATTTTTTTTTTGAAGATTAGTAAAAATTATATTTACATCTAGTTATTTTCAAAACAAGGATCAGAAAGAAAAACAACCTCTTCTTGAGTAACATGATTTTCCAAAAAGAGTTTGAGTCTTTGTCCATTTACCTTGAATACGTTACCATTTTGAGGATTCTCAATGTCAACTGCTCCATAATGATACACATGCTTAACCACAAATGGGCCAGTCCATCTTGATCTCAACTTACCAGGAAATATGTGAAGTCTAGAATTATAAAGTAGAACTTTTTGCCCAACATCAAATGTTTTTCTTGAAATTAACTTGTCATGAAAGGCTTTAGTTCTTTCTTTATGAATTTTAGAATTCTCATATGCATCTTTTCTGAGTTCCTCAAGTTTTTGTTTCCAACAATGCTTAACCTGAAAAGAATTTAACAAAGAATCAGTGTGTGAAATTTCTGAAGCATTATCAAACTCACATTCAATTAAATAAGCTTCTAAAGGATCATGGAATGTGGTAGTGGTGAGATGTTCATGAACAAGTTCTTCAATGAAATCCACTTCATGTACTTCTGAATCGTCACCAGGTTGCTTGCAAATGTTGAACACATTTAATTCTAAAGTCATATTTCCAAAAGAAATGTTCAAAATACCATTCCTGCAATTTATCAGAGCATTAGAAGTTGCAAGAAATGGACGGCCTAATATAACAGGAATTTGAACATTTGGATTTGAAACAGGATGTGTGTCCAAAACAATAAAATCAACAGGGAAGTAAAAATTATCAATATGAACCAAAACATCTTCAACTATCCCTCGAGGAATTTTTACAGAACGATCAGCTAGTTGAAGTGTAACAGGTGTTTCCTTGAGTTCACCTAAACCTAACTGTTGATAAACAGAAAAAGACAAAAGATTAACACTAGCACCAAGATCAAGCAATGCATGTTCTATTCTAGTGTTTCCAATGATGCATGAGATTGTTGGACATCCAGGATCTTTGAATTTTGGTGGAGTAAGGTGCTGAATGATTGAGCTCACACTTTCCGTCAGAAATGCTTTCTTTTGTACATTATGTTTCCTTTTAACTGTGCACATGTCCTTCAAAAATTTAGCATAAGATGGAACTTGTTTGATTGCATCCAATAAAGGAATGTTAATCTTAACTTGTTTGAAAAGTTCATAAATTTCTGCATTTTGATTCAAATTCTTTATTGTTTGCAACCTTTGAGGAAAAGGAGCAGGATGCATACCTTTTTCTTTGTCCAAATTTTCAAGAAGTTCAGACTTACCATCATCCTTACCATTACTTTTCGGAGGGGAAGGAGGATCTTGGTCTTTTGATGGAATGTTTTTGTCAATTGCCTTTCCACTTCGAAGAGTTGTGATAGAACTGGCATTTTCCTGTTGAGTTTCATTGGAGCAAGAAACAAGACATTGAGTAGAAGGGTTAGGCTGAGGTTGAGCAGGAAACTTACCTTTTTCTTGAGTGCGTAATGAAGCTGTCAATGTGGACAAGGTGTTTTTGATCTCATTGATGTCCTGTGAAGTTTGGTTATTCACATTTGCTTGTGTTTGCATGAATGCTTGCAATGTCTCTTCCAAGGTTTGTACACGTGAAGGTTGATAGGAAAAAGTGTTGCCCGGCCTTTGAGATTGTGGTACCTGAACATGATTATTATTCCGCCAACTGAAGTTGGGATGATTTCTCCATTCAGGGTTATACGTTTCAGAGTAAGGAGAAGGAAAAGGCTTTTTAAATGTGTTTATGGAATTTACTTGATCATGCAACGCTTCTTTAAGAATGGGAATGTTTGGACATTCAGAAGTGGGGTGTCCCATGATTTCACAAATTCCACAACTTTCTTCATTTTTAACCGTTTTGACTTCTTTTACTTCTCTAAGTTCCATGGCTTCAATCTTTCTAGCCAAATTAGCTACTTTAGCTTTTATCTCATCTTCTTGACTAAAATGATATTTTCCTCTGTTAGAAACAAGATTAGATCTATTGGAACTTTCAGAGGAATTATCTGTGTGCCAGGCTTGAGAGTTATCTGCCAAATGGTCTAGGTAGTCAAAGGCTTCTTCAGGTTCTTTTTCTAGAAACTCACCGTTAGACATTGTTTCAACAAATTGTTTAGTTTCGGGAGTTAAACTTTCATAAAAGAAACTAATAAGACGCCATTTTTCAAAACCATGATGTGGACAAGAACTTAACAAATCTTTAAAACGCTCCCAGCACTGAAAAAATGCTTCATTTTGATTTTGATTGAAATTTTGAATCTGTCTTTTCAAAGCAGCAGTTTTATGTGCTGGGAAAAATTTCTTTAGAAACTCAGTTTGTAATTCTTGCCATGTGCCAATTGACCTTGGTTTTAAATTATGAAGCCAAATTTTTGCTTTATCTTTTAAAGAAAAAGGAAATAATTTTAGCTTGACAATTTCATTTGTACATTGTTGGTCATTAAAGGTGACACATACATCTTCGAAGTCTTTTAGAAACGAGTAAGCACTTTCCGATTCTAACCCATGGAAATTTGGAAGCAAAGCTATCATACCTGGTTTAAAACAAAAGTTGTTTGCATTGAGAGGAAAAATAAAACAAGAGGGTGATGAGCTTCGAGTTGGTTGCAAGTAGTCACGCATGGTGCGTACTTGTCTGTTCTCATCTTCAGCATGAACACTTTCATTGTCAGCCATGTTAGGAGTTGTATTAGAAAGATTACCTGAAAAGGTTTCACAATAAAATCTAACTAAACGACGAGATCTAAAATCACGTCGCCAAACAAGCATAAAACAAAGTTAATAAATAGATAATATATAAATATAAACTTTACAATATAAATATAAATATATAGAAAATTAGGCGGTATAACCAGCCAATAAAACAAAATTAATATACAAATTAGGCGGTATAACCAGCCAATAAAAATAAAACAAAGTTAATATACAATATAAATATAAATATATAGAAAATTAGGCGGTATAACCAGCCAATAAAAATAAATATACTTATAAACTTATATACTTAGTATTGCTTCCCCGGCAACGGTGCCAAAAACTTGATGGTGACTCAATTAAGAGTTATAAACCCAAGTGCAGGTTATGTTCAAGTAATAAATTCTCGGGTGTCCGAGGTCGAACCACAGGGAAGCGTATTAGTAAGTATAAGTTTATAAATATATAAGAAAAAGAAAGTAAAAAAATATTAGGGAATCAACAACAAAACAAGATAAACAAGATATTAGAGAACAAAATAAACAAAATAACATAAAAGAAATTAAACAAGATATAAAAACAATAAGAAAAGATGTTGAGGTTAGAGAATCCACTCTTGGTGTTATGCTAAGATTAATCTTGTTTTATTACACAATTGAAATTCACACATAAGGGAGATTCCAATCGGAAGGTTTAGCAATTCAGTCCAAATTGTCCAACGTCCATAGCATATGATATTATGTTCATTTGGTGTCCTCAAAACTCACAAAAAGAGTCCAAGCATTCCTTATGCCAAGGTATATGTCTACAACAAATCAAGGTTATGAAACCAAGCATTTACTGTGCCATTTTCATTGTCAATAATGAATCAAGATCTCTACTTTGCAAGTATGATTTTAAACCAAAAGAAAATATTATCTATACTAGTGTTTATAAATGATGATTCATTTTAGCTCATGTTTAAGAGACTAACCTTAGCATTTACCAAAAGCTTCACCTCATCACCTCAACAATATGATTAGCAACACATACTAGATATGAATAAAATGAAAAGAAATGTAAGAAACATAAGTAAATAAAGAAAAAGAAAACTAGAGAAAGGAAAGAAGAAGAAAACTTAGAGAATTTTATTACAATGGTTAATATCCTACCAATGTATAATCATGCTCATCCAAGGCCCTCTATTTATACACATTTTGGAGAGCTAAATGACAAGAGACAAGCTTTATAAATTTCAAAGGTAGGTATAATAGGTGGGTGCATTTTTCTAACAATTTTCGTCATATTGTATGACAATTCTGATCAGCCAGCTTGATGGTCGATTTTGTCAATGCTTGAGGCTCGATCTGATCAAATGGTCTTCTAGAAAAATATACCCCTATCAGTTACGGATCCATAGCCGTTGGAATCAGATCATTTGCTCATGTGGATCGGAAGATATGGTCAAAATACCAAAACAGGTCAGCACAGACGTCATTGCACATCAGCCAACTTGATGGTCGATTTCGCTAGGGAAAACGACTCCGTTTCAAGAAGTGTAAAACATGAAAAAGATAGATATGCCTCTTAAATTTGCACTGTAAAAAATTCAGCCTTATTGCTTCAGTGAAACTCTAGATATAGCGGATATGGCAAAAGGTGTCGGAACTGGAACTGAACTGGATTTGCCCTTAATTGTTGATTTAACCTAGTAATCTGAAATCACTCAAAGAAACTCGTGAAAAACACCAAATTACATAAAAATATAAAATATCATAAACACAATTAGACTAAGCAATAATAACTCGTATTTGACACAAAACAATAATAAAACATAACTAAGAACTATATAATTATACGAGTTATCACTAATGATTACACGAAATTGATGGGACCTAAATCTTGATTATTCAAAAATCTAATTATGCAAGATTTACCTCCAAATTTATGATTTTTTGAGACATGCTTTTTTTTTATTTATGAAAAACCAATCATATTATTTTCAAAAGAATTTCGGGGTAGTGGATCCTACTATGGTACAATGTCCAAATGTTCATGCAACACTACCGGTTTTATGAAATCATCAAATGAAATTACCAACTATTTATTGCAAAGAACGAGATCAATAATACAACCAAAAATGTACATGCTCTATTCACACAAGTATGAAATGTGCAAAATGCAAAAATACTTGAAAAAGGATTTTTATTTTTTATTTCAAACAATTAATGAATATTTTGCCCCGAAAAATATCTACTTATATAGGTATCATAGTGCCTTTGGGACGGATTATCACATTTATTACGGGCGATGTACGTACATCATTGCCTGATCTACAAAACTTCTTCAGAATGTAAAATAGGTAACAAAAGGTTTAGAAATGTCCCTCCATGTGTTCCTATTTTTGGTATATCTAACGGAAATCCGGCATGGCTTCGTCTAGGTTCACTATATGGAGGTAAAATGGTTCTAAGGCCCTGAATTGTTCCTCACTGTCGTCGGTGAAGGCTAGTAAGGCACCCCGATAAAAGCGGGTTCAATTCGTTAGAGTATATTTTCCTATGCCCGTATAGAGGATTATCACGAAGGCATTAGGTACTTTATACTCCGAAAGTGTTTCACTAGCCCATACGGAGGATCATCACGAAGGCGTAGTTACTTTACTCCCACTTAAAAGGACGAAACCCCAGTAGAGGATTCATGTTATGCAAATGCAAATACAGTGTGTGCGGAGGAACAAAACAAGCCTGTCACCACCTATTCTACACCTCTTATTCTAAATACCCCACTAAAATCAAACAATGTAAAGCATCAGTCAAGCAAACATATAAATATACGCAACAAAATAACCAGAGAACAAGTAATAATATGAATGCACATGAATATGGACATATTAAAACATTTTTTTTATTTTCAAAATTCTTTTTTATTTTAAAAATATGGGAATTAAAATTAAATACCAATTAAACCAACAAAATCGAGACTTTGATAACACATGACTAATTCTAGGCCTGACTCTCTAATAGTCCCCAACGGAGTCGCCAAGCTGTCGCAACCTAAAAAATAACGAGTCTCATCGCAAGACTTTATTATTCGTTAAGCGTGACATTAAAAAAAAAACCGAGGAAAAGTCGACTTAATTCCTCTAGAAAAATGAAGGTTTTGAAAATGACCTTGAAAAAGACATAGAGTAGCCACCAATTTTTTTAGCTAAGTGTGATCGGCCACCTACTAAAACCGATTTTAAAAAATATTATAAAAATTAATTAAAATATTTTTAAAACCAATTTCAAGTCTGCGTTTAAACCAAAGAAATCAAAGAAACGGGTTCGGGACTCGGTTACGTGCAGGGAAGGATTAGCACCCCCACAACGCCCGTATAAAACGGTACCTTATTAATCGTGTGTTATCTCAAATCTCGGTAAAAAGTTGGTTTTAAATTTAGTATTTCAAATTAATTCCCAATTTAAAGAAAAATAATTCTATTTTAATTGAAAATGATACGGAATTTATAAATTCAAAATTTTTCTATATTCCCCAACAAACGTGGCAAAATATAGAAATTTTTATTAATTTGGAAAACTTTCCGAATCATTCTCATTTTTTTTAAAGAAAGATATTCCTTTATTAATGATAATTGATGATATTCCCTCCAGCAAACCCGGTAGAGAACTCATGAATTATTTTAACTCGGGAATATCTTTATTTTTTATTGAAAAATCATTATCCTTTTGAAAACATTTTAAAAGATATGAATATGTATATGCATGACATAAATAAAATGACATAGCAAAATCTAAATAATATAATGCATCCTAAATGATATAATATAATTTAAATGCCTTAGCATATTCTAAATGAAATGTCCTAAATTATATGACATATTCTAAATGAATGAAATGACCTAGGTAACATAATATATTCTATATGAAATGAAATATCCTAAGTCATATGATATATTCTAAATGAAATGACCTAGATGACATAATATATTCTATATGAAATGTAATATCCTAAGTCATATGATATATTCTAAATGAAATGAAATGACCTAGGTGACATAATATATTCTATATGAAATAAAATAACCTAGGTAACAAAATATATTCTATATGAAATGACAAAATTTAAATGACATGGCAAATATGGATGATATGGCATATAATCTAAATGACATGGAATATAAAATAATACTATCATATAATATGCATGGAAATAAAAATGAAAATAATAATGCATGAACATAGTATATGCTAAATAATATAACAACAAAAAAAAATAATTAAATAAAAAGCATAGGATATCATGAAATATTCCAAGTCATATAATAAACAATATAACATAACTCAAAATCATAACAATATCATAGAAATTATCATAGCAAAAGTCACATATTATATAAAATGCATGAATATGAAAAATGCAATGCATGAAAATGTATTTTTTCCTTTAATTAAGGAAATCCGTATATCTAAAAAGATATCCGGCTACCTTAGGAAAATATGTCCAATTAAATATTCTAAAACCAAAATATTTTGTGACAGTTTGAAAACAATTTGGAAAAGCTTAGGTTAGAAAAAAAAAACTGGGTTAAACCTTTTTTAAATGGCTCTAATTTTCCTAGTTTAAAATCACGGAGTTGACTACCCTTAAACCGAGACTTAAAAAATCATTTTTAGAGTTTAAAAAGGCTTAGAAACTACCCTAGGTCAGTAGCTAAACTTCCTAATCAGCTCCCTCTAAGTAACTTAACAAAAACAGAAAAAGGATTTTTCTTTAAATTCAATTCTGACTCCGCTGTCCAGTTTTATGCCACGAATTTTTACCCTATTTTTAAAAATTCAAAAAATTCTAAAAAAAATACTAGAGACTAAAGACATGTACAAATACATGGAAACAAATTAGCTTAATTTTCTGATTAAAGATGAATTCCCAGAAAAATCAGGAAAGTACGAGTACTGGGTGAAAAAACTGCTTTGCCAAAATACATTTTTGACTTTGATAAAATCATTTAAAAATCAAAGTAAAAATATTTAAGACTCAAAAAATGACTTACAAATAGTAGCTGGGACTTTTTGAAAGTTAGATAAAAATTGGCTAAGTAAAAAAAAAAAAAATCACAAAGGTAGAATGATCAATTTGACAAACTTTAATTTTCCACAAGTGTGCTCAAGAGAGCATGACTTTGAACCATTAATTGGTCTAAATCATTAGTCAAGTGGCATGAACATGAAATGCATGAAAAAATACAGCAAATATAGTGCATGAAATGCATGAGTTTAAACCTAAATGTCATGAAAAAATGCATGGCATCAATATAGTGACCTAGACCTAAATGAACTTGCATGGCATTTAATGCAACCTAGGTCTAAAATGCATGGACATGCATGGCAAAGTAAACCAAACCTAATAACTAAAACATGCATGGCAATAACACAAACACAAGGCATGCTTAAACCAAAAACTCAACCAAATATCATGTAAATGCTAATCTATCAACTAACATAGCAAAAATGCAACACACAATGCAAAACACATGGAGTAGCCGAATGGCCTCAAGCTCGAACAAGCATGGCATTTTCACAAACACTTGGTATACTTAAACTAAATACTCAACCAAATGTCATGCAAATGCAAAACCTACTAACTAATATGGCAAAAATGCACATACAATGTAAAACACATGGAGTAGCCGAATGGCCTCAAGCTCCAACAAGCATGGCATTTTCACAAACACTTGATATGCTAACATGCTCAACTAAAATATATCACTCAAATCATGCAAATACAAAGTAGAGATACTAAAACTAACAAGCATTTTCACAAACACTTGATATACTAACATGCTCAACTAAAATATAACACTCAAATCATGCAAACACAAAGTAGAGTTATTAAAACTAACAAGCATTTTCACAAACACTTGATATACTAAATATAAAACATCAACAAATTTATGAAAACAGAAAATTAAAAATGCAAGAACATGATATTTAACTCATAAATGGCAACAAACAAAGCAACCAAATTAAAACATGATTCAAATATATGAAGTAGAAGAACACTTAAAGCATCAAAATTAAAGAAAATAACATAAATAACATGATAAATTAAAGCAAAAACAGCAACCATAATAAAAAAAAAAATGTAGGCCATTCGGCCATTAAAGAAAAATAAGAAAAAAAATTGTAAAATATATTTAAGAAAGAGATGAAGAAAGAACTTAAGAAGAACATACAAAAAACACTTATTTAAAAAGAAAACTCACCAAATAATAATCAAAATAGAAAAAACAAGAATGGAAAATCAAGAAAGTGCAAGAGTTGGTGCTAAAAGCAACCTCAAGAAGCTATATTTCAAGCTTTGTCTCTTCAAACTTTCCTTTCTTTTCTAAACTTTTTCTTTTTGCTTTCAACCAAGGGGAGAAAAAACTAAGAAAAACTAAGAGAAATTAGAAAAATGAAGTACAAAAAATCAAAAATCTGCTCCCTCTATGTGATGGCAGAATTTTACCTCTCTCCTCCACTAGGATGTTGTCATTTTGATTCCAGCCAACTTCCATCCAAGGGCTAGTGATTCAAGGTGAAAAATTATGAAATTATCACCATTAGATTAGTGTAACAGCTGTCCATAATTAAAGCTGTTCAAGAATAATGTTGACACTCTCCCTTGGCCTATGTGGCTTAATCACAATGGCCTGATCAAAAAGAATCTCTAACTAACTCTTAATTCTTGGCCATTTGATTGAAAAATCAGAAGCTTCCTCCTTCCTTTGGGCCTTGGCAGGCCAGCACTCTCTTTTCCAGCCCAAGTATGATTTTTTGAAAGGCCAAAAGAAGCCCTTTTCGGTTGCTTGGGTGAAATGACCGTTTTGCCCCCCGGATGCAAATAAATGGAAAATGGAATCCAAATTAAAATTTTATTTTTTCAATACTTCCAAAATAATAAAATATTGAATTTTGGAAGTTTTCTAAATTTTTTGAGTTCGTTTGCTATTTATTTGGATTTTTTCTTCCAAAAATGCCCTTTCATGCCCCCACATTTTACCATTTTTTAAATGAGCTCCAAATCAAGATTTTTCTTCACCAATATCTTCCAAATAATTTAAAAGTGTGATCTGAAAGTTTTCATAATTTTTGGAGCTCATTTGGTATTTTTTCGGGATTTATCTGCTTGAATTACTACAAAGGGCTCGGGATTTGGCCATTTTGCAAACGAACTCCAAATCAAGATTTTCTTTCGCCAATATCTTCCAAATAATTTGAAAATGATATTTGCAAAATTTCAGAATTTTTGGAGTCCATTTGCTATTTTTTCGGGATTTATCTTCTTGAATTATTGCATAGGAGGCCCGGGATTTGGCCATTTTGCAAACGAACTCCGAATCAAGATTTTCTTTTGCAAATCTCTTCCAAATAATTTAAAAATGATATTTTCAATTTTCCAGAAGATTTGGAGCTCATTTACTATTTTTTCGGGATTTTTCTTTTTGAATTACTACATAAGAGGCCCGGGATTTGGCCATTTTACAAACGAACTCCTAATCAAGATTTTATTTCTCCAATCTCTTCCAAATAATTTAAAAATGAGATTTGCAAATTTTAGATGATTTGGAGCTCGTTTGCTATTTTTTCGGGATTTTCCTTATTGAATTACTACATAAGAGACCCGGGATTTGGCCATTTTGCAAACGAACTCCGAATAAAGATTTTCTTTCTCCAATATCTTCCAAATGATTTAAGAATGATATTTTCAAATTTTCAGAATTTTCGGAGTCCATTTGCTATTTTTCCCAAATTTTCCAATTTTGCTCTTTTACCTCCGAAACCCGGTTTTGCTCAAAACAAGTCAAATTTTCAGATTTTCTTCAAGTTGAGCCTTGGGCTATCCGTTTTTAATCATTCCTCATTCATTGGGGCTTTAGTCTTATCAAGTCGGACCATTTCTGTAATTCTGCCCGATTTCACCGAAATCCATCAAAAACCCTAATTCTCGGTTTTCTCCCTGATTGACTTTTCTTTCAATTTTTCTTTCAAGTGACTTCTTCATTACCCGTAGTCAGTGCTTATCTTTCATTTGGAACCTTCAATTTCGATCAATTCGATCGTTTAAGCACTGTTCACCAAATTTCCCGGATTAGGATTTCTTTTCTACTAAATCTCCATAACCCAACTTTCGAACTCCATATCTTTCGATGTAGACCTCGGATTATCAAAATTCTTTCGCCATTTTTCAATTGAAATTCAAATATTGATTTTGAAAGTTGGTTGACTTTTTCAGTAGTTGACTTTTTGTGGTTGACTTTTTCGAGGTTGACTTTTTTTAGTTTGACTTTTTATGCTCGCCCTCTTAAACTAAGGCTCGGAGTACCACCTGCAGGATGAAAAAAAAGTCTTTTTACATTCTGAAATATCAATTTAGGAAGAAAACATACCTGTTTTAGTGGTCCGGACAAAATTAGGTGTCTACAATGTTGATTGAGAAAGAAGAATGTTTAGACTTAATACTGACTTGTATAATCATCCTTGTGAGTTTTTGAGCCTATATGATTGATGCATTATACATATCAATCTAATTTCTTTCTTGTGTGCTCTCATGATTACATGATTCTCTAGAACTTGCTTTAAACCTTTTTGAACTATATTGATGTATGTGACAACATGAATATGATAAAGGCATTAGGATTGTAACCAGGGTAAACAGCCATCCATTATTGATGTTCCAAGAGAACATCCCCTTAGTGAGCCAATTTGAGCCTATATTGATTAAGCTATTTTATTGGTAACCACATCTTACACCTAGCCTAAACACATTTATATCTTTACCCTTGTTCTAAAGATGGACTAGAACGTTTGAGACATATTGCAAAACAAGGGATACTTATTAAAAATTTGGGTTGGAAACAAAAGATAAGTGCGGGGGAAGAAAAGGAAAAAAAAAAGTCAAGTGAAAAAAGAAAGGGATCATTGTCAAATACATTCCCATATATAAAAAAAAAAATGAAATCATCTCTTGAACTTCTAGTTAAAGAAAAGAAAAAGATGTTACAAAGTTGGTTAGAATGAAGCAAAGGCTCAACATGAATATTTAGCCTATGTTATTATGTGCTTTATAAGAGTTTTGAGAAGTTTTATTTGTATGATCTTATTATGTCTCTAAACTCTATGAAATCTTTAGAACCTTTGTGATATCTTTATCCTTTTATTCTTTAACCCCATTACAACCCCTTGGCCCCATTACAACCTTGAATAAATACCTCTTGATTTATGAAGTTGCATAATCTAAATAGTGGAGAATAGGTGGACAAGCAAGCATATGGTAGAACTATTTTCATGAGATTGATTGAGTGTAAACACTTTACCACTACTTTAAAGAGTGAAAATCATGAGAGTATCATATGCGAGAAGTTGAGATTAAGTTTGAATATGCACTATTTTGATTGAATTATGTTATGTTAATATTGGCTTAACTCATACTATTTATATTCAAGCATTATTTTTTTTTTTGAAATTCTTTAAGCTATTGATTAGTTTATAAGACTTGTTCAAAGATCGTCTCTAATTTATATTGAAAAGATTAGGAGTAACTATTTTTAGTGAATGTTAGTTTATTTTTATTTTAGTTTTTCAATTTTTGTGGGTATCGTTCTAGTAAACCCTCATGAGACTAAACTCGTCCACTAGGGACACCTAGGGGTTTAAAGGCTTGTGTCACATGCTAAGTGCCACCGTGATTTCCTAAGAAAGTGGATTAGATTAGACTTTCTTATTTTATTTTTATTTTGTTTTGCTCGAGGACTAGCAAAAAGCTAAGTGTGGCGGGTATTTGATAAACTCATAAAATACACATTTTATGCCCTTTCTATTCTCAGTTTTAGTTATGTTTTCGATCTTTATCTTTATTACTTATGTTATATTTTTGAATTCTAGGTATATTTAAGAGAATGAAGTGAAAATATGTCAATAATGATGGTAAAGAGCTTACAAAATCATAATCAAAAGATGGAAGAAGACTTGAGAGTCAAACGGATCAATTTCTGGTTGCAAAGCAAGAAGGTAGATTTGGGGAGACTCAAAGATCATCATTAATTTTCTTCTTCTTTTTCTTTTTCTTCTTCTTCTCCATTCTTTTATTTTCTTTTTAGTTTTATGTATACATTATCTATGCCTATGATAGGCTAAACTTCTCTTTGGTTAAGGGTGATTTCAAAGCCCTAGACATGTTTTGTAATTGATTTTTAGATTTTATCTATCATTAGTTTTCTATCAAAGTTGATTATGTTCTTCTATAAGAATTGTTTATGATCTTTGTCTTAATTTGTTTAGGTGTACAACTAGATAGATCTTGATAATTGTCTATTGCTAGTTTAGGAGTCTTGATCCGTGTAATTATCTTGATTTCCTATTCATAAGTGACAATTTATGATTATTGATTATGTTAGAGTTTTCGCTAATTGCAAAGTGGAACATAACCTTAGTTGAACAATCCGAGCTTATGTGTTTGTTGCTTAGATCAACCTATCTTTCTCCTCATAAAGCTGTTATCAAATTGAATTTAGAGAGCTTATTCTAGGTTATTTGATAATTAGAGATTAAATAGAGAGCTTATTCTATTTAACGACAAACTAAGGAAAGATTGGGGTAGCAGAGCTTGTTGTTATCTACGGTTGATAATTTTGATAGTTAATTGATGTTGATAGATCTGATTATTGATTCTCAATGATGTCTAGTGGTAGAGAATGAAACCTTAACCATATTTCTCTTATATTTGATTTTCTTTTATTTATTTGCTTTTTACTTATCTTGTTTGTTTTACTTTTAATTATTTCAAAACCCCCTTTTTATTTTCTTATCTTTGAACTTAAGTTATAAACTAGTAACTTATAAACTAAACACCAATCCCTGTGGACTCGACCCTTGCTAACTACTATACTTACAATTGATTATTTTTAATGCAAGGTTTAAATTAAGATATACTCTTTGGAGTGCATCACTTGCTTATATAGAGAAGTGGTCGACCATGTCCAATTCAAAGTAGGACTTCTGCCTTAGCTATTTTTATTGGGCTTATAATTTATTTAATTCATCCCATGAAGTTCCAAACTTTTTAAAATTAAGTTCAACTTAATTGAAGTCCAATTTAATCTTTCACAAGCCATGTTCTATTTGTGTGTGACCCATTATGTTTCTTAACATGTTGGCAACAAATATAAATATTATAACCCTTAATAAATTCAGATTACATAATCAAACCATTTGAAAGCATCATTCATTCTCTAATTAATCAATCCTATATTTGTAGATCATGATTGTCATCTAATAATGAATCATGTCGCCTAATTCTTAAGAAAAGTCAATGAGGTTTGACCAACCTATATGTGCTTAGTTTCTTAATATAATTATTATCCTCTCATCACTTAGTATCTCGGTTTAACCTTAAGCATAGATTAATGTATACTTAATTAGTTTAATCATGTTAACTCTTGAGGATAGGCAATTAACTCTTTGAATAAGCTACAAAACTATTCCAAAATTCATTCCACTATGGCCAAATATTTATTAAGTTAATCCTTATCAAGACTAGTAAGATATTCTCTCGATCATTGACGGTGATGAATCCTATCTTGATTACTTATGCATCTTCATATGCCTCATGTTATACCCTAAAGAATTAACTGAAGCATCCATGGTTAGGACCATAAGAAAGGTAAAATCAAAGTATAAAAATCCTTATATAAGATCGTAAGGTAAAACAAAAGTATAACAATCCTTATATAAGATCATTAGTAACCACAAGTCAGAGAATGACTTATATAACCACCACATGAGAATGTTGTCATTGACATTGAGTGAAACACCAAATGATATTCTCATAGCAGGTTATGTTTAGTGAACTTGTTCTTGTAACAATCACCCACATGTTAGCTCAAGTTTATCCAAACTCCAACTTATGAGATTGGTTTCTTGCTTCATAAGCAATAGCATAACCATGTACGTACCGGTCTCAACAATTTTATCAATATTCTATCTTGACAAAGTATTGACTAGGAACAATTTAGGAATAACTGTTGATGCAATGATGATCTTATAATTACAACTTATTGTAATTCTCTTTCAAAGCATATTTATTTCATGGACTTTATCAGACAAGTAATATCAAATAATTTACAAAAGTCGTAAATAAGGAATGTTTTAGTTAAGAATAGTAATGCTTTATATGACATGTATCACATAAACAATTATATTGGTCTTAGGGCATACACGAATAATATTCCACTTGCACTATTGCCAATCACCTTGGTATCTAATATCGAACTCCTTCATGTGGCATTCATGGGATAGTGGCATGGTAAAAAAGATATGCTAGTTTATCCTTTATAGGAACTCGTTATACTTTTGTATCATTTCTTTTTCTCTCACCCTTTGAATCCCTTTTATTTCAAGGATTTTCTTGCAAACTCTTAAGGACCTCTAAAAGGTAGGTGTTTGCTACTATTTAAGTACAAAATGAAGAGACTAATACAAATGAATATCATAAATAAATACAAAGAATTGAAAGAATTAAGCTTAGAACAATAAAGAAGAATAGAAAGAATTAAGCTTAGAACACTAAAGAACTCTTTTAAGTTTGAAATTGGTGAAATTTTTTATTTGATCTTTAGTCCTTGGTGTCTCTTAGTCTTGGAAGTGTTGGAGAGTCTCTGATAAGTTCATAAATTACACATTTTATGCCCTTTATATTCTTAGTTTTCGTTATGTTTTCTATCTTTATTTGATTACTTATGTTATGTTTTTGAATATTAGGTATATTTAAGAGAATGAAACAAAAACATGTTAATTATGATTGTAGCAACCGAATTTAGTCCGAGTCAAACCCCAATTGGGCCCAGACCATTTATGGGGCCCGATAGGACCCTTTTCCCCTGTCTAGCAGGCTCGGTATCGGGCCATTCATGATAACAGGCAAACAGGCCCTGGCCCAAACACCACCAACAGGCCACCCAAGCCTGTTGGCCACTTTCCCACCCATGCCTGCCAGGCAGCAGCCCACCCTAGCCTCACGCAACCCTAGCCTAGCCAACAACCCACACCCACACCTTTGCCCCTAGCATCTGACAGCACCACCACCCACTTGCCCCTGCCACCCTAGTCAACCAACCCCACACGGCAACCTTGACCACCCACTACACTCCACCGATCCCTCTAGCAATTCCACAAAAAAACCCATATCCATGAAAACTAGGGGGGATCCAAAAAAACAAAAACCTCACAAGACCCCCACATTCGAGATCCACTCACCATCCGATCCCCAAACCGCAAAACAAACACAATCACAAAAACCAGAAAACAACAACACAAAAAAAAACACAAAAAAAAAACCAAAGAAGGATTCGGCCATTTGGTGTTTGGGAGAGTTTCGATGGGGGTTTGGGAGAATCCAACAGTGGAGATGTGGAGAAGGTGAAGGAGAGGGCTCGGTTGGAATCTCGGTCAGATTCGACGACAAAATGTGGCAGATCAAAAGTTTGAAGTTTGGATTTAAAAATCTAGATCTAGGCTTTTGGGTATTTTTTGGGAAAACCAATTGGGGAAAGGAGTAGAGGAGACCAACAAGATCATTTGGTGAAGTTCTGGAGTAAAACGGCCGGCGACAATCGACTGTAGGCACGGCTATCGACCGCCAGAATTTGGGTTGGGATGGGGTTTCTGGTGAGGCTGGGTATGAGAGAAGAGAGAGAGTTTAGGGTGAGGGAGAGTTAGAGAGAGAGAGGATAGAGGATAGAGGATAGAGGAGAAATGAAAAAAATAAAATTTTAAGTTTATATACAGGTTCCTAAATGGCACAGTTTAGGAGGCGGGTCAAGGCATTGACCCGCGGCTCAACTCGGGTCCTCGCCCCTAACCCGCGGATGGAGAAAAAAAGGAGAAGAAAAAGAAAAAAAAGGGAAAAAGGAAAAAAAAGGGGAAAAAAAGAAGGAAAAAATGAGGAAAAAGAAAAAATGAGGAAAAAGAAAAAATGAGGAAAAAGAAAAAAAAAATTAATTAATCTTCTCTGAAGATTTATCAGAGCACTCAGCCTCGACCCTACATATCTTCAAAAGTAAGTTTTTATTTTATTTTCGTTATGTTCATTTTTTTATTTATCCAATCTAATTTTATTTTTTACGTTTTTTTCTTCATTTATTTTATTATAATAATTGCTAGCATTATTATTATATTTTTGTTTAGATTCCCTTTTGTTTATGTCCATTTTTATTACTTTTTATTATTTCTCTTAATTTTATTCTATGATATTTATTTTATCATTTTATTAATTTCTTTTATTTTACTAATTTATTTTATTATAGTTGTTATTATTAACGTTACCATATTATCAGTTTTCCCCTTTACTTTTTTCTCCTATGCTTTTTTTTTTCTTTCTTATTATTATTCTTATTATTATTAATATGTTAAATGTGTTATGAATCCAAATTTTAAATTTTAAAAATATATATATGTCATAAAAACGTATTTTTTCGATTTCATAAATATTTGACGGGAATTATTTCTTAATCCTTACCGGGTTTGCCGGGGAGATTAGGAAATTTTTCAATGCACGTGTTTATGCAATTGTAAAGTATGATTTTTCGTTTTATTCGAAATTACATACGTGTTAAGTGAAAAAAATATTTTTTCAAAGCTTTGCTGGGTTTGCCGAGAAGTTCTGATAGATGTTTCGACGTTCGTCATTTATGTAATTTCAAATAAATAAAATACATGAAAAGGGATTTAAAAATACGATTTCTTGCATATCCTTTGTTTATGCTCTTTAATAATTATTACTTATACCATGTTCTTAATTATATTATTTAATAATTAATATTCTTGTTCATGTCATTTAATAATTGAGTCTCATGTTGATTCTATGTTCATGATCTTTGTTAATCAATGTTTATATGATTTTTGTTTATAATACGGTTTTAATAATGCCATGTAATAATTAGTGTCCATGTTATCTTGCTTAAATTGCATATTAATATTTGTTTTGCATGTTCATATTTATTTGAAAGAATTTTAATGCACGCAAAAGCCACGTTTTAATAATAAGCGAGGCACTATTCTTGAGTTAAAATAATTCATGAGTTCTCTGCTGGGTCTGTCGGGGAGGATATCATCAATTATCATCAACAACAGAATATCCTTTTTTGCAAAACGAGGGTGATTCGGAGAATTTTAAAATAAATAAAAATTTCTAGTTTTGCCGGGTTTGCCAGGGAATATGGAAAAGTTTTGCATTAACAAATTCAAGATTATTCTCAAATAATATGATTATTTTTAAAAGGGAATTAATTTTAAATGCCGAACTTAAAACCAATGTTTACCGAGACTTAGGATAACACGTGGTCAATAAGGTACCGTTTTATACGAACGTTGTGGGGGTGCTAATCTTTTCCCACACGTAATCGACTCCCGAACCCACTTTTGTTTTTCTCTAGATTAAAACACAGACTTCAAAATTGGTCTTCTTAAAATGTTCTAATTAATTTTAAAATATTTTATAAAAAAGCCGATTTCTTAGGTGGCCAATCACACCTAAACAAAAAGATTGGTGGCAACTCTTTATGTTTGTTTTTAAAATCGTCTGATGGTCAAAAAACCGTTATGACAGCTTGGCGACTCCACTGGGGACAATTAGAGAGTCAGGCCTAAAACTAATCATATGTTATCAAAAGTCTCGGTTTGTCGATTTTAGTTGGTTTTTAATTTTAATTCTCTCATTTTTTTAAATAATAAAAAAGAATTTTGAAAATTATAAAATATTTTTAAATATGTTCATTTTCATGCATATTATTATTGTTCTCCGGTTGTTTAGTATTGTATACTATTGTTCTCTGGTTATTTCGTGTTGTATATTATTTGATTATTTTTTAATAAATTGTTGGGGTATTTAGAATAAGGGTTGTAGAATAGGTGGTGAAAGGTTTATCTGTTCCTCGTCACCGACTACACTTACATTTGCATAACATGAGCTCTATACCCGGGTGATAAGTGCTTAATTTCATACATTTTCTTATTTAATTTCCTTATACTTTGTGCTTTGATTCTTAAGTTCCTTGACATCTTACTAGGTTTTTATGCTTTGCAGGTATTTTGGAAGAGATGAAGTCAAAACATGTCAATTAGGATGTTTAAGAGCTTATAAAATCACAATCACAAGGTGGAAAAAGACTTGGGAGTCAAAAAGATCAAATTCTTGGTGCAAAGTAAGAAGGCAGATTTGACCTCCGGAGCTTATTGCTAAGAAAACATGATGTTAGATTCTTTAGTTGAAGAAACTTCATTCTTGAATTTTGAATATGACTTGATTACCTTTCCAATGATAGGTCATAGGCCTAAATCAGATAAGAAATGATCATCCAAATAAACATTGGAAGATATCCCTAAACAACCCTAACGGCAAAAAAACCCTAGCTGCAAATCACCTTTCTTTGTTATTACCCTAGCTGAAATATATATTTTCTCCTTGTTAAAGTAAGATCAGTGGCTATCATTATTACTCCTTGCATTAATTCTAAGAACCTTTCCTTAAAACTTATCCTTGTCAAAGTAGGAGAATTAAATCAGCCAAGATTTCCTTCTTACACTTACTTTAGCTGCAAGCAAAACATCTTTCCTTGTTAAATATGCTTTGGCTGCAAGTCACCCTTCCTTTCCTTAAATTAATTAAATCTTGGCTGCCACTCAACATTAAATGCTCAAAACCTAGAGGCTGCCTATAAATAGAGATACAAAGGGGAGCTGATCTCTACACTTCTGCTATTCTTGTATTATGATTTTCTTCTAGTTTTCTTCTTAGTTCTTCTTTTGTTTATGTTAATAATGCCTATGCTAGGCTAAAATTTTATTTGGTTAAGGGTGATTTCAAAGCCTTAGATATGTTTTGTATTTGATTTTCAGATTCTATCTATCATTAATTTTCTATCAAAGTTGTTTATGTTCTTCCATAAAAATTGTTCATGATGTTGTCTTGATTTGGTTAGGTTGCAAACTAGATATATCTTGATAATTATCTATTGCTAGTTTAGGAGTCTTGATCCGTAATTGTCTTGATTTCCTATTCATAAGTGGCAATTTGTGATTAATGATTATGGTCAAGTTTTCGATAATTGCAAAGTGGAACATAACCTAAGTTGAACAATCCGAGCTTATGTGTTTGTTGCTTAGATCAACCTATCTTTCTCATCATAAAGCTGCCATTAAATTGAATTTAGAGAGCTTATTCTAGGTTGTTTGATGGTTAGAGACTAAATAGAGAGCTTGTTCTATTTAACGATGAACTAAGGAAAGATTGGGGTAATAGAGCTTGTTGTTACCTACAGTTGATAATTTTGATAGTTGATTGATATTGATAGATCTAAAATTGATTCTTAATGATGTCTAGTGGTGGAGAATGAAGCCTTAACCATAATTTTCTCATATTTGAATTTTTCTTACTTACTTGCTTTTTACTTTTATTGTTTGCTTTAATTTTAAAACTATTTCAAAACCCCCTTTCTTTTATTTGTCTTTGAACTTGAATTATAAACTAGTAATTTATAAACTAAAATCCAATCCCTGTGGACTCGACCCTTGCTAACTACTATACTTACAATTGATCTTTTTAGTGCAAGGTTAAATAAGATATACTCTTTTGAGTGCATCACTAGGCTCCGTCCCACTTAAGTGGAAGTAAAGTAACTACGCCTTCATGATTAACAGTACGCATAGACTAGTGAAACACTTTCGGAGTACTAAAGTACCTACGCCTTCGTTATTAACAATCCGCATGAGCTAGGGAAATAAGCTTTAAAAAATTAAATCCGTTTAAATCGGGGTGCCTTACTAGCCTTCACAGGCGATAGTCAGGAGCAATTTGGAGCCTTTAGAACCTAATTCAACCTCATATAGTGAGACGTAAAAAGACAGCCTTAGGTAGAGCCTTGCCCATGTTTTGTAAAAATTACCTAGAATTAGGACACATGAGGAGACACTTTGGTAAGAAATCTTAACCCGAATAATCAGCATGGATTCAAAAAAAATTTGAACACTTGAAAATTTTATTTTTCTCTTTTGGATATTGCTAAATAAATTACCTTGTGTTTATCCAAAATTTGTATTCTTTTTCCTTCTTTCCTGAAAAATTTGTACATTTTCAAAAAAAAAATTCATTTCAAAAAATTTCATATTTCCTTTCCGTATCTTTGAAAAAAAAAATACCAAAAAAAGATTTTCTTTTCTTCAAAACAAGCAAAATGATAATTTCTTAATTTTGTTTTCTTTCAAAAATATCACAACAGATAAATGAAACAGAAGTTTTTCTTCTAATTTATTTCCATAAAATAAGAAAATTCATTGATTCTCTGTTTTCAAAGAATAAAAAGTAAAAAAGTGAAAGAGAAAAAGAAAAAGAAAAAGAAAGAGAAAGAAATAATTTCTTCTTTTCATAAAAAAGGAAAATTAAAAAAAAAATTCTTTAATGCCATTTTTTTAAATAAAGTGTTTTCCTTAATCTTTATCCTTTTTTTTAGAAAGGGTGTTTTCATTGCTCCCATATTTTCAAAATTAAAAATAGAATACAAAAACGAAAAAAAATGAGTTTGAATATCCTTTTATTTGCATTATGTAGTATTCGATTTCACATTCGTTTCAACAATTTTTTTTTTCATATTCACAAATGACAAGATTTAAAAAAAAAAAAAAATTGATCTTCATCATATTTGCATTGTACATAATATTTTATCAAAACATGTTAAATCACCTACATAAATATCATTGCATCTCATGTAATTCGCATCATCCATTCATTTGACTTGCATACATGTGAAACATTATTCGATTTCACGGACCTAGTGAAGAAGGATAAATCGATGAATGATCTAGGAAGTAAAGAAGATTCTGAGAAAGGCAAAATCATAGCAGAATTTTGGTTGAGCCATAAACAAGTTTTTTGAAACGTCTAGATTTAATCCCTCTTTGGTACCTTAATTCGATGAGCCAAAACTTTAACTTTTGGGTCGTGCCAAATAAGGGGCAGTTTTCTATATGTATATATTTTTGTATAGATTTACATTATCATGTTATGATATATATATTTTTTTGTAAATAAAGTTTTTGAAAAATAATGGAAGTATTTGGAAATTCATTGTTTTGTATTCTTTCATTCTTTCCTGTTGTAATTCGGGTGAAAATTTTTTACTACATTTTTTTTTTCATGTATAGAAGAAATCATATCAAGGGTTTATGTGTGCACTAATTGATTATTTTTTTTTATTCTTTTGGAAAGATTTTCTGTGAAAATTGAAAAGATTGTTCGAATAAAGTCTCATATAATTTGTTTTAAAAAAAAAAAAGTCATGTCCAAAAAAAAAAATCTCAAAAGAATTGGTGATTACTATTAGAAATGAAATCACCCCTCCAAAGACTTAAACCTTTCATCCAACCACTTGAGTAAAAACCATTCAAGAACTTCAAACCTCATGAACTTTGGCACAATGCCATACCAAATGATGTAATTTTTATCTAGACAATGAAGCAATGAAACAATTAATTTGGAAAACCTTTTTTTGAATTCCTTGAAAACCAAGTGAACATGACACTTTTGAAAGAATCTAGACTTCGATAATTTGATATGAGTCAAGACCATGCCATAACGTTAAACCAAAAAAAAAAAAATCTTTCAAACCTTTTTAAAGGTCCACAAAGCATGAATTCCTTGCCTATTTTTCTTGGCTAACTCTTTGGGGCACATAGATAAAAAAATCTAGATACTCAATACCCGTAAAAATATTCCTGATTGTGGAATATCCTTTCTTCTTTCTTGTTTGGTGGAAATGACATGAGAAACTTGAGATCAAGATGGTTCTTGCGATAAGAAAGCTTGAGATAAAAACATGAGTTATTCCTTAGAGTAAGGTGAGGCATCTTCCATGTGACATTTGAAAAGTTGTAGTGAAAGCAACAAAAAAAATGATTGAAAAATTAATAGTGATGTCATGCACTTGATTTATTCAAAGGATTCCAAGCAAAACCACAAGAAAAAAAAGAAAAAAAAAAAGAGAAGAAGAAAAAACAACAAAAGAAAAGGGAGTTTTAAGTCCCACACAAGAT
This sequence comes from Fremontodendron californicum, assembly GCA_030761205.1. Lineage (NCBI taxonomy): Eukaryota > Viridiplantae > Streptophyta > Magnoliopsida > Malvales > Malvaceae > Fremontodendron > Fremontodendron californicum. The sequence continues at coordinate 6,938,863 of JAULJL010000007.1, read as the reverse complement.
TGCTCTTCAATGTAAGTGACCATGTTTGAAATGATGAATGGCCATCTTTCAATTCCCATTTACATGCATAAAATTACCCAATTGCTACCCCCTTTGAGCCTAATGAATTCTTTCGAATTAACCTTAACCAAGGATCACCCTTCGCACTAAGGGGCAAATGTGAAGAAAGATCTATTTAAGAATCACACATGATGGAATCTTGTTTAAAGAGCAAAAAGTATGCATTATGTTGAGGGGAATACATGAAATGAATTGAATTCTGAGAAATTTGAAATCACTCAAAAAATGGGAATGCATAAAGAAAAGCAAAAATGAAAGAAAAAGCAAGAAACGAAAAAATGAAGAGGTAAAAGAAGAAGAGAGAAATAAAGAGAAAATGAGTGAAGGAATTGAGAATTTTGAGGAAATCTAAGAAAATACCTCACGTGATATGATCCTTGGTTTGATCACCTTAAACACATTTTGGGCCTGCTTATCCCTTTTTTGAAACCCTTAGCCCAAGCCCACATTACGTACCTTGAAAAGTCCATTTGGATCAAATGTGGATACTTAAATTGAGGAGTGTTATCCTTGCAAAGATTTATATGAGAATTGAACCCATTGTATTGATAAGCTTGTCATTGTTGGAAATTTTTGAATTTCGAAGTGCATGATGAAACTAAAAAAGAGAAAAAAAGTGGGGCTTTAGGGTGAAAACCCTAAAAGGCAGTCTAGAGCACAAATTAGGATTTTTTGAAATGATGATGTTGCCAAGGCCATCAAAGAATGAGAGATTGAATTGAAATAGTCGATGAGTACCCAAGACCTCGAGAGATCCTAGAATGCCAACTCCACTTAAAGTTCAAGATCAGTCAAAGGATTGAATTTGGAATGTTGATCTTCCTTCTATTTCGAAATGACCTTCCAAAACCTTGAGCCTACCATGGTTGGTTTAACGCATATCAAGGTACCATGTCTAGAAACCAGGGGAGTATCAAAATTGATTTTGAAAATGAATGTCTTTTTCTTATGGAATTCATGTTTTTGAAAAATCTTGTTTTGTTTTTGAGCCTGGATATAATCATATTCCTCGACAAGTTTTGATTCTTGCAAAACCTTAGACCTTGACGTGTCAGATTATCTCGCTCATTGGAAAAAGCCAAACTCTTAATCACCTTATTCAAGGACGTTCCAAATGGTAGTCATCAATTTTTAAGAGATTTGGTGCCACATTTTTTGTCACCTTGTTTCCTTTGATCATGAAATATAATTGTGTGGGGTAATTTGGTTAAGATCCCAAAGTTTTCAATGAATACACAAGATTTTTGTAAAGAATACAGAGAATTATTTTCCTCTTTGTAAAAAAAAAAAAAAAATTGTTGATAAGTGGTGAAGATTTTGGCTTTGGGATAAGATGAGCTCTCTCTCATGAAAGAAAAAGTTTTCTAGGAAAAATAGGCTTTTTTTTTTTTTTTTTTAAAAATAAACATTTTTTGATAAAAAAACTTTTTGATAGGGAATGTAAACATTTTTTTATAGGGAAAATAAGCATTTGTTTTTGGAAAATAAAATACATTTCAAGAGAAAATTATTAAAAGATCAATTCTGAGAAAAATAAATAGCATCATTTTCCAAAAAAATAAAAGTTCATGTGACGAGAAGGCATGAAATCATTGAAGTTAGAATTTGAATAGATATGTGTAGCACCCCAAATTCAGGGCATGTGACCTGCCAGAGACAAGGTATGCCTCTGCCTCCGAAGCCTGACTATACCCACGAAACCAAATCAAACAAAATTTCGACATAATCTCGCCCTACATGGGGGTTTGCCGTTCAATCATCAACATTTGCAATGTAATAATCATCAACACATGACATCTTGGTTTGGACACCTCCGATAGGGAGTAACCAAGATGCCCCATAGCAGACTCAACCTTTATAAAATCTTATATACACACATACAGTCATATTATATCATAATGGCATAAGCATCACCAGATCATAATACTAGGCCTCCGTGTCCGTTATACATCATACATCACTTAGATACACCAGTTTACAAAATATAAAGTACATATACATCATACACAAAATGCGTAGGACCCATGATACCCTAGTGACTGCAAAATGTATCCCACTATCGCCACTGCTTACCACGTCCTGGGTCAATCCGCTTACCACAATTATATGAGCGGCTAGCTATCCGAAACCTGGGAAGAGCTGGGTCTATCAAGATTTGAAAAAGAATGAAAATAAACATAGTGAGCCGAAAGACTCAGTGAGCATAAGGTTACTAGGAAGAGTACTTGGAAGTTTTGTGTTTCATTTCTTAACTATTAAAGCATAAACATGACATATCAAGTATGACTAATTAACCAAAAATTAATATTTAAAAATTGTTCCGGGACTTATAAACTTTATTTGTCCCTTATGAAATCTTCTATGCTGAGTGCTGAATATAAATAGGTCATTGGCCAGCCAAAATCGGTAGCCAAAAATATTTAACAATTGATTTTACGTGTATACCTATATAATTATCATTTAGAAATTTTTCATGACTATAACATCAAAACATCCCGGACTTATCTCAGTCCGTAATATTTGTCATCCCGAACTATCTTGTCCATATCATCCCGGACTTCATCCTGTCCGTACCATCCAGGACTCATCTTGTCCGTACCACAATAGCATCCCGGACATAATCCTGTCCGTAAAACAATAGCATCCCGGACATCATCTTGTCCGTACAACAATAGCACCCCGGACATCACCCTGTCCGTATAATAATAGCATCCCGGACATCACCTTGTCCGTACAATAATAGCATTCGGGACTTCACCTTATCCGTACAATAATAGCATCCCGGACATCATCTTGTCCGTACAACAATAGCACCCCGGACATCACCCTGTCCGTATAATAATAGCATCCCGGACATCACCCTGTCCGTACAATAATATCAACATGATATATTAATTCTCTTATATCATGGAGTAATAATATATATATATATACACTATGCTAGGAAACAATCTCTACACTAACATATTTCTACTTATGTTTTTCAAAGCATTACAATTTCACTTATATTTTTTTTTATCAAACAACTTATGCGCATAACCTTTTAATCTACAATATCTATCCTTAAATACTCAACCATCCTATACAATATCATTCATCAACCAATTTCACAAATTAGTAACCATAATGCCTCAAACAGAATTTCATACTATTGTTTCTTTAATCCGACAAGTACAACCATAATCCGTATCTTGTCCAACATCTCAATTAAGCATATCCGAGCATTTCAAATAGCTAACATTCATTATTATTCAACTTCACAACACTTACCTCATGTAACCATATTAACACCACACTTACGCCTTTGATCCGCGTAAGGTTCGAAACTTACCATTTTCGTAATTTGAGCAATCTTTCGTGTTTCAATATCCATATCAATCAACAATGCATATAAAACAACAACTACCTCCTAGATTAACCTAAATACTCACAGTGTTATTTCGAGTATTAAAGCGGCACTTTCGTGACTTTGTCGCGATCCCAGGGGAACTCCACGATACGGGTACCTAAGACATCGTCAGGATATTCTGTAAATATTTTACAACTACGGGACACTCAAATTCCCATTATTTATAATAGTTAGCTGCTATCCAAAATTTTTCAGCTTAAGAATTTTTTTACAAATAAATTTTTACACTTAGCTCGGATTAAAATTTGGAGCAACAATCAACTAGAAGGTTGCTCACACGATGATAACAAAGCTAACGGTGGCCTCGAACAACCAAGGAAGGTGGCGGCACCACCTCATGGGCAAGCTAGGGTTTTGGCCAAACTCGTTTTAGCCACTAAATTTTGATTCAAAGCTATCCGATACTAATTTATGGTTTAAAGAGGCAGAGGAACACCTCCCATGGCGGAAAAATGGTGGCAACATGGTGGTTCACCACCACCAATTTTTAGCCCACATGGTTTCTCATAGCTAAAGGCAAAATCTTCAAAATATAACATCAAATCAAAGCTTAGAACATGAAGTTACCTTTGGGTTTGTGAAATCTTTGAAAATTTTGGTGATCTGCCTAGTAAATCGAGGAGAGAGAAAGCTTGGAAGCAAGCTTCCATGGCTTCCCTTTTTTCTTTCTCATTTTTTTGGTTTCTCACATGAAATTGGGGGAGGAAGAAGTCTGATTTTCAGACTTAATAAGTGGGCTATGGTCAAATGACCATTTTGCCCCTATTTTGTCTTTTAGTACCTTAGCAGGCCAACATGAAATTTTAACGTTAGAAAGCCTGTTTTTCACTTTTCTTGACACGGATATGTTCCAAATATGATAATATACTGATCTGCATGTTCGGATAATTTTTTTGATATCCCGAAACCCAAATCCGGGCCTCGGAGCGCCAACAGGTCAATATTTTGACTTTTTCTATTTTAGCTCCGATTTTTGTTCTGATTTCACCTGTAGCTTGCTAACATCATTTTATGTCTATATTAATCTATTGATCCATTTAAATCCTTCTTCGGACCTTCCCGCGGTCAGTTTTTCATTCTTTTAGGTTACTTAAGGACTAATCCGGTTTCAACTCTGTTTTTGATTTTTCTTGTCATATTCATAATCCTCATATGTTATAACATATGTCCATGTGTTCGGATCAGTTTCAAAAAATCCTGAATCATGTTTTTACGGTAATTTACGCCAGCATCACTAAATGACGAATTAAACGATTTTAGCTATCGGATTTGAGTTTAATGTCCAATTTTTGATCTAAACATCATATTATGATCCTATATGATCACTTAGTCCATTGGTACCATTCACGGACTAAAAATAAAATTTTGGATAAAATTACCAAAATACCCATGTTCACATTTTATCGATTTTTTTGCTGATTCATGTTCTAACACTCCCAAATAATGTTATATCACATATCAACACTATGCGAAGTTAACTTATCACTATTTACAGACTTTCTCCTATCCCGACTTTTAGTTAATTTGGGGTTAAATCACTTAATCACTCGATTAAACCCCCAACTCTACAATTTATCATACAACATGTGTACCACATGGTAGCCCATCCTTTCTGTAGGCATTTCAAAGTTTAATCTCGAGCCATCCGCATGTTATAATTGTCTCGAATTGATCTCGTACTTACGAGGGTCTTACAATATGCATGTATTCTTAGGGCAAGAAGAATGTTGAATCTAGATGTAATTGGGGAAGTAAGTATAAGAGGCAAGGTAAAGAAAAAAATTGAAGAGACGATTGAGATAAAAAGATATGGATGAAAAGGATAGTTTCTTGATGCAAAACAAAGAAAATTAAGACTGAAGATGAGAAAAAGTCAAGTATTCCTAGTTGGGGAATATAAGTAAGAGAATGAAAAGAAAAGGATTTTGGGAAATTTGAAAGGAAAGATTTGCTTAGGATGGAAAATGAGGAAAAGATAAGGAATTGAAGAGAAAATTTAGAAAATTTGATTATTACATTGGCAGCATTAGTGGACACATGCATGATAGTTTCGACCTTTGGCGTTTACCACATTTAGGTTGCATTTACATTATTTTGTTAGCACTTGCATTTGCATCATTTGGCATTAGTATAAATGTTTGATCATATGAGTTGGTATCATTGAAATAAAAATTTGCGTTTTGCATGATGATAGTTTATCATTTGCATTCATATCATTTGAGATAGGAATTTACATTTGCATCTTGATAGAGGCATTTGCATTCTTGAGGTTGATATTTTCATTTGCATCATGGTAAGGGCATTTGCATCAAGATAATGACAATTGCATTATGAAGATAGGTAGTTGCATTTGCATTTGCATTTCGATTGGGATATTTGCATTTACATTTGCATTGGTATTGGTAATATCGTTCGTTATTTGTGAACACCAAAGTCATGGAATTTTTCAAGAATCAGACTTTGGTTTTGTCCAAGTCACTATCAAGCTTTTCCATTTTCAGACATTGGTTTCGCCCAAGTCACCATAAAATAAAAAGAGAAGAAATTGTCAAATCTGGGCAAATCTTTGGTTTAGTCCATGTCGTTTTCAAGCGTTGGTGCCATGTGAGTCGTTCAAGGCATTTTTTTTCATCCAAGTTATTTTCGAATTTTGCATCCCAGACATTTCCAAATCTTGGTTCCCCCGAGTCACCATCAAAATTGTCGATTCTAGTCTAAATATTGGTTTCATCCAAACCACTCATGCTATGAAATTTATTTCAGGATTAATCTTGACTTTGGTTTCGCCCAAGTCACCTTCAGGCGTTGGTTTCATCCAAGCCACAAAAGTTATGGAATTACTCCCCACTTTGGTTTCACCCAAGTCACTTTCAAGTGTTGGTTCTGTCAAGGCCACAAAAGCTATGAAATTAATCTTTTGACTTTTGGTTTTATCCAGGTAATTTTTCGACTATTGGTTTTGCCCGAGTCATCTTTCGACTTTTGGTTTCGTCCAGGTCACTTTTCGACTATTGGTTTCGCCCAAGTCATCTTTCGACTTCTGGTTTCGCCCAGGTCATCTTTTGACTTTTGGTTTCGCCCAGGTCATCTTTCGACTTTTGGTTTCGCCCAAGTCATCTTTCGACTTTTGGTTTCGCCCAGGTCGTATTTCGACTTATGGTTCACCCAGGTTATCTTTCGAAATCTGGTTTCACCAGGTTATCTTTCGACATCTGGTTTCACCCAGGTCGTCTTCCAACTACTGATTTCGCTTAGGTCATCTTTCGATTTTTGGTTTCGTCCAGATTATGGTTTTGTCCAGATTAATTTATGACAAAATCAATCAATTCAAAAAAAAAAAATTCCTTGAGAGCCAAACTTCAGAAATAGTTACCTTTACCTTATCCCAAAATTTTATTTTGTCAAGTCTTAGGTGGTGATATCTGAAGCATCTTTTATGGAACTTTGTTTTGGTAAAATCTTCGGTGGCGATATCTGAAGCATATGATAAGAAATTTGGGTTTAACAAGTCTTTGATGGCTATATCCGAAGCGTTTGATGAGAAATTTCATTTTGATAAAGTCTTCAGTGGTGATATCTGAAGCATCTGATGAAAAGTTTTATTTAGATAAAGTCTTCAATGGCGATATCTTAAGCATTTGGTGAAACTTTTGATTTTGGTAAAGTCTTCGGTGGCAATATCCGAAGCATCTGACATGGAATTTCAAAACCAAACTAGAAAGATATGGTGATATCGTAAGACTTAAAGGCAGAAAGTGAGATGGTGATCTAAGTTGTGTTCAAACTCATTATCAAAAGTTTGAAGTTCATTTAATTTTAAAGTTGTGGAGCCTCTGATTAGAGGAGCATTTAATTTCAAAGTTTTGGAGCCTCTAATTAGAGGAGCATTTAATTTTAAAGTCGTGGAGCCTCTGATTAGAGGAGCATTTAATTTCAAAGTCGTGGAGCCTCTGATTAGAGGAGCATTTAATTTCAAAGTCGTGGAGCCTCTGATTAGAGGAGCATTTAATTTCAATGTTGTGGAGCCTTTGATTAAAGGAGCATTTCATTTTAAAGTTGTGGAGCCTCTGATTAAAGGAGCTTTTAATTTCAAAGTCGTGGAGCCTCTGATGAGAGGAGCATTATTTAATTTTAGAGTTGTGGAGTCTTTGATGAGAGGAGCAATTTATTTGTCCAAGTGATAGAGCCTCTGATGAGAGGAGCAATTTATTTTTTTCAAGTGATAGAGCCTCTGATGAGAGGAACAATTTAGTTTTCCAAGTGATAGAGCCTCTGATGAGAGGAGCAATTTATTTTTCCAAGTGATAGAGTCTCTGATGAGAGGAGCAATTTATTTTTTTTAAGTGATGAGAGCCTCTGATGAGATGAGCAACTTATTTTTTCCAAGTGATGAAGCCTCTGATGAAAAGAGCAATTTATTTTTCAAGTTATGGACCCTCTGATTAGAGGAGCAGAATTAACTTCAAAGTTGTGGAGCCCTTGATCAAAGGGGCGTCTAATTTCAAAATTGTCCAGCCTTTTTTTTTAGAAGAGTGTTTAATTTCGAAGTTCTGAAAACTCAGGGAAGGAGTTACCATTGAATTTTTAAAATTACAAAAAAAAAAAAAAAAAATCAAAAGAAGAAAAAGAATTTGGTATGGATCCATGATCCCAGACAAAAACGTTGCTTGTGTCTTTGCCCTATTCCTGATTCTCAGCAATGCAGGCAGGCCAGGTAGCAGCCCACCCTAGCCTCACTGAACCCCAACCTAGCCAACAACCCACATGCCACACCCACACCCCTACTTCTAGCACTTGATAGCACCACCACTCACTTGCCCCTGCCACCCTACCCAGCCCCAAGCGACAACCTTGAAACCAACTACACTCCACCGAACCCTTTGGAAATTCCCACCATAAAAACCCACATCCATGAACACCAGGGGGGAACCAAGAAACAAAAACCTCATAGGACCCCCCATTCGGAACCCACTCACCATCCAATCCCCAACCAGCAAAACCAACACAATATAAAAAAACAAGAAAACAACAACACAAAAAAAAAAAAAAAAACACATAACCAAAAACCAAAGAAGGATTCGGCTATTTGGTGTTTAGGAGAGTTTCGATGGGGGTTTGGGAGAATCCAACGGTGGAGATATGGAGAAGGTGAAGGAGAGGGCTTGGTTGGAATCTCGTTCAAATCCAACGGGGAATGTAGCGGATCGAAAGTTTAAAGTTTTGATTTTTGATTTTAAAATCTAGATCTAGTCTCTTGGGGTTATTTTTTGGGAAAAGCAATTGGGGAAAAGAGTAGAGGAGACCAAGAGGATCATTTGGTGAAGTTTTTGAGTAAAATGACTGTCGACGATCGACGGCCGACACGACTGTCGACCGCAGCAATCTGGGTTGGGATGGGGTTTCTGGTGAGGCTGGGTATGAGATAAGGGAGAGAGTTTAGGGTGAGGCAGAGTTAGAGGAGAAATGAAAAAAAAAATTAAGTTTATATAGAGGTGCCTAAATGGCACCGTTTAAGAGGTGAGTTAAGGCGCTGACCCAAGCGTTGACTCACGAGTCAACCCAGGTCCGTGCCCCTGACCTGCGGATGGGAAAAAAAGGGAGAAAAAGAAAAGAAAAAAAGGAAAAAAAAAAAGGAAAAAAAAAAGGAAAAAAAGAAGAAAGAAAAATAAAAAATTAATTAATCTTCTTGGAAGATTTATCCGAGCACTCAGCCTCGACCCTACATATCTTCGAAAATAAGTTTTTATTTTATTTTTGTTATATCCAATCCAATCCAATTTTAGTTTTTTATGTTTTTTTCTTCATTTATTTTATTATAATAATTGCTAGCATTGTTATTATATTTTTGTTTAGATTCACTTTTATTTATCTATTTTCATTTTTACTTTATGTTTTTATTTTTATTATTCCACTAACCTTTTTCTTTATTTACTTATTTTATTATAATAGTTGTTATTATTATGGTTGCTATATCTTATTTTTGTTTATGTCCATTTTTATTACTTTTTATTATTTCTCTTAATTTTATTCTATGATATTTATTTTATTATCTTATTAATCCTTTTTATTTTACTTATTTATTTTATTATAGATGTTATCATTATCGTTACCATAGTATCAGTTTTCCCCTTTATTTCTTTTTCTCCTATGCTTTTTTTTTTCTTTCTTATTATTATTATTATTATTTTTGTTTTTGTTAAATGTGTTATGAATCCAAATTTTAAATTTTAAAAAATATATGTCATAAAAACATGTTTTTTAGATTTCATAAATATTTAGCGGGAATTATTCTTAATCTTTGCCGGGTTTGCCGAGGACAATAGGAAATTCTTTAACGCACGTATTTGCCGGGGAGAATACAAAAGTTCGTATTTATTCGAAATTAAATACGTGTTAAGTGGAAGAATATTTTTTCTAAGCTTTGCCGGGTCTGCTAGGAAGTTCGGATAGATGTTCCGACGTTTACCATTTATGTAATTTCAAATAAATAAAATACATGAAAAGGGATTTAAAAATACAATTGCTTGCATATCCTTTGTTTATGCTCTTTAATAATTATTACTTATACCATGTTCTTAATTATATTATTTAATAATTAATATACTTGTTCATGTCATTTAATAATTGATGCTCATGTTGAGTCTATGTTCATGATCTTTGTTAATCAATGTTTATATGATTTTTGTTTATAATACGGTTTTAATAATGCCATGTAATATTAGTGTCCATGTTATCTTGCTTAAATTGCATATTAATATTTGTTTTGCATGTTCATATTTATTTGAACGAATTTTAATGCAAGCAAAAGCCACGTTTTAATAATAAACGAGGCACTATTCTCCAGTTAAAATAATTCATGAGTTCTCTGCTGGGTCTGCCGGTGAGGATATCATCAATTATCATTAACAACGGAATATCCTTTTTTGCAAAACGAGGGTGATTCGGAGAATTCCAAAATAAATAAAAAAATTTATGTTTCGTCGGGTTTGCCGGGGAATATGAAAAAGTTTCGCATTAACAAATTTCAGATCATTCTCAAATAATATGATTATTTTTAAAAGATAATTAATTTTAAATGCTGAACTTAAAACCAACGTTTACAGAGACTTAGGATAACACGTGGTCAATAAGGTATCCTTTTATACGGACGTTATGGGGGGTACTAATCCTTCCCTGCACGTAACCGACTCCCAAACCCTCTTTTGTTTTTCTCTAGATTAAAATGCAGACTTCAAAATTGGTCTTCTTAAAATGTTCTAATTAATTTTAAAATATTTTTATAGAAAAACCGATTTCTCAGGTGGCCAATCACACATAAACAAAAAGATTGGTGGCAACTCCCATTTTTTGTTTTTAAATCATCTGGCAGTCAAAAAACCGTTATTACAATGATGTTAAAAAGCTTACAAAATCACAATCACAAGATGGAAGAAGACTTGGGAGTCAAAAAGATCAAATTCTTGGTGCAAAGCAAGAAGGCAGATTTGACCTCTAAATCTTGTTGCTAAGAAAACATGATGTTAAAGTCTTTATTCAAAGAAACTTCCTTCTTGACTTTTGAAGTCGACTTGAATAGCTTTCTAATGGTATATGACTTGTCCAAATCGGATAAGAAATGGTCATCCAAATCGGCTGAGGAAGTGCAAGAAGATGCAGCAGCAGAGAAGAATATTTCGAGAGCCCGACGCCGTTGCACCAAATTCCAGCGCCGCGACACCCAACAACTTTCCAGAATCGAATTTTCTGCTCTCCAGACTTACTTGTGCGGCAGGTAAGGATTCTCAGGGTTTTGAAACTCTATAAGTAGCATCTTTTGAGCCACAAAGTGGACATGTTTTGGTTATTATTAATCTTCTTATTCTTCTTCTTCTTCTTTCCCATTCTCTTATTTTCTTTTTCTTTTTAGTTTTATGTTTATGTTATCTATGTCAATGCTAGGCTGAACTTTCTTTTGGTTAAGGGTGGTTTCAAAGCCCTAAACATGGTTGTGTAATTGATTATCATATATTATCTTCGTTGTTTCTCTATCAAGATTGCTTATGTTCTTCTATTAAAATATTTCTTGATATTTGTCTTGATTTGTTTAGGGTGTACAACTAGATAGATCTTGATAATTATCTATTGCTAAATTAGGAGTCTTGATCCGTGTAATTGTCTTGATTTCCTATTCATAAGTAGCAATTTGTGATTAATGATTATGTTAAATTTTTCAGTGATTGCGATGTGGAACATAACATAAGTTGAACAATCCTAGCTTATGTGTTTGTTGCTTAGATAAACCTATCTTTCTCATCATAAAGCTGCTGTCAAGTTGAATCTAGAGAGCTTATTATAGGTTATTTGATGGTTAGAGATTAAATAGATAGCTTGTTTTATTTAACGATGAAATAAGGAAAGATTGGGGTAGCGGAGCTTGTTGTTATCTATGATTGATAGTTTTGATAGATAATTGGTGTTGATAATTCTGATATTGATTCTCAATTATGTTTACTGGTGACGAATGACTCCTTAACCATACTTTTACTTATTTGATTTTACATTACTTTTTTAAATCTTGTTTTTCTTATTTTCTTTACTTTCAAACAATTCAAATCCCCTTTATTATATTAGATGCTAAAATTATAAATCAATAACTTATAGATTAAGAACAATCCATGTGAATTCGATCCTTACTTACTATTATTCTAAGCATCGATCATATTTAGTGCAAAGTTTTTAATAAGATACACTATTCTGAATGCATCAATCTCTTTTTATATTGAGAAATCATTTCTAGCTGTTGAGAATGGATTGAAGTGGAAAAGAACTATTGAAGTAGCTAAAACAAGAGCGTTTGTTTCAAAATCTACTATAGGATCAATCCTTTTACTTTGCTATAAAGAGGGATCAATCACGTCACCGTTCATTCAAAAAAATATAATCGTTAGAACTAAAGGGCGGATCGAAAACTAGCTAAACAGGGGATCGATCCCTTCTTTATATATATATTTTTTTTAAAATAAATAATTTTTGTCACAAAAAAGGGATTAACTTTTAAAAAAAAATGTTTTGACCAATAATATTAATTTAAGAACATATATTTTTGAGAAAAATAAAGAATCCAAAATATTTAAGTATTTTTCAAGATATTTTCAAAATAATTGAAGGAAAAATTACTATATTTAAGATTTTTTTTTTCAAACTCATTTTCAACAAGCAAATTAAAACTTAAGCTTTTGTCATTTAAAAAAAAAATCAATAAATCTAACAATTTTTATGAATATGTTTCATATACACAAAGAATACAAAAATAAAAGCATATAAAAAATAATAATACAAAAGAAATCAAATTTATAATTAATTTACAAATATCTAAATTTATTTACATATTCCTGTTTAAATCATTTTATTTTTTTATTTAAATCTGTAATTATCACAAATTTAAAAAAATATATAAATATACATGAAAAGTAATAAAGTAAAAACAAAACAAATAAATAATAGAAAAAAATTAAAATTTACCCAAACAGTTACAGTGGCCTATTTAAAGCCAGATTCGGGTCTTGCGATTGGGTCTGGATTGCTATTCGGGTCAACGCTCGAGTCTTTGTGTAGATTTTGAACCAAACTCGGGCAAACATACGGATCCTCTTGGCTGAAAACTGTGTTTAGGTCACACTATAAAAGCCTTAAGTTTTCCTTTTTTTTTTTTTTTTTTTTTTTTTCCCCTCACCTTTTCCTTTTTTTTTTTTTTTTTTTTTTCTCTCTTTTCTGTAATTCTTTCGCTACCATCTCTTTAAATCGAGCCCAAACATCGTAGTAATTCTAGTTTTTATCACCAAAAAATTCAAGTTCACACACCCAAAAACCACCGTAAACCTTTGTCTTTCCAAAATTCCTTGATTTGATTTTTGATTTTTGATTTTTGATTTTATTTTTTTCAAAAGATTTCCAACACATTTTTTTTACTTTTTCATTTCTTTTCTGGTTTTTCTTTTGGATTTTTTTTTTTTTTTGAAATTTGAAAAAAAAAAAAAAAGAAGATCCAAACAATGTAAAAATGAGTAATTAGCTCAAACAAAAACCCAATTAGCAATTTCCAAGTGGAAAGCCAAATTCGCGATTCCAAAGGTTCGGTCATGAAAGAAAACAAAGGTCCAATTAGTAAAGCTTATGTTCAGTTGACTGAAGCCAAATCAGGAATTAAAAGAGCCAAAAGAATAGGATTTCTTAAGAATTGAGTTTTAAATTCAAGGCTTAATCAAAAGTCCAATTAACCTAAGCTAAATGGAATCATCACTTGAAAAGTCCAGACAAATTGGATTTTAAATTAAACCTTGACATTTGGATTTTAAATTTAAAAATTTAATTTAAACTCAAATTATCCAAACCCAAAATGAATCCAAAAAGTTGAAAGGAAATTGGACTATATGTTAAACATGGTTCACTACGGATCATTCCCAAATATAACTCACTTAATCCCACAAAAATTAGAGTGTTTATAACTTTATAGTTAGAATATTGAGTTCCCGTTTAATATTGTTGTTGGCACAGTTTTTAAGATTAAAAGTTGTATTTCACTGCAAACGCAATGTTAAACGGATAATTTTTTTATTTTTATTTTTGCGATTAAAATTATGGTTTGGCAATTCAAAAAGCCAAAAAAAAAATAGAGCTTTTACTGTTTGAAAGCTGACTTTTAGATAAAATAATTTTATTATCCTTACATATCTAAACTTTTATTATTTTAAATATATCTTTTTTTATATATTTTAATTTCTCATAACATTTTTTCTCAGTAATATTAAATACTTTAAAGTTTTTAAAACACATTTTTTCATCATACTTTTTAAACACATTTTTTTTAATCTAAATTTTTTCTGACTCAAACTTTTATCAACAACAATACTAAATTAACCTGAATTTAACATTTTTTACCTTATTTCTTTCTATCCTTCTTATCAAACAAAACTTAAAAGAGAATAAGTTTGCCATCTCATGTCAAGTCTAATGCTTCTATTCCTATATATTTCCTATGCCCTACTAATTAAGTCCGTGACTGAAACATTGCTAGCTTGGGGTCAACTTCCTTGGATATCACATATAAAAACACATATGGATATAGGTTTTTGTCTACATGTTGATGTTGATGTTGAAGCTGTTTTGCATGAATATATAAGTTTGGGGTCCCCTATCCCTACTTGGGTGCCTCAGAAACTTCCAGGATTCACGAAGACAGTTAAAATGCCCATTCCATGTGCAGGATGATGATGACTTTGCCAGATATATATTTTAGATATGCATGCGTATATATGCTTATACAAACCCGCCATGAACATATTCATATTAGTATTAATATTAATATATACTATGTAGATCATTTTTCAACATATAGTTTTATTTGACAATATATATATATATATATATGTATTTTTATAATCGTCAATGTATCCTGATTTCGAAATCAAAATACAACATAAATTTTCATAACTATCATATATACTATTAATTATTTTTGCATGTACTATCAAAAGCCGGTTTTTTTATTCAAATATAGCCAAAAAAATATCAAAATATCGTTGATTTCGGATTAATTCCCAAAATCCGTTTTTTTTCTAGCTGGGAAATCGCCATCCCCTATGGCGATTTCTCAGTGTAAAAATATGCGTATATATGCCATGGGGGGTAGCGATTTCCCTTGATTAAATATATATATATATATTTTACTTAAATTAAAAAACAAATTTTATTTTTATTTTTAAATTTGTAAGTTTTGTTTTTTTAATTTTAAATATTATAAATTAAATTAAAATATTTTCTAGGTTTGGTTATTTATTTTTTTAAATATATATTAAAAATGTAATTTAATTTATTATTAAAATTTTATAAAAAATAAAAATATATTTCTTATTAAAATTTTAAAAAGAAGATTATATTTCTTATTAAACTTTTATATAAAAAGTTGTATTTCTTATAATTTTGTAATATTATAAAAAGCAAATTTTAATTTATGAATAAAATTTTATAAAAATAAAATTTTATTTCTTATTAAAATTTAAAAAAGAAAATTAAATTTCTTATTAAATTTAAATATGGTACATTTTTTTCTTATTAATATTAAAAAAAGAAAATAATATTTCTTCTTAAATTTTTATATCAAAAATTTTATTTGTCCCGGAAAGCTCTGTAAGGAACGCTACTTTTTAAGCTGCGTTTAAAAAATATTTGAAAATATAAAATTTATGAATTAAAAAATATTTTTAAATAAATAATTTAATGATGTAAAATGTAAATAAATTTTTTTTTAAAGAAATTTATCGAGTAACTTTTTTAAATAAAGAAGTTATTTTTAAGTTGGTATCGTAAAATAATTTTTTTAATTTGATTTTTTTTTATTGAGTTGGTATTCGATTAAATCGTGACATCAATTTAATCATTGTTTTTAATAATAGTATAGATTGTTGGTATAATTTTAAAATTAAAAGTTATATTTTATTATAATTTTAATATGATAAAAATTTCTAATTTTTACAATTAAAATAATAATTTGGTAATCAAAAGATAAAAAAAACAAAATTTTTACAGTTTAAAACTGGATCTTTGATAAAATAATTTTAATTTAATTTATGATTAAAATTTTATAAAAATAAAATTTTATTTCTTATTAAAATTTAAAAAAGAAAATTAAATTTCTTATTAAATTTAAATATGGTAAATTTTTTTCTTATTAAAATTAAAAAAAGAAAATAATATTGCTTCTTAAATTTTTATATCAAAAATTTTATTTGTTATACTTTTTTAATATTATAAAAACTAAAATTTAATTTATTATTAAAAATTTATAAAATATACTATTTTATTGCTTATTAAAATTTTAAAAATAACATTATATTTCTTATAAAATTTTTATATCAAAATTTATATTTCTTAAACTTTTTTAATTTTATAAAAAATAAAATTTAATTTATTAAATATACTATTTTTTACTGATGATTTAGGGTTTGGGAGAGGTTTCAGCTATTTTTCAGTCTATCAAATGCTGCAAAAAATATTGGAATTGGATTCCTTCTGCAATGGATGAGACTGGTGATTTAGGGTTTGGGAGAGGTTTCAGCTATTTTTCAGTCCATCAAATGCTGCAGAAAATATTGGAATTGGATTCTTTCTGCAATGGATGAGACTGATGGTTTAGAGTTAGGGATAGGTTTCAGCTATTTTTCAGTCCATCAAATGCTGCAGAAAATATTGGAATTGGATTCTTTCTGCAATGGATGAGACTGATGATTTAGAGTTAGGGATAGGTTTCAGCTATTTTTCAGTCAATCAAATGCTGCAGAAAATATTGGAATTGGATTCTTTCTGCAATGGATGAGATTGATGATTTAGAGTTAGGGATAGGTTTCAGCTATTTTTCAGTCAATCAAATGCTGCAGAAAATATTGGAATTGGAATCTTTCTGCAATGGATGAGACTGATGATTTAGAGTTAGGGATAGGTTTCAGCTATTTTTCAGTCAATCAAATGCTATAGAAAATATTGAAATTGGATTCCTTCTGCAATTGATGGGACTATTGGACAGTCCAGTACAAAGGATGGGATTTATCAATAAGATTTTGCATTGAATAAGTTATAACTTTTTCAGTCAAATAGTCCTAGGCAGAATATGAGAATCAGATTCCATCCTATACATAGGATGGGATTTGTCATCTGGTACAACATAATGAACCATTATAAATTCATAATACTTATGAAGGTTTACAATACCCCCTACAACAGTTTTTCAATCAGATTTTTCCTGAGTGCTAAAACCTCCTCATTCTCATCCTTCTATATTTCTTCTTTCTTTTGCGGAGTGATAATACCTACATTCTCATCTTTCTTAGTTTCATTACTACACAACATGAGCAATAGAGTGATCGCATTGGTCTACTATAATGGCCAAATTCATAATACTGACGAAAGTGCTACCTTTGATTGTGAACGTCCTAAAAGTTTTCGTGTTGAAGAAGACGTCACATTAGAGGAACTGAAGCTGCAAATTCATACAAAAATTAAAGCTGGAAATAGAAAAAGAGTTTCAGAGGTTAAGTATAGGCATCCTCTTTCTATTGGTGAAGGATGTGTCCGATATAGAACATTTCCACTTGAAGATGATAATGATGTCAGATGCATGTTTTATGCTCATGAGACATTTGCAAATGTTGGTGTACTTGAGTTATATGCTGACATAGATGATGTTGACGATGATTGTGGCCCTTCAAATGTTCGCACAACAGAAAACTTTCCCATAGAAGATTATGATTCTGGGTCGTTTTATGTTCACACTACATACGACGTTCCCACAGAAGAAGTCGTGCCCTTATCTCAAGCTACAACTTTTCAGACTTCATTAGTCTCACAAACAATTCCTACTACCCTCGAAGATGAGCCAGCTGGTGTTGATCCTGTTCGTCCACGTGGAGTCCATGGTGAAGATCTTGGTGAATTTAGTGAGCAGGAAGAGGATGCTGAATTCGCAAGTGATGACAATAGTGATTCTGACCCAGACGTCGTCCCTGCTGAGATCAACACTCATGGAGATCTTCCCCCATATGAGGCTGCATCCCATATGCATACCCTGGATCTGGAGGCAATGCATGTGCCGAAATTTCCTGAGTATGCTCATACATTAGCTACGCCTCTGACATTTGATCCATCTGCAGTTGATCTGTGTGTTGGGTTACAATTCCCAACGAAAGAGGCTGTGCTTTCAGCTATCAAGCACTATAACATCAAAAACTTGGTAGATTACAGAGTAATTGAATCTGAGCGGAAGAAATATTATGCCAAGTGCGTAATGTATGGGAATGGGTGTAATTGGAGAATAAGGGCAACTTTTATGAAGAAGAAACAGGCATGGGAGATTAGAAAATATGAAGGGCCTCATACTTGCACATCGGGGAGGATTTCACAAGATCATTGCAAGTTAGATTGTAACATGATCTGTTCATGCATTTTGTCATTGGTCCAAGCAAATCCGGAGATTTCCGTTTCAGTTTTGATCGCTGAGATGCGAATCCGGTATGGATACATCACCTCCTACAAGAAAACATGGAAAGCAAAGCAAAAGGCAATTGTTCGAGTTTTTGGCGATTGGGAAAGATCGTACAATGAGCTACCTAAATGGTTAGGTGCAATGCAACATTTCGTGCCTGGTACAATTGTGGAATTGCAAACGGTACCTGCATATCACGGTGATCGACTGGTCCAGGGTAAGAGAATATTCCATCGACTATTTTGGACATTTAAGTCGTGCATTGAAGGGTATCCGTATTGTAAACCTATTGTGCAAATAGACGGTACTTTCTTATATGGAAAATACAAAGGCACATTATTGTTAGCTATTGCACAAGATGGCAACCGAAACATACTGTCAATTGCCTTTGCCATTGTGGAGGGTGAGACAACAGAGGCTTGGTCATTCTTTCTCACTAACTTGCGTAGACACGTGACAAAACAGCCTGACATTTGCTTGATGTCTGATCGACATGAAGCCATCAAAGCTGCGATTAGACGCGATGGTAGTGGATGGAATCCTCCACATGCATATTCAGTGTACTGCATTCGACACATTGCAGCGAACTTTATGAAAAAGTTTAACAATAAGGAATTGCGTCGACACATTGTTAACATGGGTATGAATCAAATCATAGTTATTTTATCTCTTATATTTCGTTTAGTATATAAAATAATACTGAAATTCACAAGTTTTTTGTTTTAAAATTTATTAGGATACGAGTTGAGGCGACCGAATTTTCATTTCATGTATGACAATCTTCGTGGAGAAAATGCAGAGGCGGCTAATTGGCTTGATAGGATCCCCAAGGAGAAGTGGGCCCATTCATATGATCAAGGAAGACGTTATGGCTATATGACAACCAACCTAGCTGAATCTATCAATTCGGTGTTGAAGGGAACGCGTCATCTTCCCATTACTGCTTTAGTGCAATCAACATATTATAGATTGGCTGCACTTTTTGTTAAGATGGGGAACAAGCAAATTGCAATGATGGAGGGAGGGCACACATATTGTGAAACAGTCACACAGGCTATGCAAGAAAATCGCAGGAAAGCTAACTCCCACTTTGTTGGTAATTTTATGCAGCAAATCAATCTTTTCTGGTTGAAGAGTTAGTTGATCCACAAGAGGGTGTTTCTGCAATGAAGTACAAAGTCAAGCTTAGTGACATGTGGTGTGATTGTGGAAAGTTTCAAGCACAAAGGTTCCCTTGTTCACATGTAGTTGCTGCTTGTGCACATGTCCATGTAGATTGCATGCAATATGTGGACAAAGTCTATAGACTGGAAACTATATTGAATGTTTATAGACATGAGTTCGAAGCTGTTGGAAATGAAGGTTACTGGCCTCAATATGATGGTCCAGAAGTGTGTCCCAATCAAGAAATGCGGAGAAATCCACATGGTCGGCCAAAATCAAGTCGTATTCGTAATGAAATGGACCTCAGGGAGAAAGGCCAACCAAAACGTTGTGGATTATGCAGAAATGAAGGTCATAACCGTCGAAATTGTCCGCATCGATCTGGCACATTGGGGGAGACTTCGCATCAACAATAAATGAATTACATGTTTTTGTCAACTTATCATGTAATTTGGATTATTATTTTACATATAAGGGAAAATGTAATGCAAGTTTTTGTCAACTTATCATGTAATTTGGATTATTATTTTATTTAAAATGAAAAAAAATTATAAAAATATAACTCAATTATATTTTTTTTTACAATTTTTTAAATTAAATAACAACATTAAGATATAAATTAAATAACAACATTAAGATATAAATTAAAATAAAATATAACAATTAATTTCCCAACAAATTTAAAATAAATAACATGGAATGCAAAACATATAAATTTATATATTAGAAATTTAAAACACATTATTCTCGTTATATTGATAAAAGTACATTTATTCTAATTATTGCGTGGTGTAGAGAAACAGTGTCGAGCTCTTCTAGTGCGTGGTGGTTGCACCCGTCGTTCAACCTCGTTAGTGGCACGTATTCGCGGTCGACCACGACCTCCTGCTATAACCGCCACTGATTCCGGTTGTATGTCATCAGTCATTTCTTCCGTATCAAAAATTTGAAACCCACTGCTGGATGAGCCAACACCTAGTTCACCCATAACGGGAACCTGACTACTAGATGCACCCATAAATGATGTACCATCAAATGCTGACGAAGGGGTTCCAAACTGATACATTGATGTTAGATATGCTGAACTTGGACTTAGGATGGGGAGCTGGTCATCTAACCTCGTTCTTGGCGGTGATGGTCGGTAACACTCATCAACGTCATATCCAGGGTGACTTACGGAATAACGATGACTGGATGGTACTCCATGATCCCGTTCAGGTTCAGGATGATCAAATGACATCCTCGGTGCTGTGAACTCCGATGAGGTCGGTTGACGCGTTCGCCCACGTTGTCGGCGAGGTCTAGGAGCATCCATATCCTGTGTAAGAGGGACTACAGCTGAAGTTTGTCCAGTAAATGGCATACTCCTAACATCCTCATACATCGACGGTGGACAAACGAAAGGCCGACCTTCATTTTTATACCATCCTATGTAATCATCAGATGAGTTGAAATTGTTACCAACAATCGGGTAACCTGTCGGAATTCGTTGAAAACGTATATTCCACCAATGGATCCAATGTTCATGCTTCGCAGGCCAGAATTCCTCATGACGACCACGCATGTCGATCTTGTGAAGCTTATCAAGGTTCACCGGGGCTGCAGGAATTGGTTGTTGCATCCCAAATTGTCGCAACACCCTGTCAGTTTGGTGCCACTCTATATATGAAAAGCATATCAATGCTGTGTTTGCTTTCCATATATTACAATTATTGTAGGCATCCGATGGGAGGCATGCCATAATTTCACTTGAGGAATATGGCATCCACAGAAACTGCGAATAATTATTACAAATTATTAGTTTCATATGGATTAAATAAAAAAAAAACTTCAATGTAACAATCCAAATATTTACCTTATCATATCCTACTCGATCTAGTCGTACTCTTATACTTGCAAGGTCACTCGGAGTCTCTGTAAAATCTCTACTCCTACTCCTACTCCACCTATTAAAATGCATATAATATCTTAATGACCTATAAAAATACAAGTTCATACAAAATTAATAAAATAGTAAAAATTATTACCTGATTGCAAGGGGGTATACAGCCGAAATATTAACGCGCGAAGCAAGAAATGGTAGCCGATACCAAGCCCATGATTGTAGAAGCACTAAACATCCACCTATGTCATGGCTTTTTGGAACTGTAGCCCGGCAAAGTTCTCTATACAAAACCGCCAAACACGCAGAACCCCAACTATAATTTGTCGCATGCTCTAAATCACGTAGTAATGGAAGATACATTAAATGTACCCGACTGCTCGATTTGTCAGGCATCAGTAATCCTCCAATCAAACGTAAAATATATGCTCTAGCAGCATATTGTATCTGTTGTTCAGTTGCATGTAATGGAAGATTTTGAAACGATTTCAACCAATTTAGTCTCACCGTTGAGCCAGATACATACTCATCTAGAGGTACCGAGCCCAATAGATTTTGACACACTTCATTCCAATCTAGCAAGCTTCCGCCTGTAACTGCATCGCCATGGATCGGAAGTCCAAGTTGCAGCGCAACATCTTCGAGAGTTACCGTGCATTCACCAAATGGAAAATGAAAAGTGTGCGTCTCGGGTCTCCATCGTTCGATCAACGCACTGATTAAGTCGGGTTGTATCAAAAATCGTCGAATTTGAGTTGCGTGATAAAATCCGGCTCTTCTTAAGTGGTCGATAATAGATGGATGCGGGTCCTCCAATGTAAATTTCCTCGAACGTAACACGCGACGAGTTTCCTGTTATAATAATAAAAATTAATATATTATAAAACTATAACAATTAAAAATTAATAAATAAAACTATAAAACTATAAATAACAAAACAATAATAATAACAAATTTAAATTTTTTATATAATTATTAAATAATTCAATTATATAATAAATAAATAACTATAATATTAAAATTAAAAGACAATAATAATTACAAAATTATAAAACAATAATAATATAATATAAAATTTAAAATTATATAAAACTATAAAATGAAAAAAATAATAATAATTAAGCAATTATAAAACTATAATAATACAAAATAATATAATATAAAATTTATAATTATATAAAACTATAAAATGAAAAAACAGTAATAATTACAAAATTATTATTCTATATAATAATAAAAAGACCATTATAATATAAAAATTAAAATTATATAAAACTATAAAATGAAAAAACAAAAATAATTAACAAATTAAATAACTATAATAATAAAAAATTAAACAATATAAAAAATAAATAATTATATAATTATGAAATCAAAAAACAATAGTAATTAATAAATGATAAAACTATAATAAGCACTATAACATTAAAAATATAAAAATTATAAAACAATAAAACTATAAATTTACAAAATTCTAATCAATAAAAAATAACTAAAAATGCATAATGTAATACAAATAATATTATAACAATTTACTTACCTCTTTAAATATAACCTTCGGTATATGATTTTCTTGCAACCTCAATAGTGATGATGAAGCCATTTCTAAATATTGTTGTAGAAAAAAAATATTGTTGTAGAAAGAAATTTTGTTGGTAGAAAGAAATTTAATTGCTGAAAGAAGAATGAAAAATGAAGTGGTATTTATAGAGAAGAGTGGTGTGTGTGTGGGGGGGGAGGGAGGGATTTGAAGGCAACGGTCATTTGACCGTTGCCTTCAAAAAACTTTGAATTTGAATTTGAATTTGATTTTTTTTTTTGTTTTTAACAAAATTTACAAAATTTTTTTCATAAATTTTAAATAATAAAATATACCTTACGAATTTTTTTTTAAATTATAAAAAAAAATATTTTAATTTAATTTATAATTTTTAAAATTAAAAAACACAACTTAAAAATTTAAAAATAAAAATAAAATTTGTTTTTTAATTTAAAGTAAAAAAAAAAAATTTAATCAAGGGAAATCGCCACCCCCATGGCGATTTCCCTTGATGAAATTATCAAAATTGGCAAAATTTACCAAGGAAAATCGCCATGGGGGTGGCTATATTTGAATTAATCCGAAATCAACGGTATTTTGGTATTTTTTTTGGCTATATTTGAATAAAAAAACCTCAAAAGCCTTACGTAACCTATCTCTTATTTTCGAGTGTGACTTTTATAACTTATCAGAGTTCTCGAGTTTGAATCTTGACAATTGCTTTTCTCTTTTAATATTTCTTTACTCAATATCTTGTTGTCCATCGGACTGTGTGTTGCTGCTTTAATTATTCTTCAGCTTGCATATTTCTTTTATATTTGGGTTTACGTGCTAGTCCATTGACCATTCATTTGGCTTGCACGTTAGGGGGCGTGTTGAAACTTAAATATAATAATTGGGTACTTTCCTATAAGCTTAAACTTTTGGGATATATAATTGGTTACCCAATTTAACTTGGTATCGGAGTTAGGTTCCTAACCCGTTTCCTTAGGTTGCATGTTCTACGCCTATTTCACCAGGTATCTGTCGAGATGGGTGTCAAAAGTCTTACATTATCTACCTCTTATATCTGAGTGTGACTTATATATCTTATTAAACTCTCCACCTTATAAGTTAACTTCTGGGTTTGAGTTTTTTTTTTTTTTTTTTTTAATTTGTACCATTTAATTAATATTGTTGGTATATATTTAATTTATCACGTTATTACTGATATAATATATATTTGCATTTTGATAATTGATCAAAAGCGTATTTTGATATTAGTACATCTTGCACCATCAACATGCATGTGTATATGTATACATTATGATGTATATTATTTGTACATGCATATGGCTAGTGGGGGGTGAAGATGATGGCAAAAATCATGTGCCTTGCCCTCGAGGAGGAGGGCTAACATGCTGGCTATCAAACACCTTTCTATCGTTGCCAAAAAGTTTTAATTCCGCTAAGTTTCCAATTGATTCGTTGGAAATGAAAATGGCCTCATGCCTTCAATTTTTGTGCATTTAATTTTCAAGAAAAGAAAAAACGTGTACTCTTGCAAAAATTACCATTTCTCTCCGCCATATATATATATATATATATATATATATATATATATATATATATCAAAATCAAATCAATATTGTATTATATTTTTAGTGAAATAATTAATGCACGCGCCATGCAAAGTTTCGAAATTGTTTAAAGAAATGGATAATGATTTTTGCACATGTGCGATGTTCATATAAATCATTAATTTGTGTGCTTGGTTGGCTTGATATCGTCCATACAAAAATGTATATGCCTGGAGTTTATAACTTCTGCTTCAAAGTTTATTAATTATGGCGAATTATTTTAGGAGTATTGTGAACTTTATTAAATTCCTCGAAAATGCATAATCAAGAGCAAGAATACTGCTTTTTGTGAGGAAAAAAAAAATGGTTCACTGTACTTTGAAACATTCATATTAATTTTACTGTGTTGAGATAACCAACCATGGTACATGAAAAAAATAATTAATTGAGTCATAATAATGGATTAATTAATTTTGATCTTAAATCGTGCATCTTAGTAGGGATGGTAGAAGGTCGAATATCTGTATTTTTTGTACTATTCAAATCCAAATCAGTAAAACTGTTTTAAAATTCGAATCCGCAAATTATCCGCATTTAATTCGCATATTACTATCCGAATTCAAATCCGAATTAAATAGTATTATCCGTCGGATATTCGAATCCGCTAAAATCCGAATTCAATAAATAAAAAAAAATTAAATAAAAATATAAAATCAAACAAAATTTATGTGTTTTACAAATAAGCGGATTCGGTTGGATATCCGGATCTGCTATCCGAATCTGCAAAAGTAATGCGAATTCGAATAATAGATATCCAAGGTTTCATATTCGCATCCGCTCCGAATCCGTTGCGAATAGTAATTATAATATCCGAATCCAACTTTTATCGAAATCCGCAAATCCATATCCGCAAAAAATAGATCGGATATCCGTGGATATTCAAATTCGCATTTTAAATTACCATCCCTACTCTTTGAGGCTCTAGAAACTTGGAAGCTAACTATGTAATTTGCACATAAAATTAATGAATGGAGCTAGCCTTTTGAATGACTTATTCTTAGTGTAATTTAGTCGATTTTTTGTGTGAACAAGAACAACAAAGCCCCACCTCCCTTTAAGCTGGCATTTGGAGGATCATAAATAAGAGTGACAAGAGAAAATGGACCCACTGCAGCATGGACTTGGCAGATACCCTCAACAATGGGAGGGGATACTACTCTGGGGTATGGGGAACTGATGTTTTGGCAGAGGCCAGCCTAGCTAGAGCCGCTAGAGCCAATGGCAGTGGCCTGGCCTGGCCTGGCCTTGCGATATTCGGTCTTCATATGCAGGGTATCAGTTCGAAGAGAAAGTATGTTGTCGCCTTTATTGCAGGCCATAGAAACCCCCTGGGAGCTCAGTGGGGGGAGCTTTGATCATGAATTGAAACCCATATATGCAAATGCAACAAGTTAAAGAGAAAATGGGATTACTTTGACTTGATGGTTGGATATATAAATAAATAAATATATAATGCAGGATGATGAGCAACTGATGATTTGTTTGAGCAGGGGGTTGCATGCATGATGATGATGATACGATATGGAGGGGCCCCATGCCCTCTATCAAATCACAAACGGTTTGTTGCACCCTCCACCCCATACTCACCATGTAGATTGCCAACTCATTGATCTTGACCATTCATTACCTATACATTAATTATTTCCTACTTATTCAATATAACTATAGTATGCATTTGTGGCGATCTCCTTCTTCTTTGGTGTGTTATAAATTTTTTTTGGGATTTATATTTGATATACGAATCAGATGATGTTATCTCATTAAAAAAATTTAAATATGAATATAGATAACTTTATTTTTAATGAGATGACATTATCTTATTCACTGACTGTGTATAGATTTATACATTGTCAATGTATCAAATATAAATCTATTTTTTTTTCTTTTACCCTCTTAATTATATCAAGTCTCTCAATTTTATATATAAAGAGATTAATTTATATTGATGTAAAATTTATTGGTTTTACACATTTTTATAATTTCGTATGCAAATTGATATTTTAATAAACTGATCGCTGGATTAATAATATAATCGCACTCGTTGTGCTTGTAAAGTTTCGAATCAGTCCGATATCTATATCATGTCCATCGAGAATATTTTATATATATATATATATATATATATATATTTAACGGTTGAAAATTTTAAATCAAATAAATAGTTTAAAATTTTAATTTATTCGAAATTTGACGTGCATGATTGATATGAATAGAGCATGAAATACAACGGTCGAATTAAGCAAATATTAATCGTATAAAAAATTATGAAAGTATGTAAGTTTAAATTAATTTTATACTAGTATAATATATATATATATATATATATATATGGGATCTTTAAACTACACTATATGAACGTTAGCTTCTCTTTCTCATCTTCAAATTAACACATTTCTCATCCCAAATTTTTAAATTGAAATTTCTAATTCTAACCTTTAAATAACTGCTTGCGGATATACAGAATGATATTATTTAAAAAGTTTATTTAATAAAAAATATATATATATTAATTTCTTTTTGTTTATAGTTAAATCTACAAATGATAAAAACATAATCTATTTCTAGAAAATTTTAAACTCTCTTGCCGTGTATAAAAGTAATAATCACCTGGTTAATTAGCACCTTCTTGGAGGGAGAGTGCGAAGCTTTTAAGATGTATAAGAGTATTTTTCCATTGTTCAAATGTAGTTATTTTAAACGTTTGATATTTTTAAATTTTAAACATACCTCGGATATTTTATTGAGGGAAATAATGTTACATCACTATCCAAGAATTTTTCTGCTATATTATTAGCCAACATACAGTGCGTTCGGGTGGACAAGATTAATTATGTATCTTAATTCAAACACATTTTATTTTTGGGATATATATTTGTACAGAAAATAAAACTTTATTCATAAACTAGCTAGTTAGGGGTGCATGGCTACTTGATACAGGTATCTACATTGTTTCTACTTAATTACATGAGTACTTCTTGTATTTTAAAGGAGTTGTAATTTAATTCATTAATTGGTGTCCATTTTGGTGAGTTGACCAACTAATTGGTGTGTGGTGGTGCTATGAGGGAGGCCGAGGTGGTGAGGCAATTGCTGGTTGGGTTTGAGCTGGATCTGGTGGTGGGAACCGATTTCACATGCTTGCACATGATGTCCTTCCTTAGTTACCCTCCTATCTTTATCAGCTTTTTCTTTCCTATTCACTATATTGAGTGCCCTACCCCCAGGGTAAGGAATAAGGATTGGTCCACTCCAATCCCTCCTTAGCTCCTTAATTTGTTCCACTTATAGCTAGCTCTAGCTCTAGCTTTAGCTTTGGCCTCAGACCTCAGTTCCTTTGTCATTGGCTACTAGCCATTTCTTTGGGAAGCCACGTCTTTGGGTGATCGAGTAGGGATATAAATTGCTATTGTGATGTGTTTTCGATTGGGTTATATTTATCGCGATTGTAAATATATATAAAAAATTTATGTCAATCAATTACGATAAATATCAATAATAAATATAAACAACAAAAAAATCAAAATCATAAAATATTCAAATCCCTGATTTTCGGTATTGAGCTTCGTTTCAGTTAATGAACGACCCACTAGAAACAAGGAATAACACTATGATTTTTACTTTTGTTCAACAGTTGGTTACAACTTATAGATTTTGTCTCCCTTTTCCTTACGAGAGAAGCATTGTACTACTGCAACAGATCATAGTATTTATTGTTACGTGCATCTCGTGTGAACATTTATGTTTTTATTTATTTTTTAACATATAATTTTATATTTTACAAATAAATAAAATTAATAAAAAATTTATATTAATTGAAATTTATATTAACATGCATGTAAAGTTTGTTTCATGTGCAAATTAATAAAATTAAAATTATGAAAATAGAGAAATTCAATCTAATTTTTTATTTATTTATCAAATAAATTCATTTACTTTTTAAGATTAATAAAAAATTAAAACACTGAAGATAAAACAGTTTAATGTAAACTTTAACTCTTTTTATATATTATCAAATAAATTTATTTAATAAAAGTCTTGGAATTAAAATTGTTGAACCCATCTCGGCCACCAGACAAGCTCAACAGACTAACCCAACCTAGGCCCAATTAGGTGAGCCCAAGAACCACTGAGGACAATGGCCCAGGACACGTGGGCGCTTCCCCTTCCCCCAGAGGTCACGTTTCCAGTCACCTCGGCGTCCACCTAGGGTAGTGTGAGGCATTAAATGCCGTAGCCTGCAAACGACGGACATTAAATGATGTCGCCTCCTTGGCGAGGCCCCCCGAGGCCGCATACATCAGACGACCAATCAGAGTTTCGGGCACGTGGAACCAACAAGTCGCCCGACTCTCTATATATAGTCCCTCGAGGACTATTCAGGGTTAATCTCTCTCTCTCTCTCAGACCTCCTTCTCCCTCTCCAAACACTGACTTAAGCATTGGAGCGTGTCCCGGAGCTCAACCTCCGGTGCCCTCTGACCTACTTTCCTTGCTCGCAGGGCCTCAGACCACCAGGAGCACCACCTCGACACGAAAAGACATCAACATTTGGCGCCGTCTGTGGGAAACGACAAGCCATGTCTTTACCACTAATCCAACAAACCACCTCACCTGGAGGCCCAGGTATCATCCCCCCCCCCCAACACTAACTCCTCCACACCCTCGGTTACAGGCAGTTTCATTTTCCTCCCCCACGAACTTTCCTCAATTCACCGGGACCCGGCACCAGCTACCAAACACCCTATATACCCAAGTTCTGGCTCCAACAACCGTACTACCCCCAGAACTACTACCAAAACTTACTCACAGCTGCCTCCCCGACATTCTCCACATTCCCAACCCTAACGCGGGATATTCCCCCAACCACCCAAAAACCACTCACATAACCCCATCCAACCCCTTAGAAACTCAGTTTAACATCGCGGGACGAACGAGCCTTTCCTTTGTTCCTGGAAAAGACCCCCCACCAGCTGACCGAGAAAACACACCAGCCACACCACCACCAAACACCTCTACGGGGCCCCCACCGACGCTCGATCCGACCATCCAACCACCCAACACCATCTTCCACCCCGAGTGCTACCGTATGTCGACCCAACGTACCAGATGCCCATGAACCAGAAACAAACCCTCCAGGCTCAGTTGGTCGAGCAACAACAGGCCACCCGGTAGGCCAACCAGAAAGCAGGGAAAAACCAAAAAGACAACAATAACAACCAGGAAGACAACAACGCCAGCTCGTTTTATCGAGGCAGCCATCGAATAGCTGCAAGCAGGGCGCATAGACAAAGCAGGGAACAACGCTCCGAGGAGCAACCTCAGAATGAGGAAAACTTGCCCGTCAATAAAGAGGCAGCTGTGGGCACTGTCGAGGCTCAAATGGCGGCCCTCAGAAAAGAGATCCACAGCATGATGAAAGACAAAGTGGAGGAAATAGAATGGATTACAGACGAAAAAAGTCCCCTAACCCTTGAAATTCGACGGGAATTGGTGCCCAAGGCAATCAAGCTCTCAAAAGAAACCTAAGATGGCATCAAGGACCTTACGGACCACCTCATCCAGTATAAAAATTACATGGACATGCTAGGGGCTACCGACGCCCAGAAGTACCGGTGTTTCCTATGACACTCAGAATGCACGCCAGAACTTGGTACCACTCACTATTAGCAAGATCCATCGACAACTTCCAGAACCTAGGAAGAACCTTCATCGCCCATTTCCTCTCCAGCAAAGCCACTTTCAAAATCCCGGCCAACCTCCTCGTAGTAAGACAAAAGAAAAATGAGACTCTCAGAGAATACATCCGCAGGTTCAACTCCGCCACCATGGAAATCAAAGACTTGCACGATGACTGGGTCATACAGGCGTTCATCTCCGGTGTTTGTCATGAACACCTCCAGTACGCTTTGACAGACGAGAAATCTGAAAAACTCTACAACCTATATGAGAAGGCTAAGAGGTATGCCGAAATAGAGGAAATGAAACTGGCAGAGGGGCCTGAGGAAATAACAAACTACCAGCAGGGCCAAGGGCGTCCCTCGAAAAACAAATAGGGATACCAAGACAACAGAATACAGTTAGGGCTTGACTCACATCGCCAAAGGTCCAGGTCGCCCGATAGGACGATCCGCTACACTAACACAGATCGAGCCATGCAGGGTCGAGGGCGAAGAGGGGAGAGAGTCCAATACTCTAAGTTTGAAGAGTACACCCCTCTCAATGCCTCCAAGGCATACATCCTGAGTTCGGTGGCCCACGAGGGCATCTTGGAGACACCATACCCCATGAAGGATAACCCGGCGCGCCTTAACTCCAAGAAATGTGCAACTATCACAACTGTAGACACCTAATTTTGTCCGGGCCTTTTAAAACCAATTTTGATTTGTTCCCCTCTCGGGTTTAATATTTTTGTAAAAGTCACGGTCGCGATTTTAGATTTTTAAAATGTTTTAAATTATATATATCCTTTTTAGCTTTAATTTTTCAAATAAAATCGTACCGCAAAATTACCAATTTTAAAATTCAATTTAAACCCGAGGTGAAAAAGTTTAATCTTGAGCTTTGTTAGATTTTTAAAATAAATTTTTTAATCGAAAATACTTGAAAAAATAAAAGAAGGGTAACTTAGACATTACCCATTTTTTTTAGGTTAGAAATTGAGATATAAAATGGGTCATTTGTAAAGAAAAAGGGGGGGCAATTATTCGAGAAAAAAAGGACTTGCGGCTGGGAAAAGAAGAGGAAAAAAGCTTTGTTTTTTATGAGAGCTGGGAGCTAAAGAAAAAGAAGAAAAAAACTCGTATGAGATCAAGGAGAATTCAACATACAAATATTTTGAGGTCATCTTGATTGATCCTGCCAACAGCTGCAATGACCCAAGTTCAAAAACAGAGAGAGAGCAAGAGAGCTCATGAGGTAGAGAGGTCCAAGCAGGATAAGGAAGATGCAAACCCTCCTTCAACCTTGTAAATCTTTGTCGTTGCTCAACTCTTCAAGTCAGTATTTTCTTTTAATGGTGCCCCAAAATGACAATGTTTCTGTCAAAAGAACTCTGTCTTGTTACTCTTTTACCACTAGTGGGACACCGAAAGCTTTGTTTGTTTTTTATGAAATTTACGTTTTTTATAAGTACCCAGATTATATTTTGATCTCGAAATGATAAATTTGATGGATTCTCAAGTATCCAGTTGCCTGAAAGGCTTGAAGATCATAGTATAAGTCGAGAGAATGAGTAGCTTGAACTGCTTAATAAGCCTAGTACAGTACCTATGAATAATGGGTTTTGCCTCGGATGTTGATAAAGTCTGAGAAACCTGATAAGGATGAGGCTTTGGAGCCCTTTTTGAAATTCTTTAGACCTAGAAAATCATTAGAAGTGCTGGAGGTCTCCCATAGGTCAGGGAATGCGCATCAGCTTTGCTGCGGTTTGTAAAAAACCAACATCTCAGTTCTTTTGGTTGGGCATGTAACAAAATCTAGTGATTCTT
Source organism: Fremontodendron californicum (assembly GCA_030761205.1). Classification (NCBI taxonomy): domain Eukaryota; kingdom Viridiplantae; phylum Streptophyta; class Magnoliopsida; order Malvales; family Malvaceae; genus Fremontodendron; species Fremontodendron californicum. Next base: position 6,906,689 of record JAULJL010000007.1, on the reverse strand, counting down.
AATGAAAGTGTTGGTTGGGAATTTGCTCTTTTGCTCCATGGAGAACAAGGTTCGGGATCATGCAAGGAAACTTTTAGAGAAACACGTAAGGAGACCATTCTTTGATGCAAGCTAGGGAAGCACTATTGAAAGAATGAGTGTAAAGGAATTGGAGGAAGGAAAGTTCATTGACATGATCATTGCTGGTGAAACTGTAGAATTAATGAAAGAAACTGCATTTAGTCATTTAATGGAAATAATTCTGGAGGTCGCACCTGAAAGCCTGTATAATGATATGTTCACAAAGCTTTTGAAGAATTCATTGTTTGAGCTTTCATCCAGTCATTGTGGAAACTTTGTTATTCAAGCGTTAATTTCCCATGCAAGAACAAAAGATCAAATGGAGTTGATTTGGGAAGAGCTTGGGTTGAAATTTAAGGATCTTCTCGGAATGGGGAGATCAGGAGTTGTTGCTTCTCTTATTGCTGCATGTCAAAGACTTCAAACTCATGAATATAAGTGTTGTGAGGCGCTTGCTACCGCGGTTGGTTCAAAAAACGAGACTTCCAAGTCTATTGTTCCTCGAATACTGCTTCTTGACAGTTACTTCAGCTATGAAGACAAGTCTAGTTGGAACTGGGCAAGTGGAGTTAAGATGCATGTCATGGGTTCTTTGATTCTGCAGGCTATTTTTAAATTCCAAAGTGAGTGGATACAGCCTTATATTTTGAGCATTACATCCATGGAAACTGTGCATGTCCTTGAGGCAGCTAAAGATGCTCGAGGAGCGCGTGTCATTGAAGCATTTCTTGCTTCAGATGCTTCCACAAAACAGAAGCGCAGATTAGTTGTGAAGTTACGTGGACATTTTGGGGAGCTTGCAATGCAGCCATCTGGTTCATTTACTGTTGAAAGGTGCTTCGATGCTGGTAGCCTGTCACTAAGGGAAGCCATAGCATCTGAACTGTTAGCTGTACGAACTGAACTCTTCAAGACAAGACAAGGCCCACCTGCATTTTATCCAACAACAGTCTGTAAGTATTTTGGAAATTAGTGTCCATTCGGCTCCCTTTGTATTTTGTGTTGTCTTGTGTTTGCATTTGTATCATGAATATGTGATTACCATGTTTGTTCATGCTTTGCCTCTTCATGTCATATGATTGTGTATTGGTTATGCCATGTTCATGCATTAGTATTGTATTCATTGGTCATTTTTGTTCATGTTGTTTCCCATGCATTTTCATATGACATATTAGATCTTAGGTCATTTTGTATTATCATGCATTTCCATGTCCATTAGGTCTAGGTCATCTTGGTATGCCATACACATTTTCAAGTTCATGTTAGGCATTAGGACATCTTTGTATTGCCATGTATTTTCATGACACTTTAGGTTTGGGTTACATTTGCATTATCATGTTAGGTCTAGGTTGCATTAAATGCCATGCAAGTTCATTTAGGCCTAGGTCACTTTATGAATGCCATGCATTTTTTTCATGACATTTAGGTTTAAATCCATGCATTATGTTTGCTACATTTTTTCATGCATTTCATGTTCATGCCACTTGAATAATGACTTGAGCCAATTAATGGTTCAAACTCATGCTCTCTTGAGCACACTTGTGGAAAATTAAGTTTGTCAAGTTGATTATTCTACCTTTGTGATTTTTTTTACTTAGCCAATTTTTATATAACTTTCAAAAAGTCCTAGCTACTGTTTGCAAGTCATTTTATGACTTTCAAATATTTTTACTTTGATTTTTAAATGATTTTATCAAAGGCAAAAATGTGTTGGCAAAGCAGTTTTTTCTCCTTCCAAAACTCGTACATCTCTGATTTTTCTGGGAATTCATCTTTGATCAGAAAATTAAGCCGATTTTTTCCCATGTATTTTTACATGTCCTGAGTCTCCAGTATTTTTTCAGAATTTTTGGAATTTTTAAAAATAGGGTAAAAAATCATGGATTAAAACTGGACAGTGGAGTCAGAATTGAATTTAAAGAAAAACCATTTTTCTGTTTTGGTTAATTTACTTAGAGTGGGCTGATTAGGAGGGTTAGCTACTGACTTAGGGTAATTTCTAACCTTTCTAAACTCTAAAAATGGTTTTTCAAGTCCCGGGTTAAGGGTAGTCAAGTCCGGATTTTTTAAACTTAGGATATTAGAGCCATTTAAAAAAATTTTAGCCCAGTTTTTATTTTTAATTCAAGCTTTTCAAAATTGTTTTCAAACAATCACAAAGTATTTTGGTTTTAGAATATTTAATTTGACATATTTTCCTAAGGTAGCCGGATATCTTTTTAGATATACGGATTTCCTTAATTAAAGGAAAAAATACATTTCATGCATTGCATTTTTCATATTCATGCATTTTATATAATATGTGATTCTTGCCATAATAATTTCTATGATATTGTTGTTATTTTGATTTATATTTTTTTGATGTTACATGGTTTATTATATGGTTTTGAATATTTCGTGATATCCTATGCTTTTATTTAGTTATTTTTATTTAGCATATACTATGTTCATGCATTATTATTTTTATTTTCATGCATATTATATGATAGCATTATTTTATTCCATGTCATTTAAATTATATGCCATACCATTCATATTTGTCATGTCATTTAAATCATTTCATTTCATTTAGGATATATTATGTCATCTAGAATATTTTATTTCATTTAGATTATATCATATGACTTAGGATATTGCATTTCATGTAGAATATATTATATTACCTAGGTCATTTCATTTCATTTAGGATATATTATGTCATCTAGAATATTTTATTTCATTTAGATTATATCATATGACTTAGGATATTGCATTTCATATAGAATGTATTATGTTACATAGGTCATTTAATTTCATTTAGAATATATCATATAACTTAGGATATTTCATTTCATTTAGAATATGCTAAGGCATTCAAATCATATCATGTCATTTAGGTTATATTATATTATTTAGATTTTGCTATGTCATTTTATTTATGTCATGCATATACATATTCATTTCTTTTAAATGTTTTCAAAAAAGATAATGGCTTTCAATAAAATAAAGATATTCCCGAGTTAAAATAATTCATGAGTTCTTTGCCGGGTTTGCTGGGGAGGATATCATCAATTATTATTAATAACGGAATATCTTCTTTAAAAAGATAATGATTCGAAAAATTTTCCAAAGTTAATAAAAATTTCTATATTTTGCCACGTTTGTTGGGGAATATAGGAAAATTTTGAATTTATAAATTCCGGATCATTTTCAATTAAAAATGGAATTATTTTTCTTTAAATTGGGAATTAACTTGAAATACTAAATTTAAAACTAATTTTTACCGAGACTTGAGATAACACACGATTAATAAGGTACCGATTTATACGGGCGTTGTGGGGGTGCTAATCCTTCCCCGCACGTAACCGACTCCCGAACCCGCTTCTTTGATTTCTCTGGTTTAAAACACAGACTTGAATTTGGTTTTTAAAATGTTTATTTAATTTTTAAAATATTTTATAAAACCGGTTTTAATAGGTGGCCGATCACACCTAGCTAAAAAAGATTGGTGGCGACTCCATGTCTTTTTTTAAGGTCATTTCAAAACCTTCATTTTTTAGAGGAATTAAGTCGACTTTTCCTCGTTTTTTTTTAATGTCACGCTTAACGAATAATAAAGTCTTGCGATGAGACTCGTTATATTTTAGGTTGCGACAGCTTGGCGACTCCACTGGGGACTATTAGAGAGTCAGGCCTAGAATTAGTCGTGTGTTATCAAAGTCTCGGTTTTGTTGGTTTAATTGGTATTTGATTTTAATTCCCACATTTTTTAATAAGGAGAATTTTGAAAATAATAAAATGTTTTTAAATATGTTCATTCTCATGTGCATGCATTTTATTATTGTTCTCTAGTTATTTAAGGTTGTATATTATAATTGCTTGTTGGTTAATGCGTTACACTATTCTTGAATGTTTTAATTGCTAGGGCATTTAGAATAAGGTTTGTAGAATAGGTAGTGAAAGGTTTGTTATTCCTCCACACACACTACACGTGCATTTGCATAACATGAATCCTCTACCCGGGTTCCGTCCTTTTAAGTGGGAGTAAAGTAACTAAGCCTTCGTGATTGATCCTCCGTATGGGCTAGTGAAACACTTTCGGAGTATAAAGTACCTAATGCCTTCGTGATGATCCTCCGCATGGGCATAGGAAAATATACTCTAACGAATTGAACCCGCTTTTATCGGGGTGCCTTACTAGCCTTCACCGGCGACAGTGAGGAACAATTTGGGGTCTTAGAACCGAGTCACCCTCATATAGTGAACCTAGGCGAAGCCATGCCGGATTTCCGTTAGATATACCGAAAATAGGAACACATGGAGGGACATTTCTAAACTTTTTGTTACCTATTTTACACTCCGAATAAGTGTGGTAGATCGAGCAACGATGTACGTACATCGCCCGTAATAAATGTGATACTCTGTCTCGAAGGCATCGTGATGCCTAAATAAGCAGATATTGTTATGGCAGATGTTTATTAGCTGTTTAAAAAAAAAAATCCTTTTTCAAGCATTTTTGCATGTTGCACATTTCATGCATGTGTGAATAGAGCATGTACATTTTTGGTTGTATTATTGATCTCATTCTTTGCAATAAACAGTTGGTAATTTCATTTGATGATTTCATAAAACCGGTAGTGTCACATGAACATTTGCATATTGTACCATAGTAGGATCCACCCTGAAATTCTTTTGAAAATAATGTGATTGGTTTTTCAAAAAAAAAAAAACACAAAAAAAAAATCATAAATTTGGAGGCAAATCTTGCATAATGAGATTTTTGAATAATCAAGATTTAGGTCCCACCAATTTCGTGTAATCATTGATTTCTTTGTATATACCTTTGTGTTAATTCATTTAATTTTTGCATGTATCATTTTGACATCATGTTATAGTCATAGCATGCATGGTCATTCATTGTAAGATACGTTTATGACATGCATGGTCATTATTTGTATATACTTATGTATCAATTTATTCTTTCTTTACATGCATCATGTTGGCATCAAGTTGCATTCATGCATTCATAGTCAGCATGATTTTTCTGTATATATCCATATATCAATTTATTCTTTCTTTACATGCATCATGTTGGCATCAAGTTGCATTCATGCATTCATAGTCAGCATGATTTTTCTGTATATATCCATATATCAATTTATTCTTTCTCTATATGCATCATGTTAGCGTCAAGTTGCATTCATGCATTCATAGTCAGCATGATTTTTCTGTATATATCCATATATCAATTTATTATTTCTCTATATGCATCATGGTAGCATCAAGTTGCATTCATGCATTCATAGTCAGTATAATTTTTCTGTATATATCCATGCATTAATTTGCTTATTCTTTACATGCATCATGTTGGCATCAGGTTGCATTCATGGCATACATAGTCATCATGATATGCTCATGCATTAATTTGTCATATTGGCATCAAGTTGCACTCATGACATACACGGTCAGCATGATTTTCTTTGTATATACTCTGTGTCAATCATTTATTCTTCACATGCATCATAATTGACATTGTGTGGCATTGATAGTGTATATGATCATTCATTGAGAAATGCATTTGGAACATACATGGTCATTCATTACATATATCCATGCATTGATTTTTCTGATTCTTTAAATGCATCATGTTGACATCGTGTTGCATTTATAGCATACATGGTCAATATGTTTCCACTGTGTATGACCACACATAACTTTGTTTATCCTTCATATGCATCAAATTGCATTCATGACATTCATAACTCATTCATCATGAAACACATTAATAAGATGAAATAGAAATTGGCTTAGCTTTAAAGAGTGTTTTTTTTCGTCAGCTAAAAGTTATGATCCCAACAGCAAGTGCGAGTATCACATTAGGGCAATTGGGCATTCGACTAAAAATGCAGAAAACTGAAGGAAAGAATTGAGGGTCTTGTCCACGATGGCATTTGGATTCCAGAGCTTATCGAACATTGGAAATCTGTTTTACCATAGATTGATTTCCTCTTGAAGAATTTTGAGGATAAGATTTGTTATCTTTGAAAGCATGTCAATAGGAGCATTCTGATGCATATATTTCTACACTTTGATGATGAAAGCTCTTGTCTCATGACATCTACATGAAATAAATAAATTTTGAATTTAAATATTTTGTGTTCATTTTATTTTAGCAATAAATTTGAATTTGCAAAAACAAATGAAACTTTGAGAAAATTTGTGGTAAACAATAAATAAGTGGTTTTCACATGAAATAATGAACAACCTGGAGAATATTGATGATCATTGTTAGAAATGACCCAATACCTTCAGCCCTCTCTTTTAGGCTTTCCTAAGCCTAAATTTTTTGAACCGAGACCACTTGAAAGACCTAATGCTTCAAGGAATATGAATGATTTGACTTCATAAAACCATTGTCATCACAGAATAAGCAAAGACGTAGATCTTAGTCTAGGCTATGAACAAAGGAACGAACTTTTTGAATTTTTTTTCGAATTCCTTGAAATTCAAACAAATGAGACATTCTTTCAAGAATCTAGATTTTGATAATTTGGTGTGTGTCAAGATTGTGCTAAAACCATTCATGACCTTTCCCAATGACCATAAAACACTAATTGCCCAGACATCACTTCATGTTTGACACCCTGGGGCACAATGATTAAAATAGATTATCCTTTGTCCCAGAGAAAACCCGTTTTTTGGGTCATATTTTCCTTGTCTCTTCAAAGAACTCAGATTTGAAATTCAGCCTTTTCAGTACAGACCTAGACTTGCTATGTTCCTCGTTGATACAAATTCTCATTGGTTAATCAAATTGGGGCATCATATGTGGAAATGATGGATACATGGTGAATAAGGATGGACTAAACGCATGAATCATTGTGGCATGTGATGAAAATGAAAAATGAAAAATTTGTGGTATCATGCATATGAGAATTCGGATGATTCCAAAGTGCAAAATGAAATTCTGAATATCTATTTCCCCTGGGGATTGCTTTTCAAAGTGAATATTCGTGCTTGACATGAGGAATGGCCATCTTTCATATCCCTTTCGCACAAAAAGAAATTATCCCTAGTCACCCCTTTTGAGCCAAAAGAATTTTTTCTTCTTTAAACCCTGATCAAGGATCACCCTCTACACTGGGGGGCAAATGCGAGGAAAGATCTTTTTAAAGATCATTGATAAATGAGTCCTAGCTCAAAGACAGATACAAAGCAAATAGAGCCCCGAATAAATATGGGCGCACTCTGTCAAAGAAAAAAGAAGAGGAAAAGATGGTGAAATGAAAGCCAAGAAAAACAAAAGAAAAAACACAATAAAAAAAAGAAAACAAAATGTGTGAAAGACATGGCAAATTGAAAGCCAAGAACGAGGAAAGAAAGACACAAAAGTCAAAAGGAAAGAAATGTCCAAGAAGGGACAAATGCTTCAAAGAGAATCCTCCTCAAGAAATGACCCTTGATCTGATTACCCTTAAACACATATTTTGGGCCTATTTATCCTTTCTTTCTGAATCCTGAGCCATGGCCTACATTACATGCTTTAAAAGTCCATTTTGATCAAGCATGAATATTTAATCTGAAAGGTTTTTCCTCAGATTTTATCCCATTTCATCGAATTATCATTTCACTAAGGAAGAATTTATAATTCTCAAGTGTATGGTAGGAAAAAAAAAATGGAAAGAATGGGACTCTAAGGCGAAAACCCAAAAATGGGCGGTCTAGAGTAGAATGGGAATTTTTGATGCCATCTATGAAAATGCCGATACCACAAAAAGAGAAGGTCATCTTGAAAAAATGGTCATCGAGGAACATTTAAAAATTCCTGAACCTCCCAAAATTGTCAATTCTCATTCGGAGGATTGTCTTCAAAAATTGAATCTTTTTTCCTCCAAGATTAAACTTTCCAATTTAAACATACCGGCCAATCTTGACGCTTGTCAAAATGCCTTGATATGGAAACTAAAAGAATGTTGAATTTGCCTGGTTCTCAATGAATTCATGATTTATAAAACCTGTTCCATTTGTGAGCCTAGAAGGGATATACATTTTTGTCATGAAGTTTTCCTGGAAAAACCAGAATTTTGTTATACCAAGCCTTGCCAATCCCAGTTGAAAAAACCCAGATTGATACTTAGAGAAGTTTCTAAGAATGATCATCAGTCTTCAAAAGATTTATACATCACACATTGTGGGATTAATATTTTTTTTGTTTTGTTCAGAAGTTTTCAAAATGCGAAAACAAATAAGGAGATTTTTTTGAAATACCCATTTTGATGTTGACATGAGACAAGGATTTTTCTAACCCAAAGGTATAGAACTGCCAAGATAGGTCCTGACTTCCAGATATGAGAAGAAGAAATAGAATCTGGTTCAATCTCTATTGATAAAAGTTTGAAAACTGTTGTGGCAAAGAGAATAGCCAAAATGAATTGAAGATATACTCTGATTTGAAAAGGGAAAATGAATTTGAAAGGCTAAGCCAAAGTCTCGAAAAACAACCGGGGGCATTTGCATCACTCATGAGCACTCATCTCTTTATCGAGCTTTTTGCATCTGCACAGTGTCGGCAAGCATTTGCATCATTCATGGGTATTTGCATTGGCATTATTCCATAAGCATCTGCATTTTACATTTACATTTACATTCTTCATGGAATTCGCATTTGTGTCATCTCAAGCAATTGCATCATTTCTAGAATCATTGCATTTTCATTATTGGGTGGTAATTGTAGTTACACCATTCATAAACCAATTACATGAACACAATTAGTAGGGGCATCTGCATCATGAAACATGGACATCAATCCAGGCCATTTGCATTTGCACTAAGAAATATTTTACATTTGCACCATGAAGCATGAGCACCTTGTTAAAAGACATGTGCATCTGCATCATTTCTCAAAGCTTCTGGTGGGGATATCCAGAATTTTATAGTTTTAAAAGTGAACAAGTCTTCGGTGGTGATAGCTGAAGCCTCTGGTGGAGATATCCAAGGTTTTATAATTTTGAAAAATGAGAAATCTTCTTCTGGAGGAGTTACCCAGAATTTTACAATGAGCAAGTCTTTGGTTGTGATAGCCAAAGCTTCTGGTGGGGATATCCAGAATTTTACAGTTTTAAAAGTGAAGAAGTCTTCGGTGGTGATAGCTGAAGCCTCTGGTGGAGATATCCAGGGTTTTATGATTTTGAAACATGAGAAATCTTCTTCTGAAGGAGTTACACAGAATTTTATAATGAGCAAGTCTTTGGTGGTGATAGCCAAAGCTTTTGGTGGGGATATCCAGAATTTTACAGTTTTAAAAATGAGCAAGACTTTGGTGGTGATAGCTGAAGCCTCTGGTGGAGATATCCAGGGTTTTATAATTTTGAAACATGAGAAATCTTCTTCTGAAGGAGTTACACAGAATTTTACAATGAGCAAGTCTTTGGTGGTGATAGCCAAAGCTTCTGGTGGGGATATCCAGAATTTTACAGTTTTAAAAGTGAACAAGTCTTCGGTGGTGATAGTTGAAGCCTTTGGTGGAGATATCCAGGGTTTTATAATTTTGAATAATGAGAAATCTTCTTTTGGAGGAGTTATCCAGAATTTTATTCAACATGTGCATCTACATCAAAAAGCATTTGCATCAATCTAAGTTATTTGAATCTGCATCAAGAAAGTTTGCATCAAATCAAGTCATTTACATTTGCATCAAAGACATTTGCACCAATCTAAGTCATTTGCATCTACATCAAGAAGCGTTTGCAACAACTAAAGACATTTGCATTTGCACCATGCAGTATTTGCATCATCTCTTAAAGCTATCAGGTATAATCGAACTTGTTTTGCTTCTTAAATGAGTCGAGCCCCGAGATCATCATCGAGGTACTTTCTTTTATATGAACAAGTCTTCGGTGGTGATAGCTGAAGCCTCTGGTGGAGATATCCAGAGTTTTAAAATCCTTTGAAACGGTAGAAAGTCTTCGGTGGTGATAGATGAAGCTTCTGGAGGTGATACCCAGAATTTTTAACACAGCTGAGAACAAGATAGGTTAAGGCCCGAGACCATCGTCGAGGTCATTTCTTTTCTTACAAATCGAATTCGTTTCCTTAAGACGAGTCGAGCCTTGAGATCACCGTCGAGGTATTTCTTTTTGTTTTAAATCGAATTCATTCGTTTTCTTAATACGAGTCGAGCCTTGAGATCACCGTCGAGGTATTTCTTTTTGTCTTAAATCGAATTCATTCTGTTTTATCAAATGAGTCGAGCCTTGAGACTATCGTTGAGGTATTTCCTTTTTGTTTTAAATCGAATTCATTCTGTTTTATCAAATGAGTCGAGCCTTGAGACTATCGTCGAGGTATTTCCTTTTGTTTTAAATCGAATTCATTCTGTTTTATCAAATGAGTCCAGCCTTGAGACCACCACCGAGGTATTTCTTTTTGTTTTACATCGAATTCATTCTGTTTTATCAAATGAGTCGAGCCTTGAGACCACCGTCGAGGTATTTCCTTTTGTTTTATATCGAATCATTCTGTTTTATCAAATGAGTCGAGCCTTGAGACTATCGTCGAGGTATTTCCTTTTTGTTTTAAATCGAATTCATTCTGTTTTATCAACTGAGTCGAGCCTTGAGACTATCGTCGAGGTATTTCCTTTTGTTTTAAATCGAATTCATTCTGTTTTATCAAATGAGTCGAGCCTTGAGACCACCGTCGAGGTATTTCTTTTTGTTTTAAATCGAATTCATTCTGTTTTATCAAATGAGTCGAGCCTTGAGACCACCGTCGAGGTATTTCTTTTTGTTTTAAATCGAATTCATTCTGTTTTATCAAATGAGTCGAGCCTTGAGACTATGATCGAGGTATTTCCTTTTGTTTTAAATCGAATTCATTCTGTTCCATCAAATGAGTCGAGCCTTGAGACCACCGTCGAGGTATTTCCTTTTGTTTTAAATTGAATTTATTCTGTTCCATCAAATGAGTCGAGCCTTGAGACCATCGTCGAGGTATTTCCTTTTGTTTTAAATCGAACTCATTCTGTTTTATCAAATGAGTCGAGCCTTGAGACCTTCGTCGAGGTATTCCTTTTTGTTTTAAATCGAATTCATTCTGTTTTATCAAATGAGTCGAAACCTGAGACCGTCGTCAAGGTATTTTTCACCTGTTTTAAAGACCTTCGGGCACCAGTTTTAAAGACCTTCGGGCACCAGTGTAAAAGACCTTCAGGCACCAGTTTTAAAGACCTTCGGGCACCAGTTTTAAAAGACCTTCGGGCACCAGTTTTAATGACCTCCGGGCACCATTTTAAAGTCCTTCAGACACCATTTTTAAGATCTTCGGACACAATTTTTTCTTTTAAAAATCGAATCCGTTTCTTTAAGACAGGTCGAGCCTTGATTAGTCAGGGAATTCAATTTAAGGACAAATCTTCAATTTACAACTTTTTCAAAAAAAAAAAAAAAGAATGAAAACCCTTTTCTTTCTCTCCAGATGTGATTTCACAAACCGGACAAAATTGTTGTCTATTTTATCTTTTCCTGATTCCTGATTCTCAGCAATAGCCAAAGAGGGGCAGCTGTAGACACCTAATTTTGTCCGGGCCTTTTAAAACCAATTTTGATTTGTTCCCCTCTCGGGTTTAATATTTTTGTAAAAGTCACGGTCGCGATTTTAGATTTTTAAAATGTTCTAAATTATATATATCCTTTTTAGCTTTAATTGTTCAAATAAAATCGGACCGCAAAATTACCAATTTTAAAATTCAATTTAAACCCGAGGTGAAAAAGTTTAATCTTGAGCTTTGTTATATTTTTAAAATAAATTTTTTAATCGAAAATACTTGAAAAAGTAAAAGAAGGGTAACTTAGACATTACCCATTTTTTTAGGTTAGAAATTGAGATATAAAATGGGTCATTTGTAAAGAAAAAGAGGGGGCAATTATTCGAGAAAAAAAGGACTTGCGACTGGGAAAAGAAGAGGAAAAAAGCTTTGTTTTTTTTATGAGAGCTGGGAGCTAAAGAAAAAGAAGAAAAAAACTCGTATGAGATCAAGGAGAATTCAACATACAAATATTTTGAGGTCATCTTGATTGATCCTGCCCACAGCTGCAATGACCCAAGTTCAAAAACAGAGAGAGAGCAACAGAGCTCATGAGGTAGAGAGGTCCAAGCAGGATAAGGAAGATGCAAACCCTCCTTCAACCTTGTAAATCTTTCTCGTTGCTCAACTCTTCAAGTCAGTATTTTCTTTTAATGGTGCCCCAAAATGACAATGTTTCTGTCAAAAGAACTCTGTCTTGTTACTCTTTTACCACTAGTGGGACACCGAAAGCTTTGTTTGTTTTTTATGAAATTTACGTTTTTTTTATAAGTACCCAGATTATATTTTGATCTCGAAATGATAAATTTGATGGATTCTCAAGTACCCAGTTGCCTGAAAGGCTTGAAGGTCATAGTATAAGTCGAGAGAATGAGTAGCTTGAACTGCTTAATAAGCCTAGTACAATACTTATGAATAATGGGTTTTGCCTCGGATGTTGATAAAGTCTGAGAAACCTGATAAGGATGAGGCTTTGGAGCCCTTTTTGAAATTCTTTAGACCTAGGGGAATGCGCATCAGCTTTGCTGCGGTTTGTAAAAAACCAACATCTCAGTTCTTTTGGTTGGGCATGTAACAAAATCTAGTGATTCTTAATGAAAGTGTTGGTTGGGAATTTGCTTTTTTTCTCCATGGAGAACAAGGTTCGGGATCATGCAAGGAAACTTTTAGAGAAACACGTAAGGAGACTATTCTTTGATGCAAGCTAGGGAAGCACTATTGAAAGAATGAGTGTAAAGGAATTGGAGGAAGGAAAGTTCATTGACATGATCATTGCTGGTGAAACTGTAGAATTAATGAAAGAAACTGCATTTAGTCATTTAATGGAAATAATTCTGGAGGTCGCACCTGAAAGCCTGTATAATGATATGTTCACAAAGCTTTTGAAGAATTCATTGTTTGAGCTTTCATCCAATCATTGTGGAAACTTTGTTATTCAAGCGTTAATTTCCCATGCAAGAACAAAAGATCAAATGGAGTTGATCTAGGAAGAGCTTGGGTTGAAATTTGAGGATCTTCTCGGAATGGGGAGATCAGGAGTTGTTGCTTCTCTTATTGCTGCATGTCAAAGACTTCAAACTCATGAATATAAGTGTTGTGAGGCGGTTGCTACCGCGGTTGGTTCAAAAAACGAGACTTCCAAGTCTATTGTTCCTCGAATACTGCTTCTTGACAGTTACTTCAGCTATGAAGACAAGTCTAGTTGGAACTGGGCAAGTGGAGTTAAGATGCATGTCATGGGTTCTTTGATTCTGCAGGCTATTTTTAAATTCCAAAGTGAGTGGATACAGCCTTATATTTTGAGTATTACATCCATGGAAGCTGTGCATGTCCTTGAGGTAGCTTAAGATGCTCGAGGAGCGCGTGTCATTGAAGCATTTCTTGCTTCAGATGCTTCCACAAAACAGAAGCGCAGATTAGTTGTGAAGTTACGTGGACATTTTGGGGAGCTTGCAATGCAGCCATCTGGTTCATTTACTGTTGAAAGGTGCTTCGGTGCTGGTAGCCTGTCACTAAGGGAAGCCATAGCATCTGAACTGTTAGCTGTACGAACTGAACTCTCCAAGACAAGACAAGGCCCACCTGCATTTTATCCAACAACAGTCTGTAAGTATTTTGGAAATTAGTGCCCATTCGGCTCCCTTTGTATTTTGTGTTGTCTTGTGTTTGCATTTGTATCATGAATATGTGATTACCATGTTTGTTCATGCTTTGCCTCTTCATGTCATATGATTGTGTATTGGTTATGCCATGTTCATGCGTTAGTATTGTATTTATTTGGTCATTTTTGTTCATGTTGTTTCCCATGCATTTTCATATGACATATTAGATCTTAGGTCATTTTGTATTATCATGCATTTCCATGTCCATTAGGTCTAGGTCATTTTGGTATGCCATACACATTTTCAAGTTCATGTTAGGCATTAGGACATCTTTTTATTTCCATGTATTTTCATGACACTTTAGGTTTGGGTTACATTTGCATTATCATGTTAGGTCTAGGTTGCATGAAATGCCATGCAAGTCCATTTAGGCCTAGGTCACTTTATGAATGCCATGCATTTTTTTCATGACATTTAGGTTTAAATCCATGCATTTCATGCATTATGTTTGCTACATTTTTTCATGCATTTCATGTTCATGCCACTTGAATAATGACTTGAGCCAATTAATGGTTCAAAGTCATGCTCTCTTGAGCACACTTGTGGAAAATTAAGTTTGTCAAGTTGATTATTCTACCTTTGTGATTTTTTTTACTTAGCAAATTTTTATCTAACTTTCAAAAAGTCCTAGCTACTGTTTGCAAGTCATTTTATGACTTTCAAATATTTTTACTTTGATTTTTAAATGATTTTATCAAAGGCAAAAATGTGTTGGCAAAGCAGTTTTTTCTCCTTCCAAAACTCGTACATCTATGATTTTTCTGGGAATTCATCTTTGATCAGAAAATTAAGTCGATTTTTTCCCGTGTATTTTAACATGTCCTGAGTCTCCAGTATTTTTTTGAGAATTTATGGAATTTTTAGAAAATAGGGTAAAAAATCGTGGATTAAAACTGGACAGTGGAGTCAGAATTGAATTTAAAGAAGAACCATTTTTCTGTTTTGGTTAATTTACTTAGAGTGGGCTGATTAGGAGGGTTAGCTACTGACTTAGGGTAATTTCTATCCCTTTTCAAACTCTAAAAATGGTTTTTCAAGTCCCGGGTTAAGGGTAGTCAAGTCCGGATTTTTTAAACTTAGGAAATTAGAGCCATTTAAAAAAAATTTAGCCCAATTTTTATTTTTAATTCAAGCTTTTCAAAATTGTTTTCAAACAATCACAAAGTATTTTGGTTTTAGAATATTTAATTTGACATATTTTTCTAAGGTAGCCGGATATCTTTTTAGATATACGGATTTCCTTAATTAAAGGAAAAAATACATTTCATGCATTGCATTTTTCATATTCATGCATTTTATATAATACGTGATTCTTGCTATAATAATTTCTATGATATTGTTGTTATTTTGATTTATATTTTTTTTGATGTTACATGGTTTATTATATGGTTTTGAATATTTCATGATATCCTATGCTTTTATTTAGTTATTTTTATTTAGCATATACTATGTTCATGCATTATTATTTTTATTTTCATGCATATTATATGATAGCATTATTTTATTCCATGTCATTTAAATTATATGCCATACCATTCATATTTGTCATGTCATTTAAATCATTTCATTTCATTTAGGATATATTATGTCATCTAGAATACTTTATTTCATTTAGATTATATCATATGACTTAGGATATTGCATTTCATGTAGAATATATTATATTACTTAGGTCATTTCATTTCATTTAGGATATATTATGTCATCTAGAATATTTTATTTCATTTAGATTATATCATATTACTTAGGATATTTCATTTCATATAGAATGTATTATGTTACATAGGTCATTTAATTTCATTTAGAATATATCATATAACTTAGGATATTTCATTTCATTTAGAATATGCTAAGGCATTCAAATCATATCATGTCATTTAGGTTATATTATATTATTTAGATTTTGCTATGTCATTTTATTTATGTCATGCATATACATATTCATTTCTTTTAAATGTTTTCAAAAAAGATAATGGCTTTCAATAAAATAAAGATATTCCCGAGTTAAAATAATTCATGAGTTCTTTGCCGGGTTTGCTGGGGAGGATATCATCAATTATTATTAATAACGGAATATCTTCTTTAAAAAGATAATGATTCGGAAAATTTTCCAAAGTTAATAAAAATTTCTATATTTTGCCACGTTTGTTGGGGAATATAGGAAAATTTTGAATTTATAAATTTCTGATCATTTTCAATTAAAAATGGAATTATTTTTCTTTAAATTGGGAATTAACTTGAAATACTAAATTTAAAACTAATTTTTACCGAGACTTGAGATAACACACGATTAATAAGGTACCGATTTATACGGGCGTTGTGGGGGTGCTAATCCTTCCCCGCACGTAACCGACTCCCGAACCCGCTTCTTTGATTTCTCTGGTTTAAAACGCAGACTTGAAATTGGTTTTTAAAATGTTTTAATTAATTTATAAAATATTTTATAAAACCGGTTTTAATAGGTGGCCGATCACACCTAGCTAAAAAAGATTGGTGGCGACTCCATGTCTTTTTTTAAGGTCATTTCAAAACCTTCATTTTTTAGAGGAATTAAGTCGACTTTTCCTCGGTTTTTTTTAATGTCACGCTTAACGAATAATAAAGTCTTGCGATGAGACTCGTTATTTTTTAGGTTGCGACAACAACGATGTAGGGTACAACACCGAAGATTGCAGGTCTCTAAAAGATGCAATTGAAACCGCCATAAAAAAAGGGCAGATCAAACAGTTTGTAAGAAAGTCAGAGGCCCATTAGGGGCAGTATTGATAAACAATCAGAGAAACACAGGCAGGGTAGAAGGGAAGAAATTGATACAGGGGGATATACATGATAGTGGGGGCACGAAAGAATGGACCGCTAGTAATTCCAAGAGAAAAGCCCACCTTTGAAGTATAATGACGATCGATGCAACTCCCAATCAATCAAAATAGACCGAGACTGGATGGTAGACTTCACCGATAATGACGTCAACATCTTGGAGGACAACAGAATGACCCTATTGTTGTGGCGGCCACAATTGGAAACTTCAGAGTAAAAGGGTCATCGTCGACAGTGGTAGCATAATAGAAGTCATCCAATGGGAAGCCTTCAAGAAGATGGGCATCCCCGATAAAGACTTCAAGCCAGCAAGCCCAATTTTCGGCTTTGCGAATCAGCCAATCATAGTTAAAGGATCAATAACCCTGTCAGTAACAATTAGAGATGGCGACCACACCCTCACCATTATCTCTGAATTTCTAGTAGTCTACCAGCCTTCGACCTACAACGCCATCTTTGGAAGGCCTGTGATGAGAAAGGCAAGGATGATGGCCGCTGTCTACTGTCTGATGGTGAAATTTCCAACACCAATGGGAATTGGTTACATGAAGACAGATCAGCAAAGATCACGACAATGCCACGTGCTTTCCATATAGATTGCCAAGAAAAATCAAGGTGTTGAGCTTGGCCTCGATGTGGCAGGATTAGGGGGACAAATGGAAGAAACTGGGGGGCAGCTAACAGAGGCTCAGGTCAACTTGATCGGCAAAACTATGCTTACCTTAGAAAGCCTTGACAACAAGGAGAAAACAAGTCAGTATAAGATGAAACCCGCAGAGCAAACGAAAACAATCCCGTTGGACCCAGAAAACTCGTCTAAGACAACCAAGGTCGGATCTTCTTTTGGAAGCAAAGAAAGGCGGCCCTTGGTGGTCATGTTGCAAGAGAACGTCAACATCTTTGCATGGTCAATGGTCGACATGCCTGGTATAGATTCGAGAATAATCACCCACCCTGAATGTGAACCCAACAGCAAAACCAATCAGATAGAAAAAGTGCCAGTTCGTCCCTGAGTGAGTCAGTGCGATTATAGAAGAAGTTGAGAAACTACTCGCCGCTGACTTCATCAAAGAGGTGGTTTACCCAGACTGGCTCGCCAACGTAGTAATGGTGAAAAAGGCCAGCAAAAAGTGTCAAATACGTGTGGATTTCACGGATTTGAACAAAGCATGCCCCAAGGGCAGTTTCCCCTTGCCAGCTATAGATTGCCTGGTAGACTCCTCGTCAAGACACAAATATCTGAGTTTTATGGACACCTTCTCCGGCTATAATTAGATCAAATTGAACCCCAACGATTAAGACAAGAAGTCATTTATCACAAAGGAGGGTCTATTTTGTTATCAAGCGATGCCCTTTGGGCTAAAGAATGTAGGAGCTACCTACCAGAGGTTGGTAAACAGACTCTTCAAAGACCAGATTGGGTGAAGTATGGAAGTATATGTGGACGACATGTTGGTCAAAAAGCTCCTCGCTGGACCAGCACGTCGGAGACTTGGAGAAAGCCTTTGGCGTTATCAGAAAGCACAACATGAGATTAAATCCAAAAGAATGCACATTTGCAGTAGGGGCGGGGAAGTTCCTTGGTTTCATGGTCTCCGATAGAGGAATAGAAGCAAATCTGGAAACAATCCAGGCAATCCTGGGTATGTGCCTACCTAGAAACACCATGCAAAGGCTTACCAGCAGAGTGGTCGCCCTTAACAGGTTTGTCTCCAAGCTCGCCAGCAAGTGCTTGGTACTCAGGGGAGCCCAAGTACCAATGGATCGAGAGTTGTCAGAAGGCTTTTGAAGAATTAAAAAAGTACTTGTGCTCGCCGCCCTTGCTCACTAGTCCCCTACCAGGAAATCAGCTGTACATCTACCTGGCAGACTCAGATGAAACCGTGGCCGCCATGCTTCTTAAGGAAGAAAAAGCCCGCCAGATACCAGTTTATCATGTTAGTCGAGCCCTATAGAATGGGGAAATCAACTACACTCGACTGGAAAAAACCATATTTGCTTTGATAATGGTTGCTAGATGCTTGAGGCAGTATTTTCAGGCTCACCTTATGACGGTACTGACGGATCAACCGCTAAAAGAAGTCCTATAAAAAAGTAGACACAGCGGGTAGGATGGCCAAGTGGATTGTCGAGCTGAGTGAATTTGGCCTGGAGTATAGGTCAAGAAAGGCTATCAAGGCCCAGGCTTTGGCGAACTTCATAGCTGAGTGCTCATTCACTAGCACCATCACAGCGTCGATCTACTACCCGAAAGAATCACCATCGAACCTCGGTAGTGAGGAGGTATCGCCACCACCTCCAAGACCAACCTTAATACAGAAGCTCCAACAGCTGGAGACCACCCCAAATGACATGTAGACTCCGTATGTAGACAGATCCTTAGAAAAAGAGGAATCATGGGCCAAAATCCTATTAACTGACCCCCAGGGAAGCGAATGGCAGTACAGATTATCTTTCAGTTTCTTCGCCTCAAACAACGCGGCAGAATATGAAGCCCTGCTATCGGGGCTAGAGTTGGCACTTAAACTCGGTGTCGCAAAGCTGTTCGTATCAATCGATTCCCAACTAGTAGCGAAGCAGGTGAATGGGGAGTATGAGGTAAGGGAGCCCGCCTTGGTAAGATATCACAAAAAGATCATGAACCTGAAACATCAGTTCATCCAGTTAACAGTCGAATAGATCGCCAAAGAAGAAAATGTTAGAGCAGACTCGTTGTCCAAGCTCGCCTTCGCCTTCGAAATAAGATAAAGAAGAAAGATCCTCCTCGAGCACCGCCCTCTACCAAGCCACCATGAAGGCGAAGAGGTCCTACAAATAACCAATAGGAAGACTTGGTTAACAAGCCTCATAGTCTTTCTTACAAATAGGACTTGTCCCGACGACCCCAAGGAGAAACTCAGATTGAGAAGAAGGGCAGCCAGGTACATGGTGATGGGCGATACCCTGTATAGAAAATCGTTTAGCGAACCCTTGCTAAGATGCCTAGAGCCAATAGAGGCTGAATACGTCCTCTGAGAGATCCACGGAGGGGTTTGGGGAACCACATAGGGGGCAGGTCGCTAGCACAAAAAAACTAAGGCAGGGTTTCCACTGCAAACATTGAAGAAGGACGCCAAAAAAATGGTGAAGAAGTGTGACAAGTGCCAAAAGTTCACCACTATCCCATGACGATTGGCAAAATTGCTCAACCAATTGTCGAGCCCATGACCTTTTGCAATGTGGGGGATCGACATCCCTGGACCTTTCCCCATCGCCATAGGGCAGAAGAAGTTCGTAGTTATTGCCTGCAGAAGAAGTTCGTAGTTATTACCAAGTGGGTAGAAGCAAAGGCTGTGGCGACCATCACAGATAAGGTAATCGAGAACTTCATTTGAAAGTCTATGGTGTACAGATACGGGGTCCCCAACACCATCATGGCGGAAAATAGTGCACAGTTTCAGGGGGCAAGTTGAAGAAATTTTGTGAAAACTTCAAAATCCTGCTGACTCACAACTCTGTCAAACACCCCCAAACGAACGAAAAAGTAAAGGCGATGAACAAGAAAATCCTCCAAGGCCTAAAAAAGAAGCTCGACGATGCTAAGGGGGCATGGCTGGAAGAAATGCCCGGGATATTAATGGGCTATTAGGACCGCATCCCACTCAGGAACGGGCGAGACTCCCTTCAACCTGATGTACCATATGGACGCTGTGATACCAACCGAGATCGACATAAACTCCTTGAAAATGGCTCACTGCGACCCCGTCACCAATGAAAAAGCATTAAGAAGAAATCTGGTCCTCCTAGAAGAGACCAGAGACTGGGCACAAGTTAAACAAGCCGCCAGATCACATCAGGTTGTCCAGTACTACAATTCGAAGGTCAAAAGAAGATAGTTCCAAGTCGCCAACCTCATCCTCAGAAGTTGTGAGGCTAGCAGACCTACGGGGGAACAGGGAAAGATGGCCCCAAACTGGGAGGGCCTTTACAAAGTAACAAGAAAGATTGGCTTTGGAGCCTATGCGTTGGAAAGAATGGATGGAAGCCCTATACAAAGAACCTGGAATACGATCCACCTGAAGAAATACTTCCTATGAAATTATACATAAGTTGTATCTTTCCTCATGACAGTAATAATACAACTGTCTTTTGTAGGAGAAATCGAACTTAATGCTTCGCCCAATGGCCTCTAACTAGCCTATCCAAGCGTTCACCATGGGCGTTAGCCATAAGATGCCGTGTTACAAGCCCAATGGTCTCTAACTGCCCCATCCATGCGTTCATCACGTACGCTCGCCATAAGACTCCATGTTACACGTCCAATGGCCTCTAACTGGCCCATCTAAGAGTTCACCACGTGCACTCACCATAAGATGCCGTGTTATAGGCCCAATGGCCTCTAACTAGCCCATCCATGCGTTCACCACGTGCGCTCACCATAAGACGCCGTGTTACACACCCGATGGCCTATAACTAGCCTATCCATGCTTTCACCATGTCCGCTCGCCATAAGACGCCGTGTTACACTCCTAATGGCCTCTAACTGGCACATCCATGCATTCACCACGTGCGCTCGCTATAAGATGCAATGCTACACATCCAGCAGCCTTTAACTGGCCCATCCATGCATTCACCACGTGCGCTTGCCATAAGACGGCGTGTTACACGCCCAATGGCCTCTAACTGGCCCATCCATGCTTTCACCATGTGCGCTCGCCATAAGACACCGTGTTACACGTCCAATGGCCTCCAACCAGCCCAACCATTCACACAAGCAAAAATGCTAGCCATAGAACAGCAGGCCTTTCCTTTTCCAGGCTCCCAATCTATGAAAGTCGGTGTCTACAAAGTCTCCCCAATGAGGAGATAGAAAATAGAAGCTCGAACTCAAAAGCTTAAGAGCTTTCCCTACAACAAACAATAGACAACAACAAAGAGAACAACTCGCCAGCTTAAAAATAACAAGGGCCCGTCTAAGAAACAAATGCAGCCAAAGACGTAAAATGCAGTCAAGACAATTCAGAAAAAGGAAAATAGAAAAACAAGAAAAAAGTAAATGAACTTCTCAACTTTCATTTATAACAAAAGATTTATTTACAAGAGCTTAGGATTTATTTACAAGGTCTTCAATAACAGGATCGCTATCCGCCCTATATAAACCCCTATCCCTATTGTAAGTATTTGGACATAACTGAACAAATACACCAAGCACGCACAAGATTAACTTGATATGAATGATATATGATGATGGTAAACTAGCAAGGAGATGAGATAAGCTTATAGAAGCTCATAAGGAGCTCAAAGTGAAAGCTTATCAGGTCAAGTTAGCTTAAGGTAGCTGGACACCAGCTAGCTCAGCTCAAGGAGCTGGACACCAGCTCACTCAGCTATATGTAGCTGAAAGGTAGCTAGGTGAGTGACACTCTATGAGATGGAGTGACACTAGCTAGTGGTAGCTAGGTGGCCTAGATGATGTAGCAGATAGGTGTGACACATCAGCACCATCATGCACAAGTGTCACCAATGTGATTGTGACATGTGACATCATTCATCATGTGGCTACCTGAAAACTCTAGGAAATATAGTTATTTTGTCACCTTTTATGCTTTTGAATCGGCTAAGTTTTTGAGGATTTTATTAGTTTTAGATTTTTTAGATTTATTTTAATTATCCATTTTATGTTTAAAATAATTTATTTAGTTGTTATTTATGTGTTTTTATAGGTCCAAGGTGATCTGGAGCTTCGAGGTGCAAAATGACAAAAATCGGTGCAAACCAATGAGTTGGCAGATTCGACCTCCGGATCTTCTTTCAAGAAAAACTTGATCTTAAAGACTTCAAATGAGAAAATGCCCTTCTTGAAATTTGAAGCTTACTTCCATACCTTTCAACGGTATAAGGCGTGTCAAAATCGGACAAGATTTTCCTAGTCAAAAAATCTGCCAAAGTTCGAGAAGGTGATAAAACCTATAGGCAGTGGACAGAAAGTTGCGGCTGCGGCCTAGGGCCGCGGCGCCTACTCGTGAACAGTACGAAAATCGTGAAAAAACGTAAAAAAGCCTGATTTTTACCTGGTTGCTTGGGCACGAAGTTTGAGACTCTAGGAGGCCTTGGACACTTTAAATAGGACTCTTTTAGGTCAAAATAAAGTGGATTGGATACCTGGAAACCTAATTCTCTCTCAAGAAGATAGCCACCATCAAATTCTCTCAAGAAGACTGGAAGCTTGAAGATTGAAGTCTCAAGAATTGACAACTCTTAGTTTCTTCTTTTCTCTTTTCTCTTCTTTATTTCTCTTGTGATGTTGATGATGGTGAAACTATTTGATTATTTGTTTTCATTAATTATCATGAACTAAATTTCTTTTACTAGAATTTCAATGGAACTCAACACATAGTTTGAATTTACTTTCTCTCTCTAGCTTGATTTAATGGTTTGTTGAGTTGTTTATTCATTCTTATTCTTAATGCTTCTAATTGATTGGCCACCAATTAGATTGATTTGTTAACCTAAATACAACTAGACATAGGGAGTTTAGTCTTAGACATGGATTGAATGACACATGTTTCATATTCATTTATTAGGATGAATTGATCTGCAGATAGGGTAGAAATATACTTACTTGTCATGTGTAACCATTGTTAGAGCCTAAGCTTAATGAGTTCTTCTTTAATTCAATTATCATAGACATATAGTTAATTGGTTAGGTGGGATATTTTTATAAGACCATCGACAGATGCTTATAAATAAGATAGAACTCTAGGTTTACAACTCAGGATCATTAATCAAGTGAAGAGGTAGAGAGAGATTCTAGCGAAGTGTTGAGGGAAGTTGTAATCCTAGGCTTCTATAATTAATTGAATTCAATCTTTTTAATTTACTTGCTTTTATTTTTAGTTTCTTTTAAATTTGATTACCATCTTTAATTATTTGTTTAGATAAGATTAAGTTGTGTTAATTTTAGTACTTAACGATTTTAATAACAATTCCTTGTGGGTTTGACACTCTACTTCTCATTATATTACTTGTTTGCGATACGTGCACTTGCATAGTGAAATCTGACAACACTACCAGATGTGACCGAAACATTTGTTTCTGGTTGAGAGGTTCCCTCCTTTAGCCGAATAATTGTGATTATTTGGAAGGGAATGGTTCTGTTGACCGAACCATTGTATCCAAATGAAGGGTGTTGTCCTTGAAAGGGTTGTATCTTTTGACCCTTTTAGAAGCAACCCATGAGAGGGTATAAATAGTAGAGGGATTCGGCCAAGACATACTCACACAAAAGAACCAATAATTAGACAATTGTGTAAGACAAATTAAAAGGCAGATTGCTAAGTGCCATTGCTAGTGAGTGAGGAGTTTTTGATTGCTTGGATTATCAAGAAGCAAGGAATAAAACATTCTGGTTTGGACGAGTAAGATAGGTTGTGGAATGGTTCTTGTAGTTGTCTTAACCGGTTGATTACAAGAGTGCCCTAGTCATTCAGTTGAGTTCATTACTCATATCCACAACAAGTGAGCATTGCATAGGAAGACAAGTAAGTGACCTGAACTCTTCCTCAATGTTTTCGGATTTCATAAGTCAAAATCTAACAATCCCTGCCATTTACAGTAGGAGGATCCCCAACCTTACTACCCTCAGTAGGATCTACAATAAAAGCATTAGTTACAAGGCCTCTTCAGTAGTAGTACTAGACGAAAATGGATCGCCTAGGGGAGTGGGGGGCACTCGATCATCTTATGGCATTGCAGGAATAACAAACACCGAGACCATGCAAACTATCCCCTTAACTTCTCCAGAATGGATACATCGG
The DNA here is from genome assembly GCA_030761205.1 of Fremontodendron californicum. Classification (NCBI taxonomy): domain Eukaryota; kingdom Viridiplantae; phylum Streptophyta; class Magnoliopsida; order Malvales; family Malvaceae; genus Fremontodendron; species Fremontodendron californicum. Next base: position 6,882,291 of record JAULJL010000007.1, on the reverse strand, counting down.
GGCACGTAGGATCAAAGCCCTCAGGCGGGCATGATCAAAGCCCTCGGATTTCATAAGTCAAAATCTGTGCCCCTACAATCCAGGGGCCCATACATCTACTGGACCCTAGTAAGGGTGGTCACCCTATACTAGCCCACCATGCCAACCGACACCTCGACCACCTCACTCTTTTTCCTCCAAGGCACTCTCCAGCACGAGAGCATGCTTCCCCTTCTCAACCTCCACAGCCTTGGCCACAATAGTCTCCTTCTTCCTATCTGCCTCAAACAAGCTTTGCTTTAGGGGACTGATTTTTTTCTTTCTGGCATTAACACTGTCTTCTGCTTTGGCGAGCTGACCACAAATAATCTCTGTCTGGCGCACAACCTCTGCCATTTTGGCCATGCAGGACTTCTCATTGGAGACCGCCTTATCCTCGGCGACCTTGGTTTTCTCCCTCTTAGCCTTCAGCAGGCTCTCCAGCTCTGAAGCACGAGAAGCCTTGAGCTGGACGTCCTTCTCAACGTTGCGAAGATGGGCGTCTGCCTCTCCGACCCGGTTATAGATGGCCAGACTAGTGGCCAAGCCCTGGAAAAAAGGATAAAAACCAAGTCAGCAGGATTGACCAACACCAACAAATAATAATCTGCAGAACAAGGATCACCTCCACTAGGTTATCCATTAGACCACATTGGGTAGTCCGCACAGCGCAACCGTCGATAACTTTCACCTCCTGGGTGGGAAGATGACTGTGAACCCAGTTGACACACCCATCCACGTTGCCAAGAAGGGATTCAATGGGCATGCGCCCCTGATAGTCTAAGTACGAAGTAGACCCTTGGCGCACATCGCGGTACACGCCCCTGTGAGGTGAGGGTAAGGAATACAAGGAACATACCACCACATCATCATGGGTGAAAGAAGCGTCATCCCCATCTGGTGAGGTTGGTACGACGGGCAAAGTCTTATCACCCTTAGCAAACTCTATGGCCTTCTTCAACTTCAATGGCACATCAGTCGGGGCACCATCCCCTTTCACTGTTTGCTTGAAAGAGCCTAGACCCGTCTTTTGTTTAGCCGAGCCAAGGCCTACCTGCTTAGTAGTTGAAGACAGACCTACCTTCTGCTTCTTAGGGTCTTCGTCGACCTTCTGCCTTTTTGGATCAGGGTCGTCAACCACGCCATTTCTCTTAGGCTTAATGGAAAGCTGATTTTTGACAACAAGAGTAGTCTGCTCCTTATCCTGGGTCTGGCCCTTATTCTTCTCCCTCTCCGCCTGACAGATATTCTTAGCAATATCTAACAAGAGAAAACAATCAAGATGAGAGCTCATCAAAGCCCTAAACAACGAAAGCAAGTGAATTATACCAGCTCGCCAAAGATTAAAAAACAACTCCACTGTAGTAGAACTACCACACCAAGCACCATCCTCACTAACAGAGCTATCAGAGCTCATAGAATCTACCATGTCGAACACCACCTTGTCATCACCATCATCATCCAAAATGATAACTTCAATCAGCAGGCTACCAGCTCTTAAACTATCACTACCTTCACTCTTATGCGAACTTAAGGAGAGTGGTAGTTCTATAACAGCGAGGTAGAGATAAGAAGGGTTAGCTCAAGAACCAAAAGAACCAGGGCAAGCATATGGCTGGACGCTTCAAGGCCATTACCTTTGTCAATGTTGTCCTCTCCAGACATTGCAACAGTAACGGTAGGAGGGTCGTCTGCCTTGGCCGTTGGAGCAGTGTCCACGTCCTTAGGACTTACCTCTCATCAACGAGATGTACCTGCCTTCTTACATTTCTTTTTCATAGGTTCAATAAGACCTGAAAAGACTTTTGCCAAATGACCCGTAGCACCCACGGGCCAGGTGTTACCTTTTAGAGGAGGGGCAAGATTTGCAAACTTGGTCACCACCCTATTTGGGCTAATATTCTCCAAGCAGTGCTTGTAGATGAGGGTGTCCACCACAGTAGCCTCCTAGTTGACCCTATTTCCCATGTAGTGGTCAAACTAATCCTTTTCCTAGTCATTCATGCTTACCACACTCTTTTGTAGATCTTTCGGGGGTTTGCACCACTTCACGGGGAAGCCCCAATCCTTCTCCAATTTTAGCTCCACGATAAAAAATAGAGACCTTGTAATATGGTTGTTACTAAAAGCCTTCTCAACAGCCACCCTATGGCGAGCATTCAAGTAACAATAACCATCCTTCTTCAGCTTTAACTGGTACCAATTGCAAAAGGCGGCGTACAGGGGAACCTTGCCTCTTTTAGGACAGTCAAGGAAGTAGGCCACCATAACAGAAGAAGACCCTGTCAGTTGAGCAGTAGCGATCCATATCCTTCGAGGCAGGTGACAAAGAAGGGGTTCAAAGGCAGGTGGAAGCCCCCTTTGAACATGTGCTCGAAGAAGATCATGTTTTTCCCATTATTCTCAATCTGGCTAGGACGCCGACCCGGGGCAGGGACATAGAACTCTTTGCGATAATTGGGGATATAAATGCCATGAGTCAGCATCAGCGTGCCAACCTCCTCGACGATCATGGTGTAAGGAATATCATCATTGCACTCCACGTCATCATAGCCAGCAACTTCTCCATTGCCCTCATGAGACATTTGGTCTACCTCTATGGCACCACCACTAACAACTCCACCACCACTCGACCCAACATCGTCATTAGCAGCCACCCTGGCCCCCTTATCGATAGCATGATCAATATTGTCTAACACCTCGTGTTAGTGGCGTGGGCACCTTTTTAAGGAGTATTCCCGTTTGTCCGTCATGCTTTGCACTTAGGTTTCTTATATAACAAGTGCAGGAACCTGATGTTGCCTTCTCAAGTAAGTGGCGTGAGAGCCTTTTCAAGGAGGGCTCTTTGTTTGTCCGTAATGTTGAGTGTTAAAAGCTCATGTTTGCTTTCTTGCGGATGCCGTTCTCACTTCTCCATCAGGTTCAATTTATTAATCTCTTTGTTGCAGACGCGCATAATGACAGACTTTATAGACCCTTGTTAGTGCCATCATCACATTTTTGGTCATATGTAATGATTTTTCAATTCCATGTGAGCTCAAATCTTGTCTAAGACAATGTAGCTATGTTTCCATCAAAGAGACTAATGTGTTCTTTAGAGAACTTATGCGAGAAGACGTCCAGGTCATTTTATGGCTGGGAGCAAGAGAGGCGTGCTCAAGGGAGTCTCCGCTCTAGGTTGCATGCTTATCCTTCACCATTAAACCTTGTTTCCGAGATGTATTCGAAGTGTTTTCACTTAAGGGCCGATGCCAGTCCTTGTTCTGAAGTGTTCAAACTTCTACACTTGAGGACTCAAGTCAGACCTTGTTCAAGGTGAAGTAGCCATGCAAGCTCCTTTTACTTGAGGACTGATGCCCAGGATGGCCAAACTCGACGGTTGTAGGTGAAGTTGGGCGGATGATGTCTTCTGAGGTGGAAGTTGAGTCATGCTTTGTTTTTGTTGGAAGAGGATTTTGAAGTGGTCGCGCCTTGAAGGCGTGTTGACCTTTCTCTGTGAATGGCAAGAGACTCCCTTTTGAGAGTGTTTTCGAGCTTTCACTTGTCCATTAAGCTGAGTTGTTTATGACCTTAATCCCTTGCTGTGACCACAGATGTGTCCGTCAATGGACTTTTGGAAGTTGAGCCATTTCTTTTAAGGCTTGCAAACTAACTTCCATCTTCATGTTGTGTCTGCGTCTTTAGCATCAATTTGTTGTCTGTAGTCATTTTAAACACTGTTATCTCACCATATTTCCAAGACATGAACTTAGTAACTTTAGTCATTGCGAGGAGCTTTGTCCGAGAAGCCGATGTTCTCAAGCTCCTCCTCCCTCAAGGGCGTTGTTAGACGTGACCAATGTGTCCGTGGTGTCTTACTCATGAGCTTCTTTTGGAGGTGGCTGATCCATCCAAGCTCTTTTGCTTAGGAGATGTTGTAGAGATCATCGATCCATCATAGCTCTCTTACTTAGGAGTTGTTGCTGGAGGTCGCCTTCCCTGTCATGCTCAAAAGTCCTTAGTAATGCTAAGTCTGTGATGTCTTTAGGTGAGGGTGTAGTGTTTTTTACCTTGTCGTGGTTCGACCTTTATAGCGACATCTGGTGTTTTGTGTATCTTGAGCGTAAGCTTTAGTTGCTGTAACCATTAGCTTTGTCTTGCCACTTTAGGTGTCGAACAAGAGATCACACTAAGGAGGCTCTTCCTTATCTGGCGTAAGCCCTTGTGTGCTTTGGCTTAGGAATTTTGTCATCGAATGAGGATGTCATTTGGCCATCTTGGATGTGAATGAGTGTTGTAGCCATAACCTCTTGTTTTCTATTTTTCGCATGATGTGAACCTAGCTACGTGCGGACTTATTCTTTTGTCATGATTTTACATGCTTTGGTAGAACGCCATTTTGATGATTTTAGGAGATGTCATGGTTGAGGAGAGATTTGCACCTAGTTTTCACTAGAGTTGTCTCTGTAGTCATGCTTTGAGCATACTTCCAGTGTTTAGCTTGTGCTGCGAAAGTAGTGTCCACGCTTAGAATTTGCATAGGGGCACATGTTGATGGGATTCCGAGAGTGTTCCTTAAGGGCTTCCGCCACGTTCCTCATGAGTATCTCAAGTTGACCTTAGTGCATGCCTTTGAGCTTCGCATCTTCCCTTGGTGCAAACAAAGGACCTTAGGAGATTCATGGGCAAACTCTTGTGTCAATGTTGTATGTAGATACACGTTGGTTGTGTTAGCCAACCATGCTCTTTACTCATCGAGGAGTTGAACTCATGGTTCACTTTCTCAGATATGTCATCTTTGGAGATTCATGTAATGATTGTAGTGGCCGCAGTAGTAAAAATAAGTTCTCTGGTGTTGCTATCATTTGTTCGGCCAACTCTTCCTCTTTTCGGGGGAGATCCGCGATGCCCTTTATGGTAGACAAGGGGCCCGTAGTTAGCTTAGGCGAGGTGAAGCTTAAGCTCTTGGTGACCTCTGAGCTTGTGTCTGCTTCGTTAGAGACTTGTCCAACCTTTGCTTGACTGTCGGAATGGTGATGGAAGTCTTGTTTTGCTAGGGATATTGGTGGATGAAGTCCTAGCCTTCTAAAATCGTCGATGGTCCTTGGCGGCATCACTCGCACCTTGGATTGATATGTCTGTGTAGGGCATTACCAAGTGATTGAAAAAATCAAATGCGCCATCATAGAACTTCGTTGGTTGAAGTCCGAAGTCTTGAGATGGCAATGTCACTTTCTTGAGTGAAAGGAGAATTCCTTAGTGTCCCAAGATTGAAGAGTGATGCTCTCATTAGTTTGCCTTTTTTCTAGCTTCCATCTTGCTCTCATTTCTTTTGGACATTGTACCAAAGTCAACGAGCTTCTTTTGCATCAAGCCTCTCATTCAGGTTGGCTTTGGTCTATTCGCTTAACTTCAATTTAAGCTCTCTAATGTCCCTTCATGCACTCAAACTTCTCTCTTGGGTCCGTAGTATGTTGTGGCTCTAGACATGATTTTCCAACTTCTTCCTTGAGCGTCCACTTCTTTTTCTCATTAAAGAAGTTGTGTTAGTAGGAGTGATTGGTCTGGCAATGTCTTTGTGTCCGAAGTGTAATTGGACTACCATGTATCTTCAGTCTCACTTATTATCTAACCTCTTTCATTATGGCAGGAGCACTCTTTCCGTCTAGCCTTTAGTCTTGCGATGGATTTCCTGCATTAAGCTTTCAAATGACTTGGGCCTGACCATGGATGTCATCTCTTAATTGCTTGCTGTTGGCGGGGAAGTCTTTTTAAGTGTCAACATATTCCCTCTTGTTTGATGTGCTCGGATTGCTTGGAGTTAGCTCAAGTGTGATTATGTGAATTACTAGGCGAGGACGCCTTCATGAGAGGAGATGTTCCACCTAATGTCTCAGCTCCAGCTGAGGTCTCTTGCCTCTCGTACTTCATTTGTGAGCGACTCTTTTTATTTGTCGATGTGAGAGTCGTTGGATGCTGTGCTTGTGTTTGAAGAGGACTTGAGTCTTCGCACATCCTTCTTATCTCATTTATCTTAGCAGAAGCGTCCAAGCTTTGTATTGAGCTCCTTGGCATGTGAGCCTTGGAGATGTGAGCGTGTTGGTCCTTCTTCCATGTCTACTTGGCTTGCCTCTTTACTAGACATGGGGAGCTTAGAGGGGATAAGCAGAGTACTTGGTGATGTTTCCATGGTGGAAGTGTTCTCAGGTTCCCATGCCTCATCTGTCACCCTCTCTTTTCTTATGTCATTTACAACAGGAGTGTTTTCTATGATTGGGGGATTTTTATAAGCCAGATCCTTCACTATCTCGTTAACTTGCGGACATCGTTCCTTAGTTGGTCGAGGTTGTTGCTCACTCTTTGCTCCTTTAAGGAGGGCGTACATTGGGGGACACATATTTCCTGTTGTAAATCCTTAGACGTGAAAGCCTTAAGTCAGAATAGGTGTCCACTTCTCCTCCTCTGATGGGAGGCGGATCACTTCGGAGTGGTCAACAAGCTCCAAACCTTGTAGTGACTCTATTCTTAGGAGCCATACTTCTTGTTGGCTCTCTCAATGAAAGCACCAAATGTTGCGGATGAAAATATCAGTGTCCGCAACTGTGAGAGTCTGCTGGAGTGGATGTGGTCGTTGTAGTGGCAGAGACTAAGGCTGAACACTAACGGACACTAGAGTGCTGATGTGTTGGGTATGCTTTGGCCAAAGTAAGTAGCACTTAGGTAGACATCAGACACTTGGGGGTCGAAGTCAACAAATGTGCATGGCACTTGGGAACCGAAGTGGTTAGTCTCTCGCTGAGTGTGCAAGGCACTTAGGAACTGATGTTATCAATCTTTTGCTAGAAGTGTGTGGCATATCGGATCACATCGGGGGATATCGGGACTCATCGGGACCGAAGTGATCTTCACTAGTTGGATGGTTTCCTGCAAGGAAGCAACGAGGTGAGAGAGGCGTCGAAGGTTTACCTCTGTGGCACAATCTGACCCTCAAGTCAGTATCACCTCAAGTGTTTGGCACATAAAGACATAGGATCACTTAGGATATTCGAAATTTAAAATGTAGAGTGAGATAGGAAAAACTGATTTGGTTACGGGACTTTCACTCTCTAGTTTGAATTTTAGGCCTATGATCGGATGTGTTGGAGTAGGCGAGGGGTAGCCTATTTATAGGCTGACGGACGATCCAGATTGTGCCACTTGCCAGCATCTGAGTGAGGGTGCATGATAGGTCATGTAGTTGCATTGCACCCAATCCGAACCTATTTTTATTGGGATAGCTCTGTAGGAGCTGTTTCGGTGTTCTGATTTCGCGTCTGGTTCGGACAATTGGACAATAGTGGGCCTGGTTCCAGGTCCTCCCTAACACGTCAGAACAGTCGCTATCACTCATCCCCATTTCACAACAACCAACAGAAACCACCACAAAGCACACAAATCAAAACAAAAAGCAAAGAGAAACACCGAAAATACCTATGCAGCCTCGAATCAACCCTGTCAGAGTCATGAACCAGCAAATCAGAGCACGATGCAAGAAGATCGAAAGCAAAACCGACAGCAAAAATCGAAACAACAGGTGACAAAGCCCTAAGGTACCCCTAATTATAGCCGACGGCTTCTGAAAAGGTGCCTTGCTGACCGTCCATCACACCACACGATGGTCAACACATGACAATTTCTCGATCAGCACACCCAACCTTTAAGGCTGGCATTGAAGACGGGCACATCAAATGTCACGTCGTACCAACCAAAGGAAAACAATAAAGCACTGAGCACCTTTTCGCTCGAATTCGCATAACACCCAAGCAACTTCGACACGCTACCACTCGTTACACTATGAGGAAGGAAGCTCGCCATCTACGCCTTTGCCAAAAAACCCAAACCACGAAGGACAAGCCCCATGCTCCCTCACCACCGTAGGACAATCTCCACAGTGCAAGGTAATGGATAGCTACAGGCTCGTTGTCGATCACTTTATAACCCCCACCTCACCTGGAGGGCAATTGTTGAACCCATATCGTCCACCAGACAAGCCCAACAGACTAACCCAACCTAGGCCCAATCAGGCGAGCCCAAGAACCACTGAGGACCAAGGCTCAGGACACATGGACGCCTCCCCCTCCCCTAGAGGTCACGTATCCAGTCACCTCGGCATCCACCTGGGGTAGTGCGAGGCATTAAATGCGTAGCCTGCAGACGACGGACATTAAATGCGACCGTCTCCTCGGCGAGGCCCCCCGAGGCTGCTTATATCAGACGACTAATCAGAGTTGGGCACGTGGAACCAACAGGTCGCCCGACTCTCTATATATAGTCCCCCCGAGGACTATTTAGGGTTAATCTCTCTCTCTCTCCAAAAACTACTCTCTCTCTCTCAGACCTCTTTCTCCCTCTCCAAACACTGACTTAAGTACCGGAGCCTGTCCCGGAGCTCAACCTCCGGTGCCCTCTGACCTACTTTCCTTGCTCGCAGGGCCTCATACCACCAAGAGCAACACCTCGATGCAAAAAGTCATGAACAAAAATTATTACTTATAAATTGAATAAATTTTATTAATAATAAAATATTTACAATGATAATTTAAAAAAACAATGAACAGTAATGATCATTTTTGTAGTTCAAAAATTTCTTCACATCCGATATATATATATATATATATATATATATATATATATAAATATTATAAATTATCAATATAGATGTAGTAGTTTGTAAATGTTACTCCATTTCAAGGCTTTTTTTTTCCAATTTTTTGTTGAGTACGTACCATTCATAAATAATGGGTGGAAAATCAGTTCTGGAACAACAATTTTATGCATTAAAAATTGTGTATCTTATTTAACTTTGCACTAGAATAATCAATTGTTAAGTATAGTAGTTAGCAAGGGTTGAGTCTACAGGGATTCAGTTTTAATTTATAAGTTACTAGTTTATAATTTAAGTTCAAAGAAAATAAAAGTAAAGGGGGTTTTGAAGTAGTTTTTAAAAGTAAAGAGAACAAAAATAGTAAAAAGCAAGCAAGTAAGTAAATAAGTAAGAAATCAAATATGAGAAAAATATGGTTAAGGTTTCATTCTCCACCACTAGACATCATTGAGAATCAATAATCAGATTTATCAACATCAATTAACTATCAAAATTATCAACCGTAGATAACAACAAGCTCTGCTACCTCAATCTTTCCTTTGTTTGTCATTAAATAGAACAAACTCGCTATTTAATCTCTAACTGTCAAACAACCTAGAATACGCTCTCTAAATTTAATTTGATAACAACTTTATGATGAGAAAGATAGGTTGATCTAAGCAACAAACACATAAGCTTGGATTGTTCAAGTTAGGTTATGTTCCAATTTGCAATTAGCGAAAACTCTAACATAATCATTAATCACAAATTGCCACTTATGAATAAGAAATCAAGACAATTACGGATCAAGACTCCTAAACTAGCCATAGATAATTATCAAGATATATCTAGCTGGCCACCCTAAATAAATCAAGACAAAGATCATGAATAATTTTTAAAGAAGAACATAAGCAATTTTGATAGAAAATCACTGATAGATAAGATCTGAATATCAATTACACAACATGTCTAGGGCTTTGAAATCACCCATAACCAAAAAGAAGTTTAGCTTAGCATAGGCATCGTTAACATAAACATAAAAAGGAAATAAAACTAAGGAGAAAACTAAGAGAATTGAGAAAAAGAAGAAGTAAATTGATAATAATCAAAATATGTCTAGTTTGTGGCTCAAAAGATGGTATTTATAGAGCTTTAAAACCCTGGAAACCCTTTCTTGCCGCACAAGGAAGTTTGGGTCAAAAAATCACGTTTTTGGCAAGTTTGGACAGCCGGACAGCGCTGCAGTGCCAGCTCTCCAGTGCTGGCTCTCTGACTTGTGGGTGCTGCAGCGCCAGACACTGGCGCTGCGGCACTGGTCGTTGATTTGTTTGATGCACCTTCTTGATTTCTTCGGCTGATTTGGATGACCATTTCTTGTCCGATTTGGGCGTGTAAACTACCGTTGGAAAGGTATTCAAGTCAGCTTCAAAAGTTAAGAGGAAGTTTCTTCAAATAAAGAATTTAACATAATGTTTTCCTTAGAACAAGCTCCGGAGGTCATATCTACTTTTTTGCTTTACAACCAGAAAATTTATCTTTTTGACTCCCAATTTTTCTTCCATCTTGTGATTATGATCTTGTAAGCTCTTTACCATCATTATTGACATCTTTTTACTTCACTCTCTTAAATATACCTAGAATTCAAAAATATAACATAAGTAATCAAGATAAAGATCAAAAACATAACTAAAACTAAGAATAAAAAGGGTATAAAATGTGTATTTTATGAGCTTATCAAATACCCCCACACTTAGCTTTTTGCTAGTCCTCGAGCAAAACAAAATTAAAATAAGAAAATTTAATCAACTTTTTAGGAAATCACGATGGAACTTAGCATGTGACATAAGCCTTTAAACCCTAGGTGTCCCTAGTGGACGAGTTTAGTCTCGTGAGGGTTTACTAGAACGCTACCCATAAACATTGAAAAACTAAAATAAATAAGCTAACATACACTAAAAATAGTTACTCCTAATCCTTTCAATATAAATTAGAGACAATCTTTGAACAAGTCTTATAAACTGATCAATAGCTTAAAGAATTTCACAAAAAATCATGCTTGAATGTACATAGTTTGAGTTAAGCCAATATTAACATAACATATTTCAATCAAAATAGTGCATATTCAAACTTAATCTCAACTTCTCACATGGGATACTCTCATGATTTTCACTCTTTAAAGTAGTGGTAAAGTGTTTACACTCAATCAATCTCATGAAAGCAGTTCTACCATATGCTTGCTTGTCCACCTATTCTCCACTATTTAGATCATGCAACTTCATAAATCAAGAGATCTTTATTCAAGGTTGTAATGGGGCCAAGTGGTTGTAATGTGGTTAAAGAATGAAAGGATAAAGATATCACAAAGGTTCCAAAGATTTCATAGAGTTTTAGAGACATAATAAGATAATACAAATAAAACTTCTCAAAACTCTTATAAAGCACATAATAACAAAGGGTAAATATTCATGTTGAGCCTTTGTTTCATTCTAACCAACTTTGTAACATCTTTTCGTTAACCAAAAGTTCAAGACATGATTCAATTTTTTTCTTTAAATATCGGAATGTATTTGACAATGATCCCTTTTTTTTTCTCTTGACTTTTCTTTTCTTCCCTCACACTTATCTTTTGTTTCCAATCCAAATTTTCAATAAGTATCCCTTGTTTTGCAATATGTCTGAAAAAATGTAATCCATCTTTAGAATAAGGGTAAAGATGTAAATGTGTTTAGGCTAGGTGTAAGTTGTGGTTACTAAAGAAATAGCTTATTCAATGTTGGCTCAAATTGGCTTACTAGGGGGTGTTCTCTTGGAACATCAATAGGGAGTGGCTGATTTGGCCCTGGTTAAAAATCCTAATGCCTCTATCATATCCATGTAGTCACATGTATTAATATAGTCTCAAATGGTTTAAAGTAACTTCTAGAGAAACATGTAATCGTAAGAGCACTCAAGAAAGAAATTAGATTGTTATGTATAATGCATCAATCATATAGGCTCAAAAACTCACAAGGATGATTATACAAGTCAATATCAAGTCTAAACATGCTTAATTATTTCTCAATCAACATATCATATTAGCATTGGCTCATAAAAATGATATTTCAAGCTCAATTCTCATGAAAAATCTTCTCACTAATAAACCAGTTTTAGACTTATGCAATCATATCTCATCATTGTATTGAAAGAAACTAAAACAAACTAAAAAAAAATTAAAAAGACTTAAAATCAAAAAATTGACAACCTAAAATAAGAAATCCTAAATTCTTCCCCCCACACTTAATTCTTACATTGTTCTCAATGTAATACTATCACCCCATATGTAAGAATTATATGTAAGAGAAAAAAACTAATAACAAAAGAAAAAAAAAAACTACAAAGAATATAAAAGATAGAGGGATGGAGAGTGAGAAATAGCAAATACGGCTATAATGTATGCTCTCCATCCAATCGGGTTACCTCCCAAGAAGCACTTGGTTTATTGTCCTTAGCCTAACTTATTAAAACACAAAAACAAACAAAATTATTAAAAACTCAAAACAAAGCAAACTAATAACCTAAAAATTAAAACCAAGCAAGAGAGAAAAAGAAAACAAATCTGATATGGCAGGTTGACAATTTCTTCATTAATTGGGCTGCCTCCCAATTAGCATTTGATTTAATGTGTTCAACCTAACCAACACCCCCTTCTTGGCTTTTTGGGTTTTTCAGGCTCATACATGAAACTTCCATGATTTGTGCATTTGGTAGGAGGCTTTCTTTATACAACAGTGGATGCATTCTCCATCACAATTATTATTCCATCATCCTTTATAGTGCATTGCTCATCGAGGAATGGAGCATATTTTGGTACTTGTTGAATGGCATCCACAAACAAGCTGTTTAAGGTTTTTCGCATGTGTTGTTCATATTCCTCCTCCTTGAACTTTGCGAATTTACTAGGAAAAGGTGGAGAAGAAACATTAGTAAAAATTGAAACCTTAAAAGTTACCTAAGCGCTGAAATACTCTCTTTTGGAATTGAAACTTCATTATCTTCAAGAAGTAAATCCATCTCTAGTTCTTTCTCATCCCCAGGTTCCCTTGGATTTTCTGATTCATCCTCAAGTTGTCTGGCACTAACATTATCCTTTGGCTCAATCATAGTTTAGGAATAGAGTTGTTCTTGTAATCTTGGTTCTACTAATTCCTCCATACTATTAACTAGTTGGCTCATTTGTGTTCCCATACTTAGTATATTTTCTCTTATTTCCTGGAGACTTTCCCTTTGTTCTTGTTGAAGTTGCAATTGGTTAGTAGTAAGGGAATTGACAAGATCTTCTAAAGAAGTATATGAGTTGTGAGACACATGTGGTGGCTCAAGAAGATCTTGTTGTTGATCCCAAGATTGACTGGGACAGATGGAGCCCTGCTTTCCTGTATATATGCCCTTGTTTTCGGTTGAAATTCCAAAGTATTAGCAACATGAGAATTGACAAGATCTTTTAATTCTTAATCTGGTTCTTGAGACCATGATTGATTGAAGCTCGATGGATGAGTGTAATTGGCATAAGAATCTACTTCTTGATAATTTCCCGAGTAGCCATAATGAGTATGATTCCACTATCCCTCATTGTAAGTGTTTGGGAAAGGATCATACTATTGATTGCGAAACCCTTTTTGGCTTTGGTATCCTCGAAAATCATAGGTTGGTTCACAATTATCTTATTGGAAGTATGGGCACCAATTTATTGGATGATCTATCATGAAACACACTCCACATTGCCTTGATTGTTGAATCTTACTTATGGCCACTTGTTGAACTATGGAGATGAAATTGGCTAGTTGGTTCTGAAGGTTTGATGTAGCACCTACCATCTCTTCTTGCTTGAAATCTGAAAAGAAAAACCTGTATGTACAAGAAAAATAAAATTAATTACAACTGAAAATAAGAATAAATCAAGTAACAAATAAATCAAAGAAAACAATCCCTGGCAACGGCGCCAAAAACTTGATGCATTAAAAATTGTCTATTTTATTTAACCTTGCACTAGAATGATCAATTGTTAAGTATAGTAGTTAGCAAGGGTCGAGTCCACAGGGATTGGGTTTTAAGATTGGGTTTTAATTTATAAGTTACTAGTTTATAATTTAAGTTCAAAGAAAATAAAAGTAAAAGGGGTTTTGAAGTAGTTTTTAAAAGTAAAGAGAACAAGAATAGTAAAAAGTAAGCAAGTAAGTAAATAAGTAAGAAATCAAATGTGAGAAAAATATGGTTAAGGTTTCATTCTTCACCATTAGACATCATTGAGAATCAATAATCAGATTTATCAACATCAATTAACTATCAAAATTATCAATCGTAGATAACAACAAGCTATGCTACCCCAATCTTTCCTTGGTTTGTCGTTAAATAAAACAAACTGTCTATTTAATCTCTAACTATCAAAAAACCTAGAATAAGCTCTCTAAATTCAATTTGATAACAACTTTATATGAGAAAGATAGGTTGATCTAAGCAAAAAAATACATAAGCTCAGATTGTTCAACTTAGGTTATGATCCACTTTGCAATTAGCGAAAACTCTAACATAATCATTCACAAATTGCCACTTATGAATAAGAAATCAAGACAATTACGGATCAAGACTCCTAAAATAACAATAGATAATTATCAAGATATATCTAGTTGGCCACCCTAAATAAATCAAGACAAAGATCATGAACAATTTTCATAGAAGAACATAAGCAATTTTGATAGAAAAGCAATGATAGATAAGATTTGAATATCAATTACACAATATGTTTAGAGCTTTGAAATCACCTTTAACCAAAAAGAAGTTTAGCCTAGCATAGGCAAACATAAACATAAAAATAAAATAAAACTAAGGAGAAAACTAAGAGAATGGAGAAGAAGTATATTGATAATAATCAAAACATGTCTAATTTGTAGCTCAAAAGATGGTATTTATAGAGCTTTAATACCTTAGAACCCTTTCTTGCTGAACAAGGAAGTTTGGAGGCAAAAAATCATGTTTTTGGCAAGTTTGACAGCCGAACAACGCTGCAGCACTGGCTCTCTAACTTGCGGGCGCTGTAGCGCCAGAAACCGGCGCTGCGACGCTGGTCGCTGATTTTTCTAACGCATCTTCTTGCACTTCTTTGGATGACCATTTCTTATCCGATTTGGGTGTGTAAACTACCGTTGGAAAGATAATCAAGTCATTTTCAAATGTCAAGTAGGAAGTTTCTTCAAATAAGGATTTTAAAATCATGTTTTCCTTGAAATAAGCTTTGAAGGTCAGATCTGCCTTTTTGCTTTACAACCAGAAATTGATCTTTTTGACTCCCAAGTCTTCTTCCATCTTGTGATTATGATTTTGTAAGCTCTTTACCATCGTTATTGACATATTTTCACTTCATTCTCTTAAATATACCTAGAATTCAAAAATATAACATAAGTAATCAAGATAAAGATCGAAAACATAACTAAAACTAAGAATAAAAAGGGCATAAAATGTGTATTTTATGAGCTTATCAGAGCGTGTCCTGGAGCTCAACCTTCGGTGCCCTCTGACCTACTTTCCTTGCTCGCAGGGCCTCAGACCACCAGGAGCACCTCTTCGATGCAAAAAGACATCAACAAAAATTATTACTTATAAATTGAATAAATTTTATTAATAATAAAATATTTACAATGATAATTTAAAAATATAATGAACAATAATGATCATTTTTGTAGTTCAAAAATTTCTTTACATCCGTATATATATATATATATATATATATATTATAAACTATAAATATAGATGTAGATGTAGTAGTTTCTAAATGTTACTCCATTTCAAGGCTTTTTTTTCAAATTTTTTGTTGAGTACGTACCTTTGAGAAATAATGGGTGGAAAATCAGTTTTGGAACAGCTATTTGCTCCTAGACCTAAAGTAGTACAAGTAATAACTCTTCTAAAACAAGGTAGAGGTAGTAAGCTAGCAAGGATAACGAAAAGGATAATTTATAATGGTTAATGAGTTCTTCATGGATACAGAAATGGGGAAATAAAGATTTCTTGTGATTTCTTCTCAAGTTAGTGAAGGTTTTTTTATGAGAAAAATGTTGGATTTCGACCTATGAAATCCGAGAACATTGAGGAAGAGTTCAGGTCACTTGTCTTCCTATGCAATGCTCACTTGTTGTGGATATGAGTAATGAACTCAACTGAATGGCTAGGACACTCTTGTAATCAACCGGTTAAGGCAACTACAAGAATCGTTCCACAACCTATCTTGCTCATCCAAACCAGAATGCTTTATGCCTTGCTTCTTGATAATCCAAGCAATCAAGAACTTGTCACTCACTAGCAATTCCATTTAGCAATCTGCCTCTCAATTGTGTCTTACACAATTGTCTGATTGGTTCTCTTGTGTGTGTCTGTGTCTTGGCCGAATCCCTCTCCTACTTATAGCCTCTCATGGGTTACTTCTGAAAGGGTCAAAAGATACAACCCTTTCAAGGACAACACCCTTCATTTGGACAAAATGGTTCGATCAACATAACCATTCCCTTCTAAATAATCACAATTATTCGGCTAAAGGAGGGAATCTCTCAACCAGAAATAACATGATGCTTCGGTCACATGTGGTAGCCACATGATGAATGATGTCACATGTCACAATCCCATTGGTGACATTTGTACATCATGGTGCTGATGTGTCACACCTATGTGCCACATCATCTAGGCCACCTAGCTACCACTATCTACCCTTCAACTATATATAGCTGAGTGAGCTGGTGTCCAGCTCCTTGAGCTAAGCTAGCTGGTGTCCAGCTACCTTTGAGCCGAGTAAGATTTCACCTTGAGCTTCTTATGAGCTTCCATAAGCTTATCTCATCTCCATGCTAGTTTACCATCATCATATATCATTCATATCAAGTTAATCATATGCGTACTTGGTGTATTTGTTCACTTATGTCCAAATACTTCCAACAGCTCCCACTCACAGTATATAAACTTGATGCTACCATAAAAACACATATTCAAACTAAAGACATAATCAAATCAAAGCATTCATACATTGGAATAACATATGAAAGTAGGTCGTGTGACCTAGGCATAGAATTGAATTCATCTCACTATGCAACTATTAAGTTATACATAAGAGATCTTACTCAATCCGTATAACTCATCCATGACTTATCATAGATGTCAAATCAGAATAACTCTTAAGTTATTCATGTTAATGATCCATATATCATTAACCATGCCTCATGTGTTCTAAGACTTGTCGATACATAGTTTAGCTACTTTCAATCCCTTTCATGTGAGTTGAAAACACATTTCAAACTAATGAAACGTACCAAACACCAAGTGCACTCGTTTTTCAAGACATTCTTATACTAGAACTCATTTATATTACACAAAGTAATATGCGCGCGTCTTTTAAGTATACATGCCATATGTATCTTAACAATGTCTTTCGTTTTGCACTAACTATCTAACAATCTGAAATTATGCATTTACCCAATAAGGTTCCAACAGACCAAATTTTCCATAGTCATAAGGGATCCCATCAAAGTAAACACAATATTTTCATATCATCAAATCTTAGTCAATAGTCACTAAGAGCATACAATCTGATCAAAACTTATTTCGATCAAAGAAACTCACACCACAAAGAGACAAGGATCACTCCTTGTTTTCTTTTTGGTCATCTTATACATACATGATATGCTCATGTGCTACGGTATTATTTCCACTTAAATGATTTACTTCACAACATGGGTTTGTCAACTCCCACTTAAATTATTTAATCGTGGACATCCCCTCAATGGACTCCCACTTGAATAAACAAGTCTATATATATGGAATTATCAACCATTAGGAGTATATGCCAATTCAACAATATTCAAATACCGTACAGGTCTTAATTAATCAAACACATTGATTAACCTGAATATTCACGTCTTGAACATTACACCTGGCTACATAGGTTTAATTCATGTATGTGTGGTCATACATGTTCGATAAATGACACATTACCTCATCTTGATTCTCGTAATTAAGGCGACCAATATGCTCAAGTTGTCACATGTTTGGAAGATGAGACTCCCACTAGAATAAGTATACTCTCATTTTAAGACAACAAATTTCCATTCCTTTAAACAACAAATGTTTATTCTTCAAGACACCAAATGTCCAAACTTATTCTCTTGAGCAGTCTCATCTCTATTCTTACACAAAGAATAGAGGCTGATTGCTCGTATGAGCGAACCAATCCTCTACCTATGTTTGACATATAATTTTCATTCGTTGTGAAACATATAGAATATGCATAGAATTGTATTAATCTCATAAAACACAATTCATTCATTCAATCATAATAAGGTACATGTACATGACATCAAGAAGTTCATCCAAACGAATTATAATCTATGGAGAACCATTGCCCTAACATGTTTGGCAAACAACATTGGTGGTATTGGTTTAGTTAAAGGATCCACCACCATCTCATCTGTAGATATGTATTCCATTTGAAATTCTTTCCCTTCAATTGCATCTCTCATACAGTTATACTTTATCCCTATATGCTTGGTCTTTCCATGATATTTTGGATCCTTAATATAATCCAAAGTAGCCATGCTATCACAAAAGATAATGGTTGGCTTATCATTAGGTGCTACAACACCTAACTGACCACGAAAACGACCAAGCCACACGGCTTCTTGCACAGCAGCTGATCCGACAATAAATTTAGCTTCCATAGTTGATAAAGCCATGCAAGTCTACTTCTTGCTACTCCACGAGATAGCACCACTTGAAAACAGAAAAATATAACCTGATGTAGACTTGTATTCATCTCTATCACCACTCCAATCAGCATCTGTGTATCCTTACAACCTCATGTTACCCTTTTGGTAACACAAATAATAGTCTTACGTACCCTTAAGGTAACAAAATATTCGTTTGATACACTTCCAATGCTGTTGACTAGGGTTAGATGAATACCTAGCTAACAAACTAACAACTTCACTAATGTTCGGCCTAGTACATAACATGGCATACATTAGACTTCCTATGGCATTTAGATATGGAACTCTTGTCATTTCTTCCTTTTCTTCAAGAGTTTGTGGACACATTGCTTCACAAATTTTACAATTGTGAGCAATAGGAGTAATCATAGGCTTTGAGTTGTGCATGTTGAAGCGTTCAAGAAATCTTATTGATATAAGATTCTTGAGACAACGCTAACAACCTTTTGGACCTATCTCTTAGAATCTTAACTCCAAGAATGTAAGCTACTTCTTCCATATCCCGCATATCAAAGGTAGAAGACAACCATCTCTTAATGGTGTGCACAAAAATCAAATCATTACTAGCTAATAGTATGTCATCAACATATAATGACATAATTATAAACTTGTTCTTGGCATTTAAGACATAAACACAATGGTCTTCAGCCATCATCTTGGAACCAAAGTTCAAGACTGATTCATTGAACTTCAAATACCATTATCTTGAAGCTTGTTTAAGACCATATATCAACTTCTTTAATCGAAATACTTTGTGTTCCTTACCTTTTACTATGAAACCTTTTGGTTGTTTCATGTAGATCTCTTCACTCAAATCACCATTGAGGAAGGTAGTCTTAACATCTATTTGATGTAATTCCAAGTCATGATTAGCAACAATAGCTACTATCAACCTAATGGAGTTAAATCTCACAACAGGTGAGAAAGTGTCTTTATAGTCAATACCTTCTACTTGTGTATACCCTTTGGCAACCAAACTGCCTTGTACCTTTCAATGGTACCATCCACTTTTCTCTTGATCTTGAGAACCAATTTGTTCCCAATGGCCTTTATATCTTTAGGAATATCAACTAAGTCCCGTACTTTATTCACATACATAGATTCCAATTCAATTTCCATTGCAACTATCCATTTATCACAATATGGACTTTCGAGAGATTTTTTCAAACTTTGAGGTTCTTCATCCATAGATGACACCAAATGAGCCTCACTTTCAAACAAAATCCACCACTTACTTGGAGGTTTGAATTTTCGAGAAGAACGTCTAAGAACAGTAGGAGCAACATGTTCTTCTTGATCATGCACATTTGCATTCTCATTAGGCTCTTCACGAGGTAACTCATCCTCAAGATGCTCTTTTTGAGGTAACTCATCCTCATTTTGTTGGACCATCTCTTGATCAACGTTTTGATCATTTTGATCACCTATTTCTT
Source organism: Fremontodendron californicum (assembly GCA_030761205.1). NCBI lineage: Eukaryota > Viridiplantae > Streptophyta > Magnoliopsida > Malvales > Malvaceae > Fremontodendron > Fremontodendron californicum. The sequence goes on along the minus strand of JAULJL010000007.1, from coordinate 6,862,456 downwards.
TTATTGGCTGATTTTGGTCATTGTTGCCACAATGACCAACAACTTGTGGAGGCACTAAGCTCCCACTTGATCCAATACCCCTATCACTTTCATTAAGTGATATTAGCACATCACTAGTGCTAGTTAGTCCAGATTCATTAACTTCATATAATGGATAATTCTTATCACCATTCCATTTCTTAGGAAACTCATTTTCTAAGAAAGTTGCATCCCTTGATTAGAATTCAACTTGTCTATCCTTATTCCAAATCCATGAACACATATCCTTTAGAATGTTCAGAATAACCGAGAAGAACACATTTCTTCCCTTTTGGTCCTAATTTGCCAAGAATATGATTTGGATTATGGACATAGGCTGCATAGCCCAAGGCCTTAGATTACTCAAATCTGGCTTTCTTCTAGTCCATAACTCATAAGGAGTAGACAAAATAGATTTGGATGGCACTCTATTCAATATATAAATAACCGTGAGTAATGCATCTCCCCAAAAGGAAATGTCCATGTTGGCATGAGCCATCATGCATCTCACCAAGTCTAGGAGAGTTCTATTCTTTCTCTCCTCCACTCCATTCTGTTGGGGTGTTCTAGTAGTAGTCAACTGCCTTGATATTCCTTTCTCATCACATAACCCCTTGAATTCATTCGAGAAATACTCTCTACCCAGATCAGTCCTTAATCTTCCTTTCTATTTGATGTTGGTGTAAGCCCTGCAAGCCAATCTAGTTGGGCTTGTAAGATACTATTTATATATTCATGTATTGCACATTATAGTTTATTAATTATAATTGAGGTATTTCTTTATCCATAAGTATTGTTATAATTGTTATAAATAACTTGTGAAAATAAAGCCCATGAAACACAATGGCATTGTGAAGGAATTGTAAGGAGTTACAATTATGAGGATCCTTATGCATCAATGCAGTGTTTCTAAAACTGTTCCTGGTCATTGTATTGTCAAGACAAGGCATTGACAATGCTCAAAGACTAGCATATGTTAAGCCTTCATGCACTTGATGCATGCAACAGGTCTCACACATTGAAAGTATAGAGATACTTGGGGATCACATATAAGTGCTTGTCAGCTGAACAAGTTCACTGAACATGACCCGCTATGAGAGTTCCATTTGGTATTTCACTCAAGTGTCTATGGAAAATACTCTCATGTGTCAATAGTGTAAGTAATCCTTTGACTTGTGACAGCAGGTCATCTTGTATGTGAACTGTCATACTTATATTTCATCAGGAATGGGTCCCAAACATGAGGATGCTTATGGTAGGGTGTTATTGGGTATGACATGAAGCATACGAAGATGAATTAGTGGTCCAGAGAGGATTCATCACCCCAAGTGATATGAGGGGACATATCTTACATGTATCTGGCTTATATGAACTTATGAAAGTCCTTGGCCAAGGCAATACTTAAAGAGTTAATATTGAAGCTACAGATCTAATATGGAGAGTAGACACTAAACCATGCTCTTTCCTATCCCAGGATATTTGATGAAGGGATCGAATTAAACAGACATATTGTACACGAAAAGGCTTGTCGTAGCTTGTGACTCTCTCGGCATTTGGGTGGTCATGATGCATTGCTAGATATCGCTCATGATCTATAAATATAAATTAGAAATTCTCTAAAGGATTTAATTTATATTTATTGCCAACATGTTGGAGGCCTAATGTGTCACAAACAAAAGGTGATTAATGGAATTAAAATGAGAATGGGCCAGATTAAATATTCATCAAGTGTTGTGGGCTTATTGTGAATATTTAATAATATGTATAAGGGCTTTAGTGCAGTTAATCTAATATTTGGCATACACTAAACCTAGTTATATATATGCCTCATATGTTGGTGTCGCCTCCTTAAGCAATCAAGAAACCTTGGTAGCCCCAGCCTCTCACCATCCCTGTGAGTTCGGCCGCATAAAAAAAAGAGAAAGAGAAAATCGTTTTCTTCTAGCCTGCTTTGAATCGGCTAACTAGTGTAAGAGGAGAAAGGTTTCTCACAACCTAGACTACTAGCATCATCTTGGCAAAACATAATCTCAACCTTGTGAAGGTTTTCGAGTCACCTGTGTGGATTACTATTAGAGGTCGGACAATCGGACGGCTTTGGTTTGCGACAACTGGGCTTTGTGTGCAAGAACAAGAACATCAAGAATCTGTCTTAAGGATTCAGCAATCTCCATTACAGAGGTATGAGATTTTGATTGTTATCTGTTCTTGACCGGATGATCGTTTTGAATTCATAAGCAGATCCATGGAGGGATTCTGTGTCTCTTTATTTTTGTTTTATTTCGTTGCATTGTTAATTTAACTTGTTGATTAAATTATACATTATCTCTGTTTGAGCATGATCCGAATCCCAACAGTGGTATCACAGCCAGGTTTATGTTATTCCTATACGATCTATGCTTTGATTGTTACCTTTAACAAAACTGTTTTGTTCTTTAAGTTATTTTTGATCCAATTGTCATTAACCGAAATTATGAGAATTTGCGCTTGTAGAGTTTCGGTGAAGACAGCAGATTATCATGGTGAATTCTTGTTGATTGATTGGTTTAAAATTGTTTAAACTGATTAATGCAAAGGGAAAAAGTTTGGCAACAATTGCGAATTGTTTTTGCCTGCTTTGCGCCAACTTGGTCATTTGAAGCAGAAAAACTTATAGATTTTTCTTGGCTGTTTTTAGTGCATGGTTTGATGATTTTTAGGATTTAAAATTTCTTAGAATTGTTCTTGGCAAGCCTGAAAAATTATAAAACTGATTTAGCATTGAAAAGTTGGAAGCTGTGAAAAGCGGATAGAGAGGCTGTAGAGAGAAGGGAGGCGACGGCTATACCCTGTAGCCGCATCCTGCGCCTTCTCTTGCTAGGTTTTTGCTTCCATCAGATTTTCACAGCTTGTGGATTTTCAGCAATATTGAGTTACCAATGTTGTAGTGTCCTAGTTGACAACACTAAAATTGGTGACCATGGTAATATTGTTGGCGTTGGCCAGTCTTTAATGGCATTGACTTTCTCCTCATCTATCTCAATACCTTTTGAGCTAACAACATATCCAAGAAATATAACTCTATCCATGAAAAAGAAGGTACACTTCTTAAGATTAGCATACAACTTTTCAGTTTTCAACATATTAAACACGAACCGTAAATGTTCAACATGCTCATCTAAGCTCTTGCTGTACACTAAAATGTCATCAAAGTAGACTACTACAAGTTTACCTAGAAACTCATGCAAAACATGATTCATTAATCTCATGAAAGTAATAGGTGCATTAGTAAGTCCAACTGGCATTACTAACCATTCATATAACCTATACTTAGTCTTAAAAGCTATTTTCCGTTCATCACCCTCTCTCATTCGAATCTGATGGTAACCACCTTAAGATCTATTTTACTAAAAACACAAGATCCATACAATTCATCTAGCATATCATCTAATCTAGGAATGGGATAACGATAATTTATCGTGATAATGTTGACTGCTCTACAATCAACACACATCCTCCAAAACCCATCATTCTTTGGCACTAGAAGAACTGGAACCGCACATGGACTCATGGTTTCTCTAATGTACCTCTTACTCATCAAGTCTTCAACTTGCCTTTGAAGTTCCTTTGTCTCCCCCAGATTGCTTCTATAGGCTGGTCGGTTTGGAATGACTGCTTCGGGTACAAAATCAATCTGATGCTCAATGTCTCTTATGGATGGCAACCTACTTGGCATGTCCTCTAGGAATAACTCTTCCAATTCCTGTAACAAAGAAACAGCAACACTAGGAAGAGCTTGGTTAGATTCATCAATTTGTCAAAATATGATTCTTTATAAACAAGGAAGATCATGAGCTGGTCTTCTAAGAAAGCCTTCTTAACTTCACACTCTTTTGCATAAAAGCTCATCTTTGTTTTTGCTTTTCTTTCTTGGGCATCACTCTTTTTTTTTCAGCCACTTTTGTATTTTTTTCTACTTGTTTTTCCTCTCTTTTTTTTTGTGGCCACTCTCTCATTTTTTTTGTTTTTTTTTTCCTCATTAGATTCAGCCACACTGAAATCTTTTTTCTCAAAATCAGATTTCAACTTTAATTGGTCTTCATAGACCTGTTTTGGTGTTAAAGGAACAAGGTTGATGGTGTTCCCATATTTTACAAAGCTATACCTATTCCTAAACCCATCATGTGTAACCCTCCTATCATACTACCATGGCCTCTCCAATAGTAAATGACCAGCATGCATAGGCACTACATCACAAAACACCTCATCACAATACCTCCCTATAGTAAAAGTTACCATTACTTGCCTAGTCACCTTAACCTCCCCATATTCATTAAACCAATGCAATTTGTAAAGTTTAGGATGTTTAAGCATAAGTAAACCCAACTTTTCTACTAAGGTAGTAATAGCTACATTGGTGCAACTCCTTTAATCAATTATCATACTACATACTTTATAGTTCACAAAACATCTACTTGAAAAATATTTTTTCTTTGTTGCTCTATACCATCTATTTTAATTTGTGCATTCAAAGCACACCTAGCAACAAGAGACTTACATTCAACGGGGTAGTCTAATTCAGCATCATCACCATCACAATCACTAGCATCCTCTAATTCTGGCATGTCATCACAATCATCCTCACTTTTGGTCATGACTTCACCAGTACCATGCATGATCATCACCCTTTTGTTTGGACTTTGAGATGCAATATGGCCTGAACCCAAACATTTAAAGCATTTAATATCTCTATTCCATGAAGAATTGGAATCCTAAAATACCTTGGGTTTGTCTTTGCTAGTGCTCTCTTCCTTCCCCTTAGGTGGTTCGGTCTTGCCTTTGACAACAACCCGATCACTTTTGTCCCACTTTGGTTTCCAAGGAGTGCTAGAAACCGAAGAATACCTTGCTGCCCCTTTTCTTTTCAATTGCCTCTCCACCATCATAGCCATGTGCACCATGTATTCAATCACAACATAATGCCTCAACTCCACAACATTGGCTATGTCTCTATGTAAGCCACTGATGCACCCAAAAGAGTGTATCTTATTTAACCTTGCACTAAAAAGATAAATTGTAAGTATAGTAGTTAGCAAGGGTCGAGTCCTCAGGGATTGGGTTTTAGTTTATAAGTTAATAGTTTAAAACTTAAATTCAAGAACAATAAAAGAAAAGGGGTTTTTGAAGCCAGATTTAAACTAAAGTAAATAATAAGAATAAGATGCAAGGCGGTATAACCAGCCAATAAAAATATATATACTAAATTAGGCGGTATAACCAGCCAATAAAAATATATATACTAAATTAGGCGGTATAACCAGCCAATAAAAATAAAACAAAGTTAATATACAAATTAGGCGGTATAACCAGCCAATAAAAATAAATATAAAAAATAAGCAAACTAAAAGTAAGAAAACAAATAAGTAAGAAGAATCAAATATGAAAAATATGGTTAAGGTTTCATTCTCCACCACTAGACATCATTAAGAATCAATTTCAGATCTATCAATATCAACCAACTATCAAAGTTAACAACCGTAGATAATGATGCACCCAAAAGAGTGTATCTTATTTAACCTTGCACTAAAAAGATAAATTGTAAGTATAGTAGTTAGCAAGGGTCGAGTCCTCAGGGATTGGGTTTTAGTTTATAAGTTAATAGTTTAAAACTTAAATTCAATAACAATAAAAGAAAAGGGGTTTTTGAAGCCAGATTTAAACTAAAGTAAATAATAAGAATAAGATGCAAGGCGGTATAACCAGCCAATAAAAATATACATACTAAATTAGGCGGTATAACCAGCCAATAAAAATATATATACTAAATTAGGCGGTATAACCAGCCAATAAAAATAAAACAAAGTTAATATACAAATTAGGCGGTATAACCAGCCAATAAAAATAAATATACTTTTAAAAATAAGCAAACTAGAAAAGTAAGAAAACAAGTAAGTAAGAAGAATCAAATATGAAAAATATGGTTAAGGTTTCATTCTCCACCACTAGACATCATTAAGAATCAATTTCAGATCTATCAATATCAACCAACTATCAAAGTTAACAACCGTAGATAACAACAAGCTCTGTTATCCCAATCTTTCCTTAGTTTGTCGTTAAATAGAACAAGCTCTCTATTTAATCTCTAACCATTAAACAACCTAGAATAAGCTCTCTAAATTCAATTTAATGGCAGCTTTATGATGAGAAAGATAGGTTGATCTAAGCAACAAACACATAAGCTCGGATTGTTCAACTTAGGTTATGTTCCACTTTGCAATTATTGAAAACTTGACCATAATCATTAATCACAAATTGCCACTTATGAATAGGAAATCAAGACAATTACACGGATCAAGATTCCTAAACTAGCAATAGATAATTATCAAGATCTATCTAGTTGTACACCTAAATAAATCAGGACAACATCATGAACAATTCTTGTAGAAGAACATAAGCAACTTTGATAGAAAATTAATGATAGATAGAATCTGAAAATCAATCACAAAACATGTCTAGGGCTTTGAAATCACCCTTAACCAAATAGAAGTTTAGCCTAGCATAAGCATTGTAAACATAAACATAAAATTAAAGAGAATCTAAGAAGGAAATAAAAGAAAGAAAGAAGAAGAAGAAGAATATTAATTATCCAACCTCTTGCCCTTTCTAAAGAAAAAGAAAACTAGAGAAAAGAAAGAAGAAGAAAACTTAGAGAATTTTATTACAAAGGCTAATATCCTACCAATGTACAATATATGATCCTCTACAATCATCCAAGGCCCTCTATTTATACACATTTTGGAGGGCTAAATGACAAGAGACAAGCTTTACAAATTTCAAAGGTAGGTATAATAGGTGGGTGCATTTTTCTAACAATTTTCGTCATATTGTATGACCATTTTGATCAGCCAACTTGATGGTCGATTTTGTCAATCTTGGAGGCCTGATCTGATCACATGGTCTTCTAGAAAAATGTTCCCCTATGAGTTACTAATTCATAGCCGTTGGAATCAGCTCATTTTCTGATGTGGAGAAGAATATATGGGCAAAATACGAAAATAGGTCAGCACAGACGTCATTGCACATCAGCCAACTTGATGGTCGATTTCTTCAATATTGGAGGCTTTATCTGATCACATGGTCTTCTAGAAAAAGGTTCCCCTATCAGTTACGGATCGATAGCCGTTGGAATCAGCTCATTTTCTGATGTGTATAAGCAGATATGGGCAAAATAGGAAAACATGTCAGCACAGACGTCATTGCACATCAGCCAACTTGATGGTCGATTTCGTCAATATTAGAGGCCTGAGCTGATCATATGGTCTTCTAGACAAAGGTTCCCGTATCAGTTACGGATCCATAGCCATTGGAATCAGCTCATTTGCTGATGTGGATAAACAGATATGGGCAAAATACGAAAACAGGTCAGCACAGACGTCATTGCACATCAGCCAACTTGATGGTCGATTTCGCTAGGGAAAACGACTCCGTTTCAAGAAGTATAAAACATGAAAAAGATAGATATGCCTCTTAGATTTGCACGGCTACAAATTTCAGCCTTATTGCTTCAGTGAAACTCCAGATATAGCTGATATGGTAAAATGTGTCGGAACTGGAACTGAACTGGATTTGCCCTTAATTCTAGTAATCTGAAATCACTCAAAGAAACTTGTGAAAAACACCAAATTACATAAAAATATAAAAGATCATAAACACAATTAGACTAAACAATAATAACTCGTATTTGACACAAAACAATAATAAAACATAACTAAAAACTATATAATTATACGAGTTATCACACCCCCACACTTAGATTGTTGCTAGTCCCTAGCAACGACTCAATAAAAATAAAATAAGAAAATCTAATCTAATCCACTTTCGTAGGAAATCACGGTGGCACTTAGCATGTGACACAAGCCTTTAAACCCCTAGGTGTCCCTAGTGGACGAGTTTAGTCTCGTGAGGGTTTACTAGAACGATACCCACAAACATTGAAAAACTAAAATATAAATAAACTACATATACTAAAAATTTTTACTCCTAATCCTTTCAATACAAATTAGAGACAATCTTTGAACAAGTCTTATAAACTAATCAATAGCTTAAAGAATTTCACAAAAAATCAAGCTTGAATGTAAATTGTTTGAGTTAAGCCAATATTAACATAACATATCTCAATCAAAATAGTGCATGTTCAAATTTAATCTCAACTTCTCACATGGGATACCCTCATGATTTTCACTCTTTAAAGTAGTGGTGAAGTGTTTACACTCAATCAATCTCATGAAAACAGTTCTACCATATTCTTGCTTGTCCACCTATTCTCCACTATTTAGATCATACAACTTCATGAATCAAGAGGTCTTTAATCAAGGTTGTAATGGGGCCAAGGGGTTTGTAATGTGGTTGAAGAACAAAAGGATAAAGATATCACAAAGGTTCCAAAGAGTTCATAAAGTTTAGAGACATAAAAAGATCATACAGAGAAACTTCTCAAAACTCTTTACAAGTACAAATCACCTAGGCCGGATATTCATGTTGGGCCTTTTCTTCATTCTAAACAACTTTGTAACATCTTTTTCTTTTTCCACAAATTCAAGAGATGATTCATATTTTTTTTTTTACATAGGAATGTATTTGCCCGTATTCCATTTCTTTTTCTCTTGACTTTTCTTTTCTTTTCCCCCACACTTATTTCTTGTTTCTAACCCAAATTTTTAACTAAAAATATCACTTTTTTTTTTTTTTTGCAATATGTCTCAAAATATATAATCCATCTTTAGAACAAGGGTAAGGATATAAGTATATTTAGGCTAGGTGTAAGTTGTGGTTACCAATAAAACATCATATTTAATGTAGGCTCAAATTGGCTCACTAGTGGGGATGTTCTCTTAGAACATTAATAATGGGTGGTTATTTGGCTCTGGTTATAATCGTAATGCCTCTATCATATTCATGTTGTCACATGTATCAATATAGTCTCAAACGGTTTAAAGCAAGTTCTAGAGAATCATGTAATCATAAGAGCACTCAAGAAAGAAATTAGATTGATTTGTATAATGCATCAATCATTATAGGCTCAAAAACTCACAAGGATGATTATACAAGTCAGATTAAGTCTAAACATGCTTCTTTCTCAATCAACATATCATATTAACATTGGCTGATAAAAAGGTTGACATCAAGCTCAATTCTCATGAAAATCTTCTCACTAATAAATCTGTTTTAGACTTATGCAATTCATATCTCATCATTGTATTAAAAAGGAACTAAAACACACTAAAATAATAATAATAATAATAATAAAGACTCATAAAAAAAATAGTAGACAAAAATAAAAGAAATCCTAAATCATTCCCCCCACACTTAATTCTTACATTGTCCTCAATGTAAGTCTATTAACCCAAATGAAAGAATCATGTGTAAGAGAAAAGAACTAATAACATAAGAATAGGAACAACTAAGACTCAAAACAAAACAAACTCATGCAACCTAAATAATCCTAAAATACTAAACAAAAATTAACAAGTAAACATAAAAAGATTAAAATCAAACTGACAAGGTATGTCTCAAGTCTCCCTTACTCAGACCTTGTTCAGAATGAATACTTCTAAATTGCTTAAAATACAACAAACTTTTTTATTTTTTTTAAATTAGAAAAAGATTAAAATCAAACTGACAAGGTATGTCTCAAGTCTCCCTTACTCAGACCTTGTTCAGAATGAATACTTCTAAATTGCTTAAAATACAACAAACTTTTTTTTTTTTTTAAATTAGCAAAATATGTCTCTTACCCCCTACTAAAATATGACATTGTCCCCAATGTCAAATTTTAAAGGTAGAATTTAGGAGATATTACCTGCAGAGGTTGCTAACCACTTATTATAACTGAGACACAACAAACAAAATGTTAGATAATGTCACAAAGACAAAGTGCAGTCCACTCCTTGCTCGTCCATATCTCTTTTTCTTATTCCGAGCGTTTGCGAAACAACCGTAGCAGATAAACACTCATAAGCTTGGAGCTTTTTGAGTAAATCTTCAATGGTTGTAGCAGAAATTATGGTTCTCCTTGCCTCTGAAAACATGAATCCATTATCCACAGCATTATCTAAATATGAAAGCAAATTACTAAAATAACTATTAATATTAAGCAAACCAATGGGTTTCTTATTTGTGACCAAAGATGACCAAGAAGTCACACAAGCTATTTCTTCCAATGTACCTAGACCTCCTGGTAAAGCAATGAATGCATCGGCAGAATGGTACATGATTGTTATCCGTTCAGGGACACTCCAGACTTGTATTTCCTTACCCACGGTAGGTCCACAAAAACTTGTGAATAGTTTTGGCACGATTCCTAGAACTGGACTTCCTCCGGCGTGTGCTGCTGTAGCGACTGCTCCCATTAAACCCGTACTACCGCCTCCATAAATCAAGTGGATCTTTTGTTGGGAAAGTATTACTCCAACTCTTATGGCTTCATCAGCGAATATGTTATTTTTCCCTGGATAAGCACCTCCAAAGACACAAATTTTTTTAATGCGCTGGGACGAAGTACTTTCCATTTTTTTTTTCGAGTGCCTGAAAGAGAATGAGTACATGGTGTAATATATAGAGGACTGAATAGTGAATCAGACAAGAATAATAATGTCGCCGAAAGTGTATCTGACCTGTCAGAAGAAAATGTTAACCTAACAAAAGATTTTTACGTGATTTCAGGAAGAAAATCAAAAAGAGAAGAAAAAATCAACCGTAAAAGACAAATAAAAAAAAGAGAATAATTAAACAAATCGAACAACACGTAAATTAAACCAAAATAAAGTTATTGCAAATCAAACCAAAAGCTGAGAAGTCGTTTATTGTAGTTGTGATTGTGGCTCACATCTTCCTCTGGTTTTACGTCCAGAAACGGCTTGAACGCCTTCTATGAGTCGAGGATATGCTTCCCATCCAGTTTTCTTACAAGCTGGCAAACAGGGTCTTTTAACATCAGATTCCCAAGATGTTGCCATTCCCTTTGGAATTGCGGCCATAAATCAAGAATTTCTCTTTGTACGTCTCCACTAGGATGCGTCTCAAGAGAAAGTTGGATATTACCCAAATTCTCCTTACTCAGTCCATCCTTAATGAATTCAATTTTATCATCTCGATTAGAGGACGAAATCCCAATAGAACGACATTTACCGTTACACGTCCATCGTGCACATTTGTGGCAATTTGAACTCATGCGCTTTGCTCGTCGCTTCTTTGCAAAAGTGCTTCTACCTGTACCTGGTAAATGCAAAACAGGAAGATATTCATCTTCACGTACCTTGGCTTCAATTATCCAACGTATGTCGTCAGGAATCCCTTTGTGCATAAGCATTCTTAATCTTTCAAATCGAACTTGGTAAAGCTTCAGTAAAATATTTCGAGGAAAAGGAGGAAATCGTTTCTGCAATCTTGTGAGAATATCATCCATCCTGAAAAAAAAATGAAAAAAAATTGAAAGAGAAATTGGAAGAGAAATTTATATACAATATCAGTTTTGTGGGTAGCTGATGGAACCGATTTAAATAATCACGGAGTACCGTTATCCGCCATTTAACCGGGGTTAAAAAAAAAATTATATTTACATCTAGTGTTTTTCAAAACAAGGATCAGAAAGAAAAACAACATAAAAAGACTCAAAAACAAAACACTCTAAATAAAATCCTAAATTCTCCCCCCCACACATAATTCTTACATTGTCATTAATGTAATGCTATTATCCCCCAATGCAAGAATTATATGTAAGAGAAAAGAACTATTAAACAAAAGAAACTTATGCAGCCTAAATGAACTTAAAAGCAGTAAACACAATTAACAAAGAAACATAAAATAAAAACAATAAAAATAATAAAAGAAAAAGGAAAAGAAAGAGAAAGCAAATCTGAATATGGAAGGTTGGCAATTTCATCTTTAATTGGGCTGCCTTCCCAATTAACACTTGAGTTAGTGTTTTGAATCTAACCAACACCTCTTCTTGGCTTTTTAGGCTTGTCAGGCTCATACATGAAATTTCCCAAATTTATGCGTTTGAGAGGAAGCTTTCTTTGCACAACAGTGGATGCATTCTCCATTACAAGTATTATTCCATCATCCTTGGTGGTGCATATCTCATCGAGGAATGGTGCATCTTTTGGTACTTGTTGAATGGCATCCACAAATAAACTGTTTAAGGTTTCCAGGATGTCTTGTTCATGTTCTTCCTCCTTGAACTTTGCAAATCTACTAGGAAAAGGTGGAGAAGAAACATTAGTAAAAAGTGAAACCTTAAAAGTTACCTCAGGTGCCGAAATACTCTTATTTGGATCTTTGGCTTCATTATCCTCAAGAATAGAATCCATCTCTAATTTTGTTTCATCCTCATCTTGTTCCTCATTCTTCAAGGTCACAATAGTAGCATTCTCCTTTGGGTTAACCATCGTTTGGGCTGGGAGTTCTTCAGATCTTTGTGCTACCCATCCCACCATACTACTAGCCAATTGGCTCATTTGCTTTTCCAAACTCTGGATGCTTGCCCTTGTTTCCTGTTGAAATTGCAAAGAATCAATAACAAGAGAATAGACAAGATCTTCTAAAGAAGTACCTGAGTTTTGAGTCATATGTGGTGGTTGAAAAAGATCTGATTCTTGAGACCATGATTGATTGAAGCTAGATGGATGAGTGTAATTGGCATAAGGATCTACTTCTTGGTAATTTTTCGAGTAGCCATAATTATTATGATCCCACCATCCCTCATGGTAAGTGTTTGAGTAATGATCATGCGGTTGGTCTTGGAACCATTGATGGCCTTGACATCCTCCCATGGCCAAGTGTTGAACTGGGGAGGTGAGCTTGGCTTGTTGATTCTCCATGTTCATGTATGCCACCAACTCTTCAAGTGTTAGATTGCTCAATTCCATCGTTTTTTTTTTTTATTTTTTTTTATTTTTTTTTCAAAATTTGATAAGAAAAACCCGTATGTACAAGAAAACAAAACTCATTAGAAATGAAAATAAGAATAAACCAAGTAACAAATAAACTAAAGAAAACAATCCCCGGCAACGGCGCCAAAAATTTGATGCACCCAAAAGAGTGTATCTTATTTAACCTTGCACTAAAAAGATAAATTGTAAGTATAGTAGTTAGCAAGGGTCGAGTCCTCAGGGATTGGGTTTTAGTTTATAAGTTAATAGTTTAAAACTTAAATTCAATAACAATAAAAGAAAAGGGGTTTTTGAAGCCAGATTTAAACTAAAGTAAATAATAAGAATAAGATGCACGGCGGTATAACCAGCCAATAAAAATATACATACTAAATTAGGCGGTATAACCAGCCAATAAAAATATATATACTAAATTAGGCGGTATAACCAGCCAATAAAAATAAAACAAAGTTAATATACAAATTAGGCGGTATAACCAGCCAATAAAAAGCAAATAAATATACTTTTAAAAATAAGCAAACTAGAAAAGTAAGAAAACAAGTAAGTAAGAAGAATCAAATATGAAAAATATGGTTAAGGTTTCATTCTCCACCACTAGACATCATTAAGAATCAATTTCAGATCTATCAATATCAACCAACTATCAAAGTTAACAACCGTAGATAACAACAAGCTCTGTTATCCCAATCTTTCCTTAGTTTGTCGTTAAATAGAACAAGCTCTCTATTTAATCTCTAACCATTAAACAACCTAGAATAAGCTCTCTAAATTCAATTTAATGGCAGCTTTATGATGAGAAAGATAGGTTGATCTAAGCAACAAACACATAAGCTCGGATTGTTCAACTTAGGTTATGTTCCACTTTGCAATTATTGAAAACTTGACCATAATCATTAATCACAAATTGCCACTTATGAATAGGAAATCAAGACAATTACACGGATCAAGATTCCTAAACTAGCAATAGATAATTATCAAGATCTATCTAGTTGTACACCTAAATAAATCAGGACAACATCATGAACAATTCTTGTAGAAGAACATAAGCAACTTTGATAGAAAATTAATGATAGATAGAATCTGAAAATCAATCACAAAACATGTCTAGGGCTTTGAAATCACCCTTAACCAAATAGAAGTTTAGCCTAGCATAAGCATTGTAAACATAAACATAAAATTAAAGAGAATCTAAGAAGGAAATAAAAGAAAGAAAGAAGAAGAAGAAGAATATTAATTATCCAACCTCTTGCCCTTTCTAAAGAAAAAGAAAACTAGAGAAAAGAAAGAAGAAGAAAACTTAGAGAATTTTATTACAAAGGCTAATATCCTACCAATGTACAATATATGATCCTCTACAATCATCCAAGGCCCTCTATTTATACACATTTTGGAGGGCTAAATGACAAGAGACAAGCTTTACAAATTTCAAAGGTAGGTATAATAGGTGGGTGCATTTTTCTAACAATTTTCGTCATATTGTATGACCATTTTGATCAGCCAACTTGATGGTCGATTTTGTCAATCTTGGAGGCCTGATCTGATCACATGGTCTTCTAGAAAAATGTTCCCCTATGAGTTACTAATTCATAGCCGTTGGAATCAGCTCATTTGCTGATGTGGAGAAGAATATATGGGCAAAATACGTAAATAGGTCAGCACAGACGTCATTGCACATCAGCCAACTTGATGGTCGATTTCTTCAATATTGGAGGCTTTATCTGATCACATGGTCTTCTAGAAAAAGGTTCCCCTATCAGTTACGGATCGATAGCCGTTGGAATCAGCTCATTTTCTGATGTGGATAAGCAGATATGGGCAAAATACGAAAACATGTCAGCACAGACGTCATTGCACATCAGCCAACTTGATGGTCGATTTCGTCAATATTAGAGGCCTGAGCTGATCATATGGTCTTCTATACAAAGGTTCCCGTATCAGTTACGGATCCATAGCCATTGGAATCAGCTCATTTGCTGATGTGGATAAGCAGATATGGGCAAAATACGAAAACAGGTCAGCACAGACGTCATTGCACATCAGCCAACTTGATGGTCGATTTCGCTAGGGAAAACGACTCCGTTTCAAGAAGTATAAAACATGAAAAAGATAGATATGCCTCTTAGATTTGCACGGCTACAAATTTCAGCCTTATTGCTTCAGTGAAACTCCAGATATAGCTGATATGGTAAAATGTGTCGGAACTGGAACTGAACTGGATTTGCCCTTAATTCTAGTAATCTGAAATCACTCAAAGAAACTTGTGAAAAACACCAAATTACATAAAAATATAAAAGATCATAAACACAATTAGACTAAACAATAATAACTCGTATTTGACACAAAACAATAATAAAACATAACTAAAAACTATATAATTATACGAGTTATCACACCCCCACACTTAGATTGTTGCTAGTCCCTAGCAACGACTCAATAAAAATAAAATAAGAAAATCTAATCTAATCCACTTTCGTAGGAAATCACGGTGGCACTTAGCATGTGACACAAGCCTTTAAACCCCTAGGTGTCCCTAGTGGACGAGTTTAGTCTCGTGAGGGTTTACTAGAACGATACCCACAAACATTGAAAAACTAAAATATAAATAAACTACATATACTAAAAATTTTTACTCCTAATCCTTTCAATACAAATTAGAGACAATCTTTGAACAAGTCTTATAAACTAATCAATAGCTTAAAGAATTTCACAAAAAATCAAGCTTGAATGTAAATTGTTTGAGTTAAGCCAATATTAACATAACATATCTCAATCAAAATAGTGCATGTTCAAATTTAATCTCAACTTCTCACATGGGATACCCTCATGATTTTCACTCTTTAAAGTAGTGGTGAAGTGTTTACACTCAATCAATCTCATGAAAACAGTTCTACCATATTCTTGCTTGTCCACCTATTCTCCACTATTTAGATCATACAACTTCATGAATCAAGAGGTCTTTAATCAAGGTTGTAATGGGGCCAAGGGGTTTGTAATGTGGTTGAAGAACAAAAGGATAAAGATATCACAAAGGTTCCAAAGAGTTCATAAAGTTTAGAGACATAAAAAGATCATACAGAGAAACTAGAATAAGCTCTCTATTTAATTTGAACATACTGATTCATAGCCGTTGAAATCAGCTCATTTGCTGATGTGGAGAAGAAGATATAGGCAAAATACGAAAACAGGTCAGCACAGACGTCATTGCACATCAGCCAACTTGATGGTCGATTTCTTCAATATTGGAGGCTTTATCTGATCACATGGTCTTCTAGACAAATGTTCCCCTATCAGTTAGTGATCCATAGCCGTTGGAATCAGCTCATTTGCTGATGTGTATCGGACGATATGGTAAAAATGCGAAAACTGCTCAGGACAGACGTCATTGCACATCAGCCAACTTGATGGTTGATTTCGCTAGGCAAAACGACTCCGTTTCAAGAAGTGTAAAACATGAAAAAGATAGATATGCCTCTTAACTTTGCACGGTTAAAATTTCAGCCTTATTGCTTCAGTGAAACTCGAGATATAGCTGATATGGAAAAAGCTGTCGGAACTGGAACTGAACTGGATTTGCCCTTAATTCTAGTAATCTGAAATCACTCAAAGAAACTTGTGAAAAACACCAAATTACATAAAAATATAAAAGATCATAAACACAATTAGACTAAACAATAATAACTCGTATTTGACACAAAACAATAATAAAACATAACTAAAAACTATATAATTATACGAGTTATCACACCCCCACACTTAGATTGTTGCTAGTCCCTAGCAACGACTCAATAAAAATAAAATAAGAAAATCTAATCTAATCCACTTTCGTAGGAAATCACGGTGGCACTTAGCATGTGACACAAGCCTTTAAACCCCTAGGTGTCCCTAGTGGACGAGTTTAGTCTCGTGAGGGTTTACTAGAACGATACCCACAAACATTGAAAAACTAAAATATAAATAAACTACATATACTAAAAATATTTACTCCTAATCCTTTCAATACAAATTAGAGACAATCTTTGAACAAGTCTTATAAACTAATCAATAGCTTAAAGAATTTCACAAAAAATCATACTTGAATGTAAATTGTTTGAGTTAAGCCAATATTAACATAACATATTTCAATCAAAATAGTGCATATTCAAACTTAATCTCAACTACTCACATGGGATACCCTCATGATTTTCACTCTTTAAAGTAGTGGTGAAGTGTTTACACTCAATCAATCTCATGAAAACAGTTCTACCATATTCTTGCTTGTCCACCTATTCTCCACTATTTAGATCATACAACTTCATGAATCAAGAGGTCTTTAATCAAGGTTGTAATGGGGCCAAGGGGTTTGTAATGTGGTTGAAGAACAAAAGGATAAAGATATCACAAAGGTTCCAAAGAGTTCATAAAGTTTCGAGACATAAAAAGATCATACAAATAAAACTTCTCAAAACTCTTATAAAGCACATAATAACATAGGCTAAATATTCATGTTGAGCCTTTGCATCATTCTAACCAACTTTGTAACATCTTTTTCTTTACTTTAACTAGAAGTTCAAGAGAAGTTTTTTTTTTTTTTTTTTTTTTTATATGAGAATGTATTTGACAATGATCCCTTTCTTTTTCTCTTGACTTTTTTCTTTCTTTTCCCCCCACACTTATTTCTTGTTTCTAACCCAAATTTTCAATAAATCTTCTTTGTCTTTGCAACTTGTCTCAAAACATGCTAATTCATCTTTTGGAACAAAGGTAAAGATATAAGTATATTTAGGTTAGGGACAAGTTATGGTTACCAAAGATATAGCTTATTCAATGTAGGCTCAAATTGGTTCACTAAGGGTGTGTTCTCTTGGAACATTAATAATGGATGGCTGTTTGGCTCTGGTTATAATCCTAATGCCTCTATCATATTCATGTTGTCACATGTATCAATATAGTCTCAAACGGTTTAAAGCAAGTTCTAGAGAATCATGTAATCATAAGAGCACTCAAGAAAGAAATTAGATTGATTTGTATAATGCATCAATCACTATAGGCTCAAAAACTCACAAGGATGATTATACAAGTCAGATTAAGTCTAAACATGTTTCTTTCTCAATCAACATATCATATTAACATTGGCTCATAAAAGATTGACATCAAGCTCAATTCTCATGAAAATCTTCTCACTAATAAATCTGTTTTAGACTTATGCAATTCATATCTCATCATAGTATTGAAAGTAACTAAAACACACTAAAAACACACTAAGTCTAAACATGCTTTTTTTTTTTTTTAGAAGATTAAATCAAACTGACAAGGTATGTCTCAAGTCTCCCTTACTCAGACCTTGTTCAGAATGAATACTTCTAAATGTCTTAAAACACAACAAATTTTTTTTTTTTTTATATTAGAAAAATATGTCCCTTACCCCCTACTAAAATATGACATTGTCCCCAATGTCAAATTTTAAAGGTAGAATTTAGGAGATATTACCTGCAGAGGTTGCTAACCACTTATTATAACTGAGACACAACAAGCAAAATGTTAGATAATGTCACAAAGACAAAGTGCAATCCACTCCTTGCTCGTCCATATCTCTTTTTCTTTTTCCGAGCGTTTGCGAAACAACCGTAGCAGATAAACACTCATAAGCTTGGAGCTTTTTGAGTAAATCTTCAATGGTTGTAGCAGAAATTATGGTTCTCCTTGCCTCTGAAAACATGAATCCATTATCCACAGCATTATCTAAATATGAAAGCAAATTACTAAAATAACCATTAATATTAAGCAAACCAATGGGTTTCTTATTTGTGACCAAAGATGACCAAGAAGCCACGCAAGCTATTTCTTCCAATGTACCCAGACCTCCTGGTAGAGCAATGAATGCATCGGCAGAATGGTACATGATTGTCATCCGTTCAGGGATACTCCAGACTTGTATTTCCTTACCCAAGGTAGGTCCACAAAAATCTGTGAATAGTTTGGCACGATTCCTAGAACTGGACTTCCTCCGGCGTGTGCTGCTGTAGCGACTGCTCCCATTAAACCCGTACTACCGCCTCCATAAATCAACTGGATCTTTTGTTGGGCAAGTATTACTCCAACTCTTATGGCTTCATCAGCGAATATGTTATTTTTCCCTGGATAAGCACCTCCAAAAACACAAATTTTTTTAATGCGTTGGGACGAAGTACTTTCCATTTTTTTTTTCTTTTTTTTTCTTTTTTTCGAGTGCCTGAAAGAGAATGAGTACATGGTGTAATATATAGAGGACTGAGTAGTGAATCAGACAAGAGTAATAATGTCGCCGAAAGTGTATTTGACCTGTCAGAAGAAAATGTTAACCTAACAAAAGATTTTTGCGTGATTTCAGGAAGAAAATCAAAAAGAGAAGAAAAATCAACCGTAAAAGTCAAGAGTAATAATGTCGCCGAAAGTGTATTTGACCTGTCAGAAGAAAATGTTAACCTAACAAAAGATTTTTGCGTGATTTCAGGAAGAAAATAAAAAAGAGAAGAAAAATCAATCGTAAAAGACAAATAAAAAAAATGAGAATAATTACACAAATCGAATAACACGTAAATTAAACCGAAATAAAGTTATTGCAAATCAAACCAAAAGCTGAGAAGTCATTTATTGTAGTTGTGATTGTGGCTCACATCTTCCTCTGGTTTTACGTCCAGAAACGGCTTAAACGCCTTCTATGAGTCGAGGATATGCTTCTCATCCAGTTTTCTTACAAGCTGGCAAACAGGGTCTTTTAACATCAGATTCCCAAGATGTTGCCATTCCCTTTGGAATTGCGGCCATAAATCAAGAATTTCTCTTTGTACGTCTCCACTAGGATGCGTCTCAAGAGAAAGTTGGATATTACCCAAATTCTCCTTACTCAGTCCATCCTTAATGAATTCAATTTTATCATCTCGATTAGAGGACGGAATCCCAATAGAACGACATTTACCGTTACACGTCCATCGTGCACATTTGTGGCAATTTGAACTCATGCGCTTTGCTCGTCGCTTCTTTGCAAAAGTGCTTCTACCTGTACCTGGTAAATGCAAAACAGGAAGATATTCATCTTCACGTACCTTGGCTTCAATTATCCAACGTATGTCTCCAGGAATCCCTTTCTGCATAAGCATTCTTAATCTTTCGAAACGAACTTGGTAAAGCTTCAGTAAAATATTTCGAGGAAAAGGAGGAAATCGTTTCTGCAATCTTGTGAGAATATCATCCATCCTGAAAAGAAAAAAATTGAAAGAGAAATTGGAAGAGAAATTTATATACAATATCAGTTTTGTGGGTAGCTGATGGAACCGATTTAAATAATCACGGAGTACCGTTATCCGCCATTTAACCGGGGTTAAAAAAAAAAATTATATTTACATCTAGTGTTTTTCAAAACAAGGATCAGAAAGAAAAACAACATAAAAAGACTCAAAAACAAAACACTCTAAATAAAATCCTAAATTCTTCCCCCCACACATAATTCTTACATTGTCATTAATGTAATGCTATTATCCCCCAATGCAAGAATTATATGTAAGAGAAAAGAACTATTAAACAAAAGAAACTTATGCAGCCTAAATGAACTTAAAAACAGTAAACACAATTAACAAAGAAACATAAGAAATAAAAATAAAAACAATAAAAATAATAAAAGAAAAAGGAAAAGAAAGAGAAAGCAAATCTGAATATGGAAGGTTGGCAATTTCATCTTTAATTGGGCTGCCTTCCCAATTAACACTTGAGTTAGTGTTTTGAATCTAACCAACACCCCTTCTTGGCTTTTTAGGCTTGTCAGGCTCATGCATGAAATTTCCCAAATTTATGCGTTTGAGAGGAAGCTTTCTTTGCACAACAGTGGATGCATTCTCCATTACAAGTATTATTCCATCATCCTTGGTGGTGCATATCTCATCGAGGAATGGTGCATCTTTTGGTACTTGTTGAATGACATCCACAAACAAACTGTTTAAGATTTCCAGCGTGTCTTGTTCATGTTCATCC
The DNA here is from genome assembly GCA_030761205.1 of Fremontodendron californicum. Lineage (NCBI taxonomy): Eukaryota > Viridiplantae > Streptophyta > Magnoliopsida > Malvales > Malvaceae > Fremontodendron > Fremontodendron californicum. The sequence continues at coordinate 6,841,523 of JAULJL010000007.1, read as the reverse complement.
TCTTTGAACTTTGCGAATCTACTAGGAAAAGGTGGAGAAGAAACATTAGTAAAAATTGGAATCTCAAACGTTACCTCAGGTGCCGAAATACTCTTATTTGGATCATTGGCTTCATTATCCTCAAGAATAGAATTCATCTCTAATTTTGTCTCATCCTCATCTTGTTCCTCATTCCTCAAGGTCACAATAGTAGTATTCTCCTTTGGGTTAATCATTGTTTGGGCAGGGAGTTCTTCAGATCTTTGTGCTACCCATCCCACCATACTACTAGTCAATTGGATCATTTGCTTTTCCAAACTCTGGATGCTTGCCCTTGTTTCCTGTTGAAATTGCAATGTATCAGTAACAAGAGAATAGACAAGATCTTCTAAAGAAGTACCTGAATTTTGAGTCATATGTGGTGGTTGAAAAAGATCTGGTTCTTGGGACCATGATTGATTGAAGCTAGATGGATGAGTGTAATTGGCATAAGGATCTACTTCTTGGTAATTTTTCGAGTAGCCATAATTAGTATGATCCCACCATCCCTCATGGTAAGTGTTTGAGTAATGATCATACTGTTGGTCTTGGAACACTTGATGGCCTTGACATCCTCCCATGGCCAATTGTTGAACTGGGAAGGTGAGATTGGCTTGTTGATTCTCCATGTTCATGTATGCCACCAACTCTTCAAGTGTTAGATTGCTCAATTCCATCGTTTTTTTTTTTTTTCAAAATTTGATCAGAAAAACCCGTATGTACAAGAAAATAAAACTCATTAGAACTGAAAATAAGAATAAACCAAGTAACAAATAAACTAAAGAAAACAATCCCCGGCAACGGCGCCAAAAATTTGATGCACCCAAAAGAGTGTATCTTATTTAACCTTGCACTAAAAAGATAAATTGTAAGTATAGTAGTTAGCAAGGGTCGAGTCCTCAGGGATTGGGTTTTAGTTTATAAGTTAATAGTTTAAAACTTAAATTCAAGAACAATAAAAGAAAAGGGGTTTTTGAAGCCAGATTTAAACTAAAGTAAATAATAAGAATAAGATGCAAGGCGATATAACCAGCCAATAAAAATATATATACTAAATTAGGCGGTATAACCAGCCAATAAAAATAAAACAAAGTTAATATACAAATTAGGCGGTATAACCAGCCAATTAAAATAAATATAAAAAATAAGCAAACTAAAAGTAAGAAAACAAATAAGTAAGAAGAATCAAATATGAAAAATATGGTTAAGGTTTCATTCTCCACCACTAGACATCATTAAGAATCAATTTCAGATCTATCAATATCAACCAACTATCAAAGTTAACAACCGTAGATAACAACAAGCTCTGTTATCCCAATCTTTCCTTAGTTTGTCGTTAAATAGAACAAGCTCTCTATTTAATCTCTAACCATCAAACAACCTAGAATAAGCTCTCTAGATTCAATTTAATGGCAGCTTTATGATGAGAAAGATAGGTTGATCTAAGCAACAAACACATAAGCTCGGATTGTTCAACTTAGGTTATGTTCCACTTTGCAATTATTGAAAACTTGACCATAATCATTAATCACAAATTGCCACTTATGAATAGGAAATCAAGACAATTACACGGATCAAGACTCCTAAACTAGCAATAGATAATTATCAAGATCTATCTAGTTGTACACCTAAACAAATCAAGACAACATCATGAACAATTCTTGTAGAAGAACATAAGCAACTTTGATAGAAAATTAATGATAGATAGAATCTGAAAATCAATCACAAAACATGTCTAGGGCTTTGAAATCACCCTTAACCAAATAGAAGTTTAGCCTAGCATAGGCATTATAAACATAAACATAAAATTAAAGAAAATCTAAGAAGAAAATAAAAGAAAGAAAGAAGAAGAAGAAGAATATTAATTATCCAACCTCTTGCTCTTTCTAAAGAAAAAGAAAACTAGAGAAAAGAAAGAAGAAGAAAACTTAGAGAATTTTATTACAATGGCTAATATCCTACCTATGTACAATATGATCCTCTACAATCATCCAAGGCCCTCTATTTATACACATTTTGGAGGGCTAAATGACAAGAGACAAGCTTTACAAATTTCAAAGGTAGGTATAATAGGTGGGTGCATTTTTCTAACAATTTTCGTCATATTGTATGACAATTTTGATCAGCCAACTTGATGGTCGATTTTGTCAATCTTGGAGGCCTGATCTGATAACATGGTCTTCTAGAAAAATGTTCCCCTATGAGTTACTGATTCATAGCCGTTGAAATCAGCTCATTTTCTGATGTGGAGAAGAAGATATAGGCAAAATACGAAAACAGGTCAGCACAGACGTCATTGCACATCAGCCAACTTGATGGTCGATTTCTTCAATATTGGAGGCTTTATCTGATCACATGGTCTTCTAGACAAATGTTCCCCTATCAGTTAGTGATCCATAGCCGTTGGAATCAGCTCATTTTCTGATGTGTATCGGACGATATGGTAAAAATGCGAAAACTGCTCAGGACAGACGTCATTGCACATCAGCCAACTTGATGGTTGATTTCGCTAGGCAAAACGACTCCGTTTCAAGAAGTGTAAAACATGAAAAAGATAGATATGCCTCTTAACTTTGCACGGTTAAAATTTCAGCCTTATTGCTTTAGTGAAACTCGAGATATAGCTGATATGGAAAAAGCTGTCGGAACTGGAACTGAACTGGATTTGCCCTTAATTCTAGTAATCTGAAATCACTCAAAGAAACTTGTGAAAAACACCAAATTACATAAAAATATAAAAGATCATAAACACAATTAGACTAAACAATAATAACTCGTATTTGACACAAAACAATAATAAAACATAACTAAAAACTATATAATTATACGAGTTATCAGCCACTCAAAAATATAGCCATCGTGGCTTCCCTATCTTCCTCTACATTGGCTCTAATCATAGCCACCTCCATCTCCTTATAGTAATCCTCTACACTCGTAGACCCTTGGGTAAGGTTTTGTAGCTTTTGGTAGAGGTCCTTATAGTAGTGGCTACGTACAAACCTCTTTCTCATGAGAGCTTTCAATTCCCCCCATGTCTCTATAGGTCTCTCATGGCTTCTCCTTTTACTAGTCACTAATTGATCCCACCAAACAATGGCATAATCGGTGAACTCAATGACTGCCAACTTCACCTTATTTTCTTCTAAATAGTTGTGACAATCAAAGATCAACTCTAGCTTCTTCTCCCACTCCAAATACACCTCAGGATCAGTTCTACCTTGGAATGATGGAATTTTCATTTTAATATTCCCTAGGTTCCTATCTTCTCTATTTTCCCAATCATGACTCCTAAAGTTTCTCCTAGGTGCTACTCCATGCCTAACTCCTCTAAGCCTACCCATAGCAACCTCTTCATCATCCTCATCCTCAAAATCATGCTCATCAACCACACTAGGCTCACGCCTAGCTCCCCTACGTTGCCCATCTTGTAGGTTTTTAATGGCTGCCGTTGTCTCTCTATCTTATAAGACATATTCGCCATCATAAGATTCATACACTCATATGATTGTTGCATGGCTTTCCACGTAACAAATGGATTTTTATCCCCCTGGTGTGATGAACCACTTTTTTGAGACATCTTAAGATTGTTGCAAAATAATTATTAGTGATAATAATAATAGGTAAAAATAAACTCACACACTCCTATAGTGTTTGCACTCAAGTATGATATCACTCACTCCAGCTCTTGTTTGCACTCTTTTAGGCTTTTTCTTTAATAATCTTACTCACTCTTGCCTTTTACCACTCTATTTCCTCTTTCAAGCTCTTTAGGAACTAGAAAAACTCTTCAAGAATTCCCTTACTTAATTCTACCTAGCAAAAAGACTCAAGAAACAAGAAACCCAATTAGTAAGAAGGTAAAACATGTAAAAAAAAAAAAGAACAAGATTACCAAGAATTCAAATCTTTCCTCTTTCCCTTGATCTTTTTCGAATTTTTCTTTCTTTTTCTTGTTGTTCGAACACTCTTCTTATATTTTTTTTTCAAGAATGAGACTTCTTGATTTTCTTGAAATCTCGGATGTCTTTCCTTTTTTCTTTCTTGAGATGTTCGAATACCTCTGTAATTTCTTGATTTTTTTTCAAGATTCTGGCCTAGAACTAAAATAAGAAATTTTAAATAGATAAAAAATTCAAGAAACGAAATCTTGATCTAAACCATTTCCCAAGGTTGAAACCCCAAAACAAACTGCCAAAAAACTATAACCCTAGGGCAAGAATGCCTAAACTATAACCCCAAGACAAATGTGTTTGAAACCCCAAAATCTTGTTATTGATTTTGCTGTGATAGTATCTAAACCAACTTCCAAGAACGAAACCCCAAACAAAAACTGCCCTAAAAACTATAACTATTAGACAAAGAATGCCTAAAGCTATAACCCCTATGACAAGTATGTCTGAAACCCCAAAAATCTCGTCTGTGACAATCTAGATAAAAAGCCTGATTGAATCCTAAGCTTTGATACCAACTGATGTGAACCCGTAAGGTTAAACCCTTTGAACCCATTAACAAATTGAAATACCTTAACCCCAAGAAATCCAAGATTCAGGCAATGGAAACTTAAACTCTTAGAAATCTTGTTTCTAAGAACCTAGATAAGCTAGCTAGACCCCAAGAATGCTTGTTTCTAAAACCTAAGTTTGATAGTTGAACGCCATAAAGAAAGAATTCTTTGATAAGTTCCTAAGTTCTATCAAGAACTAAAAAGAGTAAATACTTACTGAATAAAATCATATTTAATCAATTCCTTGTAGTCTATGAAGTAGGCGGCTAAAATAGTGTATTTATAGCCTCCCTACAACCCTAATTCGACTAGCCCTAAGACTCCTAGTAAAAATACTATTCCTTGGAAGCCAAAGACTTCTAACCTAATAAAAATAAGATTCGGCTAGACCTTCTCCAATATAGGATTCAGCCAGACCTAAAACATAATAATAAAACTCCCTAAATATGGGCTGAACATGCTCAAGCCCAAACCTGATTAAATTAAAAGGATGTCTAACAAGTTTAATGAAGGTAGTCCCCACTTAGCTTTTTGGACATATTACATAAGTCACATAAGTTAGGCCCAAATGCCTAAGTAAATACAAGACCCAAATAACCCATCTAATTAGGCACCACCTCATTAATGAATTGGTCCCCACTTTATGTTTAAATAGGCACCACTTATATTCCTCTAAGGTAGCCAATGTGAAGCTTGGATCACATGGACCAAGTCTTGTTCTTATTTATTCGAGCAGCCCAACTTGAATGCCTTGACATTGCTTAAAAGACTTGTAGAATCAGCACAAGTCCTTTGCACCAATCCTTGCATAGCTTCTTTGAACTTCTTGGATCTTGACCTTGTAATAGGCCCAATTGGTACATGCAATGGATCTTGAAGTCCAAGTCCACCTTGGTGCTCATCACCATTGTTTTGAATGTGTCAAGTTTTTGGCGCCGTTGCCAGGGATTGCTTTCTTTAATTTATTTGTTACTTGATTTATTTTTAGTTCTAATTAATTGTATATATCTTTTTTTTCCTTACAGTTCTTCCTTTTAATCAAAGAAATGAGAGATGGCATGGAACTCTATGCTGGATCAACCAACGAATTGGTGCCCATACTGCCAAGAAGATAATTTTGAACAAGCCTATGATTTAAGAGGATTTGAAGGCCAACAAGGATTCTAAGGACAACAAGTATGATCCTTTCTCAAACACTTAGAATAAAGGATGGTGGGATCATACTAATTACAGCTATTCGGGAAATTATCAAGATGTTGATCCTTATGCCAATTACAATCATCCACCTGGCTTCAATCAAACATGGCCTCGAGAACCAGATCTTTTTCAGCCATCATCTGTGACTCACAACTCAGGTACTTCTTTAGAAGATCTTGTCAAATCTTTTGCTACTAATACTTTGCAATTTGAACAGGAAACAAGGGCAAGTATTCAGGAAACAAGGACAAGTATCCAGGAAACAATGGCAAGAATCCAAGAAATAAGGGAAAATATCAAGAGTTTAGCAACTCAAATGGGCCAATTGGCTAGTAGTGTGGTGGGATTGGTAGAACAAAGATCTGAAAAACTTGAGCAAGCTAATGCTAGTGTTGTGATCTTGAGAAGTGGGGAACAAGTTGAGGAAGCACCAAAAAGAGAAGTGTATTCAACCCTTGAGGATAATAAAGCTATAATTGAGAGTACTTCGGCACCCGAGGTAACTTTTAAGGTTCCTATTTCTTTTAATGTCTTTTCTCCATCTTTTCCTAGTAGATTTGCAAATTCTAAGAAGGAGGAACATGAATAATAAATTCTAGAAACCTTCAGCGAAGTACAAATAAACATACTGCCTTTGGATACCATGAAACAAGTACCAAGATTCCTCCAAGATCTATGCACCACCAAGCTCAAATTATAGGATGATGAGACAATAAGTGTGGGGGAGAATACATTTGCTGGTTTGCAAAGAAAACTTTCTCCAAAACGTAAAGATCCTGGTCATGCCTAAGCCAGAAAATCCTAAAAAGCCAAGAAAGAGTATAGGTTAGGTTGAAGACATTAAATCCAATGTTAATTGGGAGACAGCCTAACTGGTGACAGCTTTACCAACCTGCCATATTCAGATTTGCTTTCTTTTCCTTTTTCTTTTATTATTCTTATTATTTTTATTATTTTATGTAGTGTTTTAGGTTTGTCTAGTTTATTAGTTTGTTTTGTCTTGAATTGTTAATAATGTTTTTTTTTTGTGTTTTTAGTTCGTTTCTCTTACACATAATTCTTTCATGTGGGTGATAAGTATTACATTGAGGACAATGTAAGAATTAAGTATGGGGGGAAGAATTTAGGATTTCTTTTTGTTATTAAGAATTTAGGATTTCTTTTTGTGTTTTTAGTTCCTTTTAAAACAATGATGGGATATGAATTGTGTAGGTCTTAAACTGGTTTTACTGAGAAGAATTTTCATGAGAATTAAGCTTGAAATATCATTTTTTATGAGCCAATGTTAATATGATATGTTAATTGAGAAAGAAGCATGTTTAGACTTAATATTAACTTGTATAAACATCCTTGTGAGTTTTGAGCCTATATAATTGATGCATTATACATATCAATTCAATTTCTTTCTTGTGTTCTCTCATGATTACATGTTTCTCTAGAACTTGCTTTAAACCGTTTGAGACTATATTGATACAAATGACAACATGGATATGATAGAGGCATTAGGATTGACCACCAAAGCCAAATTGCCTACACCCTAATGCATTTATTCACTAGAAAGCCCTTTGAGTTTAAATAGGCCTTTTTATTCATGAAACCCATCTACTTGACCCTTCAACTCAAAAAAACAAAAATCTACCCTAATTCTAAGGGATTAGTAGAGCATGCTATGAGATCTTATGTGTTGGAATTCATGTATGTTGAGTTTGATGATTAAAAGAATCAATTTTGGAAAATTCTTGTTGTTTATGGGATGATATTTTATAAATAATAAGAGTAATGTCAAACATGTATGCATTGATGTATCATACATATTGATTATCTATTAAAAAAATTGAAAAGAAAAGAAAAATATGTACATGGTGCATTGAAATTCAATTATGAAGTTTTAGTTGAGTACAACATATTGAGAATGAAGATATGAGGCAACAAGATGTTATATGCTCTATAATTTTTGTACTCTACTAGGTTATCTGTGATTTCCTTACCATCTTTTCTTTCTACCTTTACACCATAGCCCCATTACAACCTTGAATAAAGATCTCTTGATTGATGAAGTTATATGATCTAAATAGTGGAGAATAGGTGGACAAGCAAGCATATGGTAGAACTGTTTTCATGAGATTAATTGAGTGTAAACACTTTACCACTACTTTAAAGAGTGAAAATCATGAGAGTATCCCATGTGAGAAGTTGAGATTAAGTTTCAATATGCACTATTTTGATTGAGATATGTGATGTTAATGTTGGCTTAATTCAAACCATTTACATTCAAGCATGATTCTTTGTGAAATTCTTTAACTATTGACTACTTTATAAGACCTATCCATTGATTTTCTCTAATTTATATTAGAAGGATTAGGAGTAATTATATTTAGTATATATATATATATATTTTATTATGTTTTAAATGTTTGTGGGTATCATCCTAGTAAACCCTCACGAGACTAAACTCATCCACTAGGGACACCCAAGTGTTTAAAGACTTGTGTCACATGCTAAGTGTCATCATGATTTCCTAAGAAAGTGGATTAGATTAGATTTTCTTACTTTTTTTTATTTTATTTTGCTCGAGGACTAGCAAAAGCTAATTGTGGGGGGATTTGATCAGCTCATAAAATACACATTTTATGCCTTTTCTATTCTTAGCTTTAGTTATGTTTTCGATCTTTATTTTGATTACTTATATTATGTTTTTGAATTTTAAGTATAGTTAGGAGAATGAAGTGAAAACATGTCAATAATGATGGTAAGGAGCTTACAAAATCAAAATCACAAGATGGAAGAAGACTTGGGAGTAAAAAGATCAAATTCTTAGTGCAAAGCAATCAGGCAGATTTGACCTCCGGAGCTTGTTGCAAGGAAAATATGATGTTAAAACTCTTTATTTAAAGAAACTTCCTATCTTGACTTTTGAAGCTGACTTGAATACCTTTCCAACGGTAGTTCATATGCCCAAATTGGAGAAGAAATAGTTATTCAAATAAGCCGAAAAAATGCAAGAAGATATAGTAGTAAAAATGGTTGCCAGAGAGCTCGACGCCGCGACGCCCAAGATTGGCAAAAAAGTCATGAAAACCTGCCAAAAACGCAATTTTTTGCCTCCTAACTTACTTGTACGACAAGGACTTTTCAGAGGGTTTTAAAACTCTATAAATACCATCTTTTGAGCCACAAACTAGACATCTTTTGAGGAGACTCAAGGATCATCATTATTTTTCTTCTTCTTCTTCTCCATTCTTTTAGTTTTCTTTTTTATTTCATGTTTATGTTAATTATGCCTATGCTAGGCTAAACCTCTTTTTGGTTAAAAATGCTTTCAAAGCCCTAGACATATTGTGTAATTGATATTCAAAATTTATCTATCATTGATTTTCTATCAAAATTGCTTATGTTCTTCTATAAGAATTGCTCATGATATTTTGATAAGTGCTTAAATTCATATATTTTCAAATATCAATTCCTTATATTTTATGCTTAGTTCCTTGAAATCCTTGATAGTTTATATTATATTTGTGTTTTGTAGGTGTTTTGGAAGATAAGGATTGCTATGGAGTTGAAAAGAATGAATTTGGAAAAGAAATGAAGCTTCAAGCACAAAGGAAAGCTGATTGCTCATCAAGGAGACACTATGTGGCTAAACCTAACCTAAACTTTCCATAAATAAACTAGTGGCTGATCATATATCCTTTATGCCTAAAAACTATTGGTGAAAGCCCTATAAGCCAATCTAGTTGGGCTTGTAAGACACTATTTATATATTTATGTATTGCATATTATAGTTTATTAATTATAATTGAGGTATTTCTTTATCCAATAAGTTTTGTTATAAATGTTATAAATAACTTGTGAAGATAAAGCCCATGAGACACAATGGCATTGCAAAGGAATTGTAAGGTGTTACAATTATGAGGATCCTTATGCATCAATGCCGTGTTTCTAAAACTGTTCTTGTTCATTGTATTGTCAAGACAGGGCATTGACAATGCTCAAAGACTAGCATATGTTAAGCCTTTATGCACTTGATGCATGCAACTGATCTCATAGGTTAAAAGTATAGAGATATTTGAGGATAACATATGGGTCCTTGTTAGTTGAACAAGTTCACTGAACATGACCCGCTATGAGAGTTCTATTTTGTATTTCACTCAAGTGTCTATGGAAAAAACTCTCATGTGTCAATAGTGTATGTAATCCTTTGACTTGTGACACCAGGTCATCTTGTATGTGAACTGTCATGCTTAGATTTCATCATGAACGGGTCCCAATCACGAGGATGCTTATAGTAAGGTGTTATTGGGTATGACATGAAGCATACGAAGATAAATGAGTGGTCCAGAGAGGATTCATCACCCCAAGTGATTAAGGGGACATATCTCACATGTATTTGGCTTATATTAACTTATGCAAGTCCTTGGCCAAGGAAATACTTAAGGAGTTAAAATAAAGCTGCAGATCTAATATGGAATGGGATTAAGAATAGGCACTGAACCATGCTTTTTCCTATCCTGGGATATTTGATGAAAGGATCGAATTACACAAACATATTGTACACGAAAGGCTAGTCGAAGCTTGATGACTCTCTTGGCATTTGGGTGGTCATGATGTATGCTAGATGCCGCTCATGATCTATAAATATAAATATGAAATTCTTAATTGAATTAATTATATTTATTTCCAATATGTTAAGGGCCTAATGGGTCACACACAAAAGGTGATTAATGAAATTAAAATGAGATTGGGCCAGATTAAATATTCATTAAGTGTTGTGGGCTTATTGTGAATATTTAATAATATGTATAAGGGCTTTAGTGCAGTTAGTCCAATAGTTGGCATACACTAAACCTACTTATATATATATGCTTATGTTATTGCCGCCTCCCCCTAAGGATTTTACCTGAATCGGCACCTCTCACTAACACTGGTGAGGTTCGGCCGAATAGCATAGGTGAAGGAGGAATACGATTCTTCTTTTTACTTTTGGCTAACTAAGTTAGAGGAGGAAGGTTTCTCAAAACCTAGACTACTAGCATCGTCTTGGCAAAACATAATCTCAACCTTGCGAAGGTTTTCAGAACACCTGTGTGGATTACTGTTAGAGGTCGAACAATTGGACAGATTTGGTTTTCGACAAGCGAGCTTTGTGTACAAGAACAAGAACGTCAAGAATCTATCTTGAGGTTTTGGCAATCTCTAATACAGAGGTATGAGATTTTGATTGTTATCTGTTCTTGACAGCCTGATCGTTTTGAATTCATAGGCAGATCCTTGGAGGGATTGGGTATTCTCTATGTTTTATTTTATTCCGCTGCGTTGTATGTTTAACTTGTTGATTAAATTATACAATATCTCTATTTGAGCATGAACCAAATCCCAACAGTGGTATCAGAGCCTCGCTTATGTTATTCCTATACGATCTATGCTTTGATTGTTACCTTTAACAAATTTGTTTTGTTCTTTGAGTTATTTTGATCCGATTGTCACTAACCAAATTTGTGAGAAATTGCACTTGTAGTGTTTCAGTAAAGGCAGCAGTTTCTTGTTGATTAATTGGTTTGAAATTGTTTTAAACTGATTAATGTAACTGGCGAAAGTTTGTCAGCAATTGAGAACTGTTTTGCCTGTTTTGCACAAATTTAGTGATTTTATTGAGAAGAACTTGTAGATTTTTCTTGGTTGATTTCTAATGCATGGTTTAATGATTTTTAGGATTTAAAATTGTTTAGAATTATTCTTGGCAAGACTGAAAAATCATAAAACTGAGTTATCATTGAAAAGTTAAAAGTTGTGAAAAGCGGATAGACAGCTTGTAGGGAGATGGAGGGGCAGCGGCTACATCAAGTAACCAATGCTTGTGCCTCCCTTGCTAGGGTTTTTTGGCTTCTATCAGATTCTCATAGCTTATGGAATTGAGCAATATTGAGTTACTAATGTTGTAGTGTCCTAGTTGAGATACAACACTAAAGTACCCATGGTAATATTGTTAAATTAATTAAAGCACCAAAATAAGAATTTACGTGAATATTCAATTAAATTATTTAATTGGATGATAATTTAATTAAAGAAAATAATCCTAATTGGATTAGGATTTATTCTAATGAGATTAGAATAAATGTTTATTATTTTCTTTGAATTAAATTATGGATTAATATAATCATTGAACGGTAACTAGAGATTAAAGCATGATTTATATGTTCATAAATTGTTTGTGAATGTATGGGATGATTATGGACTTAGACCCAATATGATTGTGGATGGTTGAATTTTTTTTATGGTTTTTATTAAATTAAATAGGGACTGCGTGACCTGCTTGATCTCTTATTTTCTGGAGTTGTAAAACTTATTTCCTCACCTAATTCCCCTCAAATGTAACTTGAGTTTTCTTTATTACAAATGTAATTAGTTACATTAAAGTGTAAAATTAGGATTAGATAGGATTAATTGTTTTTGTAACTTGAACATGAAGAAAGACGCCATGACGATAAGGAGATTACAAGCAAGCTTTGAAGATTATGTATGTAATCACTTAGGAATTTGACTAACTAATTTCCTTTGATGGCTCAAGGAAATTAGATTAGAAAAGTCCATAATCATCCAAGTAGAAAGCATGTTATATATTTATTTTATGCGATATTATAAATGCTATGGATGTTTGATATGATGAGAGTTATAAAGAACAAGGAAATCCCTTTTTATAATATTGAGTCACATGTTTCGCATGATAAAGTTGCCTTCCATCATCATAACAAGATAACCGGAGTTCTTCACATAGGAGGCTTATTGAGTCACTCAGAGTCAAACTACTGTACGAATATGTTTGAGTTATGAAGTTGGTTCTTACTCAACTAATGCTATGTTGTCCGGATGCTTTAAACCTTGACCGCATAGCGTTAGAGGCAAAGTTAGGCGAAGTACATATGATGTGCTTAGACAAAGAGTTGTCACCTAACTAATCTGGGAGTTACATAGAGATGCGATTGATAAGCTATGTTATCTACCCAACTAGGCTTGTTGTAATTTGTTGAGTCACTCAAGGTTGCAACATGTTGAAAGGGATCCCAGCCCACTAGAAATACCTTGATGAGATTTTTGAATAATAGTGTGGGCTATTATCTCGAAAAATTAGTGGGAGAACCAATAAGAGATTTAATACCTCATCTTGAATTGGTATAAATGCATGAATATAAATGATATATACTTTTTCCATATTAGGTTGTTGAAAATGGTTAATACTTTAACTGCACTGCGCGACATTATGAATGCCATTAGTCCAAAATGTTTGGATTGGTACAAAAGATTGAGAAGCGTTCTTAATGAAAGGAAGGTTGCTCACTTGACAAGTCAAGAAGAACTTATAGAAGTTTCAGGGTTGACTGTGTTTGTGATTGAACTGAATCTTTCTACCGTTAAATCCAATTCCTGGATAATTGATTCAGGATGCGATTCACATCTACGTAATGACATAAGGATGTTGAAAGGAAGTAGAAAGTTGAGCAAAAATGAAGTAGTTCTTAGAGTAGGCAATGGTGCAAAAGTTGCAGCATTGGCTGTTGGAACATGTACTTTATCTTTGCCATCTGGCCTGAAATTGGAACTGAAAGATTGTTACTTTGTTCCAATATTTTCTAGAAACATCATTTCGATTTCATACCTCACTGTTAATGATGGTTTTGAGATAAGAATGAAGGGCAATAGTTGCTCCATCATTCTTAAAGAAATTCACTATGGATCGGCAACATTACATAATGGATTATATGTTTTGGATTTAGAGAGGCTAGTGTTCAATTCAAATGTCAAGAAAGCAAGAAAGGATGATGCAAGTAAGACTTACATATGGCACTATAGACTTGGTCATATCAATAAGACAAGGATTTTCAAATTGCATAAACATGGTTATTTGGAACCTTTTGATTATGAATCATATGGGACTTGTGAATGTTGTCTCCTTGTTAAGATGACCAAGACTCCCTTTACTAGAAAGGATGAAAGAGCTGGTGTTTTATTGGGCTTAATACATTTAGATGTATGTGGGCCATTAAACACATCTGCTAGAGGTATTTTCTCATACTTCATTACCTTTATCGATGATCATTCTAGATACGGTTGTGTATCTGATGAGATACAAGTTTGAAGCTTTTGAAAAGTTCAAAGAGTTCAGAGCTGATGTAGAGAAACAAATTGGGAAAAATATTCTAGCTCTTAGATCGGATCGAGGAGGAGAATATTTAACTCATGATTTCTTGGATCATTTGACGAAAAATTGAATTCTGTGGCAATGGACTCCACCTGGAACTCCTTAACATAACAGAGTGTCCAAGAAGAGAAATCAAACCTTGTTGGACATTGTTCGATCCATGATGTCTAAGGCTGACCTTCCGATATATTTTTAGGGATATGCCTAAGCACTGCAGCTTACCTTCTAAATAGGGTTCCAATCAAATCAGTAGATAAGGTACCATATGAGAGATGGAATTGCAATAAGCCATACTTATCTTATCTAAAGATTTGGGGATGTACTACTTATAAGAAGCAAGTACCTTCTGATAAGCTAGGAGCTAGATCGGAAAAATGTAAGTTTGTGGGATATCCTAAAGAGACTATGGGATATTAGTTTTATAGTCCTACTGATCAAAAGGTGTTTGTGTCAAAACACGCTACTTTTCTAGAAAAAAAGAGTTTCTACTAGAAGTATTTAGTGGGAGTAAAGTAGAACTTGAAGAAGTTCAAGAACCACAACTTGACATTCCCTTGGAACCTGAGCCATCGGTCGAGGCATTAGATGCTCGGACTGATGCTCAAGAAACACAAGTGCTCCGATGTCTAGTGAGGATAGACATGATTCAGTGAAATATGGTTTTCAACTGAAATGTGATGCTTTGCATATTGATTAACACAAGCATCTGGGAGCTAGAACATCATAATTGATGAAACGATCCAAGAATATGATTTTATCTAGAATCTTGATGATCCATGTGTTTATAAGAAGGTAAAAGGACTGGCAGTTGTTTTCCTGATGCTACATGTCGATGACATATTGCTTATAGGAAATGTTGTACCTATGCTGCAGACGATTGATGTCTGGCTATCCAAACAATTATTCATGATAGATTTGGGAGAAGCTGCATTTATTCTGGGAATTAAGATCTATAGAGATAGATCGAAAAGGCTACTTGGATTCTCCCAATCCACTTACATAGACAAGGTGCTAAAAGGTTTAGCATGGATACCTCCAAAAGAGGAAACTTGCCTATGTTACATGGCATACCTCTCTCGAAAGAGATATGTCCTAAAACATTAGATGAAAGGACATGGGTCGATAGGATTCCATATGCTTCTATAATTGGATCTATCGTGTATGCTATGTTATGCACTAGACCAGATGTATCATATGCTCTGAGTGTCATGAGAAGATACAAAAGGCAATCCTGGTGATAGTCACTAGACTGCTGTTAAGAATATCCTTAAGTACTTGAGAAGCATTAAGGATACTTTCTTGGTCTATAGAGGGGCTGAACTCCAAGTTAAGGGTTATACAGATGCTGACTTCTAATTTGATTAGGATGACAGTAAATCATAGTGTAATTATATATTTACCTTGAATCTTGGTATAGTCAGTTGGAAAGGTTCCAAGCTAGAGATGACTGTAGATTCAACAACCAAAGCCGAGTATATCTCCTCGTTTGAGGCAGCGAAGGAGGCTGTTTGGATTAAGAAGTTCATAACTGAACTTAGTGTGGTTCCAAGCATTGTTGATCCAGTACCACTTTACTGTGATAACAATAGAGCCATAGCGCAAGCTAAGGAACCACGGTTTCATCACAAATCCAAACATGTATTGCGGTAATATCACTTGATTAGAGATATAATTCAAAGAGGTGATATATGTACGGAAAGGGTACCTATAGAGGAAATATAGCTGATCCTTTCACTAAGGTTCTGTCCCAGCAGAAAAACAATCATCAAATCGAAGGAAATGGGCTTAAGTACATGGGCGATTGGCTTTAGTGCTAGTGGGAGATTGTTGGTGTAAGCCCTACAAGCCAATCTAGTTGGGCTTGTAAGACACTATTTATATATTCATGTATTGCACATTACAGTTTATTAATTATAATTGAGGTATGTCTTTATCCATAAGTTTTGTTATAATTGTTATAAATAACTTGTGAAGATAAAGCCTATGAGACACAATGGCATTGCAAAGGAATTGTAAGGTGTTACAATTATAAGGATCCTTATGCATCAATGTCGTGTTTCTAAAACTATTCCAGGTCATTGTATTGTCAAGAAAGGGCATTGACAATGCTTAAACATTGGCATATGTTAAGCCTTCATGCATTTGATGCATGCAACTGATCTTATAGGTTGAAAGTATAGAGATACTTCGGGATAACATATGGGTGCTTGTTAGTTCAACAAGTTCACTGAACATGACCCGCTATGAGAGTTCTATTTGGCATTACACTCAAGTGTTTATGGAAAATACACTCATGTGTCAATAGTGTAAGTAATTCTTTGACTTGTGACACTAGGTCATCTTGTATGTGAACTATCATACTTAGATTTCATCACGAATGGGTCCCAATCACGAGGATGCTTATAGTAGGGTGTTATTGGGTATGACATGAAGCATATGAAGATGAATGAGTGGTCCAAAGAGGATTCATCACCCCAAGTGATTAAGGGGACATATCTCACATGTATTTAGCTTATATTAACTTATGGAAGTCCTTAGCCAAGGCAATAATTAAGGAGTTAATATAAAGCTGCAGATATAATATGGAATGGGATTAGGAGTAGACATTGAACCATGCTCTTTCCTATCCCGAGATATTTGATGAAGGGATCGAATTACACAGACATATTGTACATGAAAGGCTAGTCGAAGCTTGATAACTCTCTTGGCATTTGGGTGGTCATGATACATTGCTAGATGTTGCTCATGATCTATAAATATAAATAGGAAATTCTTAATTGAATTAATTATAATTATTGCCAACATGTTAAGGGTCTAATGGGTCACACACAAAAGGTGATTAATGAAATTAAAATGAAATTGGGCCAGATTAAATATTCATTAAGTGTTGTGGGCTTATTGTGAATATTTAGTAATATGTATAAGGGCTTTAGTGCAGTTAGTCCAAAAGTTGGCATACACTAAACATACTTATATATATGCTTATGTTGTTGTCGCCCCCCAAAGGATTTTACTTGAACCGGCGCCTCTCACTAACACTGGTAAGGTTCGGCCGAATAGCATAGGTGAAGGAGGAATACTATTCTTCTTGTTACTTTTGGCTAACTAAGGTAGAGGAGGAAGGTTTCTCACAACCTAGACTACTAGCATCATCTTGACAAAACGTAATCTCAATGTTGCAAAGGTTTTCAGATCACCTGTGTGGATTACTATTAGAGGTCGGGCAATTGGATGGCTTTGGTTTTCGACAAGCGAGTTTTGTGTACAAGAACAAGAACGTCAAGAATCTGTCTTGAGGTTTCGACAATCTCCAATATAGAGGTATGATATTTTGATTGTTATCTGTTCTTGACAGCCTGATTATTTTGAATTCATAGGCAAATCCTTGGAGGGATTCGGTATTCTCTATGTTTTATTTTATTCCACTGCATTATATGTTTAACTTGTTGATTAAATTATACATTAACTCTGTTTGAGCATGAGCCGAATCCCAACAAAAACCCTAGTTGGAAAAATCATTTTCAAGGTATAAAGATGGCTAGCGGCAAGAGTTATTCCACCATGTATAAGCCCTAGCTAAAAATCCTACCCTTCATAGCAAAATAAACCCTAGCTGCAATTTTAAATTGTCATGCAAGAAGTCAGCCGCCACCCTCTACTTAAATACCATGGGTTGCAAAAAAAAATATGAATCATCTCTTGAATTTGTGGAAAAAGAAAAAGATGTTACAAAGTTGTTTAGAATGAAGAAAAGGCCCAACATGAATATTCGGCCTAGGTGACTATGTACTTGTAAAGAGTTTTGAGAAGTTTCTTTGTATGATCTTATTATGTCTCTAAACTTTATGAACTCTTTGGAACCTTTGTGATATCTTTATCCTTTTGTTCTTCAACCACATTACAAACCCCTTGGCCCCATTACAACCTTGATTAAAGCCCTCTTGATTCATGAAGTTGTATGATCTAAATAGTGGAGAATAGGTGGACAAGCAAGAATATGGTAGAACTGTTTTCATGAGATTGATTGAGTGTAAACACTTTACCACTACTTTAAAGAATGAAAATCATGAGAGTATCCCATGTGAGTAGTTGAGATTAAGTTTGAATATGCACTATTTTGATTGAAATATGTTATGTTAATATTGGCTTAACTCAAACAATTTACATTCAAGCATGATTTTTTGTGAAATTCTTTAAGCTATTGATTAGTTTATAAGACTTGTTCAAAGATTGTCTCTAATGTGTATTGAAAGGATTAGGAGTAAATATTTTTAGTATATGTAGTTTATTTATATTTTAGTTTTTCAATGTTTGTGAGTATCGTTCTAGTAAACCCTCACGAGACTAAACTCGTCCACTAGGGACACCTAGGGGTTTAAAGGCTTGTGTCACATGCTAAGTGCCACCGTGATTTCCTACGAAAGTGGATTAGATTAGATTTTCTTATTTTATTTTTATTTGTTTTTGCTCGAGGACTAGCAACAATCTAAGTGTGGGGGTGTGATAACTCGTATAATTATATAGTTTTTAGTTATGTTTTATTATTGTTTTGTGTAAAATACGAGTTATTATTGCTTAGTCTAATTGTGTTTATGATCTTTTATATTTTTATGTAATTTGGTTTTTTTTTTACGAGTTTCTTTGAGTGATTTCAGATTACTAGGTTAAATCAACAATTAAGGGCAAATTCAGTTCAGTTCCAGTTCCGACACCTTTTGCTATATCAGCTATATCTGGAGTTTCACTGAAGCAATAAGGCTACAATTTTAACCGTGCAAAGTTAAGAGGCATATCTAACTTTTTCATGTTTTACACTTCTTGAAACGGAGTCGTTTTCCCTAGCGAAATCGACCATCAAGTTGGCTGATGTGCAATGACGTCTGTGCTGACCTGTTTTGGTATTTTGCCCATATCTTCTGATCCACATCAGCAAATGAGCTGATTTCAATGGCTATGGATCACTAACGGATAGGGGAACATTTTTCTAGAAGACCATGTGATCAGATCAAGCTTCAAATATTGACAAAATCGACCATCAAGTTGGCTGATCAAAATTGTCATACAATATGACGAAAATTGTTTGAAAAATGCACCCACCTATTATACCTACCTTTGAAATTTGTAAAGCTTGTCTCTTGTCATTTAGTCCTCAAAAATGTGTATAAATAGAGGGTCTTGGATGATTGTAAGAGATATTGTACATTGGTAGGATATTAGCCATTGTAAGAGATATTTGAAATTCTTCTTCTTTCTTTTCTCTAGTTTTCTTTTTCTTTATTTTCTTCTTCTTCTTTCTTTCTTTTATTTCCTTCTTAGATTATCTTTAATTTTATGTTTATGTTTTCAATGCCTATGCTAGGCTAAACTTCTATTTGGTTAAGGGTGATTTCAAAGCCCTAGACATGTTTTGTGATTGATTTTCAGATTCTATCTATCATTAATTTTCTATCAAAGTTGCTTATGTTCTTCTACAAGAATTGTTCATGATGTTGTCTTGATTTATTTAGGTGTACAACTAGATAGATCTTGATAATTATCTATTGCTAGTCTAGGAGTCTTGATCCGTGTAATTGTCTTGATTTCCTATTCATAAGTGGCAATTTGTGATTAATGATTATGGTCAAGTTTTCAATAATTGCAAAGTGGAACATAACCTAAGTTGAACAATCCGAGCTTATGTGTTTGTTGCTTAGATCAACCTATCTTTCTCATCATAAAGCTGCCATTAAATTGAATTTAGAGAGCTTATTCTAGGTTGTTTAATGGTTAGAGATTAAATAGAGAGCTTGTTCTATTTAACGACAAACTAAGGAAAGATTGGGATAACAGAGCTTGTTGTTATCTAAGGTTGTTAACTTTGATAGTTGGTTGATATTGATAGATCTGAAATTGATTCTTAATGATGTCTAGTGGTGGAGAATGAAACCTTAACCATATTTTTCATATTTGATTCTTCTTACTTACTTGTTTTCTTACTTTTCTAGTTTGCTTATTTTTAAAAGTATATTTATTTTTATTGGCTGGTTATACCGCCTAATTTGTATATTAACTTTGTTTTATTTTTATTGGCTGGTTATACCGCCTAATTTAGTATATATATTTTTATTGGCTGGTTATACCGCCTAATTTAGTATATATATTTTTATTGGCTGGTTATACCGCCTTGCATCTTATTCTTATTATTTACTTTAGTTTAAATCTGGCTTCAAAAACCCATTTTCTTTTATTGTTCTCTTTGAACGTAAGTTATAAACTAAGAACTCATAGATTAAAACCCAATCCCTGAGGACTCGACCCTTGCTAATCATTATACTTACAATTGATCTTTTTAGTGCAAGGTTAAATAAGATACACTCTTTTGGGTGCATCAAAAGTATGAAGAAGAACTTGAAGAAGAATATTAAAAACACTTATTTTAAAATAAAAATAAAAGAAACTCACCAAAATAGTAATCAAAACAGTAAATCAAGAATGGAAAATCAAAGAAAGTGTAAAAGTATGGTGCTTAAAGCAACCTCTAGAAGCTATCTTTCAAGCTTTTTCTCTTCTAACTTTCTTTTCTTTTCTAAAATTTTATTTTTGCCTTTCAACCATGGAGAGAAAAATCAACCAAAACCAGGAGAGAATAGAGAGTGAATAGCTAAAAATCAAAAGAGAGAGCCACCCCTCCTTGTAGTGGCCGTATGGCCTTCTCTAGGCTAGGATGTTGTCATTTTTCATTCAACCAATTTTCACCCAAAGGCTATTGATCCAAGATGTTTAAAATATGAAATTATCACCCTTAGATAGGCCATCAGCTATCCACAATGACAGCTGTTCAAGAATTTTAAGCCATTATGTTGACATTCTCACTCTTCATGCATTGGTCCATGTGGCTTATTTGCAAAGGCTTGATCAAAATATAACTTACTCTTCATTGTTGGCCTTTTGATTAAAAATCAGAAAATTTCTACACATTCTTGGGCCTTGGTCGGCCAACCCTTTTTATTCCAGCCCGTGTTTCATTTTTTTTTTAAAAGGCAAGAAAAGCATTTTTCGATTTCGTGGGTAAAATGACCTTTTTTGCCCCCCGAACATAAATAAATGGAAAACGGAATCCAAATTCAAATTTTATATTTTCAATACTTTTAGAATAATAAAAAATTGAATTCTATAAGTTTTCAAAAATTTTCGAGTCTATTTGCTATTTATTTGGATTTTTTCTTCCAAAATTGCCCTTCTATGCTCCCAAACTTTACCATTTTTTAAACGAGCTCCAAATCCAAATTTTTCTTCACCAATCTCTTCCAAATAATTTAAAAGTGTGATCTGAAAGTTTTCATAATTTTTGAAACTGATTTGGTATTTTTTTGGGATTTATCTACTTGAATTATTACATAGGGGGCCCGAGATTTGGCAATTTTGCAAACGAACTCCAAATCAAGATTTTCTTTATCCAATCTCTTCAAAATGATTTAAGAATGAGATCTGCAATTTTTCAGAATTTTTGGAGTTCATTTTCTATTTTTCCTAGATTTTCCAATTTTGCCCTTTTGCCTCCGAAACCTAGTTTTGCTCTAAACAAGTCCAATTTCTAGATTCTCTTCAAACTGAGCCTTGGGCTATCCTTTTTTAATCACTCATCATCCATTAGGGGCATTAGTCTTACCGAATCGGGTCATTTCTGTAATTCTTCCAAATTTCACCAAAATCCACCAGAAACCCTAATCCTCGATTTTCTTTCGGATTGACTTTTCTTTCAGTTTTTCTTCCAAGTAGCTTCTCCATTACCCATAGTCAGTGCTTATCTTTCATCTGGAATCTTCAATTTTGACCAATTTTATCGTTTAAGCACTTTTCCCAAATTTCTTGAACTAGGGTTTCTTTTCTATTGAATCTCCGTAACCCAACTTCCGAACTCCATATCTTTCGATGTAGACCTAGGATTATCAAAATTCTTTCACCATTTTTCAATTGAACTTCAAATCTTGATTTTGAAAGTGGCTTGAATTTTTTAGTAGTTGACTTTTTAGGGTTGACTTTTTCAAGTTTGACTTTTTATGCTCGCCTTCTTAGACTAAGTCCTAGAGTACCACCTACAGGATGAAAAAAATTCTTTTTACATTCTGAAACATCAATTTAGGAAGAAAATATACCAGTTTTAGTGGTTCGGACAAAATTAGATGTCTACAGCTGCCCCTCTTTGGCTATTGCCTAAGAATCAGTTATCAGGCAAAGATAAACAAATACTAATTTTGTTCGGTTAGTGAAATCACATATGAAGGGAAGGGAAAGGGGTTTCTTTTTTTATTTTTCATTTTTTTTTACATTTTTTCATTTTTTTCATTTTTTTTTTGGAAAACAAAAACTGTAAATAGAAGATATTGACTTTAAATTGAATTGCCTGACTAATCAAGGCTCGACCCGTCTTAAGGAAACGAGTTCGATTTGCAAGAGAAGAAAAGACCTCGACAATGGTCTCGAGGGCTTAACCTGTCTTGTGCTAAGCTATGTTTAAAATTCTGGGATCTCCTGCAGAAGCTTTGGCTATCACCACCAAAGACTTGCTCAAGCAAATGTAAAACTCTGGATATCTCCACCAGAGGCTTTGGCTATCACCATCAAAGACTTGTTCAAGCAAATGTAAAACTCTAGATATCTCCACCAAAGGCTTTGGTTATCACCACCAAAGACTTGTTCAAGCAAATGTAAAAACTCTGGAAACTTATGCCTGGAGGTCTTAAAAATGGTGCCCGAAGGCCTTACCCGTGATTTGAAAAAAATACGCTGTATGCGACTTTGACAATAATGCCCGAAGGTCTTAAAAATGATGCTCGGAGGCCTCACCTGTGATTTGGAAAAAAATGCGCTGTATGTGACTTTAAAAATGATGCCCAGAGGTCTTAAGAATGGTGCCCGGAGGCCTTACTCGTGATTCGAAAATACCTTGACGACGGTCTCAAGGCTCGACTCATTTGATAAACAGAATGAATTTGATTTAAAACAAAAGGAAATACCTCAATGGTGGTCTCAAGGCTCGATTCATTTGATAAAACAGAATGAATTCGATTTAAAACAAAAGGAAATACCTTGACGGTGGTCTCAAGGCTCAACTCATTTGATAAAATAGAATGAATTCGATTTTGAAACAAAAGGAAATACTAAGAATGATTCTGGGTTTGGTTCATTTGGAAAAAATAAATTTAACTTGAAAATGAAAGGAACATACCTCGATGGCGGTCTCGGGGCTCGACTTATTTGAGAAGCAAAATAAGTTCGATTTGGAAAGGACACATACCTCGACGGTGATCTCGGGGCTCGACTCGTTTGAAAAACAGAACGAGTTCACTTTGGGGAAGTCCAAGTTTTCCTGATTTCTGCAATGTTAGCTAAATGCAATGATGAGAAGACATGCTTTGCAAATTCTTGTATGTTTCCTAAGAATGAATGCAATCAAATGATTGTGTCATGATTTCTAATCCATGGTTTCTTTGAGGTTCACAGATTATCCGACTTCATGACGGAGTCTTCAATTGTTCATTGATGCCCCACTTAAGGAATCCTTCACTCAAAATAACTTGTCAAACAGTCTCAGTTTCGGACTTTCGCTGAAATTCACAAATTTTTTGACTTCGTGATGGAGTCTCCAACACGTTCACTGTTTTCTTTTCTTGGTGAACTTTCCAAACTTTTTCCAAGATTTAAATCTATTCCTTAGTAATACTCTGAAATCCTTTTATTTAAAGATTTTTTTATTACTAATCATCATTCAATTTAATAACAATCATAATGCATCTCAAAAATGTATGAAGGAAAATATGAATCAAGCAAAAATGTCATAAAAAATGACAAGAATTTATTGTAAGAAATATTTTAAAATAGTAAAAATAAATATCAAGGATATAAGAAACAAATGTAAAGTTATAGGTTGTAGATACCCCGGATGCGGAATATCTTGGACCCCTCATTTTCAAACCATCTGAAGTTTCTCTTGAACAAGCAATTTACTTTGGAAACCTCTCGGCTTCCGTAGTTACATCAGTATGAGTTGTCCCCCTTTCTTCTGATTTTTAGATACTTTCTCCCCCTTTACACAGAGCATTGATTCGAACTTTGATTAGTACCTAAGCCGCCCTTTGCAGGTTTTCAACTCAAGTGTCCGCCATTCGGTATTAAGTCGCCCTTTGCGGCTTAAACCTCTCCTTTTACATTCTTTTTTCATTTCCAATTTTTTCTATTCTACCCTGCATCAAAGAATTCTAAATGCTTCCAAGGTAAAAATATAAATTCGAAAGATGGGACGAATTCTGAGAATAACCTTTCAAATTAAATATCCATGCTTGATCAAAATGGGCTTTTAAAGCACGTAATGTAGGCCAAGGTTTAGGTTTGGAATGAAAGGATAAAATAGGCTCAAAATGTTTTTAAGGGTGATTGAATTAAGGATCATTTCCTGAGGAGAACTCATTCTTGAAATATTTATCCCTTTTTTTGGACTTTTTTTTTTTTTGGCTTTGTTGGCTTTCATTTGCCACATTTTTCGATGGCCTTCTTTTTGCCATGATTTTTGATAATTTTTCCTCGCACTTGCCCTCCAGTGTAGAGCGTGATCCTTGATCAAGGTTTAAAGAAAGGAATAATTCCTAAGGCTCAAAGGGGTGATAAGGATAATTTATTCTTAGTGAAAGGAATATGAAAGATGGCCATTCATCATATCAAGCATGAATATTCTCATTAAAAGGCAATCCACAGGGGAAATAGATATATAGGATTTCCATTTTTACGCTTGGAATCATTCGAATTTCCATGTGCACAGCATCACATATTTTTTCAAGCATAATACTTTTTCAGTTCATCAGCATTCACGGGATTTCTGAAATCCTCCCCATCTATTCTAGTTAAAATCAATGCTCCTTCAAAAAAACTCTTTTTACCACATAGGGTCCTTCCCAATTTGGAGCCTATTTTCCACTCGGGTCCTTCACTATAGGGAGAATTTTCCTTAGTACCAACTCTCGCTCTCGGAACTCTCTGGGATGAACTTTCTTGTTGTGGGCTCCAATCATCCTTTTCTGATACAACTGCCCGTGACAAATTGCTTTCAATCTTTTCTCCTCGATGAGATTCAACTGTTCGTAATGAGCTCTAACCCATTCTGCTTCTTCTAGGCCAACTTCCATCAAAACCCGAAGTGAAGTGATCTCAACTTCAATAGGTAGCACCGCTTTCATCCCGTATACCAAAAAAAATGGCGTTGCCCCTGTAGATGTGCGGACCGAAGTACGATATGCATGAAGAGCAAAAGGCAAGATCTCATGCCAATCCTTGTACACATTAGTCATCTTCTCAACAATCTTCTTGATGTTCTTGTTAGCTGCTTCTACTACCCCATTCATCTTCGGACGATAAAGTACCGAATTATGATGTGTGATCTTGAACTGAGTACACACTTCTTTCATCATCTTATTGTTCAAATTGAGAGCATTATCCGAAATAATTCTTGCTGGCAATCCGAAACAGCATATGATTTCTTTCTTAACAAATCTACTACCACTGACTTTGTTACATTCGCATAGGAAGCAGCTTTTACCCACTTTGTGAAATAATCTATGGGCACGAAGATGAAACGATGTCCATTTGAAGCTTTCGGGGTAATAGGCCCAATCATATCCATTCCCCATATTGAAAAGGGCCATGGTACAGTCATGACATGTAATGACGATGGCGGCACATGAATCTTATCTGCATATATCTGCCATTTATGGCACTTCCCGGAATAACTGATACAATCTCTTTCCATTGTCAACCAATAATACCCTGCCCTCATAATCTGCCTAGCAAGCATGTGACCATTAGCATGAGAGCCACATATCCCTTAATGGACCTCTTCTATAATTCTTCGAGCTTCAGCAGATTCGACACATCTCAACAAGACTTTCATCTTTTCCTTTCTTGTAGAGAATCTCACTGTCTAGAACAAAACCCATTGCTAGCCTTCTTAGAGTCCTCTTGTCATTTTTTGTTGCTTGTTCTGGATACTGTTGACTCTTGATGTATTGCAAGATGTCGTTATACCAAGGAAGGCCATCTGTTTCTTCTTCAATACTCAAACAGTGGGCATGAGACTCATATATACTCATTTTTATTGGCACAACTTCAGCCCCTTCATTCACTTTAAACATTGATGACAAAGTAGCCAGAGCATCTGCCATTCGGTTTTCTTCTCGAAGGAAGTAATTGAAATTCACTTTTTCAAATTCCTCCAATAAACTCAGTATAAGTTCTCGGTATCGAATTAGCTTTGTATCTTGGGTTTCCCATTCTCCCCGTAGCTAGTATATCACTAAGGCTGAGTCTCCGAACACTTCCAATACTTTGATCTTTTTGTCCACTGCAGCACGAAGGCCCATAGTACATGCTTCATACTTGGCAATATTGGTTGTACAATCAAAACCCAATCTAGCAGTGAAAGGATAATATTCTTCTTTTGGGGATATGAGCACTGCATCGATTCCATGCCCCATGGCATTAGATGCGCCATTAAAGTACATTTTCCATACTTTTTTCTTCAGGAGAATCTCATCTGCTTGCGAAACATACATCAAATCTTCATCCGAGAAGTCAAAGTTCAACGGCTCATAATCTTTCACTGCCCGACTTGCTAAGAATTCAGCCACTACACTGCCCTTGATAGCTTTTTGACTTACATATACAATGTCGTACTATGACAATAAAACCTGCCATCTTGCTGTTCTCTCTGATAAAGAAGGTGCTTCCAACATGTACTTGATTGGACCTAGCTTGGCAATCAACCACGTTGTGTGGTACAACATGTACTGTCTGAATCTTCGAGCAGTCCAAGCTAAGGCACAGCGCAACTTTTCTACCAATGAATATTTCAACTCATAATCTATGAACTTCTTGCTGAGGTAGTAAACTACCTGTTCTTTCTTTCCAGTCTCATCAAGCTACCCCAAAATACAATCCATGGATCTCTCAAATATTGATAAAGACAGTATCATTGGTTTATCCGAAACAAGTGGCATTAATACTGGTGGGTTGGATAGATAATGTTTAACCTTTCCAAATGCAATATGACAAACTTCATCCCATTCTCCTAGATCATGTTTTTGAAGTAACTTAAATATTGGATCACATTTGTCAGTTAACTAAGAAATAAATTGAGCAATGTAATTCAATCTCCCCAGAAAGCCTCTTACTTCTTTTTGAGTACGAGGTGATGGCAAATTCTGAATGGCCTTTACTTTATCCGGGTCAATCTCAATTCCTCTTTTGCTGACAACAAATCCCAACAATTTTCCCGAGGTGACTCCAAAAGTGCATTTTGCCAGATTTAGCTTGAGTCTAAACTTCCCTAGTCGTTCGAAGAGCTTCTTAAGATTCGCAATATGCTCCTCTTCTCCTTGTGACTTTACGATCATATCATCAACATAGACCTCAATTCCCTTATGCATCATATCATGAAACAAGGTCACCATGGCTCTTTGATATGTTGCCCCAACATTCTTCAACCCAAATGGCATTACCTTGTAGGAGAAGGTTCCCCACATTGTAACAAATGTGGTTTTCTCTATATCTTCCGGTGCCATCTTAATCTGATTGTATCCTGAGAATCCGTCCACGAAAGAAAATAAAGAACTCTTTGTCGTATTATCCACCAAAGTATCAATATGGGGCAAAGGGAAATTAACTTTAGGGCTGGCCTTATTCAAATCTCGGTAATCAACGCATATCCGCACCTTGCCATCATTCTTCGGTACTGGAATAATATTTGCCACCCATTCTGGATATTTTGCCACCTCTAAGAACCCAGCATCAAATTGCTTCTTCACCTCCTCTTTTATCTTTAACAGCATGTCCGGCCTCATTCTTCTCAACTTTTGCTGAATTAGTTTGCATTTTGGCCTTAAAGAGAGCTTATCTAGATCCAACCCTGGCAT
This sequence comes from Fremontodendron californicum, assembly GCA_030761205.1. Lineage (NCBI taxonomy): Eukaryota > Viridiplantae > Streptophyta > Magnoliopsida > Malvales > Malvaceae > Fremontodendron > Fremontodendron californicum. The sequence continues at coordinate 6,813,670 of JAULJL010000007.1, read as the reverse complement.
GTCTTGGTAAGACCATGCAAATACATCCATATATTCTTGGAGCAAGGCTATCAATTCACCCTTTATTGATGATGACAATGAAGTCCCGATTTTGACTTCTTTTATCTCTTCACCATTTCCCAGATTTATCATTTCCAATAATTCCTTATGAGGAAGTACTTGTTTCTCCTCTTATTCTATTTTCCTTAATAGATTTGGAGGTAGACCATAATCCTCAGTATCTTCGTTAGCCTCAAAATCACCCGTGCAAATGTGTCTTTCAAAATCAATTTCAAAATTACTGACAGGAAGGTCCTCATATTCCGCATCCGTACACCTGTAAATAGGTGGAGAAAGAAACAATATAGGAAAATATATATAATGAAAACAAAATAAATAACAAAAATGAAAGAAGATAGATACATCAATATGAATAAAATGCATTGTGCTTGTTATTTATTGAATGAAAATGTTTAAATAAAAAGCCCATTATAGAAAAAAAAAAACTCTTAATATCTTGTTTTTTAAAGTATTGCGTTGGAATAGACTTAAAAACTATGGGCAACTCAGTCGCACTCCAATTGGTTAGTCTATATCTTGGTGGACAAGGTCGCACCATCCAATTCACATTGTCACTTTCCATCTCTTCTTTCCCAGTCATGCAAATTACCATATCCTGAATCTGTCCCCTTTATTCACATGGAATTTTTCAAAAGCTTGCTCGATCATTATGAGTATATCCTCTAAAATCTTTTCTCCGAATAGAAAACCAGCAGAGCGAAAGTTGTGAAGGATTGGTGGAAAAGCCATGGGTTCCTATTCAATATCCATACCCGCGAGACGGGCCATCCCCCTTTGTCGGTTCATTTCAACTTGTTTCTTTCTCTCATAGGCCTTCAAAGATACCCTAAGCCAAACCAATCTTTCTTTCCCACTGCTTCCATTGCTTGGGCCATCCCTTGAAGATATTTTCCAAGACCTTTTCCAGCCCTGCAGCCCTTTTCCCACTGTGGTTCTTACTCCCAGCTTTGTGTTTTTGGATAACCTTGGCTTTGGATTTTTTCGTCCTTCAGCGGCGAAAACCGTATTTACGAATTCCAAAGATCGAAAAGAACACTCTACGGCATCTTCATTGGGTTCAACATAAAGAGATTCAGTAGATGCAGAGGCTATTATGTCTTCTTCTCCTTATACAGTGATCAAACGACCTTCCATCATAAATTTTAGCTTTTGGTCGAAAGACGAGGGTACAGCCCCTGCTGAATGTATCCACGGCCTTCCCAACAAGTAATTATAGGATGGATTAATATCCGTGACCTGGAAGTTCACCGTATAGGTACATGGGCCTATCTCAAGAGGAACCTCAATAGTTTCCATTACCTCTCTCCTGGTACCATCAAAAGCCCTGACTACTGTGCAACTTGGTAACATATAAGACATATCAACTGGCAACTTAGACAGGGTTGCTAAGGGCATTACATTTAATGAAGAACCATTATCCAGAAGCACCCTTGCTAGTATATGCCCCTTCCAGGTGTTTGTTAAGTGAAGAGCCTTTGTGGACCCAATACCATTGGGTGGTATTTCATCATAACTAAAAAATATATGGTCGTCTGTCGCAATGTTTCCCACCATCCTGTCTAACTTTTCTACCGATATGTTGTTAGCCACGTATACCTGATTCAACACTCTTAATAGGGCATTTATGTGTGGCTGTGACTTTAATAGCAAAGATAAGATGGAGATTCTTGCTGGTTGTTGCTACAATTGCTCAACCACACTATACTCACTATGTTTTATGAACTTTAAAAACTTGTAGGCCTCTTTCTAGTTTATCGGCTCTTTTATCCTGTTTACCGGGGCTGATCCCCTCTCAGCTTCTTTTGACAAATCCATCTCAATATGGATTGCTTCAACTGCTTTCTTCCCTTTGTCCAGTCCTCCATCATTTCTTGTTGATCCCTGTTCAACAACGTCAGGGGCATAACACCTTCCACTTCGTGTTAAGTGCCCCACACCTGTAATATCTTGCTGACTTGAAGACCCAGGCATAACCATACTGCAGTCATATTTCCATGGTGTAGTTTTGTTTTCCTTGTATGAAAAGGAAGAAGGCAAATCTATGAAGAACTTAGGTGCAATTTCCTCAACAATCGGAGTAGTCTTCTCTGGTTCATCATAATAGATGATCAAAGGTTTTCATATTCTATAGCCAGCTGCATTCTCAATAACCTCAACTTCCTCCTCCATCTCCTCGTAAAACTGGGCCTCTCCATTATCCATCATCTTTTGGACTTTAGCCAAAAAGTCCCTGCAGTCCTGTATGATATGACTTGAACATTTATGGAATGGGCACCAACTCTACACCCTCTTTGCAACCATGTTTAAACTGTCTGCATCCCCCACCATTCCTGCCTTAACCATCTCAACCCAATACTGTTAACATCGGAGTCTTGACTTCCTTGACATCCCTTTTTAACCTTATGACTTCCCCTGTCAATACTGCATTTACCTGATTCTCAGCATGATCGAGCAATGGGTTTCCCACTACATTCGGCCCATTCTTTGACCCAAACTTCACAAATCCGATATTGATTAAACTTTGGACTTTCTTTTTGAAGGCAATGCAATCCTCCGTTGAATGCCCCTGAATTCCTGCATGATATGCGCAATTGGTATTTGCATTTTACCACCTTGGGTATGGTGGGGTCAAAGGTTTAAGATATACGGGCGCGACAAGTTGGCCTTGTAGTAGTTTAGGATATAGCTCACCATAGGTGGTAGGAATGGGATCAAACTGGGGTTTTTGATCGTTCCTTGGTGAACGATAGTCATTGCACGCGGGACTTGAGTGTTTGGGATAGTGTTTTGATGAAGGGTTATCTGTAGGGATATACTAGTTGGGAACGGCTATTGTGGTATATTGGTATAGGGGAATGGATTTTGGGTAAGGTGGTTCACATTGGGGTAGTAAGGATTATACCCCGGGTAAGGTGTGTAAGGTGTCGCAGGTGCATAAGATGTAGCAGGAGTATAGGGCCTGGAGGGTGTATATGGTGTAGGAGGTGTATAGGGGTATCGAATGAAACAGACTGCATGTGTCTCCTTCTTCTTCTGTGCAGGAAAAACTCTCTTCGGGGTAGCAGACTCACCCCCTTCCATTTTCCCATTATTAATAGCAGACTCTATCATCTCCCCAGATATCACCATGTCTACAAAGTCCTTGGCGGCACTTCCCACCAATTTATCATAATAAGGTGCTTTCAGGGTATTGATGAAAAGCACTGTAGTTTCCTTGTTGGTTAAAGGGGGTTGCACTTGTGTAGCCAAGTCTCTCCATCTCTGAGAATATTCTTTAAAGCTTTTTCTAGCTTTCTTTTCCATGTTTTGGAGAGTTAGACGGTCAGGCACCATGTCTATCACATGCTTGTATTGTTCCATGAAAGCTTTGGCTAGATCCATCCAGGAACGGATCTTAGTACGGGTAAGCTGGTTATACCACTGAGTTGCAGACCCTATCAAGCTATCTTGAAAACAGTGGATGATTAATTTTTCGTCTTCATCATGTCCGGTCATCTTCCGACAATACATGGTTAGATGCGCTGAGGGGTTGGTAGTTCCGTTATATTTTTCAAAGTCTGGTACTTTCAACTTTGGAGGAATTACCAGACCGTGCACTAAACTCATCTCTTTGGCATCTAGACTGCCAAATAGCTCCGCTCCTTCAATTGCCCTCAATCTTTTCCCCAGCAGCTAATTTTTTCTGGAATTCTACCGTTTCAACCCTCTTCAGTTCAGATGTTTGCCCTTTCCTTTTCGGCTATTTCTTCAAAGTTTGGAACGTCCACACCAATTGGATCAACCCCAACATTACCCCTTTTAGGACCAAAATTCTATGCTTCGGCCGCTGGTTGGATGTAAATATAGGATGCTGCCCTAGTTGAAAGTTCATTTCCCACATGTTGGGATGTCTGGCCATTCTTCTGTACCACCTCTGGTCGATCTTCCTGGTTTACTGCCACCATTCCTGTAACTAAATTTTCCCCTGGCCATTTCTGCCTCATCATGGTATTCATAATCTCCATGAGTTTGGTCATTTGTTCCTGTATCTCTTCTTGAGACTTAACCAACTGTTCCTGCAGTTCCTTTTGAATTCTTTCCATCCTTTCAATTCTAGCAAGCTGATCGTTCTCCATAGATCTTGCTTGAGATCGGGTATTGTAGGGGTGTCGAAAGTCTAATTCTTTCTGAGTGCGACCAATTGTACCTTTAGTTTTAAAAACCATGGATTAGAAATTATTGACACAATTTTTTATTTTATTTTATAAAAATGAATGAATGACTAAATGTTAATGAATGAACATATAAGTAAATGACTAAGTGTATGAACATGAATGACTAATTATAAAGAATAAATGAATGGTCAAATAAATAAATGAATAAGTGTATGAACAATTTATAAAGAATAAATGAATGAATGATTATAAATATAAATGAATGAACAAACAAAATATATAAAAGAAAGAAAAAATGAAAGATGAATGCATTTAAAAGTATTGGCCCCGGGATAATTCCAACCAAACGATCTTTCATTGATTTCCTAGAACTAAATACAACAAATAAAAAAGATCACTACTTAAGACAATCTGATAATTTGTCTATCCTAATTTAAAAATGCTATTACAAAACACCGGTCCTTTAGTAACTCCCTCGGATCTTGGACCTTTTTCACTATCCTCTTTTGATTGCCTTCCTCTTCAATCTGACCCCTACTTGTTCACGGCCCTTTGATATGTCAGCAGAAGCATCGTCGTGTAAGCTTTTCTTAGCTTGTTTCTCCAATTTATTGGCTCGGGCTTCCTCATGCTTTGCTCTCTCTTTCCAATAGTTCTGCTCCTTCTTGAGGTTTTTGACTTCTTACTCCCATTCCCCGAAAGTCTTGAGAGTCCCCTCGAATCTGACCTCGAAACGGTACCTCTTGTTCTCCAAGTGTAATTCCTGAAGATCGCTTTTAGCAGTGTCCCTTTCTCTCTTGATCTTTTCCTTTTCTCTTTCTCGAGCTGAGTCCCTATTTTTCATATCCTCAAGCTCTTCTTGCAATCGGGCAATTTCTTTGCTCATTTGGGCCTTTTCTTTTTCGAATTTTGCCCTTGCAATTTCTAACTCCGATGGCGCTTCCTTGGGTGGTGAACTCAAGAGCTGAACTTCTTCCCCATTTGACGTCAACAACCTATCATTAACTCTCAATTCCGTCCATATCAGGTAATCAGGTGTGACGAAGTCAGCATATCTAGCTACCTCCACCCGATGAGTTTCCTTCCATGCTACTACAATCTCACGTACTTTTCCCGAGTATCCATCTTCACCATAAGAAAAATTCCAAATTACTAAGGTCATGGGTCATAGGAGTAAACTGACGGGATTCCAATTGTCTTAGTACCAGCAGTGGTCCATAACTCACTCCTCCCCATACTCCTAATAATGGAACAAAAGCTTTATCTCCGCACTTGTACAATGTCGGCATAGGAGCTATCCATGGAGCTCTCCAAATTATCATCTAAACCCTGATATTCCGAAATATGTTGATCCATTGTTCCTCAGTCTTATTTTCAAGCCAATCTCTCTTAAGAAATTCACCAATTGGTGCAAAAGACTTCCAATATGAGCGAAGAGGGAAATTCTCCTGTTTACAAAAATGGCTTTGAACCCATATGTAAAGGAGCTGTATACAACCTATAAAATGCCTTTTTCCTTCCCATCTACAGAAATTCAAGGATTGGATTGTTTCTGTTATAATTGCCGGGGCTAGTTTATCCTCTGCTCAAGCCTTTCAAAAACATCAAATATCGCCATATCCACATACCCTAATGTCTTTGGGAAGATAAGTAAACCATAGATAGCCAAAGCAAAAATATCCCTAACTGTCTCTTTGCTTGAATGGCTATGGATTAAGGTCCGTAAAATATCCCATGATATACAGTAGCTTACCCCTTTTCATACAACATGGCTTTCGACCCAATTTCTTTCCACTCCAGAATTTTAGACACTTTTTTCTTGAAACCCGGTGTCTTTGTATCCTTCAAATAAATACAGTCGGGAATAACGCTCTCAATATGCAGCAAGGTCGAATATTCCTCTATGGTTGGAGTCATATCCTCTCGGTTAAAGGTAAAACACCGATAAGCGGGATTCCAGAATTGCACCACAGCCTAGGTCACCTCACCACTGACCTTAACATGATCTAATAGTGCTATGTCCCTATAAGTCTGAGTGAAAGCTTCTTTTTCTGATATATTCCATTGATTCCATATATCCATCAATTCCCAGAGATCATTTTGCCTAATAGTAAGATCAACCTCGGCTGGCAATGCTGACACATATCCCATCTTCAAATAATCCCTATTATCCTGTTGACCTTTCTCGGAGTGTTTCCGAACCTCTAAATGCTTCTCGACCACTAAGACACTCTGACCCTCCATGAAAGCCCTTTTGGTTGAATATTATCCCAAGACCAATAACCTTCCATGTAAAAAAAAAATGATGACAAGAATGCCAAAAAACAAACAAAAAAAAACAACAAAAACAAAATGAATTAGTACGGGAATAAATTCGATTAATACCAAAAAAAAATTCAAAACAAAAATTATCCCTGAGGATGCCAACAAAATTTCGGCATTATAACACCCTTGGGACGAAATACCAACACTTATTACAGGCATTCTGATGTACGTTCATCATTGTCCGATTTTCAAAAATAAATGTATTCGGAAAGTGGAATAGAAGGTAAAAGGATTGAAAATATTCCTCCATGTGTTCTTAACTTCGGGATATCTAATTGGAAATTCGGCATGGCTTCGCCTAGGTTTACTATATGAAGGAGAATTAGTTCTAAAAGCCCTGAATTGTTTCTCACTGTCGCCGGTGAAGGCTAGTAAGGCACCCCGATAAAAGCGGGTTCAATTCGTTAGAGTCAATTTTCCTAGCTCATGCGGATTTTTAATCACGAAGGCTTAGGTAATTTAGTACTCCGGAAGTGTTTCACTAGCCCATGCTGATTGTTAATCACGAAGGCTTAGTTACTTTGCTCCCACCTAAAAGGACGATACCCGGGTATAGGATTCATGATATGCAAATGCACGTGTAGTATGTGCGGAGAAATAACAAACCTTTCACCACCTATTCTACATCCCTTATTCTAAATGCCCCAACAAGATTAAACAACATAAGTCATCAATTAATCAATAAATGAATATATGCACCAAAATAACCGGAGAACAATTATAATATGTATGCACATGAATATGGACATATTTAAAAATATTTTATTATTTTTGAAATTATCATTATTATTATTTTTTTTCAAATATGGGAATTAAAATTAAATACCAATTAAACCAACAAAATCGAGACTTTGATAACACACAACTAATTTTAGGCCTGACTCTCTAATAGTCCCCAGTGGAGTCACCAAGTTGTTGCAACCTAAAAAATAACAAGTCTCATTGCAAGACTTTATTATTCGTTAAGCGTGACATTAAAAAAACTGAGGAAAAGTCGACTTAATTGCTCTTGAAAAATGAAGGTTTTGAAAATGACCTTGAAAAAGATATGGAGTCACCACCAATCTTTTTTAGCTAGGTGTGATCGGCCACCTATTAAAATCGATTTAATAAAATATTTTAAAATTAATTAAATCATTTTTAAAACCAATTTCAAGTCTGCATTTTAAACCAGAGAAATCAAAGAAGAGGGTTCGGGACTCGGTTACGTGTGGGGAAGGATTAGCACCCCCACAACGCCCGTATAAAACGGTACCTTATTAATCATGTGTTATCTCAAGTCTCGGTAAAAAGTCGGTTCTAAATTTAGTATTTCAAGTTGATTCCCGATTTAAAGAAAAATAATTCCATTTTTTAATTGAAAATGATCCGAAATTTATAAATTCAAAATTTTCCTATATCCCCAACAAACCTGGCAAAATATAAAAAAAATTATTAGTTTGGAAAACTTTCCGAATCATTCTTGTTTTAAAGAAGATATTCCATTATTAATGAGAATTGATGATATCCTCCCCAGCAAACCTGGCAAAGAACTCATGAATTATTTTAACTCGAGAATATCTTTATTTTATTGAAAATCATTACCTTTTTCAAAACATTTTAAAAAATATGAATATGTATGACATAAATAAAATGACATAGCAAATTCTAAATAATATAATGAAACCTAAATGGTATGATATAATTTAAATGTCTTAGCATAATCTAAATGAAATGACCTAGGTAACATGATATATTCTATATGAAATGAAATAATTTAAATGACTTGGCAAATATAAATGATATGGCATATAATCTAAATGACATGAAACATAAAATAATGCTATTATATAATATGCATGGAAATAAAAATAAAAATAATAATGCATGAACATAGTATATGCTAAATAATATGACTAAAATAATTAAATAAAAAGCATAGGCTATCATGAAATATTCAAAACCATATAAAAAATAATATAATATCAAAAATTTAAATCCAAGATAATAACACCATCATGAAAATTAAACATAGCAAAAATTACATATTATATAATATGCATGAATATGGGAAATGCAATGCATGAGAATGTATTTTTTCCTTTAATTAAGAAAATCCGTATATCTAAAAAGATATCCGGCTACCTTAGGAAAATATATCAAATTAAATATTCTAAAACCAAAATACTTTGTGATTGTTTGAAAACAATTTTGAAAAACTTAGATTAAAAATAAAAACTGAGCTAAACCCTTTTTTAAATGGCTCTAATTTCCTAAGTTTAAAATCCTGGACTTGACCACCCTTAACCCGAGACTTAAAAAATCATTTTTAGAGTTTAAAAAGGCTTAGAAACTACCCTAAGTCAGTAGCTAAACTTCCTAATCAACCCTCTCTAAGTAACCTCACCAAAATAGAAAAATGATTTTCGTTCAAATTCAATTCTGCCTCCACTGTCTAGTTTTAAAGCATGATTTTTTACCCTACTTTTAAAAATTCAAAAACATCTAAAAAAATAGTGGAGACTCAGGACACATAAAAATACACGAGAAAAATTGGCTTAATCTTTTGATTAAAGATGACTGCCTAGAAAAATCGGGAAAGTACAAGTACTGGGTTAAAAAACTGTTTTGCCAAAACACATTTTTTTGCCTTTGATAAAGTCATTTAAAAATCAAAATAAAAATGTTAGAAACTCTCCTAAGGACTCACAAATAGTAGCTAACTCTTTTGAAAAGTTAGGCAAAAATTGGCTAGGTAAAAAAAATACAAAGGTAGAATAATCAATTTGACAACTCTTTAATTTTCCACAAGTATGCTCAAGTGAGCATGACTTTGAACCATTAATTAGCCTAAGTCATAAGTCAAGTGGCAAGGACATGAAATGCATGAAAAATAAAGCAAATATGCTGCATGAAATGCATGATTTAAAACCTAAATGACATGAAAAATGCATGGCATCAATAATATGACCTAGACCTAAATGAACTTGCATGACATTTAATGCAACCTCGGTCTAAAATGCATGAATATACATGGCAAAGCAAACCAATCATCAACCTAAAAAGTGCATGGCAATAACACAAACATATGGCATGCTTAAACAAAATACTCAACCAAATATCATGAAAATGCAAACCTATCAACTAACATAACAAAATGCACACACAAAGCATACAACATAAGGTGGCCGAATAGTCTCATGTTTAAAATGAGCATGGCATTTTCACAAACACATGATATACTAACATGCATAGCTAAAGAATAATGCTCAAATTATGCAAATATAAAGTAAAGGCATGAAAATCAATAAGCATTTTCACAAACACATGGATTACAAGATATAAAACATAAACAAACTTAAACATTTTGAAAACAGAAAATCAAAAATGCAAGACAAGTAAAATAAACATGATAACAAGATAATAGACTCAAAAATAGAAACAAGCACGCAATCAAATTAAAACAAGCTTCATGTTTATGTATTAGAAAAAGATTTAAAGCATCAAAACTTGTTAAATATCAAGAATAACATGAAATAAAATATGCAAACAGCAACTACACTAAAAATAGACCATTCGTCCACCCCTATATTAAAAGAAAAAAAAATTCAAAGCTTTTTTCCAAGAAAGTATGAAGAAGAACTTGAAGAAGAATATTAAAAACACTTATTTTAAAAGAAAAATCAAATGAAACTCACCAAAATAGTAATCAAAACAGCAAATCAAGAATGGGAAATCAAAGAAAATGCAAGAGTATGGTGATTAAAACAACCTCTAGAAGCTACCTTTCAAGCTTTTTCTCTTCTAACTTTCTTTTCTTTTCTAAACTTTTCTTTTTTCCTTTCAACAATGGAGAAAAAAATCAACCAAAACCAAGAGAGAATAGAGAGTGAATAGCTGAAAATCAAAAGAGAGAGTCACCCCTCCTTGTAGCGGTCGAATGGCCCTTTCTAGGCTAGGATGTTGTCATTTTTCATTCAACCAATTTTCATCCAAAGGCTATTGATCCAAGATGTTTAAAATATGAAACTATCACCCTTAGATTAGGCCATCAGCTATCCACAATTATAGCTGTTCAAGAATCTTAAGCCATTATGTTGACACTCTCCCTCTTCATGCATTGGTCCATTTGGCTTATTTGCAAAGGCTTGATCAAAAAATAACTAACTTACTCTTCATTGTTGGCCTTTTGATTAAAAATCAGAAAATGTACACCCATTCTTGGGCCTTGTCCAGCCAACCCCTTTTCTTCCAGCCCATGTTTCATTTTTTTAAAAGGCAAGAAAAGCCCTTTTCGATTTCTTGGGTAAAATGACCTTTTTGCCTCTCGAACATAAATAAATGGAAAACGGACTCCAAATCCAAATTTTATTTTTTCAATACTTTCAAAATAATAAAAAATTGAATTCTAGAAGTTTTCAAAATTTTTCGAGTCCATTTGCTATTTATTTGGATTTTTTCTTCCAGAATTGCCCTTTTATGCTCCCAAACTTTACCATTTTTAAACGAGCACAAAATCCAGATTTCTCTTCACCAATCTCTTCCAAATAATTTAAAAGTGTGATCTAGAAGTTTTCATAATTTTTGGAACTCATTTGGTATTTTTTCGGGATTTATCTGCTTGAATTACTACATAGAGGGCCCGGGATTTGGCCATTTTTGTAAACGAACTCCGAATCAAGATTTTCTTTCACCAATCTCTTCGAAATGATTGAAGAATGAGATCTGAAATTTTTTAGAATTTTTGGAGTTCATTCGCTATTTTTCCTTGATTTTCCAATTTTGCCCTTTTGCCTTCGAAACCCGGTTTTGCTTAAAACAAGTTTGATTTTGAGATTTTCTTCAAACTGAGCCTTGGGCTATCCTTTTTAAAACACTCCTCATCCATTAGGAGCTTTAGTCTTACCAAATTGAGTCATTTCTATAATTCTTCCAAATTTCATCGAAATCCACTAGAAACCCTAATCCTCGATTTTCTTTCGGATTGACTTTTCTTTCAGTTTTTCATCCAAGTAGCTTCTCCATTACCCGTAGTCAGTGCTTATCTTTCATCTGGAATCTTCAATTTCGACCAATTTGATCGTTTAAGCATTTTTCCCCAAATTTCCTGAACTAGGATTTCCTTTCTACTGAATCTCCGTAACCCAACTTTCGAACTCCATATCTTTCGATATAGACCTCGGATTATCAAAATTCTTTCACCATTTTTCAGTTGAACTTCAAATCTTGATTTTGTAAGTGGGTTGACTTTTTTTGTAGTTGACTTTTTGGGGTTGACTTTTTCAAGTTTGACTTTTTATGCTCGCCTTCTTAGACTAAGTCCCGGCGTACCACCTGCAGGATGAAAAAGTTTTTGAAACATCAATTTAGGAAGAAAACATACCTATTTTTGTGGTTCGGACAAAATTAGGTGTCTACACCACTAAAAGGTAAGAGAACCCATTGAGAAGTTTGAAAATGTATATGTGATCAAAATTCCAAGGTCCGAAAATACCTTGGCAAATTCCCTCTCTAGGTTGGCTATCTCAAAAACCAACAGCGAAGGAAGAACAATAATGGTGGAAGAACTCAAAGAGAGGAGCATTAGCGAACTAGGAGAGGTCCTACATGTCGCTACACTAAAGCCATGCTGGATGAATTCAATCCATTCCTACCTCCATGATAGAACTTTTACCCGAGGATCGAAAGGCTGCTTGGGTGATCATGAAAAAGGCACCTAAGTACGTAATCATCAAAAACCAACTCTATATAAGGTCCTTCAGCACTCCTTACTTGAGACGTGCCCGTCCGGAGGAGGCAAGGCTCATACTAAAAGAAATACATGAGGGAGTTTGCGAAAACCAGCCTGGAATAAAAACCATGTCGCACAAGGTGCTAAGACAAGGATAATACTGGCCCACTATATTCGCTGATGCACAAGTGCTAGTAAAAAAGTGCGACAAATGCCAAAGATTCACCAATGTGCCTCGCCAACCCCCATACGAGCTTCAGCCGATGTCTAGTCCGTGGCCCTTCGCCAAATGGAGCCTTGACATCCTTGGGCCATTTCCTAGAGCACCCGGACAAATAAAATTCGTCATAGCATGGGTCAACTATTTCACCAAGTGGTTGGAAGCTGAAGCCACTACCATGATCACCGAAGCTCAAGTAGAGAACTTTGTATGGAAAAACATCATATGTAGATTCGGACTTCCTCATACCTTCGTCATAGACAATCGAAAGTAGTTCAATAATCCAAGGGTGAAATAATTTTGCAAGGAATTAGGAATTGATCCAAGGTTCTCATCTGTAGAACATTCTCAGGCCAACGGACAAATTGAGTCCAAAAACAAAGACATCCTGAAAGGACTCAAGAAGAGATTAGAAAGTGCCAAGGGAAGATGGGCTGAAGAACTACAAGGAGTTATGTGGGCACATCAGACTACTAGAGAAGAACCTACGGATGAAAAACCCTTCTTTTTAGCCTTCAGCATCAAGGCAGTGGTTCCCATTGAAACTATGGTCCCAAGCTTCCGAGTGAGCCACCACGACCCAAGTGAGAATGACGAGGGACTTAGACTAAATTTGGATCTCATAAAAGAAGCAAGGGACATTTCCCAACTCAAAACAGCCCCGTATCAAGAGAAGGTAGCAAAATAATACAACAAAAGTGTCAAGAAGAGAGAATTTGGCATAGGAGACATGGTCCTAAGAAAGGCGAAAATCACACTAAGGAACACTCCAACAGGGAAGTTAACGCCCAATTGGGAAAGACCATACCAAGTGATCGAGGTAAGTGGGAACGTAGCATGTAGACTTCAACGCCTGGATGGATCACTTATACCTCGAACCTGGAATGCCGACAATTTGAGAAAGTATTATCAGTAGCATCCCTCTTTTAACACTTAGGCGACCGTAGTTCGTAAAGCCAAAAAGATGTAAAAACTCTCCTCTCCAAGGATATGAATGAAAACACATCTTCTTTTGAAATAGCGCTCTTAAACTCTCTCTCTTTCACACAATCCTCTTACAACTCGAACAAAAGTATAACTCAACTTTTTCACCTTATAAAACATCGTTCGTCCGAAGCCACTAATAAGCCTTTGAGATTGGCCAACCTTGACATAGGCCCGTAAGGGGAAAAACTTGTAATACAACCACATCTTGAAACAAGGTCCGACTTTGGTGCTCAAAGTAAAGAAGTTCAAACACGTCAGGCCTTAAGTGGAGAAGTTCGACTTGACAATGATTGACATCGACCCTCAAGTGAAAACACTTAGATTACATCTCAAAAAAATGGTTTAATGGTAAAGGATAAGCAGGCGGCCTAGAGTGAGTACTCCTTTGAGCACACTGTTGGTGTATGCCCTAGAGCCAATCAGATTGAGCTTGGGATACACAGTCAATAATGCATACCTTTCGCTATGATTATAGTGATACAAGGTTTTTCTTCATGTTAGTACAATAATAAGGAGTTATTAAGTACTAATCGGATGAAGCCCATGGAACATAATGGCCTTGCAAAGGAATTATAAAGAGTTATAGTTATGAGATCCTTATGCATCAAAGCCTTGTTCCTCAAACTTTTCCTGGTCATCGTATTGCCAAGACGGGGCATTGGAATTCTCAAAAACTAGTATATGTTCAGCCTTCTTACTTATGAAGTAAGCAACCGATCTCATACAGGTTGTAGTATGGGATACTTAGAATAACATATAGGTGCTTGTCTGTTGAACAAGTTCACTGAACATGGCCCGCCAAGAGAACTTCATTTGGTAATATATCACTCTAGTGTCTATGTAATGTTCTCTTAGTACCAGTTATGTAAATTAGTCCTCAGACTTGTGATATCAGGTCATTTTGTATGCAGAGTGTCATACTTAGATTTCATCACGAACGGGTCCCAATCACAAGGATGCTTAAAGTAGGGTGTTATTGGGTATGACATGAACCATACGAAGATGAATGAGTGATCCAGAGAGGATTCACCACTCCCTGTGATGTTGGAGACATATCTCATTTGTTCTTGACTATGATTAACTTGATTAAGTCTTTGGCCAAAGCATGATGGATTTAGGAGAAAGTTGTTTCTCTGAATGCCTAAGGTTAATCATAAGTTGCGAATAACTAATATGTGTTGATCACGAGTAGACACTGCACCATGCTCATGCGCTATCCAGGATATATGGTGAAAGGACCGTATTACACTGACAAGCTGGTTGCTGAAAGGTTGTAAAAGGTCACGTTGACTTCACAGTATTTGGGTGGTCATGATGGGTTGCTAGATCCCGCTCTTGATCTATGATAACAAGTTAATATGATTAATTATAATCATTGCCAACATATTGGGAACCGAGAGGGTCACACACATAAGAATAGATATGTATGGATTAAACATGGTATTCTATTAAGGTAAAACTTAATGGAATAAAAGATCTATAGTAAGGACTCAATTGAAAAAGTTCAATTGAGATTGATTAAGACATAATTGAGATTGAGAAATCCAAGGACAATGTCTTAATAAGATAAGAGGAATCAAGAAGTCTTATCTAGTGTAGTAGTCGACTTTGACATATAGATTTGCAAAGTGAATTGCGATTGACTATACTATATTGGAATAATATCATGAGATGATATTAATAGATTAATGACATAAATTGTTTCATGAGGAGAAAGAAAATTTAATTGAGAATTAAATTACTTTCATTTAGAAGTTAATCTATCCAATAAATAAGCATGACAAAATTAGAAAGGGTCCAAAGCGACTTTTCTAATTTAGGACTGTAGACTAAGGATGGTTGGCCCAACTTAAGGCATTAAGATTGTTGGACCATTATCATTATTAGATAATATAATGGGCCAATTGATCCATCCTAGAATTAAATAGTTTAAGTCCAAGTGGATTAATGAAAATCTTGTGCAACAAGTTATAGGTGGCCGGCCAACCATAGGGGGATAGGGATTAGGGTGTGCGCCACTATATAATCTATTTGAGAGGTTGTAGCCACCCAAGCTAGGTCTATTCTATTTGTGATATTCTGATTTTGCTTAAGAAAAAGTTTGGTTTCAAGAAGAGAACTCTAACCTAAAGAGTGAAATCGCAACCTCCCTAAACTCCCTAGGGCTTGCCGCAATTCCTCCTAACTTGGTGTTGTCTTGTAGCTTCTTCACCTAGTTGAGTGTGATTGATTAAGGGAGAAAGAAACAAGAATATAGATCTTTTGATTATGATTTTAGGATGAACTAGCTAGCACAAGTGAATCGCCATACCTTAGAGAAGGATCCATCAGCTGTTCGTGTGGACTAGCTCTAGAGGAAGGACAATTGTACTTCTTGGGGTCTTGAACGAGTTTGAAGCTTTGCAAATCTTGGATTCGAGATTAGGATCTACAACTTAAGGTTACGATATCTTAATTAGGTAGCTTCTAAATCATATGGGTGATTTAATTTCTTTTGAATGTTATAAACCTATGCAAACACAAGCCTAAGATCCTGTTGTACTTCGGGTGCTTCTTTGTTTTATTTTCGCTGCACTTTGATTATCATGTTTATGCATGAGCCCGAGGTGCTGAAGTAATAAACCCAAAAGTGGTATCAGAGCCAAGGTTATGTTGTTTGCATGAGGTTAGTGCATGTCAATTCTTAGTGATATACAAGTTAAAGTGTTGTGTATTGATTTTGGCATGATCTCGGTTCCTATGTTTAAAAGAAATATTATTTTCTTTATTTTGTTAAATCTGGATAGCAGCTATATAATGACTTTAATCATGTTTAAAATTGTTTAAACGATAGATTAAAATTGTTGTAATCAACAAGGATTAAAGCCATGACATGTCTTAGTAAACCCAACAAGTTTTAGATGTCAAAAACATAGTTTTGAGTCAAGTTTTGTAAGCTGATTTGGAGATAATATAAAATTGATTTTATAGATGTTTTAAATCTAGAAATTTTATATTATATGCTAAAATTGAAGTTACAAAATTTTTTTGAGCTTAAAACGTTTAAGCAAAGTTGTTTTTGGACATGAAACGTTGATACTACAATGCTGAAATTTTCTAGACTATTTTGTAGGTGTTTGCATGCCATAAAATTCAAGCATGAGTGTGGAATGTTCCACATGTTTGCTAGGAGTTTTGGACAGCATCTAAGGTGAATATTGATTCATCTATGATGGCTAGTTTAGGCATGGAACATGACTGGACAAAGCGGCAATAGTTGCTGCAAACAAGTTGGCCGAACCACCACACCAAGGAGGCAATTATTGCCAAATTGTGTGCAACTGAAAGGGGCGGCCATTAAGCTCTTTTAGGGCATCCAGTAGCCACTGTAGATGGCATACAATAGTCTGATCATAGGCTAGCAGCGGCCATTCGATGGCCAAATAGATTGCCTACGCCTAGGACACTAAGAGTTAGAGTCCTACTCCAACAAGGAAACCGTTTCCTAGTGGGAGTGTGAATCCTAAAAGTTAAGAGAAACATATAGTATGATTAGGTAAGAATTACCTAATGAGACTTTAAGTTCCTAAAGAGTTAGGATTATTGCAAACTTAAAGATCTGGTATAAGACCAAAAAAAAAAAGTCCTAAAAGGTTTAGGATTTTGAGCATGCTAGAATGTTTTGTCCTAATTAAGACAAGCAACCTAAAAGTTAGGTAAAGTCCGATTTTAAGATAGCTTTCTTAATTGTTAAGATGTTATTAAAAGTGTTTTAATAGTTGGAACCAAAATTGCTAGAATGATTTGATAAATTGTCTCAAATTTGTTTGGTGACATTTTATGCAAATAGTACACAAGATCACCAGGTGATATTGACTATGCATGTTTTTATTTCATGCTTATAATATGATTATGTATGCATGAAGGATGGTTATGGACTAGACCTTAGTATGACTAGGGAATGTATGGTCGAATTTTCTTATTGGTATTATATAAATAGGGTCTGCGCACCTGCCTTCTCTTTTTCATTCCGGAGTTGTAAATTCTCTTCTCATATAACTCCCCTCGAATGTAACTCGAGGTTTTTGATAAAGCAATGTAACTGTTATATTCTTTTTAGATTTAGTTTGGGATAGGAAGTAGAATTTATGTAAATTCTAGGTTTATAAGGAGATGAGGTGCCAAGTAGAAGTGAACAAGGAGATTACCAACAAAGCTTTCGAAGACTACGTATGGTATCCCCTAGGAATTCGACCAACTAGTTTCCTAATGGCTCAAGGAAACTAGATTAGTATAAAGTCCATAATCATCCTAGTAGATTGCATGTGATAGATTTATTTTGAATTATGTATATGCGATGTATGTAATTGAATGAATGCTATGCATGTCAATCAAGTATGAAATCAATGAGACCTATATAAAAGATAAATGAGATCCCTCATTAAATTATATTGAGTCCATGTTACGCATGATAAGTTGCCTTCCACCATCATAACAAGATAACCAGAGTTCTTCCATTCGGAGGCTTGTTTAGTCACTCAAGGTCAAACTTATTACGAACATGTTTGAGTTGTTGAAGCTGGGTCTTACTCAACTAAGTGTTATGTAATCCGAATGCGTCAAATTTGATCACATGACATTTAGAGGCAAAGTTAGGCGAAATGCATATGATGTATTTAGGCAAAGAGTTGTCACCTAACTGGGTCTAGGAGTTGCATAGAGATGTAATTAGTAAACTATGTTACCTACACAATTAGTTTCGACATAGCTTGTTGAGTCACTCAAGGTTTTGATGGAATAAAAGGGGTCCTAGCTCATTAAGAAGTTTAAGAGGTAAATTTCTCGAAATACTAGTAGAGGGCTATTATTTTGTTAAAATAATGAGAATAATCATTTAAGTATTAAAGCCTGACATAAATGATTACTACTTGCTATTTATTGATTGTTAATTGTTTTGATTCATATAGGATATAAACGCTAAATTGACAAATGCATTATCACTGAGAAGCATACTTGATGCTAATAAGTTAACTGGACCGAACTTCGTTGATTGGTTTTGCAATGTTAAGATTGTCTTGACACGGGAAAAGAAAGCTTATGTTCTTGATGAGCCCATCCCAGATGAGCCTGCTGCTGATGCAACTGAGGAGGAAAGGGTGGCCTATAGAGTTCGTAGAGATGATCTCATACAAACAACATGTGTGATGTTGGCTAGTATGGCACCCGATCTCCAAAAGCAGCATGAGGCTATGAATGCTCAAGATATCATCCTTAACCTTAGAGAATTGTTCGCTAAGGAGAATCGTACTGAGAGATTTGACATCTCAAAGGAATTGTTCCAAACAAAGATGTCAGAGGGAAGCCCAGTGAGGCCTCATATGCTTAAGCTGATAAGGTATATTACCTGATTGGAGCAGATTGGATGGGTTATGTATCTTGATCTAAGTGTTGATATAATTCTTTCTTCACTGCCCGAGAGCTATTTGCAGTTTGTGTTGAACTTCAACATGAACCACTTGGAGGCAACCCTTTATGGGTTATTGAATATGCTCACACAGGCCGAGCAAACCATTGTTAAGGACAAGTCATTTGTCCATTTAGTCTCTTCCTCTAAACCAAAAGGAAAGAAGAAAAAGAAGACTAGATGGGATGTACTTCCTGCTTCAAAGAGTTTGAAGCCTAATGATGGTGTTGCAAAAGAAGCAAAGGGTAAGGACAATGCTAACAAAGCTTGCTTCCATTGTGGGAAAGCTGGTCATTGGAGGCAAAATTGCAAGGAGTACCTTGAATCTAACAAGGGAAAGAAGCTGAAAGGAGTTTCAACTTCAGGTATAATCTGATTCACTCATCTTGGTATATGATACCTATTATTTGGTACTAAATATGTATGACATATTGCAGGGACCAAAGGAAACAGTAGTGAAGCTGGACCATGAAGATGGCAACCGAGTTTGATGCTACATCAGAGCTTGTCAATCTTATGGGTTTATTAATAAGACTATTTAGTTGGGATTTATTTAGAAACATTTGATGTTTTCATTGGCATTATAGGCCAATGTTGAGGATATTTTATTAATGTTTTCGAAACATATTGTTTTGCCTGCATAGGATGCCATGGTTATTTAGTTTCCTCTTAAATAAATCGGTTATAGAATAGTTCTATAACGTAGTCTTATATATTATACAACTTGCAAAGTATTTTGAATACCATTTAGCTTAGTGATATGGAATTTGAATTGTTATTGAATTAATCCCTTAACATCTACATATGTGGGATTTAGTGGGAGCTATTAATAACTTTTTGAATGATAAAATGTTATGATAAATTGTCATTTTTGAAAAAATGCAATTAGTAGGAAACGTTCCATACTTGAAAAGATTGCACGTTTATATTAAAGGTTTTTAAGACTAACTCTTTTGTTTTGGCTTGCAAAAAGAGTTATATTTGAATCATTAGCTACAAGCTAACAAATATATTCCAATAGTTGTTTAAGATACAACTGAGCCATATGAGTGGAATCTAGGTCTTGTTGTGATCCGAATTATTAACCATGATAATAAGATTATCATGGATATGGCAAAGCATATTCTCGATGCACTTAAGCAATGTCCTTGTAGAGACACAATTACTAATCGAAAGAGTTTGGCATTAGATGCATTAGTGATTGGCTTAGTGCAAGTGGGAGATTGTTGGTGTATGCACTAGAGCCAATCAGATTGAACTTGGGATACATAGTCAATAATACATACCTTTCGCTAAGATTATAGTGATACAAGGTTTTCCTTCATGTTAGTACAATAATAAGGAGTTATTAAGTACTAATCGGATGAAGCCTATGGAACATAATGGCCTTGCAAAGGAATTATAAAGAGTTATAATTATGAGATCCTTATGCATCAAAGACTTGTTCCTCAAACTATTCCTGGTCATTGTATTGCCAAGATGGGGCATTGGCAATGCTCAAGGACAAGTATATGTTAAGCCTTCTTACTTATGAAGCAAGCAACCGATCTCATACAAGTTGAAGTATGGGATACTTGGGATAACATATAGGTGCTTGTCTGTTGAACAAGTTCACTGAACATGGCCCTCCAAGAGAACTTCATTTGGTAATATATCACTGTAGTGTCTATGATAATGTTCTCTTAGTACCAGTCGTGTAAATTAGTCCTCAGACTTGTGATACTAGGTCATTTTGTATGGAGAGTGTCATACTTAGATTTCATCACGAACGGGTTCCAATCATGAGGATGCTCAAAGTAGGGTGTTATTGGGTATGACATGAACCATACGAATATGAATGAGTGATACAGAGAGGATTCACCACTCCCTGTGATATTGGAGACATATCTCATTTGTTCTTGACTACGATTAACTTGATTAAGTCTTTGGCCAAAGCATAATGGATTTAGGAGAAAGTTGTTTCTTTGAATTCATAAGGTTAATCATAAATTGAGAAGAACTAATATGGATTGATCATGAGTAGACACTGCACCATGCTCATGCGCTATCCGGGATATATGGTGAAAGGACTGTATTACACTGACAAGCTGGTTGCTGAAAGGTTCTAAAAGGTCACGCTGACCGCATAGTATTTGGGTGGTCATGATGGGTTGCTAGATCCCGCTCTTGATCTATGATAACAAGTTAATATGATTGATGCACCCAAAAGAGTGTATCTTATTTAACCTTGCACTTAGAAAGAATCAATTGTAGAGTATAGTGATTAGCAAGGGTCGAGTCCTCAGGGATTGAGTTTTAGTTTATAAGTTAATAGTTTAAAACTTAAAAACAAGTAAACAAAAGTAAAGGGGATTTTGAAATCAGATTTAAACTAAAGTTAACAATAAGAATGAGAAAACAAGTAATTAAGAAGAATCAAATATGAGAAATATGGTTAAGGTTTCATTCTCCACGACTAGACATCATTAAGAATCAATTTCATATCTATCAACATTAATTAGCTATCAAAGTTAACAACCGTAGATAACAACAAGCTCTGTTACCCCAATCTTTCCTTAGTTTGTCGTTAAATAGAACATGCTCTCTATTTAATCTCTAACTATCAAACAACCTAGAATAAGCTCTCTAAGTTCAATTTAATAGCAGCTTTATGATGAGAAAGATAGGTTGATCTAAGCAACAAACACATAAGCTCGGATTGTTCAACTTATGTTATGTTCCACTTTGCAATTATTGAAAACTTGACCATAATCATTAATCACAAATTGCTACTTATGAATAGGAAATCAAGACAATTACACGGATCAAGACTCCTAAACTAGCATTAGACAATAATCAAGATTTATCTAGTTGGCCACCTAAACAAATCAAAAATCATCATGAACAATTTTAATGGAAGAACATAAGCAACTTTGATAGAAAACAATGATAGATAGATTCTGAAAATTAATTACATAACATGTCTAGGGCTTTGAAATCACCCTTAATCAAATAAAAGTTTAGCCTAGCATAGGCATAGATAATATATATATAAAACTAAAAAGAAAAATAAAAATAAAAGAATGGAGAAGAAGAAGAATAATAATGATGATCCTTGAGTCTCCTCAAAAGATGTCTAGTTTGTGGCACAAAAGATGGTATTTATAGAGCTTTAAAACCCTAAGAATAAGTCCTTGCCGCACAAGTATGCCTGGAGGTGTAAAAATCACGTTTTTTCCTTTTTTTTCAGATTTTCGATTAGGGTTTTTCTGGCCGTAGGGTTCTTTAGGGAGATCTTCGAGCGCCATTTTGAATGCCCATTTCTTATCTGATTTGGGCCCATAATATATCGTTGGAAAGATAATCAAGTCAACTTTAAAATTTAAGAGAAAGTTTCGTCAAATAAAGAATCTAACATCATGTTTTCCATACAACAAGCTCCAGAGGTCAAATCTGCCTGATTGTTTTTCAACCAGAAAATGATATTTTTGACTCCCAAGTCTTCTTCCATCTTGTGATTATGATTTTGTAAGCTCTTTACCATCATTATTGACATCTTTTGACTTCATTCTCCTTATTGTACCTAAAATTCAAAAACATATTATAAGTAAACAAGATAAAGATCGAAAACATAACAAAAACTAAAGGTAGAAAGGCATAAAATGTATATTTTATGAGCTTATCAATGATTTACTTATAATCATTGCCAACATATTGGGAACCTAGAGGGTCACACACATAAGAACAGATATGTATGGATTAAACATGGTATTCTATTAAGGTAAAACTTAATGGAATAAAAGATCTATATTTAGGACTCAATTGAAGAAGTTCAATTGAGATGGATTAAGACATAATTGAGATTGAGAAATCCAAGGACAATGTCTTAATAACATAAAAGGAATCAAGAAGTCTTATCTAGTGTAATAGTCGACTTTGACATATAGATGTGCAAAGTGAATTGCGATTGACTATACTATATTGGAATAATATCATGAGATGATATTAATAGCTTAATGACATGAATTGTTTCATGAGGAGAAAGAAAATTTAATTGAGAATTAAATTAGTATTGTTTAGAAATTAATCTATCCAATAAATAAGCATGACAAAATTAGAAATAGTCCAAAGCGACTATTTTATTTTACGACTGTCCACTAAGGATGGTTGGCCCAACTTAAGGCATTAAGATTGTTGGACCATTATCATTATTAGATAATATAATAGGCCTATTGATCCATCTTAGAATTAAATAGTTTAAGTCTAAGTGGATTAATGAAAATCTTGTGCAACAAGTTACAGGTGGCCGACCAACCATAGGGAGATAGGGATTAGGGTGTGCGCCACTATATAATCTATTTTAGAGGTTGTAGCCGCCAAAGCTAGGTCTATTCTATTTGTGATATTCTGATTCTGCTTAAGAAAAAGTTTGGTTTCAAGAAGAGAACTCTAACCTAGCAAAACAGTGAAATCACAGCCTCCCTAAGCTCCCTAAAACAAGTAAGTAAGAAGAATCAAATATGAAAAATATGGTTAAGGTTTCATTCTCCACCACTAGATATCATTAAGAATCAATTTCAGATCTATCAATATCAACCAACTATCAAAGTTAACAACCGTAGATAACAACAAGCTCTGTTATCCCAATCTTTCCTTAGTTTGTCGTTAAATAGAACAAGCTCTCTATTTAATCTCTAACCATTAAACAACCTAGAATAAGCTCTCTAAATTCAATTTAATGGCAGCTTTATGATGAGAAAGATAGGTTGATCTAAGCAACAAACACATAAGCTCGGATTGTTCAACTTAGGTTATGTTCCACTTTGCAATTATTGAAAACTTGACCATAATCATTAATCACAAATTGCCACTTATGAATAGGAAATCAAGACAATTACACGGATCAAGACTCCTAAACTAGCAATAGATAATTATCAAGATCTATCTAGTTGTACACCTAAATAAATCAAGACAACATCATGAACAATTCTTGTAGAAGAACATAAGCAACTTTGATAGAAAATTAATGATAGATAGAATCTGAAAATCAATCACAAAACATGTCTAGGGCTTTGAAATCACCCTTAACCAAATAGAAGTTTAGCCTAGCATAAGCATTGTAAACATAAACATAAAATTAAAGAGAATCTAAGAAGGAAATAAAAGAAAGAAAGAAGAAGAAGAAGAAAATAAAGAAAAAGAAAACTAGAGAAAAGAAAGAAGAAGAAAACTTAGAGAATTTGATTATAATGGCTAATATCCTACCAATGTACAATATGATCCTCTACAATCATCCAAGGCCCTCTATTTATACACATTTTGGAGGGCTAAATGACAATAGACAAGCTTTACAAATTTCAAAGGTAGGTATAATAGGTGGGTGAATTTTTCTAACAATTTTCGTCATATTGTATGACAATTTTGATCAGCCAACTTGATGGTCGATTTCGTCAATGTTGGAGGCCTGATCTGATCACATGGTCTTCTAGAAAAAGGTTCCCCTATCAGTTACGGATCCATAGCCATTGGAATCAGCTCATTGGCTGATGTGGATAAGCAGATATGGGCAAAATACGAAAACAGGTCAGCACAGACGTCATTGCACATCAGCCACTTTGATGGTCGATTTCGCTTGGGAAAACGACTCCGTTTCAAGAAGTGTAAAACATGAAAAAGATAGATATGCCTCTTAGCTTTGCACGGCTACAAATTTCAGCCTTATTGCTTCAGTGAAACTCCAGATATAGCTGATATGGCAAAAGGTGTCGGAACTGGAACTGAACTGGATTTGCCCTTAATTCTAGTAATCTGAAATCACTCAAAGAAACTTGTGAAAAACACCAAATTACATAAAAATATAAAAGATCATAAACACAATTAGACTAAACAATAATAACTCGTATTTGACACAAAACAATAATAAAACATAACTAAAAACTATATAATTATACGAGTTATCACACCCCCACACTTAGCTTTTTGCTAGTCCTCGAGCAAAATCAAATAAAAATAAAATAAGAAAATCTAATCTAATCCACTTTCGTAGGAAATCACGGTGGCACTTAGCATGTGACACAAGCCTTTAAACCCCTAGGTGTCCCTAGTGGACGAGTTTAGTCTCGTGAGGGTTTACTAGAACGATACCCACAAACATTGAAAAACTAAAATATAAATAAACTACATATACTAAAAATATTTATTCCTAATCCTTTCAATACAAATTAGAGACAATCTTTGAACAAGTCTTATAAACTAATCAATAGCTTAAAGAATTTCACAAAAAATCATGCTTCAATGTAAATTGTTTGAGTTAAGCCAATATTAACATAACATATCTCAATCAAAATAGTGCATGTTCAAATTTAATCTCAACTTCTCACATGGGATACCCTCTTGATTTTCACTCTTTAAAGTAGTGGAGAAGTGTTTACACTCAATCAATCTCATGAAAACAGTTCTACCATATTCTTGCTTGTCCACCTATTCTCCACTATTTAGATCATACAACTTCATGAATCAAGAGGTCTTTAATCAAGGTTGTAATGGGGCCAAGGGGTTTGTAATGTGGTTGAAGAACAAAAGGATAAAGATATCACAAAGGTTCCAAAGAGTTCATAAAGTTTCGAGACATAAAAAGATCATACAAATAAAACTTCTCAAAACTCTTATAAAGCACATAATAACATAGGCTAAATATTCATGTTGAGCCTTTGCATCATTCTAACCAACTTTGTAACATCTTTTTCTTTACTTTAACTAGAAGTTCAAGAGAAGATTTTTTTTTTTTTTTTATATATGAGAATGTATTTGACAATGATCCCTTTCTTTTTCTCTTGACTTTTTTCTTTCTTTTCCCCCCACACTTATTTCTTGTTTCTAACCCAAAATTTCAATAAATCTTCTTTGTCTTTGCAACTTGTCTCAAAACATGCTAATTCATCTTTTGGAACAAAGGTAAAGATATAAGTATATTTAGGTTAGGGACAAGTTATGGTTACCAAAGATATAGCTTATTCAATGTAGGCTCAAATTGGTTCACTAAGGGTGTGTTCTCTTGGAACATTAATAATGGATGGCTGTTTGGCCCTGGCTAAAAATCCTAATGCCTCTATCATATTCATGTTGTCACATGCATCAATATAGTCTCAAACGGTTTAAAGCAAGTTCTAGAGAATCATGTAATCATAAGAGCACTCAAGAAAGAAATTAGATTGATTTGTATAATGCATCAATCATTATAGGCTCAAAAACTCACAAGGATGATTATACAAGTCAGATTAAGTCTAAACATGCTTCTTTCTCAATCAACATATCATATTAACATTGGCTCATAAAAGATTGACATCAAGCTCAATTCTCATGAAAATCTTCTCACTAATAAATCTATTTTAGACTTATGCAATTCATATCTCATCATAGTATTGAAAGTAACTAAAACATACTAAAAACACACTAAGTCTAAACATGCTTTTTTTTTTTTTTTTGAAGAAGAAGAAGAAGAAGATTAAATCAAACTGACAAGGTATGTCTCAAGTCTCCCTTACTCAGACCTTGTTCAGAATGAATACTTCTAAATGTCTTAAAACACAACAATTTTTTTTTTTTTTAAATTAGCAAAATATGTCCCTTACCCCCTACTAAAATATGACATTGTCCCCAATGTCAAATTTTAAAGGTAGAATTTAGGAGATATTACCTGCAGAGGTTGCTAACCACTTATTATAACTGAGACACAACAAGCAAAATGTTAGATAATGTCACAAAGACAAAGTGCAATCCACTCCTTGCTCGTCCATATCTCTTTTTCTTTTTCCGAGCGTTTGCGAAACAACCGTAACAGATAAACACTCATAAGCTTGAAGCTTTTTGAGTAAATCTTCAATGGTTGTAGCAGAAATTATGGTTCTCCTTGCCTCTGAAAACATGAATCCATTTTCCACAGCATTATCTAAATATGAAAGCAAATTACTAAAATAACCATTAATATTAAGCAAACCAATGGGTTTCTTATTTGTGACCAAAGATGACCAAGAAGCCACGCAAGCTATTTCTTCCAATGTACCCAGACCTCCTGGTAAAGCAATGAATGCATCGGCAGAATGGTACATGATTGTCATCCGTTCAGGGATACTCCAGACTTGTATTTCCTTACCCACGGTAGGTCCACAAAAACTTGTGAATAGTTTTGGCACGATTCCTAGAACTGGACTTCCTCCGACGTGTGCTGCTGTAGCGACTGCTCCCATTAAACCCGTACTACCGCCTCCATAAATCAACTGGATCTTTTGTTGGGCAAGTATTACTCCAACTCTTATGGCTTCATCAGCGAATATGTTATTTTTCCCTGGATAAGCACCTCCAAAGACACAAATTTTTTTAATGCGTTGGGACGAAGTACTTTCCATTTTTTTTTTCTTTTTCGAGTGCCTGAAAGAGAATGAGTACATGGTGTAATATATAGAGGACTGAGTAGTGAATCAGACAAGAGTAATAATGTCGCCGAAAGTGTATCTGACCTGTCAGAAGAAAATGTTAACCTAACAAAAGATTTTTGCGTGATTTCAGGAAGAAAATCAAAAAGAGAAGAAAAATCAACCGTAAAAGACAAATAAAAAAAATTGAGAATAATTACACAAATCGAACAACACGTAAATTAAACCGAAATGAAGTTATTGCAAATCAAACCAAAAGCTGAGAAGTCATTTATTGTAGTTGTGATTGTGGCTCACATCTTCCTCTGGTTTTACGTCCAGAAACGGCTTAAACGCCTTCTATGAGTCGAGGATATGCTTCCCATCCAGTTTTCTTACAAGCTGGCAAACAGGGTCTTTTAACATCAGATTCCCAAGATGTTGCCATTCCCTTTGGAATTGCGGCCATAAATCAAGAATTTCTCTTTGTACGTCTCCACTAGGATGCGTCTCAAGAGAAAGTTGAATATTACCCAAATTCTCCTTACTCAGTCCATCCTTAATGAATTCAATTTTATCATCTCGATTAGAGGACGGAATCCCAATAGAACGACATTTACCGTTACACGTCCATCGTGCACATTTGTGGCAATTTGAACTCATGCGCTTTGCTCGTTGCTTCTTTGCAAAAGTGCTTCTACCTGTACCTAGTAAATGCAAAACAGGAAGATATTCATCTTCACGTACCTTGGCTTCAATTATCCAACGTATGTCTCCAGGAATCCCTTTCTGCATAAGCATTCTTAATCTTTCGAAACGAACTTGGTAAAGCTTCAGTAAAATATTTCGAGGAAAAGGAGGAAATCGTTTCTGCAATCTTGTGAGAATATCATCCATCCTGAAAAAAAAATGAAAAAAATTGAAAGAGAAATTGGAAGAGAAATTTATATACATTATCAGTTTTGTGGGTAGCTGATGGAACCGATTTAAATAATCACGGAGTACCGTTATCCGCCATTTAACCGGGGTTAAAAAAAAATAAAAATTATATTTACATCTAGTTATTTTCAAAACAAGGATTAGAAAGAAAAATAACATAAAAAGACTCAAAAACAAAACACTCTAAATAAAATCCTAAATTCTTCCCCCCACACATAATTCTTACATTGTCATTAATGTAATGCTATTAATCCCAAATGAAAGAATCATGTGTAAGTGAAAAGAACTAATAAACAAAATAAACTTATGCAGCCTAAATGAACTTAGAAACACTAAACACAATTAGCAAAGAAACATAAGAAATAAAAATAAAAACAATAAAAATAATAAAAGAAAAAGGAAAAGAAAGAGAAAGAGAAAGCAAATCTGAATATGGAAGGTTGGCAATTTCATCTTTAATTGGGCTGCCTTCCCAATTAACACTTGAGTTAGTGTTTTGAATCTAACCAACACCCATTCTTGGCTTTTTAGGCTTGTCAGGCTCATACATGAAATTTCCCAAATTTATGCGTTTGAGAGGAAGCTTTCTTTGCACAACAGTGGATGCATTCTCCATTACAAGTATTATTTCATCATCCTTGGTGGTGCATATCTCATCGAGGAATGGTGCATCTTTTGGTACTTGTTGAATGACATCCACAAACAAACTGTTTAAGGTTTCCAGCGTGTCTTGTTCATGTTCATCCTCCTTGAACTTTGCGAATCTACTAGGAAAAGGTGGAGAAGAAACATTAGTAAAAATTGGAATCTCAAACGTTACCTCAGGTGCCGAAATACTCTTATTTGGATCATTGGCTTCATTATCCTCAAGAATAGAATTCATCTCTAATTTTGTCTCATCCTCATCTTGTTCCTCATTCCTCAAGGTCACAATAGTAGTATTCTCCTTTGGGTTAATCATTGTTTGGGCAGAGAGTTCTTCAGATCTTTGTGCTACCCATACCACCATACTACTAGCCAATAGTCTCATTTGCCTTTCCAAACTCTGGATACTTGCCCTTGTTTCCTGTTGAAATTGCAAAGTATTAGTAACAAGAGAATCGACAAGATCTTCTAAAGAAGTACCTGAGTTTTGAGTCATATGTAGTGGCTGAAAAAGATCTGGTTCTTGAGACCATGATTGATTAAATCTAGATGGATGAGTGTAATTGGCATAAGGATCTACTTCTTGGTAATTTTTCGAGTAGCCATAATTAGTATGACCCCACCATCCCTCATGGTAAGTGTTTGAGTAATGATCATACTGCTGGTCTTGGAACACTTGATGGCCTTGACATCCTCCCATGGCAAATTGTTGAACTGGGAAGGTGAGATTGGCTTGTTGATTCTCCATGTTCATGTATGCCACCAACTCTTCAAAATTCCATCGTTCTTTTTTTTTTTTTTTTCAAAATTTGATAAGAAAAACCCGTATGTACAAGAAAATAAAACTCATTAGAACTGAAAATAAGAATAAACCAAGTAACAAATAAACTAAAGAAAACAATCCCCGGCAACGGCGCCAAAAATTTGATGCACCCAAAAGAGTGTATCTTATTTAACCTTGCACTAAAAAGATAAATTGTAAGTATAATAGTTAGCAAGGGTCGAGTCCTCAGGAATTGGGTTTTAGTTTATAAGTTAATAGTTTAAAACTTAAATTCAAGAACAATAAAAGAAAAGGGGTTTTTGAAGCCAGATTTAAACTAAAGTAAATAATAAGAATAAGATGCAAGGCGGTATAACCAGCCAATAAAAATATATATACTAAATTAGGCGGTATAACCAGCCAATAAAAATATATATACTAAATTAGGCGGTATAACCAGCCAATAAAAATATATATACTAAATTAGGCGGTATAACCAGCCAATAAAAATAAAACAAAGTTAATATACAAATTAGGCGGTATAACCAGCCAATAAAAATAAATATACTTTTTAAAAATAAGCAAACTAGAAAAGTAAGAAAACAAGTAAGTAAGAAGAATCAAATATGAAAAATATGGTTAAGGTTTCATTCTCCACCACTAGACATCATTAAGAATCAATTTCAGATCTATCAATATCAACCAACTATCAAAGTTAACAACCGTAGATAACAACAAGCTCTGTTATCCCAATCTTTCCTTAGTTTGTCGTTAAATAGAACAAGCTCTCTATTTAATCTCTAACCATTAAACAACCTAGAATAAGCTCTCTAAATTCAATTTAATGGCAGCTTTATGATGAGAAAGATAGGTTGATCTAAGCAACAAACACATAAGCTCGGATTGTTCAACTTAGGTTATGTTCCACTTTGCAATTATTGAAAACTTGACCATAATCATTAATCACAAATTGCCACTTATGAATAGGAAATCAAGACAATTACACGGATCAAGACTCCTAAACTAGCAATAGATAATTATCAAGATCTATCTAGTTGTACACCTAAATAAATCAAGACAACATCATGAACAATTCTTGTAGAAGAACATAAGCAACTTTGATAGAAAATTAATGATAGATAGAATCTGAAAATCAATCACAAAACATGTCTAGGGCTTTGAAATCACCCTTAACCAAATAGAAGTTTAGCCTAGCATAAGCATTGTAAACATAAACATAAAATTAAAGAGAATCTAAGAAGGAAATAAAAGAAAGAAAGAAGAAGAAGAAGAAAATAAAGAAAAAGAAAACTAGAGAAAAGAAAGAAGAAGAAAACTTAGAGAATTTGATTATAATGGCTAATATCCTACCAATGTACAATATGATCCTCTACAATCATCCAAGGCCCTCTATTTATACACATTTTGGAGGGCTAAATGACAATAGACAAGCTTTACAAATTTCAAAGGTAGGTATAATAGGTGGGTGAATTTTTCTAACAATTTTCGTCATATTGTATGACAATTTTGATCAGCCAACTTGATGGTCGATTTCGTCAATGTTGGAGGCCTGATCTGATCACATGGTCTTCTAGAAAAAGGTTCCCCTATCAGTTACGGATCCATAGCCATTGGAATCAGCTCATTGGCTGATGTGGATAAGCAGATATGGGCAAAATACGAAAACAGGTCAGCACAGACGTCATTGCACATCAGCCACTTTGATGGTCGATTTCGCTTGGGAAAACGACTCCGTTTCAAGAAGTGTAAAACATGAAAAAGATAGATATGCCTCTTAGCTTTGCACGGCTACAAATTTCAGCCTTATTGCTTCAGTGAAACTCCAGATATAGCTGATATGGCAAAAGGTGTCGGAACTGGAACTGAACTGGATTTGCCCTTAATTCTAGTAATCTGAAATCACTCAAAGAAACTTGTGAAAAACACCAAATTACATAAAAATATAAAAGATCATAAACACAATTAGACTAAACAATAATAACTCGTATTTGACACAAAACAATAATAAAACATAACTAAAAACTATATAATTATACGAGTTATCACACCCCCACACTTAGCTTTTTGCTAGTCCTCGAGCAAAATCAAATAAAAATAAAATAAGAAAATCTAATCTAATCCACTTTCGTAGGAAATCACGGTGGCACTTAGCATGTGACACAAGCCTTTAAACCCCTAGGTGTCCCTAGTGGACGAGTTTAGTCTCGTGAGGGTTTACTAGAACGATACCCACAAACATTGAAAAACTAAAATATAAATAAACTACATATACTAAAAATATTTATTCCTAATCCTTTCAATACAAATTAGAGACAATCTTTGAACAAGTCTTATAAACTAATCAATAGCTTAAAGAATTTCACAAAAAATCATGCTTCAATGTAAATTGTTTGAGTTAAGCCAATATTAACATAACATATCTCAATCAAAATAGTGCATGTTCAAATTTAATCTCAACTTCTCACATGGGATACCCTCATGATTTTCACTCTTTAAAGTAGTGGAGAAGTGTTTACACTCAATCAATCTCATGAAAACAGTTCTACCATATTCTTGCTTGTCCACCTATTCTCCACTATTTAGATCATACAACTTCATGAATCAAGAGGTCTTTAATCAAGGTTGTAATGGGGCCAAGGGGTTTGTAATGTGGTTGAAGAACAAAAGGATAAAGATATCACAAAGGTTCCAAAGAGTTCATAAAGTTTCGAGACATAAAAAGATCATACAAATAAAACTTCTCAAAACTCTTATAAAGCACATAATAACATAGGCTAAATATTCATGTTGAGCCTTTGCATCATTCTAACCAACTTTGTAACATCTTTTTCTTTACTTTAACTAGAAGTTCAAGAGAAGATTTTTTTTTTTTTTTTATATATGAGAATGTATTTGACAATGATCCCTTTCTTTTTCTCTTGACTTTTTTCTTTCTTTTCCCCCCACACTTATTTCTTGTTTCTAACCCAAAATTTCAATAAATCTTCTTTGTCTTTGCAACTTGTCTCAAAACATGCTAATTCATCTTTTGGAACAAAGGTAAAGATATAAGTATATTTAGGTTAGGGACAAGTTATGGTTACCAAAGATATAGCTTATTCAATGTAGGCTCAAATTGGTTCACTAAGGGTGTGTTCTCTTGGAACATTAATAATGGATGGCTGTTTGGCCCTGGCTAAAAATCCTAATGCCTCTATCATATTCATGTTGTCACATGCATCAATATAGTCTCAAACGGTTTAAAGCAAGTTCTAGAGAATCATGTAATCATAAGAGCACTCAAGAAAGAAATTAGATTGATTTGTATAATGCATCAATCATTATAGGCTCAAAAACTCACAAGGATGATTATACAAGTCAGATTAAGTCTAAACATGCTTCTTTCTCAATCAACATATCATATTAACATTGGCTCATAAAAGATTGACATCAAGCTCAATTCTCATGAAAATCTTCTCACTAATAAATCTGTTTTAGACTTATGCAATTCATATCTCATCATAGTATTGAAAGTAACTAAAACATACTAAAAACACACTAAGTCTAAACATGCTTTTTTTTTTTTTTTTTTTTTGAAGAAGAAGAAGATTAAATCAAACTGACAAGGTATGTCTCAAGTCTCCCTTACTCAGACCTTGTTCAGAATGAATACTTCTAAATGTCTTAAAACACAACAATTTTTTTTTTTTTTTAAATTAGCAAAATATGTCCCTTACCCCCTACTAAAATATGACATTGTCCCCAATGTCAAATTTTAAAGGTAGAATTTAGGAGATATTACCTGCAGAGGTTGCTAACCACTTATTATAACTGAGACACAACAAGCAAAATGTTAGATAATGTCACAAAGACAAAGTGCAATCCACTCCTTGCTCGTCCATATCTCTTTTTCTTTTTCCGAGCGTTTGCGAAACAACCGTAACAGATAAACACTCATAAGCTTGAAGCTTTTTGAGTAAATCTTCAATGGTTGTAGCAGAAATTATGGTTCTCCTTGCCTCTGAAAACATGAATCCATTTTCCACAGCATTATCTAAATATGAAAGCAAATTACTAAAATAACCATTAATATTAAGCAAACCAATGGGTTTCTTATTTGTGACCAAAGATGACCAAGAAGCCACGCAAGCTATTTCTTCCAATGTACCCAGACCTCCTGGTAAAGCAATGAATGCATCGGCAGAATGGTACATGATTGTCATCCGTTCAGGGATACTCCAGACTTGTATTTCCTTACCCACGGTAGGTCCACAAAAACTTGTGAATAGTTTTGGCACGATTCCTAGAACTGGACTTCCTCCGACGTGTGCTGCTGTAGCGACTGCTCCCATTAAACCCGTACTACCGCCTCCATAAATCAACTGGATCTTTTGTTGGGCAAGTATTACTCCAACTCTTATGGCTTCATCAGCGAATATGTTATTTTTCCCTGGATAAGCACCTCCAAAGACACAAATTTTTTTAATGCGTTGGGACGAAGTACTTTCCATTTTTTTTTTTTTCGAGTGCCTGAAAGAGAATGAGTACATGGTGTAATATATAGAGGACTGAGTAGTGAATCAGACAAGAGTAATAATGTCGCCGAAAGTGTATCTGACCTGTCAGAAGAAAATGTTAACCTAACAAAAGATTTTTGCGTGATTTCAGGAAGAAAATCAAAAAGAGAAGAAAAATCAACCGTAAAAGACAAATAAAAAAAATTGAGAATAATTACACAAATCGAACAACACGTAAATTAAACCGAAATGAAGTTATTGCAAATCAAACCAAAAGCTGAGAAGTCATTTATTGTAGTTGTGATTGTGGCTCACATCTTCCTCTGGTTTTACGTCCAGAAACGGCTTAAACGCCTTCTATGAGTCGAGGATATGCTTCCCATCCAGTTTTCTTACAAGCTGGCAAACAGGGTCTTTTAACATCAGATTCCCAAGATGTTGCCATTCCCTTTGGAATTGCGGCCATAAATCAAGAATTTCTCTTTGTACGTCTCCACTAGGATGCGTCTCAAGAGAAAGTTGAATATTACCCAAATTCTCCTTACTCAGTCCATCCTTAATGAATTCAATTTTATCATCTCGATTAGAGGACGGAATCCCAATAGAACGACATTTACCGTTACACGTCCATCGTGCACATTTGTGGCAATTTGAACTCATGCGCTTTGCTCGTCGCTTCTTTGCAAAAGTGCTTCTACCTGTACCTAGTAAATGCAAAACAGGAAGATATTCATCTTCACGTACCTTGGCTTCAATTATCCAACGTATGTCTCCAGGAATCCCTTTCTGCATAAGCATTCTTAATCTTTCGAAATGAACTTGGTAAAGCTTCAGTAAAATATTTCGAGGAAAAGGAGAAAATCGTTTCTGCAATCTTGTGAGAATATCATCCATCCTGAAAAAAAAATGAAAAAAATTGAAAGAGAAATTGGAAGAGAAATTTATATACATTATCAGTTTTGTGGGTAGCTGATGGAACCGATTTAAATAATCACGGAGTACCGTTATCCGCCATTTAACCGGGGTTAAAAAAAAATAAAAATTATATTTACATCTAGTTATTTTCAAAACAAGGATTAGAAAGAAAAATAACATAAAAAGACTCAAAAACAAAACACTCTAAATAAAATCCTAAATTCTTCCCCCCACACATAATTCTTACATTGTCATTAATGTAATGCTATTAATCCCAAATGAAAGAATCATGTGTAAGTGAAAAGAACTAATAAACAAAATAAACTTATGCAGCCTAAATGAACTTAGAAACACTAAACACAATTAGCAAAGAAACATAAGAAATAAAAATAAAAACAATAAAAATAATAAAAGAAAAAGGAAAAGAAAGAGAAAGCAAATCTGAATATGGAAGGTTGGCAATTTCATCTTTAATTGGGCTGCCTTCCCAATTAACACTTGAGTTAGTGTTTTAAATCTAACCAACACCCATTCTTGGCTTTTTAGGCTTGTCAGGCTCATACATGAAATTTCCCAAATTTATGCGTTTGAGAGGAAGCTTTCTTTGCACAACAGTGGATGCATTCTCCATTACAAGTATTATTTCATCATCCTTGGTGGTGCATATCTCATCGAGGAATGGTGCATCTTTTGGTACTTGTTGAATGACATCCACAAACAAACTGTTTAAGGTTTCCAGCGTGTCTTGTTCATGTTCATCCTCCTTGAACTTTGCGAATCTACTAGGAAAAGGTGGAGAAGAAACATTAGTAAAAATTGGAATCTCAAACGTTACCTCAGGTGCCGAAATACTCTTATTTGGATCATTGGCTTCATTATCCTCAAGAATAGAATTCATCTCTAATTTTGTCTCATCCTCATCTTGTTCCTCATTCCTCAAGGTCACAATAGTAGTATTCTCCTTTGGGTTAATCATTGTTTGGGCAGAGAGTTCTTCAGATCTTTGTGCTACCCATACCACCATACTACTAGCCAATAGTCTCATTTGCCTTTCCAAACTCTGGATACTTGCCCTTGTTTCCTGTTGAAATTGCAAAGTATTAGTAACAAGAGAATCGACAAGATCTTCTAAAGAAGTACCTGAGTTTTGAGTCATATGTAGTGGCTGAAAAAGATCTGGTTCTTGAGACCATGATTGATTAAATCTAGATGGATGAGTGTAATTGGCATAAGGATCTACTTCTTGGTAATTTTTCGAGTAGCCATAATTAGTATGACCCCACCATCCCTCATGGTAAGTGTTTGAGTAATGATCATACTGCTGGTCTTGGAACACTTGATGGCCTTGACATCCTCCCATGGCAAATTG
Source organism: Fremontodendron californicum (assembly GCA_030761205.1). Lineage (NCBI taxonomy): Eukaryota > Viridiplantae > Streptophyta > Magnoliopsida > Malvales > Malvaceae > Fremontodendron > Fremontodendron californicum. The sequence continues at coordinate 6,777,233 of JAULJL010000007.1, read as the reverse complement.
TTGAACTGGGAAGGTGAGATTGGCTTGTTGATTCTCCATGTTCATGTATGCCACCAACTCTTCAAAATTCCATCGTTCTTTTTTTTTTTTTTTTTCAAAATTTGATAAGAAAAACCCGTATGTACAAGAAAATAAAACTCATTAGAACTGAAAATAAGAATAAACCAAGTAACAAATAAACTAAAGAAAACAATCCCCGGCAATGGCGCCAAAAATTTGATGCACCCAAAAGAGTGTATCTTATTTAACCTTGCACTAAAAAGATAAATTGTAAGTATAGTAGTTAGCAAGGGTCGAGTCCTCAGGGATTGGGTTTTAGTTTATAAGTTAATAGTTTAAAACTTAAATTCAAGAACAATAAAAGAAAAGGGGTTTTTGAAGCCAGATTTAAACTAAAGTAAATAATAAGAATAAGATGCAAGGCGGTATAACCAGCCAATAAAAATATATATACTAAATTAGGCGGTATAACCAGCCAATAAAAATATATATACTAAATTAGGCGGTATAACCAGCCAATAAAAATATATATACTAAATTAGGCGGTATAAGCAGCCAATAAAAATAAAACAAAGTTAATATACAAATTAGGCGGTATAACCAGCCAATAAAAATAAATATACTTTTTAAAAATAAGCAAACTAGAAAAGTAAGAAAACAAGTAAGTAAGAAGAATCAAATATGAAAAATATGGTTAAAGTTTCATTCTCCACCACTAGACATCATTAAGAATCAATTTCAGATCTATCAATATCAACCAACTATCAAAGTTAACAACCGTAGATAACAACAAGCTCTGTTATCCCAATCTTTCCTTAGTTTGTCGTTAAATAGAACAAGCTCTCTATTTAATCTCTAACCATTAAACAACCTAGAATAAGCTCTCTAAATTCAATTTAATGGCAGCTTTATGATGAGAAAGATAGGTTGATCTAAGCAACAAACACATAAGCTCGGATTGTTCAACTTAGGTTATGTTCCACTTTGCAATTATTGAAAACTTGACCATAATCATTAATCACAAATTGCCACTTATGAATAGGAAATCAAGACAATTACACGGATCAAGACTCCTAAACTAGCAATAGATAATTATCAAGATCTATCTAGTTGTACACCTAAATAAATCAAGACAACATCATGAACAATTCTTGTAGAAGAACATAAGCAACTTTGATAGAAAATTAATGATAGATAGAATCTGAAAATCAATCACAAAACATGTCTAGGGCTTTGAAATCACCCTTAACCAAATAGAAGTTTAGCCTAGCATAAGCATTGTAAACATAAACATAAAATTAAAGAGAATCTAAGAAGGAAATAAAAGAAAGAAAGAAGAAGAAGAAGAAAATAAAGAAAAAGAAAACTAGAGAAAAGAAAGAAGAAGAAAACTTAGAGAATTTGATTATAATGGCTAATATCCTACCAATGTACAATATGATCCTCTACAATCATCCAAGGCCCTCTATTTATACACATTTTGGAGGGCTAAATGACAATAGACAAGCTTTACAAATTTCAAAGGTAGGTATAATAGGTGGGTGAATTTTTCTAACAATTTTCGTCATATTGTATGACAATTTTGATCAGCCAACTTGATGGTCGATTTCGTCAATGTTGGAGGCTTGATCTGATCACATGGTCTTCTAGAAAAAGGTTCCCCTATCAGTTACGGATCCATAGCCATTGGAATCAGCTCATTGGCTGATGTGGATAAGCAGATATGGGCAAAATACGAAAACAGGTCAGCACAGACGTCATTGCACATCAGCCACTTTGATGGTCGATTTCGCTAGGGAAAACGACTCCGTTTCAAGAAGTGTAAAACATGAAAAAGATAGATATGCCTCTTAGCTTTGCACGGCTACAAATTTCAGCCTTATTGCTTCAGTGAAACTCCAGATATAGCTGATATGGCAAAAGGTGTCGGAACTGGAACTGAACTGGATTTGCCCTTAATTCTAGTAATCTGAAATCACTCAAAGAAACTTGTGAAAAACACCAAATTACATAAAAATATAAAAGATCATAAACACAATTAGACTAAACAATAATAACTCGTATTTGACACAAAACAATAATAAAACATAACTAAAAACTATATAATTATACGAGTTATCAGGCCTGATCAACCTCCCTTCATGATGTCTCCCTATGTGTTAAGGGGAGAACGACGAGGAACAAAGCTCCGCTACTTGAGGGACGCCTCAAATAAGGAGTAGTCTCGGACCCTTACATCATCTTCACAATGACAAAGAACTCAAGCTCACTTGTAACTTGACCACTTAACGGTCTGACCCGAGCCATAGGAGCGCTAAACAAGTCTTCCAAAGACTAACACAATGGCCTTCTATAGTGCGACTTGATGCCAGCAAAATAACAGCTGATGACCGGACCATATATCGTGTCTAATGTCGAGGGTCGTCTTTATCACACCTTCATTGCCAGGCCAAACCGACGGACTAAAGCCCTCCTTGAGAGCCGACCAAGAGGGGTCCTTGAGAAACAAATTACCTTATAACAGACATGATGGCTAACCTCAAGGACAACAAAACTCTATATCTTCTAAACAACTTCATCTTTTCAACATAAAAATGGAGTTTGATGAACTAAAACATACCCCGAACTCCCATGAGATCCGGCGTTGAACCATGCAAATAAATAAAACATACGAGACTCCCACATAATGGTTCGATGCCAGGCCATACATTCTTGATACCGGACATCTGATCCGAAGTCCCGGACTGGTGAGAACTCATAGGATCACTAAAAATCCTCTGATCACCCACATTTGAAGTCCCAAATCAAGACCAACGGTTTGATGCCCCTCAAGCCTCTTAAATAGGTTTTTGTCCAAAGAGGGAAGGCTCACCAATAGGGGGCGACACCCGATGTCAAAAACAATGTCGAAAAGCAAGGCATGAGCAAGTGAATCAAAAGACAAAAGAAGTCCACTGCGGCTTGTCCAAGGTAAGTTTTTTCAATTAGGTTTACACTAAAATCTCTTGATTTATCTCAGAAAGAACAAGTCGGATGAGAGTAACCAACATAAAGAGGCTTCATGCTTCGTATGGAAGAAAGAGGATAAAGCTCACACTCAAAGACTACATGCCACATATGGCACAAAAAGCACGAGCTCAAAGCTCGGACAAGGGACCCTCCGATGCAAAAACACATCCAGAGGTGCAGTCCACCAAGAAACTATCAATAGAGTACCCTCCAAAATACAAACACATTTGGAGATGCTGTCCGACAAGGAACCATCAATGAAACATCTTTTTATGACTAAAACACTTATGAAGAGAACACACAAAGAGGGTAAAGAAGCGTAGACTCCCTATAAACATGAGCAAAACACATTGGGACCAATGTCCCAACATCCTATCCTTACTATAAAAAATGTTGCAAAGACAAAGTCTGACCTAAGGTCCTTATGAGAACACAACTCATAAAGAGCAATCTCTATAAATCTCATCGGCTGACATTAGTGGAATTCAAAAAAATGACTCCACTAAGAAATACAAGCTTGACCAATCACCAGCAAACCACGAAATAGGTCTGCGCAAGCCCACAAAATCTCAAGAGGGGCGAATTGCAACAGGCATGGCATAAAAATACACGCCCACATTCCTCTCCTAAAAAAAGCTCTCCCATTCAAGCTCCAAGAAAGAAAAGCATCGGACCAACCTCATACGAGATTGGTCTCCAAAGGGGGAGTAGAGCCCCTTAGATAAATCCCACCAGTAAGCCAAACATACATGGACACCCCAAACATTGGATAAAGGGTACACACCACAATGACAAGAGGAGAGGAAGGAAAAAGAGAAGAAAAGAAGAGAAAAAGAGAAAAGCAAAGAGAAAAAATGAAAATTTTTCTACAAGGCAAGAGCACAGACTTCATTCTACTATATTTCTAATCATTTCCAAAACATCACTAAGGAAAGGAGTCCGACATACCAAAAAGGACCCTCATTCACAAGTGATGAAAGCAAGATAACTACATCAAAATGCAAGCAACAACAAAAGCCTGAACGTCCCCAAGAAATAAGTTAAGTGTTTGACGTGCCAACATCAGATACGGACGAATAATTACATCAAGGCACAAGCAACAACAAAAGCTTAAACGCCTTCAAAAAATGGTCAAGTGTTCAAAATATACAAAAGATCAACAAAGAAAGCCTACACATCATCTCCATCAACAACATCCCTAGACGGGGCTTCCTCGCCATCATCCTCACCAACATTGGTGGTATTCGACAATGAAGAGGATGAGTAACTTGACGAATTGGAACTATCGTCCGAGGAACTATCACTATAAGAAGTCGACGAAGGCATCGGACTCATCGAACCTGGATAACAGCAAATTGGAGAATGGAAAGCAACGAGCCACCACGCCAATCTACAATGAAAAGTTAAGATAAGTCAGATCAACTAAGTGGCATATCATTACGGGATGCACGTCCAAAAACATTATAGAATAAAACTCACTAAGAATCACCGAAAAACGTGACAATTGGCCACCGCAAGAACATTGAATCTAGCAACAACATGTCAAGGATAAGTAAGAAAGGATAACATGGATTCCGGACCAAGTAAGAAGAATGGAAGAGATCCACAACATCTCCACATACTCTTGTCCGAAAAATACATGGAGAACAAAGTTAAAAGCATGAAAAAGGCGCCACAGACATGGGTTGAGAATGCAAAAACAATAAATAAGCTTCCAAGGCATACTCCAAGTGATCAAGATGGATTTCTAAAGGTGCATCCTAAGTGCCCTTAAGTGATCCCAAGTGTTCTCCAAGTAATCAAGACGGATTTCTAAAGTGCATCCTAAGTGCCCCTAAGTGATTCCAAGTGTTCTCCAAGTAATCAAGATGGATTTCTAAGGTGCATCCTAAGTGCCCCTAAGTGATCCTAAGTGTTCTCCAAGTGATTAAGTTGGATTTCCAAGGTGCATCCTAATTGCCCCTAAGTGATCCCAAGTGTTCTCTAGGTGATCAAGCGAAATTCAAAGGTGCATCCTAAGTGCCCTAAGTGATCCTAAGTGTCCCTAAGGTAAGGACTGGGCAACAACAAGAACACTTAGGGAAACTTGGTCGAGAATCTCCAAACACTTGGAGAGATGAAGTCTAAAGTCAAAACACTTGGGAAAGCATGTTTGACAGTCCAAACACTTGGGAAGACAAGGTCTGAAGCCAAAACACTTGGGAAAGCTTGGACATGTGTCCAAACACTTGGGGAAGCATGTCCGAAAGCCAAAACACTTGGGAAAGCTTAGACATGAGTCCAAACACTTGGGGAAGCATGTCCAAAAGTCAAAACACTTGGAAAAGCTTGGACATGAGTCCAAACACTTGGGAAAGCATGTTTGAAAGTCAAAACACTTAGGAAAAGCTTGGACATGAATCCAAACACTTGGGGAAGCATGTCTGAAAGTCAAAACACTTAGGAAAGCTTGGACATGAGTCCAATCACTTGGGGAAGCATGTCCGAAAGTCAAAACACTTGGGAAAGCTTGGACATAAGTCCAAACACTTGGGAAAGAATGTTCAAAAGTTAAAACACTTAGGAAAGCGTGTTAAAAAAAATAAGGCACTTGGATAGACCAAACGGAAAACATAAGAGAACAAGAGGAAATCAATTACTTGGTAACTCGATGCGCATGCCAACCTCCTCCCGATGTGAAAAAAGTCATTCTCGATGTCTGAAAAAAGAGATGTCTGAAAAACTCATGCAAAGAACTTTCTAAGTGAATGATGAAAACCTCTCTCACCAGCTTCTCTCTACACTTACCTCAAAAGCTCACAAGTGAAGAAAAATGGCGCCAACATAGATACATGGTGAGCAACCCATATGGCCTCGAACTCAGGGAGACATGAGAAATCCACATCGGGAGAGAAAGACAAAAAACCCTTAGACGAATGAAAAATCACAAAGAGTATCTTTGAGTGCCTTGGTTATGACACAAGAGACCTCAAAGACATTTGCGTCTCGACAAGCACGTCCGTGCACAAAGGCTACTTTGCACGACTAAAAGTACAACAACATGCAACTCGCTATTCCTCGCACAAAGGCTCGCAAATGAGCATAAACATCCTGAGCACAATAGCTCTACGTGACAAGCTGATGCAACACTAAAACAACTTTGCTAGCACATAAGAGCTTACGTGAATGCTCACCTCCATGAAACTGTTGGTGTAAGTCCTACAAGCCAATCTAGTTGGGTTTGTAAAACACTATATATATATATATTCATGTACTGCACATTATAGTTTATTAATTATAATTGAGGTATTTCTTTATCCATAAGTATTGTTATAATTGTTATAAATAACTTGTGAAGATAAATCCCATGAGACACAATGGCATTGCAAAGGAATTGAAAGGAGTTACAATTATGAGGATCCTTATGCATCAATGCTGTGTTTCTAAAACTGCTCCTGGTCATTGTATTATCAAGATAGGGCATTGACAATGCTCAAAGATTGGCATATGCTAAGCCTTCATGCACTTGATGCATGCAACCAGTCTCATAGGTTGAAAGTATAGAGATACTTGGGGATAACATATGGGTGCTTGTTACTTAAACAAGTTCACTGAACATGACCCGCTATGGAAGTTCCATTTGGTATTTCACTCAAGTATCTATGGAAAATACTCTCATGTGTCAATAGTGTAAGTAATCTTTTGACTTGTGACACCAGGTCATCTTGAATGTGAACTGTCATACTTAGATTTCATCACGAACGGGTCACAATCATGAGGGTGCTTATGGTAGGGTGCTATTGGGTATAACATGAAGCATATGAAGATGAATGAGTGGTCTAGAGAGGATTCATCACCCCAAGTGATATGAGGGGACATATCTCACTTGTATCTAGCTTATATTAACTTATAGAAGTCTTTGGCCATGGCAATACTTAAGGAGTTAATATTAAAGCTGTAGATCTAATAAGAAAGGGATTAAGAGTAGACACTAAACAATGCTCTTTCCTATCTCGGGATATTTGATGAAGGGATCGAATTACACAGACATATTGTACACGAAAGGCTAGTCGAAGCTTGATGACTCTCTTGGCATTTGGGTGGTCATGATGCATTGCTAGATGCCGCTCATGATCTATAAATATAATTAGGAAATTCTTAATTGAATTAATTATATTTATTGCCAACATGTTGAGGGCCTAATGGGTCACACACAAAAGGTGATTAATCAAATTAAAATGAGATTGGGCCAGATTAAATATTCATTAAGTGTTGTGGGCTTAGTGTGAATATTTAATAATATGTATAAGGGCTTTTGTGCAGTTAGTCCAATAGTTGGATACACTAAACCTAGTAATATATATACGCCTCTTATATTGTTGCCGCCCTTCTAAGCTACTCTAAGATAGCAAAGAAACCTTGCAAGTCGGTACCTCACTCCCCTTAAGAGTGATTCAGTCGAACAGCATAGGCAATGGAGAATTCGATTCTTCTTGTTTTCTTTTGGCTGTCCAAGGTAGAGGAGGAAGGTTTATCACAACTTAGACTGCTAGCATCGTCTTGGGAAAATATAATCTCAACCTTGTGAAGGTTTTTGAATCACCTGTGTGGATTATGTTAGCGGTCGGATAATTGGACATCTTTGGTTTTTGACAATCGAGCTTTGTGTACAAGAACAAGAATGTCAAGAATCTGTCTTGAGGTTTCGGTAATCTCTATTACAGAGGTATGAGATTTTGATTGCTATCTATTCTTGACAGGCTGTGCGTTTTGAGTTCATGGGCAGATCCTTGGAGGGATTCGGTTTTCTCTTTGTTTTATTTTCTTCCACTGCGTTGTATGTTTAACTTGTAGATTAAATTATACATTATCTCTATTTAAGCATGAGCCGAATCCCAACAGAAACACGTACGAGTTCCACAACTCGCACTAAGGAAGGAAAAAGCAATGGAAAAATAATAGAAAAAGCATAAACGGCCGGACTGCGCATCAAGACTAGTTGGAGAAAAAGCAAAGTCCGAAAAGAATGGAAGTTTGAAGAAACGACTAAGTAGTGAGCTACCTTCAAAACAATCGAACTCGGACAAAGTATTCACAACTTCATATAAAGTCTTAAAGGAGGGAGTGAGACCCTCTATGTAACAAAAAGAGTCGCCAACACCCATCTATATGAACTTATATGACCGATGACATCACCACTTAAGAAGAAAGAAAGTAGAACAACAACAAAAAAAAGAGATCACAAGCTCCACCTCTAATTCGCAATAATCGGACAAGGCAGAGGATGAGCTCCACCTCCAATTCGCCACAATCAGACAAGGCAAAGGATGAGCATGGCAATAGCTTGAGTAAATATCTTTTGCTAAATCTTGAAGAAGGGAGCAAGGTCCATACAGACATTTGCATATCAGCCCCTAAGTCGAAGAAGCTAACACAAGCTTGAAAATGCAGACGTTGGCCCCTAAGTCAAAGAAGGAAGCACCGGATTTGAAATAGCCAACGACGCCTACCATTGAGGAGGAGAACGCACTGTTGGAGTAAGCCTTGCAAGCCATCTAGTTGGGCTTGTAAGACACTATTTATCTATTCATATAATGAACATTATAGTTTATTAATTATAATTTAGGTATTTCTTTATCCATAAGTATTGTTATGATTGTTATACATAACTTGTGAAGATAAACCCATGAAACACAATGGCATTGCAAAGGAATTGTAAAGAGTTACAATTATGAGGATCCTTATGCATCAATGTCGTGTTTCTAAAACTATTCATGGTCATTGTATTGTCAAGACAGGGCATTGACAATGCTCAAATACTGACATATGTTAAGCCTTCATGCACTTGATGCATGCAACCAGTCTCATAGGTTGAAAGTATAGAGGTACTTGGGGATAACATATGGGTGCTTGTTACTTAAATAAGTTCACTGAACATGACCCGCTATGGAAGTTCCATTTGGTATTTCACTCAAGTATCTATGGAAAATACTCTCATGTGTCAATAGTGTAAGTAATCCTTTGACTTGTGACACCACATCATCTTGTATGTGAACTGTCATACTTAGATTTCATCACGAACGGGTATCAATCATGAGGATGCTTATGGTAAGGTGTTATTGGGTATAACATGAAGCACACGAAGATGAATGAGTGGTCTAGAGAGGATTCATCACCCCAAGTGAAAAAAGGGGACATATCTCACATGTATCCGGCTTATATTAACTTATGGAAGTCCTTGGCCAAGGCAATACTTAAGAAGTTAATATCAATGCTGCAGATCTAATATGGAAAGGGATTAAGAGTAGACATTGAACCATGCTCTTTCCTATCCTGAGATATTTGATAAGGGGATCAAATTACACAGACATATTGTACACGAAAGGCTTGTTGAAGCTTGATGACTCTCTTGGCATTTGGGTGGTCATGATGCATTGCTTGATGCCGCTCATGATCTATAAATATAAATAGGAAATTCTTAATTTAATTTATTATATTTATGGCCAACATGTTAAGGGCTTAATGGGTCACAGACAAAAGGTGATTAATGAAATTAAGATGAAATTGGGCCAGATTAAATATTTATTAAGTGTTGTGGGCTTAATATGAATATTTAATAATATGTATAAAGGCTTTAGTGCAGTTAGTCCAATAGTTGGCATACACTAAACCTACTTATACTTATGCTTTATGTTGTTGCCGCCTCGTACATGGGAAAAAACCCTAGTAGCTATATTCTCTCACCTTCCTGTGAGAATCGTTGCATAGAGAAAAGAAGATGAGGAATCCATTTTCTTCTTGCCTACTTCTTTTCGGCTAACTAGTGTAAGAGTAGGAAGCTTTCTCACAACCTAGACTACTAGCATCGTCTTGGCAAAACATAATCTCAACTTTGTGAAGGTTTTCAAGTCACCTGTGTGGATTACTATTAGAGGCCGGACAATTGGACGGCTTTGGTTTGCGACAAGCGGGCTTTATATACATGAACAAGAACATCAAGAATAAGTCTTGAGGTTTCGACAATCTCCATTACAGAGGTATGAGATTTTGATTGTTATTTGTTCTTGACAGGATGATCGTTTTGAATTCATAGGCAGATCCATGGAGGGATTCGGTTTCTCCTTCTTTTTGTTTTATTCCGCTGCATTGTATATTTAACTTGATAATTAAATTATACATTATCTCTGTTTGAGCATAGGCCGAATCGAACAGTGGTATCAAAGCCTCACTTATTATATTCCTATACGTTCTATGCTTTGATTGTTACCATTAACAAAATTGTTTTGTTCTTTCAGTTGTTTTATCCCATTGTCACTAACCGAAATTGTGAGAATTTGCACTTGTAGTGTTTTGATGAAGGCAGCAGTTTATCATGGTGAATTCTTGTTGGTTAATTTGTTGATTTTTTTTTTTAAACAGATTAATGCAAAGGGCGAAAGTTTGGCAGGAATTGCGAATTGTTTTTTGCCTGCATCGTGCCAACTTTGGTGATTTGAGTCAGACAAACTTGTAGATTTTTCTTTGCTATTTTTAGTGCATGGTTTAATGATTTTTAGGATTTAAAATTGCTTAGAATTGTTCGAGTTATGAAGCTGGGTCTTACTCAACTAATGCTATATTTGTCCAGATGCTTTAAAACTTGATCGCATAGTGTTAGAGGCAAGGTTAGGCGAAGTACATATGATGTGCTTAGACAAGTAGTTGTCACCTAACTGAACTGGGAGTTTCATAGAGATGCAATTGATAAGCTATGTTATCTACCCAACTAGGCTTGTTGTAATTTGTTCAGTCACTCAAGGTTGCAACATGTTGAAAGGGATCCCAGCCCACTAGAAATACCTTGATGAGATTTTCGAATAATAGTGAGGGCTATTATCTCGAAAAATTAGTGGGAGAACCAATAAGAGATTTAATACCTCATCTTGAATTGGTATAAATACATGAATATAACTGATATATACTTTTTCCATATTAGGTTATTGAAAATGGTTAATACTTTAACTGCACTGCACGGTATTATGAATGCCATTAGTCCAAAATGTTTGGACTGATACAAAAGATTGAGAAGCATTCTCAATGAAAGAAAGGTTGCTCACTTGACAAGTCAAGAAGCACTGCACGACATTATGAATGCCATTAGTCCAAAATGTTTGGATTGGTACAAAAGATTGACAAGCATTCTCAAAGAAAGGAAGGTTGCTCACTTGACAAGTCAAGAAGAACTTATGGAAGTTTCTAGGTTTACTGTGTTTGTGATTGAACTGAATATTTCTACTGTTAAATCTAATTCTTGGATAGTTGATTCAGGATATGGTTCACATCTATGTAATGACATAAGGATGTTGTCGCAACCTAAAAAATAACGAGTCTCATCGCAAGACTTTATTATTTGTTAAGCGTGACATTAAAAAAAACCGAGGAAAAGTCGACTTAATTCCTCTAGAAAAATGAAGGTTTTGAAATGACCTTGAAAAAGACATAGAGTCGCCACCAATGTTTTTTAGCTAGGTGTGATCGGCCACCTATTAAAACCGGTTTTATAAAATATTTTAAAAATTAATTAAAACATTTTTAAATCCAATTTCAAGTCTGCGTTTAAACCAGAGAAATCAAAGAAGCGGGTTCGGGAGTCGGTTACGTGTGGGGAAGGATTAGCACCCCCACAACGCCCGTATAAATCGGTACCTTATTAATCGTGTGTTATCTCAAGTCTCGGTAAAAATTGGTTTCAAATTTAGTATTTCAAGTTAATTCCCATTTTAAAGAAAAATAATTCCATTTTTAATTGAAAATGGTCTGGAATTTATAAATTCAAAATTTTCCTATATTCCCCAACAAACGTGGCAAAATATAGAAATTTTTATTAATTTTGGAAAATTTTCCGAACCATTCTCTTTTTAAAGAAGATATTCCGTTATTAATAATAATTGATGATATCCTCCCCAGCAAACCCGGCAGAGAACTCCTGAATTATTTTAACTCGGAATATCTTTATTTTATTAAAAACCATTATCTTTTTTTCTTTTTTTTTTTTAAAACATTTAAAAGAAATGAATATGTATATGCATGACATAAATAAAATGACATAGCAAAATCTAAATAATATAATGCAACCTAAATGACATGACAAGATTTGAATGCCTTAGCATATTCTAAATGAAATGAAATAGCCTAAGTTATATGATATATTCTAAATGAAATTAAATGACCTATGTAACATAATACATTCTATATGAAATGCAATATCCTAAATCATATGAAATAAAATATTCTAGATGACATAATATATCCTAAATGAAATGAAATGATTTAAATGACATGACAAATATGAATGATATGGCATATAATTTAAATGACATGGAATAAAATAATGCTATCATATAATATGCATGAAAATAAAAATAATAATGCATGAACATAGTATATGATAAATAAAAGTAACTAAATAAAAGCATAGGATATCATGAAATATTCAAACCATATAATAAACCATGTAACATCAAAAAATATAAATCAAAATAATAACAATATCATAGAAATTATTATAACAAGAATCACATATTATATAAAATGCATGAATATGAAAAATGCAATTCATGAATGTATTTTTTTCCTTTAATTAAGGAAATCCGTATATCTAAAAAGATATCCGGCTACCTTAGGAAAATATGTCAAATTAAATATTCTAAAACCAAAATAATTTGTGATTGTTTGAAAACAATTTTGAAAAGCTTGAATTAAAAATAAAAACTGGGCTAAATCTTTTTTAAATGGCTCTAATTTCCTAAGTTTAAAAATTCGGACTTGACTACCCTTAACCCGAGACTTGAAAAACCATTTTTAGAGTTTAAAAAGGCTTAGAAACTACCCTAAGTCAGTAGCTAACCCTCCTAATCAGCCCACTCTAAGTAATTCAACCAAAACAGAAAAATGATTTTTCTTTAAATTCAATTTTGACTCCACTGTCCAGTTTTAAGCCACGATTTTTTACCCTATTTTTAAAAATTCAAACAATTCTGTAAAAAATACTGGAGACTCAAAACATGTAAGACTACACGGTTTAAAATCAGATTAATTTTCTGATTAAAGACGAATTCCCAAAAAAATCGGAAAAGTATGAAAACTGGGTGAAAAAAAAACTGCTTTGCCAAAACATATTTTTGCCTTTGATAAAATCATTTAAAAATCAAAGTAAAAATATTTGAAACTCATAAAATGACTTAAGAACAGTAGCTACGACTTTTTCAAAGTTAGATAAAAATTGGCTAAGTAAAAAAAAAAATCACAAAGGTAGAATAATCAATTTGACAAACTTTAATTTTCCACAAGTATGCTCAAGAGAACATGACTTTAAACCATTAATTGGCCTAAGTCATTAGTCAAGTGGTATGGACATGAAATGCATGAAAAAATACAGCAAATATGATGCATGAAATGCATGAGTTTAAACCTAAATGTCATGAAAAAATGCATGGCATCGATATAGTGACCTAGACCTAAATGAACTTGCATGGCATTTAATTAACCTAGGTCTAAAATGCATGAACATGCATGGCATGATAAACCTAACCTAACATCTAAAATATGCATGGCAATATCACAAACACAAGGCGTGCTTAAACCAAAAACTCAACCAAATATTATGCAAATGCTAACCTATCAACTAACATAGCAAAAATGCACACATAATGCTAGAATACATGTAGTGGCCGAATGGCCCTCAAATCACATAGTATAATCCTAGCAAAACAATAACACAAACACATGGAAGCAATAAACTAGCAAACATGATAAACAATGCAAATATGTACAAAAATCCATCATGGCTTAATTAAATAACATGAATATAGCATTGTATATATGCATGAAGATCAATAGAAAAATATTAAACAAGCAAACATGATAAAAATGCAAACATGCTAAAAAAAAAAATCCATCATGGCCGAATGGAACAACATGAACCTAGCATAGTATTGTCACAAACATATAGCATGGTATACTATTAAAATACCACAATCAAGCTAACCTACCACAAATAAGCTATCCTACCACAATCAATCACATGAACAAAATCAAAATAGCAAAATTATATCAACAAAGTATTGAGGAGAGCGTGAAAGAACATAGCTACCTTGCTCTAGCTTTCCAAATCAAAGAGTAGTAAGCAAATCCTTTCTTTTTTTTCCTTCTTTCTTGTCTCTTTTTCTTCCTTGATAAAAAAATGGCTCCTCAGTATGATCCCAACGACGCATGGACTGGTCATGAGATTCTACAACAACAAAGTCACCGCGGTTGCTGATTGCAAAGCACCAAACATCTGCATGATGTCCCTCAAGAGTTAAAAAAGTAACTCAAACTTATCGACGTTCCATTATCCCAGTACTTTACAAGACAATCTTTCCCAGCATTAAACATGTAATGCATGTTGCGGACAAATTGCACTGCCATAACACTGTCAGCATGAACAAAGATGGATTTGCGAAAATCACCAAAATCTATGTCTCAAATCCTCAAATTCTTATCTGCGGATCCAGTTACAATCAATTCTTCATCTGATGAAATACCCATACACAGGACAGGAAGTTTGTGGCCGTATAAGGAAAGGAAAATTTTGAATGAGTCTATAAAAAGAAACTTCATAGTGCAATCCAACAATGCAACAGCAACACGTTTAGCATCTGGGCTCATAGCAACCACTAGAACATCATCATTCATTTTCATAATCCTTACATTTGATATAGTGAGGCGTTCAGAATCTTGACCAGGTTTTTGTTTGGTTTGGTATTCCCAGAACTTTACATCATGATCTGCACTGCCGGTAACAAAACCATTTTCATTTGGAAAGATAAAAATTGACCTTACTGAGCCACCATGAGCTTCAAACACTTCACTGCGAGTACCACTACCAATGTCAATACTTTCAATGTTCCCATCTTTAGTTCCAACCATTGCATATTTATTACGAAGTACAATCAGACCACATATTCCATAGCCATAATCAATTGTTCAAAAGCAAGAACCAGTACTTGGAATCAAATCTTCATAGCATTGTGACTGGCTGACAACAAAAGAATATTTCAACCATTTTTTCTGCTATTTGACAAGCAAGCAAATTACCATACTTACTAAATCTCACTGTTGCAACCCTATCCTTACTTTTGTCACTGAATTTTATCAAAGTGCTTTAGAACTTCCCCACTTATTTTGAGTAGATGACTTGCCATCATTCCCGATTTAAACCCCAGCTACATTCACCATAGACTCTCCATTCATCAACTCATGCTTTACATTGTAAAATCTAAGTTCAAAATCTACTAAACCAGTGACCAAGAATCTTTGATCTGGGTCAACATCAATAGACCAAATTTCACTATGATGGCCACTAACTATTTGCATACGATGCTGAGTTTCAAGATCCCACACTCTAAAAAGTTTATCCTTGGAAGAACTAACAAGTTTTTTTTTTATACCAAAATCAAGGAAAACAAGGTCTGTGATGTGGTTACAATGCCCACGAAGGCAAAAAATACCAGTCTCACCAACCACATCCCACAATATAACATCATTGTCTTTACTTCTAGAAACAAGCATAAAACCAACCTTATTGTACCTTAAAGTTGTCACAGCCCTTTTATGTCCATTCAATGCAGTCTCACAACTTTTTTTTTATCACAATCCCAAATCCTTATACTACCATCCACATAACCACTTGCTACCAGTGAAGAAAAGGGTGGAGACGACATAGGTTAGGGCGAGAGAGAGGCCGAGAGAGGAAAGAGAAGGAGATAGAGTTTTAGTGCAGATGCCTTGGCTCATGTACCAAACATCCAGATTCTCAAGAGCCAGTGCAAGTGCAACTATATGCTTGCCTGAGCTGTCGTATATGATGTTCGATTCAACGGATATGATTACGTCGAAGGAAGCCGCCGGCTCGTACCTTAGGTAAGATTTCACCATGGCCACCGCTGCTGCTTTGTTGCTATGGTGGTTTCAATTTTTTTTCAGCTCTTGAGGTTTAACCATTTCAAGGGTTTAAGTTTCAACAAGGTATCCACTCTCCCTTCTTTCTTTCTATATTTTTTCTTTTCTTTTTTTCAAAACCCTTCTCTGTTTTTATCCTTTCAGCCGCCAAATTTCCTTTCTTTTTTCTCAGCCCTCATGAAAAAAAAACCAAAGCTTTCTTTTTTTTTTTTCCTTTCGCCGCCATTCTCTCTTTTTCTTTTTCAACAATAATCCCCCCTATTTTCTTTAACCGGGCCCCTTTATAACCAATTTTTAACCTAAAAATATGTAATGTCTAAATTACCCCCTCCTTTATTTTTTCAAATCTTTTTTTTTATAAATATTTTCAATTAAAAAATTTATTTTAAAAATCTAATAAAACTCAAGATTAAACTTTTCACTTTGGGTTTAAAATTGAATTTTAAAATTGGTAATTTTACGGTCCGATTTTATTTGAACGATTAAAGCTAAAAAGGATATATATAATTTAGAACATTTTAAAAATCTAAAATCGCGACCGTGACTTTTACAAAAATATTAAACCCGAGAGGGGGACAAATCGAAATTGGTTTTAAAAGGCTCGGACAAAATTAGGTGTCTACAGATGTTGAAAGGAAGTAGAAAATTGAGCAAAGATGAAGTATTTCTAAGAGTAGGCAATGGTGCAAAAGTTGCAGCATTAGCCGTTGGAACATGTAGTTTATCTTTGCCGTCTGGCATGAAATTAAAACTGAAAGATTGTTACTTTATTCCAGTATTGTCGAGAAACATCATTTTGGTTTCATACCTCATTGTTGATGATGGTTTCGAGATAAGAATGAAGGGCAGTAGTTGCTCCATCATTCTTAAAGACATTCACTATGGATCGGCAACATTACAAAATGGATTATATGTTTTGGATCCAGAGATGTCTGTGTTCAAAATAAATGTCAAGAAAGCAAGAAATGATGATCCAAGTAAGACTTACATCTGGCATTGTAGACTTGGTCATATCAATGAGACAAGTATTTCCAAATTGCATAAACATGGTTATTTGGAAACCTTTGATTATGAAACATATGGGACTTTTGAATGTTGTCTCCTTGGTAAGATGACCAGGACTCCCTTTATAGGAAAGGTTGAAAGAGCTGGTGTTTTATTGGGCTTAATACATATAGATGTATGTAGGCCACTAAACATAGCTGCTAGAGGTAATTACTCATACTTCATAACCTTTATTGATGATCATTCAAGATATGGTTATGTGTATTTGATGAGATACAAGTCTGAAGCTTTTGAAAAGTACAAAGAGTTTAAGTTGAAGTAGAGAAACAGACTGGGAAAAATATTTTGGCTCTTAGATCATATCGAGGAAGAGAATATTTAACCCATGATTTCTTATATCATTTAATGAAAAATGGAATTCTGTCGCAATAGACTCCACCTGGAACTCCTCATCATAACGGAGTGTCCGAGAGGAGAAATCGAACCTTGTTGGACATGGTTCGATCCGTGATGTCCAAGGCCGACCTTTCGATATCCTTTTGGGGATATGCCTTAGCAACTACAACTTACCTTCTAAATAGGGTTCCAAGCAAGTCAATAGATAAGGTACCATATGAGATATGGAATAGCGAGATGGCATGTTTATCTTTTCTAAAGATTTGGAGATGTACTGCTTATGTGAAGCAAGAACCTTCTGATAAGCTGGGAGCTAGATCAGAAAATAAAGTTTGAGGGATATCCTAAAGAGACTGTTGGATATTACTTTTACAATCCTACTGATCAAAAGGTGTTTGGGTCAAAACACGCTACTTTTCTAGAGAAAGAGTTTCTACTAGAAGGATTCCGTGGGAGTAAAGTAGAACTTGAAGAAGTTCAAGAACCACAACCTAACATTTCCTCGGAATCTAATCCATTGGTCGAAGCATTGGATGCTCAGACTAATGCTCAAAAAACACAAGTACTCCGAAGGTCTAGTAGGGAGAGGCAAACACCAATAAGATATAGATTTCTTTTAGAAAGAGATGGTTTGCCCATATAAGGAAGCGATGTCGGACATCAATTCCAAGAAATGGCTAGAAGCCATGAAATCCAAAATGGATGCCTGAAAGTTAACCAAGTTTGGTCTTTAGTTGATCCACCTCAAGGGATAAAACCCATAGGGTGTAAATGGGTTTACAAGATAAAGACAAACATGGATGGCAACATACAAACGTATAAGGCCAGATTTGTTACAAAAGGTTATAATGAAGTTAAAGGCATTGATTTTGAAGAAACCTTTACACCAGTTGCCATGGTTAAGTCCATTAGGATTATGCTTGCTATTGCTGCATACTATGATTATGAGATATGGAAGATGGATTTAAAAACTACATTCCTTAACGGAATTTGCAAGAGGAAGTGTATATGACACAACCTTAAGGTTTTTCATCCAAGGCAACTTCTAATGAGGCATGCAAGCTACAAAAGTCCATTTATGGACTAAGGCAAGCATCTCGGAGTTGGAACATTAGGTTTGATGAAACAATTAAAGAATTTGGTTTCATTAAGAAACCTGATGAACCATGTGCTTACATGAAGGTAAATGGACTTGCAATTGTGTTCCTAGTGCTATATGTTGATGACGTATTGCTCATAGGAAACGATGTACCTATGCTTCAGACGACCAAGGTCTGGCTCTCCAAACAATTCTCCATGAAGGATTTGGGAGAAGCAGCATATATTCTGGGAATTAAGATCTATAGAGATAGATCGAAAAGGCTGCTTGGATTGTCCCAATCTGTTTACATAGGCAAGGTGCTAAAGAGGTTTAGCATGGATATCTCTAAAAGAGGTAACTTGCCTATAGTACATGGTGTACAATTTTGAAAGAGATGTGTCCTAAAACTTATGAAGAAAGGATATGGATGGATAGGATTCCATATGCTTCGACAATTGGATCTATCATGTACGCCATGTTGTGCACAAGACCAGATGTATCATATGCTCTGAATGTCAAGAGCCGATACCAAAGCAATCCTGGTGAAAGTCACTGGACTGTTGTGAAGAATATCCTCAAATACTTGAGAAGAACTAAGGATATTTTCTTGGTCTATGGAAGGGCTGAACTCCAAGTTAGGGGTTATACAGATGCTGCATTCCAAACTGATAGGGCTGACAGTAAATTGTAGGGCGATTACATATTTACCTTAAATGGAGCTGCAGTTAGTTGGAAAAGTTCCAAACAAACTATAACTGTAGATTCAACAACAGAGGCTGAATACGTTTTTGCGTGTGAGGCAGCGAAGGAGGCTGTTTGGATTAAGAAGTTCATAACTGAACTTGGTGTGGTTCCAAGCATTGTTGATCTAGTACCACTTTACTATGATAACAATGGAGCCATAGCACAAGCTAAGGAACCACGGTCTCATCATAAATCCAAACATGTATTGCGACAATATAACTTGATTAGAGATATAATTCAAAAAGGTGATATAAGTATGGAAGGATACCCGTAAAGGATAATATAGCTGATCCTTTCACTAAGGTTCTGTCCCAGCAGAAACACAATCGTCACATGGAAGGACATGGGCTTAAGTATATGGGCGATTGGCTTTAGTGATAGTGGGAGATTGCTGGTGTAAGCCTTACAAGCCAATCTAGTTGGGCTTGTAAGACACTATTTATATATTTATATATTCATATATTGCATATTATAGTTTATTAATTATTGTTGAGGTATTTCTTTATCCATAAGTATTGTTATAATTGTTATAAATAACTTGTGCAGATAAAGCCCATGAAACACAATGGTATTGCAAAGGAATTGTAAAGAGTTACAATTATGAGGATCCTTATGCATCAATGCCATGTTTCTAAAACTGTTTTTGGTCATTGTATTGTCAAGACAGGGCATTGACAATGCTCAAAGACTGGCATATGTTAAGCCTTCATGCACTTGATGCATACAACCGGTCTCATAGGTTGAAAATATACAGATACTTGGGGATAACATATGGGTGCTTGTTAGTTGAACAAGTTCACTGAACATGACCCGCTATGGGAGTTCCATTTGGTATTTCACTCAAGTGTCTATGGAAAATACTCTCATGTGTCAATAGTATAAGTAATCCTTTGACTTGTGACACCAGGTCATCTTGTATGTGAACTATCATACTTAGATTTCATCACGAATGGGTCCCAATCATGACGATGCTTATAGTAGGGTGTTATTGTGTATGACATGAAGTATACGAAGATGAATGAGTGGTCCAGAGAAGATTCATCACCCCAAGTGAAATGAGGGGACATATCTCACATGTATCTGGCTTATATTAACTTATGGAAGTCCTTGGCCAAGGCAATACTTGAGGAGTTAATGTCAAAGCTGCAGATCTAATATGGAATGGGATTAAGAGTAGACACTGAACCATGCTCTTTCCTATCATGGGATATTTGACGAAGGGATCAAATTACACAGACATATTGTACACGAAAAGCTTGTTGAAACTTGATGACTCTCTTGGCATTTGGGTGGTCATGATGCATTGCTAGATACCGCTCATGATCTATAAATATAAATAGGAAATTCTTAATTGAATTTATTATATTTATTTCCAACATGTTAAGGGCCTAATAGGTCACACATAAAAGGTGATTAATGAAATTAAAATGAGATTGGGCTAGATTAAATATTCATCAAGTGTTGTTGGCTTAGTATGATACTTAATAATATGTATAAGGGCTTTCGTGCAGTTAGTCCAATACTTGGCATACAATAAACCTACTTATATATATGATTTATGTTGTTGCAGCCTCTTACATGGGAAAAAACCCTGGTAGTAGCATTCTCTCACCTCCCTGTGAGAATCGACGCATAGAGAAAAGAAGAGGAGGAATCTATTTTCTTCCTGCCTGCTTTATTTCGGCTAACTAGATTAAGAGGAGGAAGGTTTCTCACAACCTAGACTACTAGCATCTTATTGGCAAAACATAATCTCAACCTTGTGATGGTTTTTGAGTCACCTGTGTGGATTACTGTTAGAGGCCGGACAATTGGACGACTTTGGTTTGCGACAAGCAGGCTTTGTGTACAAGAACAAGAACATCAAGAATATATCTTGAGGTTTCGACAATCTCCATTACAGAGGTATGAGATTTTGATTGTTATCCGTTCTTGACAGGATGATTGTTTTGAATTCATAGGCAGATATCCATGGAGGGATTTGGTTTCTCCTTGTTTTCGTTTTATTCCGCTGCGTTGTATGTTTAACTTGATGATTAAATTATACATTATCTTTCTTTGAGCATGAGCTGAATCCCAGCACACACTACATGGCAGGACTTAAACCACGACAAAAGGAAGAAGCGAAACTCACCTCTAAAAAATGTGATAGTCACCGCTTTCTCAGAATTAGGTCCGAAACCATAGAAGATCTTGGATGTCTTAAATAAGTCAAAACATGCCACTTAACCACTTCGGACAAGAAGAAAAACTTGAGCAAACATGCTCAACTTCTCGAAGGAGGAAGTAATGCCCCCGCTATATGGAATTTGCAAGTGTGACGTACAAAGAAACGCACAACTAAGCAGATGTCAATCAACTACCACACCATAATATGGTCGGACCAAAAAAATAGTGCACAACTTAGTAGATGTTGACGATATCAAAAGACATCCAAAAGAACCATGACATTCCATACGGAATCAAGTAGGTGACAATCTCCAAACTCTAAACTCACTTCTAACAAAAGATGGAGCCAAAGAAGGTAAAGCCATAAGGCACAACCTCGACATCCATCCCTATGTCAAGAAGTGAAGCCAAAGATACACAACACCTCCGCAAACGTGCAAAGGATGAAGAAGAAAGAAGGCGTCCACGACAACCGTAAACATGTTCCAACCGGAGTCTGACCTTCTAAACATGCAAAGTGATTTGAGCCCCTCTTCAAAGGTGATCATAAGGAAGTCCGAGCATGCAAACAGGAGAAGATGTTAAACACACCTCCTAGTTATGCCTCACACCTAAAAAAGATCACTTAGAGGCTTGCTATGAATAGACGGACGAAGAAAGATGTTAAGCCACATCTCCTAGGCGTGTTCTATGCCTTAACCAAACATATTTCATCTCCAAAACGGTCGAACATCTTCGAAAGATGTGACAAATCAATGCTCATTTTAGCACAACAAAAAGTGATGCACTCACATTATAACGTGCTGTGAAACAAATAAGGCTAGACGTTCACCTCTCCACGAATCACTTGAACGGACAAAGGTCCTCCAAACAAAGGTGTAGAAAAACTCATCTGACCAACAAACAAGGAAAAGATACAACACCGGCCTCCAAATGTGCAAAGGCAACTCCCCCACATTGATAAGTGCTTAATTTCATGCATTTTCATGTATTATTTCCTTATACTTTGTGCTTTAATTCTTAAGTTCCTTGACAAATTACTATGATTTTTGAATTATAGGTATTTTGGAAGATATAAAGTCAAAACATGTCAAATATGATGACAAATAGCATATAAAGTCACAATCATATGATGGAAGAAGAGTTGGGAGTCAAAAAGATCAAAATCTTAGCGCTAGATGATTAGGCAAATCTGAGCTCTCGCGCTTGTTTCAAGGAAATCATTATGTTAAATTCATTATTTGAAGAAACTTCATTCTTTACTTTTGAAGCCGACTTGAATACCTTTCCAAAGATAGTTTACACATCTAAATCGGACAACGGATGTTCATCCAAATCAGTCGACGAAGTATGAAATAGTGCAGCAATCATGAAACCGACGTCAGCGAGCAAAAACTTGCAAATCAATGTACTTGGCACGGCGGCGTAGGAAAGTGGTGTTGAGGCACCGGCCCTACTATCCTTGAAACTAGGAAAACCTGCAAAACTCAAAAATCTTGCCTATTTTGCACTCCTTTGACTCCTAGATCCTTGATCAGCAAGAAAGGGTTTCCAAGACTTGAAAGCTCTATAAATACCATCTTTTGAGCCACCAACTATGACATGCTTTTGATTATTTATCAATATTCTTCTTCTTCTCTAATCTCTTAGCTTTTATTTTATTTTTCTTCTTAGTTTTCTTTGAATATTCATGTTTATGTTGATAATGCCTATGCAAGGCTGAAATTCTTTTTGGTTAAGGGTGGTTTCAAAGCCCTAGACATGTTTTGTAATTGATTTTCAGATTTATCTATCATTAGTTTTCTATCAAAGTTGATTATGTTCTTCCATAAAAATTGTTCATGATTTTGTCTTGATTTGTTTAGGTCGCGAACTAGATAGATCTTGATAATTATCTATTGCTAATTTAGGAGTCTTGATCCATGTAGTTGTCTTGATTTCCTATTCATAAGTGGCAATTTGTGATCAATGATTATGGTCAAGTTTTCGCTAATTGCAAAGTGGAACATAGCATAGGTTCAACAATCCGAGCTTATGTGTTTGTTGCCTAGATCAACCTATCTTTCTCATCATAAAGCTGTCATTACATTAAATCTAAAGAGCTTATTCTAGGTTGTCTAGTGGTTAGAGATTAAATAGAGAGCTTGCTCTATTCAACGATGAACTAAGAAAAGATTGGGGTAACAGTGCTTGTTGTTATCTATGGTTGATAATTTTGATAGTTAATTGATGTTGATAGATCTGATTATTGATTCTCAATGATGTCTAGTGGTGGAGAATGAAACCTTAATCATATTTTTCTCATATTTGATTACTTCTTATTTACTTGCTTTCTTCTTTGATTAGAAGTCTTTAGTTTAAACTGATTTTAAAAACCTCCCCTTTTATTTTGTTTTCTTTGAATTTAATTTTTAGACTAATAATTCTTAAACTAGAACCCTATCCTTGTGGACTCGATCTTTGCTTATTGCTATACTTTACAATTGATATTTTTATTGCAAGGATTAAATAAGATATACTCTTGTGAGTGCATCAAGTTTTTGGCGCCGTTGTCGAGGATTGCTTTCTTTAGTTTATTAATTATTTGGTTTATTCTTATTTTCTGTTTTAATTTATTTATTTTCTTGTTTCTTTTTCAGTGAATGTCCCAATCTCCCAAAGAAGAAGAATCTCACTTAGGACTTTGGAGAATTCGGGAATTCATAGCTTTCCAACAAAGAACAAACGAAGAGTTGATCCATATTATCCAAGAGGAGTAAGGAGAGATGGCAGCAAACAATCGAACTCTTAAGGAGCTAGCCACTCCGGACTTGGATCAACAACCATTGTGCTTAGAGTATCCTACTCTTGAGGTAGCATTTGAATTAAAATCTGGTCTGATTCATCTTCTTCCAATTTTTCATGGTTTTGCAGGAGAGGATCCAAATAAACACCTCAAGGAGTTCCATGTAGTATGCTCTAGCATCAGACCAACGGAATAACAAAAGAGCAAATAAAGTTAAGAGCATTCCCATTCTCTCTAGCTGATTCGACAAAGGAATGGCTCTACTACCTACCATCCGGGACTATCACTACATGGAATGGTATGAAGAAAGCATTCTTGGAAAGATATTTCCCAACATCTAAGGCTACCAATATTAGAAAGAAAATATGTGGGATTCGGCAATACAATACAAAATCCTTGTATGAATATTGGGAGAGGTTCAATAAACTTTGTGCATCATGTCCACATCATCAGATAAGTGAACAACTACTCATCCAATATTTCTATGAAGGTCTCTTGCCCATGGAGAGACGCATGATAGATGCGGTAAGTGGGGGAGCACTAGTTGATAAAACTCCCGAAGCTACTATACTTCTCATCTCCAATATGGCAGCCAACTCACAACAGTTCAACATGAGAGATGAACTACCAAGACAACCAAAGAAAGTGAATGAAGTAAGTATATCATCTCTTGAACAAAAATTTGATAAACTGACTTCTCTTGTGGAACGAATGGCTGTAGGTCAAATGCAGCAAATTAAGGCTTGTGGTATATGTTCAAACATGGGGCACCAAACTGATATGTGTCCAACACTCCAAGATAATCCAAATGAACATGTTCATGCTATGGGTGGATTTCCAGGCCAACCAAGAAAGTATGATCTCTACTCAAACAGTTATAATCCAGGATGGAAGGATCAACCAAACTTTAATTATGAAGGAAACCAATCACAAGTTGCTCATTCACCCTTTAATGATAGACAACCGGGTTTTTAGCAAATAACGCAACAACCACACCAAACCCGAGAACAAGTGCCTCCATATCAAAATTCAAGTAAGTCTCTTGAAGACCTTGTCAATTCTCTTATTACTAATAATTTGCAATTTCAACAGAAAATGGAGGCAAACCTTCAAGAAATAAAAATCAAGTTTTCAGGCAAGTATCCGCAGTTTAGAGAATCAATTGGCAACAATAATGAGTCAATCACAAGCAAGGGATTTCAGAAAATTACCTTTCAAAACATAGTGAATTCCAGAAAATATGTGAATGCCATAACTCTAAGAAGTGGGAAACAGCTTGAGACACCACAAAACAATAGTGTTCAAAGGATGGACAACACCAATGCATCATCTTCACAACCCAATGAGCCAATTGCTAAGGTAATCCCTAAACCTTCTTTTCCTTCTTATGTAACTCCTCCACCTTTTCCAAGCAGGTTAGCAAAGTCTAAGAAGGAGGAACAAGAGAAGGAAATTTTGGAAACCTAACGAAAAGTTGAGGTAAACATTCCTCTACTAGATGCCATAAAGCAAGTGCCACGGTATGCAAAGTTTTTGAAGGAATTTTGCACTTCTAAGAGAAAGCTCAAAGGGAAAAAAAGTTAAGTATTGGAGAGAATGTGTCCGCTGTTCTTCAAAAAAAACTCCCACCAAAATGAAAGGATCCAGGTATGTTCAACATTCCTTGTAAAATAGGCAACACCAGGTTTGCACATGCTATGCTATACTTAGGAGCATATATCAATGTTATGCCATATTCAATTTATGCTTCTTTGAAAATACGACCATTACAAGAAATCGGTGTTATTTTACAACTCACTAATCGTTCTATTTCTTATCCAATAAGAGTTTTAAAAAATGTTCTTTTGCAAGTTAATGAATTAGTCTTTCCAGCTGACTTTTATGTGCTTGACATGGAAGATGAGATGTCTTCCAATCTAACACCTATTTTATTAGGAAGACGATTCTTAAAAACAGCCAAGACAATAATTAATGTTAATGATGGCACACTCACTAGGGAATTTGATGGTGATGTAATCCGTTTTAATATCTTTGAAGCCATGAGATACCCTAGTGATGTACATTCTGTTCATGCAATTGATACAATTGACTCTTTAGTGCAGCCACCTTTTGAGTTAAATAGAAAAGATATAGACATTAACAAACACCTTGGCAAGGAGATCTCTAAAGATGAACCTGTTTTAAGTGAAAATGTGGAGGAAGCATTGGTAACTTTGCAAATGTTGCCACCTTGTAATAAAAGGTTTGATGTTTCAGCTATTAATCTTCATTTATGTTTTCTTTTGCAGGCATCAACATTAGAGTTAAAACCACCACCGAATCATTTGAAATACTCAAGGATACGGTGTGGATGATGGCATGGGTCCAAGTCTGACCGAGGACAATAAATCAAGTGCTTATTGGGAGGCAACCCAAAAGGATGGAGAGCACATATTATAATCAGATTTGCTATTCCTCACTCTCCATCATTCTATCTTTTATTGTTTTTTCTTTAGTTTGTTTTGATTTGTAATTATTTTCTTTTACACATGATTCTTATATTTAGGGATAATATAATTACATTGAGGACAATGTAAGAATTAAGTGTGGGGGGAAGAATTTAGGATTTCCTTTAGTTTTAGTTTGTTTTTAGTGTGTTCTAGTTACTTTTCATACTATGATGAGATATGAATTGAATAGGTCTGAAACTGATCATTATTGGTAAGATTTTCATGAGAATTAAGCTTGATATCACTATTTTTAATGAGCGAGTGTTAATATGATATGTTGATTGAGAAAGAGGCATGTTTAGACTTACTATTGACTTGTATAATCATCCTTGTGAGTTTTGAGCCAATATGATTGATGCATTATACATATCAATCTAATTTATTTTTCAGTGCTCTCATGATTACATAATTCTCTAAAACTTGCTTTAAACCTTTTTGAGACTATATTGATATATGTGACAACATGAATATGATTGAGGCATTAGGATTATAACTAGGGCCAAACAGCCATCCATTATTGATGTTCCAAGAGAACATCCCCACTAGTGAGCCAATTTGAGCTTATATTGAATAAGCTATTTCTTTGGTAACCACATCTTTTCCCTAGCCTAAATTACTTATATCCATACCCTAGTTCTAAAGATAGATTACATATTTTGAGACTTGTTGCAAAACAAGGGATACTTATTGAAAATTTGGGTTGGAAACAAAAGATAAGTGTGAAAAAAAAGTCAAGAGAAAAATAAAGGGATCATTGTCAAATACATTCCCATATTGAATTTTTTTTTTTGAATAATCTCTTGAACTTTTGGTTAAAGAAAAAGATGTTACAAAGTTGGTTAAAATGAAGCAAATGCTCAACATGAAAATTTAGCCTATGTTATTTTGTGAGTTTTGAGAAATTTTATTGGTATGATCTTATTATGTCTCTAAACTCTATGAAATATTTGGAACCTCTGTAATATTTTTATCCTTTTATTCTTTAACCACATTACAACCCCTTAGCCCCATTATAACCTTGAATAAAGACCTCTTTATTCATGAAGTTGCATGATCTAAGTAGTGGAGAATAGGTGGACAAGCAAGCATATGGTAGAACTGTTTTCATGAGATTGATTGAGTGTAAAAACTTTACCACTACATTAAAGAGTGAAAATCATGAGAGTATCCCATGTGAGAAGTTGAAATTAAGTTTGAACATGCACTATTTTGATTGAGATATATTATGTTAATGTTAGCTTAAACTCAAAACCTTTACTATCAAGCATGATTCTTTGTGAAACTCTTTAAGTTAGTGATTAGTTATAAGACTTGTTTAATGATTATCTCTCATTTTTATTGAAACTGGATTAGATTAGGATTTCTTATTTTGTTTTTTGTTTGATTTTGCTTAAGGACTAGCAAAAGACTAAGTCTGAGGGAATCTGATAAGTGCTTAATTTCATACATTTTCATGTATTATTTCCTTATACTTTGTGCTTTAATTCTTAAGTTCCTTGACAAATTACTACGGTTTTATGAATTATAGGTATTTTAGAAGAGATAAAGTCAAAACATGTCAAATATAATGATAAAGAGCTTATAAAGTCACAATCATATGATGGAAGAAGACTTGGGAGTCAAAAAGATCAATTTCTTAGTGCTAGATGATTAGACAAATTTGACCTCCGGAGCTTGTTTCAAGGAAATCATTATGTTAAATTCATTATTTGATGAAACTGTCTTCTTGACTTTTAAAGCTTACTTGAATACCTTTCTAACTATAGTTTACACGTCTAAATCGGACAAAGGATAGTTATCCAAATCAGTCGACAAAGTGTAAAATAGTACAGCAATCGTGAAACCGACGTCAGCGAGCAAAAACGTGCAAATCAGTGTACTTGGCGCTACGACGCCTGAAAGTGGCACTGTGGCATCGACCCTACTATCCTCAGAACCAAGAAAAATCGAAAAAATCAAAAATTTGCCTATTTTGCACTCCTTTGACTCCTAGCTTCCTTGATCAGCAAGAAAGGGTTTCCAAGACTTAAAAGCTCTATAAATACCATCTTTTGAGCCACCAACTATGACATGCTTTTGATTATTTATCAATCTTCTTCTTCTTCTTCTCTAATCTCTAATCTCTTAGCATTTACTTTATTTTTCTTCTTAGTTTTCTTTGAATATTCATGTTTATGTTGACAATGCCTACGCAAGGCTAAACTTCTTTTTGGTTAAGGGTGATTTCAAAGCCCTAGACATGTTTTGTAATTGGTTTTCAGATTTATCTATCATTAGTTTTCTATCAAAGTTGATTATGTTCTTCCATAAAAATTGTTCACGATATTGTCTTGATTTGTTTAGGTTGTGAACTAGATAGATCTTGATAATTATCTATTGCTAGTTTAGGAGTCTTGATCCGTGTAATTGTCTTGATTTCCTATTCATAAGTGGCAATTTGTGATTAATGATTATGGTCAAGTTTTTGATAATTGCAAAGTGGAACATAACATAGGTTAAACAATCCGAGCTTATGTGTTTCTTGCCTAGATCAACCTATCTTTCTCACCATAAAGCTGCCATGGCATTAAATCTAAAGAGCTTATTCTAGGTTGTCTAGTGGTTAGAGATTAAATAGAGAGCTTGTTCTATTTAATGATGAACTAAGGAAAGATTGGGGTAACAGAGCTTGTTGTTATCTACGGTTGATAATTTTGATAGTTAATTGATGTTGATAGATCTGATTATTGATTCTCAATGATGACTAGTGGTGGAGAATGAAACCTTAACCATATTTTTCTCATATTTGATTACTTCTTATTTACTTGCTTT
The DNA here is from genome assembly GCA_030761205.1 of Fremontodendron californicum. Lineage (NCBI taxonomy): Eukaryota > Viridiplantae > Streptophyta > Magnoliopsida > Malvales > Malvaceae > Fremontodendron > Fremontodendron californicum. The sequence continues at coordinate 6,747,784 of JAULJL010000007.1, read as the reverse complement.
CTTCTTTGATTGTAAGTCTTTAGTTTAAACTGATTTTAAAAACCTCCCCTTTTATTTTGTTTTCTTTTAATTTAAGTTTTAGACTAATAATTCTTAAACTAAAACCCAAGCCCTGTGGACTCGACCCTTTCTTATTTCTATACTTTACAGTTGATATTTTTAGTGCAAGGATTAAATAAGATATACTCTTTTGAGTGCGTCACACATGCACAAAAACTAGCAACTAAGGGACGCTTGTCTCCCAAGAATGGCACCATCCTTCACGGACAAGAAAAATAGATGAGGATGACCCAAGTCCAAGCTTTACAACAAAGCTCCAGATGTGATGTACTACTGAAACTTGCATGCAAGGCATGAAGAGATCTTACATGCCCACGCCTAGAGTTGCAAGGCGCCCATCAGACACTTCATCGCCCTAAGAGAAGCACCCCACTCAATCAGGTCATCAGCACCCAATCCTCTTCAAGTAACCGAAATTGATACACTCTTTCGTTCTTGAGGGGGGACTGAATGTTAGAGAGGACCTGGAACCAGGCCCACTGTTGTCCAGCTGTCCGAACCGGACGCAAAATCGAAACTCCAAAATAGCTCCTACACAGCTATCCCAACAGAAATAGGTTCGGATTGGGTGCAATGCAGCTACATCACCCATCATGCACCCTCACTCAAATGCTCACATGGGGCACAATCTAGACCGTTCGTCGGCCTATAAATAGGCTACTACTAGCCTACTCCAAGACATCCCATCATAGCCCTAAAATTTGGACTAGAGAGAAAAAGTCCTATAACTAAATCAGTTCTCCCTATCTCACTCTACATTTCAAATTTCATATTTCTTAACTGACCGTAAGTGATCCTATGTCTTTACGTGCCAAACACCTGAGGTGATACTGACTTGAGCGTCGGAGAGCGCCCCAAAGGTAAACCTCCGACGCCCCTCTCACCTCGTTGCTTCCTTGCAAGAAACCATCCAGCTAGTGAAGATCACTTCGGTCACGATGAGTCCGGATGTACCCCAATGTGATCTGCCACGCACCTCAAATAGAAGGTTAATCACATCAGTTCCTAAGTGCCTTGTACGCTCGGTGAGAGACTAACCACTTCGGTTCCCAAGTGCCACGTACATCTGTTGACCTCGGCCCCCATGTGCCCGATGTCCACCTAAGTGCCACCTACTTTGGCCCAAGTACACCCAACACATCAGTACTCTAGTGTCCATCAGTGTTCAGTCTTAGTCTCTGCCACTACAACGGCCACATCCATTCCAGCAGACTCTCATAGTTTGCGAACACTGATATTTTCACCCACAACACTATGCATTTACCTAATAAGGTTCCAACAGACTGAATTTACCATAGTCATAGGAGATCCCATCAAAGTAAACACAATGCTTTCAAATTGTCAAATATTAGTCAATAGTCACTACGAGCATACAATCTAATAAAAAAATATTTCGATCAAAGAAACTCATACCACAAGGAGACATGGATCACTCCTTGTTTTCTTTTTTGGTCATCTTATACACACATGATATGCGCATGTGCTACGGTATTATTTCCACTTAAAAGATTTACTTCACAACATGGGTTTGTCAACTCCCACTTAAATCATTTAATTGTGGACATCCCCTCAATGGACTCCCACTTGAATAAACAAATCTATATAATTCCCATATGGAATTATTAGCCATTAGAAGTATATGTGATGCATTCAAAAGAGTATATCTTATTTAATCCTTGCACTAAAAATAATATCAATTGCCAAATATAACAATAAGCAAGGGTCAAGTCCACAGGAATTGGTGTTTAGTTTAAGAATTATTAGTTTAAACTTAAATTCAATGAAAACAAAATAAAATGGAAGTTTTTGAAATTAATTTAAACTAAAAACTTATAATTAAAGAAGAAAGTGAGTAAATAAGAAGTAATCAAATATGAGAAACGTATGTTTAAGGTTTCATTCTCCACCACTAGACAATGTTAAAAATCAAATTCAGATCTATCAACATCAATTAGCTATCAAAGTTAACAACTGTAGATAATAACATCCTGTGTTATCCCAATCCTTCCTTAGTTCATCGTTAAGCAGGAAGAACGCCACTACTTAATCTCTAACTATCAATAACCTAAGATAAACATCATTTGACTCAAAGTGATAACAGCTTTATGATGAGAAAGATAGGTTGATCTAAGCGACAAACACATAAATATGGATTCATTCAACTTATGTTATGTTCCACTTGATAATTCCTGAAAACCCAACATAATCATGAATTACAAATATTTGTTTAACCTTTTCAAATGCAATATGACAACCTTCATCCCATTCTCCTGGATCACATTTTCGAAGTAACTTAAATATTGGATCACATTTGTCAGTTAACTGAGAAATAAACCGAGTAATGTAATTCAATCTCCCCAGAAAGCCTCTTACTTATTTTTGAGTACGAAGTGATAGCAAATTCTGAATGGCCTTCACATTATCCTGGTCAACCTCAATTCCTCTTTTGCTGACAACAAAACCCAACAATTTTCCCGAGGTGACTCCAAAAGTGCATTTTGCCGGATTTAGCTTGAGTCTAAACTTCCTTAGTCATTCGAAGAGCTTCTTAAGATTCGCAATATGCTCCTCTTCTCCTTGTGACTTTGTGATCATATCATCAATACAGACCTCAATTCCCTTATGCATCATATCATGAAACAAGGTCACCATGGCTCTCTGATATGTTGCCCCAGTATTCTTCAACCCAAATGACATTACCTTGTAGCAGAAGGTTCCCCATATTGTAACAAATGTGGTTTTCTCCATATCTTCCGGTGCCATTTTAATCTTGTATCCTGAGAATCCATCCATGAAAGAAAATAAAGAACTCTTTGTCGTATTATCCATCAAAGTATCGATATGGGGCAAAGGGAAATTATCTTTAGGGCTGGACTTGTTCAAATCTCGATAATCAATGCACATCCGCACCTTGCCATCTTTCTTTGGTACTGGAACAATATTTGCCACCCATTCTGGATATTTTGCCACCTCTAAGAATCTAGCATCAAATTGCTTCTTCACCTTCTCTTTTATCTTTAACAGCATGTCCGGCCTCATTCTTCTAACTTTTGCTGAATTGGTTTGCATTCTGGACTTAAAGGGAGCTTATAAACCACAATATCCGGATCCAACCCTGGCATGTCTTGGTAAGACCATGCAAATACATCCACATATTCTTGGAGCAAGGTTATCAATTCACCTTTTATTGATGATGACAATGAAGTCTCGATTTTGACTTCCTTTATTTTTCACCATTTCCCAGATTTATCATTTCCAATAATTTCTTATGAGGAAGTACTTGTTTCTCCTCTTGTTCTATTTTCCTTAATAGATCCGGAGGTAGACCATAATCCTCAGTAACTTTGTTAGCCTCAAAATCACCCGTGCAAATGGGTCTTTCAAAATCAATTTCAGAATTATTGACAGGAAGGTCCTCATATTCCGCATCCGTACACCTGTAAATAGGTGGAGAAGAAACAATATAGGAAAATATATATAATGAAAACAAAATAAATAACAAAAATGAAAGAATATGGACACATCAATATGAATAAAATGCATTGTGCTTGTTATTTATTAAATGAAAATGTTTAAACAAAAAGCCCATTACAGAAAGAAAAAAAAAACTCTTAATATCTCTGGTAAAGATAATTAAGATTGTTTTTTAAAGTATTACATTGGAATAGACTTAAAAACTTTGGGCAACTCAGTCGCACTCCAATTGGTTAGTCTATATCCTGGTGGATAAGGTCGCACCATCCAGTTCACATTGTCACTTTCCATCTCTTCTTTTCCAGTCATGCAAATTACCATATCCTGAATCTGCCCATTTTATTCACATGGAATTTTTCAAAAGCTTGCTCGATCATTATGAGTATATCCTCTGAATTTTTTTCTCCAAAATAGAAAACCAGTAGAGCAGAGTTGTGAAGGATTGGTGGGAAAATCATGGGTTCCTTTTCAATATCCATACCCATGAGATGGGCCATCCTTTTTTGTCGGTTCCTTTCAACTTGCTTCCTCCTCTCATGGGCCTTCGAAAGATACCCTAAGCCAAACCGATCTTTCTTTCCCACTACTTCCATTGCTCAAGCCATCCCTTAAAGATATTTTTCAAGACCTTTTCTAGCCCTGCAGCCCTTTCCCACTGTGGTTCTTACTCCTAGCTTTGTGTTTTTGGACAACTTTGGCTTTGGAATTTTTCGTCCTTCAGCGACGAAAATCGCATTTAAGAATTCCAAAGACCGAAAAGAACATTCTATTGCATCTTCGTTGGGTTCAACATAAAGAGATTCAGTAGATGCAGAGGCTATTATGTCTTCTTCTCCTGATACAGTGATCAAACGACCTTCCATCACAAATTTTAGCTTTTGGTGGAAAGACGAGGGTACAAACCTTGCTGAATATATCCACAGCCTTCCCAACAAGCAATTATAGGATACATTAATATACATGACCTGGAAGTTCACCGAGGAACCTCAATAGTTCCCATTACCTCTTTCCTGGTACCATCGAAAGCCCTGACTACTGTGCAACTCGGTAACATATAAGACATATCAACTGGCAACTTAGACAAGGTTGCCAAAGGCATTACATTTAATGAAGAACCATTATCCTGAAGCACCCTTGGTAGTATATGCCCCTTGCAGGTGGTTGTTATGTGAAGAGCCTTTGTGGACCCAATACCATTGGGTGGTATGTCATCATAACTGAAAAATATATGGTCATCTGCTGCAATGTTTCTGACCAGCCTATCTAACTTTTATATCGATATTTTGTTAGCCACGTATGCCTGATTCAACACTCTTAACAGGGTATTTCTGTGTGGCTCTAAGTTTAATAGCAAAGATAAGATGGAGATTCTTGCTGGCTGACGCTGCAATTGCTCAACCACACTATACTCACTGTCTTTTATGAACTTTAAAAACTCGCAGGCCTCCTTCTCGTTTACCGGCTCTTTTATCCTGTTTATCGGGGCTGATCCCTCTCTCCTTCTTTTGACAAATCCATCTCAATATGGATTGGTTCAACTGCTTTTTTCCCTTTGTCCAGTCCTCTATCATTTCTTATTGATCCTTGTTCAACAACCTCAGGGGCATAACACCTTTCACTTTGTGTTAAGTGCCCCACACCTGTAATATCTTGCTAACTTGAAGACCTGGGCATAACCATACTACAGTCATATTTCCATAGTGTAGTTTTGTTTTCCTTGTATGAAAAAGAAGAAGGCAAATCTATGATGAGCTTAGACGCAATTTCCTTAACAACCGGAGTAGTCTTCTCTGGTTCATCATAATAGATGATCAAAGGTCTTCCTATTCCATAGCCAGTTGCATTCTCAATAACCTCTACTTCCTTCTCTATCTCCTCGTAAAACTGGGCCTCTCCATTATCCATTATCTTTTGGACTTTAGCCAGAAAGTCCCCGCAGTCCTGTATGATATGACTTTAACATTTATGGAACATGCACCAATTTTGCACCCTTTTTGCAACCATGTTTAAACTGTATGCATCCCCCACCATTCCTGCCTTAACCATCTCGACCCATACTGTTAACTTCAGAGTCTTGACTTCCCTGGCATCCCTTTTTAATCTTCTGACTTCCCCTGTCAATACTATATTTACCCGATTCTCAGCATGATTGGGCAATGGGTTTCCCGCTACATTCAGCCCATTCTTTGACCCAAACTTCAAAACTCCGATATTGATTAAACTTTGGACTTTTTTTTTTATGGCAATGCAATCCTCCGTTGAATGCCCCTGAATTCCTGCATGATATGCGCATTTGGTATTTGCATTGTACCACCTTGGGTATGGTGGGGTCAAAGGTTTAAGATATATGGGATGACAAGTTGACCTTGTAGTAGTTTAGGATATAGCTCACCATAAGTGGTAGGAATGGGATCAAACTGGGGTTTTTGATCGTTTCTTGGTGAACGATAGTCATTGTGCGTGGGACCTTGAGTGTTTGGGATAGTGTTTCGAGGAAGGGTTATCTGTGGGGATATACTAGTTGGAAACGGCTGTTGTGGTATATTGGTATAGGGAATGGACTTTGGGTAAGGTGGTTCACATTGGGGTAGTAAGGATTATACCCCGGGTAAGGTGTGTAAGGTGTTGGAGGTGCATAAGATGTAGTAGGGGTATAGGGCCTGGGAGATGTGTATGGTGTAGGAGGTGTATAGGGGTATTGATTGAAACTAACTGCATGTGTCTCCTCCTTCTTCTGTGTAGGAAAAACTCTCTTTGGGGTAGCAGACTCACCCCCTTCCATTTTCCCATTCTTAATAGTAGACTCTATCATCTCCCCAGATATCACCATATCTGCAAAGTCCTTGGTGGCACTTCCCACCAATTTATCATAATAAGGTGTTTTCAGGGTATTGATGAAAAGAACTGTAGTTTCCTTGTTGGTTAAAGGGGGTTGCACTTGTGTAGCCAGGTTTCTCCATCTCTGAGAATATTCTTTAAAGCTTTCAGTAGCTTTCTTTTCCATGTTTTGGAGAGTTAGACGGTCAGGCACCATGTCTGTCATATGCTTGTATTGTTCCATGAAAGCTTTGGCTAGATCCATCCAGGAACGGATCTTAGTACGGGTAAGCTGGTTATACCATTGTGTTGCAGACCCTTTCAAACTATCTTGAAAACAATGGATGAGTAATTTTTCGTCTTCATCATGTTCGATCATCTTCCGGCAATACATGGTCAGATGCGCTGATGGGTTGGTAGTTTCGTTATATTTTTCAAAGTCTGGTACTTTGAACTTTGGAGGAATCACCAGACCGTGCACTAAACTCATCTCTTTGGCATCTAGACTGCCAAATAGCTTCGCTCCTTCAACTGCCCTCGATCTTTCCTCCAGCAGCTGATATTTTTTCTAGGATTCTGTCGTTTCAACCCTCTTCAGTTTAGTCATCTTTGCCCTTTCCTTTTCGGCTATTTCTTCAAAGTCTGGAACATCCACATCAATTGGATCAACCCAATATTACCCCTTTTAGGACCAAAATTTTGTGCTTCGGCCGCTGGTTGGATGTAAATATAGGATGCTGCCCCAGTCGGAAGTTCATTTCCCACATGTTAGGATGTTTGGCAATTCTTCTATACCATCTCTAGTCGGTCTTCCTGGTTTACTGCCCCCATTCCTGTAATTGAATTTTCCCCTGGCCATTTCTGCCTCATCATGGTATTCATCATCTCCATGAGTTTGGTCATTTGTTCCCATGACTCCTTTTGAGAGTTAGCCAACTGTTCCTGCAGTTCCTTTTGAATTCTTTCCATCCTTTCAATTCTAGCAAGCTGATCGTTCTCCATAGCTCTTGCTTGAGATCGAGTATTGTAGGGGTGCCGAAAGTCTGATTCTTTCTGAGTGCGACCAATTGTACCTTTAGTTTTAAAAACTATGGATTAGAAATTATTGACACATTTTTTTTTATTTTTTTTTATAAAATTGAATGAATGAACAAATAAATGACTAAATGTTAATGAATGAACAAATAAGTAAATGACTAAGTATATGAACATGAATGACTAATTATAAAGAATAAATGAATCGTCAAATAAATAAATGACTGATTATAAATATAAATGAATGAACAAACAAAATATATAAAGGAAAGAACAAATGAATGATGAATGCATTTAAAAGTATTGGCCCCAGGATAATTCCAACCAAAAGGTCTTTCATTGATTTCCTGGAACTAAATACATCAAAGAAAAAAGATCACTGCTTAAGACAATCTGATAATCTGTCTATCCTAATTTTAAAATGCTCTTACAAAACACCGGTCTTTTAGTAACTCCCTCGGATCTTGGACCTTTTTCACTGTCCTCTTTTGATTGCCTTGCTCTTCAATCTGACCCCTACTTGTTCATTGCCCTTTGACAGGCCAGCAGAAGCATCGCTGTGTAAACTTTCCTTAGCTTGTTTCTCTAATTGATTGGCTCGAATTCTGCCCTTGCAATTTCTAACTCCAATGGCGCTTCCTTGGGTGGCGAACTCAAGAGCTGAACTTCTTCCCCATTTAATGTCAACAACCTATCATTAACCCTCAATTCCCTCCATATCAAGTAATCAGGTGTGACGATGTCGGCATATCTAGCTACCTCCACCCGATGAGTTTCCTTCCATGATACTACAATCTCACGTACCTTTCCCGAGTATCCATCTTCTCCATAAGCAAATTCCAAATTACTAAGGTCATGGGTCATAGGAGTAAACTGACGGGATTTCGATTGTCTTAGTATTAGCAGTGGTGCATAGCTCACTCCTCCCCATACTTCCAATAATGGAACAGAAGCTTTATCTCTGCATTTGTACAATGTCAGCATAGGAGCTATCCATGGAGCTCTCTAAATTATCATCTCAACCCTGATATTCCAGAATATGTTGATCCATTGTTCCTCAGTCCTATTTTCAAGCCAATATCTCTTAAGAAATTCACCAATTGGAGCAAAAGACTTCCAATACGAGCAAAGAGGGAAATTCTCCTGTTTACAAAAATGGCACTGAACCCATATGTAAAGGAGCTGTATACAACCTATAAAACACCCTTTTCCTTCCCGTCTACAGAAATTCAGGGATCGGACTGTTTTTGCTATAATTGTCGAGGCTGGGTTTATCCTCTGCTCAAGCCTCTCAAAAACATCAAATATCGCCACATCCACATACCCTAATGTCTTTGGGAAGATAACTAAACCATATATAGCCAAAGCAAAAATATTCCTAACTGTCTCCTTACTTGAATGGCTATGGAGTAAGATCCGTAAAATATCCCATGATATACAGTAGCTTACCCCTTTTCGGACAACATGGCTTTCGACCCAATTTCTTTCCACTCCTAAACTTTTAGACACCTTTTTCTTGAAACCCGGCGTCATTGTATCCTTCAAATAAATATGATCGAGAATAACATTCTCAATATGCAGCAAGGTCGAACATTCATCTATGGTTGGAGTCATATCCTCTCAGTTGAAGGTAAAACACCGATAAGCGGGATTCCAAAATTGCACCACAGCCCCGGATCACCTCACCACTGACCTTAACCTGAACTAACAGTGCTATGTCCCCATAAGTCTGAGTGAAGGCTTCTTTTTCTGATATGTTTCATTGATTCCATATATCCATCAATTCCCGGAGATCATTTTGCCTGATAGTAAGATCAACCTCGGCTGGCAATGCTGACACATATCCCATTTTCAAACAATCCCCATTATCCTGATGAGCTTTCTCGGACTGTTTCCTAACCTCCAAATGCTTCTCGACCACTGAGACACTCTGACCCTCCATGAAAGCCCCTTTGGTTGAATATTATCCCAAGACAAATAACCTTCCATGTGCAAAAAAAAAAAATCATGACAAGAATGCAAAAAAAAAAAAAAAAAAAAAAACAACAATAAAAAGAAAATGAATTAGTAACGGGAATAAATTCGAATAATACAAAAAAAAAAATTCAAAACAAAAATTATCCCTGAGGATGCCAACAAAATTTCGGCATTATAACACCCTTGGGACGAAATACCAACACTTATTACAGGCATTGTGATGTCTGTTCATCATTGTCCAATTTTCAAAAATAAATGTATTTGGAAAGTGGAATAGAAGGTAAAAGTTGGAAATATTCCTCCATGTGTTCTTAACTTCGGGATATCTAATTGGAAATCCGGTATGGCTTCGCCTAGGTTTACTATATGAAGGTGAATTAGTTCTAAAAGCCCCAAATTGTTCCTCACTGTCGCCGGTAAAGGCTAGTAGGGCACCCCGATAAAAGTGGGTTCAATTCGTTAGAGTCTATTTCCATAGCCCATGCGGATTGTTAATCACGAAGGCTTAGGTAATATAGTACTCCGGAAGTGTTTCACTAGCCCATGCGGATTGTTAATCACGAAGGCTTAGTTACTTTGCTCCCACCTAAAAGGACGAAACCCGGGTATAGGATTCATAATATGCAAATGCTTTTGTAGTGTAGTGTGTGCGGAGAAATAACAAACCTTTCACCACCTATTCTACATCCCTTATTCTAAAAGCCCCAACAAGATTAAACAACATAAGTCATCAATTAATCAATAAAGGAATATATGCACCAAAATAAACAGAGAACAATTATAATATGTATGCACATGAATATGGACATATTTAAAATTATTTTCTTATTTTTGAAATTATCATTATTTTTTTTTAAAATGTGGGAATTAAAATTAAATACCAATTAAACCAACAAAACCAAGACTTTGATAACAGATAACTAATTTTAGGCCTGACTCTCTAATAGTCTCTAGTGGAGTCGCCAAGCTGTCGCAACCTAAAAAATAACAAGTCTCATCGGAAGACTTTATTATTCGTTAAGCGTGACATTAAAAAAAACCGAGGAAAAGTCGACTTAATTCCTCTTGAAAAATGAAGGTTTTGAAAATGGCCTTGAAAAAGATATGGAGTCGCCACCAATCTTTTTTAGCTAGGTGTGATCGGCCACCTATTAAAATCAGTTTTATAAAATATTTTAAAATTAATTAAAACATTTTTTAAACCAATTTCAAGTTTGCATTTTAAACCAGAGAAATCAAAGAAGCAGGCTCGGGACTCGGTTACGTGTGGGGAAGGATTAGCACCCCCATAACGCCCTTATAAAAAGGTACCTTATTAATCATGTGTTATCTCAAGTCCCGGTAAAAAGTCGGTTTTAAATTTAGTATTTTAAGTTAATTCCCAAATTAAAGAAAAATAATTCCATTTTTAATTGAAAATGATCCGGAATTTATAAATTCAAAATTTTCCTATATTCCCCAACAAACGTGGCAAAATATAGAAATTTTTATTAGTTTGGAAAACTTTCTGAATCATTCTTTTTTTAAAGAAGATATTCCATTATTAATGTTAATTGATGATATTCTCCCCAGCAAACCCGGCAGAGAACTCATGAATTATTTTAACTCGGGAATATCTTTATTTTATTGAAAATCATTACCGTTTTCAAAACATTTTAAAAAATATGAATATGAATATGTATGACATAAATAAAATGACATAGCAAAGTCTAAATAATATAATGCAACCTAAATGGTATGATATAATGTAATATCTTAGCATATTCTAAATGAAATGAAATGACCAAGGTAACATGATATATTATATATGTAATGAAATAATTTAAATGACAAGGCAAATATAAATGATATGGCATATAATCTAAATGACATGAAACATAAAATAATGCTATCATATAATATGCATGGAAATAAAAATAAAAATAATAATGCATGAACATAGTATATGCTAAATAATATGACAAAAATAATTAAATAAAAAGCATAGGATATCATGAAATATTCAAAACCATATAACAAATAATATAATATAAAAAATTTAAATCCAAGATAATAACACCATCATGAAAATTAAACATAGAAAAAATTACATATTATATAATATGCATGAATATGGAAAATGCAATGCATGAGAATGCATTTTTTCCTTTAATTAAGGAAATCCGTATATCTAAAAAGATATCTGGCTACCTTAGGAAAATATATCAAATTAAATATTCTAAAACCAAAATACTTTTTAATTGTTTGAAAACAATTTTGAAAAGCTTAGATTAAAAATAAAAACTTAGCTAAACTCTTTTTTAAATGGCTCTAATTTCCTAAGTTTAAAATCCTGGACTTGACCACCCTTAACCCGAGACTTAAAAAATAATTTTTAGAGTTTAAAAAGGCTTAGAAACTACCTAAGTCAGTAGCTAAACTTTCTAATCAACCCTCTCTAAGTAACTTAACCAAAACAGAAAAATGATTTTCCTTCAAATTCAATTCTCCCTCCACTGTCCAATTTTAAAGAACGATTTTTTACCCTATTTTTAAGAATTCAAAATATATATATATATAAAAAAACACTGGAGACTCAGGACAAGTAAAACTACACGGGAAAAATCGGGTTAATTTTCTGATTAAAGATAACTTCCCAGAAAAATCAGGAAAGTATGAGTACTAGGTTAAATATTTGTTTTGCCAAAACACATTTTTTTGCCTTTGATAAAATCATTTAGAAATCAAAGTAAAAATGTTAGAGACTCTCCTAAGGACTCACAAACAGTAGCTAACACTTTTGAAAAGTTAGGCAAAAATTGGCTAAATAAAAAAAATCACAAAGGTAGAATAATCAATTTGATAACTCTTTAATTTTCCACAAGTATGCTCAAGTGAGCATGACTTTGAACAAAATTGCCATAAGTCATAAGTCAAGTGGCAATGACATGAAATGCATGAAAAATACAGCAAATATGATGCATGATTTAAAACCTAAATGACATGAAAAATGCATGGCATCAATAAAATGACCTAGACCTAAATGAACTTGCATGGCATTTAATGCAACCTAGGTCTAAAATGCATGAATATGCATGGCAAAGCAAACCAATCCTCAACCTAAAAAAAGCATGGCAATAACACAAACATATGGCATGCTTAAACAAAATACTCAACCAAATATCATGAAAATACAAACCTATCAACTAACATAACAAAAATGCACACACAAAGCATAAAACATAGGGTGGCCGAATGGTCTCATGTTTAAAATGAGCATGGCATTTTCACAAACACATGATATACTGACATGCATAGCTAAAGAATAATGCTCAAATCATGCAAATATAAAGTAAAGGCATGAAAATCAATGAGCATTTTCGCAAACACATGGATTACAAAATATAAAACATAAACAAACTTAAACATTTTAAAAACAAAAAATAAAAAATGCAAGACAAGTAAAATAAACATGATAACAAGATAATAAACTCAAAAATAGAAACAAGCAAGCAACCAAATTAAAACAAGCTTCATGTTTATATATTAGAAGAAGATTTAAAGCATCAAAACTTGTTAAATACCAAGAATAACATGAAATAAAAAAATGCAAACAACAACTACACTAAAAATAGACCATTCGGCCACCCCTATAACAAAAGAAAAAAAAAATTTCAAAGCTTTTTTCCAAGAAAGTATGAAGAATAACTTGAAGAAGAATATTAAAAACACTTATTTTAAAAGAAAAAATTAAAAGAAACTCACCAAAATAGTAATCAAAATAGCAAATCAAGAATGGAAAATCAAAAAAAGTGCAAGAGTATGGTGCTTAAAGCAACCTCTAGAAGCTATCTTTAAAGCTTTTTCTCTTCTAACTTTCTTTTTTTTTTTTTTAACTTTTCTTTTTGCCTTTCTACAATGGAGAGAAAAATCAATCAAAACCAAGAGAGAATAGAGAGTGAATAGCTGAAAATCAAAAGAGAGAGTCACCCTTCCTTGTAGTGGCCGAATGGCCCTCTCTAGGCTGGAATATTGTCATTTTTCATTCAACCAATTTTCATCCAAAGGCTATTGATCCAAGATGTCTAAAATATGAAATTATCACCCTTAGATTAGGCCATCAGCTATCCACAATTACAGCTATTCAAGAATATTAAGCCATTATGTTGACACTCTCCTTCTTCATGCATTGGTCTATGTGGCTTATTTGCAAAGGCTTGATAAAAAAAATAACTTACTCTTCATTGTTGGCCTTTTGATTAAAAATCAGTAAATGTCTACCCATTCTTGGGCCTTGGCCGGCCAATCCCTTTTCTTCCAGCCCATGTTTCATTTTTTTAAAAGGAAAAAAAAAGCCCTTTTCGATTTCTTAGGTAAAATAACCTTTTTGCCCCCTGAACATACGTAAATGGCAAACAGACTCCAAATTCAAATTTTATTTTTTCAATACTTTCAAAATAATAAAAAATTCAATTCTATAAGTTTTCAAAAAATTTCGAGTCCATTTGCTATTTATTTGGATTTTTTCTTCCAAAATTGCCCTTTTATGCTCCCAAACTTTACCATTTTTTAAATGAGCTCCAAATCCAGATTTTTCTTCACCAATCTCTTCCAAATAATTTAAAAGTGTGATCTGGAAGTTTTCATAATTTTTGGAACTCATTTGGTATTTTTTCAGGATTTATCTGCTTGAATTACTACGTAAGGGCCCGGGATTCGGCCATTTTGCAAACGAACTCCGAATCAAGATTTTCTTTCGTCAATCTCTTCGAAATGATTTAAGAATGAGATATGCAATTTTTTAGAATTTTTGGAGTTCATTTGCTATTTTTCCTAGATTTTCCAATTTTTCCATTTTACCTCCGAGACCCGGTTTTGCTCAAAACAAGTCTGATTTTCAGATTTTCTTCAAACTGAGCCTTGGGCTATCCTGTTTTAATCACTCCTCATCCATTAGGGGCTTTAGTCTTCCCGAATCGTGTCATTTTTGTAATTCTTCCAAATTTCACTGAAATCCACTTGGTTTTCTTCCAGATTGACTTTTCTTTCAGTTTTTCTTCCAAGTAGCTTCTCCATTAACCATAGTTAGTGCTTATCATTCATCTGGAATCTTCAATTTCGACCAATTTGATCATTTAAGCACTTTTTCCCAAATTTCTCGAACGAGGGTTTCCTTTCTATTGAATCTCCATAACCCAACTTCCGAACTCCATATCTTTCGATTTAGACCTCGGATTACCAAAATTCTTTCGCCATTTTTCAATTGAACTTCAAATCTTGATTTTGAAAGTGAGTTGAATTTTTCAGTTGTTGACTTTTTAAGGTCGACTTTTCGGGGTTGACTTTTTCAAGTTTAACTTTTTATGCTCGCCTTCTTAGACTAAGTCTCGGAGTACCACCTGGAAGATGAAAAAAGTCTTTTTACATTCTGAAACATCAATTTAGGAAGAAAACATACCTGTTTTAGTGGTACAACAAAATTAAGTGTCTACACCAACAAAAGGTAAGAGAACTCATTGAGAAGTTTGAAAAGGTAGATGTGATCAAAATTCCAAGGTCCGAAAATACCTTGGCAGATTCCCTCTCTAGGCTGGCCATCTCAAAAACCAACAGCGAAGGAAGGACAATAATGGTGGAAGAACTTAAAGAGAGAAGCATTAGCGGACTAGGAGAGGTCTTACATGTCGCTACACTAAAGCCATGCTGGATGAATTCAATCCATTCCTACCTCCACGATAGAACTTTACCAGAGGACTGAAAGGCTGCTAGGGTGATCATGAAAAAGGCATCTAATTACGTAGTCATCAAAAACCAACTCTATAGAAGGTCCTTCAGCACTCCTTACTTGAGATGTGGCCGTCCAGAGGAGGCAAGGCTCATACTAAAAGAAATATATGAGGGAGTTTGCGGAAACCATCCTGGAATAAAAACCATGTCGCACAAGGTGCTAAGACAAGGATACTACGGGCCCACTATATTCGTCGATGCATAAGAGCTAGTAAAAAAGTGCGACAAATGCCAAAGATTCATCAACGTGCCTCGCCAACCCCCATACGAGCTTCAGTCGATCTCTAGTCTGTGGCCCTTCGCCAAGTGGAGCCTTGACATCCTTGGGCCATTGGGTCAACTATTTCACCAAGTGGTTGGAAGCCGAAGCCACTACCATGATCACCGAAGCTCAAGTAGAGAACTTTTTATGGAAAAACATCATCTGTAGATTCAGACTTCCTCATGCCTTCGTCATGGACAATGGAAAGCAGTTCAATAATCCAAGGGTCAAACAATTTTGCAAGGAATTAGGAATCGAACCAAGGTTCTCATTTATAGCACATCCTCAGGCCAACGGACAAATTGAGTCCAAAAACAAAGACATCCTGAAAGGACTCAAGAAGAGATTGGAAGCACCAAGGGAAGATGGGCTGAAGAACTACAAGGAGTTATGTGAGCACATCAGACTACTAGAAAAGAACCTATGGATGAAACACCCTTCTCTTTAGCCTTCAGCATCGAGGCAGTGGTTCCCGTTGAAACTATGGTCCCAAGCTTCCGAGTGAGCCACCACGACCCAAGTGAGAATGACGAGGGACTTAGACTAAATTTGGATCTCATAGAAGAAGCAAAGGACATTGCCCAACTCAAAACAGCCTCGTATCAAGAGAAGGTGGCAAAATACTACAACAAAATAGTCAAGAAGAAGAATTCGGCATTGGCAACACGGCCATAAGAAAGACAAAAATTAAACTAATGAATAGTCAACCAGGGAAGTTAACACCCAATAGGGAAGGACCATACCAAGTGATCGAGGTAAGTGGGAACGTAGCATATAGACTTCAACGCCTGGATGGATCACTTATACCTCGAACTTGGAATGCCGAGAAAGTATTATCAGTAGCATCCCTCTTTTAACACTTAGGTGGCCGTAGTCTGCAAAGCCAAAAAGATGTAAAACCTCTCATCTCCAAGGATATGAATAAAAACCCATATTCTTTTGAAATAGCGCTCTTAAACTCTCTCTCTTTCACACAATCCTCTTACAACTCGAACAAAAGCATAACTCAACTTTTTCACCTTATAAAACATCGTCCGACCGAAGCCACTAATAAGCCTTTGAGATTGGCCAACCTTGACATAGGTCTGTAAATGGAAAAACTTGTAATACAACCACATCTTGAAACAAGCTTCGACTTTGGTGCTCAAAGTAAAGAAGTTCAAACAAGTCAGACCTTAAATGGAGAAGTTTGACTTGACAAGGATTGAGATTGACCCTCAAGTGAAAACACTTAGACTACATCTCGAAAAAAAAGTTTAATGGTAAAGGATAAGCAGGCGACCTAGAGCGAGGACTCCCTTGAGCACGTTGTTGGTGTATGCCCTAGAGCCAATCAGATTGAGCTTGGGATACATAGTCAATAATGCATACCTTTCTCTATGATTATAGTGATACAAGGTTTTCCTTCATGTTAGTACAATAATAAGGAGTTATTAAGTACTAATCGGATGAAGCCCATGGAACATAATGGCCTTGCAAAGGAATTATAAAGAGTTATAATTATGAGATCCTTATGCATCAAAGCCTTGTTCCTCAAATTGTTCCTGGTCATCGTATTGCCAAGACGGGGCATTAGCAATGCTCAAAGACTAGTATATGTTAAGCCTTCTTACTTATGAAGTAAGCAACTGATCTCATATAGGTTGAAGTATGGGATACTTGGGATAACATATAGGTGCTTGTCTGTTGAACAAGTTCACTGAACATGGCCCGCCAAGAGAACTTCATTTGGTAATATATCACTCTAATGTCTATGATAATGTTCTCTTAGTACCAGTCGTGTAAATTAGTCCTCAAACTTGTGATACCAGGTCATCTTATATGCAGAGTGTCATACTTAGATTTCATCACGAACGGGTACCAATCACGAGGATGCTTAAAGTAGGGTGTTATTGGGTATGACATGAACCATACGAAGATAAATGAGTGATCCAAAGAGGATTCACCACTCCCTGTGATATTAGAAACATATCTCATTTATTCTTGACACGATTAACTTGATTAAGTCTTTGGTCAAAGCATAATGGATTTAGGAGAAAGTTGTTTCGCTGAATTCATAAGGTTAATCATAAGTTGCGAAGAACTAATATGGATTGATCATGAGTAGACACTGCACCATGCTCATGCGCTATCCGGGATATATGGTGAAAGGACCGTATTACACTGACAAGATGGTTGCTGAAAGGTTCTAAAAGGTCACGCTAACTTCACAGTATTTGGGTGGTCATGATGGGTTGCTAGATCCCGCTCTTGATCTATGATAACAAGTTAATATGATTAACTTATAATCATTGCCAACATATTGGGAACCTAGAGGGTCACACATATAAGAACAGATATGTATGTATTAAACATGGTATTCTATTAAGGTAAAACTTAATGGAATAAAAGATCTATATTAAGGACTCAATTGAAGAAGTTCAATTGAGATGGATTAAGACATAATTGAGATTGAGAAATCCAAGGACAATGTCTTAATAAGATAAGAAGAATCAAGAAGTCTTATCTAGTGCAGTAGTCGACTTTGACATATAGATGTGCAAAGTGAATTGCAATTGACTATACTATATTGGATTAATATCATGAGATGATATTAATAGATTAATGACATGAATTGTTTCATGAGGAGAAAGAAAATTTATTTGAAAATTAAATTACTTTCGTTTAGAAATTAATATATATAATAAATAAGCATGAAAAAATTAGAAAGGGTCCAAAGCGACTATTTTAATTTAAAACTATCCACTAAAGATGGTTGGCCCAACTTAAGGCATTAAGATTGTTGGACCATTATCATTATTAGATAATATAATGGGCCTATTGATCCATCTTAGAATTAAATAGTTTAAGTCCAAGTGGATTAATGAAAATCTTGTGCAACAAGTTATAGGTGGCCGGCCAACCATAGGAGATAGGGATTAGGGTGTGCGCCACTATATAATCTATTTTAGAGGTTCTAGCCACCCAAGCTAGCTCTATTTTTTTTTGTGATATTCTGATTTTGCTTAAGAAAAAGTTTGGTTTCAAGAAGAGAACTCTAACCTAGCAAAACAGTGAAATCGCAACCTTCCTAAGCTCCCTAAGGGTTGCCGCAATTCCTCCTAACTTGGTATTCTCCTTGCCGCTTCTTCACCTAGTTGAGTGAGATTGATTAACGAAGAAGGACACAAGAATATAGATCTTTTGATTGTGATTTTAGGATCAACTTGCTAGCACAAGTGAATCGCCATACCTTAGAGAAGGATCCATCAGTTGTTCTTATGGAGTAGCTCTAGAGGAAGGACAATTGTGCTTCTTATGGTCTTGAACGAGTTTGAAGCTTTATAGATCTTGGATTCGAGAATAGGATCTGCAACTTATGATTACGATATCTTAAGTAGGTAACTTCTAAATCATATGGGTGATTTAATTGTTTTTGAATGTTATAAACCTATGCAAACACAAGCCTAAGATCCTGTTGTACTTCGGGTGCTTCTTTGTTTTATTTTCGCTGCACTTTGATTATCATGTTTATGCATGAGCCCGAGGTACTGAAGTAATAAACCCAATAGTGGTATCAGAGCCAAGGTTATGTTGTTTGCATGAGGTTAGTGCATGTCAATTCTTGGTGATATACAAGTTAATGTGTTGTGTATTGATTTTGGCATGATTTTGGTTCCTATGTTTGAAAGAAATATTATTTTCTTTATTTTGTTAAATCTAGACAACAACTATATAATGACTTTAATCATGTTTAAAATTGTTTAAACTATAGATTAATATTGTTGTAATCAATAAGGATTAAAGCCACGACATGTCTTAGTAAACCCGACAAGTTTTTGATGTCAAAAACATAGTTTTGAGTCAAGTTTTGTAAGCTGATCTTAAAACTTTTAAGCAAAGTTGCTTTTTGGACATGGAACGTTGATACTACAATGCTGAATTTTTTGGACTATTTTATAGGTGTTTGCATGCCATAAAATTCAAGCATGAGTGTGGAAACGTTCCACATGTTTGCTAGGAGTTTCAGACAGCATCTAAGGTGAATATGATTCATCTATGATGGCTGGTTTAGGCATAGAACATGACTGGACAAAGCGGCAATAGTTGCTGCAAACAAGTTGGCCGAACTGCCACACCAAAGAGGCAATTGTTGCCGAATTGTGTGCAGCTGAAAGGGGCAGCCGTTAAGCTATTTTAGGACATGCAGTAGCCACTGTAGATAGCATACAATAGTCTGATCACAGGCTGGCAGTGGCCATTCGATGGTCAAAGAGATTTCCTGCGTCTAGGACACTAAGAGTTAGAGTCCTACTCCAACAAGGAAACCGTTTCCTAGTGGGAGTGTGAATCCTAAAGGTTAAGAGAAACATGTAGTATGATTAGGTAAGAATTACCTAATGAGACTTTAAGTTCCTAAAGAGTTTGGATTGATTGCAAACTTAAAGATCTGGAGTAAGACAACAAAAAAAATAGAAGTCCTAAAAGGTTTAGGATTTTGAGCATGCTAGAATGTTTTGTCCTAATTAAGACAAGCAACCTAAGAGTTAGGTAAAGTCCGATTTCAAGATAGCTTTCTTAATTGTTAATATGTTATTAAAAGTGTTTTAATAGTTGGAACCGAAATTGCTGTAATAATTTGATAAATTGTCTCAAATTTGTTTGGTGACATTTTATGCAAATAGTACACAAGATCACCAGGTGATATTGACTATGCATGTTTTTATTTCATGCTTATAATATGATTATGTATGCATGAAGGATGGTTATGGACTAAACCTTAGTATGACTTGGGAATGTATGGTTGAATTTTCTTATTGGTATTACATAAATAGGGTCTGCGCACCCTGCCTTCTCTTTTTTATTCCGGAGTTGTAAATTCTCTTCTCATCTAACTCCCATCGAATGTAACTCGAGGCTTTTGATAAAGCAATGTAACTGTTATATTCTTTATAGATTTAGATTTAGGATAGGAAGTAGAATTTATGTAAATTCCAGGTTTGTAAGGAGATGAGGTGCCAAGCAGAAGTGAACAAGGAGATTACCAACAAAGCTTTCAAAGACTATGTATGGTATCCCCTAGGAATTCGACCAACTAGTTTCCTAATGGCTCAAGGAAACTAGATTAGTATAAAGTCCATAATCATCCTAGTAGATTGCATGTGATAGATTTATTTTGAATTATGTATATGCGATGTATGTAATTGAATGAATGCTATGCATGTCAATCAAGTATGAAATCAATGAGACCTATTTAAAAGATAAATGAAATCCCTCATTAAATTATATTGAGTCCATGTTACGCATGATAAGTTTCCTTCCACCATCATAATAAGATAACCAGAGTTCTTCCATTCGGAGGCTTGTTGAGTCACTCAAGGTCAAACTTATTAAGAACATGTTTGAGTTGTTGAATGTGGGTCTTACTCAACTAAGTGTTATGTAATCCGGATGTGTCAAACTTGATCACATGACATTTAGAGGCAAAGTTAGGCGAAATGCATATGATGTATTTAGGCAAAGAGTTGTCACCTAATTGGATCTAGGAGTTGCATAGAGATGTAATTGGTAAACTAAGTTACCTACTCAATTAGTTTCAACATGGCTTGTTGAGTCACTCAAGGTTATGCTAGAATGAAAGGGGTCCTAGCTTATTAAGAAGTTTAAGAGTTAAATTTCTCGAAATAGTAGTAGAGGGCTATTATTTTGTTAAAATAATGAGAATAATCATTTAAGTATTAAAGCCTGACATAAATGATTACTACTTGCTATTTATTGATTGTTAATTGTTTTGCTTCATATAGGATATAAACGCTAAAACGACAAATGCATTATCACTGAGAAGCATACTTGATGCTAATAAGTTAACTGGACCGTACTTCGTTGATTGGTTTCATAATGTTAAGATTGTCTTGACACAGGAAAAGAAAGCTTATGTTCTTGATGAGCCCATCCCAGATGAGCCTGCGGCTGATGCAACTGAGGAGGAAAGGGTGGCCTATATAGTTTCTAGAGATGATCTCGTACAAGCAACATGTGTGATGTTGGCTAGTATGGTACCCAATCTCCAAAAGCAGCATGAGGCTATGAATGCGCAAGATATCATCCTTAACCTTAGAGAACTGTTCGCTAAGGAGAATCGTACTGAGAGATTTGATATCTCAAAGGAATTGTTCCAAACAAAGATGTCAGAGGGAAGCCCAGTGAGGCCTCATGTGTTTAAGATGATAGGGTATATTACCCGATTGGAGCAGATTGGATGGGTTATGGATCATGATCTAAGCGTTTATCTAATTCTTTCTTCACTGCATGAGAGCTATTCGCAGTTTGTGTTGAACTTCAACATGAACCACTTGGAGGCAACCCTTTCTGGGTTATTGAATATGCTTACACAGGCCAAGCAAACCATTGTTAAGGACAAGTCATTTGTCCATCTAGTCTTTTCCTCTAAACCGAAAGGTAAGAAGAAAAGGAAAACTAGATGGGATGTACTTCCTGCTTCAAAGAGTTTGAAGCCTAATGATGGTGTTGCAAAAGAAGCAAAGGATAAGGACAATACTAACAAAGCTTGCTTCCATTGTGGGAAAACTGGTCATTGGAGGCGCAATTGCAAGAAGTACCTTGAATCTAACAAGGGAAAGAAGCTGAAAGGAGTTTCAACTTCAGGTATAATCTGATTCACTCCTTTTGGTATATGATTACTATCATTTGGTACTAAATATGTATGACATACTGTAGGGACCAAAGGAAAGAGTAGTGAAGCTGGACCATGAAGATGGCAACCAAGTTTGATGCTACATCAGACCTTGCCGATCTTATGGGTTTATTAATAAGACTATTTAGTTGGGATTTATTTAGAAACATTTGATGTTTTCATTGGCATTATAGGCCAATGTTGAGGATATTTTATTTATGTTTTCGAAACATATTGTTTTGTCTGCATAGGATGCCATGCTTATTTAATTCCCTCTTAAATAAATCGGTTATAGAATAGTTCTATAACTTAGTCTTATATATTATACAACTTGCAAAGTATTTTGAATACCATTTAGCTTAGTGATATGGAATTTGAATTGTTATTGAATTAATCCCTTAACATCTACATATGTGGGATTTAGTGGGAGCTATTAATAAATTTTTGAATGATAAAATGTTATGATAAATTGTCATTTTTGAAAAAATGAAATTAGTAGGAAACGTTCCATACTTGAAAAGATTGGACGTTTATATTAAAGGTTTTTAAGACTAACTCTTTTGTTTTGGCTTGCAAAAGGAGTTATATTTGGATCATTAGCTACTAGCTAACAAATAGATTCCAATAGTTGTTTAAGATACAACTGAGCCATATGAGTGGAATCTAGGTCTTGTTGTGATCCGAATTATTAACCTTGATAATAAGATTATCATGTATATGACAAAGCATATTCTCGATGCACTTAAGCAATGTCCTTGTAGAGACACAATTACTAATCGAAAGAGTTCGGCATTAGATGCATTAGTGATTGGCTTAGTGCAAGTGGGAGATTGTTGGTGTATGCCCTAGAGCCAATCAGATTGAGCTTGGGATTTACAGTCAATAATGCATACCTTTCGCTATGATTATAGTGATACAAGGTTTTCCTTCATGTTAGTACAATAATAAGGAGTTATTAAGTACTAAGCGGATGAAGCCCATGGAACATAATGGCCTTGCAAAGGAATTATAAAGAGTTATAATTATGAGATCCTTATGCATCAAAGCCTTGTCCCTGAAACAGTTCTTGGTCATCGTATTGCCAAGATGGGGCATTGGCAATGCTCAAAGACTAGTTTATGTTAAGCCTTCTTACTTATGAAGTAAGCAACGGATCTCATACAGGTTGAAGTATGGGATACTTGGGATAACATATAGGTGCTTGCCTGTTGAACAAGTTCATTGAACATGGCCCGCCAAGAGAACTTCATCTGGTAATATATCACTCTAGTGTCTATGATAATGTTTTGTTAGTACTACTCGTGTAAATTAGTCCTCAGACTTGTGAACCAGGTCATCTTGTATGGAGAGTGTCATACTTAGATTTCATCACGAACGGGTTCCAATCACGATGATGTTTAAAGTAGGGTGTTATTGGGTATGACATGAACCATACGAAGATGAATGAGTGATCCAAAGAGGATTAACCACTCCCTGTGATATTGGAGACATATCTCATTTGTTCTTGACTACGATTAACTTGATTAAGTCTTTGGCCAAATCATAATGGATTTAGGAGAAAGTTGTTTCTCTGAATTCATAAGGTTAATCATAAGTTGCGAAGAACTAATATGGATTGATCATGAGTAGACACTGCACCATGCTCATGCACTATCTGGGATATATGGTGAAAGGACCATATTACACTGACAAGCTGGTTGCTGAAAGGTTCTACAAGGTCACGCTGACTTCACAGTATTTGGATGGTCATAATGTGTTGCTAGATCCCGTTCTTGATCTATGATAACAAGTTAATATGATTAACTTATAATCAATGCCAACATATTGGGAACCTAGAGGGCCACACACATAAGAACAAATATGTATGGATTAAACATGGTATTCTATTAAGGTAAAACTTAATGGAATAAAAGATCTATATTTAGGACTCAATTGAAGAAGTTCAATTGAGATGGATTAAGACATAATTGAGATTGAGAAATCCAAGGACAATATCTTAATAAGATAAGAGGAATCAAGAAGTCTTATCTAGTGTAGTAGTCGACTTTGACATATAGATGTGCATAGTGAATTATGACTGACTATACTATATTGGAATTATATCATGAAATGATATTAATAGATTAATGACATGAACTATTTCATGAGGAGAAAGAAAATTTAATTGAGAATTAAATTACTTTTGTTTAGAAATTAATCTATCCAATAAATAAGCATGAAAAAATTAGAAAGGATCCAAAGCGACTATTCTAATTTAGGACTGTATGAACTGTTTCATGAGCAGAAAGAAAATTTAATTGAGAATTAAATTACTTTCATTTAAAAATTAATCTATCCAATAAATAAGCATGACAAAATTAGAAAGGATCCAAAGCGACTATTCTAATTTAGGACTGTCCACTAAGGATGGTTGGCCCAACTTAAGGCATTAAGATTGTTGGACCATTATCATTATTAGATAATATAATGGGCCTATTGATCCATCTTAGAATTAAATAGTTTAAGTCCAAGTGGATTAATGAAAATCTTGTGCAACAAGTTATAGGTGGCCGGCCAACCATAGGAGATAGGGATTAGGGTGTGCGCCACTATATAATCTATTTTAGAGGTTCTAGCCACCCAAGCTAGCTCTATTTTTTTTTTGTGATATTCTGATTTTGCTTAAGAAAAAGTTTGGTTTCAAGAAGAGAACTCTAACCTAGCAAAACAGTGAAATCGTAGCCTCCCTAAGCTCTCTAAGGCTTGCCGCAATTCCTCCTAACTTGGTGTTCTCCTTGCCGCTTCTTCTCCTAGTTGAGTGAGATTGATTAAGGGAGAAAGACACAAGAATTTAGATCTTTTGATTGTGATCCTAGGATCAACTTGCTAGCACAAGTGAATCGCCATACCTTAGAGAAGGATCCATCAGCTGTTCGTGTGGACTAGCTCTAGAGGAAGGACAATTGTGCTTCTTGTGGTCTTGAACTAGTTTAAAGCTTTGTAGATCCTGGATTCGAGATTAGGATCTGCAACTTAAGGTTACGATATCTTAAGTAGGTAACTTCTAAATCATACGGGTGATTTAATTGTTTTTGAATGTTATAAACCTATGCAAACACAAGCCTAAGATCCTGTTGTACTTCGGGTGCTTCTTTGTTTTATTTTCGCTGCACTTTGATTATCATGTTTATGCATGACCCTGAGGTACTAAAGTAATAAACCAAAACACGCCACTCTTGCTCCTGGCCACAAAACAACCCGGACGTCCTCCCTCATAAGGTCTCTGGAGGACACATTGGTCTCTTTGATGGAAGCATAACTACACCGTCACGGTCGAGATGTGAGCTCACATAGAAGTGAAAAACCACTACAGATGACCAAAAATGTGGTAAGATCATATGCCACAAAAGATGATGGACCAACTTCTACAAAGTTCGTCATTAAGCGCGTCCGCACAAGAGAGCAAGCATGAGCTCTTAAACACTCAACATTGTGGACAAATAGAGAGTCCTCCTTAAAAAGGCTCCCATGCCACTACCAAGAGGAGACAATGTCCTTTGTAAGTACGATTGTTCCTCCCTACATGCAAATATCAAACATTACAAGAGGATCAATCCACGCCAAAAAAGTGAACAACCACACTCGTACAAAGGTGCGCAGGAAAAGGTCATCATAGAAAGCCTCAACGGCTAATTTGAGCCCACTCAACGATTGACAAAGAAAACACCACGAAGTGAAGTGGTCTTACAATAACTCCCATGGCACATATAAGGCTACATGACTACACGTTGACGCTGGATAAGCCTTGAGGAAAAATGACAAGGGAAGTGCGGCCTCAACCCCTTTGTCTCACATTTAAGGATGAGAGACCGATCATCTTGAGCTCATCTTAACACATGGGGAGATGATGTCCAAAGCAGAGGCCTGATCAAATTCCCTATGTGATGTCTCCCTATGTGTTAAGGGGAGAACAACGAGGAACAAAGCTCCGCTACTTGAGGGACGCCTCCAATAAGGAGAAGTCTCAGACCCTTACATCATCTTAACAATGACAAACAACTCAAGCTCACTTGCAACTGGACCACTTAATGGTTTGATGCCGAGCCATAGGAGCGCTAAACAAGTCTTCCAAAGACTAACACAATGGCCTTCTATAGTGCGACTTGATGCTAGCAAAATCACAGCTGATGATCGGACCACATATCGTGTCCTCGTTGAGAGCCGACTAAGAGGGGTCCTTGAGAAACAAATTACCCTATGACGGACATGATGGCTAACCTCAAGGACAACCAAACTCCACATCTTCTAAACAACTCCATCTCTTCAACATAAAAATGGAGTTTGATGAACTAAAACACACCCCGAACTCCCATGATATCTACGAGACTCCCACATAATGGTTCGATGCCAGGCCACACATGCTTGATGTAGGACATTCGATCCGAAGTCCCGAACTGGTGAGAACTCATAGGATCACTAAAAATCCTCTGATCACCCATGTTCGAAGTCCCAAATCAAGACCAACAGTTTGATGCCCCTCAAGCCTCTTAAATGGGTTTTCGACCAAAGAGGAAAGGCTCACTAATAGGGGGCGACACCCGATGTCAAAAACAATGTTGGAAGGCAGGTGATGGAGACTCAATTAAGAGTTGTAAACCCAAGTGCAGGTTATGTTCAAGTAATAAATTCTTGGGTGTCCGAGGTCGAACCACAGGGAAGCGTATTAATAAGTATAAGTTTATAAATATATAAGACAAAGAAAGTAAACAAGATATTAGGGAATCAACAACAAAATAAGATAAACAAGATATTAGAGAACAAAATAAACAAAATAACATAAAAACAATTAAACAAGATATAAAAAACAATAAGAAAGGATGTTGAGGTTAGAGAATCCACTCTTGGTGTTATGCTAAGATTAATCTTGTTTTATTACACAATTGAAATCCACACATAAGGGAGGTTCCAATCGGAAGGTTTAGCAATTCAGTCCAACGTCCATAGCATATGATATTATGTTCATTTGGTGTCCTCAAAACTCATAAAAAGAGTCCAAGCATTCCTTATGCCAAGGTATATGTCTACAACAAATCAAGGTTATGAAACCAAGCATTTACTGTGCCATTTTCATTGTCAATAATGAATCAAGATCTCTACTTTGCAAGTATGATTTTAAACCAAAAGAAAATATTATCTATACTAGTGTTTATAAATGATGATTCATTTTAGCTCATGTTTAAGAGACTAACCTTAGCATTTACCAAGAGCTTCACCTCATCACCTCAACAATATGATTAGCAACACATACTAGATATGAATAAAATGAAAAGAAATGTAAGAAGCATAAATAAATAAAAAAGAAAACTAGAGAAAGGAAAGAAGAAGAAAACTTAGAGAATTTTACTACAAAGGCTAATATCCTACCAATGTATAATGTATCCCAATACTCATCCAAGGCCCTCTATTTATACACATTTTGGAGGGCTAAATGACAAGAGACAAGCTTTACAAATTTCAAAGGTAGGTATAATAGGTGGGTGCATTTTTCTAACAATTTTCGTCATATTGTATGACAATTCTGATCAGCCAGCTTGATGGTCGATTTTGTCAATGTTGGAGGCTCGATCTGATAAAATGGTCTTCTAGAAAAATATACCCCTATCAGTTACGGATCCATAGCCGTTGGAATCAGATCATTTGCGCACGTGGATCGGAAGATATGGTCAAAATACCAAAACGGTGCAGAACAGACGTCATTGCACATCAGCCAACTTGATGGTCGATTTCGCTAGGGAAAACGACTCCGTTTCAAGAAGTGTAAAACATGAAAAAGATAGATATGCCTCTTAGCTTTGCAGGGATACAAAGTTCAGCCTTATTGCTTCAGTGAAACTCGAGATATAGCTGATATGGCAAAAGGTGTCGGAACTGGAACTGAACTGGATTTGCCCTTAATTCTAGTAATCTGAAATCACTCAAAGAAACTTGTGAAAAACACCAAATTACATAAAAATATAAAAGATCATAAACACAATTAGACTAAACAATAATAACTCGTATTTGACACAAAACAATAATAAAACATAACTAAAAACTATATAATTATACGAGTTATCACACCCCCATACTTAGATTGTTGCTAGTCCCTAGCAACGACTCAATAAAATAAGAAAATCTAATCTAATCCATTTTCGTAGGAAATCACGGTGGCACTTAGCATGTGACACAAGCCTTTAAACCCCTAGGTGTCCCTAGTGGACGAGTTTAGTCTCGTGAGGGTTTACTAGGACGATACCCACAAACATTGAAGACATAAGAAAAACTAAAAATAATAATTATAACTAATCCTTCCAATATAAATTAGAGATAATCATTGGACAAGTCTTAAAAACTAATCAATAGCTTAAAGAAATTCACAAAAAAATCTTGCTTGAATGTAAATAGTTTGAGTTAAGCCAATATTAACATAACATATTTCAATCAAAATAGTGCATATTCAAACTTAATCTCAACTTCTCACATGGGATACTCTCTTGATTTTCACTCTTTAAAGTAGTGGTAAAGTGTTTACACTCAATCAATCTCATGAAAACACTTCTACCATATGCTTGCTTGTCCACCTATTCTCCACTATTTAGATCATACAACTTCATAAATCAAGAGGTCTTTATTCAAGGTTGTAATGGGGCCAAAGGGTTATAATGTGGTTAAAGAACAAAAGGATAAAGATATCACAAAGGTTCCAAAGAGTTCATAGATTTTAGAGACATAATAAGATCATACAAATAAAACTTCTCAAAACTCTTATAAAGCACATAATAACATAGGCTAAATATTCATGTTGAGCCTTTGCATCATTCTAACCAACTTTGTAACATCTTTTTCTAGAAGTTCAAGAGAAGATTTTTTTTTTTTTTTTTTTTAATATGGGAATGTATTTGACAATGATCCCTTTCTTTTTCTCTTGACTTTTTCTTTTCTTTTCTTCCCCCACACTTATCTTTTGTTTCTAACCCAAATTTTCAAATAAAAATATCCCTTGTTTTTTTGCAATATGTCTCAAAATATAAAATTCATCTTTAGAACAAGGGTAAGGATATAAGCATATTTAGGCTAGGTGTAAGTTGTGGTTACCAATAAAACATCATATTTAATGTAGGCTCAAATTGGCTCACTAGTGGGGATGTTCTCGTAGAACATTAATAATGGATGGCTGTTTGGCTCTGGTTATAATCCTAATGCCTCTATCATATTCATGTTGTCACATGTATCAATATAGTCTCAAACGGTTTAAAGCAAGTTCTAGAGAATCATGTAATCATAAGAGCACTCAAGAAAGAAATTAGATTGATTTGTATAATGCATCAATCATTATAGGCTCAAAAACTCACAAAGATGATTATACAAGTCAGATTAAGTCTAAACATGCTTCTTTCTCAATCAACATATCATATTAACATTGGCTCATAAAAAGGTTGACATCAAGCTCAATTCTCATGAAAATCTTCTCACTAATAAATCTGTTTTAGACTTATGCAATTCATATCTCATCATTGTATTGAAAGTAACTAAAAAAAAAAACACACTAAGTCTAAACATGCTTTTTTTTTTTTTTGTTTTTTTTTTTGTTTTTTATTTTTTGTTTTTTTTGTTTTTTTGAAGAAGAAGATTAAATCAAAGTGACAAGGTATGTCTCAAGTCTCCCTTACTCAGACCTTGTTCAGAATGAATACTTCTAAATGTCTTAAAACACAACAATTTTTTTTTTTTTTTTTTTTAGCAAAATATGTCCCTTACCCCCTACTAAAATATGACATTGTCCCCAATGTCAAATTTTATAGGTAGAATTTAGGAGATATTACCTGCAGAGGTTGCTAACCACTTATTATAACTGAGACACAACAAGCAAAATGTTAGATAATGTCACAAAGACAAAGTGCAATCCACTCCTTGCTCGTCCATATCTCTTTTTCTTTTTCCGAGCGTTTGCGAAACAACCGTAGCAGATAAACACTCATAAGCTTGTAGCTTTTTGAGTAAATCTTCAATGGTTGTAGCAGAAATTATGGTTCTCCTTGCCTCTGAAAACATGAATCCGTTATCCACAGCATTATCTAAATATGAAAGTAAATTACTAAAATAACCATTAATATTAAGCAAACCAATGGGTTTCTTATTTGTGACCAAAGATGACCAAGAAGCCACGCAAGCTATTTCTTCCAATGTACCCAGACCTCCTGGTAAAGCAATGAATGCATCGGCAAAATGGTACATGATTGTCATCCGTTCAGGGATACTCCAGACTTGTATTTCCTTACCCACGGTAGGTCCACAAAAATCTGTGAATAGTTTTGGCACGATTCCTAGAACTGGACTTCCTCCGGCGTGTGCTGCTGTAGCGACTGCTCCCATTAAACCCGTACTACCGCCTCCATAAATCAAGTGGATCTTTTGTTGGGCAAGTATTACTCCAACTCTTATGGCTTCATCAGCGAATATGTTATTTTTCCCTGGATAAGCACCTCCAAAGACACAAATTTTTTTAATGCGCTGGGACGAAGTGCTTTCCATTTTTTTTTCTTTTTCGAGTGCCTGAAAGAGAATGAGTACATGGTGTAATATATAGAGGACTGAGTAGTGAATCAGACAAGAGTAATAATGTCGCCGAAAGTGTATTTGACCTGTCAGAAGAAAATGTTAACCTAACAAAAGATTTTTGCGTGATTTCAGGAAGAAAATCAAAAAGAGAAGAAAAAATCAACCGTAAAAGTCAAAAGTAATAATGTCGCCGAAAGTGTATTTGGCATCTTCCTCTGGTTTTACGTCCAGAAACGGCTTAAACGCCTTCTATGAGTCGAGGATATGCTTCCCATCCAGTTTTCTTACAAGCTGGCAAACAGGGTCTTTTATCATCAGATTCCCAAGATGTTGCCATTCCCTTTGGAATTGCAGCCATAAATCAAGAATTTCTCTTTGTACGTCTCCACTAGGATGCGTCTCAAGAGAAAGTTGGATATTACCCAAATTCTCCTTACTCAGTCCATCCTTAATGAATTCAATTTTATCATCTCGATTAGAGGACGGAATCCCAATAGAACGACATTTACCGTTACACGTCCATCGTGCACACTTGTGGCAATTTGAACTCATGCGCTTTGCTCGTCGCTTCTTTGCATAAGTGCTTCTACCTGTACCTGGTAAATGCAAAACAGGAAGATATTCATCTTCACGTACCTTGGCTTCAATTATCCAACGTATGTCTTCAGGAATCCCTTTGTTCATAAGCATTCTTAATCTTTCTAATCGAACTTGGTAAAGCTTCAGCAAAATATTCCGAGGAAAAGGAGGAAATCGTTTCTGCAATCTTTTGAGAATATCATCCATCCTGAAAAAAAAATGAAATAAAATAAAATGAAAGAGAAATTTATATACAATATCAGTTTTGTGGGTAGCTGATGGAACCGACTTAAATAATCACGGAGTACCGTTATCCGCCATTTAACCGGGGTAAAAAAAAAATTATATTTACATCTAGTTATTTTCAAAACAAGGATCAGAAAGAAAAACAACCTCTTCTTGAGTAACATGATTTTCCAAAAAGAGTTTGAGTCTTTGTCCATTTACCTTGAATACGTTACCATTTTGAGGATTCTCAATGTCAACTGCTCCATAATGATACACATGCTTAACCACAAATGGGCCAGTCCATCTTGATCTCAACTTACCAGGAAATATGTGAAGTCTAGAATTATAAAGTAGAACTTTTTGCCCAACATTAAATATTTTTCTTGAAATTAACTTGTCATGAAAGGCTTTAGTTCTTTCTTTATGAATTTTAGAATTCTCATATGCATCATTTCTGAGTTCCTCAAGTTCATTGATTTGTAATTTTCGTAAATTAGAAGCGTCATCAAGGTTTGAGTTGAACATTTTAATGGCCCAATATGCTTTATGCTCAAGTTCCACAGGTAAATGACAAGGTTTTCCATAAACTAGCCTATAAGGAGACATGCCCAATGCTGTTTTAAAAGCTGTTCGATAGGCCCATAATGCATCGTTAAGTCTAAGAGACCAATCTTTGCGATTTGGATTAACTGTCTTTTCCAAAATTTGTTTAATCTCCCTATTTGCTAATTCTACCTGTCCATTTGTCTGCGGGTGATAAGGGGTTGCAACTTTGTGTGTAATGGCATATTTCTTCATTAATGTTTCAAAAACCTTGTTGCAAAAATGTGTTCCCCCATCGCTTATGATAGATCGAGGAATTCCAAATCGACTCAAAATATTTTCTTTTAAAAATTTAATCACTGTTTTGTGATCATTATTTCGACATGGAATTGCCTCTATCCACTTTGAAACATAATCTATTGCAACTAAAATGTATAAGAAACCAAAAGATGGTGGAAATGGTCCCATGAAATCAATACCCCAACAGTCAAAAATTTCAATTACAAGAATTGGGTTCAAAGGCATCATGTTTCTTTTCGAAATGGAACCTAATTTTTGACAACTTTCACATGACTTGCAAAAATTATGTGCATCTTTGAACAAAGTTGGCCAGTAAAATCCACACTGTAAAATTTTTGCAGCAGTTTTCTTTGATGAAAAATGACCACCACATGCCTCGGAATGACAAAACTTAATTACACTACTTACCTCATTGTCGGGAATGCATCTTCGAAAAATCTGATCAGGACAATATTTGAACAAGTAAGGGTCATCCCAATAGAACTTCTTTACCTCATTCAGAAACTTCCTTTTATCTTGGGTGCTCCATTGAGAAGGAATTTTTCCTGTAGCAAGAAAATTAGCAATGTCAGCAAACCAAGGTGTCGTGGAGACAATTAGAAGTTGTTCATCAGGAAAAGTATCATTTATTGGTGAGGTTCCAAAAGATTCATCACAAACAAGTCTTGATAAATGATCAGCCACCACATTTTCTACTCCTTTTTTATCTCGAATGGTGATGTCAAATTCTTGCAGCAAAAGGATCCACCTCAGCAACCTAGGTTTTGCATCCTTCTTAGAGAGAAGATATTTTAAAGCTGCATGATCACTAAAGACAACAATTGATGATCCAACAAGGTAAGATCTGAATTTATCCAATGCAAAAACAACTGCAAGTAATTCCTTTTCTGTAGTGGAATAATTCATTTGGGCTCTATTTAAAGTTTTACTTGCATAGTAAATTACATGTGGTTTATTATCTTTCCTTTGTCCTAACATAGCACCAACAGCATAGTCACTAGCATCACACATTATTTCAAATGGTAAAGACCAATCAGGAGATCTCATAATAGGAGCAGTAGTGAGCATATTTTTGAGTTTTTCAAAAGCATCTTCACAATCTTTAGTCCATTCAAATGCAGTGTCTTTCATTAAAAGATTACATAGAGGTTTAGATATCGTGCTAAAATCTTTTATGAATCTTCTATAAAAACCTGCATGTCCCAAGAATGACCTAATGTCCTTTACTGTCTTTGGTGTGGGTAGATTAGCAATCAATTCAAGTTTTGACTTGTCTACCTCAATCCCTTTTGCAGAAACAATGTGACCTAGTACAATACCTTTAGTGACCATGAAATGACATTTTTCCCAATTAAGAACAAGATTTTTTTCTTCACACCTAATCAATACATTTTTCAAATTGGCTAAGCAATCATCAAATGAATCACCAGAAACAGAAAAATCATCCATGAAAATCTCAAGATTACGTTCAATCATGTCACTAAAAATGCTAAGCATGCATCTTTGAAATGTGGCAGGGGCGTTACATAATCCAAATGGCATTCTACGATATGCAAAAGTACCAAAAGGACATGTAAAAGTGGTTTTCTCTTGGTCCTCAAGTGCAATGGCAATTTGATTATACCCAGAATATCCATCTAGAAAACAATAAAACTCATGCCCTGCAACTCTTTCTAAGATTTGATCCATGAAAGGCAAAGGGAAATGATCTTTCCTCGTCACTGAGTTAAGTTTCCTATAGTCAATGCACATGCGCCAACCAGTAACAGTCCTAGCTGGAATTAATTCATTGTTTTCATTTTTAACTACAGTAACTCCAGATTTCTTAGGTACGACTTGAGTAGGACTTACCCATTTGCTATCAGAGATAGGATAAATGATTCCATTATCTAGAAGTTTAATGACTTCATTTCTCACTACTTCTTTCATATTAGGATTAAGCCTTCGTTGCATTTGTCTAGAGGGTTTAGCATTTTCCTCTAAATAAATATTATGTGTGCAGATTAATGGGCTTATTCCCTTTATGTCAGCTAAGGTCCATCCTAATGCATTTTTGTGCATCTTCAAAAGTTGTAACAACTTACCTTCTTGTAGTTCATCAAGATGTGAAGAAATTATGACTGGAAAAGTTTCACTCTCACCCAAAAAGGAATATTTTAGCTCGGATGGCAATGGTTTTAACTCCAGCTTGGGTGGTTCAATAGTTGATGGTACAGTGACATTTGTAAGTGATGGAAGTTCCTCAAACTTTTGTTTCCAACAATGCTTATCCTGAAAAGATTTTAACAAAGAATCAGTGTGTGAAATTTCTGAAGCATTATCAAACTCATATTCAATTAAATAAGCTTCTAAAGGATCATGGAATGTGGTAGTGGTGAGATGTTCATGAACAAGTTCTTCAATGAAATCCACTTCATGTACTTCTGAATTATCACCAGGTTGCTTGCAAATGTTGAACACATTTAATTCTAAAGTCATATTTCCAAAAGAAATGTTCAACATACCATTCCTGCAATTTATCAGAGCATTAGAAGTTGCAAGAAATGGACGGCCTAATATAACAGGAATTTGAACATTTGGATTTGAAACAGGATGTGTGTCCAAAACAATAAAATCAACAGGGAAGTAAAAATTATCAATTTGAACCAAAACATCTTCAACTATCCCTCGAGGAATTTTTACAGAACGATCAGCTAGTTGAAGTGTAACAGGTGTTTCCTTGAGTTCACCTAAACCTAACTGTTGATAAACAGAAAAAGGCAAAAGATTAACACTAGCACCAAGATCAAGCAATGCACGTTCTATTCTAGTGTTTCCAATGATGCATGAGATTGTTGGACATCCAGGATCTTTGAATTTTGGTGGAGTAAGGTGCTGAATGATTGAGCTCACACTTTCCGTCAAAAATGCTTTCTTTTGTACATTATGTTTCCTTTTAACTGTGCACATGTCCTTCAAAAATTTAGCATAAGATGGAACTTGTTTGATTGCATCCAATAAAGGAATGTTAATCTTAACTTGTTTGAAAAGTTCATAAATTTCTGCATTTTGATTCAAATTCTTTATTGTTTGCAACCTTTGAGGAAAAGGAGCAGGATGCATACCTTTTTCTTTGTCCAAATTTTCAAGAAGTTCAGACTTACCATCATCCTTACCATTACTTTTCGGAGGGGAAAGAGGATCTTGGTCTTTTGATGGAATCTTTTTGTCAATTGCCTTTCCACTTCGAAGAGTTGTGATAGAACTGGCATTTTCCTGTTGAGTTTCATTGGAGCAAGAAACAAGACATTGAGTAGAAGGGTTAGGCTGAGGTTGAGCAGGAAACTTACCTTTTTCTTGAGTGCGTAATGAAGCTGTCAATGTGGACAAGGTGTTTTTGATCTCATTGATGTCCTGTGAAGTCCGGCTATTCACATTTGCTTGTGTTTGCATGAATGCTTGCAATGTCTCTTCCAAGGTTTGTACACGTGAAGGTTGATAGGAAAAAGTGTTGCCCGGCTTTTGAGATTGTGGTACCTGAACATGATTATTATTCCGCCAACTGAAGTTGGGATGATTTCTCCATTCAGGGTTATACGTTTCAGAGTAAGGAGAAGGAAAAGGTTTTTTAAATGTGTTTATGGAATTTACTTGATCATGCAACGCTTCTTTAAGAATGGGAATGTTTGGACATTCAGAAGTGGGGTGTCCCATGATTTCACAAATTCCACAACTTTCTTCATTTTTAACCGTTTTGACTTCTTTTACTTCTCTAAGTTCCATGGCTTCAATCTTTCTAGCCAAATTAGCTACTTTAGCTTTTATCTCATCTTCTTGACTAAAATGATATTTTCCTCTGTTAGAAACAACATTAGATCTATTGGAACTTTCAGAGGAATTATCTGTGTGCCAGGCTTGAGAGTTATCTGCCAAATGGTCTAAGTAGTCAAAGGCTTCTTCAGGTTCTTTTTCTAGAAACTCACCGTTACACATTGTTTCAACAAATTGTTTAGTTTCGGGAGTTAAACTTTCATAAAAGAAACTAATAAGACGCCATTTTTCAAAACCATGATGTGGACAAGAACTTAACAAATCTTTAAAACGATCCCAGCACTGAAAAAATGCTTCATTTTGATTTTGATTGAAATTTTGAATCTGTCTTTTCAAAGCAGTAGTTTTATGTGCTGGGAAAAATTTCTTTAGAAACTCAGTTTGTAATTCTTGCCATGTGCCAATTGACCTTGGTTTTAAATTATGAAGCCAAATTTTTGCTTTATCTTTTAAAGAAAAAGGAAATAATTTTAGCTTGACAATTTCATTTGTACATTGTTGGTCATTAAAGGTGACACATACATCTTCGAAGTCTTTTAGAAACGAGTAAGCACTTTCCAATTCTAACCCATGGAAATTTGGAAGCAAAGCTATCATACCTGGTTTAAAACGAAAGTTGTTTGCATTGAGAGGAAAAATAAAACAAGAGGGTGATGAGCTTCGAGTTGGTTGCAAGTAGTCACGCATGGTGCGTACTTGTCTGTTCTCATCTTCAGCATGAACACTTTCATTGTCAGCCATGGTAGGAGTTGTATTAGAAAGATTACCTGAAAAAGTTTCACAATAAAATCTAACTAAACGACGAGATCTAAAATCACGTCGCCAAACAAGCATAAAACAAAGTTAATATACAAATTAGGCGGTATAACCAGCCAAACAAAATAAATATACTAAATTAGGCGGTATAACCAGCCAATAAAAACAAATATATACAAAATTAGGCGGTATAACCAGCCAATAAAAACAAATATATACAAAATTAGGCGGTATAACCAGCCAATAAAAATAAATATACTTATAAACTTATATACTTAGTATTGCTTCCCCGGCAACGGCGCCAAAAACTTGATGGAGACTCAATTAAGAGTTGTAAACCCAAGTGCAGGTTATGTTCAAGTAATAAATTCTCGGGTGTCCGAGGTCGAACCACAGGGAAGCGTATTAATAAGTATAAGTTTATAAATATATAAGACAAAGAAAGTAAACAAGATATTAGGGAATCAACAACAAAATAAGATAAACAAGATATTAGAGAACAAAATAAACAAAATAACATAAAAACAATTAAACAAGATATAAAAAACAATAAGAAAGGATGTTGAGGTTAGAGAATCCACTCTTGGTGTTATGCTAAGATTAATCTTGTTTTATTACACAATTGAAATCCACACATAAGGGAGGTTCCAATCGGAAGGTTTAGCAATTCAGTCCAACGTCCATAGCATATGATATTATGTTCATTTGGTGTCCTCAAAACTCATAAAAAGAGTCCAAGCATTCCTTATGCCAAGGTATATGTCTACAACAAATCAAGGTTATGAAACCAAGCATTTACTGTGCCATTTTCATTGTCAATAATGAATCAAGATCTCTACTTTGCAAGTATGATTTTAAACCAAAAGAAAATATTATCTATACTAGTGTTTATAAATGATGATTCATTTTAGCTCATGTTTAAGAGACTAACCTTAGCATTTACCAAGAGCTTCACCTCATCACCTCAACAATATGATTAGCAACACATACTAGATATGAATAAAATGAAAAGAAATGTAAGAAGCATAAATAAATAAAAAAGAAAACTAGAGAAAGGAAAGAAGAAGAAAACTTAGAGAATTTTACTACAAAGGCTAATATCCTACCAATGTATAATGTATCCCAATACTCATCCAAGGCCCTCTATTTATACACATTTTGGAGGGCTAAATGACAAGAGACAAGCTTTACAAATTTCAAAGGTAGGTATAATAGGTGGGTGCATTTTTCTAACAATTTTCGTCATATTGTATGACAATTCTGATCAGCCAGCTTGATGGTCGATTTTGTCAATGTTGGAGGCTCGATCTGATAAAATGGTCTTCTAGAAAAATATACCCCTATCAGTTACGGATCCATAGCCGTTGGAATCAGATCATTTGCGCACGTGGATCGGAAGATATGGTCAAAATACCAAAACGGTGCAGAACAGACGTCATTGCACATCAGCCAACTTGATGGTCGATTTCGCTAGGGAAAACGACTCCGTTTCAAGAAGTGTAAAACATGAAAAAGATAGATATGCCTCTTAGCTTTGCAGGGATACAAAGTTCAGCCTTATTGCTTCAGTGAAACTCGAGATATAGCTGATATGGCAAAAGGTGTCGGAACTGGAACTGAACTGGATTTGCCCTTAATTCTAGTAATCTGAAATCACTCAAAGAAACTTGTGAAAAACACCAAATTACATAAAAATATAAAAGATCATAAACACAATTAGACTAAACAATAATAACTCGTATTTGACACAAAACAATAATAAAACATAACTAAAAACTATATAATTATACGAGTTATCACACCCCCATACTTAGATTGTTGCTAGTCCCTAGCAACGACTCAATAAAATAAGAAAATCTAATCTAATCCATTTTCGTAGGAAATCACGGTGGCACTTAGCATGTGACACAAGCCTTTAAACCCCTAGGTGTCCCTAGTGGACGAGTTTAGTCTCGTGAGGGTTTACTAGGACGATACCCACAAACATTGAAGACATAAGAAAAACTAAAAATAATAATTATAACTAATCCTTCCAATATAAATTAGAGATAATCATTGGACAAGTCTTAAAAACTAATCAATAGCTTAAAGAAATTCACAAAAAAATCTTGCTTGAATGTAAATAGTTTGAGTTAAGCCAATATTAACATAACATATTTCAATCAAAATAGTGCATATTCAAACTTAATCTCAACTTCTCACATGGGATACTCTCTTGATTTTCACTCTTTAAAGTAGTGGTAAAGTGTTTACACTCAATCAATCTCATGAAAACACTTCTACCATATGCTTGCTTGTCCACCTATTCTCCACTATTTAGATCATACAACTTCATAAATCAAGAGGTCTTTATTCAAGGTTGTAATGGGGCCAAAGGGTTATAATGTGGTTAAAGAACAAAAGGATAAAGATATCACAAAGGTTCCAAAGAGTTCATAGATTTTAGAGACATAATAAGATCATACAAATAAAACTTCTCAAAACTCTTATAAAGCACATAATAACATAGGCTAAATATTCATGTTGAGCCTTTGCATCATTCTAACCAACTTTGTAACATCTTTTTCTAGAAGTTCAAGAGAAGATTTTTTTTTTTTTTTTTTTTTTAATATGGGAATGTATTTGACAATGATCCCTTTCTTTTTCGGACAAGGGACCCTCCGATGCAAAAAACATATTCGGAGGTGCAGTCCGCCAAGAAACTATCAACAGATTACCCTCCAAAATACAAACACATTTGGAGATGCTGTCCGACAAAGGACCATCAATGAAACATCTTCCTATGACTAAAACACTTAGGAAGAGAACACACCAAGAGGGTAAAGAAGCGTTGCCTCCCTACAAACATGAGCAAAACACATTGGGACCAATGTCCCATGTTTTAACATCTTATCCTTACTACAAAAAACTTTGCAAAGACGAAGTCCGACCTAAGGTCCTTATGAGAACACAACTCATAAAGAGCAATCTCTACAAATCTCATCGGCTGACATTAGTGGAATTCAAAAAAATAATTCCACTAAGAAATACAAGCTTGACCAATCACCAGCAAACCACAAACTAGGTCTGCGCAAGCCCACAAACTCTCAAGAGGGGCAGATTGCAACAGGCATGGCATAAAAATGCATGCCCACACTCCTCTCTTTAAAAAAGCTCTTCTATTCAAGCTCCAAGAAAGAAAAGCATCGGACCAACCTCATACGAGATTGGTCTCTAAAAAGGGAGTAGAGCCCTTTAGATAAATCCCACCAGTAAGCCAAACATACATGGACACACCAAACGTTGGATAAAGGGTACACACCACAATGACAAAAGGAGAGGAAGGAAAGAAAGAGGAAAAAAGAGAAAAGCAAAGAGAAAAAATGAAAATTTTTCTACAAGGCAAGAGCACGGACTTCATTCTACTATATTTATAATCATTTCCAAAACATCAATAAGGAAAGGAGTCCGACATACCAAAAAGGACCCTCATTCACAAGTGATGAAAGCAAGATAACTACATCAAGGCGTAAGAAACAACAAAAGCTTAAACGTCCCCAAAAAATAAGTTAAGTGTTTGACGTGCCAACATCAGATGCGGACGGATAATAACATCAAGGCACAAGCAACAACAAAAGCTTGAACGCCTTCAAAAAATGGTCAAGTGTTCAAAATATACAAAACATCAACAAAGAAAGCCTACACATCAGCTCCATCGACAACATCCCTAGACGGGGCTTCCTCGCCATCATCATCACCAACATTGGCGATATTCGACGATGAGGAGGATGAGTAACTTGACAAATTGGAACTATCGTCCAAGGAACTATCACTATAAGAAGTCGACGAACGCATCGGACTCATTGAACTTGGATAACAAAAAATTGGAGAATGGAAAGCAATGAGCCATCACGCCAATCTACAATGAAACATTAAGATAAGTAGATCAACTAAGTGGCATATCACTATGGGATGCACATCCAAAACCATTATAGAATAAAAACTCACTAAGAATCACCGAAAAACATGACAAGTGGCCACCGCAAGCACGTTGAATCTAGCAACAACCTGTCAAGGATAAGTAAGAAAGGATAACATGGGTTCCGAACCAAGTAAGAAGAATGGAAGAGATCCACAACATCTCCACATACTCTTGTCCGAAAAATACATGGAGAACAAAGTTAAAAGCACGAGAAAGGCGCCACGGACATGGGTTGAGAATGCAAAAACAATAAACAAGCTTCCAAGGAATACTCCAAGTGATTAAGATGGATTTCTAAAGCTGCATCCTAAGTTCCCCTAAGTGATCCCAAGTGTTCTCCAAGCAATCAAGACGGATTTCTAAGGTGTATCCTAATTGCCCTTAAGTGGTCCCAAGTGTTCTCCAAGTAATCAAGATGGATTTCTAAGGTGCATCCTAAGTTCCCCTAAGTGATCCCAAGTGATCAAGTCGGATTTCCAAGATGCATCCTAAGTACCTCTAAGTGATCCCAAGTGTTCTCCAAGTGATCAAGTCGGATTTCCAAGGTGCATCCTAAGTGCCCCTAAGTGATTCCAAGTGTTCTCCAGGTGATCAAGCAAAATTCCAAGGTGCATCCTAAGTGCCCCTAAGTGATCCTAAGTGTCCCTTAAGATAAAGACTAGGCAACAACAAGAA
This sequence comes from Fremontodendron californicum, assembly GCA_030761205.1. Taxonomy (NCBI): domain Eukaryota; kingdom Viridiplantae; phylum Streptophyta; class Magnoliopsida; order Malvales; family Malvaceae; genus Fremontodendron; species Fremontodendron californicum. The sequence goes on along the minus strand of JAULJL010000007.1, from coordinate 6,706,291 downwards.
CACTTAGGGAAACTTGGCCGAGAATCTCCAAACACTTTGGGGAGATGAAGTCTAAAGTCAAAACACTTGGGAAAGCATGCTCGAGAGTCAAAACACTTGGGAAAGCATGTTCGACAGTCCAAACACTTGGGAAGACAAGGTCTGAAGCCAAAACACTTGGGAAAGCTTGGACATGAGTCCAAACACTTGGGGAAGCATGTCCGAAAGCCAAAACAATTGGGAAAGCTTGGACATGAGTCCAAACACTTGGGGAAGCATGTCCGAAAGTCAAAACACTTGGGAAAGCTTGGACATGAGTCTAAACACTTGGGGAAGCATGTCCAAAATCAAAACACTTCGGAAAAGCTTGGACATGAGTCCAAACACTTGGGGAAGCATGTCCGAAAGTCAAAACACTTGGGAAAGCTTGGACATGAGTCCAAACACTTGGGGAAGCATGTCCAAAAGTCAAAACACTTGGGAAAGCTTGGACATAAGTCCAAACACTTGGGAAAGCATGTTTAAAAGTTGAAACACTTAGGAAAGCGGGTTAAAAAAAAAAAAACAAGGCACTTGGAGAGACCAAACGAAAAACATAAGAGAACAAGAGGAAATCACTTACTTGGTAACTCGATGCGCACGCGAACCTCCTCCCGATGTGAAAAATGTCATTACCGAAGTTCGAAGAAAGAGATGTCCGGAAAACTCATGCAAAGAACTTTCCAAGTGAACGATGAAAACCTCTCTCACTAGCTTCTCTCTACACTTACCTCAAAAGCTCACAAGTGAAGAAAAATGGCGCCAGCACAGATACATGGCAAGCCATCCATATGGCCTCAGACTCAGGGAGACATGAGAAATCCATATCGGGAGAGAAAGAGAAAAAACCCTCAAACGAATGAAAAATCACAAAGAGCATCTTTGAGTGCCTTGGTTATGACTCAAGAGACCTCAAAGACATATGCGCCTCGACAAGCATGTTCGTACACAAAGGCTAGTTTGCGCGACCAAAAGTACAACAACATGCAACTCGCTATTCCTAGCGTAAAGGCTCACAAACGAGCACAAACATCCTGAGCACAATAGCTCTACGTGACAAGCTGAAGCAACACTAAAACAACTTTGCAAGCACATAAGAGATTATGTGAATGCTCACCTCCATGAAACTGTTGGTGTAAGCCCTACAAGCCAATCTAGTGTTTATGGATTATTATAATTGAGGTATTTCTTTATCCATAAGTACTGTTATAATTGTTATAAATAACTTGTGAAGATAAAGCCCATGAGATACAATGGCATTGCAAAGGAATTGTAAAGAGTTACAATTATAAGGATCCTTATACATCAATGTTGTGTTTCTAAAACTGTTCCTAGTCATTGTATTGTCAAGACAGGGCATTGACAATGCTCAAAGACTGACATATGTTAAGCCTTCATGCACTTGATGCATGCAAACGGTCTCACAGGTTGAAAGTATAGAGATACTTGGGGATAACATATGGGTCCTTGTTAGTTGAACAAGTTCACTGAACATAACCCGTTACGAGAGTTCCATTTGCTATTTCACTCAAGTGTTTATGGAAAATACTCTCATGTGTCAATAGTGTAAGTAATCCTTTGACACCAGGTCATCTTGTATGTGAACTGTCATACTTAGATTTCATCACGAACGGGTCCCAATCACAAGGATGCTTATGGTAGGGTGTTATTGGGTATGACATGAAGCATACGAAGATGGATGAGTGGTTCAGAGAAGATTCATCACCCCAAGTGATATAAGGGGACATATCTCACTTGTATCTGGCTTATTATATTAACTTATGGAAGTCCTTGGCCAAGGCAATTCTTAAGGAGTTAATATTAAAGCTGCAGATCTAATAAGGAATGGGATTAAGAGTGGACACTAAACCATGCTCTTTCCTATCCCGGGATTTTTTATGAAGGGATCGAATTACACAGACATATTGTACACGAAAGGCTTGTCGAAGCTTGATGACTCACTTAGCATTTGGGTGGTCATGATGCATTGCTAGATGTCGCTCATGATCTATAAATATAAATAGGAAATTCTTAATTGAATTAATTATATTTATTGCCAACATGTTAAGGGCCTAATGGGTCACACACAAAAAGTGATTAATCAAATTAAAATGAGATTGGGCCAGATTAAATATTCATTAAGTGTTGTGGGCTTAGTGTGAATATTTAATAATATGTATAAGGGCTTTAGTGCAGTTAGTCCAATAGTTGGATACACTAAATCTAGTAATATATATACGCCTCTTATGTTGTTGCCGCCCCTCTAAGCTACTCTAAGCTAGCCAAGAAACCCTGCAAGTCGGTACCTCACTCCCTTTAAGAGTGAATCGGCCGAACAGCATAGGCATGGGAGAATTCGTTTCTTTTTGTTTTCTTTTGGTGGTCCAAGGTAGAGGAGGAAGGTTTATCACAACCTAGACTGCTAGCATTGTCTTGGCAAAATATAATCTCAACCTTGTGAAGGTTTTTGAATCACCTGTGTAGATTACTGTTAGAGGTCGGACAATTGGACGTCTTTGGTTTTCGACAACGGAGCTTTGTGTACAAGAACAAGAATGTCAAGAATCTGTCTTGAGGTTTCAGCAATCTCTATTACAGTGGTATGAGATTTTGATTGTTATCTATTCTTGACAGGCTGTGCATTTTGAATTCATAGGCAAATCCTTGGAGGGATTCAGTTTTCTCTTTGTTTTATTTTATTCTGCTGCGTTGTATGTTTAACTTGTAGATTAAATTATACATTATCTCTGTAAATTATACATTATCTCTGTTTGAGCATGAGCCGAATCCCAACAGAAACACGTACGAGTTCCACAACTCGCACTAAGGAAGGAAAAAGCAAAGGAAAAATAATAGAAAAAGTTATAAACGGCCGGACCTCGCATCAAGACTAGTTGGAGAAAAAGCAAAGTCCGAAAAGAATAGAAGTCTGAAGAAACGACTAAGTAGTGAGCTACTTTCAAAACAAATGAACTCGGATAAAGTATTCACAACTTCATCCAAAGTCTTAAAGGAGGGAGTGAGACCCTCTATGTAACAAAAAGACTCGCCAATGCCCACCTATATGAACTTATGTGACCGATGACATCACCACTTAAGAAGAAAGAAAGTAGAACAACAAAAATAAAAACAGATCACAAGCTTCACCTCCAATTCGCCACAATTGGACAAGGCAGAGGATGAGCTGCACCTCCAATTCGCCACAATCAAACAAGGCAAAGGATGAGCATTGCAATAGCTTGAGCAAAGATCTTTCGCTAAATCTTGAAGAAGGGAGCAAGGTCCATACAGACATTTGCATATCAGCCCCTAAGTTGAAGAAGCTAACGTAAGCTTGAAGATGCGGACGTTGGCCCCTAAGTCAAAGAAGGAAGCACCAGCTTTGAAATAGACAACGACGCCTCCCATTGAGGAGGAGAATGCACTGTTGGTGTAAGCCTTGCAAGCCAATCTAGTTGGGCTTGTAAGACACTATTTATATATTCATATATTCATATATTGAACATTATAGTTTATTAATTATAATTGAGGTATTTCTTTATCCATAAGTTGTCGCAACCTAAAAAATAACAAGTCTCATCACAAGACATTATTATTCGTTAAGCGTGACATTAAAAGAACCCGAGGAAAAGTCGACTTAATTCCTCTAGAAAAATGAAGGTTTTGAAAATGACCTTGAAAAATACATGGAGTCGCCACCAATCTTTTTTAGCTAGGTGTGATCGGCCACCTATTAAAATCGATTTTATAAAATATTTTAAAAATTAATTAAAACATTTTTAAAACCAATTTCAAGTCTGCGTTTTAAACCAGAGAAATCAAAGAAACGGGTTCGGGACTCGGTTACGTGCGGGGAAGGATTAGCACCCCTACAATGCCCGTATAAACGGTACCCTATTAATCATGTGTTATCTCAAGTCTCGGTAAAAAAGTCGGTTTTAAATTTAGTATTTCAAGTTAATTCCGAATTTAAAGAAAAATAATTCCATTTTTAATTGAAAATGATCCGAAATTTATAAATTCCAAATTTTCCTATATTTCCCAACAAACGTGGCAAAATATAGAAATTTTTATTAATTTGGAAAACTTTCCGAATCATTCTCATTTTAAAGAAGATATTCTGTTATTAATGATAATTGATGATATCCTCTCCAGCAAACCCGACAGAGAACTCATGAATTATTTTAACTCGGGAATATCTTTATTTTATTGAAAATCATTACCTTTTTTGAAAACATTTAAAAGAAATGAATATGTATATGCATGACATAAATAAAATCACATAGCAAAATCTAAATAATATAATGCAACCTAAATGATATGATATAATTTAAATGCCTTAGCATATTCTAAATGAAATGAAATATCCTAATTTATATGATATATTCTAAATGAAACGAAATGACCTAGGTAACATAATATATTCTATATGAAATGTAATATCCTAAGTCATATGATATATTCTAAATGAAATGAAATAATTTGAATGACATGGCAAATATGAATGATATGGCATATAATTTAAATGACATGGAATATAAAATAATGCTATCATATAATATGCATGAAAATAATAATGCATGAACATAGTATATGCTAAATAATATAACAAAAAATAACTAAATAAAAAATATAGGATATCATGAAATATTCAAAACCATATAATAAAATAATATAACATCAAAAAATATAAATCAAAATAATAACAATACCATAGAAATTATCATAGCAAAAAAATCACATATTATATAAAATGCTTGAATATGGAAAATGCAATGCATGAAAATGTATTTTTTCCTTTAATTAAGGAAATCCGTATATCTAAAAAGATATCCATCTACCTTAGGAAAATATGTCAAATTAAATATTCTAAAACCAAAATACTTTGTGATTGTGTGAAAACAATTTTGAAAAGCTTAGATTAAAAGTAAAAACTTGGCTAAACCCTTTTTTAAATGGCTCTAATTTCCTAAGTTTAAAATTTCGGACTTGACCACCCTTAACCCGAGACTTAAAAAATCATTTTTAGAGTTTAAAAAGGCTTAGAAACTACCCTAAGTCAGTAGCTAAACTTCCTAATCAGCCCTCTCTAAGTAAATTAACCAAAACAGAAAAATGATTTTCCTTCAAATTCAATTCTGACTCAACTATCCAGTTTTAAGCCACGATTTTTTACCCTATTTTTAAAAATTCTAAAAAATCTAAAAATAGTACTGGAGACTCAGGACATGTAAAACTACATGGAAAAAAATTTATTAATTTTTGGATTAAAGATGAACGCCCAAAAAAATCGGGAAAGTACGAGTACTGGGTGAAAAAAACTGTTTTGCCAAAACATATTTGTGCCTTTGATAAAATCATTTAAAAATCAAAGTAAAAATATTTAAAACTTACAAAATGACTCACAAACAGTAGCTAGGACTTTTGAAAAGTTAGACAAAAATTGGCTAAGTAAAAAAAATCACAAATGTAGAATAATCAATTTGACAACTCTTTAATTTTCCACAAGTATACTCAAGAGAGCATGACTTTGAACCATTAATTGGCCTAAGTCATTAGTCAAGTGGCATGGACATAAAATGCATGAAAAATACAGCAAATATGATGCATGAAATGCATGAGTTTAAACCTAAATGTCATGAAAAATGCATGGCATCAATAAAATGACCTAGACCTAAATGAACTTGCATGGCATTTAATGCAACCTAGGTCTAAAATGCATGGACATGCATGGAAAAATAAACCAAACCTGACATCTAAAATATGCATGGCAATAACACAAACACAAGGCATACTTAAACCAAAAACTCAACCAAATGTCATGAAAATGCAAACCTATCATCTAACATAACAAAAATGTACATACAAAGCAAAACACATGAAGTGGCCGAATGGACTCAAGCTCCAAACAAGCATGGCATTTTCACAAACACTTGATATACTTAAACTAAATACTCAATTAAATGTCATGCAAATGCAAACCTATCAACTAACATAGCAAAAATGCACACACAATGTAAAACACATGAAGTGGCCGAATGGCCTCAAGCTCCAACAAGCATGGCATTTTCACAAACACTTGATATACTAACATACTCAACTAAAATATAATACTCAAATCATGCAAATATAAAGTAGAGGTATTAAATCTAACAAGCATTTTCACAAACACATTGGTTACAAAATATAAAACATCAAACAAATTTAAACATTATGAAAATAGAAAATTAAAAATGCAAGAACATGATAATAAACTCATAAATGGCAACAAAAAAGCAACCAAATTAAAACAAGCTTCAAGTATATGTAGTAGAAGAATATTTAAAGCATCAAGACTAAAGAAAATAACAAAAATAACATGACAAATCAAAGCAAAATAGCAACAATAAAATTCTGGGCCATTCGACCATGGTAAGAAAATAAGAAGAAGAAAAAAAATTGTAAGAACTTTTTTAAGAAAAAGATGAAGAAAAAACTTAAAAAAATAACAAGAAAAAACATTTATTTAAAAAGAAAACTCACCAAAATAATAATCAAAATAGCAAAAACAAGAATGGAAAATCAAGAAAGTGCAAGAGTTGGTGCTAATAGCAACCTCAAGAAGTTATCTTTCAAGCTTTTTCTCTTCAAACTTTCTTTTCTTTTCTAAAATTTTCTTTTTGCTTTCCAACAATGGAGAGAAAACTTAGCAAAACAAGAGAGAAAATATGAAAAATGAAGTACTAGAAATGAAAGAAAACCCTCCCCTTTAGGCTGGCCGAAAATCACCTCTCTCCTTCCTAGGATGTCATTTTTCCTCCAACCAATTTCCATCCAAGGTCTAGTGATTCAAGGTGAAAAAACATGAAATTATCACCCTTAGATTAGGCCATAAGCTGTCCATAATTACAGCTATTCAAGAATAATGTTGACACTCTCCTTCTTCATGCATTGGCCCATGTGGCTTATTTGCAATGGCTTGATCAAAAAAATCACTAACCAACTCTTAATTTTTGGCCTTTTGATTGAAAAATCAGAAACTCCTTCCCTCCTTTGGGCCTTGGCCGGCTAGCACACCTTTGTCCAGCCCAAGATTGATATTTTTGAAAGGCAAGAAAAGCCCTTTTCTATTGCTTGGGTAAAATAACTGTTTTGCCCCTCGGATGCAAATAAATGGAAAACGGACTCCAAATTCAAATTTTATTTTTTTAATACTTTCAAAATAATAAAATATTGAATTCTGGAAGTTTTCAAAATTTTCCGAGTCCGTTCACTATTTATTTGGATTTTTTTTTCAAAAATGCCCTTTTATGCCCCCATATTTTACCATTTTTTAAACGAGCTCCAAATCAAGATTTTTCTTCACCAATCCCTTCCAAATAATTTAAAAGTGTGATCTGGAAGGTTTCATAATTTTTGGAACTCATTTGTTATTTTTTCGGGATTTATCTGCTTGAATTACTACATAGGAGGCTCGGGATTTTGCCATTTTGCAAACGAACTCCGAATCAAGATTTTCTTTCGTCAATCTCTTCCAAATAATTTAAAAATGAGATTTACAAAATTTCAGAATTTTTGGAGTCCATTTGCTATTTTTCTCAAATTTTCCAATTTTGCCCTTTTGCCTCCGAAACCTGGTTTTGCCCAAAACAAGTTCGATTTTCAGATTTTCTTCAAATTGAGCCTTGGGCTATGCCTTTCTAACCATTCCTCATCCATTAGGGGCTTTGGTCTTATGAAGTCGGGCCATTTCTGTAATTCTTCCCAATTTCACCGAAATCCACCAAAAACCCTAACTCTCTGTTTTCTCCCGGATTGACTTTTCTTTCAGTTTTTCTTTCAAGTGGCTTCTCCATTACTTGTAGTTAGTGCTTATCTTTCATTTGGAACCTTCAATTTCGACCAATTCAATCATTTAAGCACTTTTCCCAAATTTCCCGGATTAGGGTTTCCTTTCTACTAAATCTCCATAACCCAACTTCCGAACTCTATATCTTTCGATGTAGACCTCGGATTATCAAAATTCTTTCGCTATTTTTCAATTTAACTTTGAATCTTGATTTTGAAAGTGGGTTGACTTTTTCAGTAGTTGACTTTTTAGGGTTGACTTTTTTGAGGTTGACTTTTCTCGAGGTTGACTTTTTTGAGTTTGACTTTTTATGCTCGCCCTCTTAAACTAAGTCTCGGATTACCACCTGCAGGATGAAAAAAAGTCTTTTTACATTCTGAAACATCAATTTAGGAAGAAAACATACCTATTTTAGTGGTCCGAACAAAATTAGGTGTCTACATAAGTATTGCTATGATTGTTATGAATAACTTGTGAAGATAAACCCATGAAACACAATGGCATTGCAAAGGAATTGTAAAAAGTTACAATTATGAAGATCCTTATGCATCAATGCCGTATTTCTAAAACTGTACATGGTCATTGTATTGTCAAGACAGGGCATTGACAATGCTCAAAGACTAACATATGTTAAGCCTTCATGCACTTGATGCATGCAACCAGTCTCATAGGTTGAAAGTATAGAGATACTTGGGGATAACATATGGGTGCTTGTTACTTAAACAAGTTCACTGAACATGACCTACTATGGGAGTTCCATTTGGTATTTCACTCAAGTGTCTATGGAAAATACTCTCATGTGTCAATAGTGTAAGTAATCCTTTGACTTGTGACACCAAGTCATCTTGTATGTGAACTGTCATACTTATAGTAAGGTGTTATTGGGTATGACATGAAGCATACGAAGATGAATGAGTGGTCCAAAGAGGATTCATCACCCCAAGTGAAAATATGGGACATATCTCACATGTATCTGGCTTATATTAACTTATGGAAGTCCTTGGCCAAGGCAATACTTAAGGAGTTAATATCAAAGCTGCAGATCTAATATGGAAAGGGATTAAGAGTAGACATTGAACCATGCTCTTTCCTATCTCGGGATATTTGATGAAGGGATCAAATTACACAGACATATTGTACACGAAAGGCTTGTTGAAGCTTGATGACTCTCTTAGCATCTGGGTGGTCATGATGCATTGCTAGATGCAGCTCATGATCTATAAATATAAATAGGAAATTCTTAATTGAATTTATTATATTTATTGCCAACATGTTAAGGGCCTAATGGGTCATACACAAAAGGTGATTAATGAAATTAAAATGAGATTGGGCCAGATTAAATATTCATTAAGTGTTGTGGGCTTAATATGAATATTTAATAATATGTATAAGGGCTTTAGTGCAGTTAGTCCAATAGTTGGCCTACACTAAACCTACTTATACATATGCTTTATGTTGTTGCCGCCTCGTACATTGGAAAAAACCCTAGTAGCCATATTCTCTCACCTCCCTGTGAGAATCGTTGCATATAGAAAAGAAAAGGAAGAATCTGTTTTCTTCCTGCCTGCTTCTTTTCGGCCAACTAATGTAAGAGTAGGAAGCTTTCTCACAACCTAGACTACTAGCATTGTCTTGGAAAAACATAATCTCAAACTTGTGAAGATTTTCAAGTCACCTGTATAGATTACTGTTATAGGCCAAACAATTGGACGGCTTTGGTTTGCGACAAGCATGTGTCGCAACCTAAAAAATAACAAGTCTCATCACAAGACTTTATTATTCGTTAAGCGTGACATTAAAAAAAAACGAGGAAAAGTCGACTTAATTCCTCTAGAAAAATGAAGGTTTTGAAAATGACCTTGAAAAAGACATGGAGTCGGCACCAATTTTTTTTAGCTAGGTGTGATCGGTCACCTATTAAAACCGATTTTATAAAAATATTTTAAAAATTAATTAAAACATTTTTAAAACCAATTTCAAGTCTACGTTTTAAACCAGAGAAATCAAAGAAACGGGTTCGGGACTCGGTTACGTGTAGGGAAGGATTAGCACCCCCACACCGCCCGTATAAAATGGTACTTTATTAATCGTGTGTTATCTCAAGTCTCGGTAAAAAAGTCGGTTTTAAATTTAGTATTTCAAGTTAATTCCCAATTTAAAGAAAAATAATACCATTTTTTAATTGAAAATGATCTGGAATTTATAAATTCAAAATTTTCCTATATTCCCCAACAAACGTGGCAAAATATAGAAATTTTTATTAATTTTGGAAAACTTTCCGAATCATTCTCTTTTTGAAGAAGATATTCCGTTATAAATAATAATTGATGATATCCTCCCCAGCAAACCCGGCAGAGAACTCATGAATTATTTTAACTCGGGAATATCTTTATTTTATTGAAAAATCATTATCCTTTTGAACACATTTTAAAAGATATGAATATGAATATGCATGACATAAATAAAATGACATAGCAAAATCGAAATAATATAATGCATCCTAAATAATATGATATAATTTAAATGCCTTAGCATATTCTAAATGAAATGAAATGTCCTAAGTTATATGACATATTCTAAATGAAATGAAATGAAATGACCTAGGTAACATAATATATTCTATATTAAATGAAATAATTTGAATGACATATGGCATATAATTTAAATGACATAGAATATAAAATAATGCTATCATATAATATGCATGGAAATAAAAATAAAAATAATAATGCATGAATGTAGTATATGCTAAATAATATGACAAAAATAACTAAATAAAAAGCATAGGATATCATGAAATATTCCAAATCATATAATAAACAATATAACATAATTCAAAATCATAACAATATCATAGAAATTATCATAGCAAAAATCAACATATTATATAAAATGCATGAATATGGAAAATGCAATGCATGAAAACGTATTTTTTCCTTTAATTAAGGAAATCCGTATATCTAAAAAGATATCCGATTACCTTAGGAAAATATGTCAAATTAAATATTCTAAAACCAAAATACTTTGTGATTGTTTGAAAACAATTTGGAAAAGCTTAGGTTAAAAAAAAATAACTAGGTTAAACCTTTTTTTAAATGGCTCTATTTTCCTAAGTTCAAAATCCGGACTTGACTACCCTTAACCCGAGCCTTAAAAAAATCATTTTTAGAGTTTAAAAAGGCTTAGAAACTATCCTAAGTCAGTAGCTAAAGTTCCTAATCAGCCCCCTCTAAGTAACTTAACCAAAACAGAAAAATGATTTTTCTTTAAATTCAATTCTGACTCCACTATCCAGTTTTAAGCCACGATTTTTTACCTTATTTTTAAAAATCAAAAAATTCTAAAACAAATACTGGAGACTCAGAACATGTAAACCTACACGAGAAAAAATCAGCTTAATTTTCTGATTAAAGATGAAGGCCCAGAAAAATCAGGAAAGTACGAGTACTGGGCAAAAAAACTGTTTTGTCAAAACACATTTTTTTGCCTTTGATAAAATCATTTAAAAATCAAAGTAAAAATATTTAAGACTCACAAAATGACCCACAAATAGTAGCTAAGACTTTTTAAAAGTTAGATAAAAATTAGCTAAATAAAAAAAAATCACAAATGTAGAATAATAAATTTGACAAAACTTAATTACAAGTGTGCTCAAGAAAGCATGACTTTGAACCATTAATTGGCCTAAGTCATTATTCAAGTGGCATGAACATGAAATGCATGAAAAAATACAGCAAATATGATGCATGAAATGCATGAGTTTAAACCTAAATGTAATGAAAAAAATGCATGGCATCCATATAGTGACCTAGACCTAAATGAACTTGCATGGCATTTAATGCAACCTAGGTCTAAAATGCATGAACATGCATGGCAAGATAAACCAAACCTAATAACTGAAACATGCATGGCAATAACACAAACACAAGGCATGCTTAAACCAAAAACTCAATCAAATATCATGCAAATACTAACCTATCAACTAACATAGCAAAAATGCAACCATGATGCTAAAATACAAGGAGTGGTCGAATGGCCTATGGTTCCTAACAAGCATGGCATTTTCACAAACACTTGGTATACTAACATGCTCAACTAAAATATAACACTCAAAACATGCAAACACAAAGTAGAAATACTAAAACCAAACAAGCATTTTCACAAACACTTGATGTACTAACATGCTCAACTAAAATATAAAACTCAAATCATGCAAACACAACACAACCATTTTCACAAACACTTGATATACTAAATATAAAGCATCAACAAATTTAAACATTATGAAAACAGAAAATTAAAAATGCAAGAATATGATATTTAAATCATAAATGGAGCCAAACAAAGCAACCAAATTAAAATATGACTCAAGTATATGAAGTAGCATAACACTTAAAATATCAAGATTAAAGAAAATAACATAGATAACATGATAAAAATAAACAAAACAGCAACATTAAAATAATATAGGCCATTCGGCCATGGTGAGGAAAATGTCAAAAAAAATTGTAAAAAAATATTAAAAAAGAGATGAAGAAAGAACTTAAGAAGAACAATAAAAAAACACTTATTTAAAAAGGAAACTCACCAAATAATAATTAAAATAGCAAAAACAAGAATGGAAAATCAAGAAAGTGCAAGAGTTGCTACTCAAGAGCTACCTCAAGAAGCTATATTTCAAGCTTTATCTCTTCAAACTTTCCTTTCTTTTCTAAACTTTTTCTTTTTGCTTTCAACCAAACAGAGAAAAACCAAAAGAAATCAGAAAAAATCAGAAAAATCAAGTCCCCTTAAAATGAAATTCTGGTCCTCTCCCTTAAGCTAGCCGAATGCCCCTCTCTCTCATGCAAGGATGTTGTCATTTTCATCCTAACCAATTTCCATCAAATGGCTAATAATTCAAGGTGAAAAATCATGAAATTACCACCCTTAGATTAGCATAGCAGCTGTCCATAATTACATCTATTCAAGAATAATGTTGACACTCTCCCTTGGCCTATGTGGCTTAATCACAATGGCTTGATTAAAAAGAATCTCTAACTAACTCTTAATTCTTGGCCATTTGATTGAAAAATTAGAAGACTCCTCTTTCCTTTGGGCCTTGACAGGCCAGCATTTCTCTTTTCCAGCCCAAGTCTAACTTTTTGAAAGGCCAAAAGAAGTCCTTTTCAGTTGCTTGGGTAAAATGACCATTTTGCCCCTCGTATGAAAATAAATGGCAAACGGACTCCAAATTCAATTTATCTTTTTTTTAATACTTCTAAAATAATAAAACATTGAGTTCTAGAGTTTTCAAAATTTTTTGAGTCCGTTTGCTATTTATTTGGATTTTTTCTTCCAAAAATGCCCTTTCATGCCCCCACATTTTACCATTTTTTAAACGAGCTCCAAATCAAGATTTTTCTTCACCAATCTCTTCCAAATAATGTAAAAGTTTGATCTGGAAGTTTTCATAATTGTTGGAGCTCATTTGGTATTTTTTCGGGATTTATCTGCTTGAATTACTACATAAGGGCTTGGGATTTGGCCATTTTGCAAATGAACTCCGAATCAAGATTTTCTTTCACCAATCTCTTCCAAAAAATTTAAAAAAGATATTTGCAAAATTTCAGAATTTTTGGAGTCCATTTGCTATTTTTTCGGGATTTATCTTCTTGAATTATTGCATAGTAGGCCTGGGATTTGGCCATTTTGCAAACGAACTCCGAATCAAGATTTTCTTTCACCAATATCTTCCAAATAATTTAGAAATGAGATTTGCAAAATTTCAGAAGATTTGGAGGTCATTTGCTATTTTTTCGGGATTTTCCTTTTTGAATTACTAAATTAGAGACCTATGATTTGGCCATTTTGCAAACGAACTCCGAATCAAGATTTTCTTTCGCCAATCTCTTCCAAATGATTTAAGAATGAGATTTTCAAATTTTCAGAATTTTTGGAGTCCATTTGCTATTTTTCCCAAATTTTCCAATTTTGCCCTTTTGCCTCTAAAACCCGATTTTGCTCAAAACAAGTTCGATTTTCAAATTTTCTTCAAGATGAGCCTTGAGCTATCCATTTTTAATAATTCCTCATCCATTGGGGGCTTTGGTCTTACCAAGTCAGGCCATTTTTTTTATTCTTCCCAATTTCACCGAAATCCACCAAAAACCCTAATTCTCGATTTTCCCTCGGATTGACTTTTATTTCGGTTTTTCTTGCAAGTGGCTTCTCCATTACCCGTACTCAGTGCTTATCTTTTCATTTGGAACCATCAATTTCGACCAATTAGATCGTTTAAGCAATTTTCCCTAAATTTCTCGGATTAGTGTTTCTTTTCTACTGAATCTCCAAATCCCAACTTCCGAACTCTATATCTTTCAATGTGGACCTCGGATTATCAAAATTCTTTCACCATTTTTCAATTGAACTTCAGATCTTGATTTTGAAAGTGGGTTGATTTTTTTGGGGTTGACTTTTTTTGGAGTTGACTTTTTTTGACTTTGACTTTTTATGCTCACCCTCTTAAACTAAGTCTCGGAGTACCACCTGCAAGATGAAAAAGGTCTTTTTACATTTTGAAACCTCAATTTAGGAAGAAAACATACCTGTTTTAGTGGTTCGGACAAAATTAGGTGTCTACAGCTGCCCCTCTTTGGCTATTACTGAGAATTAGGAATCAGGCAAAGATAAACAAACACTAATTTTGTACGGCCATTGAAATCACATATGAAGGAAAGGGAAAGGGGTTTTCTTTTTCTTTTTTCTTTTTTTTCATTTTTTTCCATTTTTCATTTTTCATTTTTTTTCTTTTTTCATTTTTTCTTTTTCCATTTTCATCATTTTTTTTTTGTAAAAAAACTGTAAACTGAAGATTTTGTCCTCAAATTAAATTCCCTGACTAATCAAGGCTCGACCCAACTTAAGGAAACGAATTCGGTTTGCAAGAAAAGAAATGACCTCGACGATGGTCTCGGGCTCTTAACCTGTCTTGTTTTCAGTTGTGTTTAAAATTCTGGGTATCTCCTCCAGAAGCTTCGGCTATCACCACCAAAGACTTTCTTTCCTTTTCAAAAATTTTAAAACTCTGGATATCTTCACAGAGGCTTCGGCTATCACCACCAAAGACTTTCTTTCATTTTCAAAAATTTTAAAACTCTGGTTATCTCCACAGAGGCTTCGGCTATCACTACCAAAGACTTTCTCCTTTTTCAAAAATTTGTAAAATTTTGGGTATCTCCTCCAGAAGCTTTAGCTATCACCACTGAAGACTTTCTCATTGTTTAAAATTTGTAAAATTCTGGGTATCTCCTCCAGAAGCTTCAGCTATCACCACCGAAGACTTTCTCATTGTTTAAAATTTGTAAAAATTCTGGGTATCACCTCCAGAAACTTCAGCTATCACTACTGAAGACTTTCTCACAGTTTAAAATTTGTATAAATTCTGGGTATCACCTCCAGAAGCTTCAGCTATCACCACTGAAGACTTGTTCATTTTTTAAAACGTGTTAAAAACTTGAGAGACATTATTCAAGGTAGAGTAAAATGGCTGATACGAGGAGAATGGAGGAGGTGGGGCAAAGCCTTGCACGACTTGGGTATCTTCCTTTTTCTTTTCAGACGCCCCCTTTTTCTTGGTATTGAATGTTCTTTCTCCTTCAATTTTCCCATCCTTGATAGCATTCTCAATCATCTCCCCTGAAATTACCATGTCTGAAAAATTCTTCGTGGTGTTGCCGATAAGTATATCATAGTATGGGGCCTGCAGTGTATTCACAAAAATGACAGTGGTTTCCTTCTGAGTTAAGGGCGGTTGTACTTGGGTGGCCAGGCTCATCCACCATCGCACATGTTCTTTGAAGCTCTCAGTAGCTCTTTTCTTCATATTTTACAAGGTAAGACAGTCAGGTGCCATGTCGGTCATATGTTTGTACTGGTTTAGAAAAACCCTAGCCAGGTCATTCCAAGAGCGAATCTGATCCTTGCTCAACTGACTATACCACCTAATTGTGATCCGCTAAGGCTATCCTGAAAGCAGTGAATCAAAAGCTTATCATTATCTATATGACCTGTCATCTTTCGGCAGAACATAGTGATGTGGGCTGATGGATCGATCGTCCCGTCATATTTCACAAAGTCAGGGATCTTGAACTTAGGAGGAATGACTAAATCGAGGACCAAACATCGTTCTTTCGCATCTAAACTCCCAAATACATCTGTCCTTTCTACTGCCCGGAGCCTTTAATCTAACAACTGATATTTCCCTTGGGAATCTGCCAACTTAACCTCATATACTGCAACCATTTTCAACTTTGCCTGTTCAGCTGGATCATCTGAGTTTAGGACATTGACGGGGTTAACTGTGTTTTGGGCATCACTCATTACGACCTCATTCTGACCCTTTTGTGCCTCTAACCCTTTCCTGGCAACAAAGTTTTCAGTGTATCCTTTTCCTTTGATTATGGCGGACATCAACTCCATCAATTTAGTCATCTGATCCTTAGATTCTGCTTAAGACTTTGCTAGCTGTTCTCACAATTCTTTCTGTTCCCTTTCTATTTTTTCCATTCGGGCAACTTGTTCGTCCTCCATAGCACTAGCTTGTATTAAAAGGGTACTCAGTACTTCTTATACCTCTGATTTGAAATGGAAATTCTTTCAAAGACTCCTAAATCCAAGCCAACTTCTGTTTTATTTCCCCCAAATGTATGTCATGATGAATAAGCCATGATTGTCATTTGATGCATGTGAAGAATAAAAAATGATGCATGGACATATATAGTGGAAACATGCTGACCATGTATGCAATAAATGCAATCACAATGCCAACATGTTGCAAGCAAAGAATAAACAAAACAACACATGGATATATGCAATGAATGATCATGTGCATTTTAGCATATTTCCCAATGAATGATCATATACCCTATGAATGCAACACGATGTCAATTATGATACATGCAAACAATGAATGATTGATACAGAGTATATACAAAGAAAATCATGTTGACCATGTATGTCATGAATGCATCCTAATATTAATATGACAAATTAATGCATGAGCCTATACAAAGAAATCATGCTGACTATGTTTGTCATGAATGCAACCCAAAGTCAACATGATGCATGTAAATAATAAACAAATTAATACATGGATATATACTGAAAAATCATGCTGATTATGAATGCATGAATGCAACCTGATGCTAACATGATACATGTATGAATGTATGGTATGACAAATAATTGATCGGATGCAAAATGCAAAGGGGAAGATATCATGGAGGAAATAAGAATCGGAGGAACTTAATCATCAATATCTCATAAATTTGAAGCATAGTCAATTCATTCCCACATCAACGTTCACAATGGTATAAACCATGTTTTACAAAACCTGAGCATTAGTTAAAACTGTCTTTACAAGCACTTTATTTTTCCTAGCATCCTAAGGCTATAAGAACCGGCTACTGAATGAGTGAAATCCAATTACATCATATAAGACCGAAGTCTTTCCACCTCAATGCTGTAAATCTCCCAATCCTAATTATGCTTTCCCAGTCCTCTATCAATCAGTGTCGTTGGATCCAACCACTTGGCATCTATAAGAGTTTGCACTTTCTTTTTGAATGTTATACAGTCTTCGATGTTATGGCCAACAATTCCACAGTTATAATCACATCTTGCATTTGGATTATATCACCTTGGATATGGTGGTAACAGGGATTTTCAATAGGACACAGTCAACCATGTGATTTTGGATCAGTATAGGGAGAAGCTCTCGGTAGCTAGTTGGAAAGGGATCAAAATGCATTTGGGTCTTATCCTGGGGTTGTTTCTTAGTCACACATGGCCTAGGAGTTGGGGCACTTGGTGGTGGCACTAAGGTCCGAACCAGAGTGTTTACATGGAGATGTGGCGGAACAACATGGTAAGGGTATGGATTTGGACACGGGGCCTTTGGAGGTTGTACATAACTCGAGGTTCCTATCCCAGATACTGGATAAGGTGATTGATGAGGGAAATAGTATGAACTGGTAGTTGGTGGTGATGGAGTGGGATTCAAGAATCCCGTAGTGGTCATCCCAATGGACGATTAGACCATGGTAGGGTGGGGATACTGGTTTGGACCTAGAATAGTTTGTAAGTATGGTACAGGATCCGAGGTTTCTATCTTTGGTATCAGGCTCTTAGGTTTAATCATTTTCACGATTTTGTACATAATTTCATGGTTGTTACAACCTTTGTGGCATTGACAAGTGCAGGATCCAGCAAGGATTGTATGTTCTGGACCTAATGGTTTTGGTTGATCTGAAGACAATACAGAGCCCTGAGA
Source organism: Fremontodendron californicum (assembly GCA_030761205.1). Taxonomy (NCBI): domain Eukaryota; kingdom Viridiplantae; phylum Streptophyta; class Magnoliopsida; order Malvales; family Malvaceae; genus Fremontodendron; species Fremontodendron californicum. The sequence goes on along the minus strand of JAULJL010000007.1, from coordinate 6,688,133 downwards.
AAGTTCCTCTTTACTCTTACCCATATCCTCAAACATTTTCAGCAATTTGACGAGTTGTTCTTTCACCTCCCGGATTTCATGTCCACATTCCTCTTGATTGCGTTCCAAAGCACCTAATCGTTCCTTCGATTCTTTCCTCATATCTCGAACCCCTTTCATGCAAGTGAAAAATGTCATGAGATTAAGAATACAATTATAAATGTACTTGCTCTATTCCTATGTGCATGAACATACTGATGATTAATGCATGAACATATACAGAGAAATTATGATGACAATATATGCTATGGATACGACCTGATGCTAACATGATGCATTTGATAAATTGATGCACAGGTATATACAAATAATGACCATGTATGTATTCCACAATGAATGAACAAAGATAGGTACAAAGAATGACCATGTATATCACAAATGTATTCTACAATGAATAACCATGCATGTTAGGACTGTGACATGATGTCAAAATGATACAAATAAATTAACCAATGATTACAAGAAATTGGTGGGACCTAAATCTTGATTATTCAAAAATCTCATTATGCAAGATTTGCCTCCAAATTTATGATTTTTTTTTAAAACATGTTTTTTCTATGAAAAACCACACATATTATTTTCAAAAGAATTTCGGAATAATGGATCCTACTATGGTACAATATGCAAATGTTCATGTAACACTACCGGTTTTATGAAATCATCAAATGAAATTATTATCACCATCCATTTATTGCAAAAACGAGATTAATAATACAATAAAAAATGTACATGCTCTATTCACACATGCATGAAATGTGCAAAAAATGCAAAAATGTCTGAAAAAGAATGTTTGTATTTTGAATTTCAAAAGGTTAATGAACACTTGCCCCAACAATATCTACTTATGGTGCCTTTGGGGCGAAGTATCACACTTATTACGGGCGATGTACGTTCATCTTTGCCCGGTTTACAAAACTTATTTGAGATGTGAAAAATAGGTAATAAAAGGTTAGAAATGTCCCTCCATGTGTTCCTAACTTCGGTGCATCTAACAAAAATTCGGCATGGCTTCGCCTAGGTTCACTATATGAGGGTGAATCGGTTCTAAGGCCCCGAATTATTCCTCACTGTTGCCGATGAAGGCTAGTAAGGCATCCCGATCAAAGCGGGTTCAATTCGTTAGAGTATATTTTCCTAAGCCCATACGGAGGATCATCACGAAGGCTTTAGGTACTTTATACTTCGAAAGTGTTTCACTAGCCTATAAGGAGGATCATCATGAAGGCGTAGTTACTTTACTCCCACTTAAAAGGATGGAACCCGGGTAGAGATTTCATGTTATGCAAATGCAAATACAGTGTGTGCGGAGGAACAAAACAAACCTGCCACCACCTATTCGACAAACCTTATTCTAAATGCCCCAACAAGATTAAACAACATAAATCATCAATTAATAAATAAATGAATATATGCACCAAAATATCTAGAGAACAATTATAATATGTATGCACATGAATACGGACATATTAAAAACATTTTATTATTTTTGAAATTATCCTTGTTTTTTAAAATGTGAGAATTAAAATTAAATACCAATTAGACCAACAAAATTGAGACTTTGATAACACATGATTAATTCTAGGCCTGACTCTCTAATAGTCCCCAGTGGAGTCGCCAAGCTGTCGCAACCTAAAAAATAACAAGTCTCATCGCAAGACTTTTTTATTCGTTAAGCGTGACATTAAAAAAAACCGAGGAAAAGTCGACTTTATTCCTCTAGAAAAATAATGGTTTTGAAAATGACCTTGAAAAAGACATGGAGTCGCCACCAATCTTTTTTAGCTAGGTGTGATTGGCCACCTATTAAAACCGGTTTTATAAAAATATTTTAAAAATTAATTAAAACATTTTTTAAACCAATTTCAAGTCTGCGTTTTAAACTAGAGAAATCAAAGAAACGGGTTCGGGACTCGGTTACGTGCAGGGAAGGATTAGCACCCACACAACGCCCGTATAAAATAGTACCTTATTAATCGTGTGTTATCTCAAGTCTCGGTAAAAAGTCAGTTTTAAATTTAGTATTTAAAGTTAATTCCCAATTTAAAGAAAAATAATTCCATTTTTTAATTGAAAATGATCGAGGATTTATAAATTCAAAATTTTCCTATATTCCCCAACAAACGTGGCAAAATATAGAAATTTTTATTAATTTTAGAAAACTTTTCGAATCATTCTCTTTTTAAAGAAGATATTCCGTTATAAATAATAATTGATGATATCCTCCCCAGCAAACCCGACAGAGAACACATGAATTATTTTACCTCGGGAATATCTTTATTTTATTGAAAAATAATTATCCTTTTGAAAACATTTTAAAAGATATGAATATGAATATGCATGACATAAATAAAATGACATAGCAAAATCTAAACAATATAATGCATCCTAAATGATATGATATAATTTAAATGCCTTAGCATATTCTAAATGAAATGAAACGTCCTAAGTTATATGACATATTCTAAATGAAATGAAATGACCTAGGTAACATAATATATTCTATATGAAATGAAATAATTTGAATGACATGGCAACTATGAATGATATGGCATATAATTTAAATGACATAGAATATAAAATAATGCTATCATATAATATGCATGGAAATAAAAATAATAATAATAATGCATGAACATAGTATATCGGGAAAGTACGAGTACTGGCCGAAAAAACAGTTTTGTCAAAACACATTTTTTTGCCTTTGATAAAATCGTTTAAAAATCAAAGTAAAAATATTTAAGACTCACAAAATTACCCACAAACAGTAGCTAAGACCTTTTAAAAGTTAGATAAAAATTAGCTAAGTAAAAAAAATCACAAATGTAGAATAATCAATTTGACAAAACTTAATTTTCCACAAGTGTGCTCAAGAGAGCATGACTTTGAACCATTAATTGGCCCAAGTCATTATTCAAGTGGCATGAACATGAAATGCATGAAAAAATACAGCAAATATGATGCATGAAATGCATGAGTTTAAACCTAAATGTCATGAAAAAATGCATGGCATCCATATAGTGACCTAGACCTAAATGAACTGGCATGGCATTTAATGCAACCTAGGTCTAAAATGCATGAACATGCATGGCAAGATAAACCAAACCTAATAACTAAAACATGCATGGCAATAACACAAACTCAAGGCATGCTTAAACCAAAAACTCAACCAAATATCATGCAAATACTAACCTATCAACTAACATAGCAAAAATGCAACCATGATGCTAAAATACAAGGAGCGGCTGAATGGCCTATGGTTCCTAACAAGCATGGCATTTTCACAAACACTTGGTATACTAACATGCTCAACTAAAATATAACACTCAAAACATGCAAACACAAAGTAGAAATACTAAAACCAAACAAGCATTTTCACAAACACTTGATATACTAACATGCTCAACTAAAATATAAAACTCAAATCATGCAAACACAACACAAGCATTTTCACAAAAACTTGATATACTAAATATAAAGCATCAACAAATTTAAACATTATGAAAACAGAAAATTAAAAATGCAAGAACATGATATTTAAATCATAAATGGCAACAAACAAAGCAACCAAATTAAAATATAACTCAAGTATATGAAGTAGAATAACACTTAAAACATCAAGATTAAAGAAAATAACATAGATAACATGATAAAATAAATAAAACAATAACATTAAAATAATATAGGCGACATGGTGAGGAAAATGTAAAATAAATTGAAAAAAAATATTTAAGAAAGAGATGAAGAAAGAACTTAAGAAGAACAATAAAAAAACACTTATTTAAAAAGGAAACTCACCAAATAATAATCAAAATAGCAAAAACAAGAATGGAAAATCAAGAAAGTGTAAGAGTTGGTGCTCAAGAGCAACCTCAAGAAGCTATAAGCTTTATCTCTTCAAACTTTCCTTTCTTTTCTAAACTTTTTCTTTTTGCTTTCAACCAAAGAGAGAAAAACAAATAAAAACCAAGAGAAATCAGAAAAATCAAGTCCCCTTAAAATGAAATTATGGTCCTCTCCCTTAAGCTGGCCGAATGCCCTCTCTCTCATGCAAGGATGTTGTCATTTTCATCCTAACCAATTTCCATCAAATGGCTAATAATTCAGGGTGAAAAATCATGAAATTACCACCCTTAGATTAGCATAGCAGTTGTCCATAATTACAGCTATTCAAGAATAATGTTGACACTCTCCCTTGGCCTATGTGGCTTAATCACAATGGGTTGATTAAAAAGAATCTCTAACTAACTCTTAATTCTTGGCCATTTGATTGAAAAATCAGAAGCTTCGTCTTTCCTTTGGGCTTTGGCGGGCCAGCACTTCTCTTTTCCAGCCCAAGTATGATTTTTTGAAAGGCCAAAAGAAGCCCTTTTCGGTTGCTTGGGTAAAATGACCTTTTTGCCCCTCGTATGCAAATAAATGGTAAACGGACTCCAAATTCAATTTTTTTTAATACTTCCAAAATAATAAAACATTGATTTTTGGAAGTTATCAAAAATTTTCAAGTCCGTTTGCTATTTATTTGGATTTTTTCTTCCAAAAATGCCCTTTTATGCCCCCACATTTTACCATTTTTTAAATGAGCTCCAAATCAAGATTTTTCTTCACCAATCTCTTCCAAATATTTAAAAGTGATCTGGAAGTTTTCATAATTTTTGGAGCTCATTTGGTATTTTTTCAGGATTTATCTGCTTGAATTACTGCATAGGGGCTTGGGATTTGGCCATTTTGCGAACGAACTCCGAATCAAGATTTTCTTTCGCCAATCTCTTCCAAATAATTTAAAAATGAGATTTGCAAAATTTTAGAATTTTTGGAGTCCATTTGCTATTTTTTCGGGATTTATCTTCTTAAATTATTGCATAAGAGGCCCGGGATTTGGCCATTTTGCAATCGAACTCCGAATCAAGATTTTCTTTCGTCAATATTTTCCAAATAATTTCAAAATAAGATTTGCAAAATTCAGAAGATTTGGAGTTCATTTGCTATTTTTCCAGGATTTTCCTTTTTGAATTACTTCATAAGAGACCCGTGATTTGGCCATTTTGCAAACGAACTCCGAATCAAGATTTTCTTTCGCCAATCTCTTCCAAATGATTTAAGAATGAGATTTGCAAATTTTTAGAATTTTTGGAGTCCATTTGCTATTTTCCCCAAATTTTTCTATTTTGCCTTTTTGCCTCCGAAACTCGATTTTGCTCAAAACAAGTCCCATTTTCAAATTTTCTTCAAGCTGAGCCTTGGGCTATACCTTTTTAATCATTCCTCATCCATTGGGGGCTTTGGTCTTACCAAGCCGGGCCATTTCTGTGATTCTTCCCTATTTCGCTGAAATCCACCAAAAACCCTAATTCTCGGTTTTCTCTCGGATTGACTTTTCTTGCAAATGGCTTCTCCATTACCCGTACTCAGTGCTTATCTTTCATTTGGAACCATCAATTTTGACCTATTCGATCGTTTAAGCACTTTTTCCCAAATTTCTTGGATTAGGGTTTCCTTTCTACTGAATCTCCAAATCCCAACTTTCGAACGCCATATCTTTCAATGTAGACCTCGGATTATCAAAATTCTTTCGCCATTTTTCAATTGAACTTCAAATCTTGATTTTGAAAGTGGGTTGACTTTTTTGGGGTTGACTTTTTTTGGGGTTGACTTTTTTTTACTTTGACTTTTTATGCTCACCCTCTTAAACTAAGTCTCGGAGTACCACCTGCAAGATGAAAAAGGTCCTTTTACATTCTGAAACCTCAATTTAGGAAAAAAACCTGTTTTAGTGGTCCGGACAAAATTAGGTGTCTACAGCGTGCTTTGTGTACAAGAACAAAAACATCAAGAATATGTCTTGAGGTTTCGGCAATCTACATTATAGAGGTATGAGATTTTGATTGTTATTTGTTCTTGACAGGATGATTGGTTTGAATTCATAGGCAGATCCATATAGGGATTCAGTTTCTCCTTGTTTTTGTTTTATTCCGCTGCATTGTATATTTAACTTGAGGATTAAATTATACATTATCTCTGTTTGAGCATGGGCTGAATCCAACAGCGAGAGCCTCACTTATGTTATTACTATACAATCTATGCTTTGATTGTTACCATTAACAAAACTGTTTTGTTCTTTCAGTTGTTTTTATCCCATTGTCACTAACCGGAATTGTGAGAATTTGCATTTGTAGTGTTTCGATGAAGGTAGCAGTTTATCATGGTGAATTCTTGTTGATTAATTTGTTGAAATTTTTTTTAAACTGATTAATGCAAAGGGCAAAAGTTTGGCAAGAATTGCGAATTGTTTTTTGCCTGCATTGTGCCAACTTTGGTGATTTGAGTCAGAAAAACTTGTAGATTTTTCTTGGTTGTTTTTAGTGCATGGTTTGATGATTTTTAGGACTTAAAATTGCTTAGAATTATTCTTGGAAAGCCTGAAAGATCATAAAATTGATTTGGCATTGAAAAGTTTGAAGCTGTGAAAAGCGGATAGATAGGCTATAGGAAGAAGGGAGGCGGCGGCTATACCCTGGTAGCCCTTGCTAGGGTTTTTGCTTCTCTCAGATTTTCATAGCTTATGGATTTTAACAATATTGAGTTACTAATGTTGTAGTGTCCTAGTTGAACTACAACACTTGAATTGGTAACCATGGTAATATTGTTAAATTAATTAAATCACCAAAATAAGAATTTACATAAATATTCAATTAAATTGTTTAATTAGATGATAATTTAATTAAAGGAAATAATCCTAATGAGATTAGGATAAAAGTTTATTATTTTCTTTAAATTAAATTATGGATCAAATATTATCATTGAATGGTAACTAGAGATTAAAGCATGATTTATATGTTCATAAATTGTTTGTGAATATATGGGATGATTATGGACTTAGACCCAATATGATTGTGGATGGTTAATTTTATTTTTCATGGCTTTTATTATTAAATAGGGACTGCGTGCCCTGCCTTATCTCTCATTTTCTGGAGTTGTAAAAATTCTTTCCTCACCTAATTCCCCTCAAATGTAACTTGAGGTTTCTTTATTTCAAATGTAATTTGTTACATCAAAGTGTAAAATTAGGATTATCTAGGAATAATTTTTGTAACTTGAAGATGGAGAAGATAGGCACCATGACGATAAAGAGATTACAAGCAAGCTTTGAAGACTATGTATGTAATCACCTAGGAATTCGACCAACTAATTTCCTTTGATGGCTCAAGGAAATTATATTAGAAAAGTCCATAATCATCCTAGTAGAAAGCATGTTATAGATTTATTTTATGCGATATTATAAATGCTATGAATGCCTGAAATAATGAGACTTATATTTAAAGAAAAAGGAAATCCCTTTTTACAATATTGAGTCACATGTTTCGCATAATAAAGTTGCCTTCCAACATCATAACAAGATAACCAGATTTCTTCCAGTAAGAGGCTTGTTGAGTCACTCAAGGTCAAACTACTATACGAATAAGTTTGAGTTATGAAGTTGGGTCTTACTCTAATGTTATATTGTCCAGATGCTTTAAAACTTGACCGCATAGTGTTAGAGGCAAGGTTAGGCGAAGTAAATATGATGTGCTTAGACAAGTAGTTGTCACCTAACTGAACTGGGAGTTTCATAGAGATGCAATTGATAAGCTATGTTATCTACCTAACTAGGCTTGTTGTAATTTGTTGAGTCACTCAAGGTTGCAACATGTTGAAAGGGATCCCAGCCCACTAGAAATACCTTGATGAGATTTTCGAATAATAGTGAGGGCTATTATCTCAAAAAATTAGTGGGAGAACCAATAAGAGATTTAATACCTCATCTTGAATTGGTATAATTACATGAATATAACTGATATATACTTTTTCCATATTAGGTTGTTGAAAATGGTTAATACTTTAACTGCACTTCACGGCATTATGAATGCCATTAGTCCAAAATGTTTGGATTGGTACAAAAGATTGAGAAGCATTCTCAATGAAAGGAAGGTTGCTCACTTGACAAGTCAAGAAGAACATATGGAAGTTTCTGGGTTGACTATGTTTATGATTGAACTGAATCTTTCTACTATTAAATCTAATTCTTGGATAGTTGATTCAGGATATGGTTCACATCTATGTAATGACATAAGGATGTTGAAAGAAAGTAGAAAATACAGCAAAGATGAAGTAGTTCTAAGAGTAGGCAATGGTGCAAAAGTTGCAGCATTGGCCGTTGGAACACGTACTTTATCTTTGCCGTCTGGCATGAAATTGGAACTGAAAGATTGTTGCTTTGTTCCAGTATTGTCTAGAAACATCATTTTGGTTTCATACCTCACTGTTAATGATGGTTTCGAGATAAGAATGAAGGGCAGTAGTTGTTCCATCATTCTTAAAGACATTCACTATGGATCGGCAACATTACAAAATGGATTATATGTTTTGGATCCAAAGATGCCTGTGTTCAAAATAAATGTCAAGAAAGGATGATCCAAGTAAGACTTACATCTGGCATTATAGACTTGGTCATATCAATGAGATAAGTATTTCCAAATTGCATAAACATGGTTATTTGGAACCCTTTGATTATGAATCATATGGGACTTTTGAATGTTGTCTCCTTAGTAAGATGACCAAGACTCCTTTTATAGGAAAGGGTGAAAGAGCTGGTGTTTTATTGGACTTAATACATTCAAATGTATGTGGGCCACTAAACACAGCTGCTAGAGGTAATTACTCATACTTCATAACCTTTATTGATGATCATTCAAGATATGGTTATGTATATTTGATGAGATACAAGTCTGAAGCTTTTGAAAAGTTCAAAGAGTTTAGAGCTGAAGTAGAGAAACAGTCTGGGAAAAATATTTTGGCTCTTAGATCAGATCGAGGAGGAGAATATTTAACCCATGATTTCTTGGATCATTTAATGAAAAATGAAATTCTGTCGTAATGGACTCTACCTGGAACTCCTCATCATAACGGAGTGTGCCAGAGGAGAAATGGAACCTTGATGGACATGGTTCGATCCATGATGTCCAAGGCCGGCCTTCTGATATCCTCTTGGTGATATGCCTTAGAGACTGCAGCTTACCTTCTAAATAGGGTTCCAAGCAAGTCAATAGATAAGGTACCATATATGGAATGGCAAGATGCCATGTTTATCTTTTCTAAAGATTTGGAGATGTACTGCTTATGTGAAGCAAGTACCTTCTGATAAGTTGGGAGCTAGATCCGAAAATGTAAGTTTGTGGGATATCCTAAAGAGACTGTTGGATATTACTTTTACAATCCTACTAATCAAAAGGTGTTTGTGTCAAAACATGCTACTTTTCTAGAGAAAGAGTTTCTACTAGAAGGGTTCAGTGGGAGTAAAGTAGAACTTGAAGAAGTTCAAGAACCACAACCTAACATTCCCTCGGAATCTGAGCCATCGGTAGAAGCATTGGATGCTCGGAATAATGCTCAAAAAACACAAGTACTCCTAAGGTCTAGTAGGGAGAGGCAAACACCAATAAGATATGGATTTCTTTTAGAAAGAGATGGTTTGCCCATATAACGAAGCGATGTCAGACATCAATTCCAAGGAATGGCTAGAAGCCATGAAATCCAAAATGGATGCCATGAAAGTTAACCAAGTTTGGTCTTTAGTTGATCCACCTCAAGAGATAAAACCCATAGGGTGTAAATGGGTCTACAAGATAAAGACAAACATGGATGGCAACATACAAACGTATAAGGCCAGATTTGTTGCAAAAGGTTATAATCAAGTTGAAGGCATTGATTTTAAGGAAACCTTTTCACCAGTTGCCATGGTTAAGTCCATTAGGATTATGCTTGCTATTGCTGCATACTATGATTATGAGATATGGCAGATGGATTTAAAAACTGCATTCCTTAACGGGAATTTGCAAGAAGAAGTGTATATGACACAACCTTAAGGTTTTTCATCCAAGGCAACTTCTAATGAAGCATGCAAGCTGCAAAAGTCCATATATGGACTAAGGCAAGCATCTCGGAGTTGGAACATTAGGTTTGATGAAACAATTAAAGAATTTGGTTTCTTAAAAATCCTGATAAAGCATGTGTTTACAAGAAGGTAAACAGACTTGCAATTGTATTCCTAGTGCTATATGTCGATGACATATTGCTCATAGGAAACGATGTACCTATGCTTCAGACGACCAAGGTCTGGCTCTCCAAACAATTCTCCATGAAGGATTTGGGAGAAGCAGCATATATTCTGGGAATTAAGATCTATAGAGATAGATCGAAAAGGCTGCTTGGATTGTCCCAATCTGTTTACATAGACAAGGTGCTAAAGAGGTTTAGCATAGATATCTCCAAAAGAGGTAACTTGCCTACGGTACATGGTGTACAACTCTCAAAAGAGATGTGTCCTAAAACTTATGAAGAAAGGACATGGATGGATAGGATTCCATATGCTTCGGCAATTGGATCTATCATGTACGCCATGTTGTGTAAAAGACCAGATGTATCGTATGCTCTGAATTTCAAGAGCCGATACCAAAGCAATCCTGGTGAAAGTCACTGGACTGTTCTGAAGAATATCCTCAAGTACTTGAGAAGAACTAAGGTTATTTTCTTGGTCTATGGAGGGGGCTGAACTCCAAGTTAGGGGTTATATAGATGCTGCATTCCAAACTGATAGGGATGATTGTAAATTGCAGGGCAGTTACGTATTTACCTTCAATGGAGCTGCAGTTAGTTGGAAAAGTTCCAAACAAACTATAACTGTAGATTCAACAGAGGCTGAATACGTTTTTGCGTGTGAGGCAGCGAAGGAGGCTGTTTGGATTAAGAAGTTCATAACTGAACTTGGTGTGGTTCCAAGCATTGTTGATCCAGTACCACTTTACTATGATAACAATGGAGCCATAGCACAAGCTAAGGAACCACAGTCTCATCATAAATCCAAACATGTATTGCGACAATATAACTTGATTAGAGATATAATTCAAAAAGGTGATATAAGTATGGAAGGATACCCGTAAAGGATAATATAGATGATCCTTTCACTAAGGTTCTGTCCCAGCAGAAACACAATCGTTACATGGAAGGACATGGGCTTAAGTACATGGGCGATTGGCTTTAGTGATAGTGGGAGATTATTGGTGTAAGCTTTACAAGCCAATCTAGTTGGGCTTGTAAGACACTATTTATATATTCATATATTGCACATTATAGTTTATTAATTATAATTGAGGTATTTCTTTATCCATAAGTATTGTTATAATTGTTATAAATAACTTGTGCAGATAAAGCCCATGAAACACAATGGCATTGCAAAGGAATTGTAAAGAGTTACAATTATGAGGATCCTTATGCATCAATGCCATGTTTCTTAAACTGTTCTTTGTCATTATATTGTAAAGACAGGGCATTGACAATGCTCAAAGACTGGCATATGTTAAGCCTTCATGCACTTGATGTATGCAACAGGTCTCATAGGTTGAAAGTATAGAGATACTTGGGGATAACATATGGGTGCTTTTTAGTTGAACAAGTTCATTGAACATGACCCGCTATGGGAGTTCCATTTGGTATTTCACTCAAGTGTCTATGGAAAATACTCTCATGTGTCAATAGTGTAAGTAATCCTTTGACTTGTGACACCAGGTCATCTAGTATGTGAACTGTCATACTTAGATTTCATCACGAACGGGTCCCAATCATGAGGATGCTTATAGTAGGGTGTTATTGCGTATGACATGAAGCATACGAAGATGAATGAGTGGTCCAGAGAGGATTCATCACCCCAAGTGAAATGAGGGGACATATCTCACATGTATCTGGCTTATATTAACTTATGGAAGTCCTTGGCCACAGCAATACTTAAGGAGTTAATATCAAAGCTGCAGACCTAATATGGAATGGGATTAAGAGTAGACACTGAACCATGCTCTTTCCTATCCTGGGATATTTGACGAAGGGATCAAATGACACAGACATATGGAAAAGGATTAGGAGTAGACATTGAACCATGCTCTTTCCTATCTAGGGATATTTGCTAAAGGGATCAAATTACACAGACATATTGTACACGAAAGGCTTGTTGAAGCTTGATGACTCTCTTGGCATTCGGGTGGTCATGATGCATTGCTATATGCCGCTCATGATCTATAAATATAAATAGGAAATTCTTAATTGAATATATTATATTTATTGCCAACATGTTAAGGGCCTAATAGGTCACACAAAAATGTGATTAATGAAATTAAAATGAGATTGGACCAGATTAAATATTCATTAAGTGTTGTAGGCTTAGTACGAATACTTAATACTATGTATAAGGGCTTTAGTGCAGTTAGTCCAATAGTTGGCATACAGTAAACCTACTTATATATATGATTTATGTTGTTGCCACCTCCTACATGGGAAAAAACCCTAGTAGTCGCATTCTCTCACCTCCTGTGAGAATGGGCGCATAGAGAAAAGAAGAGGAGTAATCCATTTTCTTCATGCCTGCTTCATTTCGGCTAACTAGGTTAACAGGAGGAAGGTTTCTCACAACCTAGACTACTAGCATCGTCTTGGCAAAACATAATCTCAACCTTGTGAAGGTCTATGTGGATTACTATTAGAGGCCGAATAATTGGACAACTTTGGTTTGCGACCAGCGGGCTTTGTGTACAAGAACAAGAACATCAAGAATTTGTCTTAAGGTTTCAGCAATCTCCATTACAGAGGTATGAGATTTTGATTGTTATCTATTCTTGACAAGATGATTGTTTTGAATTCATAGGAAGATATCCATGGAGGGACTCGGTTTCTCCTTGTTTTTGTTTTATTCCGCTGTGTTGTATGTTTAACTTGATAATTAAATTACACATTATCTTTTATTGAGCATGAGCCGAATCCCAACACGCACTACATGGTCAGGACTTAAACCATGACAAAAGGAAGAAGTGAAACTCACCTCTAAAAAATGTGATAGCCACCACTTTCTCAGAATTAAGTCCGAAACCATAGAAGATCTTGGATGTCTTAAATAAGTCAAAACATGCCACTCAACGACTTCGGACAAGAAGAAAAAACTTGAGCAAACATGCTCAACTTCTCGAATAAGGAAGTAATGCCCCCGCTACATGGAATTTGCAACAGTGACGTACAAAGAAACACACAACCAAGCAGATGTCAATCAACTGCCACACCACAATATCGTCGGACCAGAAAAATAGTGCACGACTTAGTAGATTTTGACGACATCAAAAGACATCCAAAAGAACCATGACATTCCATACAGAATCAAGTAGGCTACAATCTCCAAACTTTAAACTCACTTCTAACAAAAGATGGAGCCAAAGAAGGTACAGCCATAAGGCACAACCTCGACATCCATCCCTATGTCAAGAAGTGAACCCAAAGATACACAACACCTCCGCGAACGTGCAAAGGATGAAGAAGAAGGAAGACGGCCACGACAATTGTAAACACGTTCAATAGGAGTCTGACCTTCTAAATGTGCAAAGTAATTCGAGCCCTCTTCAAAGGTGATCATAAGGAAGTCCGAGCATGCAAACAGGAGAAGATGTTAAACACACCTCCTAGGTATGCCTCATACCTCAAAAAGATCACTTAGAGGCTTGCTATGAACACACAGATGAAGGAAGATGTTAAAACACATCTCTTAGGCGTGTACACATTTCGTTTACAAAACGATCGAACATCTCCGAAAGATATGACAAATCAACGCTCATTTTAGCACCAAAAAAAGTGATGCACTTACATCATAATGTGCTGTGAAACAAATAAAGCTAGACGTTCACCTCTCCACGAATCACTTGAACGGACAAAGGTCCTCCAAACAAAGGTGTAGCAAAACTCATCTGACCAACAAACAAGGAAACGATACAACACCGCCCTCCAAATGTGTAAAGGTAGCTCCCCCACATTGATAAGTGCTTAATTTCATACATTTTCATGTATTATTTCCTTATACTTTGTGCTTTAATTCTTAAGTTCCTTGACAAATTACTATGATTTTATGAATTATAGGTATTTTGGAAGAGATAAAGTCAAAACATGTCAAATATGATATAAAGAGCTTATAAAGTCACAATCATATGATGGAAGAAGACTTGGGAGTCAAAAAGATCAAATTCTTAGTGCTAGATGATCAGGCAGATCTGACCTCCAGAGCTTGTTGCAAGAAAATCGTTATGTTAAATTCATTATTTGAATAAACTTCCCCTTGACTTTTGAATCTGACTTGAATACCTTTCCAACGATAGTTTACACGCCTAAATCAGACAACAGATGGTCATCTAAATCAGCCGGCGGAGTATGAGATAGTGCAGCAGTCGCGAAATCGACATCAGCAAGCAAAAACGTGCAAATCAGTGTACTTGGCATGGTGGCATAGAAAAGTGGTGCCGCGACGCCGACCCTACTATCCTCAAAACTAGGAAAAACTGCAAAACTCAAAAATCTTGCCTATTTTGCACTCCTTTGACTCCTAGCTTCCTTGATCAACAAGAAAGGGTTTCCAAGACTTGAAAGCTCTATAAATACCATCTTTTGAGCCACCAACTATGACATGCTTTTGATTATTTATCAATATTATTCTTCTTCTCTAATCTCTTAGCTTTTATTTTATTTTTCTTCTTAGTTTTCTTTGAATATTCATTTTTATGTTGATAATGCCTATGCAAGGCTAAACTTCTTTTCGGTTAAAGGTGATTTCAAAGCCTTAAACATGCTTTGTAATTGATTTTCAGATTTATCTATCATTAGTTTTCTATCAAAGTTGATTATGTTCTTCCATAAAAATTGTTCATGATATTGTCTTGATTTGTTTAGGTCGCGAACTAGATAGATCTTGATAATTATCTATTGCTAATTTAGGAGTCTTGGTCCATGTAATTATCTTGATTTCCTATTTATAAGTGGCAATTTGTGATTAATGATTATGGTCAAGTTTTCGCTAATTGCAAAGTGGAACATAACATAGGTTTAACAATCCGAGCTTATGTGTTTGTTGCCTAGATCAACCTATCTTTCTCATCATAAAGCTGCCATTACATTAAATCTAGAGAGCTTATTCTATGTTGTCTAGTGGTTTGAGATTAAATAGAGAGCTTGCTTTATTCAACGACGAACTAAGGAAAGATTGGGGTAACAGAGCTTGTTGTTATCTATGGTTGATAATTTTGATAGTTAATTGATGTTGATAGATCTCATTATTGATTCTCAATGATGTCTAGTGATGGAGAATGAAACCTTAACCATATTTTTCTCATATTTGATTACTTCTTATTTACTTGCTTTCTTCTTTGATTATAAGTCTTTAGTTTAAACTGATTTTAAAAACCTCCCATTTTATTTTGTTTTCTTTGAATTTAATTTTTAGACTAATAATTCTTAAAATAGAACCCAATCCCTGTGGACTCGTTCTTTGCTTCTTGCTATACTTTACAATTGATATTTTAAGTGCAAGGATTAAATAAGATATACTCTTTTGAGTGCATCAAGTTTTTGGCGCCGTCGACGATGATTGCTTTCTTTAGTTTATTAATTATTTGGTTTATTCTTATTTTCTGTTTTAATTAGTTTATTTTCTTGTTTTCTTTTTCAGTGAATGTCCCATTCTCCCTATGAAGAAGAACCTCACTTAGGACTTTGGAGAATTTGGGAATTCATAGATTTCCACCAAAGAACAAACGAAGAGTTGATCTATATTATCCAAGAGGAGCAAGGAGAGATGGCAGCAAACAATCGAACTCTTAAAGAGCTAGCCACTTCGGACTTGGATCAACAACTTTTATGCATAGAGTATCCTACTCTTGAGGTAGCATTTGAATTAAAATCTGGTCTGATTCATCTTCTTCCAATTTTTCATGGTTTTGCAGTAGAAGATCCAAATAAACACCTCAAGGAGTTCCATGTACTATGCTTTAGCATGAGACCAACGAAATAACGGAAGAGGAAATAAAGTTAAGAGCATTCCCATTCTCTCTAGTTGATTCGGCAAAGGAATGGCTCTACTACCTACCATCCGGGACTATCACTACATGGAATGGTATGAAGAAAGCATTCTTGGAAAGATATTTCCCAGCATCTAAGGCTGCGAATATTAGAAAGGAAATATGTAGGATTCGACAATACAATGGAGAATCCTTGTATGAATATTGGGAGAGGTTCAAGAAACTTTGTGCATCATGTCCACATCATCTAATAAATGAATAACTGCTCATCCAATATTTCTATGAAGGTCTTTAGCCCATTGAGAGACACATGATAGATGCAGTAAGTGGGGGAGCACTAGTTGATAAAACTCTCGAAGCTGCTAGACTTCTCATCTCCAATATGGCAACCAACTCACAACAGTTCAACATGAGAGGTGAACTACCAACACAACCAAAGAAAGTGAACGAAGTAAGTATATCATCTCTTGAAGAAAAATTTGATAAACTGACTTCTCTTGTGGAACGAATGACTGTAGGTCAGATGCAGCAAATTAAGGCTTGTGGTATATGTTCAAACATGGGGCAGCAAACTAATATGTGTCCAAAACACCAAGATGATCCAAATGAACATGTTAATGCTATGGGTGGATTTCCAGGCCAACCAAGAAAGTATGATCCCTACTCAAACACTTACATTCCAAGATAGAGGGATCATCCAAACTTTAATTATGGAGGAAACCAATCACAAGTTGCTCCTCTACCCTTTAATGATAGACAACCGGGTTTTCAGTAAAGAACGCAACAACCATACCAAACCCGAGAACAAGTGCCTCCATCTCAAAATTCAAGTAAGTCTCTTGAAGACCTTGTCAATTATCTTGTTACTAATAATTTGCAATTTCAACAGAAAATGAAGGCAAACCTTCAGGAAACAAAAATCAAGTTTTTAGGCAAGTATCCGCAATTTAGAGAATCAAATGGCAACAATAATGAGTCAATCACAAGCAAGGGATTTCGGAAAATGACATTCCCAAAACATAGTAAATCCCAGAAAACATGTGAATGCCATAACTCTAAGCAGTGGGAAACAGCTTGAGACACCACAAAACGATAGTGCTCAAAGAGTAGACAACACCAATGCATCATCTTAACAACCCAATGAGCCAATTGCTAAGGTAATCCCTAAACCTTCTTTTCTTTCTTATATAACTCCTCCACCTTTTCCAAGCAGGTTAGCAAAGTCCAAAAAGGAGGAACAAGAGAAGGAAAGTTTGGAAACCTTCCGAAAAGTTGAGGTAAACATTCCTCTACTAGATGCCATAAAGCAAATGCCACGATATGCAAAGTTTTTGAAGGAATTGTGCACTTCTAAGAGGAAGCTCAAAGGGAATGAAAAGGTAAGTATAGGAGAGAATGTGTCCGCTGTTCTTCAAAAGAAACTCCATCAAAATGCAAAGATCCAAGTATGTTCACCATTCCTTGTAAAATAGGCAACACCAGGTTTGCACATGCTATGCTAGACTTAGGAGCATCTATCAATGTTATGCCATATTCAATTTATGCTTTTTTGAAACTAGGAACATTATAAGAAATCGGTGTTATTTTACAACTCGCTAATCGTTCTATTAATTATCCAACAGGAGTTGTAGAAAATGTTCTTTTACAAGTTAATGAATTGGTCTTTCCAGTTGACTTTTATGTGCTTGACATGGAAGATGAGATGTCTTCCAACCTAACACCTATTTTATTAGGAAGACCATTCTTAAAAACAGCCAAGACAATAATTAATGTTAATGATGGCACACTCACTATGGAATTTGATGGTGATGTAATCCGTTTTAATATCTTTAAAGCAATGAGATACCCTAGTGATGTACATTTTGTTTATGCAATTGATACAATTGACTCTTTAGTGCAGCCACCTTTTGAGTTAAATAACAAAGATATAGACATTAACAAACACCTTGGCATGGAGATCTCTAAAGATGAACTAGTTGTAAGTGAACATATGGAGGAAGCATTGGCAACTTTGCAAATGTTGCAACCTTGTAATAAAAGGTTTGATGTTTCAGCTATTAATCTTCATTATCTTTTCTTTTGCAGGCATCAACATTGGAGTTAGAACCACCACTGAATCATTTGAAGTACTCAAAGATACGATGTGGATGATGGCATGGGTCTAAGTCTGGCTGAGGACAATAAACCAAGCGCTTCTTGGGAGGCAACCCAAAATGATGGAGAGAACATATTATAATCAGTTATGCTATTCCTCACTCTCCATCATTCTATCTTTTATTATTTTTTTTAGTTTGTTTTGATTAGTAATTATTTTCTTTTATACATGATTCTTATATTTGGGTATAATATAATTACATTGAGGATAATGTAAGAATTAAGTGTGGGGGGGAAGAATTTTGGATTTCTTTTAGTTTTAGTTTGTTTTTAGTTTGTTTTTAGTGTGTTCTAGTTACTTTCCATACTATGATGAGGTATGAATTGAATAGGTCTGAAACTGATCATTAGTGGTAAGATTTTCATGAGAATTAAGCTTGATATCACTATTTTTTATGAGCCAGTGTTAATATGATATGTTGATTGAGAAAGAAGCATGTTTAGACTTAATATTGACTTGTATAATCATCCTTGTGAGTTTTGAGCCTATATGATTGATGCATTATACATATCAATCTAATTTCTTTTTGAGTGCTCTCATGATTACATAATTCTCTAGAACTTGCTTTAAACCTTTTTGAGACAATATTGATGTATGTGACAACATGAGTATGATTGAGGCATTAGGATTATTACTAGGGCCAAACAACCATCCATTATTGATGTTCCAAGAGAACATCCCCACTAGTGAGCCAATTTGAGCTTACATTGAATAAGCTATTTCTTTGGTAACCACATCTTTTCCCTAGCCTAAATTACTTATATCCTTACCCTTTTTCTAAAGATGGATTACATATTTTGAGACATATTGCAAAACAAGGGATACTTATTGAAAATTTGGGTTGGAAACAAAAGATAAGTGTGAAAAAAAATCAAGAGAAAAAGAAAAGGGATCATTGTCAAATACATTCCCATATTGAATTTTTTTTTTTGAATAATCTCTTGAACTTTTGGTTAAAGAAAAAGATGTTACAAAGTTTGTTAGAATGAAGCAAATGCTCAACATGAATATTTAGCCTATGTTATTTTGTGAGTTTTGAGAAGTTTTATTGGTATGATCTTATTATGTCTCTAAACTCTATGAAATCTTGGAACCTTTGTGATATTTTTATCCTTTTATTCTTTAACCGCATTACAACCCCTTAGCCTCATTACAACCTTGAATAAAGACCTCTTGATTCATGAAGTTGCATGATCTAAATAGTGGAGAATAGGTGGACAAGCAAGCATATGGTAGAACTGTTTTCATGAGATTGATTGAGTGTAAACACTTTACCACTACTTTAAAGAGTGAAAATCATGAGAGTATCCCATGTGAGAAGTTGAAATTAAGTTTGAACATGCACTATTTTGATTGAGATATATTATGTTAATGTTAGCTTAACTCAAAACCTTTACTATCAAGCATGATTCTTTGTGAAACTCTTTAAGTTAGTGATTAGTTATAAGACTTGTTTAATGATTATCTCTCATTTTTATTGAAACTGGATTAGATTAGGATTTCTTATTTTGTTTTTATTTGATTTTTATCGAGGACTAGCAAAAGACTAAGTGTGAGAGAATTTAATAAGTTCTTAATTTCATAGATTTTCATGTATTATTTCCTTATACTTTGTGCTTTAATTCTTAAGTTCCTTGACAAATTACTATGATTTTATGAATTATACGTATTTTGGAAGAGATAAAGTCAAAACATGTCAAATATGATGATAAGGAGCTTATAAAGTCACAATCATATGATGGAAGAAGACTTCGGAGTCAAAAAGATCAAATTCTTAGTGCTAGATAATCAGGCAAATCTGACCTCCGGAGCTTGTTTCAAGGAAATAATTATGTTAAATTCATTATTTGAAAAAACTTCCTTCTTGACTTTTAAAGCCGACTTGAATACCTTTCCAACAATAGTTTACATGCCTAAATCGGATAACGGATGGACATCTAAATTAGTCAACGAAGTGTGAAATAGTGCAGTAGTCGCGAAACCGACGTCAGCGAGCAAAAACGTGTGAATCAGTGTACTTGGCGCTGTGACGCTTGAAAGTGGAGCTGTGGCACCGACCCTACTATCCTCAAAATTGGGAAAAAACGCAAAACTCAAAATTTTGCCTGTTTTGCACTTCTTTGACTCCTAGCTTCCTTGTCATCAAGAAAGGGTTTCCAAGACTTGAAAGCTCTATAAATACCATCTTTTGAGCCACCAACTATGACATGCTTTTGATTATTTATCAATCTTCTTCTTCTTCTTCTTCTTCTCTAATCTCTTAGCTTTTATTTTATTTTTCTTCTTAGTTTTCTTTGAATATTCATGTTTATGTTGACAATGCCTATGCAAGGCTAAACTTTTTTTTGGTTAAGGGTGATTTCAAAGCCCTGGACATGTTTTGTAATTGATTTTTAGATTTATCTATCATTAGTTTTCTATCAAAGTTGATTATGTTCTTCCATAAAAATTGTTCATGATATTGTCTTGATTTGTTTAGGTCGCGAACTAGATAGATCTTGATAATTATCTATTGCTAGTTTAGAAGTCTTGATCCGTGTAATTGTCTTGATTCTATTCTTAAGTGGCAATTTGTGATTAATGATTAAGGTCAAGTTTTCGCTAATTGCAAAGTGGAACATAATATACGTTAAACAATCAGAGCTTATGTGTTTGTTGCCTAGATCAACCTATCTTTCTCATCATAAAGCTGCCATTACATTAAATCTAAAGAGCTTATTCTAGGTTGTCTAGTGGTTAGAGATTATATAGAGAGCTTGTTCTATTTAACGACGAACTAAGGAAAGATTGGGGTAACAGAGCTTGTTGTTATCTATGGTTGATAATTTTGATAGTTAATTGATGTTGATAGATCTGATTATTGATTCTCAGTGATGTCTAGTGATGGAGAATGAAACCTTAACCATATTTTTCTCATATTTGATTACTTCTTATTTACTTGCTTTCTTCTTTGATTATAAGCCTTTAGTTTAAACTGATTTTAAAAACCTCCCCTATTATTTTTTTTCTTTGAATTTAAGTTTTAGACTAATAATTCTTAAACTAAAACCCAATCCCTGTGGACTCGACCCTTGCTTATTGCTATACTTTACAATTGATATTTTTAGTGCAAGGATTAAATAAGATATACTCTTTTGAGTGCGTCACACAAGCACCAAAACTAGCAACTAAGGGATGCTTGTCTCCCAAGAATGGCACCATCCTTCACGGACAAGAAAAATAGATGAGGATGACCTAAGTCCAAGCTTTAAAACAAAGCTCCAGATGTGATGTCCTACTGAAACTTGCACGCAAGGCATGAAGAGATCTTACATGCCCACGCCAAGAGTCGCAAGGCGCCCGTCAAACTCTTCATCGCCCCAAGAGAAGCACCCCGCTCAATCCGGTCATCAGCACCCAATCCTCCTCAAGTAATCGAAACTGATACATACTTTCGATCTTGAAGAGGGACTGAATGTTAGGGAGGACCTAGAACCAGGCCCATTGTTGTCCAGCTGTCCGAACCGGACACGAAATCAGAACACCAAAATAGCTCTTACATAGCTATCTCAACAGAAATAGGTTCAAATTGGGTGCAATACAGCTACATCACCCATCATGCACCCACACTCAGATGCTGACACGTGGCACAATCTAGACCATTCATCGGCCTATAAATAGGCTACTACTAGCCTACTCCAAGACATCCCATCTGATAACTCGTATAATTATATAGTTTTTAGTTATGTTTTATTATTGTTTTGTGTCAAATACGAGTTATTATTGTTTAGTCTAATTGTGTTTATGATCTTTTATATTTTTATGTAATTCGGTGTTTTTTTACGAGTTTCTTTGAGTGATTTCAGATTACTAGGTTAAATCAACAATTAAGGGCAAATTCAGTTTAGTCCAGTTCCGACACCTTTTGCCATATCAGCTATATCTGGCGTTTCACTAAAGCAATAAGGCTGAAATTTTAACCGTGCAAAGTTAAGAGGCATATCTAACCTTTTCATGTTTTACACTTCTTGAAACGGAGTCGTTTTCCCTAGCGAAATAGACCATCAAGTTGGCTGATGTGCAATGACGTCTGTGCTGACCTGTTTTGGTAGTTTACTCATATCTTCTGATCCACATCAGCAAATGAGCTGATTCCAACGGCTATGGATTACTAACTGATAGGGGAACATTTTTCTAGAAGACCATGTGATCAGATCAAGCTTCCAATATTGACAAAATCGACCATCAAGTTGGCTGATCAAAATTGTCATACAATATGACGAAAATTGTTAGAAAAATGCACCCACCTATTATACCTACCTTTGAAATTTGTAAAGCTTGTCTCTTGTCATTTAGTCCTCCAAAATGTGTATAAATAGAGGGCCTTGGATGATTGTAGGAGGCATTGTACATTGGTAGGATATTAGCCATTGTAATAAAATTCTCTAAGTTTTCTTCTTCTTTCTTTTCTCTAGTTTTCTTTTTCTTTATTTTCTTCTTCTTCTTTCTTTCTTTTATTTCCTTCTTAGATTCTCTTTAATTTTATGTTTATGTTTACAATGCCTATGCTAGGCTAAACTTCTATTTGGTTAAGGGTGATTTCAAAGCCCTAGACATGTTTTGTGATTGATTTTCAGATTCTATCTATCATTAATTTTCTATCAAAGTTGCTTATGTTCTTCTACAAGAATTGTTCATGATGTTGTCTTGATTTATTTAGGTGTACAACTAGATAGATCTTGATAATTATCTATTGCTAGTCTAGGAGTCTTGATCCGTGTAATTGTCTTGATTTCCTATTCATAAGTGGCAATTTGTGATTAATGATTATGGTCAAGTTTTCAATAATTGCAAAGTGGAACATAACCTAAGTTGAACAATCCGAGCTTATGTGTTTGTTGCTTAGATCAACCTATCTTTCTCATCATAAAGCTGCCATTAAATTGAATTTAGAGAGCTTATTCTAGGTTGTTTAATGGTTAGAGATTAAATAGAGAGCTTGTTCTATTTAACGACAAACTAAGGAAAGATTGGGATAACAGAGCTTGTTGTTATCTACGGTTGTTAACTTTGATAGTTGGTTGATATTGATAGATCTGAAATTGATTCTTAATGATGTCTAGTGGTGGAGAATGAAACCTTAACCATATTTTTCATATTTGATTCTTCTTACTTACTTGTTTTCTTACTTTTCTAGTTTGCTTATTTTTAAAAGTATATTTATTTTTATTGGCTGGTTATACCGCCTAATTTGTATATTAACTTTGTTTTATTTTTATTGGCTGGTTATACCGCCTAATTTAGTATATATATTTTTATTGGCTGGTTATACCGCCTAATTTAGTATATATATTTTCATTGGCTGGTTATACCGCCTAATTTAGTATATATATTTTTATTGGTTGGTTATACAGCCTTGCATCTTATTCTTATTATTTACTTTAGTTTAAATCTGGCTTCAAAAACCCCTTTTCTTTTATTGTTTTCTTTGAACGTAAGTTATAAACTAATAACTCATAGATTAAAACCCAATCCCTGAGGACTCGACCCTTGCTAATCATTATACTTACAATTGATCTTTTTAGTGCAAGGTTAAATAAGATACACTCTTTTGGGTGCATCAAATTTTTGGCGCCGTTGCGGGGATTGTTTTCTTTAGTTTATTTGTTATTTGGTTTATTCTTATTTTCAGTTCTAATTAGTATTATTTTCTTGTACATACATGTTTTTCTTTTCAAATTTTGAAAAAAAAAAAAAAAGATGGAATTAAGCAATCTAACACTTGAAGAGTTGGTGGCATACATGAACATGGAGAATCAACAAGCCAATCTCACCTCCCCAGTTCAACAATTGGCCATGGGAGGATGTCAAGGCCATCAAGTGTTCCAAGACCAACAGTATGATCATTACTCAAACACTTACCATGAGGGATGGTGGGATCATACTAATTATGGCTACTCGAAAAATTACCAAGAAGTAGATCCTTATGCCAATTACACTCATCCATCTAGCTTCAATCAATCATGGTCTCAAGAACCATATCTTTTTCAACCACCACATATGACTCAAAACTCAGGTACTTCTTTAGAAGATCTTGTATATTCTCTTGTTACTGATACTTTGCAATTTCAACAGGAAACAAGGGCAAGCATCCAGAGTTTGGAAAGGCAAATGAGCCTATTGGCTAGTAGTACGGTGGAATTAGTAGTAGAAAGATCTCTAGCACTCCCTTCCCAAACGGTGATTAACCCAAAGGAGAATGCTACTATTGTGACCTTGAGAAATGAGGAACAAGATGAGGATGAGACAAAACCAAAGATGGATTCACTTCTTGAGGATAATGAAGCCACCATTCAAATTGAGAGTACTTTGACATCTCAGGTAGCTTTTAAGGTTCTTATTTCTACTAATGTTCCTTCTCCACTATTTCCTAGCAGATTTGCAAAGTCCAAAAAGGAGGAACATGAACAACAATTTTTGGAAACCTTAAACAGCTTGCTTGTGGATGCCATTAGACAAGTACCAAGATATGCACAATTCCTCAAAGAGCTATACCCCACTAAGAATGATGAAATAATACGTGTGGGGGAGAAGGCATTGGCTGTTTTGCAAAGAAAACTTCCTCCAAAACGCAAAAATCCGAGAAGTTTCATGTCTAAGCCAAAAGATCCTAAAAAGCCAAGAAGGGGAATTGGCTAGGCTGAAAACAATCAATCAAGTGCTAATTGGGGGAGGCAGCCTAATTAGTGAAAGCATTGCCAAACTACCATCCTCAGATTTGCTCTCTTTTTCTTTATCTTTTTCTTATGTTTCTTTGCTAATTGTGTTTAGTGTTTCTAAGTTCATTTAGGCTGCATAAGTTTATTTTGTTTATTAGTTCTTTTCACTTACACATGATTCTTTCATTTGGGATTAATAGCATTACATTAATGACAATGTAAGAATTATGTGTGGGGGGAAGAATTTAGGATTTTATTTAGAGTGTTTGTTTTTGAGTCTTTTTATGTTGTTTTTCTTTCTGATCCTTGTTTTGAAAATAACTAGATGTAAATATAATTTTTTAACCCCGGTTAAACGGCGGATAACGGTACTCCGTGATTATTTAAGTCGGTTCCATCAGCTACCCACAAAACTGATATTGTATATAAATTTCTCTTTCAATTTCTCTTTCATTTTTTTTTCAGGATGGATGATATTCTCACACGATTGCAGAAACGATTTCCTCCTTTTCCTCGAAATATTTTACTGAAGCTTTACCAAGTTCGATTTGAAAGATTAAGAATGCTTATGCACAAAGGGATTCCTGAAGACATACGTTGGATAATTGAAGCCAAGGTACGTGAAGATGAATATCTTCCTGTTTTGCATTTACCAGGTACAGGTAGAAGCACTTTTGCAAAGAAGCGACGAGCAAAGCGCATGAGTTCAAACTGCCACAAATGTGCACGATGGACGTGTAACGGTAAATGTCGTACTATTGGGATTCCGTCCTCTAATCGAGATGATAAATTCAATTCATTAAGGATGGACTGAGTAAGGAGAATTTGGGTAATATCCAACTTTCTCTTGAGACGCATCCTAGTGGAGACGTACAAAGAGAAATTCTTGATTTATGGCTGCAATTCCAAAGGGAATGGCAACATCTTGGGAATCTGATGTTAAAAGACCCTGTTTGCCAGCTTGTAAGAAAACTGGATGGGAAGCATATCCTCGACTCATAGAAGGCGTTTAAGCCGTTTCTGGACGTAAAACCAGAGGAAGATTCCAAATACACTTTCGGCGACATTATTACTCTTGACTTTTACGGTTGATTTTTCTTCTCTTTTTGATTTTCTTCCTGAAATCAAGCAAAAATCTTTTGTTAGGTTAACATTTTCTTCTGACAGGTCAGATACACTTTCGGCAACATTATTACTCTTGTCTGATTCACTACTCAGTCCTCTATATATTACACCATGTACTCATTCTCTTTCAGGCACTCGAAAAAAAAAATGGAAAGTACTTCGTCCGAGCGCATTAAAAAAGTTTGTGTCTTTGGAGGTGCTTATCTAGGGAAAAATAACATATTCGCTGATGAAGCCATAAGAGTTGGAGTAATACTTGCCCAACAAAAGATCCAGTTGATTTATGGAGGCGGTAGTACGGGTTTAATGGGAGCAGTCGCTACAACAGCACACGCCGGAGGAAGTCCAATTCTAGGAGTCGTGCCAAAACTATTCACAGATTTTTGTGGACCTACCTTGGGTAAGGAAATACAATTCTGGAGTATCCCTGAACGGATAACAATCATGTACCATTCTGTCGATGCATTCATTGCTTTACCAGGAGGTCTGGGTACATTGGAAGAAATAGCTTGCGTGGCTTCTTGGTCATCTTTGGTCACAAATAAGAAACCCATTGGTTTGCTTAATATTAATGGTTATTTTAGTAATTTGCTTTCATATTTAGATAATGCTGTGGAAAATGGATTCATGTTTTCAGAGGCAAGGAGAACCATAATTTCTGCTACAACCATTGAAGATTTACTCAAAAAGCTCCAAGCTTATGAGTGTTTATCTGCTACGGTTGTTTCGCAAACGCTCGGAAAAAGAAAAAGAGATATGGACGAGCAAGGAGTGGATTGCACTTTGTCTTTGTGACATTATCTAACATTTTGTTTGTTGTGTCTCAGTTATAATAAGTGGTTAGCAACCTCTGCAGGTAATATCTCCTAAATTCTACTTTTAAAATTTGACATTGGGGACAATGTCATATTTTAGTAGGGGGTAAGGGACATATTTTGCTAATTTAAAAATAAAAAAAATTTGTTGTGTTTTAAGCCATTTAGAAGTATTCATTCTGAACAAGGTCTGAGTAAGGGAGACTTGAGACATACCTTGTCAGTTTGATTTCTTCTTTTCAAAAAAAAAAAAAAGTTTGTTGTGTTTTAAGCAATTTAGAAGTATTCATTCTGAACAAGGTCTGAGTAAGGGAGACTTGAGACATACCTTGTCAGTTTGATTTTAATCTTTTTATGTTTACTTGTTAATTTTTGTTTAGTATTTTAGGATTATTTAGGTTGCGTGAGTTTGTTTTGTTTTGAGTCTTAGTTGTTCCTATTCTTATGTTATTAGTTCTTTTCTCTTACACATGATTCTTTCATTTGGGTTAATAGACTTACATTGAGGACAATGTAAGAATTAAGTGTGGGGGGAAGGATTTAGGATTTCTTTTATTTTTGTCTACTATTTTTTTTTATGAGTCTTTATTATTATTTTTAGTGTGTTTTAGTTCCTTTTCAATACTATGATGAGATATGAATTGCATAAGTCTAAAACAGATTTATTAGTGAGAAGATTTTCATGAGAATTAAGCTTGATACTAATTTTTATGAGCCAATGTTAATATGATATGTTGATTGAGAAAGAAGCATGTTTAGACTTAATCTGACTTGTATAATCATCCTTGTGAGTTTTTGAGCCTATAATGATTGATGCATTATATAAATCAATCTAATTTCTTTCTTGAGTGCTCTTATGATTACATGATTCTCTAGAACTTGCTTTAGACCTTGTTGAAACTATATTGATGCATGTGACAACATGAATATGATAGAGGCATTAGGATTTTTAGCCAGGGCCAAACAGCCATCCCTTATTGATGTTCCAAGAGAACACACCCCTAGTGAGCCAATTTCAGCCTACATTGAATAAGCTATCTCTTTGGTAACCATAACTTGTCCCTAACCTAAATATACTTATATCCTTACCTTTGTTCCAAAGATGAATTAGCATGTTTTGCGACAAGTTGCAAAGACAAGGAAGATCTATTGAAAATTTGGGTTAGAAACAAGAAATAAGTGTGGGGGGGAAAGAAAAGAAAAGTCAAAAGAAAAAAAAAAAGAAATGGAATACTGGCAAATACATTCCTATGTAAAAAAAAAAATATGAATCATCTCTTGAATTTGGGGAAAAAGAAAAAGATGTTACAAAGTTGTTTAGAATGAAGAAAAGGCCCAACATGAATATCCGGCCTAGGTGACTATGTACTTGTAAAGAGTTTTGAGAAGTTTCTTTGTATGATCTTATTATGTCTCTAAACTTTATGAACTCTTTGGAACCTTTGTGATATCTTTATCCTTTTGTTCTTAAACCACATTACAAACCCCTTGGCCCCATTACAACCTTGATTAAAGACCTCTTGATTCATGAAGTTGTATGATCTAAATAGTGGAGAATAGGTGGACAAGCAAGAATATGGTAGAACTGTTTTCATGAGATTGATTGAGTGTAAACACTTTACCACTACTTTAAAGAATGAAAATCATGAGAGTATCCCATGTGAGTAGTTGAGATTAAGTTTGAATATGCACTATTTTGATTGAAATATGTTATGTTAATATTGGCTTAACTCAAACAATTTACATTCAAGCATGATTTTTTTGTGAAATTCTTTAAGCTATTGATTAGTTTATAAGACTTGTTCAAAGATTGTCTCTAATGTGTATTGAAAGGATTAGGAGTAAATATTTTTAGTATATGTAGTTTATTTATATTTTAGTTTTTCAATGTTTGTGGGTATCGTTCTAGTAAACCCTCACGAGACTAAACTCGTCCACTAGGGACACCTAGGGGTTTAAAGGCTTGTGTCACATGCTAAGTGCCACCGTGATTTCCTACGAAAGTGGATTAGATTAGATTTTCTTATTTTATTTTTATTTGTTTTTGCTCGAGGACTAGCAACAATCTAAGTGTGGGGGTGTGATAACTCGTATAATTATATAGTTTTTAGTTATGTTTTATTATTGTTTTGTGTCAAATACGAGTTATTATTGTTTAGTCTAATTGTGTTTATGATCTTTTATATTTTTATGTAATTTGGTGTTTTTTTACGAGTTTCTTTGAGTGATTTCAGATTACTAGGTTAAATCAACAATTAAGGGCAAATTCAGTTCAGTTCCAGTTCCGACACCTTTTGCCATATCAGCTATATCTGGAGTTTCACTGAAGAAATAAGGCTGAAATTTTAACCGTGCAAAGTTAATAGGCATATCTAACCTTTTCATGTTTTACACTTCTTGAAACGGAGTCGTTTTCCCTAGCGAAATAGACCATCAAGTTGGCTGATGTGCAATGACGTCTGTGCTGACCTGTTTTGGTAGTTTGCCTATATCTTCTGATCCACATCAGCAAATGAGCTGATTCCAACGGCTATGGATCATTAACTTATAGGGGAACATTTTTCTAGAAGACCATGTGATCAGATCAAGCTTTCAATATTGACAAAATCGACCATCAAGTTGGCTGATCAAAATTGTCATACAATATGACGAAAATTGTTAGAAAAATGCACCCACCTATTATACCTACCTTTGAAATTTGTAAAGCTTGTCTCTTGTCATTTAGTCCTCCAAAATGTGTATAAATAGAGGGCCTTGGATGATTGTAGGAGGCATTGTACATTGGTAGGATATTAGCCATTGTAATAAAATTCTCTAAGTTTTCTTCTTCTTTCTTTTCTCTAGTTTTCTTTTTCTTTATTTTCTTCTTCTTCTTTCTTTCTTTTATTTCCTTCTTAGATTCTCTTTAATTTTATGTTTATGTTTACAATGCCTATGCTAGGCTAAACTTCTATTTGGTTAAGGGTGATTTCAAAGCCCTAGACATGTTTTGTGATTGATTTTCAGATTCTATCTATCATTAATTTTCTATCAAAGTTGCTTATGTTCTTCTACAAGAATTGTTCATGATGTTGTCTTGATTTATTTAGGTGTACAACTAGATAGATCTTGATTATTATCTATTGCTAGTCTAGGAGTCTTGATCCGTGTAATTGTCTTGATTTCCTATTCATAAGTGGCAATTTGTGATTAATGATTATGGTCAAGTTTTCAATAATTACAAAGTGGAACATAACCTAAGTTGAACAATCCGAGCTTATGTGTTTGTTGCTTAGATCAACCTATCTTTCTCATCATAAAGCTGCCATTAAATTGAATTTAGAGAGCTTATTCTAGGTTGTTTAATGGTTAGAGATTAAATATAGAGCTTGTTCTATTTAACGACAAACTAAGGAAAGATTGGGATAACAGAGCTTGTTGTTATCTACGGTTGTTAACTTTGATAGTTGGTTGATATTGATAGATCTGAAATTGATTCTTAATGATGTCTAGTGGTGGAGAATGAAACCTTAACCATATTTTTCATATTTGATTCTTCTTACTTACTTGTTTTCTTACTTTTCTAGTTTGCTTATTTTTAAAAGTATATTTATTTTTATTGGCTGGTTATACCGCCTAATTTGTATATTAACTTTGTTTTATTTTTATTGGCTGGTTATACCGCCTAATTTAGTATATATATTTTTATTGGCTGGTTATACCGCCTAATTTAGTATATATATTTTTATTGGCTGGTTATACCGCCTAATTTAGTATATATATTTTTATTGGCTGGTTATACCGCCTTGCATCTTATTGTTATTATTTACTTTAGTTTAAATCTGGCTTCAAAAACCCCTTTTCTTTTATTGTTTTCTTTAAACGTAAGTTATAAACTAATAACTCATAGATTAAAACCCAATCCCTGAGGACTCGACCCTTGCTAATCATTATACTTACAATTGATCTTTTTAGTGCAAGGTTAAATAAGATACACTCTTTTGGGTGCATCACCATCATAGCCCTAAAATTCGAACTAGAGAGAAAAAGTCCTCTAACTAGATCAGTTCTCCCTATCTCACTCTACATTTCAAATTTCATATTTCTTAACTGACCCTAAGTGATCCTATGTCTTTATATGCCAAACACTTGAGGTGATACTGACTTGAGTGTCGAAACGCGCCCCGAAGGTAAACCTCCGACGCCCCTCTAACCTCGTTGCTTTCTTACAGGAAACCATCCAACTAGTGAAGATCACTTCGTTCACGATGAGTCCCGATGTACCCCAATGTGATCCGATGTGCCACGCACCTCAAATAGAAGGTTAATCACATCAGTTCCTAAGTACCTTGTACGCTCGGCGAGAGACTAACCAATTCGGTTCCCAAGTGCCACGCACATCTGTTGACCTCGGCCCCCATGTGCCCGATGTCAACCTAACTGCCACTTACTTTGGCCCAAGTACACCCAACACATCAGTACTCTAGTGTCCATCAGTGTTTAGTCTTAGTCTCTGCCACTACAATGGCCACATCCATTCCAGCAGACTCTCATAGTTACAACACTGATATATTCAATTGTCAAATATTAGTCAATAGTCACGAAGAGCATACAATCTGATCAAAACATATTTCGATCAAAGAAACTCACACCATAAGGAGACAGGGATCACTCCTTGTTTTCTTTTTGGTCATCTTATACACACATGATATGCGCATATGCTACGGTATTATTTCCACTTAAATGATTTATTTCACAACATGGGTTTGTCAACTCCCACTTAAATCATTTAATCGTGGACATCCCCTCAATGGACTCCTACTTGAATAAAAAAGTCTATATAATTCCCATATGGAATTATTAGCCATTAGAAGTATATGTGATGCACTCAAAAGAGTATATCTTATTTAATCCTTGCACTAAAAATAATATCAATTGCAAAATATAGCAATAAGCAAGGATCATGTCCACAAGGATTGGTGTTTAGTTTAAGAATTATTAGTTTAAACTTAAATTCAATGAAAACAAAATAAAAGGGGAGTTTTTGAAATCCATTTAAACTAAAACTTATAATTAAAGAAGAAAGCGAGTAAATAAGAAGTAATCAAATATGAGAATAGTATGTTTAAGGTTTCATTCTCCACCACTAGACAATGTTAAAAATCAAATTCGGATCTATCAACATCAATTAGCTATCAAAGGTAACAATTGTAGATAACATCCTGTGTTACCCCAATCTTTCCTTAGTTCATCGTTAAGCAGGACGAACGCCACTACTTATTCTCTAACTAACAAATAACCTAAGATAAACATCATTAGACTTAAAGTGATAGCAGCTTTATGATGAGAAAGATAGGTTGATCTAAGCAACAAACACATAAACATGGATTCATTCAACTTATATTATGTTCCACTTCATAATTCCTGAAATCCCAACATAATCATGAATTATAAATTGCCACTATTGAATAGAAATCAAGACAATTACACGGATCAAGATTCCTAAACTAGCATTATATAATTATCAAGATCTATCTAGTTTGCAACCTAAACAAATCAAGATAATATCATGAACAATTCTTGTAGAAGAACATAAAAAACTTTGACAAAAAACTAATATATGATAGAATCTGAAAGTTAATTACATAACATGTATAGGGCTTTGAAATCACCCTTAACCAAAGAGAAGTTTAGCCTTGCATAGGCATTGTCAACATAAACATGAATATTCAAAAGAAACTAAGAACAAAAATAAAATAAAACTAAGAGAAGAATAATAAGAAGAAGAAAAGTGATAAATAATCAAAAGCATGACATAGTTGGTGGCTAAAAAGATGATATTTATAGAGCTTTAAAGTCTTGGAAATCCTTTCTTGCTCTTCAAGGAAGCTAGGAGTTAAAATATGGAAAATTTGGACTTTTCTCGTATTTTTGCGATTTTGGACTTTTTCTTTTATTTTTGCACAGATTTGGGGACAAAAACTCGGTGCCCCGGCCGCAGCCCCAACTTGCTGTCTTGTCCATTTTTGCTTGCTGACTTTACTTTCGCGACATGCACTATCTCGCACTCTGTCGGCTGATTTGGATGAACATTCTTTGTCCGATTTAGGTGTGTAAACTATCGTTGGAAAGGTATTCAAGTCAGATTTAAAAGTCAATAAGAAAGTTTCTACAAATAATGTATTTAGCATAACGATTTCCTTGCAACAAGCTCCGGAGGTCAGATCTACCTGATCATCTAGCACTAAGAATTTGATCTTTTTGACTCCCAAGTCTTCTTCCATCATATGATTGTGACTTTATAATCTCTTTATCATCATAATTGATATGTTTTGACTTCATCTCTTCAAAAATACCTATAATTCATACAAATATAATAATTTGTCAAGGAACTTAAGAATTAAAGCACAAAGTATAAGGAAATAATATCAAAGTTTCAGATAAAAAAAAATTATTTTCCTATATGTATGGGCTAATTTTTAACACGCAGACAACATTAAAAATTTAGCATAATTAATTACTTTGATTTGATTTGAAATTAAAATATTTTAAACAATTAATTATTTTTAATTTCTTTTAAATACAATTGACTATTAACTTTATCGTGAATGCCGAAAAATTTAAAAATATTTGGTACTAGAATTTAAAACATATCTATAATCTATCTATAACAATAATTAAAAGGTGTCCCATTGCTGAGTGCTCAATTTCAATTTTGAGTGCTCTTACTTGGGGACAAGTAAGCAAAGGCATTATTTGAAGGGTTATTTTGGGTATTTTTAAGCTTTTTTTTTTTATGAAGAAGTAAAGAAAGAAAGAAAAGGAAAGGAAAGGAAAGAAAAAGAGAAGAAAGAAAGGAAAGAGAAAATTTTGTGTGTTCGTGTTCGCGTGTTTAAAGTATTATAAAGTTATATAAGTTTATACACGTTAATAATTCGTTTTATG
The DNA here is from genome assembly GCA_030761205.1 of Fremontodendron californicum. Classification (NCBI taxonomy): domain Eukaryota; kingdom Viridiplantae; phylum Streptophyta; class Magnoliopsida; order Malvales; family Malvaceae; genus Fremontodendron; species Fremontodendron californicum. The sequence goes on along the minus strand of JAULJL010000007.1, from coordinate 6,654,472 downwards.
TATATTTTGACATGTTTGTGTATTCCTATCATGTTTACGTTTTTCATGTTGTGTTTTAATTATTTTTCTCATGTTGTGTTCGTGTCATGACTCAATTCATCATATATTTTGCATTGTCACAATTATTCAATTTAGAGAAAATTTTGTGTATTCATGTCGTGACTCAAATCATCCCATATTTGGCATAATTTGTCATAGTGATTCAATTTAGAGATAATTTTGTGTGTTCGTGTCATCTTTTTATTCGTGTTATTTTTCTATATGTTCAAAGTATTATAAATTTATATAAATTTTTATACGTTAATAATTCATTTTATATAGATTTTGACACGTTCAAGTATTCGTGTAAATGTTCATGTTATTTTTCGTGTCATGTTTTAATTATTTTTTTCATGTTATGTTTGTGTCCTGTCTCAATTCATCTCATATTTTGCATAGTTTATCATAGTGATTCAATTTTAACTCTAAATTCATTTACTTAAGAACTAGATTATGTAAATGCATATGTCGTACGTTAATATAAATATCATGTTCAAAACTTTAATCCAATTTCCTAAAACATAGCGAGGGGCATATTCTAGTTATACTTTATTTAGGCATCAATTTCTAGTTATTTTCCTTAATTTTCTTACACTATCAATACCTAATTTAGTTAATAAAATTTAAATCCTAAAATTTGAACTTTTAAAAGAACAATTTTACGAGTCTAAATAATTTTTCCCTTTCAAGTCTATGGGATAGCAAACTCTCACTATATTACGGAAGTGTGTAAAACTAATTTAATTTTACACTAGTGTAAGTGGATCTCTCCCTCTATAAATATATATATATATATATATATGTGTGTGTGTATAAAACTCATGAGTTTTACACTATTTTTTTACTATTAGATCAGAATTTAAAATGTGGCTTAGATTAAAACTTTTTTTTTTTTTTTACTTCCCAATTTCACAATTCTTTTGCCCTTCATTTTTTTTATCAGCTCATCTCTTTTTGCCCTTTCTCTATCACTGTATCTCTTTCTTTAACGATTTTAGCTTCTCTTTCTCCTTCTCTTTGCTTCCGGTTCAAAGCTTGAAATGAATCAAAATTTTATGTTCTCATACAGGTAACACAATTTCTCTTTTCTATTGTATGAAATAAGATTTTTCTCAATATTTTACTCGTGAATTTTGTGGGTTTTCATTTACACATACATATTAGCTTCATGGTCATTAACATGTACTCATGAATTAAGATTGTTTTCTAATATTTTACTCATAAATTTTTTGGGTTTTTATTAAATAAAATCTTATCAATAAAATATCATATTGTTGTACATTTTGAAGTAATTATCTAAGTTTGTTTGTTTATGAGATAAAAAAAAAACACATATTAAATAGAATTTGATAGGATCCAAGATGGCCCAATTCCATGGCAAGTTCAATATGGGCACAAGATCCAAGAAGATCTAGGAAACATGACAAGAATGACTGGAATTCAACTGGACCATGCTGCAAATTGTTCAATAAAGGCTTCAATATTCAAGATGGGCTTGAACCATCTTTGGTCCATGGGGTCTTGTAATTACTTAGGCTTTTGGGCATGACTTAAGTAATATGCCCAATAGGCTAAGTGGGGTCTACATTCATTAAACTTGTTGGACATAATTAAGTAGTTTTCTTATTTAGATTAGGACTAGCCGAATTTACACTTGTAATGGGATTGAGAGTGTGCTTGGCTGATTATTAAGTCTTGCACTTAGGTTAGGAGTCCTTGGCTGACAAGGACTTGCATTTGGGTTAGAATACAATAGGTTAGCTTATTAGGGTTATTGTAGGAAGGCTATAAATATATGTCTTAGCCGCCTACTTCAATTATCATTTGATCAATTAAGTCTGATTTTATTCAATAAGAGTTTTCTGTTTTAGTTCTTGAAAGAACTTAGAACTTATATTTATTATTTGTGACGTTCAACACCTTCAAACTTAGGTTCTTGAATCAAGCGTTCTTGGGGCTAGCTAGCTTAGTTTATCTAAGTTCTTTGAAACAGGATTTCACTGGGTTTAAGTTTTCATTGCCTGAATCTAGGATTTCTGGGTTAGGTATCCTAAATTGTTAGTGGGTTCAAAGGGTTCAACCCCACGGATTCGCTTCATTTGGTATCAGAGCTTAGGGTTCAATAAGGCTTTTTATCTAGACTGTCATTGACAAGATTTTTGAGGTTTCAGACATACTTGTCATAGGGGTTATAGCTTTAGGCATTCTTTGTCTAATAGTTATAGTTTTTAGGGCAATTTTCGTTTGGGGTTTCATTCTTGGAAGCTGATTTAGATCAAGATTCTACTTCTTGAATTCTTGATCTACAAAAAAAATTGTTCTTGATTGTTCTTGATCTGTTCTTAAAGAAAACAAAAATCAAAAATTGAGAGGGGCATTTGAACAGTCCCAAGATTGAAACCCTTTCAACCTACTAACAATTCTAATATCCTAACCCAAGAAAGCCAAAATTCAAGTTGAAGAATCTAGACCCAATGAAATCTTATTTCACATCAGAATTCCACAAGTTTAACTATTGAAAAGAACTATGTAAAAAGCAATACTCAAATTTTCCCATCCTTTTAAATCCCTAAATATTTAGTTAAACAAAATCCTAGACAAGTTGCACAGGCTTCAACGTGGTAAAAAATACAACAGTAATGGCCAAAGATAATGAAATAGATGAGTAATGGCCAAGCAAGAAAAGGTTATTGGTTCAAAGAAAAATGTTCCTCGATTCTCAATACAGTAGAGAGGATCAGTCATTTTATGGTGTTAACTCAAGTTTTTTTCATATTGATGGTAATTATTAATCTTTATAATTTTTTTTTCAAAGAATTATTTGATTAAATTCTTCCCCTAGTTGAATATTTTTTATTACTGGACTATCCATTTTTTGTTATAGTTTTATTAACTTTTATCTTTTTTATTTTGTTTTTCCAGGTTATATGCAAAATAAATTATATTATGGAGAGTTCATCACTGAATGATACCAAACTTATTGGTGATAATCAAAATATAGAGGTGAGTGAGCAAAATGCACTAGTTAAGGAATGTACTAGTTTACAAGCCAATGCTATCAAGAAATCCGAGCCATTTATTGGAATACAATTTGACTCTTTGGACGAGGCCGAAAGCTTCTATAAAATCTTTGCTAAAGAACAAAGTTTTGGTATTCGCGTTCGATCAAGTACAACATGCTCTTGAAGTGATGAAATAGTAAGTCATATTTATGTTTGTTGTAATGAAAGTCAGTACAAAAAAAAATTATAGAGAATAATGGCAGTCAGAATGATGTCAGGATTGCTAAAAACAGATGTTCGACTTTAAGAACTGGTTGTGGAGCATCGTTAAGATAGCAAGGGTAAAAAAAATCAAAATTGGGCTGTAAAATCATTTTCAAATGAGCATAATCATGATATGATTAGTCCTAAGAGTGTGTCTTATTTTAGATGCCATAAGAAAATGACTTCAGCAGCTAAGAGCCTTGTTGAGAAGTTCAATGAAGGAATTCCTTCAGGAAAAAGTGGCAGCTGTTTAGTAATGCAGACCAACAATTTTCAGATAGAGATTGTTGGAATCATTTTAGAGATTTAAGGAGAAAAAACTTAGATGTGGCAGATGCCCAAGCTGTCATATGTTATTTCTGGAGAAAGCAAACTGAGAATCCTAATTTCTTTTATGAAGTTCAGTGTGATGGTGATGCTTATATGGTAAATTTGTTTTGGGTCAATGCTCAATCCCGATTAGCTTATGAACATTTTGGTGATGTCATTTGCTCCATTTGTAGAATTAAATCACCATTGCCAATCAATTTTATTTGGTTGTGCTTTGTTGCAAGATGAATCTGAGCAAAGTTTCATTTGGTTATTTGAAACTTGGCTTGAGGTGATGCATGGAAAAGCAACAGTATCAATAAATACTAATCAAGGTTTAGCTATAAGGGCTGCTATGACGAAAGTGTTTTTGAAAACTCGCCATCGTCTATGCCTTTGTCATATAAAAAAGAAATTTTCAAAGAAGCTTTCCCATATGTAATAGAAGAAATCTGTTTTTAAACGTGAACTGAAGAGATGTATTCGTGAATCATCTACTATGGAAAGAGTTTGAGAATGAGTAGCATGAACTGATGGTTAAAAATAGTTTGGAGCAAAATGAATAGCTTCAAGGGTAGTATGAGATTTGGAGTTCATGGATTCCCGTGTATAATCAGATTACTTTCTTTGCAGGAATGAACACTACCCAAAGGAGTGAGAGCATAAATTCTTTTTTTGATTCTTTTATAGATTCAACAACTATATTGTAAGACTTTGTAGTGAAATACGAGAAGGCAATTGATAGTTACTACGCTAAAGAAAAAAAAAAAGAAGATTTTGAATCAAGGCACAAGTCTCGGATTTTAAAAGTTGGTTCTAAAATGGAGCATCATGGAGCATCGGTCTATACAAAGAATGTTTTTAATCTTTTTCAAGATGAACTTGTTAAAAGTAATCAATTCATAAAGTAAAAGACAAGAAAATTTGGCTCATGCTATGAATATAAGTTGTCTAGTAGTTTTGGTTCTCATGATAGCTTTCTTGTTAATCTTGATTTGAGCTCTAAAGTTGGTACTTGTGAATGTATTTTTGAATTTAAAGGCATCTTGTGTAGACATATGTTGACAATTTTTCACTTTAAAAATGTTGTTGAGATTCCAAATTACTACATTTTGAAACGCTGGACAAAAGAAGCAAATAAAGGTTATGGAATTTATGAAAGTGGGCCAAGTCTTCAAGTTGATAATGAGAAGTCATCTTTTTTAAGAAGTTTACATGTTTGTTGTCTCATAAATCAATTATCTTTTTTTTTTTGAAAAATATGAAGAGATGTATAAAGTCATTGTGGGAGACTTGGACCAGATACACCAAAAGGCTTCCATGACGGAAAACCAAATGTTTGCTATTACGGAGAAAGATAATGGTTCAAGCCAACAATTGATGAGTGAAATGATTCATGAGGTAACAGAGAATCAACTTAATCATATTCCTTTGTCAATCAATATTGGTGATCCACATATTTCTCAAACTAAAGGTCGAAAAAAGGGTAGTCATGAGTCTCAATTTAGAAGATTCAAAAGCAGTCTTGAGATAGCTTTGGCTCATACAACTGTTAAAAGGCAATCGTGTCAAATTTCTAGAGGGTATGGTCATAACAAGCGTAGCTATAAAGGAATAGAAAAGTCTACAAATATGCCAACATCTGGTAATGTAGAGTGAAAGGCATGACTTTGGATGTTGTGAATTTATTTATATTAATATTTTATATTAAAATATGCATCTTTAATTAATTTTGTTGAATTTTTTCCTAGTCTTCTTTTACTTGGTTTGCAGCATCACAACTGGTGGTCTGCAGATTGGGTTTATGCCAATAACTGTTAGACTCTGACTTTTTGAGAGTTATCATTCTTTTCTTGCATTATTTTTTTCTTTTAGGAATGAAATGTTTAGTACATTTCAACTGTTCTTTATTATCTTTTCAACGATGCAGATACAAGGAGTAGTTTCACATTGTTTGTTGAGAGCTAGAATGCAACATTCATACAGGTCAATGACTAAAAAATTGTATCTTGGTCACTACAACGCTTGATTTGAACTGTATCTAGGTAGTGTTAATCCTTATAAACACATTTTATCTAAGATTCTTGATATTTTGAACTTTTAATTTTTCTTTAGTTTTTGCTTGTCTCGCCTTGTTAAGTCATGTTCTATTTTGAGATTAAGGAGTACTGGTGTTAGATCTTTGATATGATGCAGGGATGCAAGTCATAGTCCTGGTTCAAATCATTTTTATTTCACATTTATTTTACCAAAAGAGAAAATTTTACCATGTATTTACCTCTACTGGCCTTAAAATTGCTATACAATCTTACTTTTCTTGTTCATTAAGTTTTTCTAGGCTTGCAATTGCTAATCATTTCTTGTATCACAACACTGCAGATATTATTATGCTTAGATGTGCCTACTGGATTGACTGCTTTACTGCATTTCAACATTAAAGCAGCATCAAGGAATTAAGTTTGGCTATACTAAAGTGTATACATTGTATTTGACATATTACTATCGTCAAACTGTTTCTATAAGCTGCAAATGTGCTAGTAATAACAGAGATTATGTAGATTGGTGATATAACAAGGAGGATAAAGCAAACAAGAACTAAAAACTTTGTTCCAAAGTAGAATGAAAGACAATAGAAGAATCTAAAAACAAATCCACTATCAAATAAATAAAATGATTTTTTTACTCTAATTAAAGTCTCAATTTTAAGCCATACTTGAGACTCAAAACAATTGAAAATATTACAAGAATTAAGATAAGTACAAAATATACAATGAATTTTTTTTTACTCTTATTGAAGTCCAAAAAATATGGTAGATCTCTCAATCTTTGTTGAACAATTGTTTTTTTAACTTGCTGACTGGAACACACCTCCACCCTATCTGTCCTGTTCTTATGTTTGGAGAGGAAAAAAGGCTCAAGCCAATCTTTTTGTTTGGAGAGGTTGAGGGCTCATAAGTTGACTCAAGTTTCACTATTTTAGAAGCCAATAATGAAAGTTAAGTTGGCTAATTTGATGGTAGAAACAAACAATTTCAATGCATAGAACATCATAATTTTCACTAGGATAGTAACTACCTATAAGGTAGTGTTTCCTGATGGATAAACCTTTGCAATCAAGAGCTTACAAATTGCAAGATTCGTGAGAAGCAGTTTCGTTGGGAGATGAATATATTAGGCCAGGTTAGGTCGTGAACTAGAAAATTTGGCACCCCTTTTGGGATTTTGTGTTGTGGAGGATAAGAAGCTGCTAGTTTATAAGAATATGTCTAATGGGTTTCTGTATTCCTTGCTACATGGCAGTGTTGCTGCCGTAGATTGCCTAAATCTTAATCTGTAAATAAAAGCAATCCAATCATAAGCAACAAAATGGAGCTCCAGCTTTCTTGATGCAACAAATAACCCAAAGTGAATCAAACAACTTTTAATAGGCATTTTAACAGATACTTTATAGGCACAACCAAAAAATTATATCAAAACCTGAAAATGTTACATCAAAAATAGAAAAAAACAGAGTAATTAGCTTCAGATCCAAAAATTATACGAAAAAAATGCTTAAATACATGAGAAATTTATGTTAGGAAATAAAATGTGTGAAATGCATGCCATTTTTTCCATTTCTGTGTATTCTTTCTAGGAAAACCACAACAAGATAGTTATGCACATAAAAATGTTAGGGGAAAACAAAAAGAACCAAGTTAGCAATAAATGTAGATGCATTAACGAGCTATAAGAATGATGAAATCAAACTTGATGTAATGCAAAAACAATTTGTAAAACAAGTTTTCTAGTTCACGAGGAGTTTGACAGTTAGTTTAGACAGATAAGTGGATATAAAAATGAGGGAGAGAAGCATATTTTTTTGGTGGGAATTACATCTTATATATGAGTGGCAATGCAAGGGTCAAAAGGAAGATTGAGTCAGTAGTCAGTAAGGTGCTGAAAACATTGTTGTCAAATATATCAAGTAAAAAGAGTAGTTACAATGGAATCGTCCAAGTTGGGAATTTTAAGATTTAAATAAATGTGGCTTTCAAACTCAAGGACTTTGTCTTTTAAAATACTAAGGGCTAGTTTAGCATTGCTGTTGGAAAAAGCTTGGGTTGAAAAAAGTGTGTTTAAAAAGTGTGGTGAAAAACTGTAGTTTAAAAACTTTTAAGTGTCTAGCATTGATGTGAAAAAGTGTTGTAGAAAATTGAAATGTCAAAAAAAATGTTTAAAATAATAAAAGTGTAGTGATGTAATAAAGTCATTTTATCCAAAAGTCAGCTTTTAAAGCCCAAAAGTTATATTTTTTGACCTTTTGGTTTGGCTTTTCAAACTATAGTTTCAACAGCAAAAGCCAATTTTTTTTTTATCTGTTTAGCATTGTTTTTGCAGTGAAAAGCAATTTTTGACCTCAAAAGCTATGCCATAAGCAATACTAAACAAGTCCTAAATGCTGAGAAGTTGGACTTTAGAAGCTCTTACTCTCGAAGTCCTCTACTTACGTCTTAGTCAGTTTGAATGCCTTTAGCTTTCTCCAGCACCATAACCTCTTCCTGGATTTTCTTGGAGTGAAAAGAGATACAGTGATAGAGAAAGGGGAAAAGAGACGAACTGATAAAAAATGAAGGGTTAAAGAATCCTGAAAGGAATAGTAAAAAATGAGATTTAATCTAAGCCACATATTTAATTTTGATCTAACTTAGAAAATAGTGTAAAACCAAATTAATTTTACATACTTTCATAACTTTTTATATGATTTATATTTTAACAAACCGACCATTAGATTTAACAATATAATTGTATTTGTCGTGCACGTAAAGTTTCGAATCAATCCGGTATCTCTATCATATCGATCAAGAATAGTGTCTTTTTTAATATAAATTTAACGGTTGAAAGTTTTTACATCGAACAAATAGTTCTACATTTTTAATTTACTCGAAACTCAACGTGCATGATATAAGTAAATAGAACATGAAATACGACGATCGGATTAAACAAATATAAATCGTATAAAAAGTTATAAAAGTGTGTAAAATTAATTTAATTTTATACTAGTGTAAGTGGATCTCTCTTCATATATATATATATACACACACGACGATGTTTATTTTCATAGTGTTACAAAAATTATATAGATCTATATACAGTAAATGGTGAGATTTATCAACTAATTAATATAAGCTTTACCTTTTTGTTTATTCTCAACTTTTTTATATATAATGGAAGCAAATATAATTATGAATCGAATTACTTAATTTTTCAAGCATCATGTTCATCGTTATGCACGGGTTTTGTAATTCATTTTTACATTTTTATATTAATCTTGATTGTTCTTTGATATTAACAATATTTTTTTTATTTCCTTTTGTTATTGTTTTTAAATGCATAAGGAAAAGGTTTAATTAAGAGATTTAAATCACATGAATATTATGTATGTTTTCTTTCTTTCTTTCTTTTTTCTATGAAAATTTAATAGAATTTATTTCAAAGTATTGGTGGAAGAAAAAAAACAATAATAAAGTCAAGACAGAGGTTAGCATATATATATATATATAACATTCTCAATGAAAATAATAGGCTTGACTAATTAATATCATATATTTTAAATTTTTTTTATTATGTTTATGTTTTTTTTTTCTTGATCTTCTTTCATGTGTTTTCTTTTACCTTAAATTGAAAAAAAAAAAAAATAGGGAGAAAAGCAAGACAAAAGAAGAAGAAAATTTTAAGAAAAAGTAATAAAAAAGAATGAGTAAAGATGATGCATTTTATGAACCTCAACCTTAATCCAAATGGTTCACCCATCCCCCTTGAGGGGTGAATTCTCGCAAAGTTGTGGTTCAATATACAGCATTGACAATTCCCTTTCCCTTATTCATAGATTTCGTTTTCCCTTTATACGAAAAAAAAAAAGATGCATTCTGTAAAAGTTTAAGAATTCAATTAAATTTATGGACTAATAATAATGCAAAAAAGAATAAAAAATATCAATACTCTTGTCGCATCTTTTTTTTTCTAAGCCAAAGAAAGTTATTAAAGAAAATGAGAGATTACAAAACAAGCCAAACAAGCAAAGAACAAAGTTCAATGCGTATCAAAACATAATCAGGCAAAAACATCTAAATCAAACATAGAAACAAAACTCCCAAAGAGATACTACTCCATTCCCTAAAACAACAAGAACGTATAAATAACAACATCAGCCAAAGCTCTAAATTCCTGCAAGAATGTCTTAAAGAGCAAACCATGCATTAAAGAAATCCCACCAGGCCATGAAAATTACATCACAATCTGTAGCAGCTTATGTCAAGCATTCCCCGAGCATTGAAATTTCCTTGACAATTATAGAATCAACTTGTAGGAATCCAATCACAACCAAAGCATTGTAAAGACACTTGTTTTGGTGATCTAAGATTGAAGTTCTGGAAAAATATGGTGGCACTAAGGGGAAACTAATCTTGGATGTTAAAAGTGATATGACAACACTAGAACTAGGAGGAGGGCCATGGTTCAACACTTGGAAAGGGAACTACAACACCAGATTGTTTAGGCAAAACAAAAGCTGAAACTACATTGGATTTTTTAAGGTATAAAAGTTAAATTGCAATATAAAGAACCATACTGATCAAATTTCAAAACAAATGTTCAACTTAGCAATATTAAAATGAAAGTTGATTTTAGTTAATTGTAAATGCCTTGGAGGATTGCTATGTTAATTTAACATATATACAATAGTACCATCTATACATTTCACTTTATTATGCCTAGCTATGGTATAAGCATATAGAACCTCCAAAGTCCCAAAACAAAGAACTTTAAAACTTTAAAAAGGACAAAAAGTTTCGGCCTATAATCTACTCTTTTATTTTAAACAAAATTAATTTCAAGTTCAAGGACTACCATCTAAGTATCTATCCATAGAGATAAAGAGTTGTTTCATTCAAATATCTTAATCACAAAAAAGTTGAATAGGTATATTGCCTTCCTTTTCCAACAAAATCTTCTTCATATGCAAACTATAATTGTTTCCCCCAAACCCCTTCATTACTTCAAACATACATGCTTGTAATGCCAAGAACACATTATTGAGACTTGTTGTTGATAATTGAAAGAATGTTTTTTCATGACAATTACTAAATCATCTATTGTGGTTGAAGCTTCTTGATATGTTACAAAGATTACATTGCCCTAAAGAAAACTAAGTCTAAAATGTTCAAATTAGGGCTGTCTGGAAGTCGGCATAACAATTGAATATCAATTACATATCCATTGAAGCAACTTCAACGACGATTATGAACATAATTTTTGTAATGAATTTTTTGCTTTTACAAGTACGATATGGCTCAAGTTCATCAGGAATAATATTTTTAAGATGATTTTGTCATGTAAACCATTTTTCATCTATATGAACACAATCATATATATCTTTAAATATTGGAGTATTTTGCAAAGTACCTTGATGAATCATTGAGAGACAAAATTGCAACCTTTCTCTTTGTTATCTTCTATTCAAATGTGGTTTTATGATTTTATATGAGGTTTCTTGATTTGTTGATTTTGCCATATTTTATTGTTTGAGCCAAAAAAAAATATTGGTGCGACATAAGCCAATCGTTTGCGATCACATCGACTAACTGAATAGACGTTAACCCTACCAACAACAAGTAAAATTTTAGTCGAGATATTGTTCTTGCGGGGAATTCAGATTTAGCTTTCTATTTTCACTTTGTTTTAATAGAACTTCAAATGCAGACTGACATTTACATTTGGTTTGAGTGGAACATGTGTCTTGTAATAAATTCATGAGAGAACCAAAGATTTGATAGGGATATGAAGGAAATTAAAGATAGAAGTTTCAAAGAATTCATTAAAATATATGGATGAAAAAGAATAAGAAGTTTGAATAGAATATAATAGTAAAATTTAAGGAGTTAAGTACCAAAGACAAGATTTTATCTTAAATATAAAATGATTAATATAAAACTTTTGCAAGAACAATAGTAATTAATTTTTGAAATGGTAAAATCTTTTGTTTTATTCTATAATATTGGTGTTAGGTAAAGTGGTAAAATCCTTTTTTTTTCTGTCTCGATTGGCGCCAATACATTCAGTTGAAAATAAATAAAATTTGCAATGAAAGATAATTTTAGAAAGAAAATATATAAATAATAGAAGTCAAATTTTGGTGGATATCAATGATTAATTTGAGTGTATAAATACGAAATACATATATCAATACATAGATTGTCGTAAGTAGATACACGGTGTATAATTTATGAACACAATTGATATCATATTTGAATGAGAAATTAATCTTATTAACACCCACTTGAAGAGGAAGAAAGTTGGTTGATATTGTGTTTGGTATGGAATCTCACATAAAACAAAGAAAGGCTGAAACTTGTAGTTTATATATGCCTAGGTTACATATTGGGTTGGGCCTCAAGGGGCACCCAAGTTTTTGTGAAGGGTGAGGACCTACACAAAGTTGGGCTACCACACAAGCACGCATGCCGCCGGCCCGGGTTTGGGTTTGGGTCATTAATTAATTTTTTACTGCCAACCGACTTAATTTTTCGATTCAAACCAGCTCGACCAACCAACCAACGCCCTGGACCAAACCTATCCAATCTGTCTGATTAATTCCTTGCCAGGTTGGTCTTTTACAGAACCGTTATATTGTTCCAGCAATGTATTTTTCGGAGTTTGTCATGCCAATTAGGTGCTGTGCATGATGTTGGAAACGGCGCCCATAAGGGCACACCGTTTCAAAGGATTAACTTCCGCTTGGAAGTTATTAATTGTTTAAAATAAAAAAACTGCTAAGGCAATTAATAAGAAACAATAAAAAGGCTTCAATTAAGAAGCTTTCATTCGGCCATTTTTAACAAAAAGCAAAAAAAAAAAAAAAAGAGAATGAATTGAAGAACTCTCTCAACTTTTGGCCCGAGAAGAAAAAGAATGAAGTTGTTCATTACTTCATTCATTAGGCCAAGAACAAAAACTTCAAGAAAGAAGTTAGTGATTCGGCCAATGAAAAAGATAAAGAGAAAATAAGTTTTCTCTGAAAGACAATACTCATAATCTCTGCAATACTCGAAGAACTTAGTGTTGTAGCAAACAGACAATTTTCGATTACGTGATCTTGTCTTCGACCAGTAAATCAAGACCGGTTCCGCATCGAACGATCCTGTAAGTTATTTAATTCCGCATTTATTGTTATAGATTATTTACGTGATAATCTTTCATTGACATCAGAGCCTGTAGGTTTTGATTTTTGGTATGCTTGTCTAAGAACAAGAACATAGACTTGATTAAATCGAGTTTTTGGTGAAATGCTTAAATCCACCAGAATATGTCTGGATTCCATGGATTATTATACACACGTGTATAGACCATGAAACTTACGTAATATAATATTTTTGAATTTTTTGGATCCTAGGTTCAGTTTTAGAAATTGTGAATTTTGATAAAAATCGGAAACGAAATCGTGATTTTTGAATTTAAAAAAAAAAGGGATTCGAATGCTTGTAGATTATAGAATTAGAGGTTAAATCGGGTGGTTAAGACCCTAAAATGGTTTAAAAAAGAAAAAAATTCAGACTAAAATCGGGAAGCGGAAAAGTCCATAAAATATGATAAATTGAGTGGATATGATGAGAATATACGATATAGAATCCATCCTTATTATCAGAATAACAATCGGCATCAAATTCAAAAAAATATGCACTAGGGGTATTTTGGTTATTTTACACCCTTTTTCATTTTTAGTCCGGGAAATGGTATAAATGTACTTTATGACTATATAATATGTTAACATGACATTTGGATCAAATATTTGATATTAAAACGAAAAACGTAATCCTAAACATCAAGTTTTGTAGAGCATGTACAAAAAGTCAAAGTTGGTCAACTCTTTTGACCAAGTTTAGGCAAAATTAAGAACATGAGATAATTTTCCATAAATTTTCAGCCAAGATAAGAAGACGTCACGTCTTCTTCTTGCTCTTTATGCCTTAGGCATTTTCTCATCAAAAAAACTTCATTAAAGTTTACTAAAGCTTTCTCTCTCCTCCAAATTTCAAGGAAAATCACCAAATTTTGCAAGGATTTCACTAACCCATAGCTAACTTCATGTTCTAAGCTTGATTTTGATATTAGATTTTGAAGAATTTATTTCCATCTATGAGAAATCATATGGGCTGAAAATTGGTGGTGGTGAACAACAATGTTGCCTCCACTTTTTTCCTTACGGGGAGGTGTTCCTCCGCTTCCTTAAATCGTAAATTAGTATCGAATAGCTTTGAATCAAAATTTCGAGGATAAAACAAGCTCGGCCGAAACCCTAGCTTTCCATGAAGTGGTGTCTCCACCTTCCTTAGTTGTTCAAGGCCACCGTTAGCTTTGTTGTTATTGTATGAACAACTTTTTAGTTGATTGTTGCTCCAAATTTTGACCCGAGCTAAGTGTAGGAATTTATTTGTAAAAATTCTTAAGATGAGAAATTTTGAATAGCAGCTAACTAGAATAAATAGTTAGAATTTGAATGTCCTGTAGTTGAGAAATATTCACAGAATATTCTAATGAAGCTATAGGTACTAATATTGCAGAATTCGCTCGTGGTCGCGACAAAGCCACGAAAGTGCCGCTTTAACACTTAGACTAACACTGTGAGTATTTAGGTTAATCTAGGAAATAGTTGTTGTTTTATATGTATTGTTGATTAATATGGATATTGATACACGAAAGATTGCCCAGATTACTAAAATGGTAAGTTTTGAACCTTACGCGGGTCAAAGACGTAAGTGTGGTGTTAATATGGTTACATGAAGTATGCGTTGTGGAGTTGAATAATAATGAATGTGAGCTATTAGAAATGTTCGGATATGCTTAATTGAGATGTTGGGCAGGATACGGATTATGGTTGTACTTGTCGGATTAAAGAAACAATAGTATGGAATTGTGTTTAAGCTGTTATGGTTATTAATTTGTGAAATTGGTTGATGAATGATATTGTATAGGATGGTTGAGCATTTAAGGATAGTTAGATATTGTAGAAATATGTTAGTGTAGAGATTGTTTCCTAGCATAATATATATATATATATTACTCCATGATATAAGAGAATTAATATATCATGCTGATGTTATACGGACAAGATGAAGTTCGGGATGTTATTGTCGCAACCTAAAAAATAACAAGTCTCATCGCAAGACTTTATTATTCGTTAAGCATGACATTAAAAAAAACCGAGGAAAAGTCGACTTAATTCCTCTTGAAAAATGAAGGTTTTGAAAATGACCTTGAAAAAGATATGGAGTCGCCCCCAATCTTTTTTAGCTAGGTGTGATCGGCCAGCTATTAAAATCGGTTTTATAAAATATTTTAAAATTAATTAAAACATTTTTAAAACCAATTTCAAGTCTGCGTTTTAAACCAGATAAATCAAAGAAGCGGGTTCGGGACTCGGTTACATGTGGGGAAAGATTAGAACCCCCACAACGCCCGTATAAAACGGTACCTTATTAATCATGTGTTATCTCAAGTCTCGGTAAAAAGTCAGTTTTAAATTTAGTATTTCAAGTTAGTTCCCAATTTAAAGAAAAATAATTCTGTTTTTAATTGAAAATGATCCGGAATTTATAAATTCAAAATTTTCCTATAGAAATTTTTATTAGTTTGGAAAACTTTCCGAATCATTCTCATTTTAAAGAAGATATTTTGTTATTAATGATAATTGATGATATCTTCCCCATCAAACCCGGCAGAGAATTCATGAATTATTTTGACTCGGGAATATCTTTATTTTATTGAAAATCATTACCATTTTGAAAACATTTTAAAAAATATGAATATGGATATGTATGACATAAATAAAATGACATAGCAAAGTCTAGATAATATAATGCAACCTAAATGATATGATAAATTTAAATGTTTTAGCATATTCTAAATGAAATGAAATATCCTAAATTATATGATATATTCTAAATGAAATGAAATGACCTAGGTAACATGATATATTCTATATGAAATGTAATGTCCTAAGTCATATGATACATTCTAAATGAAATAAATTATCCTAAGTGACATAATATATTCTAAATGAAATGAAATGACCTAGGTAACATAATATATTCTACATGAAATGAAATGACCTAGGTAACATAATATATTCTATATGAAATGAAATAATTTAAATGATATGGCAAATATAAATGATATAGCATATAATCTAAATGACATGAAACATAAAATAATGCTATCATATAATATGCATGGAAATAAAAATAAAAATAATAATGCATGAACATAGTATATGCTAAATAATATGACAAAAATAATTAAATAAAAAGCATAGGATATCATGAAATATTCAAAACCATATAACAAATAATATAATATCAAAAATTTATATCAAAGATAATAACACCATCATGAAAATTAAACATAGCAAAAATTACATATTATATAATATGCATGAATATGGAAAATGCAATGCATGAGAATGTATTTTTTCCTTTAATTAAGGAAATCCGTATATCTAAAAAGATATCCAGCTACCTTAGGAAAATATATCCAATTAAATATTCTAAAATCAAAATACTTTGTGATTTTTTGAAAACAATTTTGAAAATCTTAGATTAAAAATAAAAACTTAGCTAAACCCTTTTTAAATGGCTCTAATTTCCTAAGTTTAAAATCCCAGACTTGACCACCGTTAACCCGAGACTAAAAAAATCAGTTTTAGAGTTTAAAAAGGCTTAGAAACTACCCTAAGTCAGTAGCTAAACTTCCTAATCAGCCCCCTCTAACTAATTGAACCAAAACAGAAAAATGATTTTCCTCAAAATTTAATTCTGACTCCATTGTCCAGTTTTAAAGCATGATGTTTTACCCTATTTTTAAAAATTCAAAAAAATCTAAAAAAAAAGTACTGGAGACTCAGAACATGTAAATATGCACGGGAAAAAATCGACTTAATTTTTTGATTAAAGATGACTGCCCAAAAAAATCGGGAAAGTACGAATACTAGGTGAAAAAACTGTTTTGTCAAAACACATTTTTTTTGCCTTTGATATAATCATTAAAAATCAAAGTAAAAATATTAGAGACTCTCCTAAGGACTCACAAAGAGGAGCTAACACTTTTGAAAAGTTAGGTAAAAATTGGCTAAAGTAAAAAAAATCACAAAGGTAGAATAATCAATTTGACAACTCTTTAATTTTCCACAAGTATGCTCAATTGAGCATGACTTTGAGCCATTGATTGGCCTAAGTCATAAATCAAGTGGCAAGGACATGAAATGCATGAAAAATGCAGCAAATATGATGCATGAAATGCATGATTTAAAACCTAAATGACATGAAAAATGCATGGCATCAATAAAATGACCTAGACCTAAATGAACTTGCATGGCATTTAATGCAACCTATGTCTAAAATGCATGAATATGCATGGCAAAACAAACCAATCCTAAACCTAAAATATGCATGGCAATAACACAAACACATGGCATGCTTAAACAAAATACTCAACCAAATATCATGAAAATGCAAACCTATCAACTAACATAACAAAAATGCACACACAAAGCAAACAATATGAGGTGGCCGAATGTGGTGGATGCTTAAAATGAGCATGGCATTTTCACAAACACATGATATACTAACATGCATAGCTAAAGAATAATGCTCAAATCATGCAAATATAAAGTAAAGACATGAAAACCAATAGGCATTTTCACAAAAACATGGATTACAAAATATAAAACATAAACATTTTAAAAACAGAAAATAAAAAGTGCAAGACAAGTAAAATAAACATGATAACAAGATAATAGACTCAAAAATAGAAACAAGAAAGCAACCAAATTAAAACAAACTTCATATTTATGTATTAGAAGAAGATTAAAGAATCAAAACTTGTTAAATATCAAGAATAACATGAAAATAAAAATGCAAACAACAACCCTCAAAAATACTAGGCCATTCGGCCAACCTTATAACAAAAGAAAAACAATTTCAAAGCCTTTTTTTTCAAGAAAACATGAAGAGAACTTGAAGAAGAATATTAAAAACACTTATTTTAAAAGAAAAATCAAAATAAACTCACCAAAATAGTGATCAAAACAGCAAATCAAGAATGGAAAATCAAAGAAAGTGCAAGAGTATGGTGCTTAAAGCAACCTCTAGAAGCCATCTTTCAAGCTTTTTCTCTTCTAACTTTCTTTTCTAAACTTTTCTTTTTGCTTTTCAACAATGGAGAGAAAAATCAGTCAAAACCAAGAGAGAATAGAGAGTGAATAGCTAAAAATGAAAGAGAGCGTCCACCTTCCCTTAGTGTGGCCGAATGGCCTTATTCACCTAGAATGTTGTCATTTTTGCTTCAACCAGTTTTGATCCAAAGGTTATTGATCCAAGATGTTTAAAATATGAAATTATCACCCTTAGATTAGGCAATCAGCTATCCACAATTACAGATGTTCAAGAATCTTTAAGCCATTATGTTGACACTCTCTCTCTTCATGCATTGGCCCATGTGGCTTAATTATAAAGGTTTGATCAAAGAATAACTACCTTCCTCTTCATTGTTGGCCTTTTGATTAAAAATAAAAAAAATGTCTACCCATTCTTGGGCATTGGCCTACCAACCCCTTTTCTTCCAGCCCATGTTTCATTTTTTTAAAAAGCAAGAAAAGCCCTTTTCGATTTCTTGGGTAAAATGATGTTTTTGCCCCCCGAACATAAATAAATGGCAAACAGACTCCAAATTCAAATTTTCATTTTTAAATACTTTCAAAATAATAAAAAATTGGATTCTGGAAGTTTTCAAATTTTTTCGAGTCCATTTGCTATTTATTTGGATTTGTTTTTCCAAAATTGCCCTTTTATGCTCCCAAACTTTACCATCTTTTAAACAAGCTCCAAATCCAGATTTTTCTTCAGCAATCTCTTCCAAATAATTTAAAAGTATGATCTGGAAGTTTTCATAATTTTTGGAACTCATTTGGTATTTTTTCGGGATTTATCTGCTTGAATTACTACATAAGGGGTCCGGAATTTGGCCATTTTGCAAACGAGCTCCGAATCCAGATTTTCTTCCGCCAATCTATTCCATATAATTTTAAAAAATGAGATTTATAAATTTTCAGAATTTTTGGAGTTCATTTGCTATTTTTTCGGGATTTATCTTCTTGAATTTCTGCATAGGGGACCCGGGATTTGGCCATTTTACAAACGAACTCCGAATCAAGATTTTTTTTCGGCAATCTCTTCAAAATGATTTAAGAATGAGATCTGCAATTTTTTAGAATTTTTGGAGTTCATTTGCTATTTTTCCCAGATTTTCCAATTTTGCCCTCTTACCTCTGAAACCCGATTTTGCTCAAAACAAGTCCAATTTTTAGATTTTCTTCAAACTGAGCTTTGGGCTATCCTTTTTTAATCACTCATCATCCATTAGGGTCTTTAGTCTTACCGAATCGGGCCATTTCTGTAATTCTTCCCAATTTCATCAAAATCCACCAAAAACCCTAATTCTCGGTTTTCTTTCGGATTGACTTTTCTTTCAGTTTTTTCTTTCAAGTGGCTTCTCTATTACCCGTAGTTAGTTCTTATCTTTCATTTGGAACATTCAATTTTGATCGATTCGATCGTTTGAGCACTTTTCCCCAAATTTCTCGGATTAGGGTTTTCTTTCTATTGAATCTCCATAACCCAACTTTCGAACTTCATATCTTTCGATGTAGACCTCGGATTATCAAAATTCTTTCACAATTTTTCAATTGAACTTCAAATCTTGATTTTGAAAGTGGGTTGACTTTTTTATTAGTTGACTTTTTGGGGTTGACATTTTCAAGTTTGACTTTTTATGCTCGCCCTCTTAAACTAAGTCTCGAAGTACCACCTGCAGGACGAAAAAAG
Organism: Fremontodendron californicum; assembly: GCA_030761205.1. Classification (NCBI taxonomy): domain Eukaryota; kingdom Viridiplantae; phylum Streptophyta; class Magnoliopsida; order Malvales; family Malvaceae; genus Fremontodendron; species Fremontodendron californicum. The sequence continues at coordinate 6,634,947 of JAULJL010000007.1, read as the reverse complement.
TCTTTTTACATTCTGAAACATCAATTTAGGAAGAAAACATACCTGTTTTAGTGGTCCGGACAAAATTAGGTGTCTACAGATGCCCCTCTTCTGCTATTGCCGAGAATCAAGAATCAAGCAAAGATAAATAAACACTAATTTTGTTCGGTTAGTGAAATCTCATGTGAAGAGAAGGGGAAGGGGGTTTCTTTTTTCATTTTTTTATTTTTATTTTTTTCAAAAGTTGTAAATTGAAGATTTTATCCTTAAATTGAGTTCCTTGACTAATCAAGGCTCGACCCATCTTAAGGAAACGAGTTCGATTTCCAAAATGAAAATTATGCTTGGAGGTCTTAAAAATAGTACCCGGAGGTCTTATCTATAATTGAAAGAAAAATTATGTCCATAGGTCTTAAAAATGGTGCCCGGAGGCCTTATCCGTGAAAAAAATACGCTGTATGCGACTTTAAAAATAATGCTCGGGGGTCTTAAAAATGGTGCCCGGAGGTCTTAAAAATGGTGCCCGGAGGTCTTAAGAATGATGCTCGAAGGTCTTTAAGAATGGTGCCCAGAGGCCTTAACCGTGATTTGGGAAATACGCTATATGCGACTTTAAAAATGATGCCCGGAGGTCTTAAAAATGGTGCCCGGATGCCTTACCTATGTTTAAAAAAATACGCTGTATGCAACTTTAACAATGATGCCCGGAGGTCTTAAAAATGTTAACCGGAGGCCTTACCTGTGTTTAAAAAAAATACGCTATATGCGACTTTAATAATGATGCCCGGAGGCCTTACCCATGATTTTTGAAGAATTGTTGAAAATTAATCTGAAGATTTTGAGAAGATGCGAATGCTTTTTGATGCTGGTGCAAATGATTAACAAGATGCACATACCTCATTTTGCAAATGTAAATGTTTAAAATTGATGCAAATGTTTCTTGATGTAGATGCTTCGTGGTGTATATGCAAATGGCTTAGATTGATGCAAATGCTTATTGATGCAGATGCATATATTGAATAAGATACAGATGCTTCTAAATGATGCAAATGCAAATGATCCTCAAATAACGCAATTACTTCTCAGAAGGATGCAAAGGTCAATAATGTGCAAATGCTTCTTTATGATGCAAATGCAAAAATTGGTGTTAACGCAACTACGTCATGGAATGATGTAGATGCAAAGATTGGCATTATGCAAATGCTTCTAAATGATGCAAATGCAAGGATTTGACAACGTGTAGAATGCCTTTATATGATGAAAATGCAAAGATCGATAATGATGCAAACGCTTCATGAAAATATGCAAATGCCCCTGATCATTTTTCTAGACTTTGGCTTAGCCTTTCCAATTCATTTTTCCTTTCAAATCAGAGTATATCTTCAATTCATTTTGGCTATTCTCTTTGCATCAACAGTTTTCAAACTCTCATCAATAGAGGTCTGAAATGGGTTCTATTTCTTTTTATCATATCTGGAAATTAAGACTTATCCTAGCAGTTCTATACCTTTGGGTTAGAAAAACCCTTGTTCATGTCAACATCAAGAATGGGTGCTGCAAAAAATATCTTTATTTGTTTTCTCATTTTAAAAACTTCTGAACAAAAAAACATTAACCCCATAGTGTGTAATGTACAAATCTTTTGAAGACTGATGATCATTGTTAAAAACTTCTCTAAGTGTCAATCTGGGTTTTTCAATTTGAATTGGCAATGCTTGGTATAACAAGATTTTGGTTGATCAAAGGAAATTTTATAACAAAAATGTATGTCCCTTCTAGGCTCACAAATGGAACAGGTTTTATAAATCATGAATTCATTGAAAATCAAACAAATTCAACATTCTTTTAGTTTTCATATCATGGCATTTTGACAAGCGTCAAGATTGGCTGGTATGTTTAAACTGGAAAGTTGATTTTGGAAAAAAAGAGTTTCAGTTTTTGAAATCAATCATCCGAATGAGAGTTGATACTTTGGGAGGTTCATGAATTCCTAGATGTTCCTTGATGACCACTTCTTCAAGATAATTTTCGCTTTTGTGGTATCGACACTATCATAGATGGCATCTGAAATTCCCATTTTACTCTAGATCGCTCATTTTTGGGTTTTCGCCCTAGAGTCCCATTCTTTCTCCTTTTTTGTGTTTTTCATTGTTTTACCATGCACTTGAGAATTCTAAATTCTTCCTTAGTGAAATGATAATTCGATGAGGTGGGATGGGATAAAATCCGAGGAAAACCCCTTCAAATTAAATATTCATGCTTGATCAAATTGGACTTTTAAAGCACGTAATGTAGGCCATGGTTTGGGGTTCAAAAAGAAAGGATAAATAGGCCCAAAATATGTGTTTGAGGGTAATCAGATCAAAGGATCATTTCTTGAGGAGAATTTTTTTTGAAGCATTTGTCCCTTCTTGGACATTTCTTTCCTTTTTACTTTTGCTCTTTTTTTCTATGCTTTTGGCTTTCATTTGCCATACTTTTTCACACACTTTTTTTTTCTTCTTGGCTTCTATTTCGCCATCTTTTCCTTTTCTTTTTGATAGAGTGAGCCCATATTCATTCGACGCTCCATTTGCTTTATATCTATCTTTGAGCCAGGACTTATTCCTCCACGATCTTTAAAAAGATCTTTCCTCACATTTGCCCCCCAGTGTAGAGGGTGATCCTTGATCAGGGTTCAAAGAAGAAAGAATTCTTTTGGCTCAAAATAGGTGACTATGGATAATTTCTTTTTTTGCGAAAGGGATATGAAAGATGGCCATTCATTATATCAAGCACAAATATTCTCATTGAAAAGCAATCCCTAGGGGAAATAGATAATCAAAATTTCATTTTGCACTTTGGAATCATCCGAATTCTCATATGCATGATATCACAATTTTTCTTCTTTTTTGCCCTTTTTTTTGCATGCCCCAATGATTCATGCGTTAGTCCATCCTTATTCACCATGTATCCATCATTTCCACATATGATGCCCCAATTTGATTAACCATGAGAGTTTGTATCAATAAGGAACATAGCAAGTCTAGGTCTATTTTGAAAAGGCTGAGTTTCAAATCTGAGTTCTTTGAAGAGATAAAGAAAATATGACCTAAAAATGAGTTTTCTCTGGGACATGGGATAATCTAGTTTAATCATTGTGCCGCAGGGTGTCAATCATGAAGTGATGTTTGGGAAATTAGTGTTTTGTGGTTGTTGAAAATGACATGAGTGGTTTTGGCATAACCTTGACACACACCAAATTACCATGATCTAAATTCTTGAAAGAAAGTCTCATTTGTTTGAATTTCAAAGAGTTCAAAAAATTTTCAAAAAGTTCGTTCCTTTGCTCATAGCCTAGACTAGGATCTACATCTTTGCTTATTCTATTATGACAATGGTTTTATAAAGTTCAATCATTCATATTCCTTGAAGCATTAGGTCTTTCAAGTGTTCTCGATTCAAGGGGTTTAAGCCTAGGAAAGCTTAAAAGAGAGGGGAGAAGGTATTGGGTCATTTGTAACAATGATCAACAATATTCTTGAGACTATCCATTATTAAAACTTCCTTAATGCTTATTTTTAAAAATTGAGATTATTGTTAAAACACAACAAACACAAAACTTTTAAAAATCAAAATTCATTTAATTCATAGAATGTCGACATGAGGCAAATGTTTTCATCATGAGGTCTGAAACTACATGCATCAAAATGCTCATATTGACATCCTTCAAAGGTAGTAATTCTCCCCCTAAAACCCTGAAAGAAACTAATCTACGGCAAAGCGGCCTTTCACTGATTGATAAGCTCCGGTGTCAAAATACCATCGCGGATAAGACTTTCAATCCTTCCCTTCAGTTGTCTGCATTTTTCAGTTGAATGCTCAACTACCCCAGGTGATAATCACGCTTGCTGTCAGGTTCATAACTCCTCGCTGATGATCAGAGCTATTTTCATAGGTATCGAGGTAAGGTACTTATTCTTTATTAGTAATGGCAGCAGGTCAGGGATGGGGATTGGAATTCTTTCTTGGTTTTCCCGCGGTCGTTTTCTGGAAGTAGGCCTTGTTACAAGGGCTGGTATAGGATTAGATGTTTGGGTAGGTAGGTAACGATAAAGGCTTGGAGATACCTCAGTAGGGTAACATGATTGGTATGAGGGAAATTGGGAATATGGGACGAAATCTCCTATAGCTTGGACATCTTTCTCTTTCTTTCTAGGTGCTTTATTTCTCTCGGCATTAGATGTTCCTTCCCTTTCAAGTTTCCCATTCTTGATAGCATTCTCAATCATCTCCCCTGAGATTACTATATCTGCAAATTTCTTCGAGGCATTGCCGACGAGTCTATCATAGTATGGGGCCTGTAGTGTATTCACAAAAAGGACGGTTATTTCCTTTTGTGTCAAAGGTGGTTGTACTTGGGTAGACATGTTCCTCCACCTCTGAGCATACTCTTTGAAGCTCTCAGTAGCTCTTTTCTCCATATTTTGCAAAGTGAGATGATCAGGTGTATTGTCGGTCATATGCTTGTACTGGTTTAGAAAAGCCTAGCCAAATCGTTCCAAGAGAGAATATGATCCTTGCTCAACTAACTATACCACCTAATTGTGGACCCGCTAAGGCTATCCTGAAAGTAGTGGATCAGAAGCTTATCATTATCTATATGACTTGTCATCTTTCGGCAGAACATAGTGATGTGGGCTGATGGATCAGTCGTCCCGTCATATTTCACAAAGTCAGAGACCTTGAATTTAGGAGGAATGACTAAATCGAGGACAAAGCATCATTCTTTCACCTCCACACTCTCGAATACGTCTCTATTTTCTACTGCCTGGAGCCTTTCATCTAGCAACTGATATTTCACTTGGGAATCTGCCAACTCTACCTCTTTAACCATTTTCATCTTTGCTTGTTCAACTGGATAATCTGAATTTAAGACATTGACGGGGTTAGCTGTGTTCTGGGCATCCATCATTACGATCTCATTCTGACCCTTTCATGCCTCAAACCCTTCTCTGGTTGCCAAGTTTTTAGTGTATCCCTTGATTACGGTGGACATTAGCTCCATCAATTTAGTCATCTGATCTTTAGATTCTACTTGAGACTTTATTAGCTGTTCTCGCAATTCTTCCTGTACCCTTTCCATTCTTTCCATTCGGGCAACTTGTTCATTCTCCATAGCACTAGCCTGTATTAAAAGGGTACTCAGTACTTCTTATACCTCTGATTTGAAATGGAAATTCTTTCAAAAACTCTTAAAGCCAAGCCAACTTCTGTTTTATTCCCCCAAAGTGCGTGTCATGATGAAGGAGCCATGAATGCAATTTGATGCACGTGAAGCCTAAACAATATGATGTATGGACAAGTATAGTGGAAACATGCTGACCATATATGTAATAAATGCAATCACGATGCCAACATGTTGCAAGCAAAGAATATACAAATCAACGCATGGATATATGCAATGAATGATCATGTACATTTCAGCATATTTCCCAATGAATGATCGTATACACTATGAATGCGACACGATGTCAATAATGATGCATGTAAACAATGAATGATTGACATAGAGCATATAAAAATAAAATCATGCTGACCATGTGCATGTCATGAATGCGATCTAATGCTAATATGATGTATGTATGAATGTATGCTATGACAAATAATTGATCGGATGCAAAATGCAAAGGGGAAGATATCACGAAAGAAATAAGAATCAGAGGAACTTAATCATCAACATCTCATAAATTTGAATCATAATCAATTCATTCCCACATCAACGTTCACAATGGTATAAACCATGTTTTACAAATTTTGAGCAGTGGTTAAAACTGTCTTTTGCAAGCACTTTATTCTTCCTAGCATCCTAAGGCTATAAGAGCCGGCTACTGAAAAAGTGAAATCCTACTACACCATATCAGACCGAAGTCTTCTACATCATTGCTATAGATCCTCCAATCCTAATTACCCTTTTCTAGTCCTCTGTCAATCAGTTTCGTTGGATCCAACCACTTGGCGTCTATAACGGATTGTACTTTGTTCTTGAGTGCATTGCAGTGCTCAATGCTATGCCCAATAGTTCCACAGTGATAATCACATCTTGCATTCGAATTATACCATTTTGGGTATGGTGGTGACAAGGGTTTCAACGGAATATAGGCAACCAGGTGATTTCGGACCAACATTGAGAAAAGCTCTTGATAGCTGATTGGAAAGGGATCAAAATGCCTTTTGGGTCTTATCCTGGGATCGTTTCTTAGTCACACAGAGCCTAGGAGTTGGGGCACTTGGTGGTGGCACTAAGGTCCGAACCGGAGTGTTTACATAGGGAGAAGGCAGAACAGCATGGCAAGGGTATGAATTTGGACACGGGGCCTTTGGAGGTTGTACATAGCTCGAGGTTCCTATCCAAGATGCTGGATAAGGTGATTGATGAGGGAAATAGTACGAATTGGCAATTGGTGGTGATGGAGTGGGATTCAAGAATCCCGTAGTAGTCATCCCAATGGACGATTGGACCATAGTAGGGTGGAAATATTGGTTTGGACCTAGAATAGTTTGCAGATATGGTACAAGATCCGAGGTTTCTATCTTTGGTATCAGGCTCCCAGGTTTAATCATTTTCACGATTTTATCCACAATTTCATCAGGATTGCAACCGTTGTGGCATTAACAAGCGTAGGATCCAGCAAGGATTGTATGTCTAGACCTAATGGACCTAATGGTTTTGGTTGATCCGAAGGCGATGTAGAGCCCTGAGAAAGTTCCCCTTACTCTTACCCATATCCTCAAACATTTTCAGCAATTTGGCGAGTTTTTCTTTCACTTCTCGAATTTCATGTCCAAATTCCTCTTGATTTGGTTCTAGAGCACCCAATCGTTCCTCCGATTCTTTCCTCATATATCGAACCCCTTTCATGCAAATGAAAATGTCATGAGACTAAGAATACAATTATGAATGTACATGCTCTATTCCTATGTGCATGAATATACTGATGATTAATGCATGAACATATACAGAGAAATTATGATGACTATGTATGCTATGGATGCAATCTAATGCCAACATGATGCATTTAAAAGACGAATAAATTGATGCATAGATATATACAAATAATGACTATGCATGTCATAAACGTATTCTACAATGAATGACCATGCATGCTATGGCTGTAACATGATGTCAAAATGATATATGCAAAGAATAAATGAATTAACACAAAGGTAGGTACAAAGAATGACCATCTATATCACAAATGTATTCTACAATGAATAACCATCCATGTTAGGACTGTAACATGATGTTAGAATGATACAAATAAATTAATCAATGATTACACGAAATTGGTGGGACCTAAATCTTGATTATTCAAAAATCTCATTATGTAAGATTTGCCTTCAAATTTAGTCTCTGACTTTTTGAAACATGTTTCCTTTATGAAAAACAAAACACATTATTTTCAAAAGAATTTCGAGGTAGTGGACCCTACTATGGTACAATATGCAAATGTTCATGTAACACTACCGGTTTATAAACACAATCAAATAAAATTATTACCACCATCCGTTTATTGCAAAAAAAAAAATGAGATCAACAATACAACCACAAATGTACATGCTCTATTCACACATGCATTGAATGTGCAAAATGCAAAAATGTTTGAAAAATAATGTTTATATTTTCAATTTCAAAAATTAGTGAACACTTGCCCCAACAGTATTTGCTTATTTATGTATCACAATGCCTTTGGGGCGGATTATCACATTTGTTACGGGCGATGTACGTACATCGTTGCCCGATCTACCACACTTATTCAGAGTGTAAAATAGGTAATAAAAGGTTTAGAAATGTCCCTCCATGTGTTCCTATCTTCGGTATCTAATCGAAAATTCAGCATAGCTTCGCCTAGGTTCACTATATGAGAGTGAATCAGTTCTAAAGGCCCCGAATTGCTCCTCACTGTCGCCAGTCAAGGCTAGTAAGGCATCCCGATAATAGCGGGTTCAATTCGTTAGAGACTATGTCCCTAGCCCATGCGGATTGTTAATCACGAAGGCTTAGGTAATTTTGTACTCCAGAAGTGTTTCACTAGCCCATGCCGATTGTTAATCATGAAGGCTTAGGTAATTTTGTACTCCAGAAGTGTTTCACTAGCCCATGCGGATTGTTAATCACGAAGGCTTAGTTACTTTACTCCCACCTAAAAGGACGAAACCCGGGTATAGGGCTCATGACATGCAAATGCACGTGTGGTGTGTGTGGAGGAACAACAAACCTTTCACCACCTACTCTACAAACCTTATTCTAAATGCCCTAGCAATTTATAAAAAAAAATTCAAGAATAGTGTAGCGCATTAACCAACAAGCAATTATAATATATAATTATTAAATAACTAGAGAACAATAATAAAATGTTCGCACATGATTATGGACATATTTAAAACATTTTATTATTTTCAAAATTCTCTTTATTATTTAAAAAATGAGGGAATTAAAATTAAATACCAATTAAACCAACAAAACCAAGACTTTGATATCACACGACTAATTCTAGGCCTGACTCTCTAAAAGTCCCCAGTGGAGTCACCCAGCTATCGCAACCTAAAAAATAACAAGTCACATCGCAAGACTTTATTATTCGTTAAGCGTGACATTAAAAAAACCAAGCAAAAGTCGACTTAATTCCTCTTGAAAAATGAAGGTTTTGAAAATGACCTTGAAAAAGATATGGAGTCGCCACCAATCTTTTTTAGCTAGGTGTGATCGGCTACCTATTAAAACAGAGTGTGACAAAGGTGGTATCAAAGCACGGTCTAGAGGTCAGTGACTGCAAAAAAAAAGGTAGGGTAGTAGTGCATTGCTTACAAGTAATCTCTGGTTATAGGTAAGTAGTGTACTACCCCTACGGATGTCCATCGTCACATGCTGTTATGTCGGGTAATTTTTAAGCTAGCTAGTACATATTGAACTATATAAATAATATTATGGAATTATTGACATATGTTTATTTTCTAGGTACGATGCCTCCCCGAACAAGAACTCGTAGACCTAGAGATACATCAGGGGATCGAGACCCTGAGGTCCCGGATCAGATTTCTGCTGGTCCTGAGATTAAAGGCCAGAGTGGGGAGAGTAGTAGGACTGCTTCTAGGAATACTACAGATACTGAGATGAGATTTGACAGGATGGATGCTAAAATGGATGAGGTATTACACCAAGGAAAGGCTATGACACAGGTTGTGGCAGAGTAACAGAGGAAACTAGATCAGACCCAATAGGCACAGCTACAGCCACAGCCGGCAGCTGCATTGGTAGAGTCAGAGCAGGGCCGACCAGAGGGATACCTTCAGGTTTTGTTATATGAGTTTAAGAAGAATCAACCACCTTTGTTTATAGAGAAGGATGGTAATGCAGATCCCAATGACTTTTTGGATCAGTGCACTAGACTGTTCATATCATTGGGATGTTCTCCGGTTAGATCTGTGGAGTTAGTCAGTTTCCAGCTTAGGAGTATAGCTGGAACGTGGTATACGACCTTGCTTAGGAGACGACGAGCTACTGATCCTCCATTAGCATAGCTAGAGTTTTGTACTGAGTTACTTCGTAGGTTCTTACCACCAAGTGTCTACGAGGCTAGGGCTCGCGAATTCGAGCAGCTCAAGAAGACAGAGAATATGACTGTGACTGATTATGATATTCGATTTTTATCTTTCTGTATACGTGCTACAGTTGGTATCCACTGAGTATGATAGAGCTAAGAGGTTTGTGGATGGTTTTTGGGAGTATTTTATTAGGTTAGTTCAGTTGACAAAAACATCTACATATGCTGAGGTACTAAATTCTGCTCTGAGGTTCGAGTAGTTAGCCCGGGATAGGCAGAGTGATAGGGACCTACGAAAGAGGCCCAGATTTGGTGGACAGGGTTTTAGGATGGTAGGGTCATCGGTGCCGATTGGTGGTGTCATGTCTAGAGGAGAGGCATCTACTAGTAGTGTAAAGAGGGATGGGGGTCAGAACAGTCAGCATAGACCTGGTGGTCGCCCTCAGAGTACATCAACTGCTACTACTACTGGGGGAGCTTCTACCCCATTATGTTAGATTTGTGGACGCCGACATAGAGGCGTATGTTGGAGATCAGATTTATGTTTTAAATGCGGTAAATCGGGGCACATTAGAAGAGACTGCCCATTGGATTCTGGCTCACTTCTATCAGTAGCAACTCCACTCCCAGCTACAGCTGCACCAGGGGCAGTCAGCAGGATCAGTCGTACAACAGGCTGGTAGAGGCGCTTAGGGTCAGGGACAACAATCTGTCGGTAGGGGACAAACGTCAGGCAGCAGGGGACAGGATCGAGTTTTTGCACTGACACCTAGGGATGCCCAGACATCCAATGCAGTTGTGACAGATATTATTATGGTTTGTTTATAGCCTGCACATGCTTTATTTGATCCGGATGCTACCCATTCATTTATTTGCCCCCAGTTTGCGAATATTTTGCTCAAAGATGTTGGTGAGTTAAATAAACCTTTGTTAGTTTCAACACCTGTCGGGGTAGAGTATGCAGTTAGTCGAGTTTTGAAAGGGTGTGATATTGAGATTGGTGGGGAGGTGTTCATAGCCAATCTAGTGATACTATATATAGTTGAATTTGATGTGATATTGGGCATGGATTGGTTAGCTACCAACTATGCAGTGTTAGATTGTTTTGAGAAGGTTATTGCCTTCCAGATACTAGGGAAATCAATTTTAAAATATCTGGGAGATCAGAGTATGAATACAGCAAGAGTGATATCAGTCTTAAAAGCTAAGAAGTTGTTAAACAGTGGCTGTCAGGGCTATTTAGCCTATGTGTGTGATATTGAAGGTAAGGTTCCAAATTTGGATAAGATACCAGTAGTATCTGAGTTTCCAGATGTATTTCCAGAGGAGTTACCCGGACTTCCTCCTGAGCGAGAGATTGAGTTCTGTATAGATGTGTTGCCAAAAACCCAGCCTATTTCAATCCCCCCTTACCATATGGCTCCCCTTGAGCTGAGGGAATTGAAGGTACAACTTCAGGATTTATTGGACAAGGGATTCATACGCCCGAGTACATCACCTTGGGGTGCTCCGGTATTGTTTGTTAATAAGAATGATGGATCCTTACGGCTATGTATTGACTATAGACAACTTAATAAGATGACTATTAAAAATAAGTACCCGCTGCCGAGGATTGATGATTTGTTTGATCAGTTGTAGGGAGCTAGTTGTTTTTCTAAGATTGATCTTCGATCAGGTTATCATCAGCTCCGTGTTCAGAGGGAAGATGTGCCTAAGACTGCTTTTCATACACTTTATGAGCACTATGAGTTTCTTGTAGTGTCTTTTGGACAGACTAACGCCCCTACAGCTTTTATGGATCTGATGAATAGGGTGTTTAAACCCTATTTAGATCACTTCATGATAGTGTTTATTGATGATATCTTGGTGTATTCTCGGGCTGAGGATGATCATAGCTAGCATCTTAGGGTGGTGCTTGAGACCTTGAGAACACACCAGTTATATGCTAGGTTTTCGAAGTGCGGGTTTTGGTTGAGTAATTTAGGATTCCTTGGACATATTGTATCCAAGGAAGGTATTAGTGTCGACCCTAAAAAGGTGGAAGCAGTGCGTGACTGGAAAAGACCTACCACCATTATTGAGATTCAGAGTTTCTTGGGGCTTGCAGGGCATTATAGAAGATTTGTTGCGAATTTCTCGAGATTGGCAGCTCCATTGACTAGACTTACCTAGAAGAATATCAAGTTTGAATGGTCAGACGAATGTGATAGGAGCTTTCTAGAGCTCAATGAGCGTTTGACTACTCCTCCAGTTTTGACATTACCGACGGAATCCGGTGGATATGTTGTATATTGTGATGCATCCAGGGTTGGATTGGGATGTGTGTTAATGCAAGGTGGCAAGGTTATAGCATATTCCTCGAGGCAGTTGAAGAAGCATGAGCAGAATTATCCTACACATGATTTGGAGTTAGCAGCCATTATTTTTTCATTAAAGATGTGGTGACATTACTTATATGGCCAATCATGTGAGATATATATCGGCCACAAGAGTTTGAAATATATTTTTGATCAACGGGAGTTAAATTTAAGACAGAGGCAATGGTTGGAGTTACTCAAGGATTACGACTGCACTATCCTTTATCATCCGGGTAAAGCCAACGTGGTTGCTAACGCTTTGAGCCGTAAGTCTATGGGAAGCATGGCTTACTTGTCCCTAGAAAAGAGACCGTTGGCTAAGGGTATTCAGGATTGTTTGGTAAGAGGTGTTATCTTAAGTTTTATCGGGACTGGTGCACTTATTGCACATGTACAGGTTAGATCCTCCTTAGTAGAGAAAGTTAAAGCAAGGCAGCATGTTGATGCTTTTTGTACTGAGACGATAGCTAGTGTGAAACAGGGCAAGGACGATGGATTTTAGGTGGATGAAGAGGGAAGTCTCAATTTCTATAGTCGATTGGTAGTCCCTGAGATAGAGGGAATTCGAGGTAGGATCCGTGATGCAGCACATAATTCAATATATACGATGCATCCCGGTGCTACCAAGATGTACCGTGATCATAAGCATTTTTACTAGTGGCAAGGCATGAAACGTGATGTAGCAGATTATGTGGCTAAATGCCTAATATGTCAGCAAGTAAAGACTGAACATTTGAGACCAGCTAGTCCATTACAGAGCCTTGAGGTACCAGAGTGGAAATGGGATCATATTACCATGGATTTAGTGACTTCTTTGCCTAAACTAAGGCGGAATATGATTTTATTTGGGTGATAGTCAAAAGATTGACTAAGTCGGCACATTTTACTCCGGTGATAACTACTTATCCAGCTAATAAGTATGCTAAGCTTTATTTGGATTAGATTGTGCCTTTACATGGTGTACCATTATCGATTATATCAAATAGAGGTTCACAGTTTACAACGAGATTTTGGAGATCATTCCAGGAGGCCTTCAGTACGTAGTTGCGGTTTAGCACTGCTTTTCACGCCCAGACAGATGGACAGTCCAAGAGGACTACACAAACCCTTGAGGATATGTTGCGGGGCTGTGTATTAGATTTTGAAGGGATTAGGGATGATCATTTACCTCTGGTTAAGTTCGCTTATAACAACAGTTATCATAGCAGTATACAGATAGCACCATTTGAGGCACTATATGGTCGGAAGTGTAGATCGCCTGTTGGATGGTTTGAGGCAGGTGAGTATCGGCTACTTGGTCCAGATATTGTGCAAGATGCCGTACAAAAGGTTGGAATAATAAGAGAGAAGTTGATGGCTTCCCAAAATCGGCAAAAGGCCTATGCTGATAACCGGAGACGTGAGCTAGAGTTTGATGTTGGAGATTATGTATTCCTAAAAGTTTCACCTTTCAAGAGGGTTATGAGATTTGGGAGACGAGGTAAGTTAAGTCCAAGGTACATTGGACCATTTAGATATTGAGCCGTAAAGGTGCGGTAGCATATGAGTTAGCGTTGCCTCCAGCCTTGAGCTATGTACACCTCGTATTCCATGTGTCTCTGTTGCAAAAATACATTCCAGATGATTCACATGTTTTACAACCACAAGCAACACAGACAGACTCCCGGTTAACATATATTGAGGAACCCGTAGCCATAGTAGATCGTCAAGTGCGAAAGATGCGGTCCAAGGAAGTTCCTATAGTTAAAGTTGTGTGGCAGTATCACCATGCGTTGAAGGCTACGTGGGAGCTTGAGGATCAAATGAGACAGCAGTACCCCCAGTTATTTCAAACATGAGGTAATTCTTTATAGGTTAATTTTATGCAACATTCGAGGACGAATTTTTTTAAGGGGGAAGAATTGTGAGACCCTCATAAGCCAGAGATAACACGGGTCTCCTATAACATTCTGATGGATCGAAACTACACATGTAAAAGCCACTAGAAAGGACGGGCTATCATGTGGTATGCATGTTGTATGATAGATTATAGAATTAGAGGTTAAACCGAGTGGTTAAGACCTTAAAGTGGTTTAAAAAAGAAAAAAATTCAGACTAAAATCGAGAAGGGGAAAAGTCCATAAAATATAATAAATTGAGTGGATATGATGATAATATACGATATAGAATTCGTTCTTATTATCAGAACAACAACCGGCATCAAATTCAAAAAAATATGCACCAGGAGTATTTTGGTTATCTGACACCCTTTTTCATTTTTAGTCCGAGAAATGGTATAAATGGACTTTATGACTATATAATATGTTAATATGACATTTGGATCAAATATTTGACATTAAAACGAAAAATGTAATCCTAAACATCAAGCTTTGTAGGGCATGTGCAAAAAGTCAAAGTTGGTCAACTCTTTTACCAAGCTTAGGCAAAATTAAGAATATGGGATAATTTTTCATAATTTTTCAGCCATGATAAGAAGACGTCACGTCTTCTTCTTGCTCTTTATGCCTTAGGCATTTTCTCATAAAAAAAAAACTTCATTAAAGTTTACTAAAGTGTTCTCTCTCCTCCAAATTTCAAGGAAAATCACCAAATTTTGCAAGGATTTCACTAACCCATAGGTAACTTCATGTTCTAAGCTTGATTTTGATATTAGATATTGAAGAATTTATTTCTATCTATGAGAAATCATATGGGCTGAAAATTGGTGGTGGTGAACAACCATGTTGCCGCCACTTTTTTCCTTACGGGAGGTGTTCCTCCGCCTACTTAAAGCGTAAATTAGTATCAGATAGCTTTGAATCAAAATTTCGAGGATAAAACAAGCTTGGACGAAACCCTAGCTTGCCCATGAGGTGGTGTCGCCACCTTCCTTAGTTGTGCAAGGCCACCGTTAGCTTTGTTGTTATTGTGTGAGCAACGTTTTAGTTGATGGTTGCTCCAAATTTTGACCCGAGCTAAGTGTAGGAATTTATTTGTAAAAATTCTTACGCTGGGAAATTTTGAATAGTAGTTAACTAGAATAAATAGTTAGAATTTGAATGTCCCATAGTTGAGAAATATTCACAGAATATTTTGATGAAGCTATAGGTACTTATATTGTAGAATTCGGTCGGGGTCGCGATAAAGCCATGAAAGTGCTGCTTTAACACTTAGACTAACACTGTGAGTATTTAGGTTAATCTAGGAAATAGTTGTTGATTTATATGTATTATTGATTGATATGGATATTGATATTGATACACGAAAGATTGCTCGAATTACGAAAATGGTAAGTTTTGAACCTTACGCGGGTCAAAGACGTAAGTGTGGTGTTAATATGGTTACATGAAGTATGCGTTGTGGAGTTGAATAATAATGAATGTGAGCTATTTGAAATGTTCGGATATGCTTAATTGAGATGTTGAGCAGGGTACGGATTATGGTTGAACTTGTGAGATTAAAGAAACAATAGTATGGAATTGTGTTTAAGGTGTTATGGTTATTAATTTGTGAAATTGGTTGATGAATGATATTATATAGGATGGTTGAGTATTTAAGGATAGTTAGATATTGTAGAAATATGTTAGTGTAGAGATTGTTTCCTAGCATAGTATATATATATATATATATAAATATTACTCCATGATAGAAGAGAATTAATATATCATGCCGATGTTATACGGACAGGATGAAGTTCGGGATGTTATTGTCGCAGCCTAAAAAATAACAAGTCTCATCGCAAGACTTTATTATTCGTTAAGCATGACATTAAAAAAAATCGAGGAAAAGTCGACTTAATTCCACTTGAAAAATGAAGGTTTTGAAAATGACCTTGAAAAAGATATGGAGTCGCCACCAATCTTTTTTAGCTAGGTATGATCGGCCACCTATTAAAATCGGTTTTATAAAATATTTTAAAGTTAATTAAAACTTTTTAAATCCAATTTCAAGTCTTCATTTTAAACCAGATAAATCAAAGAAGCGGGTTCGGGACTCGGTTACGTGTGGGGAAGGATTAGCACCCCCACAACGCCCGTATAAATCAAAGAAGTGTGTTATCTCAAGTCTCGGTAAAAAGTCAGTTTTAAATTTAGTATTTCAAGTTAATTCTCAATTTAAAGAAAAATAATTCTGTTTTTAATTGAAAATGATTCGGAATTTATAAATTCAAAATTTTCCTATATTCCCCAACAAACGTGGCAAAATATATAAATTTTTATTAGTTTGGAAAACTTTCTGAATCATTCTCATTTTAAAGAAGATGTTTCGTTATTAATGATAATTGATGATATCCTCCTCATCAAACCAGGCAGAGAATTCATGAATTATTTTGACTCGAGAATATATTTATTTTATTGAAAATCATTACCATTTTGAAAATATTTTAAAAAATATGAATATGTATGACATAAATAAAATGACATAGCAAAGTCCAGATAATATAATGCAACCTAAATGATATGATATAATTTAAATGTTTTAGCATATTCTAAATGAAATGAAATATTCTAAGTTATATGATATATTCTAAATGAAATGAAATGACCTATGTAACATGATATATTCTATATGAAATGTAATATCCTAAGTCATATGATACATTCTTAATGAAATAAAATATCCTAAGTGACATAATATATTCTAAATGAAATGAAATGACCTAGGTAACATAATATATTCTACATGAAATGAAATGACCTAGGTAACATAATATATTCTATATGAAATGAAATAATTTAAATGACATGGCGAATATAAATGATATGGCATATAATCTAAATGACATGAAACATAAAATAATGCTATCATATAATATGCATGGAAATAAAAATAAAAATAATAATGCATGAACATAGTATATGCTAAATAATATGACAAAAATAATTAAATAAAAAGCATAGGATATCATGAAATATTCAAAACCATATAACAAATAATATAATATCAAAAATTTAAATCAAAGATAATAACACCATCATGAAAATTAAACATAGCAAAAATTATATATTATATAATATGCATGAATATGGAAAATGCAATGCATGAGAATGTATTTTTTCCTTTAATTAAGGAAATCCATATATCTAAAAAGATATCCGGCTACCTTAGAAAAATATTTCAAATTAAATATTCTAAAATCAAAATACTTTGTGATTGTTTGAAAATAATTTTGAAAAGCTTAGATAAAAAATAAAAACTTAGCTAAACCCATTTTAAATGGCTCTAATTTCCTAAGTTTAAAATTCCGGACTTGACCACCCTTAACCCGAGACTAAAAAAATCATTTTTAGAGTTTGAAAAGGCTTAGAAACTACCCTAAGTCAGTAGCTAAACTTCCTAATCAGCCCCCTCTAACTAACTTAACCAAAACAGAAAAATGATTTTTCTCAAAATTCAATTCTAACTCTACTGTCCAGATTTAAAGCATGATTTTGTACCCTATTTTTAAGAATTCAAAAAATATATAAAAAAAAAGTACTAGAGACTCAGAACATGTAAAAATACACGGGAAAAAATCGGCTTAATTTTTTGATTAAAGATGACTACCCAGAAAAATTGGGTAAGTACGAGTGATGGGTAAATAAACTGTTTTATCAAAACACATTTTTTTGCCTTCGATAGAATCATTTAAAAATAAAAGTAAAAATATTAGAGACTCTCCTAAGGACTCACAAACAGTAGCTAACACTTTTGAAAAGTTAGGCAAAAATTGGCTAAGTAAAAAAAATCACGAAGGTAGAATAATCAATTTGACAACTCTTTAATTTTCCACAAGTATGCTCAAGTGAGCATGACTTTGAGCCATTGATTGGCCTAAGTCATAAATAAAGTGGCAAGGACATGACATGCATGAAAATTATAGCAAATATGATGCATGAAATGCATGATTTAAAATGACATGAAAAATGTATGGCATCTATAAAATAACCTAGACCTAAATGAACTTGCATGGCATTTAATGCAACCTATGTCTAAAATGCATGAATATGCATGGCAAAACAAACCAATCCTAAACCTAAAATATGCATGGCAATAACACAAACACATGGCATGCTTAAACAAAACACTCAACCAAATATCATGAAAATGCAAACCTATCAACTAACATAACAAAAATGCACACACAAAGCAAACAATATGAGGTGGCCGAATGTGGTGGATGCTTAAAATGAGCATGGCATTTTCACAAACACATGATATACTAACATGCATAGGTAAAGAATAATGCTCAAATCATGCAAATATAAAGTACATGCATTAAAACCAATAGGCATTTTCACAAACACATGGATTACAAAATATAAAACATAAACAAACTTAAACATTTTGAAAACAGAAAATAAAAAATGCAAGACAAGTAAAATAAACATGATAACAAGATAATAGACTCAAAAATAGAAACAAGCAAGCAACCAAATTAAAACAAGCTTTATATTTATGTATTAGAAGAAGATTAAAGAATCAAAACTTGTTCAATATCAAGAATAACATGAAAATAAAAATGCAAACAGCAACCCTCAAAAATACTAGGCCATTCGGCCAACCTTATAACAAAAGAAAAAAAATTTCAAAGCCTTTTTTTTTAAGGAAAGCATGAAGAGAACTTGAAGAAGAATATTAAAAACACTTATTTTAAAAGAAAAATCAAAAGAAACTCACCGAAATAGCGATCAAAACAGCAAATCAAGAATGAAAAACCAAAGAAAGTGCAAGAGTATGGTGCTTAAAGCAACCTCTAGAAGCCATCTTTCAAGCTTTTCCTCTTCTAACTTTATTTTCTTTTCTTTTCTAAACTTGTCTTTTTGTTTTTCAACAATGGAGAGAAAAATCATCCAAAACCAAGAGAGAATAGAGAGTGAATAGCTGAAAATGAAAGAGAGACTCCACCTTCCCTTAATGTGGCCGAATGGCCTTATTCACCTAGAATGTTGTCATTTTTGCTTCAACCAATTTTGATCCAAAGGCTATTGATCTAAGATGTTTAAAATATGAAATTATCACCCTTAGATTAGGCAATCAGCTATCCACAATTACAGATGTTCAAGAATCTTTAAGCCATTATGTTTACACTCTCCCTCTTCATGCATTGGCCCATACGGCTTAATTACAAAGGTTTGATCAAAAATAACTACCTTCCTCTTCATTGTTGGCCTTTTGATTAAAAATAACTACCCATTCTTGAGCCTTGGCCTGCCAACCCTTTTCTTCCATCTCATGTTTCATTTTTTTTAAAAACAAGAAAAGCCCTTTTCGATTTCTTGGGTAAAATGACTTTTTTGCCCCCCGAACATAAATAAATGGTTCATAATTTTTTTTCAATACTTTCAAAATAATAAAAAATTGAATTCTGAAAGTTTTGAAAAATTTTCGAGTCCATTTGCTAGTTATTTAGATTTTTTTTCCAAAATTGCCCTTTTATGCTCCCAAACTTTACAATTTTTTAAACAAGCTCGAAATCTAGATTTTTCTTCAGAAATATCTTCCAAATAATTTAAAAGTGTGATCTGGAAGTTTTCATAATTTTTGGAACTCATTTGGTATTTTTTTGGGATTTATCTGCTTGAATTACTACATAAGGGGCCTGAGTTTTGGCCATTTTGCAAACGAACTCCGAATCCAGATTTTCTTTCGCCAATCTCTTCCAAATAATTTAAAAATGAGATTTGCAAATTTTCAGAATTTTTGGAGTTCATTTGTTATTTTTTCGGGATTTATCTTCTTGAATTTTTACACAAGGGACCCGGGATTTGGCCATTTTGCAAACGAACTCTGAATCAAGATTTTATTTTAGCAATCTCTTCGAAATGATTTAAGAATGAGATCTGTAATTTTTCAAAATTTTTGGAGTTCATTAGCTATTTTTCCCAGATTTTCCAATTTTGCCTTTTTGCCTTCGAAACCCGGTTTTGCTCAAAACAAGTCCAATTTTTAGATTTTCTTCAAATTGAGATTTGGGCTATCCTTTTTTAAACACTCCTCATCCATTAGGGGCTTTAGTTTTACCGAATCGGGCCATTTCTATAATTCTTCCCAATTTTATCAAAATCCACCAGAAACCCTAATTCTCGGTTTTCTTCCGAATTGACTTTTCTTTCAGTTTTTCTTTCAAGTGGCTTCTCCATTACCCGTAGTCAGTGCTTATGTTTCATTTGGAACCTTCAATTTTGATCGATTCGATTGTTTAAGCACTTTTCCCCAAATTTCTCAGATTAGGGTTTCCTTTTTACTGAATCTCCATAACCTAATTTACGAACTTCATATCTTTTGATGTAGACCTCGGATTATCAAAATTCTTTCACCATTTTTCAATTGAAATTCAAATCTTGATTTTGAAAGTGGGTTGACTTTTTGGGGTTGACTTTTTCAAGTTTGACTTTTTATGCTCGCCCTCTTAAACTAAGTCTCGGAGTACCAGCTGCAAGATGAAAAAAGTCTTTACATTCTGAAACATCAATTTAGGAAGAAAATATACCTATTTTAGTGGTCGGGATAAAATTAGGTGTCTACAGTTATTATTATACAGCAGGGTGATGTCTGGGATGTTATTATTATACGGACAGGGTGACGTCCGGGATGTTATTATTAGGTGATGTCTGAGATGCTATTGTTGTACGGACATGATGAATCCGAGCAGATATGGATAAGATAGTCTAGGATGACAAATATTACGGACTGGTATAAGTCTGGGATGTTTTGATGATATAGACATGAGAAATTTTTAAATGATAATTGTAGAAATATACTCGTAAAATTGATTGCTAAATATTTTTAGCCACCGATTTCGGCTGGCCAATGGTCTGTTTATATTCAGCACTCAGCATAGAAGATTTCATATGGAACAAATAATTTTTATAAGTTCCAGAACAATTTTTAAATATTACTTTTCGATTAATTAGTCATACATGATATGTCATGTTTATGCTTTAATAGTTAAGAAAGGAATCACGAAACTTCCAAGTACTCTTCCTAGTTACCTTATATTCACTGAGTCTTTCAACTCACTTCGTTTAATTTCATTCTTTTTCAGATTCTAATAGACCCAGCTATTCCCAGATTCCGGATAGCTAGCTGCTCATATACTTGTGGTGAGCGGATTGACCAGGACCTGATAAGCAGTGGCGCTGGTGGGATACAATTTTGCAGTCACTAGGGTATCATGGGTCCTCTGCATTTTGTGTATGATGTCTATGTACTGTATATTTTGGAAAACGGATGTAATTAAGTGATGTATGACGTATAACGGTATTAGAGGCCTAGTATAATATGGTGATGTTTATTTTGTTGATGATTGAGCGGTAAACCCCCATGTATGGCGAGATTATGCCAAAATTTTGTTTGATATGGTTTAATAAGTATACTCAGGCTTCGGAGGCAAGGGCATACCTTGTCTTTGGCCGGTCACATGCCCTGAATTTTGCATGTGACAATTAATCATCATTATATTTATGCATATAGGAATAGAGCATGTACATTCATAATTCTATTCTTGATCTCATGATAATAATGTCAATTTCATTTGCATGAAAGGGGTTCAAGATATGAGGAATGAATCGGACGAACGATTGGGTGCTTTGGAATGCAATCAAGAAGAATTTGGACATGAAATCCGGGAGGTGAAAGAGCAACTCGTCAAATTGGTGAAAATGGTTGAGGATATGGGTAAGAGTAAGAGGAAACTTTCTCAAGGCTCTTCATCGCTTTCGGATCAACCAAAACCATCAGGTCCAGAAGATACAATCCTTGCTGGGTCTTGCACTTGTCAATGCCAAAAAGGTTTGAACCCTAATGAAATTGTGGGCAATGTCGTGAAAGTGACTTAAACAGAGAGCCTGATACCATGGACAGAAACCTTAGATCCCAAACAGTCCCTACAATTTGTCCTAGGTCCAAACTAGTATCCTCACTCTACTATGGTCCAATCGTCCACTGGTAAGACCACTACGGGAACCCCGAGTCCCACTCCATCACCACCAATTGGCAGTTCATTTTTCTTCCCTCATCAAGCACCTTATCAGGCATCCAGATAAGAACTTCGAACTATGTAAACCTCTAAGGTCCTGTGTCCAAATACATTCCCTTACCATGCTGTTCAGCCACCTTTCCTTGTAAACATTCCGGTTCGAGCCTTAGTGCCACCGTCAAGAGCCCTAACCCCTAGGCCATCTATGACCAAGAAACAATCCAAGAACAAAAGTCAAGAGTAGTATGATCTCATTCCAATCAACTACTGAGAGCTTCTCCCTATATTGGTCCAAGATCACATGGTTGCCTGTGTGCCGCTGAAACCCTTGTTACCACCATATCCCAAGTTGTATAACCCAAGTGCAAGATGTGATTATCATTGCGGAATTACTGGGCATAGCATTAAAGACTGTTTAGCCTTCAAAAAGAAAGTGCAATCTCTTATAGATGTCAAGTGGATCGATCCAACGGCACTGATTGATAGAAAAATGGGGAAGGCTAATTAGGGTCAGGAAATTAATGATGTAATAGGATTTCGTTTTTTCAGTAGCCGGCTCTTATAGCCTTAGGATATTAGGAAAAATAAAGTGCTTGTAAGGACAGTTCTAAATACTGCTCAGATTTTGTAAACATGGTTTATACCTTGTGAACATTGACATGGGAATGAATTGGTTATGTTTCAAATTTATGAGATGTTGATGATTAAGTTCCTTTGATTCTTATTTCCTCTGTGGTATCTTCCCCTTTGCATTTTCCATCCGATCAATTATTTGTCATACCATACATTTCATTCTTCACAGGCATTATGTTGGCATCAGGTTGCACTCGTGACATACATAGTCAGCATGATTTTCTCTGTATATGTTCATGAATTAATTTATTCATTCTTTACATGCATCATGGTGACATCAAGTTGCATTCATAACAAAAATAGTCAGCGTGGTTTCTCTGTATATTCATGCATTAATTTGTTGGCATTTTGTTCTATTTATAACATATATGTTTAGCATATTTTCTTTGTGAATATCCATGCATTAATTTGTTTATTATTTACATGTGTCATATGGGTATCATATTGTATTCGCATTCATCGCTCATTCATCATGAAACACATTTGGAGGGATAAAACAAAAGTTGGCTTGGCTTTAAGAGTCTTTGAAAGAATTTCCATTTCAAATCAGAGGTATAAGAAGTACTGAGTACCTTTTTAATTCAGGCTATGGAGAATGAACAAGCTGCTCGAATAGAAATAATGGAAAAGGCACAAGAAGAATTACGAGAACAGTTGGCAAAATCTCAAGCAGAATCGAGAGATCAGATGACTAAATTGATGGAGCTGGTATCTGCCGCAGTCAAGGGAAAGGGATACACTGGAAACTTGGCCTCCAGAGAAGGGTTAGAGGCACAAAAGGGTCAGATTGAGGTCATGATGTTGGATGGTCAGAACAGAGTTAATCTAAGCAACATCTTGAACTTAGATGATCCAGCTAAACAGGAAAAATTGAAAATGGTTAAGTCGAATAGGGCTGAATCAGTAGATTCCCAAATGAGGTATCAGCTGTTAGAGGAAAGGCTCCAGACAGTAGAAAGTACAGATGTATTTGGGAGTTTAGATGCGAAAAAACGTTGCTTGGTCCCTGATTTAGTCATTCCTCCTAAATTCAAGGTTCCCAATCTTGAGAAATATTATGGGACAACTAATCCGTCAGCCCACATCACTATGTTTTGCCGAAGGATGACGAGCCATACAGATAATGATAAGCTTTTGATCCACTGCTTTCAAGATAGCCTCAGTGGGTCCGCGGTTAGGTGGTATAATCAGTTGAGCAAGGATTGGATTCACTCTTGGATTGATTTGGTTAATGCATTTTTGAGTCAATACAAGCATGTGACTGATATGGTGCCTGACCATCTCTCTTTGCAAAATATGGAGAAAAAGGTTACTGAGAGCTTCAAAGAGTATGCTCAGAGATGGAGGAACATGGCCACCCAAGTACGAATGCCCCTGGCTCAGAAGGAAACTACTATTCCTTTTATAAACACAATACAGGCCTCATACTATGATAGACTCGTCGGCAATGCCACGAAGAGTTTTTCGGACATGGTAATCTCCAGGGAAATGATTGAAAAAGCTATCAAGACTGGGAAACTCGAAGGAGGTAAAACATCTAATGCAGAGAGAAACAGGACACCCAAAAAGAAAAAGGAAGATGTCCAAGCCGTGGGAGGCTTTGCCTCGTATCTTCAGGCTCCTTCATACCAACTATCCTGTCTTTCTATGAACTACATATCCCAGGGTTCATACTTATACCTGATAGCCTATCAGAATCCAACAAATCTTCAACCTCTTGTCAGCCAGAGGAAGCCGAAGAACATTCGAAAAAGAGATCGGTTTGAGCCACTCCCATTGTCTTACTTTGAACTATTGCCCCAGTTGGTTGAAGAGCAACTCCTCACTAAAGTTCCAGTGGAGCCTATCCAAGCCCCATACCCGAGTTGGTATGATGAGAATGCATATTGTGATTATCATTCTGGGATTCGGGGACATTTTACAAAAAATTGCCTATGTCTGAAACGAAAGTTTCAAGCACTCATCAATAAAGGGCAGTTAGATGTGGGGAAGAAACAAAGGTCAAATAGTGTGGAGAATCCACTGAATGGGAATGATGAGACCATTGTGGATGTCATAATGGGGGAAGAGGATGAAAAGGTCGAAAAGAGTACCGAGGAATAGCCAGTTTGAATTAGGGAAAACATCTCAAGGGGGAGTTTTTATGCATGTAGTTTCATACCTCATGATGAAAACACTTGTCTCATGTTAACATCCGTATAAAATAAATGAATTTTGAATGCTTTTATGTTTATTGTGTTTTAATCATAATTTGAATATGCAAAAAAAGCATTAAGGAAGTTCTAATAATGGATAGTCTCGAGAATATTGTTGATCATTATTAGAAATGACCCAATATCCTCTCCTCTCCCCTCTCTTTTGGGCTTTCCTATGCCTAAACCCCTTGAGCCGAGACCACTTGGAAGACCTAATGTTTCAAGGAACACGAATGATTGAACTTCATAAACCATTGTCTCTAAGCAAAGATGTAGATCCTAGTTTAGGCTATGAGCAAAGGAACAAAAAATTTTGAAAATTTTTCAAGCTCCTCGAAAAATCTAACAAATGAAACATTCTTTCAAGAATCCAAGTGTAAAAAGGTATGTTTTCTTCCTAACTTGATGTTTCAGAATGTAAAAAGACTTTTTTCATCCTGCAGGTGGTACTCCGAGACTTAGTCTAAGAAGGTGAGCATAAAAAGTCAAAATTGAAAAGTCAACCCCAAAAAGTCAACTACTGAAAAAGCCAACCTACTTTCAAAATCAAGATTTGAAGTTCAATTGAAAAATGTTGAAAGAATTTTGATAATCCGAGGTCTACATCGAAAGATATGGAGTTCGGAAGTTGGGTTATGGAGATTCAGTAGAAAGGAAACCCTAATCCAAGAAATTTAGGGAAAAGTACTTAAACGATCGAATTGGTCAAAATTAAAGGTTCCAAATTAAAGATAAGCACTGACTACGGGTAATGGAGAAGCCACTTGAAATAAAAACTAAAAGAAAAGTCAATCCGGAAGAAAATCGAGAATTAGGGTTTTTAGTGGATTTTAGTGATTGGGAAGAATTACAGAAATGGCCCGACTCAGTAGGACTAAAGTCCCTAATGGATGAGGAGTGATTAAAAAAGGATAGCCCAAGGCTCGGTTTGAAGAAAATCTGAAAATCGGACTTGTTTTTGAGCAAAACAAGGTTTCGGAGGTTAAAGGGCAAAATTGGAAAATTTGGGAAAACTAGAAAATGAACTCCGAAAATTCTGAAAAATTGCAAATCTCATTCTTAAATCATTCCAAAGAGATTGGTGAAAGAAAATCTTGATTCGGAGTTCATTTGCAAAATGGCCAAATCCCGAGTCTCCTTTGTAGAAATTCAAGAAGATAAATCCCGAAAAAATAGCAAATGAACTCCAAAAATTCTAAAAATTTGCAAATATCATTTTTAAATTATTTGGAAGATATTGGCGAAAGAAAATCTTGATTCGGAGTTCGTTTGCAAAATGGCCAAATCCCGGGCCCCTTATGTAGTAATTCAAGCAGATAAATCCCGAAAACTACCAAATAAGTTCCAAAAATTATGAAAACTTCCAAATCACACTTTTAAATTATTTGGAAGAGATTAGTGAATAAAAATCTTGATTTGGAGCTTGTTTAAAAAATGGTAAAGTTTGGGGGCATAAAAGGGCAATTTTGGAAGATAAAATCCAAATAAATAGCAAATGGACTCGAAAAATTTTGAAAACTTCCAGAATTCAATTTTTTATTGTTTTGAAATTATTGATAAAATAAAATTTGAATTTCGAGTACGTTTTCCATTTATTTATTTTCGGAGGGCAAAAAGGTCATTTTACCCAAGAAATCGAAAAGGGCTTTTCTTTCCTTTTAAAAAATGAAACTTGGGTTGGAAAAAGGGGAGTTGGCCGGCCAAGGCTCAAGGCTAGGTAGATAGTTTCTGATTTTTTAATCAAAAGGCCAACAATGAAGAGGAAGTTAGTTATTTTTTGATCAAGCCTTTGCAAATAAGCCACATGGACCAATGCATGAAGAGAGAGAGTGTCAACATAATGGCTTAAGATTCTTGAACAGCTATAATTATGGATAGCTGATGGCCTAATCGAAGGGTGATATTTTAATGTTTTAAACATCTTGGATCAATAGCCTTTGAATGAAAATTGGTTCATGGAAAAATGACAAATCCTAGCCTTAGGGAGGCATTCGGCCACACGAAGAAAGGGTCACTCTCTCTTTCATTTTTCCGCTATTCACTCTCTATTCTCTCTTGGTTTTGCCTAATTTTTTCTCCATTGTTGAAAATCAAAAAGAAAAGTTTAGAAAAGAAAAGAAAGTTAGAAGAGTAAAAGCTTGAAAGATAGCTTCTAGAGGTTGCTTTAAGCACCATACTCTTGCACTTTCTTTGATTTCCATTCTTGATTTGCTGTTTTGATTATTATTTTTGTGAGTTTCTTTTGATTTCTCTTTTTAAATAAGTGTTTTTAATGTTATTTTTTAAGTTCCTTCTTGATTCTTTCTTGTAAAAAGCTTTTGAAAATGTTTTTTTCCTTTTGCTTTGGGTTGGCCGAATGGTCTAGTGTTTTTTTAGAGTTGCTGTTTTTCTTTGTTATTTCATGTTATTCTTGATATTTAATATGTTTTGATGCTTTAAATCTCCTTCTAATACATAAACTTGAAGCTTGCTTTAATTTGGTTGCTTGTTTATTTCCATTTTTGAGTCTATTATCATGTTTATTTTACTATTCTTGCATTTTCTATTTTTTGTTTTCAAAATGTTTAAGTTAGTTTATGTTTTATATTTTGTAATCCATGTGTTTGTGAAAATGCTTATTGGTTTTCATGCCTTTACTTTGTATTTGCATGATTTGAGTGTTATTCTTTAGCTAAGCATGTTAGTATATCATGTGTTTGTGAAAATGCCATGCCCATTTTAAGCATGAGGCCATTCGGCCACCCTCATGTTGTTTGATTTGTGTGTGCATTTTTGTTATGTTAGTTGATAGGTTTGCATTTTCATGACATTTGGTTGAGTATTTTGTTTAAGCATTCTATGTGTTTGTGTTATTGCCATGCATATTTTAGGTTTAGGATTGGTTTGTTTTGCCATGCATATTCATGCATTTTAGACATAGGTTGCATTAAATGCCATGCAAGTTCATTTAGGTTTAGGTCATTTTATTGATGCCATGCATTTTTCATGTCATTTAGGTTTTAAATCATGCATTTCATGCATCATATTTGTTGTATTTTTCATGCATTTCATGTCCTTGCCACTTGACTTATGACTTAGGCCAATCAATGGCTCAAAGTCATGCTCACTTGAGCATACTTGTGGAAAATTAAAGAGTTGTCAAATTGATTATTCTACCTTTGTGATTTTTTTTTACTTAGCCAATTTTTGCCTAACTTTTCAAAAGTGTTAGCTACTGTTTGTGATTCTTTTAGAGAGTCTCTAATATTTTTACTTTGAAATTTAAATGACTTTATCAAAGGCAAAAGAATGTGTTTTGGCAAAACAGTTTTTTCACCCAGTACTCGTACTTTCTCGATTTTTCTTGGCAGTAATCTTTAATCAAAAAATTAAGCCGATTTTTTCCCTTGTAGTACATGTTCTGAGTCTCCAGTATTTTTTTTAGATTTTTTTGAATTTTGAAAAAAAGGGTAAAAAATCGTGCTTTAAAACTGGACGGAGTCAGAATTGAATTTGAAAGAAAATCATTTTTCTGTTTCGGTTAAGTTACTTAGAGTGGGCTGATTAGGAAGTTTAGCTACTGACTTAGGGTATTTTTAAGCCTTTTTAAAATGTAAAAATGATTTTTTTAAGTCTCGGGTTAAGGGTGGTCAAGTCCGGGATTTTAAACTTAGGGAATTAGAGCTATTTAAAAAGGGTTTAGCTAAGTTTTTATTTTTAATCTAAGCTTTTCAAAATTATTTTCAAACAATCACAAAGTATTTTGATTTTAGAATATTTAATTTGATATATTTTCCTAAGGCAACCAGATATCTTTTTAGATATACGAATTTCCTTAATTAAAGGAAAAAATACATTCTCAATCATTGCATTTTTCATATTCATGCATATTATATAATATGTAATTTTTGCTATAATTAATTTTTATGATGGTGTTATTATCTTTGATTTACGTTTTTGATATTATATTGTTTGTTATCTAGTTTTGAATATTTCATGATATCCTATGGTTTTTATTTAGTTATTTGTTTCATATTATTTAGCATATGCTATGTTCATGCATGATTATTTTTATTTTTATTTTCATGCATATTATATGATAGCAATATTTTATATTTCATGTCATCTAGATTATATGCTATATCATTTATATTTGCCATGTCATTTAAATTATTTCATTTCATATAGAATATATTATGTTACCTAGGTCATTTCATTTCATGTAGAATATATTATGTTACCTAGGTATTTCATTTCATTTAGAATATATTATGTCACTTTGGACATTTCATTTTATTTAGAATATGCTAAGACATTTAAATTATGTCATATCATTTAGGTTGCATTATATTATTTAGACTTTGCTATGTTATTTTATTTATGTCATACATATTCATATTTTTTTTAAAAATGCTTTCAAAAAGGTAATGATTTTCAATAAAATAAAGATATTCCTGAGTTAAAATAATTCATGAGTTCTCTGCCGGGTTTGCTGGGGAAGATATCATCAATTATCATTAATAACGGAATATCTTCTTTAAAATGAGAATGATTCGGAAAGTTTTCCAAATTAATAAAAAAATTTATATTTTGCCACGTTTGTTGGGGAATATAGGAAAGTTTTGAATTTATACATTCCAGATCATTTTCAATTAAAAATGGAATTATTTTTCTTTAAATTGGGAATTAACTTGAAATACTAAATTTAAAACCGACTTTTTATCGAGAATTGAGATAACACATGATTAATGAGGTACCATTTTATACGGGCGTTATGGGGGTGCTAATCCTTCCCTACACGTAACCAAGTCCCGAACCTGTTTTTTTTTTTATTTCTCTGGTTTAAAACGCAGACTTGAAATTGGTTTTAAAAATGTTTTAATTAATTTTAAAATATTTTATAAAACCGGTTTTAATAGGTGGCCGATTACACCTAGCTAAAAAAGATTGGTGGCAACTCCATGTCTTTTTCAAGGTCATTTTCAAAACCTTCTTTTTCAAAAGGAATTAAGTCGACTTTTTCTCGGTTTTTTTTAATGTCACGCTTAACGAATAATAAAGTTTTGCGATAAGACTTGTTATTATTTTAGGTTGCGACAATCATTTCATGATTGTCACCTCGGGGCACCATGACTAAACGAGATTATCCTATTTTGGGCTATATTCTTTCTTGTCTCTTCAAAGAACCCAGGATTGAAACTCAATGTTTTCAAGGTAAACCTAGACTTGCGATGTTCCTCGTAATGATACAAATTCTCATGGTTAATCAAATTGGGGCATCATAAGTGGAAATGATGGTTACATGGTGAATAAGGATGGATTAACGCATGAATCATTGGGGCATGCGACAAAAAAAAATAAACAAAGAAAAAACAAAGAAAAATAAGAAAAATTGTGATATCATACATATGAGAATTCGGATGATTCCAAAGTGCAAAATGAAATTATGATTATCTATTTCCCCTGGGGATTTCTTTTCGATGAAATATTTGTGCTTGATATGAGAAATGGCCATCTTTCATATCCCTTTCGCAAAAAAGAAATTATCCATAGTCATCCCTTTTGAGCCGAAATAATTCTTTCTTCTTTGAACCCTGATCAAGGATCACCCTCTACACTAAGGGGCAAATGTGAGGAGGGATCTTCTCAAAGATCATGGAGAAATGAGTCCTAACTTAAAGGCAGATATAAAGCAAATTGGGCGCCAAAATAAATCGGGATCACTTTTTCGAAGTGAAGAAAAAGGAAAAGAAAAATGGCGAAATGGAAGCTAAGAACAAAACCAAAAGAGAAGGAAGAACACACAAAAAAATGTGTGAAAAAGTTTGGAAAATGAAAGCCAAAAACAAAGAAGAAAATGAGCAAAAGTCAAAAAGGAAAGAAAAGTCCAAAAGGGATAAATGCTTCAAAAAGGGAATCCTCCCCAAGAAATGATCCTTGATCTGCTTACCCTCAAACAAAAATTTTGGGCCTATTTATCCTTTCTTTCTAAACCCTGAACCTTGGCCTACATTACGTGCTTTAAAATTATCTACGGTTTCACCTAGATAACTTTTCGACTTCTGGTTTCGCCCAAGTCATCACCATGAAAATTATCTATGGTTTCACCTAAATAACTTTTCGACTTCTGGTTTCAACCAAGTCATCCCCAAGAAAATTATTTATGGTTTCACCTAGATAACTTTTCGATTTCCGATTTCAACCAAGTCATCACCATGAAAATTATCTTCGATTTCACTTAGATAACTTTTGGACTTCTGGTTTCAACCAAGTCATCACTATGAAAATTATCTATGGTTTCACCTATATAACTTTTCGACTTCTGGTTTCACCCAAGTCATCACCTTGAAAATTATCTACGGTTTCGCCTAGATAACTTTTCGACTTCTGGTTTCGCCAAAGTCATCGCCTAGAAAATTATCTACGGTTTCGCATAGATAACATTTCGACTTCTAGTTTTGCCCAAGTCATCACCTTGAAAAAATCTACGATTTCGCCTAGATAACTTTTCGACATTTGGTTCCGCCCAAGTCATTACTTTGCAAATCAACCTTGTTTCCTCAAGACGGGTCGAGCCTTGATTAGTTAGGGAACTCAATTTAAGGACAAAATCTTTTATTTACAACTTTTCAAAAAAAAAAAATGATGATGAAAAACAAAAAATGCAAACTCCTTTTCTTTTTCTTCATATGTGATTTCATTAACCGGACAAAATTAATATGTGTTTATCTTTGCCTGATTCCTGATTATCAGCAATAGTCAAAAAGGGTAGCTGTAGGCACCTAATTTTGTCCGGACCCCTAAATTAGGTAATTCTTTGTAATGTTTTAGAAGGCAAAAAAGCTTTTCTCATTCTGCAGGTGGTACTCCGAGACTTTGTTTAAGAGGTCAAGCATGAAAAGTCAATCTGGAAAAAGTCAACCTCGAAAAAGTCAACCTTAAAAAGTCAACTATTTAAAAAGTCAACCCTCATTCAAAATCAAGATTCAAAGTTTAATTGAACAATGGTGAAAGAATTTTGATAATCCGAGGTCTACAACGAGAGATATGGAGTCTGAAAGATGGGTTATGGAGATTTAGTGGAACAAAAACCCGAATTCGGTAAATTTAGCGAAAAGTGATTAAATGATCAAATTGGGCGAAATTGAAGTTTTCAAATGGAATATAATCAATGACTACGGGTATTGGAAAGGCCATTTGGAAGCAAAACCAAAGGAAGGGTCAATTTGGAAGGAAACTAAAAATTAGGGTTTTTTTGTGAATTTTGGCGAAATTAGGGAAAACTGCAAAAATGGCCCAATTCGGTAAAATTAAAGCCCCTAATTGATGAAGAGTGGGTAAACAAAGATAGCCCAAGGCTCAGCTTGAAGAAATTATGAGAAAAGAGCCGGTTGGAGGAAAAACAAAAAAACGAGGAAATTTTCGATATTGGAAGAAGGAAAAATCAAATCGGAAGGGAATTTGACCGTATAAATTGGGTATTTTTGGACCAACTCCAATTCAATATATAACAAAGGCTTGGAAAAATAAAATCTGGAAATCGGACCTGTTTTGAGTAAAATTGAGGTTTTGGGGGTTAAAGGGCAATCTTGGAAAATCCAGGAAAAATAGCAAATGAGCTCGAAAAATTATGAAAACCTCCAGATATGAGTTTTATGTCATTTCAAAAAGATTGGCGAAGAAAAATCCAAAATGGCAAATCTCGGCCCACTAAGCTGAAATTTTAGAAGATAAATCCAGAAAAAAATAGCAAATGAGCTTAGAAAATTATGAAAAATTCAGATCTCAATTATGTATTATTTAAAAGAGATTGGAAAAGAAAAATCCAGAATCGGAGCTCATTTGAAAAATGGCAAATTTCGGGCCCCACTAAGCTGAAATTCCAGAAGATAAATCCCGAAAAAATAGCAAATAAGCTCGAAAAGTTATGAAAACTTCTAGAACCCAATTTTATATTATTTAGGAAGTATTGGAAAAAGAAAATCCAGATTTGGAGTCTGTTTGCAATTTAATCAAGTTTGGGAGGTAAAGTGTAATTTTATCGAAAAAACTAAAAAGTGCCATTTTTGCAATTTAAAAAATAAAAAGATGGCTGGAATTTGAAGGCCATTTGGCCAGCCCAAGAGGAGGGGAGTGTTGGCTGATTTCTTCCATCCAAAGGCCAAAATTGGATAGTAAGATGGTTTTTTTTTTTATTTTTTATTGAGAGTTTGTGATTTTGCCACATGGTCAAATGAATGAAGAGGAATGATGTCAACATTATGGTTACATATTTTAGAACAGTT
Organism: Fremontodendron californicum; assembly: GCA_030761205.1. Classification (NCBI taxonomy): domain Eukaryota; kingdom Viridiplantae; phylum Streptophyta; class Magnoliopsida; order Malvales; family Malvaceae; genus Fremontodendron; species Fremontodendron californicum. The sequence goes on along the minus strand of JAULJL010000007.1, from coordinate 6,601,995 downwards.
GTATTTGTTAGGAGTTGATCCCTTCATCTAATGGTGATAAATTCACATTTTTAGCATATTTGATTAGTGGCCTTTGGATCTATTTAGCTAGGAAAAAAAATGACAACATTATGTCAACACCAAGGGCCATTCGGCTAGCCTATTTAGAGGGGGGTTTCATCCTTCAAGGGGGTTTTTTTGGGCTGAATATTATTCATGCTGGAGCAATAGCTAAGTGTAGAAAAGCAAAGAAAAATTTAGAAGATAAGGAAGCTTGAAAAATAGCTTTGAAAGGTAGCCTTTCGGCACCTAACTCTTGCATTTTTCTTTCATTTTCTATGCTTGATTTGCTTATTTTCCATTTGATTTTATGATTTCTTGTTATTTTATTATGAAATAAAAGTTTTTAAAACTTTCTTTTAAGGTTTCCATCTTATGTTTTCACAAGAAAAATAAAAATAAAAAAAAAACAATTTTTTTTACTCTTTTCTTCAAGTAGCCAAATACCCCCCTTTGGTATCCTTGTCTTGTGTTTGATTTATTTCCTATGTTGGTTGTGGTATCTTAGCTTGTTTTGATGCTTTAGCTTTCTAAAATAATCAAGATGTGGAGCTTATTTCTAACTTTCTTTGCTTACTTGTTCTTATTATTCTGATTTTATCATTTATTTCATGTATACTTGCTTTGTTTACTAACTTTAATTTTTCTGTTTTCACTATATCAAGTTGGTCATGCTTTGCATTATTGCCATACCACGTGTTTGTGTATTTTCCTAGCTATATCTTTGCATCTTCATCATGTTTATTTGTCTATCATGTGTTCATTTATGTCTTGCATATTTGCCATGCTGCATTCATGCTTTGCATCATTATACTATATTATTGTGTATTTTTTGTGCCATATTCATGCATTATTACTATGTTCATTTGGTCATTATATGTTCATATTATAGCCATGCATGTTTATATGTCATATTAAGCATTAGGTCATGTTATATTGTCATGCATCTCTACATGACATTTTAGGCATTAAGGTCATCTTTGTATGCCATGCATAATTTCATGCATAGTAGGTCTTAGATCATCTGGTATTTCCATGTATTTTTCATGTCCATTTAGGTATAGGGCCATATTTATTGCCATGCATGTTTTATGCAAAATTAGGTCTATGGTTATATTATTGCCATGAATTTTCTATCTAAGCATTAGGTCATCTTTCATGCCATACATATTTTCTATGTCATTTAGGCATTAAGACATGCATTTCATGCATTTAACTTGCTGTTTTGTTTATGCATTTCATCTTATCCCACGAGATTTTTTACTTAAGCCAACCAATGGCTCAAAGCCAAGCTCTCATGAGCATGCTTGTGAGAAATTAAGATGTTGTCAAGTTGAATTTTCTACCTTTGTGATTTTTTTTCATCACGCAATCTTTGTCCAAATTTTTAGAAATTTTTACTACTGTTTGTAGGACCTTAGCAAAGTCTCTAATATTTTTATTCTGATTTTTGAGTGTTTTTATCAAAGGTTTAAAAAAAGTTTTTGGTTAAACAGTTTTTCACACAGTGTTTTGACTTTCAAGAATTTTCTGGTAGGTCATCCTTAGTCTAAAAACTGAGCTATTTTTTTTCCCATAGCATTCGATGTGTTCTAAGTCTCCCATAATTTTCTCAGAGTTTTTTAAAAATTTTAAAATAGGTAAAAAAAATCATGTTTTTAAACTGGTCAGAAAAGTCAGATTTGTTTTCAAGGAGAAAATAATTTTTTGTTTTGGCTAAGGCATTAAGAGGGGGCTTATTCAGAACAATAGCTACTATCCCAGGTTGATTTCTAAGTCATTTTAATCCTAAAATTTGATTTTTCAAAGGTCGGGTCAAGGGAGGTCAACCCGGGTTTCCAAATTTAGGAAAATAGAGCCTTTTTAAGGGGGATTTTCGGCCATGGTGCCATTTTCATCCAAAATTTTCAAAATTGTTTTCAATCCAATCACTAAGTATATTTGATTTAGAAAAATCTGATTTTATGTCTTTTCCTAATGTAGTCAAATATCTTTTTAGATATACGGATGTCCTTATTTAAAGGAAAAAATACACTCTCATGCATTGCTTTTTCAATGTTCATGCATATTATATGATATATGATTTTTGCTATGAATATTTCTATTGTAATGTTATTGTTTTGATTCATATTTGATGATGTTATATTGATTGTTATATGGTTGTGAATATTTTATGTTATTTTATACTCCTTGCTTAGTCATTATTTATTTTGTCATATCATTTAGGATTTAATATATTCATGCATTACCTGTTTTTCTTTTATTTTCATGCATATTTTATTATAATGTTTTTATGTCATGTTATTAAATTATGCTATTTCATTTAGAATATACTATGTCATTTAGATTATATCATGTCATTTAGAATATACTATGTCACTTAGATTATATGATGTCATTTAGGTTATATTATGTCATATAGATTTTGCTATGTCATCTTTTACTATGTCATACATGTTCATATTAATTTTTTTAAAAATATTTTGAAAAATGATAATGATTTTAAATAAAATAAAGTTATTCCCAAGTTAAAATAATTCATAAGTTCTCCTCTAGGTTGCCGGGGAGGACACCATCAATTATCATTAATAACAGAATATCTTTTTTTCAAAACAAGAATGATTCTAAAAAAATTTCTAAATAAATAAAAAAATTTATATTTTGTCGCGTTTGTCAGAGAATATAGGAAAATTTTGAATTAAAATATTTTGGATCATTTTCAATTAAAAATGGAATTATTTTTCTTTAAATTGGGAATTATTTTGAAATGCCAAATCAAAAATTGACCTTTTATCGAGACTTGAGATAACACACGATTAATAAGGTACCGTTTTGTACGGGCGTTCTGGGGGTGCTAATCTTTCCCCGCACATAACTGACTCCCAAACCCGCTTCTTTGATTTCTCTTGTTTAAAAACACAGACTTTGAAATTGGTTTTAAAAAAGTTTTAATTAATTTTAAAATGTTTTACAAAACAAAACCGGTTTAAATAGGTGACCGATCACACCTAGCCAAAAAAAGATTGGTGGCGACTCCTTTTCTTTTTCGAGGTCATTTTCAAACCCTCATTTTATTTCAAAAGGAATTAAGTTATCTTTTCCTCTGTTTTCCCCAATGTCACACTTAACGAATAAAATGTCTTGCGATGAGACTTGTTATTTTTTAGGTTGTGATAGCGGGCAAAGATACCATTTGAATAATTGGAAACAGAGACACCATCCTACTACACCTTAAGAATACTTTAATATGAGACACTCTCAAGGAAGAAATTGCATTGAGAGATGTTTTGGCATATTGAAATCTAGATGGGCAATTTAAGGGAGAAATCATTTTATCTTGTGAAAACACAATGTAGAATAATTTTTGCTTGTTGTATTCTTCATAACTTCATTAGGTATGAGATGCCAGTTGACCCTATTGAAAGTGAGGTTGTTGAAGTAGATAGTATTCAAGCAGAAGGGGATGATCAGGAAAAGTTGATCAGACACTGTAAGCCAAGTAATGCTTGGGCTGAGTGGAGGGACAAGCTAGCAGAGGAGATGTTCACCAGTTGGTGGCCTCCAATAATTAAGAATGGGTCTTAGTCTATGTTATTTCTTGTCAATGGTTTGTACCTTTACGCACTGTTAGTTTTTAATTTCATGTACTTCACTTATTATGTAATTTTTACTTTGTTTTATTATTTTTTATTAGTTGTTGTGTGATAATGATTTTCTTATGTCTTGTGTTATGCATATGTTTTGTTTTTTGTTATCTACACATGTTTACAATAGTAGAACTTGCAAATATCATCATCTAATATGGAGGTAAGGAAGGGTAAAAAACAACCAGCTAGAAGAAAGATTAAAACTGCAGTATCTAAAAGGCAAGTGGACTAAAAAAGAGGATGCCATGCTTGTTGAATGCCTACATATCTTGACAGAAGATTCACAATGGAAGGAGGACAATGAGACTTTCAAGACAGGATTCCTATCCCATCTTGAAAATTTGTTAAAGACTAAGCTTTCTATAGCAGAACTTAGAGCCAACCCATACATTGATTCTAGGGTGAGGTTACTGAAGAGGCAGTACAATGCTATATGTGAAATGGTTAACAATGGAATGGATTTGGTTGGAACGCAGAAGAAAAATGTTAAACTGCACCAAAGGACGTTTTTGATGATTGGGTTAAAGTAAGTAGTTGACATAAGATTCAATTAATTAGCTTCTTCTTTTTTTCTTGCTTATCCACAGATATAGTTATGAACTCAATTTTTTTTAATGTTTGACATTTTTTTTTGTAGAGTCATCCATCAGCTAGTGGCTTGAGAAATAAACATTTCCCTATTTTGACGACATTGTCAAAATATTTGGAAAAGATAGAGCAACAGAAGCTGGAGCTCAAACCCCAGCTGATGCAGTGGAGGAACTTGATGCTGAAAACGAGGAGTTTGTAGATACACCTGATACTGAACCTGAGGGAGAAAGAGATTCTGAATCCAGAGAGGATATAGGTGCTTCAACATGTCAAACAGCTACTGCTGCTCCAACCAAAATAGCTGTGACAAGCAAGAAAAGGTCTCGGAGCAATGATGGATTGTCTCAGATAGTGGAGGAGATAGTCAAGTTTCGGACTGCATACCGAGAAGCTACCCAGGAGATTAAGGTCATTTCTGCATTCTTCAGGAAAGAGGTTGAGGGAAATGATAAGAGGATGATGATTTTCACAGAAATCATGGCAATTGAAGGCCTTTCCAAAGATGAAATGCTTACCACAAGAGAATATATTAGCAAAGATGCACACAAGGTAGATTAGAAGGGATTACATTTTTAAGCAATTAAGTGAATGTAATCATTATCGACCCTCTTTTGACTACAACCCTTCTGGAGATATGTAGCTTCTGTTTCTGCTTAGAGCTTCTATGAAGATATTGGCAAATTTTTGTAATTGCATACACTACTATTTTGACTTCGTGGCTTATGTTTTGAGATGCCATGGAAAACACTTTTGTAAAACTGTTTATGACTTGCTTGGTAAAATAGCTTTGCATATGTTAACAGCTCTAGGTCATGTTTAATTTAGCTATTAATGTACTTCAAATGGAAATCATTGGTTGGATGTACATGAATTGGTTGGATGTAATTCAATTCGAAATTATTTGTAAAACTGTGAATTTGTACTAGGCTGCATGAAAGTTTAGTTTAAAAGCACACTGCAGGTCCGCATATACTATTGGCTTGTACAAAGGCAAGGGTATTTTAGTAATTTGAGGATTTCAGAATGTTACATTCCTACCAACCAAAAATGATCATCTTAAATAAAGGGACGACTAACCAAACACGTGCATGTAAGATTCAAGGGAATGTGACTTTGTCATCTTGTAAGGGAGAATCCTATTACCAACCACAATCTTACATTCACTGAACCGAACCCGCCCTTAGGGTACGAACGATTATTGGTTGTGTTACAAAAAAGGTAACATGAGGTTGCAAGGATACACGGATACTGATTAGGGTGGTGATATTTTTCTGCTTTCTAGTGGTGCTATCTCGTGGAGTAGCAAGAAGCAGACTTGCACGGCTTTATCAACTACAAAAGCTGAATTTATTGTCGGATCAGCTGTTGTGCAAGAAGACTTGTGGCTTGGTCATTTATGTTGGTGTAAGCCCTGCAAGCCAATCTAGTTGGGCTTGTAAGACACTATTTATATATTCATTTATTGTACATTATAGTTTATTAATTATAATTGAGGTATTTGTTTATCCATAAGTTTTGTTATAATTGTTATAAATCACTTGTGAAGATAAAGCCCATGAAACACAATGGCATTGCAAAGGAATTGTAAGGAGTTACAATTATGAGGATCTTTATGCATCAATGCCGTTTTTCTAAAATTGTTCATGGTTATTGTATTGTCAAGATAGGGCATTGATAATGCTCAAAGACTGGCATATGTTAAGCCTTCATGCACTTGATGCATGCAACTGATTTCATAGGTTGAAAGTATAAAGATACTTGGGGATAACATATGGGTGCTTGTTAGTTGAACAAGTTCACTAAACATGACCCGCTATGAGAGTTCCATTTGGTATTTCACTCAAGTGTCTATGGAAAATACTATCATGTGTCAATAGTGTAAGTAATCCTTTGACTTGTGACACCAGGTCATCTTGTATGTGAATTGTCATACATAGATTTCATCACGAATGGGTCCCAAACAAGAGGATGCTTAAGGTAGGGTGTTATTGGATATGACATGAAGCATACGAAGATGAATGAGTGGTCCAGAGAGGATTCATCACCCCAAGTGATATGAGGGGACATATCTCATATGTATCTGGCTTGTATTAACTTATGGATGTCCTTGGCCAAGGAAATACTTAAGGAGTTAATATTAAAGCTGCAGATCTAATATGGAATGGGATTAAGAGTAGACACTTAACCATGCTCTTTCCTATCTCGGGATGGGATCGAATTACACAAACATATTGTACACGAAAGGCTTATCGAAGCTTGTTGACTCTCTCAGTATTTGGGTGGTCATGATGCATTGCTAGATGCCGCTCATGATCTATAAATATGAATTGAAAATTCTCTAAAGGATTTAATTTATATTTATTGCCAACATGTTGGGGGCCTAATGGGTCAGACAAAAAAGGTGATTAATCAAATTAAAATGAGATTGGGCTAGATTAAATATTCATTAAGTGTTGTGGGCTTATTATGAATATTTAATAATATGTATAAGTGCTTTAGTGTAGTTAGTCCAATAGTTGGCATACACTAATCCTAGTTATATATGCCTCATATGTTGTTGTTGCCTCCCTAAGCAATCAAGAAACCCTGGTAGCCGCAGCCTCTCACTCCCTGTGAGTTCCACCGCATAGACAAATGAGAAAGAGAAAATCGTTTTCTTCTTGCCTTCTTTGAATCGGCTGACTAGTTTAAGAGGAGGAAGGTTTCTCAGAACCTAGACTACTAGAATCATCTTGGCAAATCATAATCTAAACCTTGTGAAGGTTTTCGAGTCAGCTGTGTGGATTACTGTTAGAGGCTGGACAATTGGACGACTTTGGTTTGTGACAACCAAGCTTTGTGTGCAAAAACAAGAACATCAAGAATCTGTCTTGAGGTTTCGGCAATCTCCATTACAGAGGTATGATATTTTGATTGTTATCTATTCTAAACAGGATGATCGTTTTGAATTCATAAGCAAATCCATGGAGGGATTCAGTTTCTCTTTGGTTTAGTTTTATTTCGCTACGTTGTTAATTTAACATGTTGGTTAAATTATACATTATCTCTGTTTGAGCATGATCCGAATCCCAACAGTTTCCTTGGTCACTTAGGTGTTGTAGCACTTAATGAAAAGCCAACCACTATCTTTTGTGATAGCATGGCTGCTTTGGCTTATATTAAGGATCCGAAATATCATGGAAAGACTAAGCATATAGGGATAAAGTATAACTTTATGAGAGATGCAATTGAAGGGAAAGAAGTTCAAATGGAATACATCTCTAGGGTTGAGATGGTGGTGAATCCTTTAACTAAACCAATACCACCAATCTTTTTTGCCAAACTGATAAGCTCATAAAATACACATTTTATGCCCTTTGTATTCTTAGTTTTAGTTATGTTTTTGATATTTATCTTGATTACTGTATATTTAAGAGAATGAAGTGAAACGATGTCAATTATGATGTTAAAGAGCTTACAAATTCATAATCACAAGATGGAAGAAGACTTGGGAGTCAAAAAGATCAATTTCTTGTTGTCAAGCAAGAAGGCAGATTTGACCTCTGGAGCTTGTTGTAAGGAAAACATGTTAAAGTCTTTGTTTACAGAAACTTCCTTCTTTACTTTTGAAGCTTACTTGAATACCTTTCCAAAGGTAGTTTATACACCTAAATCGAACAAGAAATGATCATCCAAATCAGTCGAAGAAGTGCGAGATGATGCAGTAGCAAAATGGCTGGCAGAGGGCCTGGAGCCATGGCTCCCAAGATTCGGGAAAAACTCGTCAAACTTGCCAAAACACTCAATTTTCTACCTCCTAACTTACTTGTATGGCAAGGACTTGTTCTCAGGGTTTTATAACTTTATAAATACCATCTTTTGAGCCACAAACTAGAGATCTTCTAAGGAGACTCAAGGATCATCATTAATCTTTTTCTTTTTCTTCATTCTTCAAGTTTTTTTCTTAGTTTTCTTTTATCTTATGTTTATGTTATCAATGCCTATGCAAGGCTAAACTTCTTTTTGATTAAGGGTGATTTCAAAGCTCTAGACATGTTTGGTAATTGATATTCAAATTTTATCTATCATTTTTCTATCATAATTGCTTATGTTCTTCTACAAGAATTGTTTATGATTTTTGTCTTAATTTGTTTAGGTTGCAAACTAGATATATCTTGATAATTATCTAATGCTAGTTTAAGAGACTTGATATGTAGCTTGTTTTGATTTTCTGTTCAATTGTAGCAATTTGTAACTCATGATTATGTTGGGTTTTCGGGAATTGCAATGTGGAACATAACCTAAGTTAAACAATTCATGTTTATGCTTTTGTTGCTTAGATCAACCTATCTTTCTCATCATAAAGCTGCTATCAAATTAAATTTAGAGGTGTTTATCCTAGGTTGTTTGGTAGTTAGAGATTAACTAGTGGCGTTTGTCCTATTTGATGACGAACTAAGGAAGGATTGGGGTAACACGAGAGGTTGTTATCTACGGTTTATAATTTTGATAGTTGATTGATTTTGATAGATCTGAAATTGGTTCTCAATGATGTCTAGTGGTAGAGAATGAAACCTTAGCCATACTTCTCATATTTGATATTCTCTTACTTATTTGCTTCTTTTATTATTTGCTTTAGTTTTAAAACATCTTAAAACCCCTTTTTCTTTTATTGTCTTTGAATTTAAGATATAAACTAATAACTAATAAATTGAATCCCAATCCCTGTGGACTCGACCCTTGCTAACTACTATAATTACAATTGTTTCTTTTAGTGCAAGGATTAAATAAGATACGCTCTTTTAAGCGCATCAAGTTTTTGGCGCCATTGCCGAGGATTATTTTCTTTAATTTATTTGTTACTTCGTTTATTTTTAGTTCTAATTAGTTGTATATATATATTTTTTATTTTTTTATATCCAGGCTTTTGTTTTTAATCAAAGCATGGAGAGATGGCATGGAACTCTATGGTGGATTATCCAACCAATTTGTGCCCATACTTCCAAGAAGATAATTTTGAACAAGCCTATGATTTAGAAGGATTTCAAGGCCAACAAGGATTCCAAGGACAACAGTATGATCCTTTCCCAAACATTTATAATACGGGATGGTGGGATCATACTAACTATGGCTACTCGGGAAATTATCAAGAACAAGATCTTTTTAAGCCACCACCTGTAACTCACAACTCAGGTACTTCTTTGGAAGATCTTGTCAATTCTCTTGTTAATTATACTTTGGAATTTCAACAGGAAACAAGGGCAAGTATCCAGAGTTTGGAAACTCAAATGAGCCAATTAGCTAGTAGTATAGTGGAATTGGTAGCACAAAGATCTAAAGTATTACAAGAACAACGCCCTTCCCAAACTATGATTAACCCAAAGGAGAATACTAGTGCCAAACAACTTGAGGATGAATCAGAAAGTCCAAGGAAGCCCGCAGATGAGACAAAACCAAAGATGGATTCAACTCTTGCAGATAATGAAGCCTCAATTCCATTGGAGAATATTTTGGCACCTCAAGTAACTCTTAAGGTTCCTATTTATATTAATGTTTCTTCTCCACCTTTTCCTAACAAATTTGCAAAGTCCAAGAACAAGAAACATGAACAACAAATTCTGGAAACTTTAAACAGCTTGCTTGTGGATGCTATTACGCAAGTACTAAGAGATGCACCATTCCTTGACGAGAAATACACCACTTGTCGCAACCTAAAAAATAACAAGTCTCATCACAAGACTTTATTATTCGTTAAGCGTGACATAAAAAAAATAGAGAAAAAGTCGACTTAATTCCTCTAGAAAAATGAAGGTTTTAAAAATAACCTTGAAAAAGACATGGAATCGCCACCAATCTTTTTTAGCTAGGTCTGATCGGCCACCTATTAAAACCGATTTTATAAAATATTTTAAAAATTAATTAAAACATTTTCAAAACCAATTTCAAGTCTGCGTTTTAAACCAAAGAAATCAAAGAAAAGGGTTCGGGACTCGGTTACGTGTGGGGAAGGATTAGCACCCCCACAACGCTCGTATAAAACGGTACCTTATTAATCGTGTGTTATCTCAAGTCTTGGTAAAAAGTTGGTTTTAAATTTAATATTTCAAGTTAATTCCCAATTTAAAGAAAAATAATTCCATTTTTTAATCGAAAATGATCCGGAATTTATAAATTCAAAATTTTCCTATATTCCCCAACAAACGTGGCAAAATATAGAAATTTTTATTAATTTGGAAAACTTCCCGAATCATTCTCATTTTAAAGAAGATATTTCGTTATTAATGATAATTGATGATATCCTCCCCAACAAACACGGCAGAGAACTCATGAATTATTTTAACTCGAGAATATCTTTATTTTATTAAAAATCATTAACCTTTTGAAAACATTTTAAAAGATATGATTATGAATATGTATGACATAAATAAAATGACATAGCAAAATCTAAATAATATAATGCAATCCTAAATGATATGATATAATTTAAATGTCTTAGCATATTGTAAATTAAATGAAATATCCTAAGTTATATGATATATCCTAAATGAAATGAAATATCCTAAGTCACATGATATATTCTAAATGAAATGAAATGACCTAGGTAACATAATATATTCTATATGAAATGAAATAATTTAAATGACATGGTAAATATGAATGATATGACATATAATTTAAATGACATGGAATATAAAATAATGCTATCATATGATGTGCATCAAAATGAAAATAATAATGAATGAACATAGTATATGCTAAATAATGACAAAAAATAACTAAATAAAAAGCATAGGATATCATGAAATATTCAAAACCATATAATAAACAATATAACATAAAAGAAAAATATAAATCAAAATAATAACAATACCATAGGAATTATCATAGAAAAACCACATGTTATATAAAATGCATGAATATGGAAAATGCAATGCATGAAAATGTATTTTTTCTTTTAATTAAGGAAATCCGAATATCTGAAAAAAATATCCGGCTACCTTCAAAATATATGCCAAATTAAATATTTTAAAACCAAAATACTTTGTGATTGTTTGAAAACAATTTTGAAAAGCTTAGATTAAAATAGAAACTTGGCTAAACCCTTTTTTAAATGGCTTTAATTTCCTAAGTTTAAAATCTCGAACTTGACCACCCTTAACCCGAGACTTAAAAAAATCATTTTTAGAGTTTAAAAAGGCTTAGAAACTACCATAAGTTAGTAGCTAAACTTCCTAATCAGCCCCCTCTAAGTAACTTAACCAAACAAGAAAAATGATTTTCCTTCAAATTCAATTCTGACTCCACTGTCCAGTTTTAAGCCACGATTTTTTACCCTATTTTTAAAAACTCTAAAAAATATAAATAAATAAAAAAGTAATGGAGACTCAGGACATGTAAAAATACATGAGAAAAAATCGGCTTAATTTTTTTATTAAAGATGAATGCCCAGAAAAATCAAGAAAGTACGATTACTGGGTAAAAAAACTGTTTTGCCAAAACACATTTTTGCCTTTGATAAAATCACTTAAAAATCAAAGTAAAATTATTTAAGACTCACAAAATGACTCACAAACAGTAGCTAGGACTTTTGAAAAGTTAGACAAAAATTGGCTAAGTAAAAAAAAAATCACAAAGGTAGAATAATCAATTTGACAACTTTTTAATTTTCCACAAGTATACTCAAGAGAGCATGACTTTGAACGATTAATTGACCTAAGTCATTAGTCAAGTGGCATGGACATAAAATGCATGAAAAATACAGCAAATATGATGCATGAAATGCACGAGTTTAAACCTAAATGTCATGGAAAATGCATGGCATCAATAAAGTAACCTAGACCTAAATGAACTTGGATGACATTTAATGCAACCTAGGTCTAAAATGCATGGACATGCATGGCAAAATAAACCAAACCTAACATCTAAAATATGCGTGGCAATAACACAAACACAAGGCATGCTTAAACCAAAAACTCAACCAAATGTCATGAAAATGCAAACCTATCATCTAACATAAAAAAAATGCACATACAAAGCATAACACAAGAAGTGGCCGAATGGCCTCAAGCTCTAAACAAGCATGGCATTTTCACAAACACTTAATATACTAACATACTCAACTTAAAATATAACACTCAAATCATGCAAATATAAAATAGAGGTATTAAAACTAACAAACATTTTCACAACCACTTGATATACTAAATATAAAACATCAACAAATTTAAACATTATGAAAACATAAAATTAAAAATGCAAAAACATGATAATAAACTCATAAATAGCCATAAACTAGCAACCAAATTAAAACAAGCTTCAAGTATATGTAGTAGAAGAAGATTTAAAGCATCAAAGCTGAAAAAATAACAAAAATAACATGACAAATCAAAGCAAAACAGCAATGGTATACCCAAAAGAGTGTATCTTGTTTAACCTTGCACTTAAAAAAAATCAATTGTACAGTATAGTGATTAGCAAGGGTCGAGTCCTCAGGGATTGGGTTTTAATCTATGAGTTATTAGTTTATAACTTAGGTTCAAAGAAAACAAAAGAAAACAAAAGAAAAGGGGTTTTGAAATAGTTTAAAAATAAGCAAACAAGAAAAGTAAGATGCAAGTAAGAAATAAGAAATCCAATATGAGAGAAATATGGTTAAGGTTTCATTCTCCACCACTAGACATCATTAAGAACCAATTTCAGATCTATCAATATCAACCAACTATCAAAGTTAACAACCGTAGATAACAACAAGCTCTGTTATCCCAATCTTTCCTTAGTTTGTCGTTAAATAGAACAAGCTCTCTATTTAATCTCTAACCATCAAACAACCTAGAATAAGCTCTCTAAATTCAATTTAATGGCAGCTTTATGATGAGAAAGATAGGTTGATCTAAGCAACAAACACATAAGCTCGGATTGTTCAACTTAGGTTATGTTCCACTTTGCAATTATCGAAAACTTGACCATAATCATTAATCACAAATTGCCACTTATGAATAGGAAATCAAGACAATTACATGGATCAAGACTCCTAAACTAGCAATAAATAATTATCAAGATCTATCTAGTTGTACACCTAAATAAATCAAGACAACATCATAAACAATTCTTGGAGAAGAACATAAGCAACTTTGATAGAAAATTAATGATAGATAGAATCTGAAAATCAATTATAAAACATGTCTAGGGCTTTGAAATCACCCTTAACCAAATAAAAGTTTAGCCTAGCATAGGCATTGTAAACATAAACATAAAATTAAAGAGAATCTAAGAAGAAAATAAAAGAAAGAAAGAAGAAGAAGAATATTAATTATCCAGCCTCTTGCTCTCTCAAAAATAAAGAAACAAAGAAGAAATCAGAACTTTGACGCTTGGGAAAGTGTATTTCATTTGCCCCCTTGTTCTCTATTTATAGGCAATAGCTAGGGCATCAAACAAGTGAATTTCAGCTCTCTCCCTTCAATAAATGCTGACTTGTGGCTAAAGTTAAGGAAAAGTGGCTGACTTTTGTGTTTTAAGGAAAGATATAAGCCTTGGCAGCCAAGTTTGAATAAAGTAGGAAAGTTTTAGTCAAAGCACTCTTTAATGAAGAGAGATTATATTCTTGCAGCCAAAGTAAGTGTAAGGAAGGAAAGTCTTGGCTGGTTTAATTCTCCTACTTTCACTAGGATTAGCTTTAAGGAAAGATACTTGCAATTAATGCAATTAATGCAAGTTGACAGCCACTGATCCTTCTTTGACAAGGATAAACATAAATGTCAGCTAGGGTATTAAGAAAAAAATGTGATTTGCGGCTAGGGTATTTTCTGCCACTAGGGTTATTTAGAGAGATATTCCAATGCCGATTTGGATGACCATTTGTTATCCGATTTAGGGCCATGACCAACCGTTGGAAAGGTAATCAAGTGATCTTCAAAATTCAAGAAGGAATTTTCTACGAATAAAGAGTCTAACATCATGTTTTCTTAGCAACAAGCTCCTGAGGTCAAATCTGTCTTCTTGCTTTGCACCAAGAATTTGATCTTTTTGACTCCCAACTCTTTTTCCATCTTGTGATTGTGATTTTGTAAGCTCTTTAACATCCTAATTGACATGTTTTTACTTCATCTCCTCCAAAATACCTACAAAGCATAAAAACCTAGTAAAATGTCAAGTAAGTTAGAATCAAAACACAAAGTATAAGGAAATTAAATAGGAAAATGTATGAAATTAAGCACTTATCAAATTCCCCCACACTTAATCTTTTGCTAGTCCTCGAGCAAAATCAAATAGCGACAAAATAATAAAACCTAATCTAATCCTCTTTCAATACAAATTAGAGACAATCATTGAACAAGTCTTATAAACTAATCAATAGCTTAAAGAGTTTCACAAAAAATCATGCTTGATAGTAAATGGTTTGAGTTAAGCTAAAATTAACATAACATATCTCAATCAAAATAGTGCATGTTTAAACTTAATCTCAACTTCTCACATGGGATACCCTCATGATTTTCACTCTTTAAAGTAGTGGTGAAGTGTTTACACTCAATCAATCTCATGAAAACTATTTCTACCATATGCTTGCTTGTCCACCTATTCTTCACTACTTAGATCATGCAACTTCATGAATCAAGAGGTCTTTATGCAAGGTTATTATGGGGCCAAGGGGCAATAATGTGGCTAAAGAATAAAAGATAAAGGATATTACAAAAGTTCCAAAGATTTTATAGAGTTTAGAGACATAATAAGATTTATACAAAGAAACTTCTCAAAACTCTTTAAAAGTACATAGTCACATAGGTCGGATATTCATGTTGGGCCTTTTCTTCATTCTAAAGATTTTTGTAACATCTTTTTCTTTTTCCACAAATTCAAGAGATGATTCATATATTTTTTTTCATTTTTTTTTCACGTAGGAATGTATTTGCCAGTATTCCATTTCTTTTTCTCTTGACTTTTCTTTTCTTTTCCCCCCACACTTATTTCTTGTTTCTAACCCAAATTTTCAGTAGATCTTCCTTGTCTTTGCAACTTGTCTCAAAACATGCTAATTCATCTTTGGAACAAAGGTAAAGATATAAATAAGTATATTTAGGTTAGGGACAAGTTATGGTTACCAAAGAAATAGCTTATTCAATGTAGGCTCAAATTGGTTCACTAAGGGTGTGTTCTCTTGGAACATCAATAAGGGATGGCTGTTTGGCCTTGGATAAAAATCCTAATGCCTCTATCATATTCATGTTGTCACATGCATCAATATAGTCTCAACAAGGTCTAAAGCAAGTTCTAGAGAATCATGTAATCATAAGAGCACTCAAGAAAGAAATTAGATTGATATGTATAATGCATCAATCACTATAGGCTCAAAAACTCACAAGGATGATTATACAAGTCATATTTAAGTCTAAACATGCTTCTTTCTCAATCAACATATCATATTAATATTGGCTCATAAAAAAGTTGATATCAAGCTCAATTCTCATGAAAATCTTCTCACTAATAAATCTGTTTTAGACTTATGCAATTCATATCTCATCATAGTATTGAAAGTAACTAAAACACACTAAAAACAACATAAAAGACTCAAAAACAAAACACTCTAAATAAAATCCTAAATTCTTCCCCCCACACATAAGTTTTACATTGTCCTCAATGTAATGCTATTATCCCCCAATGCAAGAATTATATGTAAGAGAAAAGAACTATTAAACAAAACAAAAGAAAAACAATAAAAGATAAAATGATGGAGAGTAAGGAATATGCAAATCTGATATAATAGATGCTCTTCATCCTTTTGGGTTGCCTCCCAAGAAGCGCTTGGTTTATTGTCCTCAGCCTGACTTAGACCCATGCCATAATTATTCAACATAATTTGGCTCAAAAAGTGGTAACTCCTCCACATCTTGTATTGGAAAGTTCTCATAGTAAGGCTTCAATCTATGACCATTCAGTTTGAATGCCTTATCTGTTTTTGGGCTTTAGATTTCAACTGCACCATGAGTAAATACATTAGTAATAACAAAAGGTCCAACCCAACGAGAACGTAACTTACCTGGAAATAACTTAAGGCGTGAATGGAAGAGAAGAACTTTTTGTCCAACAACAAAGTCCTTTCTTGATATCATCTTGTCATGGAATGCCTTAGTCTTTTCCTTGTAAATCCTAGAATTCTCATAGGCATCATTCCTTATCTCCTCTAATTCTTGTAGGTCAAGTTTTCTTTACTTACCTGTCTCATCCATCTCCATGTCATTGTTTGATAGCCCAATATGATTTGTGTTCCAATTCAACCGGAAGATGACAAGGCTTACCATAAACAAGTCGATAAGGAGACATACCAATGGGTGTCTTATATGCTGTCCTATAAGCCCAAAGTGCATCATCAAGTTGTGAACTCCAATCCTTCATATTTGGATTAACTGTCTTTTCAAGGATGGACTTAACTTCTCGGTTTGACACTTCAGCTTGCCCACTAGTTTGAGGATGATATGAGGTGGAGACCTTGTGTGTGATGTTATACTTCTTCAAAAGTGCTTCCATAGTCCTATTGCAAAAGTGAGTACCTCTATCGCTGATTATGGCCTTTGGCATTCCAAACCTAGCAAAGATGTTAGTCTTGACAAAATCTGAAACAACTTTAGAGTCATTAGTCCTAGTGGATTTTGCTTCCACCCACTTTGAAACATAATCAAAGGCAAGTAAAATATAAAGATTACCAAAAGAAGAAGGAAAAGGTCCCATGAAATCCATGCCCCATACATCAAAAATTTCAACAATAAGTATTGGAGTTTGAGGCATTTGATTTCTAGCACCTAAGTTACCTGTTCTTTGGCAACGATCACATGACTTGCAAAAGAGGTATGCATCTTTGAATATAGTAGGCCAATAAAATCCAGAATCAAGAACTTTCATGGCTGTTCTTTTGGATCCAAAGTGTCCTCTACATGCATAAGAGTGACAAAAGGTGAGAATAGATTGAAATTCAGATTCGAGTACACACCTTCTTATAATCTGATCGGAGCAATGCTTCCAAAGGTAAGGATCATCCCATATGTAGTATTTGGCATCACTCTTGATCTTATTTCTTTGAGCTTGTGTCAACTCTTGTGGCAACTTCTTGGTAACTAAGTAATTAACAATATCGGCATACCAAGGAGTTGTTGTAGTAATGAAAAGAAGTTGCTTATCCGGAAAATTCTCATTCAAGGGTAGTGCAACTCTTCATGAACTAAACGGCTAAGATGGTCCGCAACCAGGTTGTCACTACCTCTCTTATCTTTTATCTCCAAATCAAACTCTTTTAAGAGAAGTATCCATCTAATCAACCTTGGTTTGGCCTCCTTCTTAGTGTGTAAGTACCTAAGGGCTGCATGGTCAGAAAATACGATTACTTTAGTACCAATTAAATAAGATCGAAATTTTTCTAAAGCAAATACAACAGCCAAAAGTTCTTTTTCAGTAGTGGAATAGTTTAATTGAGCATCATTAAGAGTTCGGGAGGCATAATAAATGGCATGTGAGGCTTTGCCAACCCGTTGGCCCAAAACAGCTCCAATGGCATAGTCACTAGCATCACACATGATTTCAAAAGGTACATTCCAATCTGGTGGTTGCATGATAGGAGCTGATGTCAAGAGTCCCTTTAATGTTTCAAACGCTTCTTTGCATTTGTCATCAATGTGGAAAACCACATCTTTTTGTAGTAGCTTGCAAAGAGGTAATGTGATCTTTGAGAAGTCTTTGATAAATCTCCTATAGAAACCTGCATGTCCAAGAAATGAACGAACCTCTCTCACATTTGTGGGAGGTGGTAAAGAATGCATAATATCTATTTTAGATTTATCAACCTCTATCCTTCTAGAAGAAATAACATGGCCCAAAACTATTCCTTGTTCTACCATAAAGTGAAAATTTTCCCAATTCAAAACAAGGTTAGTTTCCATGCATCTTTCAAGTACAAGTGTAAAGTTCTCTAGACATCTACCAAAAGAATCACCATAGACACTAAAATCATCCATAAACACTTCTATGATGTTCTCTACATAATCTGAAAATATGCTAACCATACACTTTTGGAATGTAGCTGGTGCATTACAATGACCAAATGGCATACGCCGGTATGCAAAAGTACCAAATGGACGTGTGAATGTTGTTTTCTCTTGGTCTTCCGGAGCAATGGCTATCTGATTATAACATGAAAACCCATCAAGAAAACAATAATGAGAATGGCCAGCTAACCTTTCAAGCATTTGATCAATAAAAGGTAAAGAAAAGTGGTCTTTGCGAGTTGTGGAATTAAGTTTACGATAATCAATACAAACTCGCCACCCTGTTTGAATCCTAGTAGGAACAAGTTCATTCTCATTATTTGTTACCACCGTTACACCTGATTTCTTTGGAACCACTTGGACTGGGCTCACCCATTTGCTATCCGAGATAGGATAGATCACTCCAACATCTAGGAGCTTCAGTATCTCTTTTTTCACAACCTCCATCATATGAGGGTTGAATCTTCTTTGTGCTTCTCTTGTTGGTTTAGACCCCTCCTCTAACAAAATCCAGTGCATGCACATGGATGGGCTTATTCCCTTGATATCGGCAATTGTCCAACCAATTGTTGTTTTATGCTCTCTAAGCACCCGGATAAGTCGCTCTTCTTGCAAAGGTGTGAGCTCTTTGGCAATGACGACAGGTAGTGTGTCCTTTTCACCTAAGAACACATATTTCAAGTGCTTCCGTAGTGGTTTCAACTCTAAAGTTGGTGCCTGCAAAATGGAAGGTAGAAGTTTCTCATTAGATAATTGCAAATCAAAAAATGAAACATCAAACCTTGCATCTTTAGGTGGCAGTGAGTGTAAAGATTCTAGTGCCCCTTCTACATGGTCACTCAAGGCTAGTTCCCCTTTAGCATTCCCCATTCCGAGATGTTTGCTAAGGACAATCTCCACACTATCTTCACCATCTAGCTCATAAGCTTGCTGCACTAGTGAGTCAATTATATCAATATTAAAAACAGAATGCACATCACTAGGATATCTCATGGCCTCAAAAATGTTAAAGCGAATTATTTCGCCATCAAATTCCATAGTTAAAGTGCTATCATGTACATCTATTTTAGTTCTTGTTGTTTTCAAGAATGGTCTCCCTAATAGAATAGGTATGGGATTAGAAGACATCTCATCTTCCATCTCAATAACATAAAAGTCAACGGGAAAAACCAATTCATTAACCTGTACAAGAACGTCTTCTTCAACTCCTCTTGGATAAGTGTTAGAACAGTCAGCAAGTTGTATTATAACACCGGTTTCCTCTAATGGTCCTAGATTCAATGAAGCATAAATTGAATATGGCATGACATTAATAGATGCCCCTAGAACTAGCATAGCACGCTCAAACCTGGTGTTGCCTATCTTACAAGGAATGGTAAACATACCTGGATCCTTGCATTTAGGTGGGAGTTTCTTTTGAAGAACAGCTGACACATTCTCCCCCACACTTACCTTTTCATTCCATTTCAACTTTCGTTTAGATGTGCACAACTCTTTTAGGAACTTGGCATATCTTGGCACTTGCTTGATAGCATCTAGTAAAGGAATGTTCACCTCTACTTTCCGGAAGGTTTCCAAAATTTCCTTTCTTGCTCCTCCTTCTTGGACTTTGCTAAACTGCTAGGAAAAGGTGGAGAAGTTATATAAAAAGGAAAGGATGGTTTAGGAATTACCTTTTTTAGTGGCTCGTTGGGATGTTAAGAGGATGCCATGGTATTGTTCTCCCCTTGAGCACTATCATTTTGTGGTGTCTCTAGCTGTTTCCCACTTCTTAAAGTTATAGCATTGGCTTTCTCTCTTGGATTCACTATGGTTTGGGAAGGTAATTTCCCAGAATCCCTTGCTTGCATTTGACTCAGGGTTGTTGCCAATTGCGCCATCTGAGCCTCTAAGTTTCGGATACTTACCTTTGTCTCCCTTGATTCCTATTGAAGTTGAATTGTATTAGTAGTAAGGGTTTTGACAAGATCTTCAAGAGTATCACCTGAACTTTTTTGTGGTGGCACTTGTTGTCGGGTTTGATATGGTTGTTGCACTCTTTGCTGAAAACCCGGTGGCCTATTGTCAAATGGTGGAGGAACAGCTTGTGATTGGTTCCCTCCATAATTGAAGTTTGGATGATCCCTCCATCTTGGATTGTATGTGTTTGAGTAGGGATCATATTTCCTTGGTTGGTTCTGAAAGCCACCCATGGCATTCACATGTTCATTGGTGTCTTCTTGAACTGCTGGACACATATCAATTTGGTGCCCCATGTTTCAACATATGCCACAAGGCTTTATTTGCTGTATATTACCTACAGCCAATTGTTGAATGATAAGCTCATAAAATATACATTTTATGTCTTTCTACCTTTAGTTTTTGTTATGTTTTCGATCTTTATCTTGTTTACTTATAATATGTTTTTGAATTCTAGGTACAATGAGGAGAATGAAGTCAAAATATGTCAATAATGATGGTAAAGAGCATACAAAATCATAATCACAAGATGGAAGAAGACTTGGGAGTCAAAAATATCAATTTCTGGTTGAAAAGCAATCAGGCAGATTTGACCTCCGGAGTTTGTTTCAAGGAAAACATGATGTTAGAGGCTTTATTTGAAGAAACTTCCTTCTTAACTTTTGAAGCTGACTTGATTATCTTTCCAACGATATATTATGGCCCCAAATCAGATAAGAAATGGGCATTCAAAATGGCGCTAGAAGATCTCCTTAAAGAACCCTACCGCCAGAAAAACCCTAATCGCAAATCTGAAAAAAAGGCAAAAACGTGATTTTTGTATCTCCAGGCTTACTTGTGCGGCAATGACTTATTCTCAGGGTTTTAAACCTCTATAAATACCATCTTTTAAGCCACAAACTAGACATCTTTTGAAGAGACTCAAGGATCATCATTATTCTTCTTCTCCATTCTTTTATTTTCTTCTTAGTTTTATGTATATATTATCTATGCCTCTGCTAGGCTAAACTTCTATTTGGTTAAGGGTGATTTCAAAGCCCTAGTCATGTTTTGTAATTGATTTTCAGATTCTATCTATTATTAATTTTCTATCAAAGTTGCTTATGTTCATCTACAAGAATTATTTATGATGTTGTCTTGATTTATTTAGGTGTACAACTAGATAGATCTTGATAATTATCTATTGCTAGTTTAGGAGTCTTGATCCGTGTAATTGTCTTGATTTCTTATTGATAAGTGGCAATTTGTGATTAATGATTATGGTCAAGTTTTCGATAATTGCAAAGTGAAACATAACCTAAGTTGAACAATCCGAGCTTATGTGTTTGTTGCTTAGATCAACCTATCTTTCTCATCGTAAAGCTGCCATTAAATTGAATTTAGAGAGCTTATTCTAGGTTGTTTGATGGTTAGAGATTAAATAGAGAGCTTGTTCTATTTAACGAAAAACTAAAGAAATATTGCGATAACAGAGCTTGTTGTTATCTACGGTTGTTAACTTTGATAGTTGGTTGATATTGATAGATCTGAAATTGGTTCTTAATGATGTCTAGTGGTGGAGAACGAAACCTTAACCATATTTCTCTCATATTTGATTTCTTATTCCTTACTTGCATCTTACTTTTCTTGTTTGCTTATTTTTTAAACTATTTCAAAACCCCCTTTTCTTTTGTTTTCTTTGAACTTAAGTTATAAACTAATAACTCATAGATTAAAACCCAATCCCTGAGGACTCGACCCTTGCTAATCACTATATTCTACAATTGATGTTTTTTAAGTGCAAGGTTAAACAAGATACACTCTTTTGGGTGCATCAAGTTTTTGGCGCCGTTGCTGGGGATTGCTTTATTTAGTTTATTAGTTTATTGGTTTATTCTTATTTTCAGTTGTAATTAATTTTATTTTTCTTGTACATATAGGTTTTTGTTTTCAAATTTCAAGCAAGAAGAGATGGCAGGTGCTACATAAAAACTTCAGAACCTTCAAAACCAACTAGATAATCTCATCTCCATAGTTCAACAAGTGGCCATAAGTAAGATTCAACAATCAAGGCAGTGTGGAGTGTGCTTCATGATGGATCATCCAACCAATTGGTGCCCATACTACCAAAAAGATAATTTTGAAGCAGCCTATGATGTGGGAGAATACCAAAGCCATCAAGGGTTCCAAGGACAACAGTATGATGCTTTCCCAAACACTTACAATGAGGGATGGTGGAATCATACTCATTATGGCTACTCGAGAGATTATCAAGAAGTAGATCCTTATGCTAATTACACTAATCAATTTGTCTTCAATCAACCATGGGATCAACAACAAGATCTTTTTGAGCCACCACCTCAAAACTCAGGTACTTCTTTAGAAGAACTTGTCAATTTTCTTGTTATTAATACTCTGCAACTTCAACAGGAAACAAGGGAAACAAAGGCAAGTATCCAGAGTTTGGAAAGGCAAATGAGCCTATTGGCTAGTAGTACGGTGGAATTAGTAGCACAAAGATCTCAAGCACTCCCTTCCCAATCGATGATTGATCCAAAGGAGAGTGTTAGTGCCACACAACTTGAGGATGAATCAGAAAATCCAAGGGAACCCGAGGATGAGAAAGAACTAAAGATGGATTCAACTATTGAAGATAATGAAGCTTCAATTCCGAAAGAGAGTACTTCGGCACCTGAGGTAACGTTTAAGGTTCCACTTTTTACTAATGTTTCTTCTCCACATTTTCCTAGTAGATTTGCAAAGTTCAAGGAGGAAGAACATGAACAACACATGCCCAAAACCTTAAACAACTTGTTTGTGGATGCCATTCAACAAGTATCAAAATATGCTCCATTCCTCGATGAGATATGCACCACAAAGGATGATGGAATAATACTTGTAATGGAGAATGCATCCACTTTTGTGCAAAGAAAGCTTTCTATCAAACGCATAAATTTGGAAATTTTCATGTATGAGCCTGACAAGCCTAAAAAGCCAAGAAGGGGTATTGGTTAGGTTCAAAACACTAACTCAAGTGTTAATTGGGAAGGCAGCCCAATTAAAGAAGAAATTGCCAACCTGCTATATTCAGATTTGCTTTCTCTTTCTCTTTCTTTTCCTTTTTCTTTTATTATTTAAATTGTTTTTTATTTATTTATTTTTATGTTTATTTGTTAATTATTTTTTTAGTATTTTAGGATTATTTAGGTTGCATGAATTTGTTTTGTTTTGAGTCTTAGTTATTTCTATTCTTATGTTATTAGTTATTTTCTCTTACACATGATTCTTTAATTTGGGTTAATAGCATTACATTGAGGACAATGTAAGAATTAAATGTGGGGGGAAGGATTTAGGATTTATTTTATTTTTGGATATTATTTTTTTTATGAGTCTTTAATATTATTATTATTATTAAAATTTTTAGTGTGTTTTAGTTCTTTTCTATACAATGATGAGATATGAATTGCATAGGTCTAAAACTAGTTTAGTAGTGAGAAGATTTTTCATGAGAATTAAGCTTGATATCATTTTTCATGGAGCCAATGTTAATATGATATGTTGGTTGAGAAAGAAGCATGTTTAGACTTAAAATTGACTTGTATAATCATCATTGTGAGTTTTGAGCCTATATGATTGATACATTATACATATCAATCTAATTTGTTTCTTGAGTGCTCTTATGATTACATGATTCTCTAGAACTTGCTTTAAACCTTGTTGAGACTATATTGATGCATGTGACAACATTAATATGATAGAGGCATTAGGATTTTTAACCAGAGCCAAACAGCCATCCATTACTAATGTTCCAAGAGAACATCCCACTAGTGAGCCAATTTGAGCCTACATTAAATATGCTATTTTATTGGAAACCACAACTTACACCTAGCCTAAATATACTTATATCCTTACCCTTGTTCTAAAGATGGATTATATATTTTGAGACATATTGCAAAAAACAAGGGATATTTTTAGTTGAAAATTTGGGTTGGAAACAAAAGATAAGTGTGGGGGAGGAGAAAGGCAAAAGTCAAGAGAAAAATAGAGGGAATATTGCCAAATACATTCCCATAAAAAAAAATTTGAATCATCTCTTGAACTTCTAGTTAAAGAAAAGAAAAAGAATGTTACAAGGTTGGTTAGAATGAAGCAAAGGCTCAACATAAAATATTCAGCCTATGTGATTATGTACTTCCAAGGAATATTGATAAAGTTTTATTTGCAAAATCTTATTTTGTCTCTAAATTCTATGAAGTTTTTGGAACCTTTGTAATATCTTTTATCTTTTATTCTTTAACCACATTATAACCCCTTGGCCCCATTACAACCTTGAATAAAGACCTTTTGATTTATGAAGTTGCATGATCTAAATAGTGGATAATAGGTGGACAAGCAAGCATATGGTAGAACTGTTTTCATGAGATTGATTGAGTGTAAACACTTTACCACTACTTTAAAGAGTGAAAATCATGAGAGTATAGTGAGAAGTTGAGATTAAGTTTGAATATGCACTATTTTGATTGAAATATGTTATGTTAATATTGGCTTAACTCAAACTATTTACATTCAAGCAAGATTTTTTGTGAATTTCTTTAAGCTATTGATTAGTTTATAAGACTTGTCCAATGATTATCTCTAATTTATATTGCAAGGATTAGTTGTAATTATTATTATTATTATTTTTAAATTTTTTTAGTTTTTCTTATGTCTTCAATGTTTGTGGGTATCGTCCTAGTAAACCCTCACGAGACTAAACTCGTCCACTAGGGACACCTAGGGGTTTAAAGGCTTGTGTCACATGCTAAGTGCCACCGTGATTTCCTACGAAAGTTGATAAGATTTTCTTATTTTTTTTATTTCTTTTTTTGCTCGAGGACTAGCAAAAAGCTAAGTGTGGGGGTATTTGATAAGCTCATAAAATATACATTTTATGTCTTTCTACCTTTAGTTTTTGTTATGTTTTTGATCTTTATATTGTTTACTTATAATATGTTTTTGAATTCTAGGTACAATGAGGAGAATGAAGTCAAAAGATGTCAATAATGATGGTAAAGAGCATACAAAATCATAATCACAAGATGGAAGAAGACTTGGGAGTCAAAAATATCAATTTCTGGTTGAAAAGCAATCAGGCAGATTTGACCTCCGGAGCTTGTTTCAAGGAAAACATGATGTTAAAATCTTTATTTGAAGAAACTTCCTTCTTCACTTTTGAAGCGGGCAGAAAAACCCTAATCGCAAATCTGAAAAAAAAGGCAAAAACGTGATTTTTGTATCTCCAGGCTTACTTGTGCGGCAATGACTTATTCTCGGGGTTTTAAACCTCTATAAATACCATCTTTTGAGCCACAAACTAGACATCTTTTGAGGAGACTCAAGGATCATCATTATTCTTCTTCTCCATTCTTTTATTTTCTTTTCAGTTTTATGTATATATTATCTATGCCTATGCTAGGCTAAACTTCTATTTGGTTAAGGGTGATTTCAAAGCCCTAGACATGTTTTGTAATTGATTTTCAGATTCTATCTATTATTAATTTTCTATCAAAGTTGCTTATGTTCATCTACAAGAATTATTTATGATGTTGTCTTGATTTATTTAGGTGTACAACTAGATAGATCTTGATAATTATCTATTGCTAGTTTAGGAGTCTTGATCCGTGTAATTGTCTTGATTTCTTATTCATAAGTGGCAATTTGTGATTAATGATTATGGTCAAGTTTTCTATAATTGCAAAGTGGAACATAACCTAAGTTGAACAATTCGAGCTTATGTGTTTGTTGCTTAGATCAACCTATCTTTCTCATCATAAAGCTACCAGTAAATTGAATTTAAAGAGCTTATTCTAGGTTGTTTGATGGTTAGAGATTAAATAGAGAGCTTGTTCTATTTAACGACAAACTAAGGAAAGATTGGGATAACAGAGCTTGTTGTTATTTACGGTTGTTAACTTTGATAGTTGGTTGAAATTGATAGATCTGAAATTGGTTCTTAATGATGTCTAGTGGTGGAGAATGAAACCTTAACCATATTTCTCTCATATTTGATTTCTTATTTCTTACTTGCATCTTACTTTTCTTGTTTGCTTATTTTTAAAACTATTTCAAAACCCCATTTTCTTTTGTTTTCTTTGAACTTAAGTTATAAACTAATAACTCATAGATTAAAACCCAATCTCTGAGGACTCGACCCTTGCTAATTACTATAATCTACAATTGATTTTTTTTTTAAGTGCAAGGTTAAACAAGATACACTCTTTTGGGTGCATCATTGAACAAGAGAAGTCAGTTTATCAAATTTTTGTTCAAGGGATGATATACTTACCTCATTAACTCTCTTGGGTTGTGGTGGTGGATCTTGTCTCATTGAGAATTGTTAAGAATTGGCTGCCATGTTGGAGATTAGAGTTCTAGCAGCCCCGAGAGTCTTATGAACTAGAGCTCCCCCACTAGCGGCATCTATCATACTTCTCTCCATGGGCATGAGACCTTCATAGAAGTATTGGATGAGAAGTTGTTCACTTATCTGATGGTGTGGACATGATGCACAAAGTTTCTTGAACCTCTCCCAATATTCATATAAGGACTCTCCATTGTATTGCCTAATCCCACATATCTCTTTTCTAATGTTGGCAGCCTTAGATGCTGGGAAATAGCTTTCCAAAAATGCTTTCTTCATATCAATCCATGTAGTGATGGTCTCGGATGGTAGATAGTAGAGCCATTCCTTTGCTGAATCAGCTAGAGAGAATGGGAAGGCTCTCAACTTAACTTGCTCTTCCGTGACTCTTGTTGGTCTCATGCTTGAGCAAACTACATGGAATTCCTTGAGGTGCTTATTTGGATCCTCTCTTGCAAAACCATGAAAAGTTGGGAGAAGATGAATCAAACCAGATTTTAATTCAAAAGCTTCCTCAAGATTAGCATATTCCATGCATAATGGTTGTTGATCCAAGTACGGAGCGGCTAGCTCCTTGAGAGTTCGGTAGTCAGCTGCTGCCATCTCTCCTTGCTCCTCTTGGATGTTTTGGATCAACTCCTCGATTGGTTGTTGGTGAGAAGTTATAAATTCCCGAATTCTCCTAAGTCTTAAGTCTTCTTCAGGAGCTTGGAACATTCACTAATAAAAAAAAATAAGAAAGTAAATAATTAGAACAGAAAATAAGAATAAACCAATAAACTAATAAACTAAAGAAAGCAATCCCCGGCAACGGCGCCAAAAACTTGGTATACCCAAAAGAGTGTATCTTGTTTAACCTTGCACTTAAAAAAAAAATCAATTGTAGAGTATAGTGATTAGCAAGGGTCGAGTCCTCAAGGATTGGGTTTTAATCTATGAGTTATTAGTTTATAACTTAGGTTCAAAGAAAACAAAAGAAAATGGGGTTTTGAAATAGTTTTAAAAATAAGCAAACAAGAAAAGTAAGATGCAAGTAAGAAATAAGAAATCAAATATGAGAGAAATATGGTTAAGGTTTCATTCTTAACCACTAGACATCATTAAGAACCAATTTCAGATCTATCAATATCAACCAACTATCAAAGTTAACAATCGTAGATAACAACAAGCTCTGTTATCCCAATCTTTCCTTAGTTTGTCGTTAAATAGAACAAGCTCTCTATTTAATCTCTAACCATCAAACAACCTAGAATAAGCTCTCTAAATTCAATTTAATGGCAGCTTTATGATGAGAAAGATAGGTTCATCTAAGCAACAAACACATAAGCTCGGATTGTTCAACTTAGGTTATGTTCCACTTTGCAATTATCGAAAACTTGACCGTAATCATTAATCACAAATTGCCACTTATGAATAGGAAATTAAGACAATTACACGGATCAAGACTCCTAAACTAGCAATAGATAATTATCAAGATCTATCTAGTTGTACACCTAAATAAATCAAGACAACATCATAAACAATTCTTGTAGAAGAACATAAGCAACTTTGATAGAAAATTAATGATAGATAGAATCTGAAAATCAATTACAAAACATGTCTAGGGCTTTGAAATCACCCTTAACCAAATAAAAGTTTAGCCTAGCATAGGCATTGTAAACATAAACATAAAATCAAAGAGAATCTAAGAAAATAAAAGAAAGAAAGAAGAAGAAGAAGAATATTAATTATCTAGCCTCTTGATCTCTCAAAAACAAAGAAACAAAGAAGAAATCAGAACTTTGATGCTTGGGAAAGTGTATTTCATTTGCCCCATTGTTCTCTATTTATAGGCAATAGCTAGGGCATCAAACAAGTGAATTTCAGCTCTTTCCCTTCAATAAATGCTGACTTGTGGCTAAAGTTAAGGAAAAGTGGTTGACTTTTGTGTTTTAAGGAAAGATATAAGCCTTAGCAGCCAAGTTTGAATAAAGTAGGAAAGTTTTAGTCAAAGCACTCTTTAATGAAGAGAGATTATATTCTTGCAGCCAAAGTAAGTGTAAGGAAGGAAAGTCTTGGCTGATTTAATTCTCCTACTTTGACTAGGATTAGCTTTAAGGAAAGATACTTGCAATTAATGCAATTAATGCAAGTTGACAGCCACTAATCCTTCTTTGACAAGGATAAACATAAATGTCAGCTAGGGTATTAAGAAAAAAATGTGATTTGCGGCTAGGGTATTTTCTGCCACTAGGGTTATTTAGGGAGATATTCCAATGCCGATTTGGATGACCATTTCTTATCCGATTTAGGGCCATTACCAACCGTTGGAAAGGTAGTCAAGTGATCTTCAAAAGTCAAGAAGGAAGTTTCTTCGAATAAAGAGGCTAACATCATGTTTTCTTAGCAACAAGCTCCGGAGGTCAAATCTGTCTTCTTGCTTTGCACCAAGAATTTGATCTTTTTGACTCCCAACTCTTTTTCCATCATGTGATTGTGATTTTGTAAGCTCTTTAACATCCTAATTGACATGTTTTGACTTCATCTCCTCCAAAATACCTACAAAGCATAAAAACCTAGTAAAATGTCAAGGAAGTAAGAATCAAAGCACAAAGTATAAGGAAATTAAATAGGAAAATGTATGAAATTAAGCACTTATCAAGCAACAACAAAAAAATATAGGCCATTCGGCCATGGTAAGAAAATCAAGAAAAAAATTGTAAGAACTCTTTCTTTAAAGAAAAGATGAAGAAAGAACTTAAAAAAAAACATTAAAAACACTTATTTAAAAAGTAAAATAAAAAGAAAACTCACCAAAATAAAAATCAAAATAGCAAAAAAAGAATGGAAAATCAAGAAAGTGCAAGAGTTGGTGCTAAAAGCAACCTCTAGAAGCTATCTTTCAAGCTTTTTCTCTTCAAACTTTCTTTTCTTTTCTAAACTTTTCTTTTTGCTTTGCAACAATGGAGAGAAAACTCAGCAAAAACCAAGAGAGAAATATGAAAATGAAGTGATGAAAATAAAAATTCTGAATCCCCCCAAGGCTGGCCGAATCCCTCTCTCATATAGGCTAGGATGTTGTCATCGTTTCTCCAACCAATTTTCATCCAATGGCTAATGAATTAAAAGGTTTAAAACATGAAATTATCACCCTTAGATTAGGCCATCATATGTCCATAATTACAGTTGTTCAAGAATTATGTTGACACTCTCCCTCTTCAAGCATTGGCCCATGTGGCTTATTTGCAATGGCTTGATCAAAAAAATACTAACTAACTCTTAATTTTGGCCTTTTGATTGAAATATCAGAAACTCCTTCCCTTCCTTGGGCCTTGGTCGGCCAGCAAACCTTCTTCCAGCCCAAGATTGATTTTTTTGAAAGGCAAGAAAAGCCCTTTTCGGTTGCTTAGGTAAAATGATCGTTTTGCCCCCAGGATGCAAATAAATGGCAAACGGACTCCAAATTCAAATTTTATTTTTTTAATACTTTCAAAATAATAAAATATTGAATTCTGGAAGTTTTCAAAAAATTTTGAGTCCGTTTGCTATTTATTTGGGGTTTTCTTCCAAAAATGCCCTTTTATGCCCCCACATTTTACCATTTTCTAAACGAGCTCCAAATCAAGATTTTTCTTCACCAATCTCTTCCAAATAATTTAAAAGTGTGATCTGAAAGTTTTCATGCTTTTTGGAATTCATTTGGTATTTTTCTGGGATTTATCTTCTTGAAATACTACATATGAGGCCCAAGACTTGGCCATTTCCCAAACGAACTCTGAATCAAGATTTTCTTTTGCCAATATCTTCCAAATAATTTAAAAATGATATTTGCAAATTTTTAAAATTTTTGGAGTCCATTGGCTATTTTTTCGGGATTTATCTTCTTGAATTACTGCATAGGAGACCCAAGATTTGGCCATTTTGCAAACAAACTCCTCCAAATGATTTAAGAATGAGATTTGCAGTTTTTCAAAATTTTTGGAGTCCATTTGCTATTTTTCCCAATTTTCCAATTTTGCCCTTTTGCCTCAGAAACCCGATTTTGCCCAAAACAAGTCTGATTTTCAGATTTTCTTCAAATTGAGCCTTGGGCTATCCCTTTTTAATCATTCCTCATCCATTAGGGGCTTTGGTCTTACCAAGTCGGGCCATTTCTGTAATTCTTCCCAATTTTACCGAAATCCACCAAAAATCCCAATTCTCGGTTTTCTCCCGGATTGACTTCTCTTTCAGTTTTTCTTTCAAGTGGCTTCTCCAATACCCGTAGTCAGTGCTTGTCTTTCATTTGGAACCTTTATTTTTGAACAAGTCGATCGTTTAAGCACTTTTTCCCAAATTTCTCGGATTAGGGTTTTTTCTACTGAATCTCCAAATCTCATCTTTCGAACTCCATATCTTTCGATGTAGACCTCGGATTATCAAAATTATTTCGCCATTTTTCAATAGAACTTCAAATCTTTATTTTGAAAGTGGGTTGACTTTTTAGTTGTTGACTTTTTGGGGTTGACTTTTTTTAAGTTTGACGTTTTATGCTCGCCCTCTTAAACTAAGTCTCGGAGTACCACCTGCAGGACGAAAAAAGTCTTTTTACATTCTGAAACATTAATTAGGAAGAAAATACACTTGTTTTAGTGGTCCGGACAAAATTAGGTGTCTACAGCTGCCCCTCTTTGGCTATTGCTGAGAATCAGGAATCAGGCAAAGATAAACAAACACTAATGTTGTATGGTTAGTGAAATCATATGTGAAGGAAAGGGAAAGAGGGTTTTTTTTTTTTTTTTACCAAAACATTTTTTTTTGCCGTTTTTTTCTTTTTTTTTTTGAAAAAACTGTAAATTGAAGATTTTATCCTTAAATTGAATTCCCTAACTAATCAAGGCTCGACCCGTCTTAAGGAAACGGGTTCGATTTCAAAAGAAAAAATTACGCCCGAAGGTCTTTAGAATAGTGCCTGAAGGTCTTCAAAATGGTGTCCGAAGGTCTTTAAATCTGGTGTTCGAAGGTCTTTAAAATTGGTGTCCGAAGGTCTTTAAAACTGGTGCCTGAAGGTCTTCAAAATGGTGCCCAGAGGTCTTTAAAATGGTGCTCGGAGGTCTTTAAAACTGGTGCCTGAAGGTCTTTAAAATTGGTGCCCGAAGGTCTTTAAAATGGTACCCGGAGGTCTTTAAAATAGTGCCCAAAGGTCTTACCCGTGATTAAAATACCTTGACGACGGTCTCAAGGCTTGACTCATTTGATAAAACAAAATGAATTCGATTTAAAACAAAAAGAAATACCTCGACGGTGGTCTCAAGGCTCGACTCATTTGAAAAGCAAAATGAGTTCGATTTGGGAAGTCCAAGCTTTCCTGATTTTTGCACTGTTAGCTAAATGCAATGATGAGAATGAAATGCTTTGCAAATGCTTGTATGTTTTCTAAGAATGAATGCAATCAAATGATTGTGTCATGATTTCTAATCCATGGTTTCTTTGAGATTCACAGATTATCAGGCTTCATGACAGAGTCTTCAATTTGTTCATTGATGCCCCACTCAAGATATCTTGTCAATCAGTCTCAGTTTCTAGCTTTCGCTGAAATTCACAAATTTTTTTTACTTCATGATGGAGTTCCCACCACGTTCACTGTTTTCTTTTCTTGGTAAACTTTCCAAACCTTTCCTAAGATTTAAATCTATTCCTTAGTAATACCTTGAAAACTTTTTTGTTAAAGATTTTTTTATTACTAATCATCATTCAATTTAATAACAATCATAATGCATCTCAAAAATGTATAAAAGAAAGAAAAAATTGTCATGAAAAAGATAACAAAAATTTATTCCAAAAATGTTTTAAAATAGTAAAAATAAATATCAAGGATATAAGAAACAAATGTAAGGTTATAGGTTGTAGATGCCCCGGATGCGGAATATCTTGGACCCCTCCTTTTCAAACCATCTGAAATTTCTCTTGAATGAGCAATTTACTTGGGTAACCTCTCAGCTTCCATAGTTACATCAGACTGAGTTGTTCCCCTTTTCTCTGATTGTCAGATACTTCCTCTCCCTTTACACGGAGCGTTGATTTGAACATTTAATCAGTACCTGAGCTGCCCTTTGCAGGTTTTCAACTCAAGTGTCCTCCATTCGATATTAAGTCACCCTTTGCGGGTTTTCGGCTTAAACCTCTCCTTTTACATTCATTTCTCATTTCCATTTTTTTTTTGTATTCTACCATGCATTTGAGAATTCTAAATACTTCCAAGGTAAAAATATCAATCCAAAAGATGGAATGAATTCTGAGAATAACCTTTCAAATTAAATATCTATGCTTGATCAAAATGGGCTTCGAAAGCGTGTAATGTAGGCCAAGGTTTAGGTTTAGAAAGAAAAGATGAAATAGGCCCAAAGTGTGTTTAAGGGTGATTGGATCAAGGATTATTTCCTGTGGAGAACTCATTCTTGAAACATTTGTACCTTTTTGGACTTTCTTTTCTTTTTTTTTTTTTTTTTTTTTTTGCTTTGTTGGCTTTCATTTGTCACATTTTTCGATGGCTTGCTTTTTTCCATGATTTTTTATTATTTTTCCTCGTATTTGCCCTCCAGTGTAGTGGGTGATCCTTGATCAAGGTTTAAAGAAGGAAATAATTCATAAGGCTCAAAAGGGTGACTAAGGATAATTTCTTCTTAGTGAAAGGAATATGAAAGATGGCATT
Organism: Fremontodendron californicum; assembly: GCA_030761205.1. Classification (NCBI taxonomy): domain Eukaryota; kingdom Viridiplantae; phylum Streptophyta; class Magnoliopsida; order Malvales; family Malvaceae; genus Fremontodendron; species Fremontodendron californicum. Next base: position 6,568,701 of record JAULJL010000007.1, on the reverse strand, counting down.
CATCATATCCAGCATGAATATTTTCTTTGAAAAGCAATTCTCAGGGGAAATAGATATATAGAATTTCTATTTTTATACTTGGAATCATTCGAATTTCCATGTGCACAGCATCACACATTTTTTTTTTCAAGCATAATACTTCTTCAGTTCATCGACATTCACGGGATTTCTGAAATCCTCCCCGTCCATTCTAGTTAAAATCAATGCTCCTCCAGAAAAAGCTCTTTTTACCACATAGGGTCCTTCCCAATTCGGAGCCCATTTTCCTCTCGGGTCCTTCACTATAGGGAGAATTTTCCTCAGTACAAATTCCCTTTCTCGGAACTGTCTAGGACGAACCTTTTTGTTGTGGGCTCGAATCATCCTTTTTTGATACAACTGCCCATGACAAATTTTCTTTCAATCTTTTCTCCTCGATGAGATTCAACTGTTCTAACCCATTCTGCTTCCTCTAGGCCAACTTCCATCAAAACCCGAAGTAAAGGGATCTCAACTTCAATAGGTAGCACTGCTTCCATCCCGTATACCAAAGAAAACGGTGTTCCCCTATAGATGTGCAGGCCAAAGTACGATATGCATGAAGAGCAAAAGGCAAATCTCATGTCAATCCTTGTATACATTGGTCATCTTCTCAACAATCTTCTTGATGTTTTTATTAGCTGCTTCTACTGCGACATTCATCTTCAGACGGGAAGGTGCCGAATTATGATGTGTGATCTTGAATTGAGTACACACTTCTCTCATCATCTTATTGTTCAAATTCAGAGCATTATCCGAAATAATTCTTGCTAGCAACCCGTAACGACATATAATTCCTTTCTTAACGAATATGCATACCACCGATTTTGTTACATTCGCATAAGATGCAGCTTCTACCCACTTTGTGAAATAATCTATGGCCACCAAGATGAAACGATGTCGATTTGAAGATTTCGGGGTAATAGGCCCGATCATATCCATTCCCCACATTGAAAAGGGCCATGGTGCAGTCATGACATGTAATAGCGATGGCGACACATGAATCTTATTTGCATATATCTGGCATTTATGGCATTTCCGGGAATAACTAATGCAATCTCCTTCCATTGTCAACCAATAGTAACCTGCCTTCATAATCTGTTTAGCAAGCATGTGACCATTAGCATGAGTACCACTTGTCCCTTCATGGACCTCTTCTATAATTCTCCGAGCTTCAGCAGATCCGACATATCTCAATAAGACTTGGTCTTTTCCTTTCTTGTAGAGAGTCTCACTATCTAGAACAAAATCCATTGCTAGCCTTCTCAGAGTCCTCTTGTCATTCTCTGTTGCTTGTTCTGGATACAATTGACTCTTGATTCACTGCAAGATGTCGTTATTCCAAAGAAGGCCATCTGCTTCTTCAATACTCAGACATTGGGCAGGAGACTCATATAACCTCATCTTTATTGGCACAACTTCAGCCCATTCATTCACTTTAAACATTGATGACAAAGTAGCCAGAGCATCTGCCATCCAATTTTCTTCTCGAGGAAAGTAGTTGAAATTCACTTCTTCAAACTCCTCCAATAAACTCAGTATGAGTTCTCGATATCGGATTAGTTTTGTATCTCGGGTTTCCCATTCTTTTCATAGCTGGTAAATCACTAAGGCTGAGTCTTTAAAAACTTCCAATACTTTGATCTTTCTGTCAACTGCCGCACGAAGCCCTATAGTACATGCTTCATACTCGGCAGTATTGTTTGTACAATCAAAATCCAATATGGCAGTGAAAGTATAATAATCTTCTTCTGGGGATATAAGCACTGCACTGATTCCATACCCCATGGCATTAGATGCGCCATCAAAGTACATTTTCCATACTTTCTTTTTTAGGGGAATCTCATTTGCTTGCGACACATACATCAAATTTTCATCCGAAAAGTCAAAGTTCAACGGCTCATAATCTTCCACTGCACTGCCCTTGATAGCTTTTTGACTTACATATACAATGTCGTACTCTGACAATAAAACCTACCATCTTGCCAATCTCCCTGACAAAGAAGGTGCTTCCAACATGTATTTGACTGGATCCAGCTTGGCAATCAACCACGTTGTGTGGTACAACATGTACTGTCTGAGTCTTCGAGCAATCCAAGCTAAGGCACAACATAACTTTTCTACCGACGAATATTTAAACTCATAATCTATGAACTTCTTGCTGAGGTAGTAAACTGCCTGTTCTTTCTTTCCAGTTTCATCAAGCTGCCCCAAAACACAACCCATGGATCTCTCAAATACTGATAAAAACAATATCATTGGTTTATCCGAAATAGGTGGCATTAATACTGGTGGATTGGATAGATAATGTTTAACCTTTTCAAATGAAATCTGACAACCTTCATCCTATTCTCCTGGATCATGTTTTCGAAGTAACTTAAATATTGGATCACATTTGTCGGTTAATTGAGAAATAAACCGACCAATGTAATTCTATCTCCCCAGAATGCCATTTACTTCTTTTTGAGTATGAGGTGGTGGCAAATTCTGAATAGCCTTCACTTTATCTGGGTCAATCTCAATTCCTCTTTTGCTAATGACAAAACCCAACAATTTTCCCGAAGTGACTCCAAAAGTGCATTTTGCCGGATTTAGCTTGAGTCTAAACTTCCTTAATTGTTCAAAGAGCTTTTTAAGATTCGCAATATGCTCTTCTCCTTGTGACTTTGCGATCATATCATCAACATAGACCTCAATTCCCTTATGCATCATATCATGAAACAAGGTCACCATGGCTCTTTGGTATGTTGCCCCAGCATTTTTCAACCCAAATGGCATTACCTTGTAGCAGAAGGTTCCCCACATTATAACAAATGTGTTTTTCTCCATGTCTTCAGGTGCCATCTTGATCTGATTGTATCCTGAGAATCCGTCCATGAAAGAAAATAAAGAACTTTTCACCGTATTATCCATCAGAGTACCAATGTAGGGTAAAGGGAAATTATCCTTAGGGCTGGCCTTGTTCAAATCTCGGTAATCAACGCACATCCTCACTTTGCCATCCTTCTTTGGTACTAGAACAATATTTGTCACCCATTCTGGATATTTTACCACCTCTAAGAATCCAGCATCAAATTGCTTCTTCACCTCCTCTTTTATCTTTAACAGCATGTCTGGCCTCATTCTTCTCAACTTTTGCTGAATTGGCTTGCATTCTGGCCTTAAAAAGAGCTTATGAACCACAATATCCGGATCCAACCCTGGCATGTCTTGGTAAGACCATGCAAATACATCCACATATTCCTAGAGCAAGGCTATCAATTCATCCTTTACTGATGATGACAATGAAGTCCCCATTTTGACTTCCTTTATCTCTTTACCATCTCCCAAATTTATCATTTCCAATAATTCATTATGAAGAAGTTCTTGTTTCTCCTCTTGTTCTATTTTCCTTAATAGATGCGGAGGTAGACCATAATCCTCAGTATCTTCGTTAGCCTCAAAATCACTTGTGCAAATAGGTCTTTCAAAATCAATTTCAGAATTACTGACAGGAAGGTCCTTATATCCCGCATCCGCACACCTGTAAATAGGTGGAGAAGAAACAATATAGGAAAATATATAATGAAAACAAAATAAATAACAAAAAAAATATGGACACATTAATATGGATAAAATGCATTGTGCTTGTTATTTATTGAATGAAAATATTTAAACAAATAGCCCATTACGGAAAAAACTCTTAATATATTTAGTAAAGATAATTAAGTTTGCATTTTTAAAAGTATTATGTTGGAATAGACTTAAAAACTATGGGCAACTCAATCGCACTCCAGTTGGTTAGTCTATATCCTGGTGGACAAGGTCGCACCATCCCGTTCGCACTGTCACTTTCCATCCCTTCTTTCTCGGTCATGCAAATCACCATATCCTGAATCTACCCCCTATTATTCACATGGAATTTTTCAAAAGCTTGCTCAATCATTTAAAGCACATCCTCTAAATTCTTTTCCCCAAATAAAAAACCAGTACAGCGAAAGCTATGACGGATTGGTGGGAAAGTCATGGGTTCCCATTCAATATCCATACCCGTGAGACGGGCCATTCTCCTTTGTCTGTTCCTTTCAACCTGTTTTCTCTTCTCATGGGCCTTCGAAAGATGCCCTAAGCCAAACCAGTCTTTCTTTCCCACTGTTCCACTGCTCGAGCCATCCCTTGAAGATATTTCCCCAAACTTTTTCCAGCCCTGCAGCCTTTTTCCACTGTGGTTCTTACTCCCAGCCTTGTGTTCCTGAACAACCTTGGTTTCAGAATTTTCCATCCTTCAGCAACGAAAACTGCATTTATGAATTCCAAATACCGAAAAGAACATTCCACGGCATCTTCATTGGGCTCAACATAAGGAGATTCAGTAGATGCAGAGGCTATTATGTCTTTTTCTCCTGATACAGTGATCAAACGGCCTTCCACCATAAATTTTAGCCTTTGGTAAAGAGACGAGGGTACAGCTTTAGCTGAATGTATCCATGGCCTTCCCAACAAGAAATTATAAAACGGATTAATATCCATGACCTGGAAGTTCACCGTATAAGTCCATGGGCCTATTTTCAGAGGAACCTCAATAGTTCTCATAACCTCTCTCCTTGTACCATCGAAAGCCCTAACCATTGTGCAACTCAGTATCATATAAGATATATTTACTGGCAACTTGGATAGGGTTGCTAAAGGCATCACATTTAATGAAGAACCATTGTCCAACAGGACCCTTGGTAATATGTGCCCCTTACAAGTGGTAGTTATATGGAGAGCTTTTTTTGACCCAATACCATTGGGTGGTAACTCCTCATAGCTGAAAATATATAGTCGTCCTCTGCAATGTTTTCCACCAGCCTGTCCAATTTTTCTACTAATATGTTATTAGCCACATATGCCTGATTCAATACTCTTAATAGGGCATTTCTGTGTGGCTATGAATTCAAAAGCAAGGATAAGATTGAAATTCTAGCTGGTTGACGTTGCAGAATTTTAAGAACTCACAGGCTTCCTTCTCACATATCGGTTCTTTTATTCTGTTAACCGGGGTTGATCCTCCTTCTGTTTCTTTTGACAAATCCATCTCAATATGGATTGGTTCAACTACTTTTTTCCCTTTGTCTGCTCCTCTGTCTTTCCCTGTTAACCCCTGTTCAGCAGCCTCAAGAGCATAACACCTTCCACTTCCGATTAAATGCCCCACGCCTGTTATATCTTGCTGATTCGAAGACCCAGGCATAACCATGTTGCAGTCGTATTTCCATGGTGCAGCCTTGTTTTCCTTCTTTGAAAAAGAAACAGGCAAATCAATGATTAACTTAGGTGCACTTTCCTCAACGATTGGCATAACTTTCTCCTCTAGTTCATCATAATAGATGATCAAGGGCCTTCCTATCCCGTTACCAGCTGTATTCTCAATAACTTCTATTTTCTCTTCTGTTTCTTTGTAAAACTGGGCCTCTTCGTTATCCATCATCCTCTGGACTTTAATCAGAAAGTCTCCACAGTATGACATGACTTCCGCACTTATGGAACGGGCACCAATTCTGCACCCTTTTTGCAACCATTTTCAGACTGTCTGCATCTTCCACCATTCCTGTCTTGACCATCTCAACCCATACTGTCAACATCGGAGTCTTGACTTCCCTGACGTGTTTTTTTAACCTTCTGACTTCCCCTGTCAATATTGCATTTACCTGATTCCCAGCATGATCTGGTAATGGGTTTTTCGCTACATTCGGCCCATTCTTTGCCCCAAACTTCACAACACCGGCATTGATCAGGCTTTGGACTTTTTTTTTAAAGGCCAGGCAATCTTCAGTCGGATGTCCTTGAATTCTTGCATGGTATGCGCAGTTAGTGTTTGCATTGTACCACCTTGGATATGGAGGTGTTAGAGGTTAGAGGTTTTAGGTACACGGGTGCAACAAGTTGTCCCTGCAATAGTTTAGGATATAGCTCACCTTAGGTAGTAGGAATCAGATCAAATTTGGGTTTTTCATCGTTCCTTGGTGAACGTTGGTCATCGCGCACGGGACCTTGAGTGTTTGGGACTGTATTTTGAGGAAGGGTTATTTGAGGGGATATACTAGTTGAGAACGGCTGTTGTGGTATATTGGTGTAGGGGAATGGATTTTGGGTAAAGTGGTTCACATTGGGATAGTAAGGATTATACCCCGGGAAAGGTATGTAAGGTGTCGGAGGTGCATAAGATGTGGTAGGAGTATAAGGCCTGGGTGGTGCGTATGGTATAGGAGGTGTATAGGGGTATTGGCTGAAACTTACTACATGTGTTTCCTCCTTCTTTGCAGGAAAAACTCTCTTTGGGGTAGCAGACTCACCCCCTTCTATCTTCCCGTTTTTAATAGCGGACTCTATCATTTCCCCATAAATCACCATATCTGCAAAGTCCTTGGTGGCGCTTCCCACCAATTTGTCATAATAAGGTGCTTTCAAGGTGTTGATGAAAAGCACTGTGGTTTTTTGCTAGTTAAAGGGGGTTGCACTTGTGTGGCTAGATCCTTTAATCTCTGCGAGTATTCTTTGAAGCTCTCATTGGACCTCTTTTCCATATTCTGTAGCGACAGCCTATCAGGTAACATGTCAGACACATGCTTATAATATTCCATGAAAGCCCTGGCTAAATCCGTCAATGAACGAATCTTGGTACGACTCAGTTGATTGTACCATCGGGTTGCTGACCCTGTCAAGCTATCTTGGAAACAATGATAAGCAGTTTCTCATTATCATCATGCGCTGTCATCATTCTACAGTACATGGTCAGATGTACTGATGGGTTGGTAGTCCCATTATACTTTTCAAAGTCTGGTACTTTGAACTTTAGGGAATTACTAGATCGTGTACTAAGCTTATCTTTTTGGCATCCTGACTGCCAAATAACTCTGCCCCTTCAACTGCCCTAAACCTTTCCTCTAGTAGCTGGTATTTTTTTCTGGGATTCAGCAGTTTCAACCCTCTTAAATTCAGTCATTTTTGCCCTTTCTTTTTCAGCCATTTTTCAAAGACTGGAACATCGACATCAATTGGATCAACTCCGATATTACCCCTTTTAGGACCAAAATTTTATGCTTCGGCTGCTGGTTGGATATAAATATAGGATGCTGCCCTAGTTGGAACATCATTTCCCACAGGTTAGGATGTCTGACCATTTTTCTGTACCACTTCTGGTCGATCTTCCTTGTTCACTGCCCCTATTTCAGTAACTGAATTTTCTCCTGACCACCTCTACCTCATCATGGTAGTCATCATTTCCATGAGTTTGGTCATTTGTTCCTGTGTCTCCTTTTGAGACTTAGTTAACCGTTCCTGCAGTTCTTTCTGAATTTTTTCCATCCTTTCAATTCTAGCAAGCTGATATTCTCCATAGCTCTTGCCTGAGATCGAGTATTGTAAGGGTGTCGAAAGTTTGATTCTTTCTGAGTGCGACCAATTGTACCTTTAGTTTTAAAAACCATGAATTAGAAATTATTGACACAGTTCTTATTTTATTTTATAAAAAACGAATGAATGAACAAATGTTAATGAATGAACAACTAAGTAAATGACTAAGTGTATGAACCTAAATGACTTAATTAAAAAGAATAAATGAATGGACAAATAAATAAAAGACTAACTGTATGAACAATTTATAAAGAATAAATGAATGAATGATTATGAATATAAATGAACAAATAAAATAAATATATAAAAGAAAGAACAAATGAATGATGAATGCATTTAAAAGTATTGGCCCCGGGATAATTCCAACCAAACGGTCTTTCATTGATTTCCTAGAACTAAATACATCAAAGAAAAGATCCCTGCTTAAGACAATATGATAATCCTAAAAAAAATGCTATTACAAAATATTGGTCCTATAGTAACTCCCTCGGATCCTGGACCTTCTTCACTGTCCTCTTTTGACTGCCTTGCTTTTCCATCTGATCCCTACTTGTTCACGACCCTTTGATGTGTCAGCAGAAGCATCATCGTGTAAGCTTTCCCTAACTTGTTTCTCCAGCTGATTTGCTCGAGCTTCCTCATGTTTTGCTTTTTCTGCCCAATAGTTCTTCTCCTTCTTGAGGTTTCTGACTTCTTGTTCCCATTCCCCTGAAGTCTTGAGAGTCCCCTCAAATTTGAGCTCGAAACGGTAACTCTTGTTCTCCAAGTGTAATTCTTGAAGATCACTTTTAACAGTGTCCCGCTCTCTCTTGATCTTTTCCTTTTCTCTTTCTCGGGTTGATTCCCTATTTTTCATATCCTCAAGCTCTTCTTGCAATCGGGAAATTTCCTCGCTCATTTGGACCTTTTCCTTTTCAAATTCTGCCCTTACAATTTCTAACACCGATGGTGTTTCCTTGGGCGGCGAACTCAAATGCTGAACTTCTTCCCCATCTGATATCAACAACCTATCATTAACCCTCAATTCCCTCCATGTCAGGTAATCTGGTGTAACGATGTCGGCATATCTAGCTACCTCCACTCGATGAGTTTCCTTCCATGCTATTATAATCTCATGCACCTTTCCCGAATATCCATCTTCTCCATAAGCAAATTCCAAATTACTAAGGTCATGGATCATAGGAGTAAATTGACGAAATTCTGACTGCCTCAGTACTAGCAGTGGTGCATAGCTCACTCCTCCCCATACTCCCAATAATGGAACAGAAGCTTTATCTCCGTATTTGTACAATGTTGGCATAGGAGCTATCCATGGAGCTCTCCAAATTATCATCTCTGCCCTGATATTCCGGAATATGTTGATCCATTGTTCCTTAGTCCTATTTTCAAGCCAATCCCTCTTAAGAAATTCACCAATTGGTGAAAAAGATTTCCAGTATGAGCGAAGAGGGAAATTCTCCTGTTTACAAAAATGGCTCTAAACCCATATGTAAAGGAGCTGTATACAACCTAGAAAATGCCCTTTTCCTTCCCGTTTACAAAAATCCAAGGATCAGATTGTTTTTGCTATAATTGTCGGGGCTGGGTTTATCCTTTGCTGAAGCCTTTCAAAAACATCAAATATTTCCACATCCACATACCCTAATGTCTTCGGGAAGATAACTAAACCATAGATAGCCAAAGCAAAAATATTCCTAACTGTCTCCTTGCTTGAATGGCTATGGATTAAAGCCCGTAAAATGTCCCATGATATACAGTAGCTTACCCCTTTTCGGACAACATGGCTTTCTACCCAATTCCTTTCCACTCCCAGAATTTTAGACACTTTTTTCTTGAAACCTGACGTCTTTGTATCCTTCAAATAAATACGGTCAGGAATAACATTCTCAATATGCAGCAAGGTCGAATATTCCTCTATGGTTGGAGTAATATCCTCTCGGTTGAAGGAAAAACAACGATAAGCGGGATTCCAGAATTGCACCACACCCCAGATTACCTCACCACTGACCTTAACCTGAGCTAACAGTGCTATGTCCCCATAAGTCTGAGTGAAGGCTTCTTTTTCTAATATGTTCCATTGATTCCATATATCCATCAATTCCTGGAGATCATTTTGCTTGATAGTAAGATCAACCTCGGCTGGCAATGCTGACACATATCCCATCTTCAAACAATCCCCATTATCCTGCTAACCTTTCTCGGACAGTTTCCTAACCTCTAAATGCTTCTTGACCACTAAGACACTCTCTGACCCTCCATGAAAGCCCTTTTGATTGAATAATATCCCGAGACCAATAACCTTCAAATGTGCACAAATGATGACAAGAATGCAAAAAAAAAACAAAAAAAACAACAAAAAAAAAAATGAATTAGTAATGGGAATAAATACGAATAATACAAAAAACATATAATTCAAAACAATAATTATCCCTAAGGATGCCGACAAAATTTCGGCATTATAACACCTCGGGGATGAAATATCAACATTTATTACGGGCATTGTGATGTACGTTCATCATTGTCCGAAAAAATAAACTTATTCGAAAAGTGGAATAGAAGGTAAAAGGATTGGAAATATTCCTCCATGTGTTCTTAACTTCGGGATACTAATTGGAACTTCGGCATGGCTTCGCCTAGGTTTACGATATGAAGGCGAATTAGTTCTAAAAGCCCCGAATTGTTCCTCACTGTCGTCGGTGAAGGCTAGTAAGGCACCCCGATAAAAGCGGGTTCAGTTCGTTAGAGTCTATTTCCCTAGCCCATGCGGATTGTTAATCACGAAGGCTTAGTTAATTTGCTCCCACCTAAAAGACAGAATCCGGGTATATGATTCATGATATGCAAATGCACGTGTAGTGTGTGAGGAGAAATAACAAACCTTTCACAAGATTAAACAACATAAATCATTAATTAATCAATAAATGAATATATGCACCAAAATATCCAGAGAACAATTATAATATGTATGCACATGAATACGGATATATTAAAAACATTTTATTATTTTTGAAATTATCCTTGTTTTTTAAAATGTGAGAATTAAAATTAAATACCAATTAGACCAACAAAATCGAGACATTTGATAACACATGATTAATTCTAGGCCTGACTCTCTAATAGTCCCCAGTGGAGTCGCCAAGCTGTCGTAACCTAAAAAATAACAAGTCTCATCACAAGACTTTATTATTCGTTAAGCGTGACATTAAAAGAAATCGAGGAAAACTCGACTTAATTTCTCTAGAAAAATAAAGGTTTTGAAAATGACCTTGAAAAAGACATGGAGTCGCCACCAATCTTTTTTAGCTAGGTATGATTGGCCACCTATTAAAACCGGTTTTATAAAAATATTTTAAAAATTAATTAAAACATTTTTAAAACCAATTTCAAGTCTGCGTTTTAAACCAGAGAAATCAAAGAAACGGGTTGGGGACTCGGTTACATGTGGGGAAGGATTAGCACCCTCACAACGCACGTATAAAACGGTACCTTATTAATCGTGTGTTATCTCAAGTTTTGATAAAAAGTTGGTTTTAAATTTAATATTTCAAGTTAATTCCCAATTTAAAGAAAAATAATTTCATTTTTTAATTGAAAATGATCCGAAATTTATAAATTCAAAATTTTTCTATATTTCCCAACAAACGTGGCAAAATATAGAAATTTTTATTAATTTGGAAAACTTTCCGAATCATTCTCATTTTAAAGAAGATATTCCTTTATTAATGATAATTGATAATATCCTCCATAGCAAACCCGGTAGAGAACTCATGAATTATTTTAACTCCAGAATATCTTAAATTTATTGAAAATCATTAACCTTTTGAAAACATTTTAAAAGTTATGAATATGAATATGTATGACATAAATAAAATGACATAGCAAAGTCTAAATAATATAATGCAATCCTAAGTGATATGATATAATTTAAATGTCTTAGCATATCCTGAATGAAATGAAATATCCTAAGTCACATGATATATTCTAAATGAAATGAAATGACCTAGGTAACATAATATATTCTATATGAAATGAAATAATTTAAAATGACATGGTAAATATGAATGATATGGCATAAAATTTAAATGACATGGAATATAAAATAATGCTATCATATGATATGCATAAAAATGAAAATAATAATGCATGAACATAGTATATGCTAAATAATATGACAAAAAATAACTAAATAAAATGTATAGGATATCATGAAATATTCAAAACCTTATAATAAAAAATATAACATCAAAAAAATATATAAATCAAAATAATAACAACACCATAGGAATTATCATAGCAAAAATCACATATTATATAAAATGCATGAATATGGAAAATGCAATGCATGAAAATGTATTTTTTCCTTTAATTAAGGAAATCTGTATAACTAAAAAGATATCCGGCTACCTTAGGAAAATATGTCAAATAAATTATTCTAAAACCAAAATACTTTGTGATTGTTTGAAAACAAATTTGAAAAGCTTAGATTAAAAATAGAAACTTGGCTAAACCCTTTTTTAAATGGCTCTAATTTCCTAAGTTTAAAATCCCGGACTTGACCACACTTAACTCGAGACTTAAAAAAATCATTTTTAGAGTTTAAAAAGGCTTAGAAACTACCCTAAGTCAGTAGCTAAACTTCCTAATCAGCCCCCTCTAAGTAACTTAACCAAAACAGAAAAATGATTTTCCTTCAAATTCAATTCTGACTCCACTGTCCAGTTTTAAGCCACAATTTTTTACCTTATTTTTAAAAATTCTAAAAAAAAAAAATACTGGAGACTCAGGACATGTAAAACTACAAGAGAAAAAATCGGCTTAGTTTTTTTATTAAAGATGAATGCCTAGAAAAATCGGAAAAGTACGAGTACTGGGTGAAAAAACTATTTTGCCATAACACATTTTTGCCTTTGATAAAATCACTTAAAAATCAAAGTAAAATTATTTAAGACTCACAAAATGACTCACAAACAGTAGCTAGGACTTTTGAAAAGTTAGACAAAAATTGGCTAAGGAAAAAAGGTAGAATGATCAATTTGACAACTCTTTAATTTTCCACATGTATACTCAAGAGAGCATGACTTTGAACTATTAATTGGCCTAAGTCATTAGTCAAGTGGCATGGACATAAAATAAATGAAAAATACAGCAAATATGATGCATGAAATGCATGAATTTAAACCTAAATGTCATGGAAAATGCATGGCATCAATAAAGTGACCTAGACCTAAATGAACTTGCATGGCATTTAATGCAACTGATAACTCGTATAATTATATAGTTTTTAGTTATGTTTTATTATTGTTTTGTGTCAAATACGAGTTATTATTGCTTAGTCTAATTGTGTTTATGATCTTTTATATTTTTATGTAATTTGGTGTTTTTTTTACGAGTTTCTTTGAGTGATTTCAGATTACTAGGTTAAATCAACAATTAAGGGCAAATTCAGTTCAGTTCCAGTTCCGACACCTTTTTCCATATCAGCTATATCTGGAGTTTCACTGAAGCAATAAGGCTGAAATTTTAACCATGCAAAGTTAAGAGGCATATCTAACTTTTTCATGTTTTACAATTCTTGAAATGGAGTCGTTTTCCCTAGCGAAATCGACCATCAAGTTGGCTGATGTGCAATGACGTCTGTGCTGACCTGTTTTGGTATTTTGCCCATATCTTCTGATCCACGTCAGCAAATGAGCTGATTCCAACGGCTATGGATCACTAACTGATAGGGGAACCTTTTTCTAGAAGACCATGTGATCAGATCAAGCTTCCAATATTGACAAAATCGACCATCAAGTTGGCTGATCAAAATTGTCATACAATATGACGAAAATTGTTAGAAAAATGCACCCACCAATTATACCTACCTTTGAAATTTGTAAAGCTTGTCTCTTCTCATTTAGTCCTCCAAAATGTGTATAAATAGAGGGCCTTGGATGATTGTAAGAGGCATTGTACATTGGTAGGATATTAGCCATTGTAATAAAATTCTCTAAGTTTTCTTCTTCTTTCATTTCTCTAGTTTTCTTTTTCTTTATTTTCTTCTTCTTCTTTCTTTCTTTTATTTCCTTCTTAGATTCTCTTTAATTTTATGTTTATGTTTACAATGCCTATGCTAGGCTAAACTTCTATTTGGTTAAGGGTGATTTCAAAGCACTAGACATGTTTTGTGATTGATTTTCAGATTCTATCTATCATTAATTTTCTATCAAAGTTGCTTATGTTCTTCTACAAGAATTGTTCATGATGTTGTCTTGATTTATTTAGGTGTACAACTAGATAGATCTTGATAATTATCTATTGCTAGTCTAGGAGTCTTGATCCGTGTAATTGTCTTGATTTCCTATTCATAAGTGGCAATTTGTGATTAATGATTATGGTCAAGTTCTCAATAATTGCAAAGTGGAACATAACCTAAGTTGAACAATCCGAGCTTATGTGTTTGTTGCTTAGATCAACCTATCTTTCTCATCATAAAGCTGCCATTAAATTGAATTTAGAGAGCTTATTCTAGGTTGTTTAATGGTTAGAGATTAAATAGAGAGCTTGTTCTATTTAACGACAAACTAAGGAAAGATTGGGATAACAGAGCTTGTTGTTATCTACGGTTGTTAACTTTGATAGTTGGTTGATATTGATAGATCTGAAATTGATTCTTAATGATGTCTAGTGGTGGAGAATGAAACCTTAACCATATTTTTCATATTTGATTCTTCTTACTTACTTGTTTTCTTACTTTTCTAGTTTGCTTATTTTTAAAAGTATATTTATTTTTATTGGCTGGTTATACCGCCTAATTTGTATATTAACTTTGTTTTATTTTTATTGGCTGGTTATACCGCCTAATTTAGTATATATATTTTTATTGGCTGGTTATACCGCCTAATTTAGTATATATATTTTTATTGGCTGGTTATACCGTCTTGCATCTTATTCTTATTATTTACTTTAGTTTAAATCTGGCTTCAAAAACCCCTTTTCTTTTATTGTTTTCTTTGAACGTAAGTTATAAACTAATAACTCATAGATTAAAACCCAATCCCTGAGGACTCGACCCTTGCTAATCATTATACTTACAATTGATCTTTTTAGTGCAAGGTTAAATAAGATACACTCTTTTGGGTGCATCAAATTTTTGGCGCCGTTGCCGGGGATTGTTTTCTTTAGTTTATTTGTTACTTGGTTTATTCTTATTTTCAGTTCTAATTAGTATTATTTTCTTGTACATACATGTTTTTCTTTTCAAATTTTGAAAAAAAAAAGATGGAATTAAGCAATCTAACACTTGAAGAGTTGGTGGCATACATGAACATGGACAATCAACAAGCCAATCTCACTTCTTCAGTTCAACAATTGGCCATGGGAGGATGTCAAGGCCATCAATGGTTCCAAGACCAACCGCATGATCATTACTCCAACACTTACCATGAGGGATGGTGGGATCATACTAATTATGGCTACTCGAAAAATTACCAAGAAGTAGATCCTTATGCCAATTACACTCATCCATCTAGCTTCAATCAATCATGGTCTCAAGAACCATATCTTTTTCAACCACCACATATGACTCAAAACTCAGGTACTTCTTTAGAAGATCTTGTATATTCTCTTGTTACTGATACTTTGCAATTTCAACAGGAAACAAGGGCAAGCATCCAGAGTTTGGAAAGGAAAATGAGCCTATTGGCTAGTAGTACGGTGGAATTAGTAGCAGAAAGATCTCTAGCACTCCCTTCCCAAACGGTGATTAACCCAAAGGAGAATGCTACTATTGTGACCTTGAGAAATGAGGAACAAGATGAGGATGAGACAAAACCAAAGATGGATTCACTTCTTGAGGATAATGAAGCCACCATTCAAATTGAGAGTACTTTGACACCTCAGGTAGCTTTTAAGGTTCTTATTTCTACTAATGTTCCTTCTCCACTTTTTCCTAGCAGATTTGCAAAGTCCAAAAAGGTGGAACATGAACAACATTTTTTGGAAACCTTAAACAGCTTGCTTGTGGATGCCATTAGACAAGTACCAAGATATGCACAATTCCTCAAAGAGCTATACCCCACCAAGAATGATGAAATAATACGTGTGGGGGAGAAGGCATTGGCTGTTTTGCAAAGAAAACTTTCTCCAAAACGCAAAAATCCGAGAAGTTTGATGTCTAGGCCAAAAGATCCTAAAAAGCCAAGAAGGGGAATTGGCTAGGCTGAAAACAATCAATCAAGTGCTAATTGAGGGAGGCAGCCTAATTAGTGAAAGCATTGCCAAACTGCCATCCTCAGATTTGCTCTCTTTTTCTTTATCTTTTTCTTATGTTTCTTTGCTAATTGTGTTTAGTGTTTCTAAGTTCATTTAGGCTGCATAAGTTTATTTTGTTTATTAGTTCTTTTCACTTACACATGATTCTTTCATTTGGGATTAATAGCATTACATTAATGACAATGTGAGAATTATGTGTGGGGGGAAGAATTTAGGATTTTATTTAGTGTGTTTTGTTTTTGTGTCTTTTTATGTTGTTTTTCTTTCTGATCCTTGTTTTGAAAATAACTAGATGTAAATATAATTTTTAATTTTTTTAACCCCGGTTAAATGGCGGATAACGGTACTCCGTGATTATTTAAATCGGTTCCATCAGCTACCCACAAAACTGATATTGTATATAAATTTCTCTTCCAATTTCTCTTTCAATTTTTTTCATTTTTTTTCAGGATGGATGATATTCTCACAAGATTGCAGAAACGATTTCCTCCTTTTCCTCGAAATATTTTACTGAAGCTTTACCAAGTTCGATTTGAAAGATTAAGAATGCTTATGCACAAAGGGATTCCTGAAGACATACGTTGGATAATTGAATCCAAGGTACGTGAAGATGAATATCTTTCTGTTTTGCATTTACCAGGTACAGGTAGAAGCACTTTTGCAAAGAAGCGACGAGCAAAGCGCATGAGTTCAAATTGCCACAAATGTGCACGATGGACGTGTAACGGTAAATGTCGTTCTATTGGGATTCCGTCCTCTAATCGAGATGATAAAATTGAATTCATTAAGGATGGACTGAGTAAGGAGAATTTGGGTAATATCCAACTTTCTCTTGAGACGCATCCTAGTGGAGACGTACAAAGAGAAATTCTTGATTTATGGCCGCAATTCCAAAGGGAATGGCAACATCTTGGGAATCTGATGTTAAAAGACCCTGTTTGCCAGCTTGTAAGAAAACTGGATGGGAAGCATATCCTCGACTCATAGAAGGCGTTTAAGCCGTTTCTGGACGTAAAACCAGAGGAAGATGTGAGCCACAATCACAACTACAATAAATGACTTCTCAGCTTTTGGTTTGATTTGCAATAACTTCATTTCGGTTTAATTTACGTGTTGTTCGATTTGTGTAATTATTCTCATTTTTTTATTGGTCTTTTACGGTTGATTTTTCTTCTCTTTTTGATTTTCTTCCTGAAATCACGCAAAAATCTTTTGTTAGGTAGGTTAACATTTTCTTCTGACAGGTCAAATACACTTTCGGCGACATTATTACTCTTGTCTGCTTCACTACTCAGTCCTCTATATATTACACCATCTACTCATTCTCTTTCAGGCACTCGAAAAAAAAAATGGAAAGTACTTCATCCCAGCGCATTGAAAAAATTTGTGTCTTTGGAGGTGCTTATCCAGGGAAAAATAAAATATTAGCTGATGAAGCCATAAGAGTTGGAGTAATACTTGCCCAACAAAAGATCAAGTTGATTTATGGAGGCGGTAATACGGGTTTAATGGGAGCAGTCGCTACAGCAGCACACGCCGGAGGAAGTCCAGTTCTAGGAATCGTTCCAAAACTATTCACAGGTTTTTGTGGACCTACCGTGGGTAAGGAAATACAAGTCTGGAGTATCCCTGAACGGATGACAATCATGTACCATTGTGCCGATGCATTCATTGCTTTACCAGGAGGTCTGGGTACATTGGAAGAAATAGCTTGCGTGGCTTCTTGGTCATCTTTGGTCACAAAAAAGAAACCCATTGGTTTGCTTAATATTAATGGTTATTTTAGTAATTTGCTTTCATATTTAGATAATGCTGTGGAAAATGGATTCATGTTTTCAGAGGCAAGAAGAACCATAATTTCTGCTACAACCATTGAAGATTTACTCAAAAAGCTCCAAGCTTATGAGTATTTATCTGCTACGGTTGTTTCGCAAATGCTTGGAAAAAGAAAAAGAGATATGGACGAGCAAGGAGTGGATTGCACTTTGTCTTTGTGACATTATCTAACATTTTGTTTGTTGTGTCTCAGTTATAATAAGTGGTTAGCAACCTCTGCAGGTAATATCTCCTAAATTCTACCTTTAAAATTTGACATTGGGGACAATGTCATATTTTAGTAGGGGTAAGGGACATATTTTGCTAATTTGTTAAAAAAAATATATATATATATTGTTGTGTTTTAAGCTATTTAGAAGCATTCATTCTGAACAAGGTCTGAGTAAGGGAGACTTGAGACATACCTTGTCAGTTTGATTTCTTCTTTTCAAAAAAAAAAAAAAAAGAGTTTGTTGTGTTTTAAGCAATTTAGAAGTATTCATTCTGAACAAGGTCTGAGTAAGGGAGACTTGAGACATACCTTGTCAGTTTGATTTAATCTTCTTCAAAAAAAAAAAAAAAAAAGCATGTTTAGACTTAGTGTGTTTTTAGTGTGTTTTAGTTACTTTCAATACTATGATGAGATATGAATTGCATAAGTCTAAAACAGATTTATTAGTGAGAAGATTTTCATGAGAATTGAGCTTGATATCAACCTTTTTATGAGCCAATGTTAATATGATATGTTGATTGAGAAAGAAGCATGTTTAGACTTAATCTGACTTGTATAATCATCCTTGTGAGTTTTTGAGCCTATAATGATTGATGCATTATATAAATCAATCTAATTTCTTTCTTGAGTGCTCTTATGATTACATGATTCTCTAGAACTTGCTTTAGACCTTGTTGAGACTATATTGATGCATGTGACAACATGAATATGATAGAGGCATTAGGATTTTTAGCCAGGGCCAAACAGCCATCCCTTATTGATGTTCCAAGAGAACACACCCTTAGTGAACCAATTTGAGCCTACATTGAATAAGCTATCTCTTTGGTAACCATAACTTGTCCCTAACCTAAATATACTTATATCCTTACCTTTGTTCCAAAGATGAATTAGCATGTTTTGAGACAAGTTGCAAAGACAAGGAAGATCTACTGAAAATTTGGGTTAGAAACAAGAAATAAGTGTGGAGGGAAAAGAAAAGAAAAGTCAAGAGAAAAAGAAATGGAATACTGGCAAATACATTCCTATGTAAAAAAAATATGAATCATCTCTTGAATTTGTGGAAAAAGAAAAAGATGTTACAAAGTTGTTTAGAATGGAGAAAAGGCCCAACATGAATATTCGGCCTAGGTGACTATGTACTTGTAAAGTGATTTGAGAAGTTTCTTTGTATGATCTTATTATGTCTCTAAACTTTATGAACTCTTTGGAACCTTTGTGATATCTTTATCCTTTTGTTCTTCAACCACATTACAAACCCCTTGGCCCCATTACAACCTTGATTAAAGACCTCTTGATTCATGAAGTTGTATGATCTAAATAGTGGAGAATAGGTGGACAAGCAAGAATATGGTAGAACTGTTTTCATGAGATCGATTGAGTGTAAACACTTTACCACTACTTTAAAGAATGAAAATCATGAGAGTATCCCATGTGAGTAGTTGAGATTAAGTTTGAATATGCACTATTTTGATTGAAATATGTTATATTAATATTGGCTTAACTCAAACAATTTACATTCAAGCATGATTTTTTGTGAAATTCTTTAAGCTATTGATTAGTTTATAAGACTTGTTCAAAGATTGTCTCTAATGTGTATTGAAAGGATTAGGAGTAAATATTTTTAGTATATGTAGTTTATTCATATTTTAGTTTTTCAATGTTTGTGGGTATCGTTCTAGTAAACCCTCACGAGACTAAACTCGTCCACTAGGGACACCTAGGGGTTTAAAGGCTTGTGTCACATGCTAAGTGCCACCGTGATTTCCTACGAAAGTGGATTAGATTAGATTTTCTTATTTTGTTTTTGCTCGAGGACTAGCAACAATCTAAGTGTGGGGGTGTGATAACTCGTATAATTATATAGTTTTTAGTTATGTTTTATTATTGTTTTGTGTCAAATACGAGTTATTATTGCTTAGTCTAATTGTGTTTATGATCTTTTATATTTTTATGTAATTTGGTGTTTTTTTTACGAGTTTCTTTGAGTGATTTCAGATTACTAGGTTAAATCAACAATTAAGGGCAAATTCAGTTCAGTTCCAGTTCCGACACCTTTTGCCATATCAGCTATATCTGGAGTTTCACTGAAGCAATAAGACTGAAATTTTAACCGTACAAAGTTAAGAGGCATATCTAACTTTTTCATGTTTTACACTTCTTGAAACGGAGTCGTTTTCCCTAGCGAAATCGACCATCAAGTTGGCTGATGTGCAATGACGTCTGTGCTGACCTGTTTTGGTATTTTGCCCATATCTTCTGATCCACATCAGCAAATGAGCTGATTCCAACGGCTATGGATCACTAACTGATAGGAACATTTTTCTAGAAGACCATGTAATCAGATCAAGCTTCCAATATTGACAAAATCGACCATCAAGTTGGCTGATCAAAATTGTCATACAATATGACGAAAATTGTTAGAAAAATGCACCCACCTATTATACCTACCTTTGAAATTTGTAAAGCTTGTCTCTTGTCATTTAGTCCTCCAAAATGTGTATAAATAGAGGGCCTTGGATGATTGTAAGAGGCATTGTACATTGGTAGGATATTAGCCATTGTAATAAAATTCTCTAAGTTTTCTTCTTCTTTCTTTTCTCTAGTTTTCTTTTTCTTTATTTTCTTCTTCTTCTTTCTTTCTTTTATTTCCTTCTTAGATTCTCTTTAATTTTATGTTTATGTTTACAATGCCTATGCTAGGCTAAACTTCTATTTGGTTAAGGGTGATTTCAAAGCCCTAGACATGTTTTGTGATTGATTTTCAGATTCTATCTATCATTAATTTTCTATCAAAGTTGCTTATGTTCTTCTACAAGAATTGTTCATGATGTTGTCTTGATTTATTTAGGTGTACAACTAGATAGATCTTGATAATTATCTATTGCTAGTCTAGGAGTCTTGATCCGTGTAATTGTCTTGATTTCCTATTCATAAGTGGCAATTTGTGATTAATGATTATGGTCAAGTTTTCAATAATTGCAAAGTGGAACATAACCTAAGTTGAACAATCCGAGCTTATGTGTTTGTTGCTTAGATCAACCTATCTTTCTCATCATAAAGCTGCCATTAAATTGAATTTAGAGAGCTTATTCTAGGTTGTTTAATGGTTAGAGATTAAATAGAGAGCTTGTTCTATTTAACGACAAACTAAGGAAAGATTGGGATAACAGAGCTTGTTGTTATCTACGGTTGTTAACTTTGATAGTTGGTTGATATTGATAGATCTGAAATTGATTCTTAATGATGTCTAGTGGTGGAGAATGAAACATTAACCATATTTTTCATATTTGATTCTTCTTACTTACTTGTTTTCTTACTTTTCTAGTTTGCTTATTTTTAAAAGTATATTTATTTTTATTGGCTGGTTATACAGCCTAATTTGTATATTAACTTTGTTTTATTTTTATTGGCTGGTTATACCGCCTAATTTAGTATATATATTTTTATTGGCTGGTTATACCGCCTAATTTAGTATATATATTTTTATTGGCTGGTTATACCGCCTTGCATCTTATTCTTATTATTTACTTTAGTTTAAATCTGGCTTCAAAAACCCCTTTTCTTTTATTGTTTTCTTTGAACGTAAGTTATAAACTAATAACTCATAGATTAAAACCCAATCCCTGAGGACTCGACCCTTGCTAATAATTATACTTACAATTGATCTTTTTAGTGCAAGGTTAAATAAGATACACTCTTTTGGGTGCATCAGCAACCTAGGTCTAAAATGCATGGACATGCATGACAAAATAAACCAAACCTAACATCTAAAATATGCATGGCAATAACACAAACACAAGGCATGCTTAAACCAAAAACTCAACCAAATGTCATGAAAATGCAAACCTATCATCTAACATAACAAAAATGCATATACAAAGCAAAACACATGAAGTGGCCGAATGGCCTCAAGCTCCAAACAAGCATGGCATTTTCACAAACACTTGATATACTAACATACTCAACTAAAATATAACACACAAATCATGTAAATATAAAATAGAGGTATTAAAACTAACAAACATTTTCACAAACACTTGATATACTAAATATAAAACATCAAAAATTTAAACATTATGAAAACAGAAAATTAAAAATGCAAGAACATGATAATAAACTCATAAATAGTCATAAACTAGCAACCAAATTAAAACAAGCTTCAAGTATATGTAGTAGAAGAAGATTTAAAGAATCAAAGCTAAAAAAATAACAAAAATAACATGACAAATCAAAGCAAAACAGCAACAACAAAAAATATAGGGCATTCAACCATGGTAAGAAAATCAAGAAAAAAAAATTGTAAGAACTCTTTTTTAAAGAAAAGATGAAGAAAGAACTTAAAAAGAACATTAAAAACACTTACTTAAAAAGTAAAATCAAAAGAAAACTCACCAAAATAATAATAAAAATAGCAAAAACAAAAATGGAAAATCAAGAAAGTGCAAGAGTTGGTGCTAAAAGCAACCTCTAGAAGCTATCTTTCAAGCTTTTTCTCTTCAAACTTTCTTTTCTTTTCTAAACTTTTCTTTTTGCTTTGCAACAATGGAGAGAAAACTCAGCAAAAACCATGAGAGAAATATGAAAATGAAGTGCTGAAAATAAAAAATCTGAATCCCCCCAATGCTGGCCGAATCCCTCTCTCATATAGGCTAGGATGTTGTCATCTTTTCTCCAACCAATTTTCGTCCAATGGCTAATGAATTAAGAGGTTTAAAACATAAAATTATCACCCTTATAATGGCCATCAGTTGTCCATAATTACAGCTGTTCAAGAATTATGTTGACACTCTCCCTCTTCATGCATTGGCCCATGTGGCTTATTTGCAATGGCTTGATCAAAAAAATAACTAACTCTTAACTTTTGGCCTTTTGATTGAAAAATCAGAAACTCCTTCCCTTCCTTGGGCCTTGGCCAGCCAGCACCCCTTCTTCCCGCCCAAGATTGATTTTTTTGAAAGGTAAGAAAAGCCCTTTTCGGTTGCTTGGGTAAAATGACCGTTTTGCCCCCCGGATGCAAATAAATGGAAAACAGACTCCAAATTCAAATTTTGTTTTTTAATACTTTCAAAATAATAAAATATTGAATTCTGGAAGTTTTCAAAATTTTCTGAGTCCGTTTGCTATTTATTTGGATTTTTTCTTCCAAAAATGCCCTTTTATGCCCCCACATTTTACCATTTTCTAAACGAGCTCCAAATCGAGATTTTTCTTCACCAATATCTTCCAAATAATTTAAAAGTCTGATCTGTAAGTTTTCATAATTTTTGGAACTCATTTGGTATTTTTTTCGAGATTTATCTTCTTGAATTACTACATAGGAGGCCCGAGATTTGTCCATTTTGCAAACGAACTCTGAATCAAGATTTTCTTTCACCAATTTCTTCCAATAATTTAAAAATGAGATTTTCAAATTTTCAAAATTTTTGGAGTCCATTTGCTATTTTTTCGGGATTTATCTTCTTGAATTACTACATAAGAGACCCGAGATTTGGCCATTTTGCAATCAAACTCTGAATCAAGATTTTCTTTCGCCAATCTCTTCCAAATGATTTAATTATGAGATTTACAATTATTCAAAATTTTTGGAGTCCATTTGCTATTTTCCCAAATTTTCCAATTTTGCCCTTTTGCCTCTAAAAATCGATTTTGCCCAAACAAGTACGATTTTTAGATTTTCTTCAAATTGAGCCTTGGACTATCCCTTTTTAGTCAATTCTCATCCATTAGGGTCTTTGTTCTTACCAAGTCGGGCCATTTCTATAATTCTTCCCAATTTCACAAATATCCACCAAAAATCCTAATTCTCGGTTTTCTCCCGGATTGTCTTTTCTTTCAGTTTTACTTTCAAGTGGCTTCTCCATTACCCGTAGTCAGTGCTTATCTTTCATTTGGATCCTTCAATTTTGACCAATTCAATCGTTTAAGCACTTTTTCCCAAATTTCCCGGATTAGGATTTTCTTTCTACTAAACCTCCAAATCCCAACTTCTGAGCTCCATTTCTTTCGATGTAGACCTCGGATTATCAAAATTCTTTCACCATTTTTCAATTGAACTTCAAATCGTGATTTTGAAAATGGGTTGACTTTTTTAGTAGTTGAGTTTTTGAGGTTGACTTTTTTCAAGTTTGACTTTTCATGCTCGCCCTCTTAGACTAAGTCTCGGAGTACCACCTGCAGGATGAAAAAAGTCTTTTTACATTCTGAAACATTAATTTAGGAAGAAAATATACCTGTTTTAGTGGTCCGGACAAAATTAGGTGTCTACACCACCAAGAGCAAATTAAAGTGTGATGACATAATAATTGTAGTGGAGAATGCATCTGGTGTTGTGTAAAGAAAGCTTCCTATTAAATACAAAGATCTGGAAAGTTTCATGCCTAAACCCGAAACTCCCAAAAAGTCAAGAAGTGGTATTGGTTAGGTTGGACACATTAAGTCAAATGCTAATTGGGAGGCAGCCCAATTGATGAAAGATTAGCCAACCTGCCATATCAGATTTGCTTTTTCTTCATTTCTCTCTTTGTTTTGTTTTGTTAATAATTTTTTTTTTTAGGATTATTTAGGTTTCATTAGTATTGTTTTGTTTTGAGCTTTTAATATTTTTATTTGTTTGTGTCTTTTAGCAAGTCAGGCCGAGGACACTAGACCAAGCGCTTATTAGGAGGCAACCCAATGGATGGAGAGCA
Source organism: Fremontodendron californicum (assembly GCA_030761205.1). Taxonomy (NCBI): domain Eukaryota; kingdom Viridiplantae; phylum Streptophyta; class Magnoliopsida; order Malvales; family Malvaceae; genus Fremontodendron; species Fremontodendron californicum. The sequence continues at coordinate 6,544,323 of JAULJL010000007.1, read as the reverse complement.
CACATTATAATCATATTTGCTATTTCTTACTATCTATCCTTCTATCTTTTATTATTTTCTTTAGTTATTTTGATTATTTTGTTTTTAGTTCTTTTCTCATACACATGATTCTTTCATTTGGGATAATAGCATTATATTGAGGACAATGTAAGAATTAAGTGTGGAGGAAGGATTTAGGATTTCTTTTATTTTAGGTTGTTATTTTTTTTTAGTCATTAATAAAATTTTTTGTAGTGTGTTTTTAGTTCCTTTCAATACAATGATGTGATATGAATTGTGTAGGTCTAAAACTGGTTTATTAGTAAGAGGTTTTTTCATGAGAATTGAGCTTGATATCATTTTTTATGAGCCAATGTTAATATGATATGTTGATTGAGAAAGAAGCATGTTTAGACTTAATATTGACTTGTATAAACATCCTTGTGAGTTTTGAGCCTATATGATTTATGTTTTGAGCCTATACATATCAATCCAATTTCTTTCTTGTTTGCTCTCATGATTACATGTTTCTCTAGAACTTGCTTTAAACCGTTTGAGACTATATTGATACATGTGACAACATGAATATGATAGAGGCATTAGGATTTTTACCAAGGCCAAATCAGCCATCCCATATTGATGTTCCAAGAGAACATCCCCCTTAGTGAGCAAATTTGAGCCTACACTGAATAAGCTATTTCTTTGGTAACTATATCCTACACCTAGCCTAAACACATTTATATCTTTACCCTTGCTCTAAAGATAAACTAGAATGTTTGAGACATATTGCATATGCGAGGGATATCTATTTAAAATTTGGGTTAGAAACAAGAAATAAGTGTGGGGGAAAAAGAAAGGCAAAACAATCAAGAGAAAAAGAAAGGGAGCATTGTAAAAACACACTCCCATGTATGAAAAAAAAAGAAAAAAAAAGAAAAATGAATCATCTCTTGAGTTTATGGTTAAAGAAAATAGTGTTACAAGGTTGATTAGGATGAAGCAAAGGCTCAACATGAAATTTTAGCCTATGTTATTATGTGCTTCTAAGGAATATTGAAAAAGTTTTCTTTGCAAAAATCTTATTTTGTCTCTAAATTCTATGAAGTCTTTGGAACCTTTGTAATAATATCCTTTCCTTTTATTCTTTAACCACATTATTACCTTTGGCCCCATTACAACCTTGAATAAAGACCTCTTGATTCATGAAGTTATATGATCTAAATAGTGGAGTGGGTGGACAAGCAAGCATATGGTAGAACTATTTTCATGAGATTGATTGAGTGTTAACAAATTACCACTACTTTAGAGAGTGAAAATCATGAAAGTATCCCATTTGAGAAGTTGAGATTAAGTTTTAATATGCACTATTTTGATTGAGATATGTTATGTTAATATTGGCTTAACTCAAACTATTTACATTCAAGCATGATTCTTTATGAAATTCTTTGAACTATTGATTAGTTTATAAGAATTATCCAATGATTTTCTTTAATTTATATTGAAAGGATTAGGAGTAAATTTTTTAGTATATGTTAGTTTTTCTTATGTTTTTAATGTTTGTGGGTATCGTCTTGGTAAACCCTCACGAGACTAAACTCGTCCACTAGGGAACCTAGGGTTTTAAAGGCTTGTGTCACTTGCTAAGTGCCACCGTGATTTCCTACGAAAGTGGATTAGACTAGATTTTCTTTTTTTATTTTGTTTTGCTTGAGGACTAGTAATAAGCTAAGTGTGAGGGTATTTGATAAGCTCATAAAATACACATTTTATGCCTTTTCTATTCTTATTTTTAGTTATGTTTTCGATATTTATCTTGATTACTTATGTTACGTTTTTGAATTCTAGGTATATTTAAAAGAATGAAGTGAAAAGATGTCAATTATGATGTTAAAGAGCTTACAAAATCATAATCACAAGATGGAAGAAGACTTGGGAGTCAAAAAGATCAATTTCTCGTTGCCAAGCAAGAAGGCAGACTTGACCTCCAGAGCTTGTTGCAAGGAAAACATGATGTTAAAGTCTTTATTTGAAGAAACTTGCCTTTTGAAGTTGACTTGAATACCTTTTCAACGATAGTTTATATGCCTAAATCGGACAAAAAATGGTCATCCAAATCAGTCAAAGAAGTGTGAGATGATGCAGCAGCAAAATGGCTGGCCGAGAGCCCGGAATTTTCTACCTCAAGGATCATCATTAATCTTTTATAACTTTATAAATTCGGGAAAAACTCGTGAAACCTGCCAAAAGATGCAATTTTTCTGCCTCCTAACTTGTGCGGCAAGGACTTGTTCTCAGGGTTTTATAACTTTATAAATACCATCTTTTGAGCCACAAAGAAATCTTTTGAGGAGACTCAAGGATCATCATTAATCTTTTTCTTCTTCTTCATTCTTCTGGTTTTCTTCTTATTTTTTCTTTTATCTTATGTTTATGTTATCAATGCCTATGTAAGGCTAAACTTCTTTTTGGTTAAGGGTGATTTCAAAGCCCTAGACATGTTTTGTAATTGATATTCAGATTTTATCTATCATTGGTTTTCTATCAAAATTGCTTATGTTCTTCTATAAGAATTATTTATGATTTTTGTCTTGATTTGTTTAGGTTGCAAACTAGATATATCTTGGTAATTATCTAATGTTAGTTTAGGAGACTTGATACGTAACTTGTCTTGATTTCCTATTCAATAGTAGCAGTTTGTAATTCATGATTATGTTGTGTTCTCGGGAATTGCAATGTGGAACATAACCTAAGTTAAACAATTCATGTTTATGCTTTTGTTGCTTAGATCAACCTATCTTTCTCATCACAAAGCTGCTATCAAATTAAATTTAGAGATGTTTATACTAGGTTGTTTGGTAGTTAGAGATTCAATAGTGGCGTTTGTCCTATTTAATGATGAACTAAGGAAGATTTGGGCAACACATGAGGTTGTTATCTACGGTTTATAATTTTGATAGTTCATTGGTTTTGATAGATCTGAAATTGATTCTCAATGATGTCTAGTGGTGGAGAATGAAACCATAACCTACTTCTCATATTTGATATTCTCTTACTTATTTGCTTCTTACTTTTATTGTTTGCTTTAGTTTCAAAACACCTAAAAACCCCCTTTTCTTTTATTGTCTTTGAATTTAAGATATAAACTAATAACTTATAAATTGAATCTCAATCCCTATGGACTCGACCCTTGCTAACTACTATACTTACAATTGATTTTTTTTTGCAAGGATTAAATATGATACGCTCTTTTGAGCACATCACAAACATGTTAAGGCAATGGATCTCCATAGATTATAATTCGTTTGGATGAACTTCTTAATGTCATGTACTTGTACCTTATTATGATTGAATGAATGAATTGTGTTTTTATGAGTTTAATACAATTCTATGCATATTCTATATGTTTCACAACGAATGAAAATTATATGTCAAACATAGGTAAAGGATTGGTTCGCTCACACGAACAATCTGCTTCTATTCTTTATTTAAGAATAGAGATGAGATTGCTCAAGTGAATAAGTATAGACATTTGTTTCTTGAAATGAGAGTATACTTATTCTAGTGGGAGTCACATCTTCCAAACATGTGACAACTTGAGCATATTGGTCACCTTGATTAAGAGAATCAAGATGAGGTAACGTGTGATTTACCAAACATGTATGACTACACATACATGAACTAAACCTATGTAGCCAGGTGTGAATGTTCAAAACGTGAATATTCGGGTTAATCAATGTGTTTGATTAATTAAAACTTGTACGGTATATGAGTATTATTGAATTGGCATATACTTCTAATGGCTGATAATTCCATATGGGAATTATATATACTAGTTTATTCAAGTGGGAGTCCATTGAGTGGATGTCCACAATTAAATGATTTAAGTGGGAGTTGACAAACCCATGTTGTGAAGTAACTTATTTAAGTGGAAATAATACCGTAGCACATGCGCATATCATGTATGTATAAGATGACCAAAAAGAAAATAAGGAGTGATCCTGTCTGCTTGTGGTGTGAGTTTCTTTGATCGAATAAGTTTTGATCAGATTGGATACTCTTAGTGACTATTGACTAATATTTGATAATTTGAAAGCATTGTGTTTACTTTGATGGGATTTCCTATGACTATGGTAAATTCGGTCTATTGGAACCTTGTTGGGTAAATGCATAGTTTCAGATTATTAAGTAGTTAGTGCAAAAGGAAAGATATTGTTAAGATACATATTCATGAGCACCAAGGTGGACTTGGACTTCAAGATCTATTGCATGTTCCAATTGGGCCTATTACAAGGTCAAGATCCAAGAAGCTCAAGGAAGCTATGCAAGGATTGGTGCAAAGGACTTGGGCAGAATCTACAAGTCTTTTAAGAAATGTCAAGCCATTCAAGTTGGCTGCTTGAATGAGGAAGAACAAGACTTGGTCCATGTGATCAAAGCTTCACATGATGGGCCTTAGAGGAATACAAGGGGGCGGCATTATTAGAGAAGAAGTGGGCCTGTTTTTAATTCATTATTTAACATGAAGTGGGACCATTTCATTAATGATGTGGCACCTAATTAGAAGCTTGATTTTGGTCTTGTAATTTCTTAGGCTTTTGGGCCTGACTTATGTAATATGTCCAATAGGCTAAGTGGGGTCTACCTTCATGAAACTTGTTGGACATCCTTTTTAATTTATTAGGTTTGGGCTTGAGCATGTTCAGCCCATAATTTAAGTAGTGTTTTTTATTTAGATTAGGACTAGCCGAATTTACACTTTTAATGGGATTGGGAGTGTGCTTGGCTGATTATTGAGACTTGCACTTAGGTTAGGAGTCCTTGGCTGACAAGGACTTGTATTTGGGTTAGAATATAATAGGGTAGCCGATTAGGGTTTGGTAAGGAGGCTATAAATACATTGTTCTAGCAGCCTATATCATCATTATCTATGAATCTAGTGAATTGAATTTTATTCAAATGAGTATTTACTCTTTGAGTTCTTGAAATAAGTTAGGAACTTATCAAAGAATTCTTTTTGTGGCGTTCAAACACTATCAAACTTAGGTTCTTGAAACAAGCATTCTTGGGGTCTAGCTAGCTTAGCTTATCTAGGTTCTTTGAAACAGGATTTCAAAGGGTTTAAATTTTCATTACCTGAATCTTGGCTTTCTTGAGTTACGTTTTTTCCTATTGTTAGTGGGTTCAAAGTGTTCAACCCCAAAGATTCACATCATTTGGTATCAGAGCTTAGGCTTCCAATCAGGTCTAATCTTTTTATCTTCTTTACCATATTGCAGGGTTTAGGGTGATATCTTTTTTATCGATAATAAGATTTTGGGGTTTCAAGCTTTCTTGTCTTGGGATTATAGCTATAGGCATTCTTGCCCTGAGTTATAGTTTTTAGGTAGTCTCGTTTCAGGTTTCGTTCTTGGAAGTTGGTTTAGATCAAGAATTTGCTTCTTGCGTTCTTGATCTTTTAAAATTCGTTCTTAGTCGTTTTTGATCATTCTTGATCCGTTCTTGATCTATCAAAACTGTTAAGAGACAGAATTGAGAGGCAAATTCTAAGTGCAATTGCTAGTGAGTGAGGGGTTCTTGATTGCTTAGATTATCAAGAAGCAAGGCATCAAGCATTCTAGTTTGAATAAGCAAGATAGGTTGTGGAACGGTTTCTGGTAGTTGCCTTAACCAGTTGATTACAAGAGTGCCCTAGCCATTCGGTTGAGTTCATTACTTATATCCATAACAAGTGAGCATTGCATAGGAAGACAAGTAAGTAACCTGAACTCTTTCTCAATGTTCTCGGGTTTCATAAGTCGAAATCCAACAGTGGTATCAGAGCCTATAGGTTGTTTAATATGCATGCTCTTAGGTTGAAAAAATATATAAATGCATGGTGATTAGGGTTCTAAGCCTTTCCCCTATTCGGCTATTTGAAATGCATGTTCTTGTTCTTTGATTTTTCAGCCCTTGCTTGTTAGAATAATGTGTTATTCTACTTGTTTTTGACATGATAATTAAACCGAATGCATGCCTTTGATAAACTTGTAACCTCATAAGGTATTTCAAAACAAATGAATATGATAGTCACTCTTATGTCTGAATGGATTTGATTGCAATCTATAAGTTTGTTTTTGACACATTTTGGTGATGCACTCAAATTAGTTCATCTTTATTTAACCTTGCACTGAAAAGATCAATTGTTAAGTATAGTAGTATGCAAGGGTCGAATCCCTAGGGATTGGGTTTCAATTTATAAGCTTATTGGTTCAAAACTTTAGTTCTAAGAAAAGAAAATAAAACAAAGTAAAAAAGGGATTTTTGAAATAAGTGAAAGTAAAATAAATCAGAAAAATAAAAATGCAAGTAAATAGAAGAAGTCAAATATGAGAAAAGTATGGTTAAGGTTTCATTCTCCACCACTAGACATCAATGAGAATCAATTTCATATCTATCAACATCAATTAGCTATCAAAGTTAACCGTAGATAACAACTTCCCGTGTTACCCCAATCTTTTCTTAGTTTGTTGTTAAATAGGATGAACACCATGACTTAATCTCTACCTTCAAATAACCTAAGACAAACATCATTATATTCAAAGTGATAGCAGCTTTATGAAAAGAAAGATAAGTTGATCTAAGCAACAAACACATAAACATGGATTCATTCAACTTAGGTTATATTCCACTTTGCAATTAGCGAAAACTTGACCATAATCATTAATAACAAATTGCCACTATTGAATAGGAAATCAAAACAATTACATATCATGTCTCCTAAACTAGCATTAGATAATTATCAAGATATATCTAGTATGTATCCTAAACAAATCAAGACAATATCATGAACAATTTTAATGGAAGAACATAAGCAACTTTGATAGAAAACCAATGATAGATAGATTCTGAAAATTAATTACAAAATATGTTAGGGCTTTGAAATCACCCTTAACCAAATAAAAGTTTTGTCTTGCATAGGCATTATTAACATAAACAAAAAATTAAAGAGAAACTAAGAAAATCAGAATGAAGAAGAAAATCAGAACACAATGCTAGTAGAAGTGTAGAGATCAACTCCCCCTTGTGTCTCTATTTATAGGCAGCCTCTAGGTCTTGAGCATTTAATGAGCATTTAATGTTGACTGGCAACCAAGGTTTCTTCCAAATAAGGAAAGGTTGGTGACTTGCAGCTAAAGGACTTTTAAACAAGGGAAGATGCTTTACTTGCAGCCAAATTATAATGTAAACAAGGAAAGTCTTAACTGATTTGGTTATCCTACTTTGACTAGGTTTAGCTTTAATGAAAGATTCTTACAATTAATGCAAGGAGTAATGACAGCCACTAATCCTACTTTGACAAGGAAAGACATATATTTCAAATAAGGTATTTATCAAGGGACAAATTAAGGCACCCATGGATGATAAAATAAAAGGTGGCGGCTGCATTTTTGTAGGTCTAAAAACATTACCCGTTAGGGCTTATTTGGCCATGGGAGTGGGTTTTCCAGCCAGGGTTTTTAGGGATAAAGAGTGTATGATCAGCCACTAGTTTATTTATGGAAGGTTTAGGTTAGGTTTAGCCACATAGTGTCTCCTTGATGGGCATTCAGCTTTCCTTTGTGCTTGAAGCTTTATTTCTTGTCCAAATTCATTATGTTCAACTTCATAGCAATCCTTATCTTCCAAAACAAATATAAAAACACAAAATTATAGTAACTATCAAGGATTTCAAGGAACTAAGCATAAAATATAAGGAATTGATATATGAAAATAAATGAATTTAAACACTTATCAAATTCCCCCACACTTAGTCTTTTGCTAGTCCTCGAGCAAAATCAAATAAAGACAAAGTAAGAAAACTGAATCGAGTTGATGTGAACCCGTGGGGTTAAACCCTTTGAACCCACTAACAAATTGAAGTACCTTAACCCCAAGAAAGCCAAGATTCAGGCAATGAAAACTTAAACCCTTATAAATCTTGTTTCTAAGAACCTAGATAAGCTAAGCTAGCTAGACACCAAGAATGCTTGTTTCTAGAACCTCAATTTGATAGGTTGAACACCACAAAGAAAGAATTCTTTGATAAGTTCTTAAGTTCTATCAAGAACTAAAAGGAGTAAATACCCACTGAATAAAATCAGATTTAATCAATTCCTTGTTGTGTATGAAGTAGGCGGCTAAAACAGTGTATTTATAGCTTCCCTACAACCCAAATTCGACTAGCCCTAAAACTTCTAGTGCAAATACTATTCCTTAGTAGCCAAGGACCTTTAACCTAATAATAATAGGATTCAACTAGACCTTCTCCAATATAGAATTCGGCCAGACCTAAATCATAATAATAAAACTCCCTAAATATGGGCTAAACATGCTAAAGCCCAAATCTAATTAAATTAAAAGATGTCCAATAAGTTTAATGAAGGTAGACCCCACTTAGCCTCATGGACATATTACATAAGTTATACAAGACCCAATAACCCATCTAATTAAGTGCCACCTCATTAATGAATTGGTCCCCACTCTTTCCAAGTCAATTAATGAATTAACAGAATAGGCCCTCTTCAATAAACAAGATGCCGCCACCTTGCCTTCTAATTAGGCCCAACATGTGAAGCTTGGATCACATGGACCAAGTCTTGTTCTCCCTTATTCAAGCATCCCAACTTGAATGCCTTGACATTACTCAAAAGACTTGTAGATTCTGCCCATGTCCTTTGCTGGCCTTTCTTCCTTGATTCAGCCCAAGTGGAAGATTGCTTAGCTTCTTGAAAACTTGATGGTTCTTGGATCCCATCATTCCCCCTTTCCTCGAAAGGATTCGACCTCGAATCATGGCCTGCATAATAAGGAGAAAGATCAGAAACAATAAAAGTAGTGAAAACATTATACTAACCTTGAAGATCTACTTTAGAAGCATTATCATGAATGTACTCAAGGATTTTGAAAGCTTCTCTTTGAAAAAAGCTATGAAACGTTCATCATGCAACAAAACCATCCTTATCCCTGTCGCATCACAGTCAATCTTAAAACCCTTATTAAAGTTAGGTAATGCTAACACAAGTGTGGAACATAACCTTTCTCTAATAGTAGCAATTGCACAAAGTTCTCTAAAACACAAATCAGCTTTATCATATGCCATGTATAAATAAGAAAAATCAGTAGCATTGACATACATACCTTGCATATATTCGATACTAAGTATTTGAGCACTCTTATAAGCACGAAATACATACTTTATTGACAAACCATTAGAATCAATGTCCCCCATACCTTGCTTGTAACAAGTAGCATAAGAAGTACATACCTTGCTTGTATCAATGTTAGGTAGTACAAAGTCAATTGAATGCGCAATGCCTTTTATGGAAGGCAATCCATTCAGCTTCCCCTTTGGAAATACATGCTTGAACACCTGTAACAGATTCAAAGACAAGCTAGAAAGATATTTGTTAGTTTGACCAATAGTAAAAACTTCACTCTCTTGTGCATAAAAGCTCATCTTTGTTTTTGCTTTTCTTTCTTGTGGCATCACTTTCTCTTTTTTCAGCCAATTCTCTATTTTTCCATTTTCTTTTCCCTCTCCTTTTTTGGCCTCTCTCTCATTTTTTTGTTCTCTCCTTTTTTCCTCATTAGAAACGGCCACACTCAACTCTTTTTTCTCAAAACCTATTTTGGTGTTAAAGGAACAAGGTTGATTTTCTTCCCATCTTTTTCAAAGTTGTACCTATTCCTAAACCCATCATGTGTAGTCCTCCTATCATACTCCCATGGCCAGCATGCATAAGCACTAGTAAGGAGGACCTGGAACCAGGCCCACTGTTGTCCAGCTGTCCAAACCAGATGCGTGATATGAACATTGAAATAGCTCCTACACAGCTGTCCCAACTGAAATGGGTTCGGATTGGGTGCAATACAGCTACATCACCCATCATGCACCCTCACTCAGATGCTAACACATGGCACAATTTGGATCGTTCGTCAGCCTATAAATAGGCTACTACTAGCCTACTCAAGACATCCCATCATAGCTGTAAAATTGGGACTAGAGAGAGAAAGTCCCTAACCAGATTAGTTTCCCTATCTACTCTACATTTTAAATTTCGTATATCCTAAGTGATCCTAAGTGATCCGAAGTGATCCTATGTCCTTATGTGCTAAACACTTGAGGTGAACTGACTTGAGCATCTTGAGTGCGTCTCGAAGGTAAACCTCCGTCGCCCCTCTCACCTCATTACTTCCTTGCAAGTTATCATCCGACTAGTAGAGATCACTTTGATCCTGATGAGTCCCAATGTGGCTCGATATGACCCGATGTGCCATACACATCTAGTAAAAGGTTAATCACATCAGTTCCTATATGCCTTGTACGCTCGGCGAGAGACTAACCACTCCGGTTCCAAAGTGCCACACACATCTGTTGACCTCAGCCTCCATGTACCCGAAGTCCACCTAAGTGCCACTTACTATGGCCCAAGTACACCAAAGATATCAGTACTCTAGTGACCATTAGTGTTAAGCCTTAGTCTTTTCCACTACAACGACTACATCATTTCCAGTAGACTCTTATAGTTGCGGACACTGATATTTTCACCCACAATATTTGGTGCTTTCATTGAGAGAGCCAACAAGAAGTATGGCTCTTGAGAAGAGAGTTGTTGCAAGGTTTGGACCTCGTTGGCCGCCCCGAAGTGATTCTCCTCCTAGAAGGGAAAGAGAAGAAAACAACCTCTCTTCCTCAAGGCCTTCACACCTAGGACACACAGAGGGACACATGTGTCCCCTAGTGTACACCATCAACGAAGGAGCAAAAACAAGAATGGCTTGGGTGCCTCGTTATCCTTACATGACCACCCTCCTCACCGGATGTATACCATCATTGGCCAATCACATCCGGATGACTAATCCTTATCAAAGGAAGTACACCATGAAAGACATCAGGAGAAGGAAGAGTGATAACTCGTATAATTATATAGTTTTTAGTTATGTTTTATTATTGTTTTGTGTCAAATACGAGTTATTATTGTTTAGTCTAATTGTGTTTATGATCTTTTATATTTTTATGTAATTTGGTGTTTTTCACAAGTTTCTTTGAGTGATTTCAGATGACTAGAATTAAGGGCAAATCCAGTTCAGTTCCAGTTCCGACACCTTTTTCCATATCAGCTATATCTGGAGTTTCACTGAAGCAATAAGGCTGAAATTTTAACCGTGCAAAGTTAAGAGGCATATCTATCTTTTTCATGTTTTACACTTCTTGAAACGGAGTCGTTTTCCCTAGCGAAATCAACCATCAAGTTGGCTGATGTGCAATGACGTCTGTCCTGAGCAGTTTTCGTATTTTGACCATATCGTCCGATTAACATCAGCCAATGAGCTGATTCCAACGGCTATGGATCAATAACGGATAGGGGAACATTTGTCTAGAAGACCATGTGATCAGATAAAGCTTCCAATATTGAAGAATTTGACCATCAAGTTGGCTGATGTGCAATGACGTCTGTGCTGACCTGTTTTCGCATTTTGCCTATATCTTCTTCTCCACATCAGCAAATGAGCTGATTCCAACGGCTATGAATCAGTAACTCATAGGGGAACCTTTTTCTAGAAGACCATGTGATCAGATCAGGCCTCCAAGATTGACGAAATCGACCATCAAGTTGGCTGATCAAAATGGTCATACAATATGACGAAAATTGTTAGAAAAATGCACCCACCTATTATACCTACCTTTGAAATTTGTAAAGCTTGTCTCTTGTCATTTAGCCCTCCAAAATGTGTATAAATAGAGGGCCTTGGATGATTGTAGAGGATCATATTGTACATAGGTAGGATATTAGCCATTTTAATAAAATTCTCTAAGTTTTCTTCTTCTTTCTTTTCTCTAGTTTTCTTTCTTTTCTCTAGTTTTCTTTTTCTTTAGAGAGAGCAAGAGGTTGGATAATTAATATTCTTCCTCTTCTTCTTTCTTTCTTTTATTTTCTTCTTAGATTTTCTTTAATTTTATGTTTATGTTTATAATGCCTATGCTAGGCTAAACTTCTATTTGGTTAAGGGTGATTTCAAAGCCCTAGACATGTTTTGTGATTGATTTTCAGATTCTATCTATCATTAATTTTCTACCAAAGTTGCTTATGTTCTTCTACAAGAATTGTTCATGATGTTGTCTTGATTTGTTTAGGTGTACAACTAGATAGATCTTGATAATTATCTATTGCTAGTTTAGGAGTCTTGATCCGTGTAATTGTCTTGATTTCCTATTCATAAGTGGCAATTTGTGATTAATGATTATGGTCAAGTTTTCAATAATTGCAAAGTGGAACATAACCTAAGTTGAACAATCCGAGCTTATGTGTTTGTTGCTTAGATCAACCTATCTTTCTCATCATAAAGCTGCCATTAAATTGAATCTAGAGAGCTTATTCTAGGTTGTTTGATGGTTAGAGATTAAATAGAGAGCTTGTTCTATTTAACGACAAACTAAGGAAATATTGAGATAACAGAGCTTGTTGTTATCTACGGTTGTTAACTTTGATAGTTGGTTGATATTGATAGATCTGAAATTGATTCTTAATGATGTCTAGTGGTGGAGAATGAAACCTTAACCATATTTTTCCTTAGTTTGTCTAATATGAAAAATATGGTTAAGGTTTCATTCTCCACCACTAGACATCATTAAGAATCAATTTCAGATCTATCAATATCAACCAACTATCAAAGTTAACAACCGTAGATAACAACAAGCTCTGTTACCCCAATCTTTCCTTAGTTTGTCGTTAAATAGAACAAGCTCTCTATTTAATCTCTAACCATTAAACAACCTAGAATAAGCTCTCTAAATTCAATTTAATGGCAGCTTTATGATGAGAAAGATAGGTTGATCTAAGCAACAAACACATAAGCTCGGATTGTTCAACTTAGGTTATGTTCCACTTTGCAATTATTGAAAACTTGACCATAATCATTAATCACAAATTGCCACTTATGAATAGGAAATCAAGACAATTACACGGATCAAGACTCCTAAACTAGCAATAGATAATTATCAAGATCTATCTAGTTGTACACCTAAATAAATCTAGACAACATCATGAACAATTCTTGTAGAAGAACATAAGCAACTTTGATAGAAAATTAATGATAGATAGAATCTGAAAATCAATCACAAAACATGTCTAGGGCTTTGAAATCACCCTTAACCAAATAGAAGTTTAGCCTAGCATAGGCATTATAAACATAAACATAAAATTAAAGAAAATCTAAGAAGAAAATAAAAGAAAGTAAGAAGAAGAGGAAGAATATTAATTATCCAACCTCTTGCTCTCTCTAAAGAAAAAGAAAACTAGAGAAAAGAAAGAAGAAGAAAACTTAGAGAATTTTATTAAAATGGCTAATATCCTACCTATGTACAATATGATCCCTTACAATCATCCAAGGCCCTCTATTTATACACATTTTGGAGGGCTAAATGACAAGAGACAAGCTTTACAAATTTCAAAGGTAGGTATAATAGGTGGGTGCATTTTCTAACAATTTTCGTCATACATGACGATTTTGATCAGCCAACTTGATGGTCGATTTTGTCAATTTTGGAGGCCTTATCTGATCACATGGTATTCTAGAAAAATGTTACCCTATCAGTTACTGATCCATAGCCGTTGGAATCAGCTCATTTGCTGATGTGTATTGGACGATATGGTCAAAATGCAAAAACTGCTCAGGACAGACGTCATTGCACATCAGCCAATTTGATGGTTGATTTCGCTAGGGAAAACGACTCCGTTTCAAGAAGTGTAAAACATGAAAAAGATAGATATGCCTCTTTACTTTGCACGGTTAAAATTTCAGCCTTATTGCTTCAGTGAAACTCCAGATATAGCTGATATGGCAAAAGGTGTCGGAACTGGAACTGAACTGGATTTGCCCTTAATTCTAGTAATCTGAAATCACTCAAAGAAACTTGTGAAAAACACCAAATTACATAAAAATATAAAAGATCATAAACACAATTAGACTAAACAATAATAACTCGTATTTGACACAAAACAATAATAAAACATAACTAAAAACTATATAATTATACGAGTTATCACACCCCCACACTTAGATTGTTGCTAGTCCCTAGCAACGACTCAATAAAAATAAAATAAGAAAATCTAATCTAATCCATTTTCGTAGGAAATCACGGTGGCACTTAGCATGTGACACAAGCCTTTAAACCCCTAGGTGTCCCTAGTGGACGAGTTTAGTCTCGTGAGGGTTTACTAGGACGATACCCACAAACATTGAAAACATAAGAAAAACTAAAAATAATAATTATAACTAATCCTTCCAATATAAATTTGAGATAATCATTGGACAAGTCTTAAAAACTAATCAATAGCTTAAAGAAATTCACAAAAAATCTTGCTTGAATGTAAATAGTTTGAGTTAAGCCAATATTAACATAACATATTTCAATCAAAATAGTGCATATTCAAACTTAATCTCAACTTCTTACATGGGATACTCTCTTGATTTTCACTCTTTAAAGTAGTGGTAAAGTGTTCACACTCAATCAATCTCATGAAAACACTTCTACCATATGCTTGCTTGTCCACCTATTCTCCACTATTTAGATCATACAACTTCATGAATCAAGAGGTCTTTAATCAAGGTTGTAATGGGGCCAAGGGGTTTGTAATGTGGTTGAAGAACAAAAGGATAAAGATATCACAAAGGTTCCAAAGAGTTTATAAAGTTTAGAGACATAAAAAGATTATACAAAGAAACTTCTCAAAACTCTTTACAAGTACATAGTCACCTAGGCCGGATATTCATGTTGGGCCTTTTCTTCATTCTAAACAACTTTGTAACATCTTTTTCTTTTTCCACAAATTCAAGAGATGATTCATATATATATATTTTTTTTTTACATAGGAATGTATTTGCCAGTATTTCTTTTTCTCTTGACTTTTCTTATCTTTTCCCCCCACACTTATTTCTTGTTTCTAACCCAAATTTTTAACTAAAAATATCCCTTGTCTTTGCAACTTGTCTCAAATCATGCTAATTCATCTTTGGAACAAAGGTAAAGATATAAGTATATTTAGGTTAGGGACAAGTTATGGTTACCAAAGATATAAGTATATTTAGGTTAGGGACAAGTTATAGCTTATTCAATGTAGGCTCAAATTGGTTCACTAAGGGTGTGTTCTCTTCGAACATCAATAAGGGATGGCTGTTTGGCCCTGGCTAAAAATCCTAATGCCTCTATCATATTCATGTTGTCACATGCATCAATATAGTCTCAAACGGTTTAAAGCAAGTTCTAGAGAATCATGTAATCATAAGAGCACTCAAGAAAGAAATTAGATTGATTTGTATAATGCATCAATCATTTTAGGCTCAAAAACTCACAATGATGATTATACAAGTCAGTTTTAAGTCTAAACATGCTTCTTTCTCAATCAACATATCATATTAACATTGGCTCATAAAAATTAGTATCAAGCTTAATTCTCATGAAAATCTTCTCACTAGTAACCAGTTTAGACCTATGCAATTCATATCTCATCATTGTATTAAAAAGGAACTAAAACACACTAAAAAGAATAATAATAAAGACTCAAAAAAAAAAAAAAAATAGTAGACAAAAATAAAAGAAATCCTAAATCATTCCCCCCACACTTAATTCTTACATTGTCCTCAATGTAAGTCTATTAACACAAATGAAAGAATCATGTGTAAGAGAAAAGAACTAATAACATAAGAATAGGAATAACTAAGACTCAAAACAAAACAAAACCATGCAACTTAAATAATCCTAAAATACTAAACAAAAATTAACAAGTAAACATAAAAAGATTAAAATCAAACTGACAAGGTATGTCTCAAGTCTCCCTTACTCAGACCTTGTTCAGAATGAATACTTCTAAATTGCTTAAAACACAACAAACTTTTTTTTTTTTTTTTTTTAAAAGAAGAAATCAAACTGACAAGGTATGTCTCAAGTCTCCCTTACTCAGACCTTGTTCAGAATGAATACTTCTAAATGGCTTAAAACACAACAAATTTATTTTTTTTTTAAATTAGCAAAATATGTCCCTTACCCCATACTAAAATATGACATTGTCCCCAAAGTCAAATTTTAAAGGTAGAATTTAGGAGATATTACCTGCAGAGGTTGCTAACCACTTATTATAACTGAGACACAACAAGCAAAATGTTAGATAATGTCACAAAGACAAAGTGCAATCCACTCCTTGCTCGTCCATATCTCTTTTTCTTTTTCCGAGCGTTTGCGAAACAACCGTAGCAGATAAACACTCATAAGCTTGGAGCTTTTTAAGTAAATCTTCAATGGTTGTAGCAGAAATTATGGTTCTCCTTGCCTCTGAAAACATGAATCCATTATCCACAGCATTATCTAAATATAAAAGCAAATTACTAAAATAACCATTAATATTAAGCAAACCAATGGGTTTCTTATTTGTGACCAAAGATGACCAAGAAGCCACGCAAGCTATTTCTTCCAATGTACCTAGACCTCCTGGTAAAGCAATGAATGCATCGGCAGAATGGTACATGATTGTTATCCGTTCAGGGACACTCCAGACTTGTATTTCCTTACCCACGGTAGGTCCACAAAAACTTGTGAATAGTTTTGGCACGATTCCTAGAACTGCACTTCCTCCGGCGTGTGCTGCTGTAGCGACTGCTCCCATTAAACCCGTACTACCCCCTCCATAAATCAAGTGGATCTTTTGTTGGGCAAGTATTACTCCAACTCTTATGGCTTCATCAGCGAATATGTTATTTTTTCCTGGATAAGCACCTCCAAAGACACAAATTTTTTTAATGCGCTGGGATGAAGTACTTTCCATTTTTTTTTTCGAGTGCCTGAAAGAGAATGAGTACATGGTGTAATATATAGAGGACTGAGTAGTGAATCAGACAAGAGTAATAATGTCGCCGAAAGTGTTTCTGACCTGTCAGAAAAAAATGTTAACCTAACAAAAGATTGTTGCGTGATTTCAGGAAGAAAATCAAAAAGAGAAGAAAAAATCAACCGTAAAAGACAAATAAAAAAAAAAAAAAAAAAAAACGAGAATAGTTACACAAATCGAACAACACGTAAATTAAACCGAAATGAAGTTATTGCAAATCAAACCAAAAAGCTGAGAAGTCATTTATTGTAGTTGTGATTGTGGCTCACATCTTCCTCTGGTTTTATGTCCAGAAACGGCTTAAACGCCTTCTATGAGTCGAGGATATGCTTCCCATCCAGTTTTCTTACAAGCTGGCAAACAGGGTCTTTTAACATCAGATTCCCAAGATGTTGCCATTCCCTTTGGAATTGCAGCCATAAATCAAGAATTTCTCTTTGTACGTCTCCACTAGGATGCGTCTCAAGAGAAAGTTGGATATTATCCAAATTCTCCTTACTCAGTCCATCATTAATGAATTCAATTTTATCATCTCGATTAGAGGACGGAATCCCAATAGAACGACATTTACCGTTACACGTCCATCGTGCACATTTGTGGCAATTTGAACTCATGCGCTTTGCTCGTCGCTTCTTTGCAAAAGTGCTTCTACCTGTACCTGGTAAATGCAAAACAGGAAGATATTCATCTTCACGTACCTTGGCTTCAATTATCCAACGTATGTCGTCAGGAATCCCTTTGTGCATAAGCATTCTTAATCTTTCAAGTCGAACTTGGTAAAGCTTCAGTAAAATATTTCGAGGAAAAGGAGGAAATCGTTTCTGCAATCTTGTGAGAATATCATCCATCCTGAAAAAAAAGAATGAAAAAAAATTGAAAGAGAAATTGGAAGAGAAATTTATATACAATATCAGTTTTGTGGGTAGCTGATGGAACCGATTTAAATAATCATGGAGTACCGTTATCCGCCATTTAACCGGGGTTAAAAAAAAAAATTATATTTACATCTAGTTATTTTCAAAACAAGGATCAGAAAGAAAAACAACATAAAAAGACACAAAAACAAAACACTCTAAATAAAATCCTAAATTCTTCCCCCCAAACATAATTCTTACATTGTCATTAATGTAATGCTATTATCCCCCAATGCAAGAATTATATGTAAGAGAAAAGAACTATTAAACAAAAGAAACTTATGCAGCCTAAATGAACTTAAAAGCAGTAAACACAATTACCAAAGAAACATAAGAAATAAAATAAAAACAATAAAAATAATAAAAGAAAAAGGAAAAGAAAGAGAAAGAGAAAGCAAATCTGAATATGGAAGGTTGGTAATTTCATCTTTAATTGGGCTGCCTTCCCAATTAACACTTGAGTTAGTGTTTTGAATCTAACCAACACCCTTTCTTGGCTTTTTAGGCTTGTCAGGCTCATACATGAAATTTCCCAAATTTATGCGTTTGAGAGGAAGCTTTCTTTGCACAACAGTGGATGCATTCTCCATTACAAGTATTATTCCATCATCCTTGGTGGTGCATATCTCATCGAGGAATGGTGCATCTTTTGGTACTTGTTGAATGACATCCACAAACAAACTGTTTAAGGTTTCCAGCGTGTCTTGTTCATGTTCATCCTCCTTGAACTTTGCGAATCTACTAGGAAAAGGTGGAGAAGAAACATTAGTAAAAATTGGAATCTCAAACGTAACCTCAGGTGCTGAAATACTCTTATTTGGATCATTGGCTTCATTATCCTCAAGAATAGAATTCATCTCTAATTTTGTCTCATCCTCATCTTGTTCCTCATTCCTCAAGGTCACAATAGTAGCATTCTCCTTTGGGTTAATCATCGTTTGGGCAGAGAGTTCTTCAGATCTTTGTGCTACCCATACCACCATACTACTAGCCAATAGGCTCATTTGCCTTTCCAAACTCTGGATACTTGCCCTTGTTTCCTGTTGAAATTGTAAAGTATTAGTAACAAGAGAATCGACAAGATCTTCTAAAGAAGTACCTGAGTTTTGAGTCATATGTAGTGGCTGAAAAAGATCTGGTTCTTGAGACCATGATTGATTAAATCTAGATGGATGAGTGTAATTGGCATAAGGATCTACTTCTTGGTAATTTTCTGAGTAGCCATAATTAGTATGATCCCACCATCCCTCATGGTAAGTGTTTGAGTAATGATCATACAGTTGGTCTTGGAACACTTGATGGCCTTGACATCCTCCCATGGCCAATTGTTGAACTGGGTAGGTGAGATTGGCTTGTTGATTTTCCATGTTCATGTATGCCACCAACTCTTCAAGTGTTAGATTGCTCAATTCCATCGTTTTTCTTTTTTTTTTTTTTTCAAAATTTGATAAGAAAAACTTGTATGTACAAGAAAAATAAAATTAATTACAACTGAAAATAAGAATAAACCAATGAACTAATAAACTAAAGAAAGCAATCCCCGGCAACGGCGCCAAAAACTTGATGCACCCAAAAGAGTGTATCTTATTTAACCTTGCACTAAAAAGATAAATTGTAACTATAGTAGTTAGCAAGGGTCGAGTCCTCAGGGATTGGGTTTTAGTTTATAAGTTAATAGTTTAAAACTTAAATTCAAGAACAATAAAAGAAAATGGGTTTTTGAAGCCAGATTTAAACTAAAGTAAATAATAAGAATAAGATGCAAGGCGGTATAACCAGCCAATAAAAATATATATACTAAATTAGGCGGTATAACCAGCCAATAAAAATATATATACTAAATTAGGCGGTATAACCAGCCAATAAAAATAAAACAAAGTTAATATACAAATTAGGCGGTATAACCAGCCAATAAAAATAAAACAAAGTTAATATACAAATTAGGCGGTATAACCAGCCAATAAAAATAAATATAAAAAATAAGCAAACTAAAAGTAAGAAAACAAATAAGTAAGAAGAATCAAATATGAAAAATATGGTTAAGGTTTCATTCTCCACCACTAGACATCATTAAGAATCAATTTCAGATCTATCAATATCAACCAACTATCAAAGTTAACAACCGTAGATAACAACAAGCTCTGTTACCCCAATCTTTCCTTAGTTTGTCGTTAAATAGAACAAGCTCTCTATTTAATCTCTAACCATTAAACAACCTAGAATAAGCTCTCTAAATTCAATTTAATGGCAGCTTTATGATGAGAAAGATAGGTTGATCTAAGCAACAAATACATAAGCTCGGATTGTTCAACTTAGGTTATGTTCCACTTTGCAATTATTGAAAACTTGACCATAATCATTAATCACAAATTGCCACTTATGAATAGGAAATCAAGACAATTACACGGATCAAGACTCCTAAACTAGCAATAGATAATTATCAAGATCTATCTAGTTGTACACCTAAATAAATCTAGACAACATCATGAACAATTCTTGTAGAAGAACATAAGCAACTTTGATAGAAAATTAATGATAGATAGAATCTGAAAATCAATCACAAAACATGTCTAGGGCTTTGAAATCACCCTTAACCAAATAGAAGTTTAGCCTAGCATAGGCATTATAAACATAAACATAAAATTAAAGAAAATCTAAGAAGAAAATAAAAGAAAGAAAGAAGAAGAGGAAGAATATTAATTATCCAACCTCTTGCTCTCTCTAAAGAAAAAGAAAACTAGAGAAAAGAAAGAAAACTAGAGAAAAGAAAGAAGAAGAAAACTTAGAGAATTTTATTAAAATGGCTAATATCCTACCTATGTACAATATGATCCCTTACAATCATCCAAGGCCCTCTATTTATACACATTTTGGAGGGCTAAATGACAAGAGACAAGCTTTACAAATTTCAAAGGTAGGTATAATAGGTGGGTGCATTTTCTAACAATTTTCGTCATACATGACGATTTTGATCAGCCAACTTGATGGTCGATTTTGTCAATTTTGGAGGCCTTATCTGATCACATGGTATTCTAGAAAAATGTTACCCTATCAGTTACTGATCCATAGCCGTTGGAATCAGCTCATTTGCTGATGTGTATCGGACGATATGGTCAAAATGCGAAAACTGCTCAGGACAGACGTCATTGCACATCAGCCAATTTGATGGTTGATTTCGCTAGGGAAAACGACTCCGTTTCAAGAAGTGTAAAACATGAAAAAGATAGATATGCCTCTTTACTTTGCACGGTTAAAATTTCAGCCTTATTGCTTCAGTGAAACTCCAGATATAGCTGATATGGCAAAAGGTGTCGGAACTGGAACTGAACTGGATTTGCCCTTAATTCTAGTAATCTGAAATCACTCAAAGAAACTTGTGAAAAACACCAAATTACATAAAAATATAAAAGATCATAAACACAATTAGACTAAACAATAATAACTCGTATTTGACACAAAACAATAATAAAACATAACTAAAAACTATATAATTATACGAGTTATCACACCCCCACACTTAGATTGTTGCTAGTCCCTAGCAACGACTCAATAAAAATAAAATAAGAAAATCTAATCTAATCCATTTTCGTAGGAAATCACGGTGGCACTTAGCATGTGACACAAGCCTTTAAACCCCTAGGTGTCCCTAGTGGACGAGTTTAGTCTCGTGAGGGTTTACTAGGACGATACCCACAAACATTGAAAACATAAGAAAAACTAACCTAAGTTGACTAGGATATACCGCCTAATTTAGTATATATATTTTTATTGGCTGGTTATACCGCCTAATTTAGTATATATATTTTTATTGGCTGGTTATACCGCCTTGCATCTTATTCTTATTATTTACTTTAGTTTAAATCTGGCTTCAAAAACCCCTTTTCTTTTATTGTTCTTGAATTTAAGTTTTAAACTATCAACTTATAAACTAAAACCCAATCCCTGAGGACTCGACCCTTGCTAACTACTATACTTACAATTGATCTTTTTAGTGCAAGGTTAAATAAGATACACTCTTTTGGGTGCATCAAATTTTTGGCGCCGTTGCCGGGGATTGTTTTCTTTAGTTTATTTGTTACTTGGTTTATTCTTATTTTCAGTTCTAATGAGTTTTATTTTCTTGTACATACGGGTTTTTCTTATCAAATTTTGAAAAAAAAAATAAAAAAAAATAAAAAAAAAAACGATGGAATTGAGCAATCTAACACTTGAAGAGTTGGTGGCATACATGAACATGGAGAATCAACAAGCCAATCTCACCTTCCCAGTTCAACAATTTGACATGGGAGGATGTCAAGGCCATCAAGTATTCCAAGACCAACAGTATGATCATTACTCAAACACTTACCATGAGGGATGGTGGGATCATACTAATTATGGCTACTCGAAAAATTACCAAGAAGTAGATCCTTATGCCAATTACACTCATCCATCTAGCTTCAATCAATCATGGTCCCAAGAACCAGATCTTTTTCAACCACCACATATGAGTCAAAACTCAGGTACTTCTTTAGAAGATCTTGTCTATTCTCTTGTTACTGATACTTTGCAATTTCAACAGGAAACAAGGGCAAGCATCCAGAGTTTGGAAAAGCAAATGATCCAATTGACTAATAGTATGGTGGGATGGGTAGCACAAAGATCTGAAGAACTCCCTGCCCAAACGATGATTAACCTAAAGGAGAATGCTACTATTGTGACCTTGAGGAATGAGGAACAAGATGAGGATGAGACAAAATTAGAGATGAATTCTATTCTTGAGGATAATGAAGCCAATGATCCAAATAAGAGTATTTCAGCACCTGAGGTAACGTTTGAGATTCCAATTTTTACTAATGTTTCTTCTCCACCTTTTCCTAGTAGATTCGCAAAGTTCAAGGAGGATGAACATGAACAAGACACGCTGGAAACCTTAAACAGTTTGTTTGTGGATGTCATTCAACAAGTACCAAAAGATGCACCATTCCTCGATGAGATATGCACCACCAAGGATGATGGAATAATACTTGTAATGGAGAATGCATCCACTACTGTGCAAAGAAAGCTTCCTCTCAAACGCATAAATTTGGGAAATTTCATGTATGAGCCTGACAAGCCTAAAAAGCCAAGAAGGGGTGTTGGTTAGATTCAAAACACTAACTCAAGTGTTAATTGGGAAGGCAGCCCAATTAAAGATGAAATTGCCAACCTTCCATATTCAGATTTGCTTTCTCTTTCTCTTTCTTTTCCTTTTTTCTTTTATTATTTTTGTTGTTTTTATTTTTATTTCTTATGTTTCTTTGTTAATTGTGTTTACTGTTTTTAAGTTCATTTAGGCTGCATAAGTTTCTTTTGTTTAATAGTTCTTTTCTCTTACATATAATTCTTGCATTGGGGGATAATAGCATTACATTAATGACAATGTAAAAATTATGAGTGGGGGGAATAATTTAGGATTTTATTTTTGAGTCTTTTTATGTTGTTTTTCTTTCTGATCCTTGTTTTGAAAATAACTAGATGTAAATATAATTTTTTTTTTTTAACCCCGGTTAAATGGCGGATAACGGTACTCCTTGATTATTTAAGTCGGTTCCATCAGCTACCCACAAAACTGATATTGTATATAAATTTCTCTTCCAATTTCTCTTTCATTTTTTTTCATTTTTTTTTCAGGATGGATGATATTCTCACAAGATTGCAGAAACGATTTCCTCCTTTTCCTCGAAATATTTTACTGAAAATTTACCAAGTTCGATTTGAAAGATTAAGAATGCTTATACACAAAGGGATTCCTGGAGACATACGTTGGATAATTGAAGCCAAGGTACGTGAAGATGAATATCTTCCTGTTTTACATTTACCAGGTACAGGTAGAAGCACTTTTGCAAAGAAGCGACGAGCAAAGCGCATGAGTTCAAATTGCCACAAATGTGCACGATGGACGTGTAACGGTAAATGTCGTTCTATTGGGATTCCGTCCTCTAATCGAGATGATAAAATTGAATTCATTAAGGATGGACTCAGTAAGGAGAATTTGGGTAATATCCAACTTTCTCTTGAGACGCATCCTAGTGGAGATGTACAAAGAGAAATTCTTGATTTATGGCCGCAATTCCAAAGGGAATGGCAACATCTTGGGAATCTGATGTTAAAAGACCCTGTTTGCCAGCTTGTAAAAAAACTGGATGGGAAGCATATCCTCGACTCATAGAAGGCGTTTAAGCCGTTTCTGGACGTAAAACCAGAGGAAGATGTGAGCCACAATCACAACTACAATAAATGACTTCTCAGCTTTTGGTTTGATTTGCAATAACTTCATTTTGGTTTAATTTACGTGTTGTTCGATTTGTGTAATTATTCTCGTTTTTTTTATTTGTCTTTTACGGTTGATTTTTTTCTTCTCTTTTTGATTTTCTTCCTGAAATCACGCAAAAATCTTTTGTTAGGTTAACATTTTCTTCTGACAGGTCAGATACACTTTCGGCGACATTATTACTCTTGTCTGATTCACTACTCAGTCCTCTATATATTACACCATGTACTCATTCTCTTTCAGGCACTCGAAAAAGAAAAAAAATGGAAAGTACTTCGTCCCAACGCATTAAAAAAATTTGTGTCTTTGGAGGTGCTTATCCAGGGAAAAATAACATATTTGTTGATGAAGCCATAAGAGTTGGAGTAATACTTGCCCAACAAAAGATCCAGTTGATTTATGGAGGCGGTAGTACGGGTTTAATGGGAGCAGTCGCTACAGCAGCACACGCCGGAGGAAGTCCAGTTCTAGGAGTCGTGCCAAAACTATTCACAGGTTTTTGTGGACCTACCGTGGGTAAGGAAATACAAGTCTGGAGTATCCCTGAACGGATAACAATCATGTACCATTCTGCCGATGCATTCATTGCTTTACCAGGAGGTCTGGGTACATTGGAAGAAATAGCTTGCGTGGCTTCTTGGTCATCTTTGGTCACAAATAAGAAACCCATTGGTTTGCTTAATATTAATGGTTATTTTAGTAATTTGCTTTCATATTTAGATAATGCTGTGGATAATGGATTCATGTTTTCAGAGGCAAGGAGAACCATAATTTCTGCTGCAACCATTGAAGATTTACTCAAAAAGCTCAAAGCTTATGAGTGTTTATCTGCTACGGTTGTTTCGCAAACGCTCGGAAAAAGAAAAAGAGATATGGACGAGCAAGGAGTGGATTGCACTTTGTCTTTGTGACATTATCTAACATTTTGTTTGTTGTGTCTCAGTTATAATAAGTGGTTAGCAACCTCTGCAGGTAATATCTCCTAAATCCTACCTTTAAAATTTGACATTGGGGACAATGCCATATTTTAGTATGGGGTAAGGGACATATTTTGCTAATTTAAAAAAAAAAATTTGTTGTGTTTTAAGACATTTAGAAGTATTCATTCTGAACAAGGTCTGAGTAAGGGAGACTTGAGACATACCTTGTCAGTTTGATTTCTTCTTTTCAAAAAAAAAAAGTTTGTTGTGTTTTAAGCAATTTAGAAGTATTCATTCTGAACAAGGTCTGAGTAAGGGAGACTTGAGACATACCTTGTCAGTTTGATTTTAATCTTTTTATGTTTACTTGTTAATTTTTGTTTAGTATTTTAGGATTATTTAAGTTGCATGGTTTTGTTTTGTTTTGAGTCTTAGTTATTCCTATTCTTATGTTATTAGTTCTTTTCTCTTACACATGATTCTTTCATTTGTGTTAATAGACTTACATTGAGGACAATGTAAGAATTAAGTGTGGGGGGAATGATTTAGGATTTCTTTTATTTTTGTCTACTATTTTTTTTTTTTTTTGAGTCTTTATTATTATTATTTTTAGTGTGTTTTTGTTCCATTTTAATACAATGATGAGATATGAATTGCATAGGTCTAAACTGGTTACTAGTGAGAAGATTTTCATGAGAATTAAGCTTGATACTAATTTTTATGAGCCAATGTTAATATGATATGTTGATTGAGAAAGAAGCATGTTTAGACTTAAAACTGACTTGTATAATCATCATTGTGAGTTTTTGAGCCTAAAATGATTGATGCATTATACAAATCAATCTAATTTCTTTCTTGAGTGCTCTTATGATTACATGATTCTCTAGAACTTGCTTTAAACCGTTTGAGACTATATTGATGCATGTGACGACATGAATATGATAGAGGCATTAGGATTTTTAGCCAGGGCCAAACAGCCATCCCTTATTGATGTTCGAAGAGAACACACCCTTAGTGAACCAATTTGAGCCTACATTGAATAAGCTATCTCTTTGGTAACCATAACTTGTCCCTAACCTAAATATACTTATATCTTTACCTTTGTTCCAAAGATGAATTAGCATGATTTGAGACAAGTTGCAAAGACAAGGGATATTTTTTTGGTTAGAAACAAGAAATAAGTGTGGGGGGAAAAGAAAAGAAAAGTCAAGAGAAAAAGAAATACTGGCAAATACATTCCTATGTAAAAAAAAAATATGAATCATCTCTTGAATTTGTGGAAAAAGAAAAAGATGTTAGAAAGTTGTTTAGAATGAAGAAAAGGCCCAACATGAATATCCGGCCTAGGTGACTATGTACTTGTAAAGAGTTTTGAGAAGTTTCTTTGTATAATCTTTTTATGTCTCTAAACTTTATAAACTCTTTGGAACCTTTGTTATATCTTTATCCTTTTGTTCTTCAACCACATTACAAACCCCTTGGCCCCATTACAACCTTGATTAAAGACCTCTTGATTCATGAAGTTGTATGATCTAAATAGTGGAGAATAGGTGGACAAGCAAGCATATGGTAGAAGTGTTTTCATGAGATTGATTGAGTGTAAACACTTTACCACTACTTTAAAGAGTGAAAATCAAGAGAATATCCCATGTGAGAAGTTGAGATTAAGTTTGAATATGCACTATTTTGATTGAAATATGTTATGTTAATATTGGCTTAACTCAAACTATTTACATTCAAGCAAGATTTTTTGTGAAGCTATTGATTAGTTTTTAAGACTTGTCCAATGATTATCTCAAATTTATATTGGAAGGATTAGTTATAATTATTATTTTTAGTTTTTCTTATGTTTTCAATGTTTGTGGGTATCGTCCTAGTAAACCCTCACGAGACTAAACTCGTCCACTAGGGACACCTAGGGGTTTAAAGGCTTGTGTCACATGCTAAGTGCCACCGTGATTTCCTACGAAAATGGATTAGATTAGATTTTCTTATTTTATTTTTATTGAGTCGTTGCTAGGGACTAGCAACAATCTAAGTGTGGGGGTGTGATAACTCGTATAATTATATAGTTTTTAGTTATGTTTTATTATTGTTTTGTGTCAAATACGAGTTATTATTGTTTAGTCTAATTGTGTTTATGATCTTTTATATTTTTATGTAATTTGGTGTTTTTCACAAGTTTCTTTGAGTGATTTCAGATTACTAGAATTAAGGGCAAATCCAGTTCAGTTCCAGTTCCGACACCTTTTGCCATATCAGCTATATCTGGAGTTTCACTGAAGCAATAAGGCTGAAATTTTAACCGTGCAAAGTTAAGAGGCATATCTATCTTTTTCATGTTTTACACTTCTTGAAACGGAGTCGTTTTCCCTAGCGAAATCAACCATCAAGTTGGCTGATGTGCAATGACGTCTGTCCTGAGTAGTTTTCGAATTTTGACCATATCGTCCGATAAACATCAGCCAATGAGCTGATTCCAACGGCTATGGATCAATAACTGATAGGGGAACATTTGTCTAGAAGACCATGTGATCAGATAAAGCTTCCAATATTGAAGAATTTGACCATCAAGTTGGCTGATGTGCAATGACGTCTGTGCTGACCTGTTTTCGTATTTTGCCTATATCTTCTTCTCCACATCAGCAAATGAGCTGATTCCAACGGCTATGAATCAGTAACTCATACGGGAACATATTTCTAGAAGACCATGTGATCAGATCAGGCCTCCAAGATTGACGAAATCGACCATCAAGTTGGCTGATCAAAATGGTCATACAATATGACGAAAATTGTTAGAAAAATGCACCCACCTATTATACCTACCTTTGAAATTTGTAAAGCTTGTCTCTTGTCATTTAGCCCTCCAAAATGTGTATAAATAGAGGGCTTGGATGATTGTAGAGGATCATATTGTACATAGGTAGGATATTAGCCATTTTAATAAAATTCTCTAAGTTTTCTTCTTCTTTCTTTTCTCTAGTTTTCTTTCTTTTCTCTAGTTTTCTTTTTCTTTAGAGAGAGCAAGAGGTTGGATAATTAATATTCTTCCTCTTCTTCTTTCTTTCTTTTATTTTCTTCTTAGATTTTCTTTAATTTTATGTTTATGTTTATAATGCCTATGCTAGGCTAAACTTCTATTTGGTTAAGGGTGATTTCAAAGCCCTAGACATGTTTTGTGATTGATTTTCAGATTCTATCTATCATTAATTTTCTATCAAAGTTGCTTATGTTCTTCTACAAGAATTGTTCATGATGTTGTCTTGATTTGTTTAGGTGTACAACTAGATAGATCTTTATAATTATCTATTGCTAGTTTAGGAGTCTTGATCCGTGTAATTGTCTTGATTTCCTATTCATAAGTGGCAATTTGTGATTAATGATTATGGTCAAGTTTTCAATAATTGCAAAGTGGAACATAACCTAAGTTGAACAATCCGAGCTTATGTGTTTGTTGCTTAGATCAACCTATCTTTCTCATCATAAAGCTGCCATTAAATTGAATCTAGAGAGCTTATTCTAGGTTATTTGATGGTTAGAGATTAAATAGAGAGCTTGTTCTATTTAACGACAAACTAAGGAAAGATTGGGATAACAGAGCTTGTTGTTATCTACGGTTGTTAACTTTGATAGTTGGTTGATATTGATAGATCTGAAATTGATTCTTAATGATGTCTAGTGGTGGAGAATGAAACCTTAACCATATTTTTCATTTTTGATTCTTCTTACTTGTTTTCTTACTTTTCTAGTTTGCTTATTTTTAAAAGTATATTTATTTTTATTGGCTGGTTATACCGCCTAATTTGTATATTAATTTTGTTTTATTTTTATTGGCTGGTTATACCGCCTAATTTAGTATATATATTTTTATTGGCTGGTTATACCGCCTAATTTAGTATATATATTTTTATTGGCTGGTTATACCGCCTTGCATCTTATTCTTATTATTTACTTTAGTTTAAATCTGGCTTCAAAAACCCCTTTTCTTTTATTGTTCTTGAATTTAAGTTTTAAACTATCAACTTATAAACTAAAACCCAATCCCTGAGGACTCGACCCTTGCTAACTACTATACTTACAATTGATCTTTTTAGTGCAAGGTTAAATAAGATACACTCTTTTGGGTGCATCAAAGAGCTGGTAAGAAGTATGAGACTATGGAAGGGCAAGCCAATCACATTTGGCCCAGACGACCGGAAGAGAGCCCAAAAGCCCCTCGCCGACGCCATAGTAATCACCTCCACGATATATGGCTGTGTGATGAAGAGAGTCTTCTTCGACATTGGGAGCACGAGCGATGTCCTCTACTACCACGCCATGAGGAGACTAGGAATCTCAAGGAACCAGTTAAAGCCTTTTTATGCTCCCTTGATCGAACTAGAAAATAAGGAAGTTCCTTTGATAAGCTCATAAAATACACATTTTATGCCCTTTTTATTCTTAGTTTTAGTTATGTTTTCGATCTTTATCTTGATTACTTATGTTATATTTTTGAATTCTGGGTATATTTAAGAGAATGAAGTGAAAAGATGTCAATAATGATGGTAAAGAGCTTACAAAATCATAATCCCAAGATGGAAGAAGATTTGGGAGTCAAAAAGATCAATTTTTGGTTGCAAAGCAAGAAGGCAGATTTGACCTCCGGAACTTGTTGCAAGGAAAACATGATGTTAAATCTTTATTTGAAGAAACTTCCTTCTTGGCGTTTGAAGATGACTTGAATACCTTTCTAGCGATAGTTTACACACCCAAATCGGACCAAAAATGTTCATCCAAATGTTAAAGTCAAAAAAATTAGGGATCAGCACCGCTGCGCTGGTGTCTGGCGCTGTAGCGTTAGCCGATTGTCTAAACCTGCCAAAAATGTATTTTCTGCCTCCAAACTTCCTTGTGCGATAAGAAAGGATTCTCAGGGTTTTAAAGCTCTATAAATACCATATTTTAAGCCACAAACTAGACAGGTTTTTTATTATTATCAATATATTTCTTTTTCTTCTCAATTCTCTTAGTTTTCTCCTTAGTTTTGTTTTATTTTTATGTTTATGTTAACAATGCCTATGCTAGGCTAAACTTCTTTTTGGTTAAGGGTGATTTCAAAGCCCTAGACATGTTGTGTAATTGATATTCAAATCTTATCTATCATTGACTTTTTATCAAAATTGCTTATTTTCTTCTATAAAAATTGTTCATGATCTTTGTCTTAATTTATTTAGGGTGGCCAACTAGATATATCTTGATAATTATCTATTGCTAGTTTAGGAGTCTTGATCCGTAATTGTCTTGATAAACTATTCATAAGTGGCAATTTGTGATTAATGATTATGTTAGAGTTTTCGCTAATTGCAAAATGGAACATAACCTAAGTTGAACAATCCGAGCTTATGTGTTTGTTTCTTAGATCAACCTAACTTTCTCATCATAAAGCTACTATCAAATTGAGTTTAGAGAGCTTATTCTAGGTTGTTTGATGATGCACTCAAAAGAGTATATCTTATTTAACCTTGCACTAAAAAGATCAATTGTAAGTAGAGTAGTTAGCAAGGGCCGAGTCCTCAGGGATTGGGTTTTAGTTTATAAGTTAATAGTTTAAAACTTAAATTCAAGAACAATAAAAGAAAATGGGTTTTTAAAATCAGATTTAAACTAAAGTAAATAATAAGAATGAGAAAACAAGTAATTAAGAAGAATCAAATATTAAAAATATGGTTAAGGTTTCATTCTCCACCACTAGACATCATTAAGAATCAATTTCATATCTATCAGCATTAATTAGCTATCAAAGTTAACAACCGTAGATAACAACAAGCTCTGTTACCCCAATCTTTCCTTAGTTCATCGTTAAATAGAACAAGCTCTCTATTTAATCTCTAACTATCAAACAACCTAGAATAAGCTCTCTAAGTTCAATTTAATAGCAGCTTTATGATGAGAAAGATAGGTTGATCTAAGCAACAAACACATAAGCTCGGATTGTTCAACTTAGGTTATGTTCCACTTTGCAATTATTGAAAACTTGACCATAATCATTAATCACAAATTGCCACTTATGAATAGGAAATCAAGACAATTACATGGATCAAGACTCCTAAACTAGCAATAGATAATTATCAAGATCGATCTAGTTGTACACCTAAACAAATCAAGACAACATCATAAACAATTCTTGTAGAAGAACATAAGCAACTTTGATAGAAAATTAATGATAGATAGAATCTGAAAATCAATTACAAAACATGTCTAGGGCTTTGAAATCACCCTTAACCAAATAGAAGTTTAGCCTAGCATAGACATAGATAATATATACATAAAACTAAAAAGAAAATAAAAGAATGGAGAAGAAGAAGAAGAAGAATGATGATCCTTTGAGTCTCCTCAAAAGATGTATAGTTTGTGGCTCAAAAGATGGTATTTATAGAGCTTTCAAACACTGACAATAAGTCCTTGCCGCACAAGTAAGCCTGGAGGTGCAAAAATCACGTTTTTGCCTTTTTTTTCAGATTTGCGATTAGGGTTTTCCTGGCCGCAGGGTTCTTTAGGGAGATCTTCTAGCGCCATTTTGAATGCCCATTTCTTATCCGATTTGGGCCCATAACATATTGTTGGAAAGATAATCAAGTCAACTGCAAAAGTCAAGAAGGAAGTTTCTTCAAATAAAGAGTCTATCATCATTTTTTCCTTATAACAAGCTCTGGAGGTCAAATCTGCCTGATTGCTATTCAACCAGAAATTGATATTTTTGACTCCCAAGTCTTCTTCCATCCTGTGATTACGATTTTGTAAGCTCTTTACCATCATTATTGACATCTTTTGACTTCATTCTCCTTATTGTACCTAAAATTCAAAAATATATTATATGTAAACAAGATAAAGATCGAAAACATAACAAAAACTAAAGGTACAAAGGCATAAAATGTATATTTTATGAGCTTATCAAATACCCCCACACTTAGATTTTTGCTAGTCCTCGAGCAAAACAAAATAAAAATAAAATAAGAAAATCTAATCTAATCCACTTTCTTAGGAAATCACGGTGGCACTTAGCATGTGACACAAGCCTTTAAACCCCTAGGTGTCCCTAGTGGACGAGTTTAGTCTCGTGAGGGTTTACTAGAACGATACCCACAAACATTGAAAAACTAAAATATAAATAAACTACATATACTAAAAAAATTTACTCCTAATCTTTTCAATATAAATTAGAGACAATCTTTGAACAAGTCTATAAACTAATCAATAGCTCAAAGAATTTCACAAAAAATCATGCTTGAATGTAAATTGTTTGAGTTAAGCCAATATTAACATAACATATTTCAATCAAAATAGTGCATATTCAAACTTAATCTCAACTTCTCACATGGGATACTCTCATGATTTTCACTCTTTAAAGTAGTGGTAAAGTGTTTACACTCAATCAATCTCATGAAAACAGTTCTACCATATGCTTGCTTGTCCACCTATTCTCCACTATTTAGATGATGCAACTTCATAAATCAAGAGGTCTTTAATCAAGGTTGTAATGGGGCCAAAGGGTTATAATGTGGTTAAAGAACAAAAGGATAAAGATATCACAAAGGTTCCAAAGAGTTCATAGAGTTTAGAGACAAAATAAGATCATACAAATAAAACTTCTCAAAACTCTTATAAAGCACATAATAACATAGGCTAAATATTCATGTTGAGCCTTTGCTTCATTCTAACCAACTTTGTAACATCTTTTTCTTTACTTTAACTAGAAGTTCAAGAGAAGATTATTATTTTTTTAATATGGGAATGTATTTGACAATGATCCCTTTCTTTTTCTCTTGACTTTTTCTTTTCTTTTCTTCCCCCACACTTATCTTTTGTTTCCAACCCAAATTTTCAACTAAAAATATCCCTTGTTTTTTGCAATATGTCTCAAAATATATAATCCATCTTTAGAACAAGGGTAAGGATATAAGTATATTTAGGCTAGGTGTAAGTTGTGGTTACCAATAAAATAGCATATTTAATGTAGGCTAAAATTGGCTCACTAGTGGGGATGTTCTCTTAGAACATTAATAATGGATGGCTGTTTGGCTCTGGTTATAATCCTAATGCCTCTGTCATATTCATGTTATCACATGTATCAATATAGTCTCAAACGGTTTAAAGCAAGTTCTAGAGAATCATGTAATCATAAGAGCACTCAAGAAATAAATTAGATTGATATGTATAATGCATCAATCATATAGGCTCAAAACTCACAAGGATGATTATACAAGTCAATTTTAAGTCTAAACATGCTTCTTTCTCAATCAACATATCATATCAACATTGGCTCATAAAAATTAGTATCAAGCTTAATTCTCATGAAAATCTTCTCACTAATAACCAGTTTAGACCTATGCAATTCATATCTCATCATTGTATTAAAAAGGAACTAAAACACACTAAAAATAATAATAATAAAATTAAAGACTCATAAAAAAATAATAGACAAAAATAAAAGAAATCCTAAATCCTTCCCCCCACACTTAATTCTTACATTGTCCTCAATGTAATGCTATTAACCCAAATGAAAGAATCATGTGTAAGAGAAAAGAACTAATAACATAAGAATAGAAATAACTAAGACTCAAAACAAAACAAATTCATGCAACCTAAATAATCCTAAAATACTAAACAAATAATTAACAAATAAACATAAAAATAAATAAATAAAAACAATAAAAATAATAAAAGAAAAAGGAAAAGAAAGCAAATCTGAGTATGGCAGGTTGGCAATTTCTTCTTAATTGGGCTGCCTTCCCAATTAACATTTGAGTTAGTGTTTTGAACCTAACCAACACCCCTTCTTGGCTCTTTAGGCTTGTCAGGCTCATACATGAAGTTTTCCAAATTTATGCGTTTGATACAAGTATTATTTCATCATCCTTTGTGGTGCATATCTCATCAAGGAATGGAGCATATTTTGATACTTGTTGAATGGCATCCACAAACAAGTTGTTTAAGATTTCCGGCATGTGTTGTTCATGTTCCTCCTCCTTGAACTTTGCAAATCTACTAGGAAAAAGTGTAAAAGAAACATTAGTAAAAATTGGAACCTTAAACGTTACCTCAGGTGCCGAAGTACTCTTATTTGGATTTGTGGCTTCATTATCCTCAAGAATAGAATCCATTTCTAATTTTGTCTCATCCTCATCATGTTTCTCATTCCTCAAGGTCACAATAGTAGCATTCTCCTTTGGGTTAATCATCTTTTGGGCAGGGAGTTCTTCATATCTTTGTGCTACCCATCCCACCATACTACTAGCCAATTGGCTCATTTGCTTTTCCAAACTCTGGATGCTTGCCTTTGTTTCCTGTTGAAATTGCAAAGTATCAGTAATAAGAGAATAGACAAGATCTTCTAAAGAAGTACCTGAGTTTTGAGTCATATGTGATGGCTGAAAAAGATCTGGTTCTTGAGACCATGATTGATTGAAGCTAGATGGATGAGTGTAATTGGCATAAGGATCTACTTCTTGGAAATTTTTCGAGTAGCCATAATTAGTATGATCCCACCATCCCTCATGGTAAGTGTTTGAGTAATTATCATGCGGTTGGTCTTGGAACCCTTGATGGCCTTGACATCCTCCCATGGCCAATTGTTGAACTGGGGAGGTGAGATTGGCTTGTTGATTCTCCATGTTCATGTATGCCACCAACTCTTCTCAAGTGTTAGACTGCTCAAATCCATCGTTCTTTTTTTTTTTTAAAATTTGAAAAGAAAAACCTGTATGTACAAGAAAATAAAACTAATTAGAACTGAAAATAAGAATAAACCAAGTACCAAATAAACTAAAGAAAGCAATCCCCGGCAACGGCGCCAAAAATTTGATGCACTCAAAAGAGTATATCTTATTTAACCTTGCACTAAAAAGATCAATTGTAAGTATAGTAGTTAGCAAGGGTCGAGTCCTCAGGGATTGGGTTTTAGTTTATAAGTTAATAGTTTAAAACTTAAATTCAAGAACAATAAAAGAAAAGGGGTTTTTGAAATCAGATTTCAACTAAAGTAAATAAAAAGAATGAGAAAACAAGTAATTAAGAAAAATCAAATATTAAAAATATGGTTAAGGTTTCATTCTCCACCACTAGACATCATTAAGAATCAATTTCATATCTATCAGCATTAATTAGCTATCAAAGTTAACAACCGTAGATAACAACAAGCTCTGTTACCCCAAACTTTCCTTAGTTCGTCGTTAAATAGAACAAGCTCTCTATTTAATCTCTAACTATCAAACAACCTAGAATAAGCTCTCTAAGTTCAATTTAATAGCAGTGATAACTCGTATAATTATATAGTTCTTAGTTATGTTTTATTATTGTTTTGTGTCAAATACGAGTTATTATTGCTTAGTCTAATTGTGTTTATGATATTTTATATTTTTATGTAATTTGGTGTTTTTCACGAGTTTCTTTGAGTGATTTCAGATTACTAGGTTAAATCAACAATTAAGGGCAAATCCAGTTCAGTTCCAATTCCGACACCTTTTGCCATATCCGCTATATCTGGAGTTTCACTAAAGCAATAAAGCTGAATTTTTTACAGTGCAAAGTTAAGAGGCATATCTATCTTATTCATGTTTTACACTTCTTGAAACGGAGTCGTTTTCCCTAGCGAAATCGACCATCAAGTTGGCTGATGTGCAATGACGTCTGTGCTGACCTGTTTTGGTATTTTGACCATATCTTCCGATCCACATGAGCAAATGATCTGATTCCAACGGCTATGGATCCGTAACTGATAGGGGTATATTTTTCTAGAAGACCATTTGATCAGATCGAGCCTCCAACATTGACAAAATCGACCATCAAGCTGGCTGATCAGAATTGTCATACAATATGACGAAAATTGTTAGAAAAATGCACCCACCTATTATACCTACCTTTGAAATTTATAAAGCTTGTCTCTTGTCATTTAGCTATCCAAAATGTGTATAAATAGAGGGCCTTGGATGATCATTAAAGGGAGATTGGTAGGATATTAGCCATTGTAATAAAATTCTCTAAGTTTTCTTTTTCTTTCTTTTCTCTAGTTTTCTTTTTTTTTTTTTTATTTACTTATGCTTCTTACATTTCTTTTCATTTTATTCATATCTAGTATGTGTTGCTAATCATATTGTTGAGGTGATGAGGTGAAGCTCTTGGTAAATGCTAAGGTTAGTCTCTTAAACATGAGCTAAAATGAATCATCATTTATAAACACTAGTATAGATAATATTTTCTTTTGGTTTAAAATCATACTTGCAAAGTAGGGATCTTGATTCATTATTGACAATGAAAATGGCACAATAAATGCTTGGTTCCATAACCTTGATTTGTTGTAGACATATACCTTGGCATAAGGAATGCTTGGACTCTTTTTATGAGTTTTGAGGATACCAAATGAACATAATATCATATGCTATGGACGTTGGACAATTTGGACTGAATTGCTAAACCTTCCGATTGGAACCTCCTTTATGTGTGGATTTCAATTGTGTAATAAAACAAGATTAATCTTAGCATAACACCAAGAGTGGATTCTCTAACCTCAACATCTTTTCTTATTGTTTTTTATATCTTGTTTAATTTCTTTTATGTTATTTTGTTTATCTTGTTCTCTAATATCTTGTTTATCTTGTTTTGTTGTTGATTCCCTAATATCTTGTTTACTTTCTTTTTCTTATATATTTATAAACTTATACTTACTAATACGCTTCCCTGTGGTTCGACCTCGGACACCCGAGAATTTATTACTTGAACATAACCTGCACTTGGGTTTACAACTCTTAATTGAGTTTCCATCAAGTTTTTGGCGCCGTTGCCGGGGAGGCAATACTAAGTATATAAGTTTATAAGTATATTTATTGGCTGGTTATACCGCCTAATTTTCTATATATTTATATTTATATTGTATATTAACTTTGTTTTATTTGTATTGGCTGGTTATACCGCCTAATCTGTATAATAAATTTGTTTTATGCTTGTTTGGCGACGTGATTTTAGATCTCGTCGTTTAGTTAGATTTTATTATGAAACTTTTTCAGGTAATCTTTCTAATACAACTCCTACCATGGCTGACAATGAAAGTGTTCATGCTGAAGATGAGAACAGACAAGTACGCACCATGCGTGACTACTTGCAACCAACTCGAAGCTCATCACCCTCTTGTTTCATTTTTCCTCTCAATGCAAACAACTTTCGTTTTAAACCAGGTATGATAGCTTTGCTTCCAAATTTCCATGGGTTAGAATCGGAAAGTGCTTACTCGTTTCTAAAAGACTTCGAAGATGTATGTGTCACCTTTAATGACCAACAATGTACAAATGAAATTGTCAAGCTAAAATTATTTCCTTTTTCTTTAAAAGATAAAGCAAAAATTTGGCTTCATAATTTAAAACCAAGGTCAATTGGCACATGGCAAGAATTACAAACTGAGTTTCTAAAGAAATTTTTCCCAGCACATAAAACTACTGCTTTGAAAAGACAGATTCAAAATTTCAATCAAAATCAAAATGAAGCATTTTTTCAGTGCTGGGAGCGTTTTAAAGATTTGTTAAGTTCTTGTCCACATCATGGTTTTGAAAAATGGCGTCTTATTAGTTTCTTTTATGAAAGTTTAACTCCCGAAACTAAACAATTTGTTGAAACAATGTGTAACGGTGAGTTTCTAGAAAAAGAACCTGAAGAAGCCTTTGACTACCTAGACCATTTGGCAGATAACTCTCAAGCCTGGCACACAGATAATTCCTCTGAAAGTTCCAATAGATCTAATCTTGTTTCTAACAGAGGTAAATATCATTTTAGTCAAGAACATGAGATAAAAGCTAAAGTAGCTAATTTGGCTAGAAAGATTGAAGCCATGGAACTTAGAGAAGTAAAAGAAGTCAAAACGGTTAAAAATGAAGTAAGTTGTGGAATTTGTGAAATCATGGGACACCCCACTTCTGAATGTCCAAACATTCCCATTCTTAAAGAAGCGTTGCATGATCAAGTAAATTCCATAAACACATTTAAAAAGCCTTTTCCTTCTCCTTACTCTGAAACGTATAACCCTGAATGGAGAAATCATCCCAACTTCAGTTGGCGGAATAATAATCATGTTCAGGTACCACAATCTCAAAAGCCGGGCAACACTTTTTCCTATCAACCTTCACGTGTACAAACCTTGGAAGAGACATTGCAAGCATTCATGCAAACACAAGCAAATGTGAATAACCAAACTTCACAGGACATCAATGAGATCAAAAACACCTTGTCCACATTGACAGCTTCATTACGCACTCAAGAAAAAGGTAAGTTTCCTGCTCAACCTCAGCCTAACCCTTCTACTCAATGTCTTGTTTCTTGCTCCAATGAAACTCAACAGGAAAATGCCAGTTCTATCACAACTCTTCGAAGTGGAAAGGCAATTGACAAAAACATTCCATCAAAAGACCAAGATCCTCCTTCCCCTCCGAAAAGTAATGGTAAGGATGATGGTAAGTCTGAACTTCTTGAAAATTTGGACAAAGAAAAAGGTATGCATCCTGCTCCTTTTCCTCAAAGGTTGCAAACAATAAAGAATTTGAATCAAAATGCAGAAATTTATGAACTTTTCAAACAAGTTAAGATTAACATTCCTTTATTGGATGCAATCAAACAAGTTCCATCTTATGCTAAATTTTTGAAGGACATGTGCACATTTAAAAGGAAACATAATGTACAAAAGAAAGCATTTCTGACGGAAAGTGTGAGCTCAATCATTCAGCACCTTACTCCACCAAAATTCAAAGATCCTGGATGTCCAACAATCTCATGCATCATTGGAAACACTAGAATAGAACGTGCATTGCTTGATCTTGGTGCTAGTGTTAATCTTTTGCCTTTTTCTGTTTATCAACAGTTAGGTTTAGGTGAACTCAAGGAAACACCTGTTACACTTCAACTAGCTGATCGTTCTGTAAAAATTCCTCGAGGGATAGTTGAAGATGTTTTGGTTCAAATTGATAATTTTTACTTCCCTGTTGATTTTATTGTTTTGGACACACATCCTGTTTCAAATCCAAATGTTCAAATTCCTGTTATATTAGGCCGTCCATTTCTTGCAACTTCTAATGCTCTGATAAATTGCAGGAATGGTATTTTGAACATTTCTTTTGGAAATATGACTTTAGAATTAAATGTGTTCAACATTTGCAAGCAACCTGGTGATGATTCAGAAGTACATGAAGTGGATTTCATTGAAGAACTTGTTCATGAACATCTCACCACTACCACATTCCATGATCCTTTAGAAGCTTATTTAATTGAATGTGAGTTTGATAATGCTTCAGAAATTTCACACACTGATTCTTTGTTAAATTCTTTTCAGGATAAGCATCGTTGGAAACAAAAGTTTGAGGAACTTCCATCACTCACAAATGTCACTGTACCATCAACTATTGAACCACCCAAGCTGGATTTAAAACCATTGCCATCCGAGCTAAAATATTCCTTTTTGGGAAAAATTCATTCTCAATGGAGCCCCCGAGATAAAAGGAAGTTTCTGAATGAGGTAAAAAAGTTCTACTGGGATGACCCTTACTTGTTCAAATATTGTCCTGATCAGATTTTTCGAAGATGCATTCCCGACAATGAGGTAAGTAGTGTAATTAAGTTTTGTCATTCCGAGGCATGTGGTGGTCATTTTTCATCAAAGAAAACTGCTGCAAAAATTTTACAGTGTGGATTTTACTGGCCAACTTTATTCAAAGATGCATATGAGAATTCTAAAATTTATAAAGAAAGAACTAAAGCCTTTCATGACAAGTTAATTTCAAGAAAAATATTTGATGTTGGGCAAAAAGTTCTACTTTATAATTCTAGACTTCACATATTTCCTGGTAAGTTGAGATCAAGATGGACTGGCCCATTTGTGGTTAAGCATGTGTATCATTATGGAGCAGTTGACATTGAGAATCCTCAAAATGGTAACGTATTCAAGGTAAATGGACAAAGACTCAAACTCTTTTTTGGAAAATCATGTTACTCAAGAAGAGGTTGTTTTTCTTTCTGATCCTTGTTTTGAAAATAACTAGATGTAAATATAATTTTTACTAATTTCCAAAAAAATAAAAATAAAAAATAAAATAAAATAATAATAATACATTTTTTTTAACCCCGGTTAAATTGCGGATAACGGTACTCCGTGATTATTTAAGTCGGTTCCATCAGCTACCCACAAAACTGATATTGTATATAAATTTCTCTTTCAATTTCTTTTTCATTTTTTTTTCAAGATGGATGATATTCTCACAAGATTGCAGAAACGATTTCCTCCTTTTCCTCGGAATATTTTACTGAAGCTTTACCAAGTTTGATTTGAAAGATTAAGAATGCTTATGCACAAAGGGATTCCTGAAGACATACGTTGGATAATTGAAGCCAAGGTACGTGAAGATGAATATCTTTCTGTTTTGCATTTACCAGGTACAGGTAGAAGCACTTTTGCAAAGAAGCGACGAGCAAAGCGCATGAGTTCAAATTGCCACAAATGTGCACGATGGACGTGTAACGGTAAATGTCGTTCTATTGGGATTCCGTCCTCTAATCGAGATGATAAAATTGAATTCATTAAGGATGGACTGAGTAAGGAGAATTTGGGTAATATCCAACTTTCTCTTGAGACGCATCCTAGTGGAGACGTACAAAGAGAAATTCTTGATTTATGGCCGCAATTCCAAAGGGAATGGCAACATCTTGGGAATCTAATGTTAAAAGACCCTGTTTGCCAGCTTGTAAGAAAACTAGATGGGAAGCATATCCTCGACTCATAGAAGGCGTTTAAGCCGTTTCTGGACGTAAAACCAGAGGAAGATGTGAGCCACAATCACAACTACAATAAATGACTTCTCAGCTTTTGGTTTGATTTGCAATAACTTCATTTCGGTTTAATTTACGATTTGTGTAATTATTCTCGTTTTTTTTTTTTTTTGCATTGGTCTTTTACGGTTGCTTTTTCTTTTCTTTTTGATTTTCATCCTGAAATCACGCAAAAATCTTTTGTTAGGTTAACATTTTCTTCTGACAGGTCAAATACACTTTCGGCGACATTATTACTCTTGTCTGATTCACTACTCAGTCCTCTATATATTACACCATGTACTCATTCTCTTTCAGGCACTCGAAAAAAAATGGAAAGTACTTCGTCCCAGCGCATTAAAAAAATTTGTGTCTTTGGAGGTGCTTATCCAGGGTAAAATAACATATTCGCTGATGAAGCCATAAGAGTTGGAGTAATACTTGCCCAACAAAAGATCCAGTTGATTTATGGAGGCGGTAGTACGGGTTTAATGGGAGCAGTCGCTACAGCAGCACATGCCGGAGGAAGTCCAGTTCTAGGAATCATGCCAAAACTATTCACAGATTTTTGTGGACCTACCGTGGGTAAGGAAATACAAGTCTGGAGTATCCCTGAACGGATGACAATCATGTACCATTCTGCCGATGCATTCATTGCTTTACCAGGAGGTCTGGGTACATTGGAAGAAATAGCTTGCGTGGCTTCTTGGTCATCTTTGGTCACAAATAAGAAACCCATTGGTTTGCTTAATATTAATGGTTATTTTAGTAATTTGCTTTCATATTTAGATAATGCTGTGGATAATGGATTCATGTTTTCAGAGGCAAGGAGAACCATAATTTCTGCTACAACCATTGAAGATTTACTCAAAAAGCTCCAAGCTTATGAGTATTTATCTGCTACGGTTGTTTCGCAAACGCTCGGAAAAAGAAAAAGAGATATGGACGAGCAAGGAGTGGATTGCACTTTGTCTTTGTGACATTATCTAACATTTTGTTTGTTGTGTCTCAGTTATAATAAGTGGTTAGCAACCTCTGCAGGTAATATGTCCCTTACCCCCTACTAAAAAAAAAAAAAAATTGGTTGTGTTTTAAGACATTTAGAAGTATTCATTCTGAACAAGGTCTGAGTAAGGGAGACTTGAGACATACCTTGTCAGTTTGATTTTAATCTTTTTATGTTTACTTGTTAATTTTTGTTAAGTATTTTAGGATTATTTAGGTTGCATGAGTTTGTTTTGTTTTGAGTCTTAGTTATTCCTATTCTTATGTTATTAGTTCTTTTCTCTTACACATGATTCCTTCATTTGGGTTAATAGACTTACATTGAGGACAATGTAAGAATTAAGTGTGGGGGGAACGATTTAGGATTTCTTTTATTTTTGTCTACTATTTTTTTTTTATGAGTCTTTATTATTATTATTATTATTTTAATGTGTTCTAGTTCCTTTTTAATACAATGATGAGATATGAATTGCATAAGTCTAAAACAGATTTATTAGTGAGAAGATTTTCATGAGAATTGAGCTTGATGTCAACCTTTTTATGAGCCAATGTTAATATGATATGTTGATTGAGAAAGAAGCATGTTTAGACTTAATCTGACTTGTATAATCATCCTTGTGAGTTTTTGAGCCTATAATGATTGATGCATTATACAAATCAATCTAATTTCTTTCTTGAGTGCTCTTATGATTACATGATTCTCTAGAACTTGCTTTAAACCGTTTGAGACTATATTGATACATGTGACAACATGAATATGATAGAGGCATTAGGATTATAACCAGAGCCAAACAGCCATCCATTATTAATGTTCTAAGAGAACATCCCCACTAGTGAGCCAATTTGAGCCTACATTAAATATGCTATTTTATTGGTAACCGAACTTACACCTGGCCTAAATATACTTATATCCTTACCCTTGTTCTAAAGATGGATTATATATTTTGAGACATATTGCAAAAACAAGGGATACTTTTTGAAAATTTGGGTTAGAACGAAAGATAAGTGTGGGGGAGGAGAGAGGCAAAAGTCAAGAGAAAAAGAAAGGGATCATTGTCAAATACATTCCCATATTAAAAAAAAATCTTCTCCTGAACTTCTAGTTAAAGTAAAGAAAAAGATGTTACAAAGTTGGTTAGAATGAAGCAAAGGCTCAACATGAATATTTAGCCTATGTTATTATGTGCTTTATAAGAGTTTTGAGAAGTTTTATTTGTATGATCTTATTATGTCTCTAAACTCTATGAACTCTTTGGAACCTTTGTGATATCTTTATCC
Source organism: Fremontodendron californicum (assembly GCA_030761205.1). Lineage (NCBI taxonomy): Eukaryota > Viridiplantae > Streptophyta > Magnoliopsida > Malvales > Malvaceae > Fremontodendron > Fremontodendron californicum. The sequence goes on along the minus strand of JAULJL010000007.1, from coordinate 6,501,221 downwards.
TTTTGTTCTTTAACTACATTATAACCCTTTGGCCCCATTACAACCTTGAAAAAAGACCTCTTGATTTATGAAGTTGTATGATCTAAATAGTGGAGAATAGGTGGACAAGCAAGCATATGGTAGAACTGTTTTCATGAGATTGATTGAGTGTAAACACTTTACCACTACTTTAAAGAGTGAAAATCATGAGAGTATAGTGAGAAGTTGAGATTAAGTTGAATATGCACTATTTTGATTGAAATATGTTATGTTAATATTGGCTTAACTGATTTATTTACATTCAAGCATAAATTTTTGTGAAATTCTTTGAGCTATTGATTAGTTTATAAGACTTGTTCAAAGATTGTCTCTAATTTATATTGAAAGGATTAGGAGTAAATATTTTTAGTGTATGTAGTTTACTTATATTTTAGTTTTTCAATGTTTGTGGGTATCGTTCTAGCAAACCCTCACGAGACTAAACTCGTCCACTAGGGACACCTAGGGGTTTAAAGGCTTGTGTCACATGCTAAGTGCCACCGTGATTTCCAACGAAAATGGATTAGATTAGATTTTCTTATTTTATTTTTATTGAGTCGTTGCTAGAGACTAGCAACAATCTAAGTGTGGGGGTGTGATAACTCGTATAATTATATAGTTCTTAGTTATGTTTTATTATTGTTTTGTGTCAAATACGAGTTATTATTGCTTAGTCTAATTGTGTTTATGATATTTTATATTTTTATGTAATTTGGTGTTTTTCACGAGTTTCTTTGAGTGATTTCAGATTACTAGGTTAAATCAACAATTAAGGGCAAATCCAGTTCAGTTCCAGTTCCGACACCTTTAGCCATATCCGCTATATCTGGAGTTTCACTAAAGAAATAAGGCTGAATTTTTTACAGTGCAAAGTTAAGAGGCATATCTATCTTATTCATGTTTTACACTTCTTGAAACGGAGTCGTTTTCCCTAGCGAAATCGACCATCAAGTTGGCTGATGTGCAATGATGTCTGTGCTGACCTGTTTTGGTATTTTGACCATATCTTCCGATCCACATGAGAAAATGATCTGATTCCAACGGCTATGGATCCGTAACTGATAGGGGTATATTTTTCTAGAAGACCATTTGATCAGATCGAGCCTCCAACATTGACAAAATCGACCATCAAGCTGGCTGATCAGAATTGTCATACAATATGACGAACATTGTTAGAAAAATGCACCCACCTATTATACCTACCTTTGAAATTTATAAAGCTTGTCTCTTGTCATTTAGCTATCCAAAATGTGTATAAATAGAGGGCCTTGGATGATCATTAAAGGGAGATTGGTAGGATATTAGCCATTGTAATAAAATTCTCTAAGTTTTCTTTTTCTTTCTTTTCTCTAGTTTTCTTTTTTTTTATTTATTTACTTATGCTTCTTACATTTCTTTTCATTTTATTCATATCTAGTATGTGTTGCTAATCATATTGTTGAGGTGATGACGTGAAGCTCTTGGTAAATGCTAAGGTTAGTCTCTTAAACATTAGCTAAAATGAATCGTCATTTATAAACACTAGTATAGATAATATTTTCTTTTGGTTTAAAATCATACTTGCAAAGTAGGGATCTTGATTCATTATTGACAATGAAAATGGCACAATAAATGCTTGGTTCCATAACCTTGATTTGTTGTAGACATATACCTTGGCATAAGGAATGCTTGGACTCTTTTTATGAGTTTTGAGGATACCAAATGAACATAATATCATATGCTATGGACGTTGGACAATTTGGACTGAATTGCTAAACCTTACGATTGGAACCTCCTTTATGTGTGGATTTCAATTGTGTAATAAAACAAGATTAATCTTAGCATAACACCAAGAGTGGATTCTCTAACCTCAACATCTTTTCTTATTGTTTTTTATATCTTGTTTAATTTCTTTTATGTTATTTTGTTTATCTTGTTCTCTAATATCTTGTTTATCTTGTTTTGTTGTTGATTCCCTAATATCTTGTTTACTTTCTTTTTCTTATATATTTATAAACTTATACTTACTAATACGCTTCCCTGTGGTTCGACCTCGGACACCCGAGAATTTATTACTTGAACATAACCTGCACTTGGGTTTACAACTCTTAATTGAGTTTCCATCAAGCAGCTTTATGATGAGAAAGATAGGTTGATCTAAGCAACAAACACATAAGCTTGGATTGTTCAACTTAGGTTATGTTTCACTTTGCAATTATTGAAAACTTGACCATAATCATTAATCACAAATTGCCACTTATGAATAGGAAATCAAGACAATTACACGGATCAAGACTCCTAAACTAGCAATAGATAATTATCAAGATCGATCTAGTTGTACACCTAAACAAATCAAGACAACATCATAAACAATTCTTGTAGAAGAACATAAGCAACTTTGATAGAAATTTAATGATAGATAGAATCTGAAAATCAATTACAAAACATGTCTAGGGCTTTGAAATCACCCTTAACCAAATAGAAGTTTAGCCTAGCATAGACATAGATAATATATACATAAAACTAAAAAGAAAATAAAAGAATGGAGAAGAAGAAGAAGAAGAATGATGATCCTTTGAGTCTCCTCAAAAGATGTCTAGTTTATGGCTCAAAAGATGGTATTTATAGAGCTTTAAAACACTGACAATAAGTCCTTGCCGCACAAGTAAGCCTGGACATGCAAAAATCACGTTTTTGCCTTTTTTTCAGATTTGCGATTAGGGTTTTTCCGGCCGCAGGGTTCTTTAGGGAGATCTTCTAGCGCCATTTTGAATGCCCATTTCTTATTCGATTTGGGCCCATAATATATCTTTGGAAAGATAATCAAGTCAACTTCAAAAGTCAAGAAGGAAGTTTTTTCAAATAAAGAGTGTATCATCATGTTTTCCTTATAACAAGCTCTGGAGGTCAAATCTGCCTGATTGCTTTTCAACCAGAAATTGATATTTTTGACTCCCAAGTCTTCTTCCATCTTGTGATTACGATTTTGTAAGCTCTTTACCATCATTATTGACATCTTTTGACTTCATTCTCCTTATTGTACCTAAAATTCAAAAATATATTATAAGTAAACAAGATAAAGATCGAAAACATAACAAAAACTAAAGGTAGAAAGGCATAAAATGTATATTTTATGAGCTTATCATTTGATAATTAGATATTAAATAGAGAGCTCGTTCTATTTAATGACAACTAAGGAAAGATTTGTGATGCACCCAAAAGAGTGTATCGTATTTAACCTTGCACTTAAAGAAATAGAATCAATTTTAGAGTATAGTGATTAGCAAGGGTCGAGTCTTGAGGGATTGGGTTTTAGTTTATAAGTTAATAGTTTATCCTAATGTTAATAGTTTAAAACTTAAAGTAATTGTAAAGTATAGTGATTAGCAAGGGTCGAGTCCTCAGGGATTGGGTTTTAGTTTATAAGTTAATAGTTTAAAACTTAAAAACAAGTAAACAAAAGTAAAGGGGATTTTGAAATCAGATTTAAGCTAAAGTTAACAATAAGAATGAGAAAACAAGTAATTAAGAAGAATCAAATATGAAAAATATGGTTAAGGTTTCATTCTCCACCACTAGACATCATTAAGAATCAATTTCATATCTATCAACATTAATTAGCTATCAAAGTTAACAACCGTAGATAACAACAAGCTCTGTTACCCCAATCTTTCCTTAGTTCGTCGTTAAATAGAACAAGCTCTCTATTTAATCTCTAACTATCAAACAACCTAGAATAAGCTCTCTAAGTTCAATTTAATAGCAGCTTTATGATGAGAAAGATAGGTTGATCTAAGCAATAAACACATAAGCTCGGATTGTTCAACTTAGGTTATGTTCCACTTTGCAATTATTGAAAACTTGACCATAATCATTAATCACAAATTGCTACTTATGAATAGGAAATCAAGACAATTACACGGATCAAGACTCCTAAACTAGCATTAGACAATTATCAAGATTTATCTAGTTGGCCACCTAAACAAATCAAAACATCACCATGAACAATTTTTATGGAAGAACATAAGCAACTTTGATAGAAAACAATGATAGATAGATTCTGAAAATTAATTACATAACATGTCTAGGGCTTTGAAATCACCCTTAACCAAATAAAAGTTTAGCCTAGCATAGGCATTGTAAACATAAACATAAAATTAAAGAGAATCTAAGAAGAAAATAAAAGAAAGAAAGAAGAAGAAGAAGAATATTAATTATCCAGCCTCTTGCTCTCTCAAAAACAAAGAAACAAAGAAGAAATCAGAATTTGATGCTTGGGGAAGTGTCAATTTCGTATGCCCCCTTGGTCTCTATTTATAGGCAATAGCTAGGGCATCAAACAAGTGAATTTCAGCTCTCTCCCTTCAATAAATGCTGACTTGTGGCTAAAGTTAAGGAAAAGTGGCTGACTTTTGTGTTTTAAGGAAAGATATAAGCCTTGGCAGCCAAATTTGAATAAAGTAGGAAAGTTTTAGTCAAAGCACTCTTTAATGAAGAGAGATTATATTCTTGCAGCCAACGTAAGTGTAAGGAAGGAAAGTCTTGGCTGATTTAATTCTCCTACTTTGACTAGGATTAGCTTTAAGGAAAGATCTTGCAATTAATGCAAGTTGACAGCCACTAATCCTTCTTTGGCAAGGATAAACTTAAATGTCAACTAGGGTATTAAGAAAAAGTTGTCATTTACGGCTAAGGTTTTTTTTCTGCCACTAGGGTTTTTAGGGAGATATTCCAATGCCGATTTGGATGAACATTTCTTATCCGATTTAGGCCCATGACCAGCCGTTGGAAAGGTAATCAAGTGATCTTCAAAAGTCAAGAAGGAAGTTTCTTCGAATAAAGAGTTTAACATCATGTTTTCTTAGAAACAAGCTCCGGAGGTCCAATTTATCTTCTTGCTTTGCACCAAGAATTTGATCTTTTTGACTCCCAACTCTTTTTCCATCTTGTGATTGTGATTTTGTAAGCTCTTTGACATCCTAATTGACATTTTTTGACTTCATCTCCTCCAAAATACCTACAAAGCATAAAAACCTAGTAAAATGTCAAGGAAGTAAGAATCAAAGCACAAAGTATAAAGAAATTAAATAGGAAAATGTATGAAATTAAGCACTTATCAGTAATTAGCACAAGGATCTACTTCTTGATAATCTCCCGAGTAGCCATAAGAAGTATGATTCCACCATCCCTCATTGTAAGTGTTTGAGAAAGCATCATACTGTTGTCCTTGGAACCCTTGATGGCTTTTGTATTCTCCCACATCATAGGCTGGTTCAAAATTATCTTTTTGGTAGTATGGGCACCAATTGGTTGGATGATCCACCATGAAGCACACTCCACACTGCCTTGATTGTTGAATCTTACTTATGGTCACTTATTGAACTATGGAGATGAGATTGTCTAGTTGGTTCTGAAGTTTTGATGTAGCACCTGCCATCTCTTCTTGCTTGAAATTTGAAAACAAAAACCTGTATGTACAAGAAAAATAAAATTAATTACAACTGAAAATAAGAATAAACCAATAAACTAAATAAACCAATCCCCGGCAACGGCGCCAAAAATTTGATGCTCCCAAAAGAGTGTATCTTTATTTAACCTTGCACTAAAAAGATCAATTGTAAGTATAGTAGTTAGCAAGGGTCGAGTCCTCAGGGATTGGGTTTTAGTTTAAGAATTATTAGTTTAAAACCTAAATTCAAAGAAAGCAAAATAAAAAGGGAGGTTTAATCAAAGAAAACTAAAGACTTATAATCAAAGAAGAAAGCAAGTAAATAAGAAGTAATCAAATATGAGAAAAAATATGGTTAAGGTTTCATTCTCCACCACTAGACATCATTAAGAATCAATTTCATATCTATCAACATTAATTAGCTATCAAAGTTAACAACCGTATATAACAACAAGCTCTGTTACCCCAATCTTTCCTTAGTTTGTCGTTAAATAGAAAAAGCTCTCTATTTAATCTCTAACTATCAAACAACCTAGAATAAGCTCTCCAAGTTCAATTTAATAGCAGCTTTATGATGAGAAAGATAGGTTGATCTAAGCAACAAACACATAAGCTTGGATTGTTCAACTTAGGTTATGTTCCACTTTGCAATTATTGAAAACTTGACCATAATCATTAATCACAAATTGCCACTTATGAATAGGAAATCAAGACAATTACACGGATCAAGACTCCTAAACTAGCATTAGACAATTATCAAGATTTATCTGGTTGGCCACCTAAACAAATCAAAACATCATCATGAACAATTTTAATGGAAGAACATAAGCAACTTTGACTGAAAACAATGATAGATAGATTCTGAAAATTAATTACATAACATGTCTAGGGCTTTGAAATCACCCTTAACCAAAGAAGTTTAGCATAACATAATCATGGATAATATATACATAAAACTAAAAAGAAAAATAAAAGAATGGAGAAGAAGAATAATGATGATCCCTTGAGTCTCCTCAAAAGATGTCTAGTTTGTGGCTCAAAAGATGGTATTTATAGAGCTTTAAAACCCTGAGAATAAGTCTTTGCCGCACAAGTAAGCCTGGAGGTAGAAAAATCACGTTTTTGCCTTTTTTTCAGATTTGCGATTAGGGTTTTTCTGGCCGCAAGGTTCTTTAGGGAGATCTTCTAGTGCCAGTTTGAATGCCCATTTCTTATCCGATTTAGACCCATAATATATCGTTGGAAAGATAATCAAGTCAGCTTAAAAACTCAAGAAAGAAGTTTCTTCAAATAAAGACTCTAACATTATGTTTTCCTTACATCAAGCTCCGGAGGTCAAATCTGCCTGATTGCTTTTCAACCAGAAATTGATATTTTTGACTCCCAAGTCTTCTTCCATCTTGTGATTATGATTTTGTAAGCTCTTTACCATCATTATTGACATCTTTTGACTTCATTCTCCTTTTTGTACCTAAAATTCAAAAACATATTATGAGTAAACAAGATAAAGGTCGAAAACATAACAAAAACTAAAGGTAGAAAGGCATAAAATGTATATTTTATGAGCTTATCAGCCACCACCTCAAAATTCAGGTACATCTCTAGAAGATCTTGTTAAATCCTTTACTACTAATGCATTAAAATTTCAACTGGACACAATGGCAAACATTCAAGAAACAAGGGCAAGTTTTTAGGAAAAAAGGCAAGTCTTCAGGAAACAAAGGTAAGTCTCCGCAATTTAGAAACTCACATGGGACAAATGGCAACAATAATGAGTCAACTACAAGCAAGGGATTCAAGGAAATTACCTTCTCAAACTATAGTGAATCCTAGAGAAAATGCACTTTCCATAACTCTAAGAAGTGGGAAATAGATTGAGACACCACAAAAGGATAGTGCTTAAGGAGAAGAGAACTTCAATGCATCATCTTCACAACCCAGTGAACCACTTGCTAAGGTAAATCCTAAACCATCTTTTCCTTCTTATATAACTCCTCCACCTTTTCCAAGTAGGTTAGCAAAGTCTAAAAAGGAGGAGCAAGAAAAGGAGATTTTGGAAACTTTCCATAAAGTAGAGGTAAACATTCCTCTACTAGATGCCATAAAGCAAGTGCCCCACTATGCAAAGTTTTTGAAAGAATTGTGCACTTCGAAATGGAAGCTCAAAGGTAATGAAAAGGTAAGTGAGGGAGAAAACGTTTCAGTCATTTTTCAAAAGCCCACCCAAATACAAGGATCCAAGTGTGTTCACCATTCCTTGTAAAATAGGTAACACTTGGTTTGAACGTGCTATGCTAGATTTATGCGCATCTATCAAGTCATGCCATATTCAATTTATGCTTCATTAAATCTAGGACCATTAGAAGAAACCAGTGTTATTATATAACTCGTGGATCATTCTAATACTTATCCAAGAGGAGTTGTAGAAGATGTTCTTGTGCATGTTAATGAATTGGTCTTCCTAGCAGATTTTTATGTTCTTGAGATGGAAGATGAGATGTCTTCAAATCCGACACCTATTTTATTAGGGAGACCATTCTTGAAAACAACCAAGACTAAAATAAATATTCATGATGGAACACTCACTATGGAATTTGATGGCGAGATAATTTGTTTCAATATCTTTAACGTCACGAGGTACCCTAGTTATGTGCATTATGTTTTTACTATTGACATAATTGACTCTTTAGTGCAGCAAGCTTATGAGCTAGATGGTGAAAATAGTTTGGAAGTAACCATTAGCAAACATCTCGGATTGGAGGAATCTGAATGTAAAGAGGGCCTAACTTTGAGTGAACGTGTGAAAGAGGCATTGGCATCTTTACAAGTTTTGCCATCTAAAGATAAAAGGTTTGATGTTTCATTTATTGATTTGCCTTTATCTAATGAGAAAATTCTACCTTCCATTCTGCAAGCACCGATATTGGAATTGAAACCATTATCGGCCACTTGAAATATGTGTTTTTATGTGAAAAAGATACACTATCGGTCATCATTGCCAAAGAGCTTACATCTTTGCAAGAAGAGTGACTTATCCGGGTACTTAGAGAGCATAAGACAGTAATTGGTTGGACAATTACCGATATCAAGGGAATAAGCCCATCCATGTGCATGCACCGAATTTTGTTAAAGCAAGGATCAAAACCAATAAGAGAAGCACAACAAAGATTGAATCCTCCTATGAAGGAGGTTGTGAAAAAGGAGATATTGAAGCTCCTATATGTAGGAGTGATCTATCCAATTTCGGATAGCAAATGGTTGAGCCTAGCCCAAGTAGTACCTAAAAAGTCCGGTATAACGGTTGTAAAAAATAATGAGAATGAACTTGTTCCCACTCAAATTCAAATAGGGTGGCGAGCTTGTATTGACTATTGCAAACTTAATTCCACAACTTGCAAAGACCATTTTCCTTTACCTTTTATTGATCAAATGCTTGAAAGGCTAGCTGGCCATTGGCATTATTGTTTTCTTGATGGTTTTTCAGGTTATAATCAGATTGCAATTGTTCCAGAGGACCAAGAGAAAAAAAGTTCACATGTCCGTTTGGTACTTTTGCATACCGACGCATGCCTTTTGGTCTTTGTAATGCACCAGTGATAACTCGTATAATTATATAGTTTTTAGTTATGTTTTATTATTGTTTTGTGACAAATACGAGTTATTATTGTTTAGTCTAATTGTGTTTATGATCTTTATGTATTTTGGTGTTTTTCACAAGTTTCTTTGAGTGATTTCAGATTACTAGAATTAAGGGTAAATCCAGTTCAGTTCCAATTCCGACACCTTTTGCCATATCAGCTATATCTCGAGTTTCACTGAAGCAATAAGGCTGCAATTTGTAGCCGTGCAAAGCTAAGAGGCATATTTATCTTTTTCATGTTTTACACTTCTTGAAACGGAGTCGTTTTCCCTAGCGAAATCGACCATGAAGTTGGCTGATGTGCAATGACGTCTGTGCTGACCTGTTTTCGTATTTTGCCCATATCTTCTTATCCACATCAGAAAATGAGCTGATTTCAACGGCTATGGATCAGTAACTGATAGGGTAACATTTTTCTAGAAGACCATGTGATCAGATAAGGCCTGCAAAATTGACAAAATCGACCATCAAGTTGGCTGATCAAAATCGTCATGTATGACGAAAATTGTTAGAAAATGCACCCACCTATTATACCTACCTTTGAAATTTGTAAAGCTTGTCTCTTGTCATTTAGCCCTCCAAAATGTGTATAAATAGAGGGCCTTGGATGATTGTAAGGGATCATATTGTACATTGGTAGGATATTAGCCATTGTAATAAAATTCTCTAAGTTTTCTTCTTCTTTCTTTTCTCTAGTTTTCTTTTTCTTTAGAAAGATCAAGAGGTTGGATAATTAATATTCTTCTTCTTCTTCTTCTTTCTTTCTTTTATTTTCTTCTTAGATTCTATTTAATTTTATGTTTATAATGCCTATGCTAGGCTAAACTTCTATTTGGTTAAGGGTGATTTCAAAGCCCTAGACATGTTTTGTGATTGATTTTCAGATTCCATCTATCATTAATTTTCTATCAAAGTTGCTTATGTTCTTCTACAAGAATTGTTCATGATGTTGTCTAGATTTATTTAGGTGTACAACTAGATAGATCTTGATAATTATCTATTGCTAGTTTAGGAGTCTTGATCCGTGTAATTGTCTTGATTTCCTATTCATAAGTGGCAATTTGTGATTAATGATTATGGTCAAGTTTTCAATAATTGCAAAGTGGAACATAACCTAAGTTGAACAATCCGAGCTTATGTGTTTGTTGCTTAGATCAACCTATCTTTCTCATCATAAAGCTGCCATTAAATTGAATTTAGAGAGCTTATTCTAGGTTGTTTAATGGTTAGAGATTAAATAGAGAGCTTGTTCTATTTAACGACAAACTAAGGAAAGATTGGGGTAACAGAGCTTGTTGTTATCTACGGTTGTTAACTTTGATAGTTGGTTGATATTGATAGATCTGAAATTGATTCTTAATGATGTCTAGTGGTGGAGAATGAAACCTTAACCATATTTTTCATATTTGATTCTTCTTACTTATTTGTTTTCTTACTTTTAGTTTGCTTATTTTTTATATTTATTTTTATTGGCTGGTTATACCGCCTAATTTGTATATTAACTTTGTTTTATTTTTATTGGCTGGTTATACCGCCTAATTTAGTATATATATTTTTATTGGCTGGTTATACCGCCTAATTTAGTATATATATTTTTATTGGCTGGTTATACCGCCTTGCATCTTATTCTTATTATTTACTTTAGTTTAAATCTGGCTTCAAAAACCCCTTTTCTTTTATTGTTCTTGAATTTAGGTTTTAAACTATTAACTTATAAACTAAAACCCAATCCCTGAGGACTCGACCCTTGCTAACTACTATACTTACAATTTATCTTTTTAGTGCAAGGTTAAATAAGATACACTCTTTTGGGTGCATCAAATTTTTGGCGCCGTTGCCGGGGATTGTTTTTTTTAGTTTATTTGTTACTTGGTTTATTCTTATTTTCAGTTCTAATGATATTTATTTTCTTGTACATACGGGTTTTTCTTATCAAATTTTGAAAAAAAAAAAAAACGATGGATTTGAGCAATCTAACACTTGAAGAGTTGGTGGCATACATGAACATAGAGAATCAACAAGCCAAGCTCACCTCCCCAGTTCAACAATTGGCCATGGGAGGATGTCAAGGCCATCAAGTGTTCCAAGACCAACAGTATGATCATTACTCAAACACTTACCATGAGGGATGGTGGGATCATACTAATTATGGCTACTCGAAAAATTACCAAGAAGTAGATCCTTATGCCAATTACACTCATCCATCTAGCTTCAATCAATCATGGTCTCAAGAACCAGATCTTTTTCAACCACCACATATGACTCAAAACTCAGGTACTTCTTTAGAAGATCTTGTCTATTCTCTTGTTACTGATACATTGCAATTTCAACAGGAAACAAGGGCAAGCATCCAGAGTTTGGAAAAGCAAATGATCCAATTGACTAGTAGTATGGTGGGATGGGTAGCACAAAGATCTGAAGAACTCCCTGCCCAAACAATGATTAACCCAAAGGAGAATACTACTATTGTGACCTTGAGGAATGAGGAACAAGATGAGGATGAGACAAAATTAGAGATGAATTCTATTCTTGAGGATAATGAAGCCAATGATCCAAATAAGAGTATTTCGGCACCTGAGGTAACTTTTGAGATTCCAATTTTTACTAATGTTTCTTCTCCACCTTTTCCTAGTAGATTCGCAAAGTTCAAGGAGGATGAACATGAACAAGACACGCTGGAAACCTTAAACAGTTTGTTTGTGAATGTCATTCAACAAGTACCAAAAGATGCACCATTCCTCGATGAGATATGCACCACCAAGGATGATGGAATAATACTTGTAATGGAGAATGCATCCACTGTTGTGCAAAGAAAGCTTCCTCTCAAACGCATAAATTTGGGAAATTTCATGCATGAGCCTGACAAGCCTAAAAAGCCAAGAAGGGGTGTTGGTTAGATTCAAAACACTAACTCAAGTGTTAATTGGGAAGGCAGCCCAATTAAAGATGAAATTGCCAACCTTCCATATTCAGATTTGCTTTCTCTTTCTTTTCCTTTTTCTTTTATTATTTTTATTGTTTTTATTTTTATTTCTTATGTTTCTTTGTTAATTGTGTTTACTGTTTTTAAGTTCATTTAGGCTGCATAAGTTTCTTTTGTTTAATAGTTCTTTTCTCTTACATATAATTCTTGCATTGGGGGATAATAGCATTACATTAATGACAATGTAAGAATTATGTGTGGGGGGAAGAATTTAGGATTTTATTTAGAGTGTTTTGTTTTTGAGTCTTTTTATGTTGTTTTTCTTTCTGATCCTTGTTTTGAAAAACACTAGATGTAAATATAATTTTTTTTAACCCCGGTTAAATGGCGGATAACGGTACTCCGTGATTATTTAAATCGGTTCCATCAGCTACCCACAAAACTGATATTGTATATAAATTTCTCTTTCAATTTCTCTTTCATTTTTTTTTCATTTTTTTTCAGGATGGATGATATTCTCACAAGATTGCAGAAACGATTTCCTCCTTTTCCTCGAAATATTTTACTGAAGCTTTACCAAGTTCGATTTGAAAGATTAAGAATGCTTATGCACAAAGGGATTCCTGGAGACATACGTTGGATAATTGAAGCCAAGGTACGTGAAGATGAATATCTTCCTGTTTTGCATTTACCAGGTACAGGTAGAAGCACTTTTGCAAAGAAGCGACGAGCAAAGCGCATGAGTTCAAATTGCCACAAATGTGCACGATGGACGTGTAACGGTAAATGTCGTTCTATTGGGATTCCGTCCTCTAATCGAGATGATAAAATTGAATTCATTAAGGATGGACTGAGTAAGGAGAATTTGGGTAATATCCAACTTTCTCTTGAGACGCATCCTAGTGGAGACGTACAAAGAGAAATTCTTGATTTATGGCCGCAATTCCAAAGGGAATGGCAACATCTTGGGAATCTGATGTTAAAAGACCCTGTTTGCCAGCTTGTAAGAAAACTGGATGGGAAGCATATCCTCGACTCATAGAAGGCGTTTAAGCCGTTTCTGGACGTAAAACCAGAGGAAGATGTGAGCCACAATCACAACTACAATAAATGACTTCTCAGCTTTTGGTTTGATTTGCAATAACTTTATTTCGGTTTAATTTACGTGTTATTCGATTTGTGTAATTATTCTCATTTTTTTTATTTGTCTTTTACGGTTGATTTTTCTTCTCTTTTTTATTTTCTTCCTGAAATCACGCAAAAATCTTTTGTTAGGTTAACATTTTCTTCTGACAGGTCAAATACACTTTCGGCGACATTATTACTCTTGACTTTTACGGTTGATTTTTCTTCTCTTTTTGATTTTCTTCCTGAAATCACGCAAAAATCTTTTGTTAGGTTAACATTTTCTTCTGACAGGTCAGATACACTTTCGGCGACATTATTACTCTCGTCTGATTCACTACTCAGTCCTCTATATATTACACCATGTACTCATTCTCTTTCAGGCACTCGAAAAAAAAGAAAAAAAAAAAGAAAAAAAAAATGGAAAGTACTTCGTCCCAACGCATTAAAAAAATTTGTGTTTTTGGAGGTGCTTATCCAGGGAAAAATAACATATTCGCTGATGAAGCCATAAGAGTTGGAGTAATACTTGCCCAACAAAAGATCCAGTTGATTTATGGAGGCGGTAGTACGGGTTTAATGGGAGCAGTCGCTACAGCAGCACACGCCGGAGGAAGTCCTGTTCTAGGAATCATGCCAAAACTATTCACAGATTTTTGTGGACCTACCTTGGGTAAGGAAATACAAGTCTGGAGTATCCCTGAACGGATAACAATCATGTACCATTCTGCCGATGCATTCATTGCTTTACCAGGAGGTCTGGGTACATTGGAAGAAATAGCTTGCGTGGCTTCTTGGTCATCTTTGGTCACAAATAAGAAACCCATTGGTTTGCTTAATATTAATGGTTATTTTAGTAATTTGCTTTCATATTTAGATAATGCTGTGGATAATGGATTCATGTTTTCAGAGGCAAGGAGAACCATAATTTCTGCTACAACCATTGAAGATTTACTCAAAAAGCTCCAAGCTTATGAGTATTTATCTGCTACGGTTGTTTCGCAAACGCTCGGAAAAAGAAAAAGAGATATGGACGAGCAAGGAGTGGATTGCACTTTGTCTTTGTGACATTATCTAACATTTTGTTTGTTGTGTCTCAGTTATAATAAGTGGTTAGCAACCTCTACAGGTAATATCTCCTAAATTTTACCTTCTTAAAAAAAAAAAAAAGTTTGTTGTGTTTTAAGCAATTTAGAAGTATTCATTCTGAACAAGGTCTGAGTAAGGGAGACTTGAGCCATACCTTGTCAGTTTGATTTCTTCTTTTCAAAAAAAAAAAAGTTTGTTGTGTTTTAAGCAATTTAGAAGTATTCATTCTGAACAAGGTCTGAGTAAGGGAGACTTGAGACATATCTTGTCAGTTTGATTTTAATCTTTTTATGTTTACTTGTTAATTTTTGTTTAGTATTTTAGGATTATTTAGGTTGCATGAGTTTGTTTTGTTTTGAGTCTTAGTTGTTCCTATTCTTATGTTATTAGTTCTTTTCTCTTACACATGATTCTTTCATTTGGGTTAATAGACTTACATTGAGGACAATGTAAGAATTAAGTGTGGGGGGAATGATTTAGGATTTCTTTTATTTTTGTCTACTATTTTTTTTTATGAGTCTTTATTATTATTATTATTTTTTTTTTTTTGTGTTTTAGTTCCTTTTTAATACAATGATGAGATATGAATTGCATAAGTCTAAAACAGATTTATTAGTGAGAAGATTTTCATGAGAATTGAGCTTGATGTCAACCTTTTTATGAGCCAATGTTAATATGATATGTTGATTGAGAAAGAAGCATGTTTAGATTTAATCTGACTTGTATAATCATCCTTGTGAGTTTTTGAGCCTATAATGATTGATGCATTATACAAATCAATCTAATTTCTTTATTGAGTGCTCTTATGATTACATGATTCTCTAGAACTTGCTTTAAACCGTTTGAGACTATATTGATACATGTGACAACATGAATATGATAGAGGCATTAGGATTATAACCAGAGCCAAACAGCCATCCATTATTAATGTTCCAAGAGAACACACCCTTAGTGAACCAATTTGAGCCTACATTGAATAAGCTATCTCTTTGGTAACCATAACTTGTCCCTAACCTAAATATACTTATATCTTTACCTTTGTTCCAAAGATGAATTAGCATGTTTTGAGACAAGTTGCAAAGACAAGGAAGATTTATTGAAAATTTGGGTTAGAAACAAGAAATAAGTGTGGGGGGAAAAGAAAGAAAAAAGTCAAGAGAAAAAGAAAGGGATCATTGTCAAATACATTCCCATATTAAAAAAAAATCTTCTCTTAAACTTCTAGTTAAAGTAAAGAAAAAGATGTTACAAAGTTGGTTAGAATGATGCAAAGGCTCAACATGAATATTTAGCCTATGTTATTATGTGCTTTATAAGAGTTTTGAGAAGTTTTATTTGTATGATCTTATTATGTCTCTAAACTCTATGAACTCTTTGGAACCTTTGTGATATCTTTATCCTTTTGTTCTTTAACCACATTATAACCCTTTGGCCCCATTACAACCTTGAATAAAGACCTCTTGATTTATGAAGTTGTATGATCTAAATAGTGGATAATAGGTGGACAAGCAAGCATATGGTAGAAGTGTTTTCATGAGATTGATTGAGTGTGAACACTTTACCACTACTTTAAAAAGTGAAAATCAAGAGAGTATCCCATGTGAGAAGTTGAGATTAAGTTTGAATATGCACTATTTTGATTGAAATATGTTATGTTAATATTGGCTTAACTCAAACAATTTACATTCAAGCAAGATTTTTTGTGAATTTCTTTAAGCTATTGATTAGTTTTTAAGACTTGTCCAATGATTATCTCTAATTTATATTGGAAGGATTAGTTATAATTATTATTTTTAGTTTTTCTTATGTCTTCAATGTTTGTGGGTATCATCCTAGTAAACCCTCACGAGACTAAACTCGTCCACTAGGGACACCTAGGGGTTTAAAGGCTTGTGTCACATGCTAAGTGCCACCGTGATTTCCTACGAAAGTGGATTAGATTAGATTTTCTTATTTTATTTTTATTGAGTCGTTGCTAGGGACTAGCAACAATCTAAGTGTGGGGGTGTGCTAACTCGTATAATTATATAGTTTTTAGTTATGTTTTATTATTGTTTTGTGACAAATACGAGTTATTATTGTTTAGTCTAATTGTGTTTATGATCTTTATGTATTTTGGTGTTTTTCACAAGTTTCTTTGAGTGATTTCAGATTACTAGAATTAAGGGTAAATCCAGTTCAGTTCCAGTTCCGACACCTTTTGCCATATCAGCTATATCTTGAGTTTCACTGAAGCAATAAGGCTGCAATTTGTAGCCGTGCAAAGCTAAGAGGCATATTTATCTTTTTCATGTTTTACACTTCTTGAAACGGAGTCGTTTTCCCTAGAGAAATCGACCATGAAGTTGGCTGATGTGCAATGACGTCTGTGCTGACCTGTTTTCGTATTTTGCCCATATCTTCTTATCCACATCAGCAAATGAGCAGATTCCAACGGCTATGGATCAGTAACTGATAGGGTAACATTTTTCTAGAAGACCATGTGATCAGATAAGGCCTGAAAAATTGACAAAATCGACCATCAAGTTGGCTGATCAAAATCGTCATGTATGACGAAAATTGTTAGAAAATGCACCCACCTATTATACCTACCTTTGAAATTTGTAAAGCTTGTCTCTTGTCATTTAGCCCTCCAAAATGTGTATAAATAGAGGGCCTTGGATGATTGTAAGGGATCATATTGTACATTGGTAGGATATTAGCCATTGTAATAAAATTCTCTAAGTTTTCTTCTTCTTTCTTTTCTCTAGTTTTCTTTTTCTTTAGAAAGATCAAGAGGTTGGATAATTAATATTCTTCTTCTTCTTCTTCTTTCTTTCTTTTATTTTCTTCTTAGATTCTATTTAATTTTATGTTTATAATGCCTATGCTAGGCTAAACTTCTATTTGGTTAAGGGTGATTTCAAAGCCCTAGACATGTTTTGTGATTGATTTTCAGATTCCATCTATCATTAATTTTCTATCAAAGTTGCTTATGTTCTTCTACAAGAATTGTTCATGATGTTGTCTAGATTTATTTAGGTGTACAACTAGATAGATCTTGATAATTATCTATTGCTAGTTTAGGAGTCTTGATCCGTGTAATTGTCTTGATTTCCTATTCATAAGTGGCAATTTGTGATTAATGATTATGGTCAAGTTTTCAATAATTGCAAAGTGGAACATAACCTAAGTTGAACAATCCGAGCTTATGTGTTTGTTGCTTAGATCAACCTATCTTTCTCATCATAAAGCTGCCATTAAATTGAATTTAGAGAGCTTATTCTAGGTTGTTTAATGGTTAGAGATTAAATAGAGAGCTTGTTCTATTTAACGACAAACTAAGGAAAGATTGGGGTAACAGAGCTTGTTGTTATCTACGGTTGTTAACTTTGATAGTTGGTTGATATTGATAGATCTGAAATTGATTCTTAATGATGTCTAGTGGTGGAGAATGAAACCTTAACCATATTTTTCATATTTGATTCTTCTTACTTATTTGTTTTCTTACTTTTAGTTTGCTTATTTTTTATATTTATTTTTATTGGCTGGTTATACCGCCTAATTTGTATATTAACTTTGTTTTATTTTTATTGGCTGGTTATACCGCCTAATTTAGTATATATATTTTTATTGGCTGGTTATACCGCCTAATTTAGTATATATATTTTTATTGGCTGGTTATACCGCCTTGCATCTTATTCTTATTATTTACTTTAGTTTAAATCTGGCTTCAAAAACCCCTTTTCTTTTATTGTTCTTGAATTTAGGTTTTAAACTATTAACTTATAAACTAAAACCCAATCCCTGAGGACTCGACCCTTGCTAACTACTATACTTACAATTTATCTTTTTAGTGCAAGGTTAAATAAGATACACTCTTTTGGGTGCATCAACCAGCTACATTCCAAAGGTGTATGGTTAGCATATTCTCAGATTATGTAGAGAACATCATAGAGGTTTTTATTGATGATTTTAGTGTCTATAGTGATTATTTTGATAGATGTCTAGATAACCTTACAATTATACTTGACAGATGCATGGAAACTAGCCTTGTATTGAATTGGGAAAAATGTCACTTTATGGTAGAACAAGGAATAGTTTTAGGCCATGTTATTTCTTTTAGGGGAATAGAAGTTGATAAATCTAAAATAGATATTATGCATTCTTTACCATCTCCCACGAATGTGAGAGAGGTTCGTTCTTTTCTTGGTCGTGCAAGTTTCTATAGAAGATTTATCAAAAACTTCTCAAAGATAACATTACCTGATGTGAACCCTATGGGTTAAACCCTTTGAACCCACTAACAAATTGAAATACCTAACCCAGAAAAGCCAAGATTCAGGCAAAGAAAACTTAAACCCTTAAAAACCTGTTTCAAAGAACCTAGATTAAGCATGTAAGCTAGACCCTAAGAACTCTCGTTTCAAGAACCTAAGTTTGATAGGTTGAACGCCACAAAGAAAGAATTCTTTGATAAGTTCCTAAGTTCTGTCAAGAACTAAAAAGAGTGAAACACTCACTTTGAATAAATTCAAACTCAATTGATCAAAAGATAATTGAAGTAGGCGGCTAAGACATATATTTATAGCCTCCCTACAATAACCCTAATCTACTAAGTTATAATATGTAAAATAGGGGCTGAACATGCTCAAGCCCAAACCTAAATAATTAAAAGATGTCCATGTTACATAATATAGGCCCAAATGCCTAAGTAATTATAAGAATTAAAATAAGCCCAAATAAGCCCTCTTAATGTGCCACCTTGTGTTCTTGAATCACATGGACCAAACTTGGATGCAAGCCCATCTTGCATGTTGAAGCCTTTCCTGAATAACTTGCAACATGGCCCAAGTGAATTCCACCCATTCTTGCCATGTTTCCTAGATTTTCTTGGATCTTGGCTCATATAGAAATTGCCATGGGATTGGGCCATCTTGGATCCTATCATTCCCCCTTTCTTCGAAAAGATTCGCCCTCGAATCTTAGCATTGTGTGTGAGAATGACGGCGCTAGGTACTAAATCAAGGTGATGCACAATGCCGCTTATGGGCGACAACCCATCCTGCAACTCCTCCGAAAATAAATCCTCACAATCCTTCAACAAAGAAACAGGAAAAATAGGAAGAGATTGGTTAGGAGTATCAAGAATAAAAACCTCACTCTCATTTGCATTAGAAAAATTCTCAAATTCTTTATTTCCCTCGGCATGAATTGTCTCATTTTTCACTAGTGGCTCCTTTCTTACTTCTTTAATTTCAGCCATCTCTATTTCTTTTTCACTTTCTTTTTTACTTTATGTTTCCTCTTGCTTTTCTTTATTTGCAGCCACCTCACTTTCTTTTTCTTTTTTTCTTCTGTCTTTTTCTCTTTTTTTTCTTCTCCATCTTTCTTCCTCTTGTTGCACAAACCTCTCAAACGATAAGGTGATCTCTTTCATCTCTTGTAGAGCCTGCTTTACTTCGTCGCATAATGTGAGAGACATCTTAAAGTTACTGCAAAACAAATTTGGTTAGTAAAAAACAAAAAGAATATCGATTCTTTCCTCTTTTTTTCAATCTTTTTCGAATCTTTCTTTCTTTTTCTGCCTATTCGAACACTCTTCTTTTTTTTTTTTTTTCAAGAACGAGACTTCTTGATTTTCTTGAAATCTCGGATGAACTTCTTCTTTCTTTTTTTTTTTTTCAAGATTCTGGTCAAGAATCAACAAGAATTTTTTTTAATAGATCAAGAATTCAAGAAACGAAATCTTGATTTAAACCACTTTTCAAAACTGAAACCCCAAACTTAGACTGCCTAAAAACTATAACCCAGGGCAAGAATACCTATAGCTATAACCCCAAGACAAGAATGCCTAAAACCCCAAAATCTTGTTATTGATTTTGCTGTGATAGTATCTGAAACCCCCAAAAAAGAAGTAACAAACAACAAATCAAAGCGATAACTATAAAAACCTGATTGGAAGCCTAAGCTCTAATACCAACTGATGTGAACCCTAGGGGTTAAACCCTTTGAACCCACTAACAAATTGAAATACCTAACCCAGAAAAGCCAAGATTCAAGCAAAGAAAACTTAAACCCTTAAAAACCTGTTTCAAAGAACCTAGATTAAGCATGTAAGCTAGACCCTAAGAACTCTCGTTTCAAGAACCTAAGTTTGATAGGTTGAACGCCACAAAGAAAGAATTCTTTGATAAGTTCTTAAGTTCTGTCAAGAACTAAAAAGAGTGGAACACTCACTTTGAATAAATTCAAACTCAATTGATCAAAAGATAATTGAAGTAGGCGGCTAAGACATATATTTATAGCCTCCCTACAATAACCCTAATCTACTAAGTTATAATATGTAAAATAGGGGCTGAACATGCTCAAGCCCAAACCTAAATAATTAAAAGATGTCCATATTACATAATATAGGCCCAAATGCCTAAGTAATTATAAGAATTAAAATAAGCCCAAATAAGCCCTCTTAATGTGCCACCTTGTGTTCTTGAATCACATGGACCAAACTTGGATGCAAGCCCATCTTGCATGTTGAAGCCTTTCCTGAATAACTTGCAACATGGCCCAAGTGAATTCCACCCATTCTTGCCATGTTTCCTAGATTTTCTTGGATCTTGGCCCATATAGAAATTGCCAAGGGATTGGGCCATCTTTGATGATAAATGCAAAGAGGCGTTTGAAACCTTGAAAGGACTTTTGACATCAGCCCCTATCGTGCAACCATCGGATTGGAATGTACTATTTGAAATCATGTGTGATGCTAGTGATTATGTAATTAGAGCTGTTTTAGGCCAACGGGTTGGCAAAGCCTCACATGCCATTTATTATGCCTCCCGAACTCTTAATGACGCTCAATTGAACTATCCACTACTGAAAAGAGCTTTTAGCAGTTATTTTTGCTTTAGAAAAGTTTCGTTCTTATTTAATTGAAACTAAAGTAATTGTATTTTCTGACCATGTAGCTCTTAGGTACTTGCTCAATAAGAAGGATACCAAACCAAGATTGATTAGGTGGATACTTCTCTTACAAGAATTTGACTTAGAAATAAGAGATAAAAGTGGTAGTGAGAATCTTGTTGCAGACCATCTTAGCCGTTTAGTTCATGTAGAGGATGCACTTCCATTGCATGAGAACTTTCCGGATGAGCAACTCTTTTCACTTAGCACAATAACTCCTTGGTATGTCGATATTGTTAATTACTTAGTTACTAAGAAGTTGCCACAAGAGTTGACACTAGCTTAAAGAAATAAGATCAAGAATGATGCCAAATACTATATATGGGATGATCCTTACCTTTGGAACCATTACTCGCATTAGATCATAAGAATGTGTGTACTTGAAATTGAATTTCATTCTATTCTAACCTTTTGTCAGTCTTATGCATGTGGAGGGCACTTTGGATAAAAAAGAACAGCCAGGAAAGTACTCGATTCTGGATTTTATTGGCCTACCTTGTTTAAAGATGCATACCTCTTTTGCAAATCATGTGATCGTTGCCAAAGAACAAGTAACTTAGGTGATCGAAATCAAATGCCTCAAGCTCCAATACTTATTGTGAAAATTTTTTATGTATGGGGCATGGATTTCATTGGACCTTTTCCTTCTTCTTTTTGTAATCTTTATATTTTACTTGCCACTAGGACTAATGACTCTAAAGTTGTTTCAAATTTTGTGAAGACTAACATTTTTACAAGGTTTGGAACACCAAAGGCCATAATCAGTGATAGAGGGACTCACTTTTGTAATAGGACCATGGAAGCACTTTTGAGGAAGTATAACATCACACACAAGGTATCCACATCATACTATTCTCAAACTAGTGGGCCAGTTGAAGTGTCAAATCGAGAACTAAAGTCCATCCTTGAAAAGACAGTTAATCCAAATAGGAAGGATTGGAGTTTACGATTTGATGATGCACTTTGGGCTTATAGGGCAGCATATAAGACACCCATTAGTATGTCTCCTTATCGACTTGTTTATGGTAAGCCTTGTTATCTTCCGATTGAATTAGAACATATGGCATATTGGGCTATCAAACAATGCAACATGGATATGGATGAGGCAGGTAAGCAACAAAAACATCACTTACAAGAATTTGAGGAGATAAGGAATGATGCCTATGGGAATTCCAGGATTTACAAGGAAAAGACTAAGGAGTACCATGACAAGATGATATAAGAAAGGACTTTGTTGTTGGACATAAAGTTCTTCTCTTCCATTTATGCCTTAAGTTATTTCTCGGTAAGTTACGTTCTCGTTGGTTTGGACCTTTTGTTATTACTAATGTGTTTACTCATGGTGTAGTTGAAATCAAAAGCCCAAAAACAAATAAAGCATTTAAGGTGAATGGCCATAGATTGAAGCCTTACTATGAGAACTTTCCAATGCAAAATGTAGAGGAGTTATCACTCTATGAGCCGAATTATGTTGAATAATGATGGCATGGGTCTAAGTCGGGCTGAGGAAATAAACCAAGCGCTTCTTGGGAGGCAACCCAAAAGGATGGAGAGCAGACATTATAATCAGATTTGCTATTTCTTACTCTCCATCATTCTATCATTTAATTTTTTTTCTTTTCTCTTACACATGATTCTTTTATTTGGGATAATAGCATTACATTGAGGACAATGTAAGAATTAAGTATGGGGAGGGAGAATTTAGGATTTCCTTTATTTAGTTTGTTTTGTTTTGAGTCTTTTAATTTGTTTTTAGGGTGTTCTAGTTACTTTCAATACTATTATGAGATATGAATTGCATAAGTCTAAAACTGGTTTATTAGTGAGAAGATTTTTCATGAGAATTAAGCTTGAAATATCATTTTTATGAGCCAATGCTAATATGATATGTTGATTGAGAAAGAATGCTGTTTAGACTTGATATTGACTTGTATAATCATCCTTGTGAGTTTTTGAGCCTATATGATTAATGCGTTATACATATCAATCTAATTTCTTTCTTGAGTGCTCTTATGATTACATGTTTCTCTAGAACTTGCTTTAAACCATTTGAGACTATATTGATACATGTGATCACATGGATATGATAAAGGCATTAGGATTTTTAACCAGGGCCAAATTAGCCACTCCCTATTGATGTTCCAAGATAACTGTTAGGATTCGGCTCATGCTCAAACAGAGATAGTGTATAAGTCAATCATCAAGTTAAACATACAAAGCAGCGGAATAAAATAAAACATACAGAAAACCGAATCCTTCAAAGGATCTGCTTATGAATTCAAAATGATCAGGCTGTCAAGAACAGATAACAATCAAAGTCTCATACCTTTGTATTGGAGATTACCAAAACCTCAAGACAGATTCTTGACGTTCTTGTTCTTGTACATAAAGCTCGCTTGTCAAAAACCAAAGCCATCCAATTGTCCGACCTCTAACAGTAATCCACACAAGGTGATTTGAAAACCTTCACAAGTTTGAGATTATGTTTTTCCAAGACGATGCTAGTAGTCTAGGTTGTGAGAAATGATAAGTGCTTAATTTCATACATTTTCCTATTTAATTTCCTTATACTTTGTGCTTTGATTTTTACTTCCTCGACATTTAACTAGGTTTTTATGCTTTGTAGGTATATTGGAGGAGATGAAGTCAAAACATGTCAATTAGGATATTAAAGAGCTTACAAAATCACAATCAAAAGATGGAAAAAGACTTAGGAGTGAAAAAGATCAAATTCTTGGTGCAAAGCAAGAAGACAGATATGACCTCCGGAGCTTGTTGCTAAGAAAACATGATGTTAGACTCTTTATTCGCAGAAACTTCCTCTTGACTTTTGAAGATCACTTGATTACTTTTCCAACGGTTGGTCATGGGCCTAAATCGGATAAGAAATGGTCATCCAAATCGGCATTGGAATATCTCCCTAAACAACCCTAGTGGCAGAAAATACCCTAGCGGACATTTATGTTTATCCTTGTCAAAGAAGGATTAGTGGCTGTCAACTTGCATTAATTGCATTAATTGCAAGTATCTTTCCTTAAAGCTAATCCTAGTCAAAGTAGGAGAATTAAATCAGCCAAAACTTTCCTTCCTTACACTTACTTTGGCTGCAAGTTTGTAATCTCTCTTCATTAAAGAGTGCTTTGACTAAAACTTTCCTACTTTATTCAAACTTGGCTGCCAATGCTTATATCTTTCCTTAAAACACAAAAGTCAGCTACTTTTCCTTAACTTTAGCCACAAGTTAGCATTTATGGAAGGGAGAGAGCTGAAATTCACTTGTTTGATGCCCTAGCTATTGCCTATAAATAGAGAACAAGGGGGCAAACGAAAATACTCTTCTCCAAGCATCAAAGTTATGATTTCTTCTTTGTTTCTTTGTTTTTGAGAAAGCAAGAGGCTGGATAATTAATATTCTTCTTCTTCTTTCTTTCTTTTATTTTCTTCTTAGATTCTCTTTAATTTTATGTTTATATTTACAATGCCTATGCTAGGCTAAACTTTTATTTGGTTAAAGATCATTTCAAATCCCTAGAGATGTTATGTAATTAATTTTCAGAATCTATCTCATTGTTTTCTATCAAACTTGCTTATGTTCTTCCATTAAAATTATTCATGATGATGTTTTGATT
This sequence comes from Fremontodendron californicum, assembly GCA_030761205.1. Taxonomy (NCBI): domain Eukaryota; kingdom Viridiplantae; phylum Streptophyta; class Magnoliopsida; order Malvales; family Malvaceae; genus Fremontodendron; species Fremontodendron californicum. The sequence goes on along the minus strand of JAULJL010000007.1, from coordinate 6,476,430 downwards.
TGTTTAGGTGGCCAACTAGATAAATCTTGATAATTGTCTAATGCTACTTTAGGAGTCTTGATCCGTGTAATTGTCATGATTTCCTATTCATAAGTGGCAATTTGTGATTAATGATTATGATCAAGTTTTCAATAATTGCAAAGTGGAACATAACCTAAGTTGAACAATCTGAGCTTATGTGTTTGTTGCTTAGATCAACCTATCTTTCTCATCATAAAGCTGCTATTAAATTGAACTTAGAGAGCTTATTCTAGGTTGTTTGATAGTTAGAGGTTAAAAAGAGAGCTTATTCTATTTAACGACAAACTAAGGAAAGATTGGGATAATAGAGCTTGTTGTTATCTACGATTGTTAACTTTGATAGCTAATTAATGTTGATAGATATGAAATTGATTCTTAATGATGTCTAGTGGTGAAGAATGAAACCTTAACCATATTTTTCATATTTGATTCTTCTTAATTACTTGTTTTTCATTCTTATTGTTAACTTTAGTTTAAATCTGATTTCAAAATCCCCTTTACATTTGTTTACTTGTTTAAGTGATAAACTATTAACTTATAAACTAAATCCAATCCCTGAGGACTCGACCTTTGCTAATCACTATACTCTACAATTGATTATTTTTAAGTGCAAGATTAAATAAGATACACTCTTTTGAGTGCATCAAGTTTTTGGCGCCGTTGTCGGGGATTGCTTTCTTTAGTTGATTAGTTTATTGGTTTATTCTTATTTTCTGTTCTAATTATTTACTTTCTAATTTGTTTATTAGTGAATGTTCCAATCTCCCGAAGAAGACTTAAGACTTAGGAGAATTTGGGAATTTGTAACTTCTCACCAACAACCAATCGAGGAGTTGATCCAAAACTTCCAAGAAGAGCAAGGAGAGATGGCAGCAGCTGACAACCGAACTCTCAAGGAGCTAGCCGCTCTAGACTTGGGTCAAGAACCATTATGCATTGAATATGCTAATCATGAGGTAGCTTTTTAATTAAAATCTGGTTTGATTCATCTTCTCCCAACTTTTCATGGTTTTGCAGGAGAGGATCCAAATAAACATCTCAACTTTTCCTGTTGAGCATGAGACCAACAGGAGTCACGGAAGAGCAAGTTAAGTTGAGAGTTTTCCCATTCTTTCTAGCTGATTCAACAAAGGAATGACTCTACTATCTACCATCTGGGACCATAACTACATGGAATGATATGAAGAAAGCATTCTTTGAAAGGTATTTCCCAACATCTAAGGCTGCCAACATTAGAAAAGAGATATGTGGGATTAGGCAATACAATCTAGTGTCCTTATATGAATATTGGGAGATGTTCAAGAAACTTTGTGCATCATGTCCACACCATCAGATAAGTGAATTTCTCATCCAATACTTCTATGAAGGTCTCATGCCCGTGGAGAGAAGTATGATAGATGCCGCTAGTGGGGGAGCTCTAGTTGATAAGACTCCCGGGGCTGCTAGAACTCTAATCTCCAACATGGCAGCGAATTCTCAACAATTCTCAATGAGACAAGATCCACCACCACAACCCAAGAGAGTTAATGAGGTAAGTATATCATCCCTTGAACAAAAATTTGGTAAACTGACTTCTCTTGTTCAACAATTGGCTGTAGGTAATATACAGCAAATAAAGGCTTGTGGCATATGTTCAAACATGGGGCACCAAACTGATATGTGTCCAACACTTCAAGAAGACATCAATGAACATGTGAATGCCATGGGTGGATTTCAGAACCAACCAAGGAAATATGATCTCTACTCAAGCACAAATAATGAAGGACGGAGTGATCATCCAAACTTCAAATATTGAGGTAACCAATCACAAGTTGTTCCTCCCCCATTTGACAACAGGCCATCGGGTTTTCAGCAAAGAGTACAACAACCATATCAAACCCGACAACAAGTGTCACCACAAAAACATTCAGGTGAGACTCTTGATGATCTTGTCAAAACGCTTACTACTAATACAATTCAACTTCAACAGGAATCAAGGGTGACAAAGGTAAGTATCCGAAACTTAGAGGCTCAGATGGGGTAATTGGCAACAACCATGAGTCAAATGCAAGCAAGGGATTCCGAAAAATTACCTTCCCAAACCATAGTGAATCCAAGAGAAAATGCCAATGCTATAACTTTAAGAAGTGGGAAACAGGTAGGTTCACCACAAAAGGATAGTGCTCAAGGGGAGAACAACACCATGGCATCCTCTTCACATCCCAACGAGCCACTAAAAAACGTAATTCCTAAACCATCATTTCCTTCATATATAACTCCTCCACCTTTTCCTAGCAGGTTAGCAAAGTCCAAGAAGGAGGAGCAAGAGAAGGAAAATTTGGAAACCTTCCGGAAAGTAGAGGTGAACATTCCTTTACTAGATACTATCAAGCAAGTGCCAAGATATGCCAAGTTCCTAAAAGACTTGTGAACATCTAAACAGAAGTTGAAATGGAATGAAAAGGTAAGTGTGGGGGAGAATGTGTCAGCTGTTCTTCAAAAGAAACTCCCACCTAAATGCAAGGATCCAGGTATGTTTACCATTCCTTGTAAGATAGGCAACACCAAGTTTAAGCGTGCTATGCTAGATCTAGGGGCATCTATTAATGTCATGCCATATTCAATTTATGCTTCATTGAATCTAGGACCATTAGAGGAAACCGGTGTTAAAATACAACTTGCTGACCGTTCTAACACTTACCCAAGAGGATTTGTAGAAGACGTTCTTGTACAGGTTAATGAATTGGTTTTTCCCGTTGACTTTTATGTTATTGAGATGGAAGATGATATGTCTTCTAATCCCACACCTATTCTATAAGGAGACCATTCTTGAAAACAGCAAGAACTAAAGTAGATGTACATGATGGCACTTTAACTATGGAATTTGATGGTGAAAGAATTCAAGTTAACATTTTTGAGGCCATGAGATATCATAGTGATGTGCATTCTGTTTTTAATATTGATATAATTGACTTACTAGTGCAGCAAGCTTATGAGCTAGATGGTGAAGATAGTGTGGAGATAGTCCTTAGCAAACATCTTGGAATGGGGAATGCTAAAGGGGAACTATGCTTGAGTGACCATGTAGAAAGGGCACTAGAATCTTTACACTCGCTGCCACCTAAAGATGCAAGGTTTAATGTTTCATTTATTGATTTGCCTTTATCTAATGAGAAACTTCTACCTTCCATTTTGCAGGCACTAACTTTATAGTTGAAACCACTACTCGACCACTTGAAATATGTGTTCTTAGGTGAAAAGGACACACTACCGGTCATCATTGCCAAAGAGCTCACACCTTTGCAAAAAGAGTGACTTATCCGGGGGCTTAGAGAGCATAAAACAGCAATTGGTTGGACAATTGCCGATATCAAGGGAATAAGCCCATCCATGTGCATGCACCGGATTTTGTTAGAGGAGGGGTCCAAACCAACAAGAGAAGCACAAAGAAGATTGAACCCTCATATGATGGAGGTTGTGAAAAAAGAGATACTAAAGCTCCTAGATGTTAGAGTGATCTATCCTATCTCGGATAGCAAATGGGTGAGCCCGGTCCAAGTGGTTCCAAAGAAATCAGGTCTAACGGTGGTAACAAATAATAATAATGAACCTGTTCCTACTAGGATTGAAACAGGGTGGCGAGTTTGAATTGATTATCGTAAACTTAATTCCACAACTCGCAAAGACCACTTTCCTTTCCCTTTTATTGATCAAATGCTTGAAAGGTTAGCTGGCCATTCTCATTATTGTTTTCTTGATGGTTTTTCAGGTTATAATCAGATTGCCATTGCTCCGGAGGACCAAGAGAAAACAACATTCACATGTCCATTTGGTACTTTTGCATACCGGCGTATGCCATTTGGTCTTTGTAATGCACTAGCTACATTCCAAAGGTGTATGGTTAGCATATTTTCAGATTATGTAGAGAACGTCATAGAAGTGTTTATCGATGATTTTAGTGTCTATGGTGATTCTTTTGATAGATGTCTAGAGAACCTTACACTTGTACTTGAAAGATGCATGGAAACTAACCTTGTTTTGAATTGGGAAAAATGTCACTTTATGGTAGAACAAGGAATAGTTTTGAACCATGTTATTTCTTCTAGAGGGATAGAGGTTGATAAATCTAAAATAGATATTATGCATTCTTTACCACCTCCCACAAATGTGAGAAAGGTTCGTTCTTTTCTTGGACATGCAGGTTTCTATAGGAGATTTATGAAAGACTTCTCAAAGATCACATTACCTCTTTGCAAGCTACTACAAAAAGATGTGGTTTTCCACTTTGATGATAAATGCAAAGAGGCATTTGAAACATTGAAGGGACTCTTGACATCAGCTCCTATCATGCAACCACCAGATTGGAATGTACCTTTTGAAATCATGTGTAATGCTAGTGACTATGCCATTGGAGCTGTTTTGGGCCAACGGGTTGGAAAAGCCTCACATGCCATTTATTATGCCTCCCGAACTCTTAATGATGCTCAATTAAACTATTCCACTATTGAAAAAGAACTTTTGGCTGTTGTATTTGCTTTAGAAAAATTTTGATCTTATTTAATTGGTACTAAAGTAATCGTATTTTTTGACCATGCATCCCTTAGGTACTTACTCACTAAGAAGGAGGCCAAACCAAGGTTGATTAGATGGATACTTCTCTTACAAGAGTTTGATTTAGAGATAAAAGATAAGAGAGGTAGTGACAACCTGGTTGCGGACCATCTTAGCCGTTTAGTTCATGAAGAGGATGCACTACCCTTGAATGAGAACTGTCTAGATGAGCAACTTCTTTTTATAAGTACAACAACTCCTTGGTATGCCGATATTGTTAATTACTTAGTTACCAAGAAGTTGCCACAAGAGTTGACACAAGCTCAAAGAAATAAGATCAAGAGTGATGCCAAATACTACATATGGGATGATCCTTACCTTTGGAAGCATTGCTCTGATCAGATTATAAGAAGGTGTGTACTCGAATCTGAATTTCCATCTATTCTCACCTTTTGTCACTCTTATGCATGTGGAGGACACTTTGGATCCAAAAGGACAGCCATGAAAGTTCTTGATTCTGGATTTTATTGGCCTACTATGTTCAAAGATGCATACCTCTTTTGCAAGTCATGCGATCATTGCCAAAGAACAGGTAAGTTAGGTGTTAGAAATCAAATGCCTCAAACTCCAATACTTATTGTTGAAATTTTTGATGTATGGGGCATGGATTTCATGGGTCCTTTTCATTCTTCTTTTGGTAATCTTTATATTTTACTTGCCGTTGATTATGTTTCAAAGTGGGTGGAAGCAAAATCCAGTAGGACTAATGACTCTAAAGTTGTTTCAGATTTTGTCAAGACTAACATCTTTGCTAGGTTTGGAACACCAAAGGCCATAATGAGCGATAGAGGTACTCACTTTTGCAATAGGACTATGGAAGCACTTTTGAGGAAGTATAACATCACACACAAGGTCTCTACCTCATATCATTCTCAAACTAGTAGGCAAGCTGAAGTATCAAACCGAGAAGTTAAGTCCATCCTTGAAAAGACAGTTAATCCTAATAGGAAGGATTGGAGTTCACGACTTGATGATGCACTTTGGGCTTATAGGACAGCATATAAGACACCCATTGGTATGTCTCCTTATCGACTTGTTTATGGTAAGCCTTGTCATCTTCCTGTTGAATTGGAACATAAATCACATTGGACTATCAAACAATGCAACATGGAGATGGATGAGGCAAGTAAGCAAAGAAAACTTGACCTACAAGAATTAGAGGAGATAAGGAATGATGCCTATGAGAATTCTAGGATTTACAAGAAAAAGACTAAGGCATTCCATGGCAAGATGATATCAAGAAAAGACTTTGTTGTTGGACAAAAAGTTCTTCTCTTCCATTCACACCTTAAGTTATTTCCAGGTAAGTTACGTTCTCGTTGGGTTGGACCTTTTGTTATTACTAATGTATTTACTCATGGTGCAATTGAAATCTAAAGTCCAAAAACAGATAAGGCATTCAAAGTGAATGGTCATAGATTGAAGCCTTACTATGGGAACTTTCCAATACAAGATGCGGAGTTACCACTTTTTGAGCCAAATTATGTTGAATAATAATGGCATGGGTCTAAGTCAGGCTGAGGACAATAAACCAAGTGCTTCTTGGGAGGCAACCCAAAAGGATGGAGAGCATCCATTATAATCAGATTTGCATATTCCATACTCTCCATCATTCTATCTTTTATTGTTTTTCTTTAGTTTGTTTTGTTTAGTAGTTCTTTTCTCTTACATATAATTCTTGCATTGGGGATAATAGCATTACATTGAGGATAATGTAAAAATTAAGTGTGGGGGGAAGAATTTAGGATTTTCTTAAGTGTGTTTTGTTTTTTATTCTTTTTATGTTGTTTTTAGTGTGTTTTAGTTACTTTCAATACTATGATGAGATATGAATTGCATAAGTATAAAACTGATTTATTAGTGAGAAAATTTTCATGAGAATTGAGCTTAATATCATTTTTTTGAGCCAATGTTAATATGATATGTTGATTGAGAAAGAAGCATGTTTAGACTTAAATCTGACTTGTATAATCATCCTTGTGAGTTTTTGAGCCTATATGATTGATGCATTATACATATCAATATAATTTCTTTCTTGAGTGCTCTTATGATTTGATAACTCGTATAATTATATAGTTTTTAGTTATGTTTTATTATTGTTTTGTGTCAAATACGAGTTATTATTGCTTAGTCTAATTGTGTTTATGATCTTTTATATTTTTATGTAATTTGGTGTTTTTTACGAGTTTCTTTGAGTGATTTCAGATTACTAGGTTAAATCAACAATTAAGGGCAAATTCAGTTCAGTTCCAGTTCCGACACCTTTTGCCATATCAGCTATATCTGGAGTTTCACTGAAGCAATAAGGCTGAAATTTTAACCGTGCAAAGTTAAGAGGCATATCTAACTTTTTTATGTTTTACACTTCTTGAAACGGAGTCGTTTTCCCTAGCGAAATCGACCATCAAGTTGGCTGATGTGCAATGACGTCTGTGCTGATCTGTTCTGGTATTTTGCCCATATCTTCTGATCCACATCAGAAAATGAGCTGATTCCAACGGCTATGGATCACTAACTGATAGGGGAACATTTTTCTAGAAGACCATATGATCAGATCAAGCTTCCAATATTGACAAAATCGACCATCAAGTTGGCTGATCAAAATTGTCATACAATATGACGAAAATTGTTAGAAAAATGCACCCACCTATTATACCTACCTTTGAAATTTGTAAAGCTTGTCTCTTGTTATTTATTCCTCCAAAATGTGTATAAATAGAGGGCCTTGGATGATTGTATGAGGCATTGTACATTGGTAGGATATTAGCCATTGTAATAAAATTCTCTAAGTTTTCTTCTTCTTTCCTTTCTCTAGTTTTCTTTTTCTTTATTTTCTTCTTCTTCTTTCTTTCTTTTATTTCCTTCTTAGATTCTCTTTAATTTTATGTTTATGTTTACAATGCCTATGCTAGGCTAAACTTCTATTTGGTTAAGGGTGATTTCAAAGCCCTAGACATGTTTTGTGATTGATTTTCAGATTCTATCTATCATTAATTTTCTATCAAAGTTGCTTATGTTCTTCTACAAGAATTGTTCATGATGTTGTCTTGATTTATTTAGGTGTACAACTAGATAGATCTTGATAATTATCTATTGCTAGTCTAGGAGTCTTGATCCGTGTAATTGTCTTGATTTCCTATTCATAAGTGGCAATTTGTGATTAATGATTATGGTCAAGTTTTCAATAATTGCAAAGTGGAACATAACCTAAGTTGAACAATCCGAGCTTATGTGTTTGTTGCTTAGATCAACCTATCTTTCTCATCATAAAGCTGCCATTAAATTGAATTTAGAGAGCTTATTCTAGGTTGTTTAATGGTTAGAGATTAAATAGAGAGCTTGTTCTATTTAACGACAAACTAAGGAAAGATTGGGATAACAGAGCTTGTTGTTATCTACGGTTGTTAACTTTGATAGTTGGTTGATATTGATAGATCTGAAATTGATTCTTAATGATGTCTAGTGGTGGAGAATGAAACCTTAACCATATTTTTCATATTTGATTCTTCTTACTTACTTTTCTAGTTTGCTTATTTTTAAAAGTATATTTATTTTTATTGGCTGGTTATACCGCCTAATTTATATATTAACTTTGTTTTACTTTTATTGGCTGGTTATACCGCCTAATTTAGTATATATATTTTTATTGGCTGGTTATACCGCCTAATTTAGTATATATATTTTTATTGGCTGGTTATACCGCCTTGCATCTTCTTCTTATTATTTACTTTAGTTTAAATCTGGCTTCAAAAACCCCTTTTCTTTTATTGTTCTTGAATTTAAGTTTTAAACTATTAACTTATAAACTAAAACCCAATCCCTGAGGACTCGACCCTTGCTAACTACTATACTTACAATTTATCTTTTTAGTGCAAGGTTAAATAAGATACACTCTTTTGGGTGCATCAGATCAGGCATCCAATATTGACAAAATCGACCATCAAGTTGGCTGATCAAAATGGTCATACAATATGACGAAAATTGTTAGAAAAATGCACCCACCTATTATACCTACCTTTGAAATTTGTAAAGCTTGTCTCTTGTCATTTAGCCCTCCAAAATGTGTATAAATAGAGGGCCTTGGATGATTGTAGAGAATCATATTGTACATAGGTAGGATATTAGCCATTTTAATAAAATTCTCTAAGTTTTCTTCTTCTTTCTTTTCTCTAGTTTTCTTTCTTTTCTCTAGTTTTCTTTTTCTTTAGAGAGAGCAAGAGGTTGGATAATTAATATTCTTCCTCTTCTTCTTTCTTTCTTTTATTTTCTTCTTAGATTTTCTTTAATTTTATGTTTATGTTTACAATGCCTATGCTAGGCTAAACTTCTATTTGGTTAAGGGTGATTTCAAAGCTCTAGACATGTTTTATAATTGATTTTCAGATTCTATCTATCATTAATTTTCTATCAAAGTTGCTTATGTTCTTCTACAAGAATTGTTCATGATGTTGTCTTGATTTGTTTAGGTGTACAACTAGATAGATCTTGATAATTATCTATTGCTAGTTTAGGAGTCTTGATCCGTGTAATTGTCTTGATTTCCTATTCATAAGTGGCAATTTGTGATTAATGATTATTGTCAAGTTTTCAATAATTGCAAAGTGGAACATAACCTAAGTTGAACAATCCGAGCTTATGTGTTTGTTGCTTAGATCAACCTATCTTTCTCATCATAAAGCTGCCATTAAATTGAATCTAGAGAGCTTATTCTAGGTTGTTTGATGGTTAGAGATTAAATAGAGAGCTTGTTCTATTTAACGACAAACTAAGGAAAGATTGGGATAACAGAGCTTGTTGTTATCTACGGTTGTTAATTTTGATAGTTGGTTGATATTGATAGATCTGAAATTGATTCTTAATGATGTCTAGTGGTGGAGAATGAAACCTTAACCATATTTTTCATATTTGATTCTTCTTACTTACTTGTTTTCTTACTTTTCTAGTTTGCTTATTTTTAAAAGTATATTTATTTTTATTGGCTGGTTATACCGCCTAATTTGTATATTAACTTTGTTTTATTTTTATTGGCTGGTTATACCGCCTAATTTAGTATATATATTGGCTGGTTATACTGCCTAATTTAGTATATATATTTTTATTGGCTGGTTATACCGCCTTGCATCTTATTCTTATTATTTACTTTAGTTTAAATCTGGCTTCAAAAACCCCTTTTCTTTTATTGTTCTTGAAATTAAGTTTTAAACTATTAACTTATAAACTAAAACCCAATCCCTGAGGACTCGACCCTTGCTAACTACTATACTTACAATTTATCTTTTTAGTGCAAGGTTAAATAAGATACACTCTTTTGGGTGCATCATGATTACATGATTCTCTAGAACTTGGTTTAAACCTTGTTGAGACTATATTGACGCATGTGACAACATGAATATGATAGAGGCATTAGGATTTTTAACCAGGGCCAAACAGCCATCCCTTATTGATGTTCCAAGAGAACATCCCCCTTAGTGAGCCAATTTGAGCCTACATTGAATAAGCTATTTATTTGGTAACCATATCTTGTTTCTGACCTAAATATACTTATTTATATCCTTACCCTTGTTGTAAAAATGAATTAGCATGTTTTGAGACATATTGCAAAGACAAGGAAAATCTATTCAAGTTTTGGGTTAGAAACAAGAAATAAGTGTGTGGGAGAAAAAGTCAAGAGAAAAATAGAGGGAATATTGCCAAATACATTACCATATGAAAAAAAAAATTGAATAATCTCTGGAACTTCTATTTAAAGAAATGAAAAAGATGTTACAAAGTTGTTTAGAATGAAGAAAAGGCCCAACATGAATATTCGGCCTATGTATTATGTGCTTTGTAAAGAGTTTTGAGAAGTTTTCTTTGTATGAATCTTATTATGTCTCTAAACTCTATGAAATCTTTGGAACCTGATAACTCGTATAATTATATAGTTTTTAGTTATGTTTTATTATTGTTTTGTGTCAAATACGAGTTATTATTGTTTAGTCTAATTGTGTTTATGATCTTTTATATTTTTATGTATTTTGGTGTTTTTCACAAGTTTCTTTGAGTGATTTCAGATTACTAGAATTAAGGGCAAATCCAGTTCAGTTCCAGTTCCGACACCGTTTGCCATATCAGCTATATCTCGAGTTTCACTGAATCAATAAGGCTGAAATTTGTGGCCATGCAAAGCTAAGAGGCATATCTATCTTTTTCGTGTTTTACACTTCTTGAAACGGAGTCGTTTTCCTTAGCGAAATCGACCATCAAGTTGGCTGATGTGCAATGACGTCTGTGCTGACATGTTTTCGTATTATGCCCATATCTTCTTATCCACATCAGCAAATGAGCTGATTCTAACGGCTATGGATCCGTAACTGATAGGGTAACATTTGTCTAGAAGACCATGGGATCAGATAAGGCCTCCAAAATTGACAAAAGCGACCATCAAGTTGGCTGATCAAAATCGTCATACATGACGAAAATTGTTAGAAAATGCACCCACCTATTATACCTACCTTTGAAATTTGTAAAGCTTGTCTCTTGTCATTTAGCCCTCCAAAATGTGTATAAATAGAGGGCCTTGGATGATTGTAAGGGATCATATTGGAGATTGGTAGGATATTAGCCATTTTAACAAAATTCTCTAAGTTTTCTTCTTCTTTCTTTTCTCTAGTTTTCTTTTTCTTTAGAAAGAGCAAGAGGTTGGATAATTAATATTCTTCTTCTTCTTCTTTCTTTCTTTTATTTCCTTCTTAGATTCTCTTTAATTTTATGTTTATGTTTATGATGCCTATGCTAGGCTAAACTTCTATTTGGTTAAGGGTGATTTCAAAGCCCTAGACACGTTTTGTGATTGATTTTCAGATTCTATCTATCATTAATTTTCTATCAAAGTTGCTTATGTTCTTCTACAAGAATTGTTCATGATGTTGTCTTGATTTATTTAGGTGTACAACTAGATAGATCTTGATAATTATCTATTGCTAGTTGAGGAGTCTTGATCCGTGTAATTGTCTTGATTTCCTATTCATAAGTGGCAATTTGTGATTAATGATTATGGTCAAGTTTTCAATAATTGCAAAGTGGAACATAACCTAAGTTGAACAATCCGAGCTTATGTGTTTGTTGCTTAGATCAACCTATCTTTCTCATCATAAAGCTGCCATTAAATTGAATTTAGAGAGCTTATTCTAGGTTGTTTAATGGTTAGAGATTAAATAGAGAGCTTGTTCTATTTAACGACAAATTAAGGAAAGATTGGGATAACAGAGCTTGTTGTTATCTACGGTTGTTAACTTTGATAGTTGGTTGGTATTGATAGATCTGAAATTGATTCTTAATGATGTCTAGTGGTGGAGAATGAAACCTTAACCATATTTTTCATATTTGATTCTTCTTACTTACTTGTTTTCTTACTTTTCTAGTTTGCTTATTTTTTATATTTATTTTTATTGGCTGGTTATACCGCCTAATTTGTATATTAACTTTGTTTTATTTTTATTGGCTGGTTATACCGCCTAATTTAGTATATATATTTTTATTGGCTGGTTATACCGCCTAATTTAGTATATATATTTTTATTGGCTGGTTATACCGCCTTGCATCTTATTCTTATTATTTACTTTAGTTTAAATCTGGCTTCAAAAACCCCTTTTCTTTTATTGTTTTCTTTGAACGTAAGTTATAAACTAATAACTCATAGATTAAAACCCAATCCCTGAGGACTCGACCCTTGCTAATCATTATACAAGTTTAGTGAATGTTCCAAGCTCCCGAAGAAGACTTACGACTTAGGAAAATTCGGGAATTTATAACTTCTCACCAACAACCAATCGAGGAGTTGATCCAAAACATCCAAGAGAAGCAAGGAGAGATGGCAGCAGCTGACAACCGAACTCTCAAAGAGCTAGCCGCTCCGGACTTGGGTCAACAACCATTATGCATTGAATATGCTAATCTTGAGGTAGCTTTTGAATTAAAATCTGGTTTGATTCATCTTCTCCCAACTTTTCATGGTTTTGCAGGAGAGGATCCAAATAAGCACCTCAAGGAATTCCATGTAGTTTGCTCAAGCATGAGACCAACAGGGGTCACGGAAGAGCAAGTTAAGTTGAGAGCTTTCCCATTCTCTCTAGCTGATTCAGCAAAGGAATGGCTCTACTATCTACCATCCGGGACCATCACTACATGGAATGATTTGAAGAAAGCATTCTTGGAAAGGTATTTCCCAGCATCTAAGGCTGCCAACATTAGGAAAGAGATATGTGGGATTCGGCAATACAACGGAGAGTCCTTATATGAATATTGGGAGAGGTTCAAGAAACTTTGTGCATCATGTCCACATCATCAGATAAGTGAACAACTTCTCATCCAATACTTCTATGAAGGTCTCATGCCCATGGAGAGAAGTATGATAGATGCCGCTAGTGGGGGAGCTCTAGTTGATAAGACTCCCAGGGCTGCTAGAACATTAATCTCCAACATGGCAGCCAATTCTCAACAGTTCTCAATGAGACAAGATCCACCACCACAACCCAAGAGAGTTAATGAGGTAAGTATATCATCCCTTGAACAAAAATTTGATAAACTGACTTCTCTTGTTCAACAATTGGCTGTAGGTAAAATACAACAAATAAAGGCTTGTGGCATATGTTCAAACATAGGGCACCAAACTGATATGTGTCCAACACTTCAAGAGGATACCAATGAACATGTGAATGCCATGGGTGGATTTCAGAACCAATCAAGGAAATATGATCCCTACTCAAACACTTACAATCCAGGATGGAGGGATCATCCAAACTTCAATTATGGAGGGAACCAATCACAAACTATTCCTCCACCATTTGACCACAGGCCACCGGGTTTTCAGCAAAGAGTGCAACAACCATACCAAACCCGACAACAACTACCACCCACCCAAAATTCAGGTACTTCTCTTGAAGATCTTGTTAAAGCTCTTTCTACTAATACAATTCAATTTCAACAGGAAACAAAGACAAGTATTCGAAATTTGGAGACTCAAATAGGGCAATTGGCAACAACCATGAGTCAAATGCAAGCAAGGGATTCTGGGAAATTACCTTCCCAAACCATAGTGAATCCAAGAGAGAATGCCAATGCTATAAATTTAAGAAGTGGGAAACAGCTAGAGACACCACAAAATGATAGTGCTCAAGGGGAGAACAATACCATGGCATCCTCTTCACATCCCAACGAGCCACTAAAAAAGGTAATTCCTAAACCATCCTTTCCTTCTTATATAACTCCTCCACCTTTTCCTAGCAGGTTAGCAAAGTCCAAGAAGGAGGAGCAAGAGAAGGAAATTTTGGAAACCTTCCGGAAAGTAGAGGTGAACATTCCTTTACTAGATGCTATCAAGCAAGTGCCAAGATATGCCAAGTTCCTAAAAGAGTTGTGCACATCTAAACGGAAGTTGAAATGGAATGAAAAGGTAAGTGTGGGGGAGAATGTGTCAGCTGTTCTTCAAAAGAAACTCCCACCTAAATGCAAGGATCCAGGTATGTTTACCATTCCTTGTAAGATAGGCAACACCAGGTTTGAGCGTGCTATGCTAGATCTAGGGGCATCTATTAATGTCATGCCATATTCAATTTATGCTTCATTGAATCTAGGACCATTAGAGGAAACCGGTGTTATAATACAACTTGCTGACCGTTCTAACACTTATCCAAGAGGAGTTGTAGAAGACGTTCTTGTACAAGTTAATGAATTGGTTTTTCCCGCTGACTTTTATGTTATTGAGATGGAAGATGAGATGTCTTCTAATCCCACACCTATTCTATTAGGGAGACCATTCTTGAAAACAGCAAGAACTAAAATAGATGTACATGATGGCACTTTAACTATGGAATTTGATGGTGAAATAATTCGCTTTAACATTTTTGAGGCCATGAGATATCCTAGTGATGTGCATTCTGTTTTTAATATTGATATAATTGACTCACTAGTGCAGCAAGCTTATGAGCTAGATGGTGAAGATAGTGTAGAAATAGTCCTTAGCAACCATCTCGGAATGGGGAATGCTAAACTAGCCTTGAGTGACCAGGTGGAAGGGGCACTAGAATCTTTACACTCGCTGCAACCTAAAGATGCAAGGTTTGATGTTTCATTTATTGATTTGCCTTTATCTAATGAGAAACTTCTACCTTCCATTTTGCAGGCACCAACTTTAGAGTTGAAACCACTAACGAACCACTTGAAATATTTGTTCTTAGGGGAAAAGGACACACTACCTGTCATCATTGCCAAAGAGCTCACACCTTTGCAAGAAGAGCGACTTATCCGGGTGCTTAGAGAGCATAAAACAGCAATTGGTTGGACAATTGCCGATATCAAGGGAATAAGCCCATCCATGTGCATGCACCGGATTTTGTTAGAGGAAGGGTCTAAACCAACAAGAGAAGCACAAAGAAGATTGAACCCTCCTATGATGGAGGTTGTGAAAAAGGAGATACTGAAGCTCCTAGATGTTGGAGTGATCTATCCTATCTCGGATAGCAAATGGGTGAGCCCAGTCCAAGTGGTTCCAAAGAAATCAGGTGTAACGGTGGTAACAAATAATGAGAATGAACTTGTTCCTACTAGGATTCAAACAGGATGGCGAGTTTGTATTGATTATCGTAAACTTAATTCCACAACTCGCAAAGACCACTTTCCTTTACCTTTTATTGATCAAATGCTTGAAAGGTTAGCTGGCCATTCTCATTATTGTTTTCTTGATGGTTTTTCAGGTTATAATCAGATAGCCATTGCTCCGGAGGACCAAGAGAAAACAACATTCACATGTCCATTTGGTACTTTTGCATACCGGCGTATGCCATTTGGTCTTTGTAATGCACCAGCTACATTCCAAAGGTGTATGGTTAGCATATTTTCAGATTATGTAGAGAACATCATAGAAGTGTTTATGGATGATTTTAGTGTCTATGGTGATTCTTTTGATAGATGTCTAGAGAACCTTACACTTGTACTTGAAAGATGCATGGAAACTAACCTTGTTTTGAATTGGGAAAAATGTCACTTTATGGTAGAACAAGGAATAGTTTTGGGCCATGTTATTTCTTCTAGAGGGATAGAGGTTGATAAGTCTAAAATAGATATTATGCATTCTTTACCACCTCCCACAAATGTGAGAGAGGTTCGTTCTTTTCTTGGACATGCAGGTTTCTATAGGAGATTTATCAAAGACTTCTCAAAGATCACATTACCTCTTTGCAAGCTACTACAAAAAGATGTGGTTTTCCACTTTGATGATAAATGCAAAGAGGCGTTTGAAACATTGAAGGGACTCTTGACATCAGCTCCTATCATCCAACCACCAGATTGGAATGTACCTTTTGAAATCATGTGTGATGCTAGTGACTATGCCATTGGAGCTGTTTTGGGCCAACGGGTTGGCAAAGCCTCACATGCCATTTATTATGCCTCAAGAACTCTTAATGATGCTCAATTGAACTATTCCACTATTGAAAAAGAACTTTTGGCTGTTGTATTTGCTTTAGAAAAATTTTGATCTTATTTAATTGGTACTAAAGTAATCGTATTTTTTGACCATGCATCCCTTAGGTACTTACTCACTAAGAAGGAGGCCAAACCAAGGTTGATTAGATGGATACTTCTCTTACAAGAGTTTGATTTAGAGATAAAAGATAAGAGAGGTAGTGAAAACCTGGTTGCGGACCATCTTAGCCGTTTAGTTCATGAAGAGGATGCACTACCCTTGAATGAGAACTGTCTGGATGAGCAACTTCTTTTTATAAGTACAACAACTCCTTGGTATGCCGATATTGTTAATTACTTAGTTACCAAGAAGTTGCCACAAGAGTTGACACAAGCTCAAAGAAATAAGATCAAGAGTGATGCCAAATACTACATATGGGATGATCCTTACCTTTGGAAGCATTGCTCCGATCAGATTATAAGAAGGTGTGTACTCGAAACTGAATTTCAATCTATTCTCACCTTTTGTCACTCTTATGCATGTGGAGGACACTTTGGATCCAAAAGAACAGCCATGAAAGTTCTTGATTCTGGATTTTATTGGCCTACCATATTCAAAGATGCATACCTCTTTTGCAAGTCATGTGATCGTTGCCAAAGAACAGGTAACTTAGGTCCTAGAAATCAAATGCCTCAAACTCCAATACTTATTGTTGAAATTTTTGATGTATGGGGCATGGATTTCATGGGACCTTTTCCTCCTTCTTTTGGTAATCTTTATATTTTACTTGCCGTTGATTATGTTTCAAAGTGGGTGGAAGCAAAATCCACTAGGACTAATGACTCTAAAGTTGTTTCAGATTTTGTCAAGACTAACATCTTGGTTAGGTTTGGAACGCCAAAGGCCATAATCAGCGATAGAGGTACTCACTTTTGCAATAGGACTATGGAAGCACTTTTGAGGAAGTATAACATCACACACAAGGTCTCCACCTCATATCATCCTCAAACTAGTGGGCAAGCTGAAGTGTCAAACCGAGAAGTTAAGTCCATCCTTGAAAACACAGTTAATCCAAATAGGAAGGATTGGAGTTCACGACTTGATGATGCACTTTGGGCTTATAGGACAGCATATAAGACACCCATTGGTATGTCTCCTTATCGACTTGTTTATGGTAAGCCTTGTCATCTTCCGGTTGAATTGGAACATAAATCATATTGGGCTATCAAACAATGCAACATGGAGATGGATGAGATAGGAAAGAAAAGAAAACTTGACCTACAAGAATTAGAGGAGATAAGGAATGATGCCTATCAGAATTCTAGGATTTACAAGGAAAAGACTAAGGCATTCCATGACAAGATGATATCAAGAAAAGAATTTGTTGTTGGACAAAAAGTTCTTCTCTTCCATTCACGCCTTAAGTTATATCCAGGTAAGTTACGTTCTCGTTGGGTTGGACCTTTTGTTATTACTAATGTATTTACTCATGGTGCAGTTGAAATCCAAAGCCCGAAAACAGATAAGGCATTCAAAGTGAATGGTCATAGATTGAAGCCTTACTATGAGAACTTTCCAATACAAGATGTGGAGGAGTTTCCACTTTTTGAGCCAAAGTATGTTGAATAATAATGGCATGGGTCTAAGTCAAGCTGAGGACAATAAACCAAGCGCTTCTTGGAGAGGCAACCCAAAAGGATGGAGAGCATCTATTATATCAGATTTGCATATTCCTTACTCTCCATCATTCTATCTTTTATTGTTTTTCTTTTCTTTTAATAGTTCTTTTCTCCTACATATAATTCTTGCATTGGGGGATAATAGCATTACATTGAGGACAATGTAAAAATTATGTGTGGGGGGAAGAATTTAGGATTTTATTTAGAGTGTTTTGTTTTTGAGTCTTTTTATGTTGTTTTTCTTTCTGATCCTTGTTTTGAAAATAACTAGATGTAAATATAAATTTTTTTTTTAACCCCGGTTAAATGGCGGATAACGGTACTCCGTGATTATTTAAATCGGTTCCATCAGCTACCCACAAAACTGATATTGTATATAAATTTCTCTTCCAATTTCTCTTTCAATTTTTTTTTTCATTCTTTTTTTCAGGATGGATGATATTCTCACAAGATTGCAGAAACGATTTCCTCCTTTTCCTCGAAATATTTTACTGAAGCTTTACCAAGTTCGACTTGAAAGATTAAGAATGCTTATGCACAAAGGGATTCCTGACGACATACGTTGGATAATTGAAGCCAAGGTACGTGAAGATGAATATCTTCCTGTTTTGCATTTACCAGGTACAGGTAGAAGTACTTTTGCAAAGAAGCGACGAGCAAAGCGCATGAGTTCAAATTGCCACAAATGTGCACGATGGACGTGTAACGGTAAATGTCGTTCTATTGGGATTCCGTCCTCTAATCGAGATGATAAAATTGAATTCATTAAGGATGGACTGAGTAAGGAGAATTTGGGTAATATCCAACTTTCTCTTGAGACGCATCCTAGTGGAGACGTACAAAGAGAAATTCTTGATTTATGGCCGCAATTCCAAAGGGAATGGCAACATCTTGGGAATCTAATGTTAAAAGACCCTGTTTGCCAGCTTGTAAGAAAACTGGATGGGAAGCATATCCTCGACTCATAGAAGGCGTTTAAGCCGTTTCTGGACGTAAAACCAGAGGAAGATGTGAGCCACAATCACAACTACAATAAATGACTTCTCAGCTTTTGGTTTGATTTGCAATAACTTTATTTTGGTTTAATTTACGTGTTGTTCGATTTGTGTAACTATTCTCGTTTTTTTTTATTTGTCTTTTACGGTTGATTTTTTCTTCTCTTTTTGATTTTCTTCCTGAAATCACGCAAAAATCTTTTGTTAGGTTAACATTTTCTTCTGACAGGTCAGATACACTTTCGGCGACATTATTACTCTTGTCTGATTCAGTACTGAGTCCTCTATATATTACACCATGTACTCATTCTCTTTCAGGCACTCGAAAAAAAAAAATGGAAAGTACTTCATCCCAGCGCATTAAAAAAATTTGTGTCTTTGGAGGTGCTTATCCAGGAAAAAATAACATATTCGCTGATGAAGCCATAAGAGTTGGAGTAATACTTGCCCAACAAAAGATCCACTTGATTTATGGAGGCGGTAGTACGGGTTTAATGGGAGCAGTCGCTACAGCAGCACACGCCGGAGGAAGTCCAGTTCTAGGAATCGTGCCAAAACTATTCACAAGTTTTTGTGGACCTACCGTGGGTAAGGAAATACAAGTCTGGAGTGTCCCTGAACGGATAACAATCATGTACCATTCTGCCGATGCATTCATTGCTTTACCAGGAGGTCTGGGTACATTGGAAGAAATAGCTTGCGTGGCTTCTTGGTCATCTTTGGTCACAAATAAGAAACCCATTGGTTTGCTTAATATTAATGGTTATTTTAGTAATTTGCTTTTATATTTAGATAATGCTGTGGATAATGGATTCATGTTTTCAGAGGCAAGGAGAACCATAATTTCTGCTACAACCATTGAAGATTTACTTAAAAAGCTCCAAGCTTATGAGTGTTTATCTGCTACGGTTGTTTCGCAAACGCTCGGAAAAAGAAAAAGAGATATGGACGAGCAAGGAGTGGATTGCACTTTGTCTTTGTGACATTATCTAACATTTTGCTTGTTGTGTCTCAGTTATAATAAGTGGTTAGCAACCTATGCAGGTAATATCTCCTAAATTCTACCTTTAAAATTTGACATTGGGGACAATGCCATATTTTAGTAGGGGGTAAGGGACATATTTTGCTAATTTAAAAAAAATAATAATAATAATAATAAAAAAAAATAAAATTAAGAAGTATTCATTCTGAACAAGGTCTGAGTAAGGGAGACTTGAGACATACCTTGTCAGTTTGATTTCTTCTTTACAAAAAAAAAAAAAAAAGAGTTTGTTGTGTTTTAAGCAATTTAGAAGTATTCATTCTGAACAAGGTCTGAGTAAGGGAGACTTGAGACATACCTTGTCAGTTTGATTTTAATCTTTTTATGTTTACTTGTTAATTTTTGTTTAGTATTTTAGGATTATTTAGGTTGCATGGTTTTGTTTTGTTTTGAGTCTTAGTTGTTCCTATTCTTATGTTATTAGTTCTTTTCTCTTACACATGATTCTTTCATTTGAGTTAATAGACTTACATTGAGGACAATGTAAGAATTAAGTGTGGGGGGGGAATGATTTAGGATTTCTTTTATTTTTGTCTACTATTTTTTTTCTTCTTTATTATTATTATTATTATTTTTTTTTTGTGAGTTTTAGTTCCTTTTTAATACAATGATGAGATATGAATTGCATAAGTCTAAAACAGATTTATTAGTGAGAAGATTTTCATGAGAATTGAGCTTGATGTCAACCTTTTTATGAGCCAATGTTAATATAATATGTTGATTGAGAAAGAAGCATGTTTAGACTTAATCTAACTTGTATAATCATCCTTGTGAGTTTTTGAGCCTATAATGATTGATGCATTATACAAATCAATCTAATTTCTTTCTTGAGTGCTCTTATGATTACATGATTCTCTAGAACTTGCTTTAAACCGTTTGAGACTATATTGATACATGTGACAACATGAATATGATAGAGGCATTAGGATTTTTAGCCAGGGCCAAACAGCCATCCCTTATTGATGTTCCAAGAGAACACACCCTTAGTGAACCAATTTGAGCCTACATTGAATAAGCTATCTCTTTGGTAACCATAACTTGTCCCTAACCTAAATATACTTATAACTTTACCTTTGTTCCAAAGATGAATTAGCATGTTTTGAGACAAGTTGCAAAGACAAGGGATATTTTTAGTTAAAAATTTGGGTTAGAAACAAGAAATAAGTGTGGGGGAAAAAGAAAAGAAAAGTCAAGAGAAAAAGAAATGGAATACTGGCAAATACATTCCTATGTAAAAAAAAAAAAAAATGAATCATCTCTTGAATTTGTGGAAAAAGAAAAAGATGTTACAAAGTCGTTTAGAATGAAGAAAAGGCCCAACATGAATATCCGGCCTAGGTGACTATGTACTTGTAAAGAGTTTTGAGAAGTTTCTTTGTATGATCTTTTTATGTCTCTAAACTTTATGAACTCTTTGGAACCTTTGTGATATCTTTATCCTTTTGTTCTTCAACCACATTACAAACCCCTTGGCCCCATTACAACCTTGATTAAAGACCTCTTGATTCATGAAGTTGTATGATCTAAATAGTGGAGAATAGGTGGACAAGCAAGAATATGGTAGAACTGTTTTCATGAGATTGATTGAGTGTAAACACTTCACCACTACTTTAAAGAGTGAAAATCATGAGGGTATCCCATGTGAGAAGTTGAGATTAAATTTGAACATGCAATATTTTGATTGAGATATGTTATGCTAATATTGGCTTAACTCAAACAATTTACATTCAAGCATGATTTTTTGTGAAATTCTTTAAGCTATTGATTAGTTTATAAGACTTGTTCAAATATTATCTCTAATTTGTATTGAAAGGATTAGGAGTAAATATTTTTAGTATATGCAGTTTATTTATGTTTTAGTTTTTCAATGTTTGTGGGTATCGTTCTAGTAAACCCTCACGAGACTAAACTCGTCCACTAGGGACACCTAGGGGTTTAAAGGCTTGTGTCACATGCTAAGTGCCACCGTGATTTCCTACGAAAATGGATTAGATTAGATTTTCTTATTTTATTTTTATTGAGTCGTTGCTAGGGACTAGCAACAATCTAAGTGTGGGGGTGTGATAACTCGTATAATTATATAGTTTTTAGTTATGTTTTATTATTGTTTTGTGTCAAATACGAGTTATTATTGTTTAGTCTAATTGTGTTTATGATCTTTTATATTTTTATGTATTTTGGTGTTTTTCACAAGTTTCTTTGAGTGATTTCAGATTACTAGAATTAAGGGCAAATCCAGTTCAGTTCCAGTTCCGACACCTTTTGCCATATCAGCTATATCTCGAGTTTCACTGAAGCAATAAGGCTGAAATTTGTGGCCATGCAAAGCTAAGAGGCATATCTATCTTTTTCATGTTTTACACTTCTTGAAACGGAGTCGTTTTCCTTAGCGAAATCGACCATCAAGTTGGCTGATGTGCAATGACGTCTGTGCTGACATGTTTTCGTATTATGCCCATATCTTCTTATCCACATCAGTAAATGAGCTGATTCTAACGGCTATGCATCCGTAACTGATAGGGTAACATTTGTCTAGAAGACCATGTGATCAGATAAGGCCTCCAAAATTGACAAAATCGACCATCAAATTGGCTGATCAAAATCGTCATACATGACGAAAATTGTTAGAAAATGCACCCACCTATTATACCTACCTTTGAAATTTGTAAAGCTTGTCTCTTGTCATTTAGCCCTCCAAAATGTGTATAAATAGAGGGCCTTGGATGATTGTAAGGGATCATATTGGAGATTGGTAGGATATTAGCCATTTTAACAAAATTCTCTAAGTTTTCTTCTTCTTTCTTTTCTCTAGTTTTCTTTTTCTTTAGAAAGAGCAAGAGGTTGGATAATTAATATTCTTCTTCTTCTTCTTTCTTTCTTTTATTTCCTTCTTAGATTCTCTTTAATTTTATGTTTATGTTTATGATGCCTATGCTAGGCTAAACTTCTATTTGGTTAAGGGTGATTTCAAAGCCCTAGACACGTTTTGTGATTGATTTTCAGATTCTATCTATCATTAATTTTCTATCAAAGTTGCTTATGTTCTTCTACAAGAATTGTTCATGATGTTTTCTTGATTTATTTAGGTGTACAACTAGATAGATCTTGATAATTATCTATTGCTAGTTGAGGAGTCTTGATCCGTGTAATTGTCTTGATTTCCTATTCATAAGTGGCAATTTGTGATTAATGATTATGGTCAAGTTTTCAATAATTGCAAAGTGGAACATAACCTAAGTTGAACAATCCGAGCTTATGTGTTTGTTGCTTAGATCAACCTATCTTTCTCATCATAAAGCTGCCATTAAATTGAATTTAGAGAGCTTATTCTAGGTTGTTTAATGGTTAGAGATTAAATAGAGAGCTTGTTCTATTTAACGACAAATTAAGGAAAGATTGGGATAACAGAGCTTGTTGTTATCTACGGTTGTTAACTTTGATAGTTGGTTGGTATTGATAGATCTGAAATTGATTCTTAATGATGTCTAGTGGTGGAGAATGAAACCTTAACCATATTTTTCATATTTGATTCTTCTTACTTACTTGTTTTCTTACTTTTCTAGTTTGCTTATTTTTTATATTTATTTTTATTGGCTGGTTATACCGCCTAATTTGTATATTAACTTTGTTTTATTTTTATTGGCTGGTTATACCGCCTAATTTAGTATATATATTTTTATTGGCTGGTTATACCGCCTTGCATCTTATTCTTATTATTTACTTTAGTTTAAATCTGGCTTCAAAAACCCCTTTTCTTTTATTGTTTTCTTTGAACGTAAGTTATAAACTAATAACTCATAGATTAAAACCCAATCCCTGAGGACTCGACCCTTGTTAATCATTATACTTACAATTGATCTTTTTAGTGCAAGGTTAAATAAGATACACTCTTTTGGGTTCATCATAACCTTTGTAATATCTTTTTCTTTTTATTCTTTAACCACATTTATTACCCCTTGGCCCTATTACAACCTTGAATAAAGACCTCTTGATTTATGAAGTTGCATGATCTAAATAGTGGATAATAGGTGGACAAGCAAGCATATGGTAGAACTGTTTTCATGAGATTGATTGAGTTAAACACTTTACCACTACTTTAAAAAGTGAAAATCATGAGAGTATCCCATGTGAGAAGTTGAGATTAAGTTTAAACATGCACTATTTTGATTGAGATATGTTATGTTAACTTAAACACTTTACTATCCAGCATGATTCTTTGTGAAACTCTTTAAGCTATTGATTAGTTTGTAAGACATGTTCAATGATTATCTATAAGTTGTATTGAAAGTGAACTAGATTCGGTTTTCTTACATTGTGTCTATTCGATTTTGCTCGAGGACTAGCAAAAGATTAAGTGTGGGAGAATTTGATAAGTGCTTAATTTCATACATTTTCCTATTTAATTTCCTTATACTTTGTGCTTTGATTCTTACTTCCTTGACATTTTACTAGGTTTTTATGCTTTGTAGGTATTTTGGAGGAGATAAAGCCAAAACATGTCAATTAGGATATTAAAGAGCTTACAAAATCACAATCACAAGATGGAAAAAGACTTGGGATTTAAAAAGATCAAATTCTTGGTGCAAAGCAAGAAGACAGATTTGACCCTTCGGAGCTTGTTGCTGATAAAACATGATGTTTGACTCTTTATTCATAGAAACTTTCTTCTTGACTTTTGAAGATCACTTCATTACCTTTCCAACGGTTGGTCATGGGCCTGAATCGGATAAACAATGGTCATCCAAATCGACATTGGAATATCGCCCTAAACAACCCTAGTGGCAGAAAATACCCTAGCCGCAAATCACATTTTTTTCTTAATACCCTAGCTGACATTTATGTTTATCCTTGTCAAAGAAGGATTAGTGGCTGTCAACTTGCATTAATTGCAAGTATCTTTCCTTAAAGCTAATCCTAGTCAAAGTAGGAGAATTAAATCAGCCAAGACTTTCTTTCCTTACACTTACTTTGGCTGCAAGTTTGTAATCTCTCTTCATTAAAGAGTGCTTTGACTAAAACTTTCCTACTTTATTCAAACTTGGCTGTCAAGGCTTATATCTTTCCTTAAAACACAAAAGTCAGCCACTTTTCCTTAACTTTAGCCACAAGTCAGCATTTATTGAAGAGCTGAAATTCACTTGTTTGATGCCCTAGTTATTGCCTATAAATAGAGAACAAGGAGGCAAACAAAAATACACTTCTCCATGCATCAAAGTTCTGATTTCTTCTTTGTTTCTTTGTTTTTGAGAGAGCAAGAGGCTGGATAATTAATATTCTTCTTCTTCTTCTTTCTTTCTTTCATTTTCTTCTTAGATTCTATTTAATTTTATGTTTATGTCTACAATGCCTATGCTAGGCTAAACATTTATTTGGTTAAAGGTGATTTCAAAGCCATAGAGATGTTATGTAATTAATTTTTAGAATCTATCTATCATTGTTTTCTATCAAACTTGCTTATGTTCTTCCATTAAAATTGTTCATGATGATGTTTTGATTTGTTTAGGTGGCCAACTAGATAAATCTTGATAGTTGTCTAATGCTAGTTTAGGAGTCTTGATCCGTGTAATTGTCTTGATTTCCTATTCATAAGTGGCAATTTGTGATTAATGATTATTGTCAAGTTTTCAATAATTGCAAAGTGGAACATACCTAATTTGAACAATCCGAGCTTATGTGTTTGCTGCTTAGATCAACCTATCTTTCTCATCATAAAGTTGCTATTAAATTGAACTTAGAGAGCTTATTCTAGACTGTTTGATAGTTAGAGGTTAAATAGAGAGCTTGTTCTATTTAAAGACAAACTAAGGAAAGATTTGGGTAATAGAGCTTGTTGTTATCTACGGTTGTTAACTTTGATAGCTAATTAATGTTGATAGATATGAAATTGATTCTTAATGATGTCTAGTGGTGGAGAATGAAACCTTAACCATATTTTTCATATTTGATTATTCTTAATTACTTGTTTTCTCATTCTTATTTTTTAACTTTAGTTTAAATCTGATTTCAAAACCCCCTTTACTTTTGTTTACTTGCTTTTAAGTGATAAACTATTAAGTTATAAACTAAAACCCAATCCCTGAGGACTCGACCCTTGCTAATCACTATACTCTACAATTGATTCTTTTTAAGTGCAAGGTTAAATAAGATACACTCTTTTGAGTGCATCAAGCTTTTGGCGCCGTTGCCAGGGATTGCTCTCTTCAGTTTATTAGTTTATTCTTATTTTCTGTTCTAATTATTTGCTTTCTAATTTTTTTTTGTTTATTAGTGTCTACTCTTAATCCCATTCCATATTAGATCTACAGCTTTAATATTAACTCCTCAAGTATTGCCTTGGCCAAGAACATCCACAAGTTAATATAAGCCAGATACATGTGAGATATGTCCCTTTATATCACTTGGTGTGATGAATCCTCTCTGGACCACTAATTCATCTTCGTATGCTTCATGTCATAGCCAATAACACCCTACCACTCACTCATTCATCTTAGCTCTGATACCAACTGATGTGAACCCTAGAGGTTAAACCCTTTGAACCCACTAAATAATTATGATACCTAACCCAGAAAAAGCCAAGATTCAGGCAATAAAAACTTAAACCCGTAGAAATCTTGGATCAAAGAACCTAGATTAGCTAAGCTAACTAAACCCCAAGAACACTTGTTTTCAGAACCTAAGTTTGATAGGAAGAACGCCATAAAGAAAGGAATTCTTTGATAAGTTCGCTAGTTCTGACAAGAATTAAAAAGAGTGAAACACACATTTTGAATAAATTCAAACTTAATATATTAATAATGGTTGTTGAAGTAGATGGCTAAACAAGGGTATTTATAGCCTCCTTACTAATCCTAATTCAACTAGCCTAAGAACTCCTAATACAAATGAAACTCCTTGGCAGCCAAGGCTTACTACTTACATAATTAAATGAAAGCTTAACTATGGGCTGAACAAGCCAAAGCCCAATCCTAATTAAATTTAAAAGAAGTCAAAGTTACATAATATAGGCCCAAATGCCTAAGTAATTATAAGACTTAAAATAAACCCAAATTAGCCCTCTTAATGTGCCACCACCTTGTGTTCTTGAATCACATGACCCAAACTTGGATGCAAGCCTATCTTGCATGTTGAAGCCTTTCTTAAATAACTTACAACATGGCCCAAGTGAATTCCACCTATTCTTGCCATGTTTCCTAGATCTTCTTGGATCTTGGCCCATATAGAAATTGCCATGGGATTGGGCTATCTTGGATCCTATCACTAATCCTAGTCAAAGTAGGAGAATTAAATCAGCCAAGACTTTCCTTCCTTACACTTACTTTGGCTGCAAGTTTGTAATCTCTCCTCATTAAAGAGTGCTTTGACTAAGACTTTCCTACTTTATTAAAACCTTAGCTTCCAAGTATTCCTTCTTTCTTTAAAACACAAAAGTCAGCCACTTTTCCTTAACTTTAGCCACAAGTCAGCATTTATTGAAGGGAAAGAGCTGAAATTCACTTGTCTGATGCCCTAGCTATTGCCTATAAATAGAGATCAAGGGGGCAAACGAAATTTACACTTCTCCAAGCTATAAAGTTTTGATTTCTTCTTTGTTTCTTTGTTTTTGAGAGAGCAAGAGGCTAGATAATTAATATTCTTCTTCTTCTTCTTTCTTTCTTTCTTTCATTTATTTTCTTCTTAGATTCTCTTTAATTTTATGTTTATGTTTACAATGCCTATGCTAGGCTAAACTTTTATTTGGTTAAGGGCAATTTCAAAGCCCTAGACATGTTATGTAATTAATTTCCAGAATCTATCTATCATTGTTTTCTATCAAAGTTGCTTATGTTCTTCCATTAAAATTATTCATGATAATGTTTTGATTTGTTTAGGTGGCCAACTAGATAAATCTTGATAATTGTCTAATGCTAGTTTAGGAGTCTTGATCAGTGTAACTGTCTTGATTTCCTATTCATAAGTAGCAATTTGTGATTAATGATTATGGTCAAGTTTTCAATAATTACAAAGTAGAACATAACCTAAGTTGAACAATCCGAACTTATGTGTTTGTTGCTTAGATCAACCTATCTTTCTCATCATAAAGCTGCTATTAAAGTGAACTTAGAGAGCTTATTCTAGGTTGTTTGATAGTTAGAGATTAAATAGAGAGCTTGTTTTATTTAACAACGAACTAAGGAAAGATTGGGATAACAGAACTTGTTGTTATCTACGGTTGTTAACTTTGATAGTTAATTGATATTGATAAATATGAAATTGATTCTTATTGATGTCTAGTGCTGGAGAATGAAACCTTAACCATATTTCTCATATTTGATTCTTCTTAATTACTTATTTTCTCATTCTTATTGTTAACTTTAGTTTAAATCTGATCTCAAAATCCCCTTTATTTTTATTTACTTGTTTTTAAGTGATAAACTATTAACTTACAAACTAAAACCCAATCACTGAGGATTCGACTCTTGCTAATCACTATACTCTACAATTAATTCTTTTTAAGTGCAAGGTTAAATAAGATACACTCTTTTGGGTGCATCAAGTTTTTGGCGCCATTGCCAGGGATTGCTTTCTTTAGTTTATTAGTTTTTTGGTTTATTCTTATTTTCTGCTCTAATTATTTACTTTCTTTTTTTTTTCTTTATTAGTGAATGTTCCAAGCTCCCGAAGAAGACTTAAGACTTAGGAGAATTTGGGAATTTATAACTTCTCACCAACAACCAATCGAGGAGTTGATCCAAAAGGAGCAAGGAGAGAAGGCAGCAGCTGACAACCGAACTTTCAAGGAGGTAGCCGCTCCAGACTTGGGTCAATAACCATTATGCATTGAATATGCTAATCTTGAGGTAGCTTTTGAATTAAAATCTGGTTTGATTCATCTTCTCCCATCTTTTCATGGTTTTGCAGGAGAGGATCCAAATAAGCACCTCAAGGAATTTCATGTAGTTTGCTCAAGCATGAGACCAACAAGAGTCACGGAAGAGCAAGTTAAGTTGAGAGCCTTCCCAATCTCTCTAGCTAATTCAGCAAAGGAATGTCTCTACTATCTACCATCTAGGACCATCACTACATGTGAACCCTAGGGGTGAAATCCTTTGAACCCACTAACAATTGAAATACCTAATCCAGAAAAGCCAAGATTCAGGCAAAGAAAACTTAAACCCTTAAAAGCCTGTTTCAAAGAACCTAGATTAAGCATGTAATCTAAACCCTAAGAACTCTCGTTTCAAGAACCTAAGTTTGATAGGTTGAACGCCGCAAAGAAGGAATTCTTTGATAAGTTCCTAAGTTCTTTCAAGAACTAAAAAGAGCAAACTCTCACTGAATAAAATCAGACTTAATTGATCAAAAGATAATTGATGTAGGCAGATAAGACATATATTTATAGCCTCCCTACAATAACCCTAATCAGCTAACCTAATAATAAGTAAAATATGGGCTGAACATGCTCAAGCCCAATCCTAATTAAATTTAAAAGATGCCCAATAGTTTAGTGAGGGTAGTATACACAACCTTATTGGACATGTTACACAAGTCAGGCCCAAAATCCTAAACTAAATAAAAACTTAACACAAGCCCAAATACTCATTTAATAGGCACCACATATTTTAATGAATTGGTCCCCACCCTTGCCATGTCATTTAATGAACAAGTCCACTTCATTAAGCCTTATGCCGCCACTTGTAAAACTTGGATCACATGGAACAAAACTGGTTCCTCTTCATTCAAGCCCATCTTGAATGTCTTGGCCTTGCTTAAAAGACTTGTAGATTCTGCCCAAGTCCTTTCCTTGCATTGCTTCCTTGATTCGGCCCAAGTGGAATCCTTGTATTGCTTCTTGAAAACTTGGTCCATCTTGGATCCCATCATTCCCCCTTTCCTCGAAATGATTTGACCTCGAATCATCGCCTGCATTATAAGGAGAAAGATCAGAAACAATAAAAGTAGAAAAAATATTAGGCTCACCTTGAAAATCCACTTTAGAAGCATTAGCATTAATGTTCTCAAGGATTTGGACAGCTTCTCTTTAAAGAAAGCTATGGAACGTCTATCTTGCAACAAAACCATCCTTATCCATGTCGTATCACATTCAATTTTAAAAGTCTTATTAAAGTTAGGTAATGCTAACACAAGTGTAGAACATAATGTTTCTCTAATAGTAGCAATTGCACATAGTTCCCTAAAACACAAATCATATTTATCATATGCCATGTATAAATAAGAAAAATCAGTATTATTGACATATAAACCTTGCATGTATTCGAAACTAAGTATTTGAGCACTCTTAAAAGCATGAAATACATACCTCATTGGTAAAACATCAGAATCAATGTTCCCCTTACCTTGCTTGTAACAAGTAGCATAGGAAGTACATACCTTGCTTGTATCAATGTTAGGTAGTACAAAATCAAGTGAATGCTCAATCTCAATTGGATGCCCAATACCTTGTATGGAAGGCAACCCATTCGGCTTCCCCTTTGGAAATACATGCTTGAACACCTTCAATAAAGAAAAAGACAAACTAGGAAGAGGGTTGTTAGTTTGATCATTAGTAAAAACCTCACTCTCTTTTGCATAGAAACTCTTCTTTGTCTTTTCTTTTCTCTCTTGTGGCATCATTCTCTTTTTTTCAGCCACTTCTATTTTTTTCTCATGTGTTTCGGCCACACTCTCTCTTTTCTTTTCTCTCATGTTTCTTTCTTCTGTTTCGGCCTCACTCTTTCTTTTTTGCTCACTCTCATTTTTCAGCTTCAATTTCAATTGGTCCTCATAGACCTGTTTTGGAGTTAAAGGAACAAGCTTGATTGTTTTTCCATCCTTTACAAAGCTATACCTATTCCTAAACTCATCATGAATTACCCTCCTATTATACTGCCACGGCCTCCCCAACAAAATATGGCTAGTATGCATAGGTACTACAACACAAAGCACCTCATCACTATACCTCCCAATGGTAAAAGCTACCAAAACCTGCTTATTAACCTCTACCTCCCCACATTCAGTCAACCATTGCAACTTATAAGGTTTGGGATGTTCTAGTAAAGGTAAACTCAACTTCTCAACTAGGATGGTACTAGCTATATTATTGCAACTTTTTCCATCAATAATCATACTACATACTCTGTCATTTACAAAACATCTAGTATGAAATATGTTCTCTCTCCGCTGCTCCATATCATCTATATTAAATTGCGTATTGAGAGAATACCTTGTAACAAGAGACTCACCTACCACGGGATCTTGTAGATTTCTATTCACTACCTCTTGTTGACCCATCCTATCTCTCATCTCCTCCAACACCAATTTTAAGCATTCAGATTCTTGTTGCATAACATGCAACATAGAGGATAAGCTATCCACCTTCTTTTTAGGTGTTGAGTCACTCTTGTGATACATCTTTGAAGTTGCTACAAAACAAATTGTTAGTGATAAATAAACTCACACACTCCCTTAGTGTTTACACTCAATTAAGATATCACTCCAACTCTTGTTTGCACTCTTTTAGGCTTTTTCTTTAATAAACTTACTCTTGCCTTTTACCACTCTATTTTCTCCTTTAGGTTCTTTAGGAACTAGAAGAACTCTTCAAGAACTCCACTTGCTTAATTCTACCTAGCAAAAGACTCAAGAAACAAGAAACAATTAGTAAGAAGGTAAAACAAGTAAAAATCAAGAACAAGATGACCAAGAATTCAAATCTTTCCTACTTTCCTTAATCTTTTTCGAATCTTTCTTCCTTTTTCTTGTTGTTCGAACACTTTTCTTTCTCTTTTTTTTTTTCAAGAACGAGACTTCTTGATTTTCTTGAAATCTCGGATGAACTTTTTTTTTTCTTTCTCGGGACAGTTCGAATGCTCCTTTGAATATTTTTTTTATTTTTTTTTTTTTAAGATTCGGATCAAGAATCAATAAGAAGAAATTTTAATTCATCAAGAAATCAAGAAACGAAATCTTAATTTAAACCACTTTTCAAGATTGAAACCCCAAACAAAAACTGTCCTAAAAACTATACCTATTAGACAAAGAAAGCCTAAAGCTATAACCCCTATGACAAGTATGTCTGAAACCCCAAAACAAAAAAGTTGAGAAAAACTCCAATACCCTATGGTAAAGAAGATAAAAATATTTGACCTGATTGGTCCCTAAGCTCTGATACCAACTGATGTGAACCCTAGGGGTGAAATCCTTTGAACCCACTAACAAATTGAAATACCTGACCCAGAAAAGCCAAGATTCAGGCAAAGAAAACTTAAACCCTTAAAAGCCTGTTTCAAAGAACCTAGATTAAGCATGTAATCTAAACCCTAAGAACTCTCGTTTCAAGAACCTAAGTTTGATAGGTTGAACGCCACAAAGAAGGAATTCTTTGATAAGTTCCTAAGTTCTTTCAAGAACTAAAAAGAGAAAACTCTCACTGAATAAAATCAGACTTAATTGATCAAAAGATAATTGATGTAGGCAGCTAAGACATATATTTATAGCCTCCCTACAAAAACCCTAATCAGCTAACCTAATAATAAGTAAAATATGGGCTGAACATGCTCAAGCCCAATCCTAATTAAATTTAAAAGATGCCCAATAGTTTAGTGAGGGTAGTCTACACAACCTTATTGGACATGTTACACAAGTCAGGCCCAAAATCCTAAACTAAATAAAAACTTAACACAAGCTCAAATACTCATTTAATAGGCACCACATATTTTAATGAATTGGTCCCCACCCTTGCCATGTCATTTAATGAACAAGTCCACTTCATTAAGCCTTATGCCGCCACTTGTAAAACTTGGATCACATGGAACAAAGCTGGTTCCTCTTCATTCAAGCCCATCTTGAATGTCTTGGCCTTGCTTAAAAGACTTGTAGATTCTGCCCAAGTCCTTTCCTTGCATTGCTTCCTTGATTCGGCCCAAGTGGAATCCTTGTATTGCTTCTTGAAAACTTGGTCCATCTTGGATCCCATCATTCCCCCTTTCCTCGAAATGATTCGACCTCGAATCATCGCCTGCATTATAAGGAGAAAGATCAGAAACAATAAAAGTAGTAAAAATATTAGACTCACCTTGAAAATCTACTTTAGAAGCATTAGCATTAATGTTCTCAAGGATTTGGACAGCTTCTCTTTAAAGAAATCTATGGAACGTCTATCTTGCAACAAAACCATCCTTATCCATGTCGTATCACATTCAATTTTAAAAGTCTTATTAAAGTTAGGTAATGCTAACACAAGTGTAGAACATAATCTTTCTCTAATAGTAGCAATTGCACATAGTTCCCTAAAACACAAATCATATTTATCATATGCCATGTATAAATAAGAAAAATCAGTATTATTGACATATAAACCTTGCATGTATTCGAAACTAAGTATTTGAACACTCTTAAAAGCATGAAATACATACCTCATTGGTAAAACATCAGAATCAATGTTCCCCTTACCTTGCTTGTAACAAGTAGCATAGGAAGTACATATCTTGCTTGTATCAATGTTAGGTAGTACAAAATCAAGTGAATGCTCAATCTCTATTGGATGCCCAATACCTTGTATGGAAGGCAACCCATTCGGCTTCCCCTTTGGAAATACATGCTTGAACACCTGCAATAAAGAAAAAGACAAACTAGGAAGAGGGTTGTTAGTTTGATCATTAGTAAAAACCTCACTCTCTTTTACATAGAAACTCTTCTTTGTCTTTTCTTTTCTCTCTTGTGGCATCATTCTCTTTTTTTCAGCCACTTCTATTTTTTTCTCATGTGTTTCGGCCACACTCTCTCTTTTCTTTTCTCTCATGTTTCTTTCTTCTGTTTCGACCTCACTCTTTCTTTTTTGCTCACTCTCATTTTTCAGCTTCAATTTCAATTGGTCCTCATAGACCTGTTTTGGAGTTAAATGAACAAGCTTGATTGTTTTTCCATCCTTTACAAAGCTATACCTATTCCTAAACTCATCATGAATTACCCTCCTATTATACTACCACGGCCTCCCCAACAAAATATGGCTAGTATGCATAGGTACTACATCACAAAGCACCTCATCACTATACCTCCCAATGGTAAAAGCTACCAAAACCTGCTTATTAACCTCTACCTCCCCACATTCAGTCAACCATTGCAACTTATAAGGTTTGGGATGATCTAGTAAAGGTAAGCTCAACTTCTCAACTAGGATGGTACTAGCTATATTATTGCAACTTTTTCCATCAATAATCATACTACATACTCTGTCATTTACAAAACATCTAGTACGAAATATGTTCTCTCTCCGCTGCTCCATATCATCTATATTAAATTGCGTATTGAGAGAATACCTTGTAACAAGAGACTCACCTACCACGGGATCTTGTAGATTTCTATTCACTACCTCTTGTTGACCCATCCTATCTCTCATCTCTTCCAACACCAATTTTAAGCATTCAGATTCTTGTTGCATAGCATGCAACATAGAGGATAAGCTATCCACCTTATTTTTAGGTGTTGAGTCACTCTTGTGATACATCTTTGAAGTTGCTACAAAATAAATTGTTAGTGATAAATAAACTCACACACTCCCTTAGTGTTTACACTCAATTAAGATATCACTCCAACTCTTGTTTGCACTCTTTTAGGCTTTTTCTTTAATAAACTTACTTACTCTTGCCTTTTACCACTCTATTTTCTCTTTCAGGTTCTTTAGGAACTAGAAGAACTCTTCAAGAACTCCACTTGCTTAATTCTACCTAGCAAAAGACTCAAGAAACAAGAAACAATTAGTAAAAAGGTAAAACAAGTAAAAATCAAGAACAAGATGACCAAGAATTCACATCTTTCCTACTTTCCTTAATCTTTTTCGAAGCTTTCTTCCTTTTTCTTGTTGTTCGAACACTTTTCTTTCTCTTTTTTTTGTCCATAAGCCTCAGATTCATCTCTGTACCGATCAGATTTGTCAAGTTCACTTGTGAACTGCGGTGACAAGAATCTTAGCATGTGTACTTATGAAGCTATAGTTTGCCTAGTCCTCCATGGCTAGCTAAAGTCTCGCCAAGAAGGAAGTTCCTCAATCGTACGGTAATGCCTTCAATTTTAATCTCATTGACCCTTTGCTCGAACTTAATATGCCAATGATACTTAATTAGATGCCTTACCAATTCTAACGCTTGATCTTGCTTGTTTGTTTGAGATCCCTTTAACTTGTTTTCCTGTTTATTTTTATTTTTTTCTAGGATTGAGTCGTTGCTAGGGACTAGCAACAATCTAAGTGTGGGGGTGTGATAACTCGTATAATTATATAGTTTTTAGTTATGTTTTATTATTGTTTTGTGTCAAATACGAGTTATTATTGCTTAGTCTAATTGTGTTTATGATCTTTTATATTTTTATGTAATTTGGTGTTTTTCACGAGTTTCTTTGAGTGATTTCAGATTACTAGGTTAAATCAAGAATTAAGGGCAAATCCAGTTCAGTTCCAGTTCCGACACCTTTTGCCATATCAGCTATATCTGGAGTTTCACTGAAGCATTAATGCTGAAATTTTACAGTGCAAAGTTAAGAGGCATATCTATCTTTTTCATGCTTTACACTTCTTGAAACGGAGTCGTTTTCCCTAAAGAAATGTGGTATCAAGTTGGCTGATGTGCAATGACGTCTGTTCTGACCAGTTTTGGTATTTTGACCATATCTTCTGATCCACATGAGAAAATGAGCTGATTCCAACGGCTACGAATCACAAACAGATAGGGAAATATTTTTCTAGAATACCATTTGATCAGATCAAGCCTCCAACATTGACAAAATCAACCATCAAGCTGGCTGATCAGAATTGTCATACAATATATCTAAAATTGTTAGAAAAATACATCCACCTATTATACCTACCTGTGAAATTTATAAAGCTTGTCTCTTGTCATTTAGCTCTCCAAAATGTGTATAAATAGAGGGCCTTGGATGATTGTAAGGGACATGGTAGATTGGTAGGATATTAGCCATTATAATAAAATTCTCTAAGTTTTCTTCTACTTTCCTTTCTCTAGTTTTCTTTTTCTTTATTTTCTTCTTCTTCTTTCTTTCTTTTATTTCCTTCTTAGATTCTCTTTAATTTATGTTTATGTTTACAATGCCTATGCTAGGTTAAACTTTTATTTGGTTAAGGGTGATTTCAAAGCCCTAGACATGTTTTGTAATTGATTTTCAGATTCTATCTATCATTAATTTTTTATCAAAGTTGCTTATGTTCATAAAGCTACCATTAAATTGAATTTAGAGAGCTTATTCTAGGTTGTTTGATGGTTAGAGATTAAATAGAGAGCTTGTTCTATGTAACGACAAACTAAGGAAAGATTGGGATAACAGAGCTTGTTGTTATCTACGGTTGTTAACTTTGATAGTTGGTTGATATTGATAGATCTGAAATTGATTTTTAATGATGTCTAGTGGTGGAGAATGAAACCTTAACCATATTTCTCTCATATTTGATTTCTTATTTCTTACTTGCATCTTACTTTTATTGTTTGCTTATTTTTAAAACTATTTCAAAACCCCCTTTTCTTTTGTTTTCCTTGAATTTAAGTTTTAAACTATTAACTTATAAACTAAAACCCAATCCCTGAGGACTCGACTATACTTACAATTGATCTTTTTAGTGCAAGGTTAAATAAGATACACTCTTTTGGGTGCATCAATAAGGATCTCACAATTATATATAATTCCTTTGCAAGGCCATTATGTTCCATAAGCTTCATCCGATGAGTACTTAATAACTCCTTATCATCGTACTAACATGAAGGAAAACCTTGTATCACTAAGATGTAGTGATGGGTTTGCATTATTGGTAGTTTATGCCTGACCAAACCGATTTGCTCTAGGGCATATACCAACACCATTGCCTTAACATGTTTACCAAATAAGATTGGTGGTATTTGTTTAGTTAAAAGATCCGTCGCCATCTCATCCGTAGAGATATATTCCATTTGAACTTCCTTCCTTTCAATTGCATCTCTCATAAAGTTGTACGTAATCCCTATATCCTTGGCTTTCCATGATATTTCGGATCCTTAATATAAGCCAAAGCAGCCATGCTATCACAAATGATAGTGGTTGGCTTATCATTAGGTGCTGCAGCACTTAAGTGACCAAGGAAATGACCAAGCCACAAGGCTTCTTGCACAACAACAAATCCGTGCAAGTCTACCTCTCACAATTAAGCAGAAAAATATAACCTGATGTAGACTTGTATTCATCTCTATCACCACCCCAATCAGCATCAATGTATCCTTGCTGATAAGTGCTTAAATTTTTGCTGATAAGTGCTTAAGACAACGCTAACAACCTTCTGGACCTATCTCTTAGAATCTTAACTCTAAGAATGTAAGCTGCTTCTCCCATATCCTTCATATCAATGGTAGAAGACAGCCCTGTCTTAATGGTGTGCACAAAACTCAAATCATTACTAGCTAACAGTATGTCATCAACATATAATGACATAATTATAAACTTGTTCTTGGAATTTAAGACATAAACACAATGGTCTTCATCTATCATCTTGAAACCAAAGTTCAAGACAAATTCATGGAACTTCAAATACATTGTCTTGTAGCTTGTTTAAGACCATATATTGACTTCTTTAGTCGACATATCTTGTGTTCCTTACCTTCTACTATGAAACCTTCTGTTTGTTTCATGTAGATCTCTTCACTCAAGTCACCATTGAGGAAGGCAGTCTTAACATCCATTTGATGTAATTCGAAGTCAAGATTAGCAACAATAGCTAGTATCAACCTAATGCAGTTGAATCTCACAACAGGTGAGAAAGTATCTTTATAATCAATACCTTCTACTTGTGTAAACCCCTTGGCAACCAAACATGCCTTGTACCTTTCAATGGTACCATCCACTTTTCTCTTGATCTTGAGAAGCCATTTGTTCCCAACGGCCTTTCTATCTTTAGGAAGATCAACTAAGTCCCATACTTTATTCACATGCGTAAATTCTAATTCATTTTCCATTGCATCTATCCATTTATCACAATATGGACTTTCAAGAGTTTCTATCAAATTTTGAGGTTCATCATCCATAAATGACACCAAATGAGCCTCACTTTCATCCAAAATCCACCACTTACTTGGAGGTCTGATTTTTCTCGAAGAACATCTAAGAACAGTAGGAGCATTATGTTCTTATTATGCACAATTGCATTATCATCAAGTTCTTCATGAGGTAACACATCCTCATTGGGCTCTTCATGAGGTAACATATCCTCATAGGTCTTTTCATGAGGTAACACATCCTCATGTTGTTGGACCGATACTTGATCATTCACCTATTTCATCCATAGGATTATCTTGGTCATTGTTGTCACTATGACCAACAACCTGCGGAGGCACTAAGCTCTCACTTGGTCCAATATCCTTATCACTTTCATTAAGTGGTATTAGCACATCATTTGTGCTTGTTAGTTCAGATTCATCAATTTCATATAAAAGATAACTCTTGTCAACATCCCTTTTCTTAGGAAACTCATTTTCTATGAAAATTGCATCCCTTGTTTCAAATTCAACTTGTCTATCCAAATCCATGAACACATAACCCTTAGAGTGTTAGAATAACCGAGAAGAACACATTTCTTCTCTCTTGGTCCTAATTTACCAAGAATATGATTTAGATTATGGACATAGGCAGCACAGCCCTAAGGACTTAGATTACTTAAATCTGGCATTCTTTTAGTCCATAACTCATAAGGAGTAAACAAAATAGATTTGGATGGCACTCCATTCAATATATAGACAGCTGTGAGTAATGCATCTCCCCAAAAGGAAATGTCCATGATGGCCTAAGCCATCATGCATCTCACCATGTCTAGGAGAGTTCTTTTCTTTCTCTCCGCCACTCCATTTTGTTGAGGTATTCTAGGAATAGTCAATTGCCTTGATATTCCTTTCTCATTACATAACCCCTTGAATTCATTTGACAAATACTCTCCACCCCGATCAGCCCTTAATGACTTATTCTTCCTTTCTATTTGATTCTCAACTAAAGTTACATAGGTTTTGAAACATCTTAATGCTTGAATTTTGTGTTTTATCAAATAGACATGAGTGAACCGAGTATAGTTATCCGTGAATGTGATTATGTATCTAAAACCTTTTCTAGATGTCACATTCAAGGGACCACAAACATCTAAATGTATTATTTGCAATGGATATTCACTTCTATGATCCTTTCCAAATGATTTTCTTGTTGCCTTACCCGCGAGACATATCTCAGAAGTTGGGAGGGTGATGCACCCAAAAGAGTGTATCTTATTTAACCTTGCACTAAAAAAGAATCAATTGTAGAGTATAATGATTAGCAAGGGTCGAGTCCTCAGGGATTGGGTTTTAATCTATGAGTTATTAGTTTATAACTTACGTTCAAAGAAAACAAAAGAAAAGGGGGTTTTGAAATAGTTTTAAAAATAAGCAAACAAGAAAAATAAGAAAGCAAGTAATTAAGAAGAATCAAATATGAAAAATATGGTTAAGGTTTCATTCTCCACCACTAGACATCATTAAGAATCAATTTCATATCTATCAACATTAATTAGCTATCAAAGTTAACAACCGTAGATAACAACAAGCTCTGTTACCCCAATCTTTCCTTAGTTCGTCGTTAAATAGAACAAGCTCTCTATTTAATCTCTAACCATCAAACAACCTAGAATAAGCTCTCTAAATTCAATTTAATGGCAGCTTTATGATGAGAAAGATAGGTTGATCTAAGAAACAAACACATAAGCTCGGATTGTTCAACTTAGGTTATGTTCGACTTTGCAATTATTGAAAACTTGACCATAATCATTAATCACAAATTGCTACTTATGAATAGGAAATCAAGACAATTACACGGATCAAGACTCCTAAACTAACATTAGACAATTATCAAGATTTATCTAGTTGGCCACCTAAACAAATCAAAACATCATCATGAACAATTTTAATGGAAGAACATAAGCAACTTTGATAGAAAACAATGATAGATAGAATCTGAAAATTAATTACATAACATGTTTAGGGCTTTGAAATCACCCTTAACCAAATAAAAGTTTAGCCTAGCATATACATTGTAAACATAAACATAAAATTAAAGAGAATCTAAGAAGAAAATAAAAGAAAGAAAGAAGAAGAAGAAGAAGAATATTAATTATCCAGCCTCTTGCTCTCTCAAAAACAAAGAAACAAAGAAGAAATCAGAATTTGATGCTTGGGGAAGTGTCAAATTCGTATGCCCCCTTGGTCTCTATTTATAGGCAATAGCTAGGGCATCAAACAAGTGAATTTCAGCTCTCTCCCTTCAATAAATGCTGACTTGTGGCTAAAGTTAAGGAAAAGTAGCTGACTTTTGTGTTTTAAGGAAAGATATAAGCCTTGGCAGCCAAGTTTGAATAAAGTAGGAAAGTTTTAGTCAAAGCACTCTTTAATGAAGAGAGATTATATTCTTGCAGCCAAAGTAAGTGTAAGGAAGGAAAGTCTAGGCTGATTTAATTCTCCTACTTTGACTACGATTAGCTTTAAGGAAAGATACTTGCAATTAATGCAATTAATGCAAGTTGACAGCCACTAATCCTTCTTTGGCAAGGATAAATTTAAATGTCAACTAGGGTATTAAGAAAAAGTTGTCATTTACGGCTAGGGTTTTTTTTCTGCCACTAGGGTTTTTAGGGAGATATTCCAATGCCGATTTGGATGACCATTTCTTATCTGATTTAGGCCCATGACCATCCGTTGGAAAGGTAATCAAGTGATCTTCAAAAGTCAAGAAGGACGTTTCTTCGAATAAAGAGACTAACATCATGTTTTCTAAGCAACAAGCTCCGGACACTAACCTGTCTTCTTGCTTTGCACCAAGAATTTGATCTTTTTGACTCCCAACTCTTTTTCCATCTTGTGATTGTGATTTTGTAAGGTCTTTAACATCCTAATTGACATGTTTTGACGTCATCTCCTCCAAAATACCTACAAAGCATAAAAACCTAGTAAAATGTCAAGGAAGTAAGAATCAAAGCACAAAGTATAAAGAAATTAAATAGGAAAATGTATGAAATTAAGCACTTATCAAATTCCCCCACACTTAATATTTTGCTAGTCCTCGAGCAAAATCAAATAGACACAAGGTAAGAAAACCGAATCTAGTTCACTTTCAATACAACTTATAGATAATCATTGAACAAGTCTTATAAACTAATCAATAGCTTAAAGAGTTTCACAAAAAATCATGCTTGATAGTAAATGGTTTAAGTTAAGCTAAAATTAACATAACATATCTCAATCAAAATAGTGCATGTTCAAACTTAATCTCAACTTCTCAAATGGGATACCCTCATGATTTTCACTCTTTAAAGTAGTGGTGAAGTGCTTACACTCAATCAATCTCATGAAAACAGTTTCTACCATATGCTTGCTTGTCCACCTGTTCTCCACTACTTAGATCATGCAACTTCATGAATCAAGAGGTCTTTATGCAAGGTTATAATGGGGCCAAGGGGTAATAATGTAGCTAAAGAATAAAAGATAAAGGATATTACAAAAGTTCCAAAGATTTTATAGAGTTTAGAGACATAATAAGATTCATACAAAGAAACTTCTCAAAACTCTTTACAAGTACATAATCACGTAGGCCGAATATTCATGTTGGGCCTTTTCTTCATTCTAAACAACTTTCGAACATCTTTTTCTTTTCTTTAACTAGAAGTTCAAGAGATTATTCAATTTTTTTTTTTCACATGGGACTGTATTTGGCAATATTCCCTCTATTTTTCTCTTGACTTTTGCCTTTCTCCTCCCCCACACTTATTTCTTGTTTCTAACCCAAAATTTGAATAGATCTTCCTTGTCTTTGCAATATGTCTCAAAACATGCTAATTCATCTTTAGAACAAGGGTAAGGATATAAATAAGTATATTTAGGTTAGGGACAAGTTATGGTTACCAAAGAAATAGCTTATTCATTGTAGGCTCAAATTGGTTCACTAAGGGGGATGTTCTCTTGGAACATCAATAAGGGATGGCTGTTTGGCCCTGGTTAAAAATCCTAATGCCTCTATCATATTCATGTTGTCACATGCATCAATATAGTCTCAACAAGGTTTAAAGCAAGTTCTAGAGAATATTGTAATCATAAGAGCACTCAAGAAAGAAATTAGATTGATATGTATAATGCATCAATCATATAGGCTCGAAAACTCACAAGGATGATTATACAAGTCAGATTTAAGTCTAAGCATGCTTCTTTCTCAATCAACATATCATATTAACATTGGCTCGTAAAAAAGTTGATATCAAGCTCAATTCTCATGAAAATCTTCTCACTAATAAATCTGTTGAAGACTTATGCAATTCATATCTCATCATAGTACTGAAAGTAACTAAAACACACTAAAAACAACATAAAAAGAATAAAAAAACAAAACACACTAAAGAAAATCCTATATTTTCCCCCCCACACTTAATTTTTACATTGTCCTCAATGTAATGCTATTATCCCCAATGCAAGAATTATATGTAAGAGAAAAGAACTACTAAACAAAACAA
This sequence comes from Fremontodendron californicum, assembly GCA_030761205.1. Lineage (NCBI taxonomy): Eukaryota > Viridiplantae > Streptophyta > Magnoliopsida > Malvales > Malvaceae > Fremontodendron > Fremontodendron californicum. The sequence goes on along the minus strand of JAULJL010000007.1, from coordinate 6,434,138 downwards.
AAGAAAAACAATAAAAGATAGAATGATGGAGAGTAAGGAATGCAAATCTGATATAATAAATGCTCTCCATCCTTTTGGGTTGCCTCCCAAGAAGCGCTTGGTTTATTGTCCTCAGCCTGACTTAGACCCATGCCATTATTATTCAACATAATTCGGCTCAAAAAGTGGTAACTCCTCCACATCTTGTATTGGAAAGTTCTCAAAGTAAGGCTTCAATCTATGACCATTCACTTTGAATGCCTTATCTGTTTTTGGGCTTTGGATTTCAACTGCACCATGAGTAAATACATTAGTAATAACAAAAGGTCCAACCCAACGAGAACGTAACTTACCTGGAAATAACTTAAGGCGTGAATGGAAGAGAAGAACTTTTTGTCCAACAACAAAGTCCTTTCTTGATATCATCTTGTCATGGAATGCCTTAGTATTTTCCTTGTAAATCCTAGAATTCTCATAGGCATCATTCCTTATCTCCTCTAATTCTTGTAGGTCAAGTTTTCTTTGCTTACTTGTCTCATCCATCTCCATGTTGCATTGTTTGATAGCCCAATATGATTTATGTTCCAACTCAACCGGAAGATGACAAGGCTTACCATAAACAAGTCGATAAGGAGACAAACCAATGGGTGTCTTATATGCTGTCCTATAAGCCCAAAGTGCATCATCAAGTCGCGAACTCCAATCCTTCCTATTTGGATTAACTGTCTTTTCAAGGATGCACTTAACTTCTCGGTTTGACACTTCAGCTTGCCCACTAGTTTGAGGATGATATGAGGTGGAGACCTTGTGTGTGATGTTATACTTCCTCAAAAGTGCTTCCATAGTCCTATTGCAAAAGTGAGTACCTCTATCGTTGATTATGGCCTTTGGCGTTCCAAACCTAGCAAAGATGTTAGTCTTGACAAAATCTGAAACAACTTTAGAGTCATTAGTCCTAGTGGATTTTGCTTCCACCCACTTTGAAACATAATCAACGGCAAGTAAAATATAAAGATTACCAAAAGAAGAAGGAAAAGGTCCCATGAAATCCATGCCCCATACATCAAAAATTTCAACAATAAGTATTGGAGTTTGAGGCATTTGATTTCTAGCACCTAAGTTACATGTTCTTTGGCAACGATCACATGACTTGCAAAAGAGGTATGCATCTTTGAATATAGTAGGCCAATAAAATCCAGAATCAAGAACTTTCATGGCTGTTCTTTTGAATCCAAAGTGTCCTCCACATGCATAAGAGTGACAAAAGGTGAGAATAGATTGAAATTCAGATTCGAGTACACACCTTCTTATAATCTGATCGGAGCAATGCTTCCAAAGGTAAGGATCATCCCATATGTAGTATTTGGCATCACTCTTGATCTTATTTCTTTGAGCTTGTGTCAACTCTTGTGGCAACTTCTTGGTAACTAAGTAATTAACAATATCGGCATACCAAGGAGTTGTTGTACTTATAAAAAGAAGTTGCTCATCCGGAAATTTCTCATTCAAGGGTAGTGCATCCTCTTCATGAACTAAACGGCTAAGATGGTCCGCAACCAGATTGTCACTACCTCTCTTATCTTTTATCTCCAAATCAAACTCTTGTAAGAGAAGTATCCATCTAATCAACCTTGGTTTGGCCTCCTTCTTAGTGAGTAAGTACCTAAGGGCTGCATGGTCAGAATATACAATTACTTTAGTACCAATTAAATAAGATCGAAATTTTTCTAAAGCAAATACAACAGCCAAAAGTTCTTTTTCAGTAGTGGAATAGTTCAATTGAGCATCATTAAGAGTTCGGGAGGCATAATAAATGGCATGTGAGGCTTTGCCAACCCGTTGGCCCAAAACAGCTCCAATGGCATAGTCACTAGCATCACAAATGATTTCAAAAGGTACATTCCAATCTGGTGGTTGCATGATAGGAGCTGATGTCAAGAGTCCCTTCAATGTTTCAACGCCTCTTTGCATTTGTCATCAAAGTGGAAAACCACATCTTTTTGTAGTAGCTTGCAAAGAGGTAATGTGATCTTTGAGAAGTCTTTGATAAATCTCCTATAGAAACCTGCATGTCCAAGAAAAGAACGAACCTCTCTCACATTTGTGGGAGGTGGTAAAGAATACATAATATCTATTTTAGATTTATCAACCTCTATCCCTCTAGAAGAAATAACATGGCCCAAAACTATTCCTTGTTCTACCATAAAGTGACATTTTTCCCAATTCAAAACAAGGTTAGTTTCCATGCATCTATCAAGTACAAGTGTAAGGTTCTCTAGACATCTATCAAAAGAACCATACACCTTTGGAATGTAGCTGGTGCATTACAAAGACCAAATGGCATACGCCGGTATGCAAAAGTACCAAATGGACAAGTGAATGTTGTTTTCTCTTGGTCCTCCGGAGCAATGGCAATCTGATTATAACCTGAAAAACCATCAAGAAAACAATAATGAGAATGGCCAGCTAACCTTTCAAGCATTTGATCAATAAAAGGTAAAGGAAAGTGGTCTTTGCGAGTTGCGGAATTAAGTTTTCGATAATCAATACAAACTCGCCACCCTGTTTGAATCCTAGTAGGAACAAGTTCATTCTCATTATTTGTTACCACCGTTACACTTGATTTCTTTGGAACCACTTGGACCGGGCTCACCCATTTGCTATCCGAGATAGGATAGATCACTCCAACATCTAGGAGCTTCAGTATCTCCTTTTTCACAACCTCCATCATAGGAGGGTTCAATCTTCTTTGTGCTTCTCTTGTTGGTTTGGACGCATCCTCTAACAAAATCTGGTGCATGCACATAGATGGGCTTATTCCCTTGATATCGGCAATTGTCCAACCAATTGCTGTTTTATGCTCTCTAAGCACCCGGATAAGTCGCTCTTCTTGCAAAGGTGTGAGCTCTTTGGCAATGATGACCGGTAGTGTGTCCTTTTCACCTAAGAACACATATTTCAAGTGGTTCGGTAGTGGTTTCAACTCTAAAGTTGGTGCCTGCAAAATGGAAGGTAGAAGTTTCTCATTAGATAAAGGCAAATCATTAAATGAAACATCAAACCTTGCATCTTTAGGTGGCAGCGAGTGTAAAGATTCTAGTGCCCCTTCCACATGGTCACTCAAGGCTAGTTCCCCTTTAGCATTCCCTATTCCGAGATGTTTGCAAAGGACTATTTCCACACTTTCTTCACCATCTAGCTCATAAGCTTGCTGCACTAGTGAGTCAATTATATCAATATTAAAAACAGAATGCACATCACTAGGATATCTCATGGCCCCAAAAATGTTAAAGCGAATTATTTCACCATCAAATTCCATAGTTAAAGTGCCATCATGTACATCTATTTTAGTTCTTGCTGTTTTCAAGAATGGTCTCTGATGCACCCAAAAGAGTGTATCTTATTTAACCTTGCACTAAAAAGATCAATTGTAAGTATAGTAGTTAGCAAGGGTCGAGTCCTCGGGGATTGGGTTTTAGTTTACAAGTTGATAGTTTAAAACTTAAATTCAAGAGCAATAAAAGAAAAGGGGTTTTTGAAATCAGATTTAAACTAAAGTAAATAATAAGAATGGGAAAACAAGTAATTAAGAATAAATCAAATATGAGAGAAATATGGTTAAGGTTTCATTCTCCACCACTAGACATCATTAAGAACCAATTTCAGATCTATCAATATCAACCAACTATCAAAGTTAACAACCGTAGATAACAACAAGCTCTGTTATCCCAATCTTTCCTTAGTTTGTCGTTAAATAGAACAAGCTTTCTATTTAATCTCTAACCATCAAACAACCTAGAATAAGCTCTCTAAATTCAATTTAATGGCAGCTTTATGATGAGAAAGATTGGTTGATCTAAGCAACAAACACATAAGCTCGGATTGTTCAACTTAGGTTATGTTCCATTTTGCAATTATCGAAAACTTGACCATAATCATTAATCACAAATTGCCACTTATGAATAGGAAATCAAGACAATTACACGGATCAAGACTCCTAAACTAGCAATAGATAATTATCAAGATCTATCTAGTTGTACACCTAAACAAATCAAGACAACATCATGAACAATTCTTGTAGAAGAACATAAGCAACTTTGATAGAAAATTAATGATAGATAGAATCTGAAGATCAATTATAAAACATGTCTAGGGCTTTGAAATCACCCTTAACCAAATAAAAGTTTAACCTAGCATAGGTATTGTAAACATAAACATAAAATTAAAGAGAATCTAAGAAGGAAATAAAAGAAAGAAAGAAGAACAAGAAAATAAAGAAAAAGAAAACTAGAGAAAGGAAAGTAGAAGAAAACTTAGAGAATTTTAATATAATAGCTAATATCCTACCAATCTACAATGTCTCTTACAATCATCCAAGGCCCTCTATTTATACACATTTTGGAGAGCTAAATGACAAGAGACAAGCTTTGTAAATTGATGGAAACTCAATTAAGAGTTGTAAACCCAAGTGCAGGTTATGTTCAAGTAATAAATTCTCGGGTGTCCGAGGTCGAACCACAGGGAAGCGTATTAGTAAGTATAAGTTTATAAATATATAAGAAAAAGAAAGTAAACAAGATATTAGGGAATCAACAACAAAACAAAATAAACAAGATATTAGAGAACAAAATAAATAAAATAACATAAAAGAAATTAAACAAAATATAAAAAACAATAAGAAAGGATGTTGAGGTTAGAGAATCCACTCTTGGTGTTATGCTAAGATTAATCTTGTTTTATTACACAATTGAAATCCACACATAAGGGAGGTTCCAATCAGAAGGTTTAGCAATTCAGTCCAAATTGTCCAACGTCCATAGCATATGATATTATGTTCATTTGGTGTCCTCAAAACTCATAAAAAGAGTCCAAGCATTCCTTATGCCAAGGTATATGTCTACAACAAATCAAGGTTATGAAACCAAGCATTTACTGTGCCATTTTCATTGTCAATAATGAATCAAGATCTCTACTTTGCAAGTATGATTTTAAACCAAAAGAAAATATTATCTATGCTAGTGCTTATAAATGATGATTCATTTTAGCTCATGTTTAAGAGACTAACCTTAGCATTTACCAAGAGCTTCACCTCATCACCTCAACAATATGATTAGAAACACATACTAGATATGAATAGAATGAAAAGAAATGTAAGAAGAAAAAGAAAACTAGAGAAAGGAAAGAAAAAGAAAACTTAGAGAATTTTATTACAATGGCTATCCTACCAATGTATAATTGTATCCCAATACTCATCCAAGGCCCTCTATTTATACACATTTTGGAGGGCTAAATGACAAGAGACAAGCTTTACAAATTTCAAAGGTAGGTATAATAGGTGGGTGCATTTTTCTAACAATTTTCGTCATATTGTATGACAATTCTGATCAGCCAGCTTGATGGTCGATTTTGTCAATGTTGGAGGCTCGATCTGATAAAATGGTCTTCTAGAAAAATATACCCCTATCAGTTACGGATCCATAGCCGTTGGAATCAGATCATTTGCGCACGTGGATCGGAAGATATGGTCAAAATACCAAAACGGTGCAGAACAGACGTCATTGCACATCAGCCAACTTGATGGTCGATTTCGCTAGGGAAAACGACTCCGTTTCAAGAAGTGTAAAACATGAAAAAGATAGATATGCCTCTTAGCTTTGCAGGGATACAAAGTTCAGCCTTATTGCTTCAGTGAAACTCGAGATATAGCTGATATGGCAAAAGGTGTCGGAACTGGAACTGAACTGGATTTGCCCTTAATTCTAGTAATCTGAAATCACTCAAAGAAACTTGTGAAAAACACCAAATTACATAAAAATATAAAAGATCATAAACACAATTAGACTAAACAATAATAACTCGTATTTGACACAAAACAATAATAAAACATAACTAAAAACTATATAATTATACGAGTTATCACACCCCCATACTTAGATTGTTGCTAGTCCCTAGCAACGACTCAATAAAAATAAAATAAGAAAATCTAATCTAATCCATTTTCGTAGGAAATCACGGTGGCACTTAGCATGTGACACAAGCCTTTAAACCCCTAGGTGTCCCTAGTGGACGAGTTTAGTCTCGTGAGGGTTTACTAGGACGATACCCACAAACATTGAAGACATAAGAAAAACTAAAAATAATAATTATAACTAATCCTTCCAATATAAATTAGAGATAATCATTGGACAAGTCTTAAAAACTAATCAATAGCTTAAAGAAATTCACAAAAAATCTTGCTTGAATGTAAATAGTTTGAGTTAAGCCAATAATAACATAACATATTTCAATCAAAATAGTGTATATTCAAACTTAATCTCAACTTCTCACATGGGATACTCTCTTGATTTTCACTCTTTAAAGTAGTGGTAAAGTGTTTACACTCAATCAATCTCATGAAAACACTTCTACCATATGCTTGCTTGTCCACCTATTCTCCACTATTTAGATCATACAACTTCATAAATCAAGAGGTCTTTATTCAAGGTTGTAATGGGGCCAAAGGGTTATAATGTGGTTAAAGAACAAAAGGATAAAGATATCACAAAGGTTCCAAAGAGTTCATAGATTTTAGAGACATAATAAGATCATACAAATAAAACTTCTCAAAACTCTTATAAAGCACATAATAACATAGGCTAAATATTCATGTTGAGCCTTTGCATCATTCTAACCAACTTTGTAACATCTTTTTCTAGAAGTTCAAGAGAAGATTTTTTTTTTTTTTTTTTTTTTTTTTTTTAATATGGGAATGTATTTGACAATGATCCCTTTCTTTTTCTCTTGACTTTTTCTTTTCTTCCCCCACACTTATCTTTTGTTTCTAACCCAAATTTTCAAATAAAAATATCCCTTGTTTTTTTGCAATATGTCTCAAAATATAAAATTCATCTTTAGAACAAGGGTAAGGATATAAGCATATTTAGGCTAGGTGTAAGTTGTGGTTACCAATAAAACATCATATTTAATGTAGGCTCAAATTGGCTCACTAGTGGGGATGTTCTCGTAGAACATTAATAATGGATGGCTGTTTGGCTCTGGTTATAATCCTAATGCCTCTATCATATTCATGTTGTCACATGTATCAATATAGTCTCAAACGGTTTAAAGCAAGTTCTATAGAATCATGTAATCATAAGAGCACTCAAGAAAGAAATTAGATTGATTTGTATAATGCATCAATCATTATAGGCTCAAAAACTCACAAAGATGATTATACAAGTCAGATTAAGTCTAAACATGCTTCTTTCTCAATCAACATATCATATTAACATTGGCTCATAAAAAGGTTGACATCAAGCTCAATTCTCATGAAAATCTTCTCACTAATAAATCTGTTTTAGACTTATGCAATTCATATCTCATCATTGTATTGAAAGTAACTAAAAAAAAAACACACTAAGTCTAAACATGCTTTTTTTTTTTGTTTTTTTGTTTTTTTTTTTTGGTTTTTTGTTTTTTTTGAAGAAGAAGATTAAATCAAACTGACAAGGTATGTCTCAAGTCTCCCTTACTCAGACCTTGTTCAGAATGAATACTTCTAAATGTCTTAAAACACAACAAAAAAAATTTTTTTTTTTAGCAAAATATGTCCCTTACCCCCTACTAAAATATGACATTGTCCCCAATGTCAAATTTTAAAGGTAGAATTTAGGAGATATTACCTGCAGAGGTTGCTAACCACTTATTATAACTGAGACACAACAAGCAAAATGTTAGATAATGTCACAAAGACAAAGTGCAATCCACTCCTTGCTCGTCCATATCTCTTTTTCTTTTTCCGAGCGTTTGCGAAACAACCGTAGCAGATAAACACTCATAAGCTTGTAGCTTTTTGAGTAAATCTTCAATGGTTGTAGCAGAAATTATGGTTCTCCTTGCCTCTGAAAACATGAATCCATTATCCACAGCATTATCTAAATATGAAAGTAAATTACTAAAATAACCATTAATATTAAGCAAACCAATGGGTTTCTTATTTGTGACCAAAGATGACCAAGAAGCCACGCAAGCTATTTCTTCCAATGTACCCAGACCTCCTGGTAAGGCAATGAATGCATCGGCAGAATGGTACATGATTGTTATCCGTTCAGGGATACTCCAGACTTGTATTTCCTTACCCACGGTAGGTCCACAAAAATCTGTGAATAGTTTTGGCACGATTCCTAGAACTGGACTTCCTCCGGCGTGTGCTGCTGTAGCGACTGCTCCCATTAAACCCGTACTACCGCCTCCATAAATCAAGTGGATCTTTTGTTGGGCAAGTATTACTCCAACTCTTATGGCTTCATCAGCGAATATGTTATTTTTCCCTGGATAAGCACCTCCAAAGACACAAATTTTTTTAATGCGCTGGGACGAAGTGCTTTCCATTTTTTTTTTCTTTTTCGAGTGCCTGAAAGAGAATGAGTACATGGTGTAATATATAGAGGACTGAGTAATGAATCAGACAAGAGTAATAATGTCGCCGAAAGTGTATTTGTCCTGTCAGAAGAAAATGTTAACCTACAAAAGATTTTTTGCGTGATTTCAGGAAGAAAATCAAAAAGAGAAGAAAAATCAATCGTAAAAGACCAATGCAAAAAAAAAAAACGAGAATAATTACACAAATCGAACAACACGTAAATTAAACTGAAATAAAGTTATTGCAAATCAAACCAAAAGCTGAGAAGTCATTTATTGTAGTTGTGATTGTGGCTCACATCTTCCTCTGGTTTTACGTCCAGAAACGGCTTAAACGCCTTCTATGAGTCGAGGATATGCTTCCCATCCAGTTTTCTTACAAGCTGGCAAACAGGGTCTTTTAACATCAGATTCCCAAGATGTTGCCATTCCTTTTGGAATTGCGACCATAAATCAAGAATTTCTCTTTGTACGTCTCCACTAGGATGCGTCTCAAGAGAAAGTTGGATATTACCCAAATTCTCCTTACTCAGTCCATCCTTAATGAATTCAATTTTATCATCTCGATTAGAGGACGGAATCCCAATAGAACGACATTTACCGTTACACGTCCATCGTGCACACTTGTGGCAATTTGAACTCATGCGCTTTGCTCGTCGCTTCTTTGCATAAGTGCTTCTACCTGTACCTTGAATACGTTACCATTTTGAGCATTCTCAATGTCAACTGCTCCATAATGATACACATGCTTAACCACAAATGGGCCAGTCCATCTTGATCTCAACTTACCAGGAAATATGTGAAGTCTAGAATTATAAAGTAGAACTTTTTGCCCAACATTAAATGTTTTTCTTGAAATTAACTTGTCATGAAAGGCTTTAGTTCTTTCTTTATGAATTTTAGAATTCTCATATGCATCATTTCTGAGTTCCTCAAGTTCATTTATGACTGGAAAAGTTTCATTCTCACCCAAAAAGGAATATTTTAGCTCGGATGGCAATGGTTTTAAATCCAGCTTGGGTGGTTCAATAGTTGATGGTACAGTGACATTTGTGAGTGATGGAAGTTCCTCAAACTTTTGTTTCCAACAATGCTTAACCTGAAAAGAATTTAACAAAGAATCAGTGTGTGAAATTTCTGAAGCATTATCAAACTCACATTCAATTAAATAAGCTTCTAAAGGATCATGGAATGTGGTAGTGGTGAGATGTTCATGAACAAGTTCTTCAATGAAATCCACTTCATGTACTTCTGAATCATCACCAGGTTGCTTGCAAGTGTTGAACACATTTAATTCTAAAGTCATATTTCCAAAAGAAATGTTCAACATACCATTCCTGCAATTTATCAGAGCATTAGAAGTTGCAAGAAATGGACGGCCTAATATAACAGGAATTTGAACATTTGGATTTGAAACAGGATGTGTGTCTAAAACAATAAAATCAACAGGGAAGTAAAAATTATCAATTTGAACCAAAACATCTTCAACTATCCCTCGAGGAATTTTTACAGAACGATCAGCTAGTTGAAGTGTAACAGGTGTTTCCTTGAGTTCACCTAAACCTAACTGTTGATAAACAGAAAAAGGCAAAAGATTAACACTAGCACCAAGATCAAGCAATGCACGTTCTATTCTAGTGTTTCCAATGATGCATGAGATTGTTGGACATCCAGGATCTTTGAATTTTGGTGGAGTAAGGTGCTGAATGATTGAGCTCACACTTTCCGTCAAAAATGCTTTCTTTTGTACATTATGTTTCCTTTTAACTGTGCACATGTCCTTCAAAAATTTAGCATAAGATGGAACTTGTTTGATTGCATCCAATAAAGGAATGTTAATCTTAACTTGTTTGAAAAGTTCATAAATTTCTGCATTTTGATTCAAATTCTTTATTGTTTGCAACCTTTGAGGAAAAGGAGCAGGATGCATACCTTTTTCTTTGTCCAAATTTTCAAGACGTTCAGACTTACCATCATCCTTACCGTTACTTTTCGGAGGGGAAGGAGGATCTTGGTCTTTTGATGGAATCTTTTTGTCAATTGCCTTTCCACTTCGAAGAGTTGTGATGGAACTGGCATTTTCCTGTTGAGTTTCATTGGAGCAAGAAACAAGACATTGAGTAGAAGGGTTAGGCTGAGGTTGAGCAGGAAACTTACCTTTTTCTTGAGTGCGTAATGAAGCTGTCAATGTGGACAAGGTGTTTTTGATCTCATTGATGTCCTGTGAAGTCCGGCTATTCACATTTGCTTGTGTTTGCATGAATGCTTGCAATGTCTCTTCCAAGGTTTGTACACGTGAAGGTTGATAGGAAAAAGTGTTGCCCGGCTTTTGAGATTGTGGTACCTGAACATGATTATTATTCCGCCAACTGAAGTTGGGATGATTTCTCCATTCAGGGTTATACGTTTCAGAGTAAGGAGAAGGAAAAGGCTTTTTAAATGTGTTTATGGAATTTACTTGATCATGCAACGCTTCTTTAAGAATGGGAATGTTTGGACATTCAGAAGTGGGGTGTCCCATGATTTCACAAATTCCACAACTTTCTTCATTTTTAACCGTTTTGACTTCTTTTACTTCTCTAAGTTCCATGGCTTCAATCTTTCTAGCCAAATTAGCTACTTTAGCTTTTATCTCATCTTCTTGACTAAAATGATATTTTCCTCTGTTAGAAACAACATTAGATCTATTGGAACTTTCAGAGGAATTATCTGTGTGCCAGGCTTGAGAGTTATCTGCCAAATGGTCTAAGTAGTCAAAGGCTTCTTCAGGTTCTTTTTCTAGAAACTCACCGTTACACATTGTTTCAACAAATTGTTTAGTTTCGGGAGTTAAACTTTCATAAAAGAAACTAATAAGACGCCATTTTTCAAAACCATGATGTGGACAAGAACTTAACAAATCTTTAAAACGATCCCAGCACTGAAAAAATGCTTCATTTTGATTTTGATTGAAATTTTGAATCTGTCTTTTCAAAGCAGTAGTTTTATGTGCTGGGAAAAATTTCTTTAGAAACTCAGTTTGTAATTCTTGCCATGTGCCAATTGACCTTGGTTTTAAATTATGAAGCCAAATTTTTGCTTTATCTTTTAAAGAAAAAGGAAATAATTTTAGCTTGACAATTTCATTTGTACATTGTTGGTCATTAAAGGTGACACATACATCTTCGAAGTCTTTTAGAAACGAGTAAGCACTTTCCGATTCCAACCCATAGAAATTTGGAAGCAAAGCTATCATACCTGGTTTAAAACGAAAGTTGTTTGCATTGAGAGGAAAAATAAAACAAGAGGGTGATGAGCTTCGAGTTGGTTGCAAGTAGTCACGCATGGTGCGAACTTGTCTGTTCTCATCTTCAGCATGAACACTTTCATTGTCAGCCATGGTAGGAGTTGTATTAGAAAGATTACCTGAAAAAGTTTCACAATAAAATCTAACTAAACGACGAGATCTAAAATCACGTCGCCAAACAAGCATAAAACAAAGTTAATATACAAAATTAGGCGGTATAACCAGCCAATAAAAATAAAACAAAGTTAATATACAATATAAATATAAATATATAGAAAATTAGGCGGTATAACCAGCCAATAAAAATAAATATAGGCGGTATAACCAGCCAATAAAAGTAAATATACTTATAAACTTATATACTTAGTATTGCCTCCCCGGCAACGGCGCCAAAAACTTGATGGAAACTCAATTAAGAGTTGTAAACCCAAGTGCAGGTTATGTTCAAGTAATAAATTCTCGGGTGTCCGAGGTCGAACCACAGGGAAGCGTATTAGTAAGTATAAGTTTATAAATATATAAGAAAAAGAAAGTAAACAAGATATTAGAGAACAAAATAAATAAAATAACATAAAAGAAATTAAACAAAATATAAAAAACAATAAGAAAGGATGTTGAGGTTAGAGAATCCACTCTTGGTGTTATGCTAAGATTAATCTTGTTTTATTACACAATTGAAATCCACACATAAGGGAGGTTCCAATCAGAAGGTTTAGCAATTCAGTCCAAATTGTCCAACGTCCATAGCATATGATATTATGTTCATTTGGTGTCCTCAAAACTCATAAAAAGAGTCCAAGCATTCCTTATGCCAAGGTATATGTCTACAACAAATCAAGGTTATGAAACCAAGCATTTACTGTGCCATTTTCATTGTCAATAATGAATCAAGATCTCTACTTTGCAAGTATGATTTTAAACCAAAAGAAAATATTATCTATGCTAGTGCTTATAAATGATGATTCATTTTAGCTCATGTTTAAGAGACTAACCTTAGCATTTACCAAGAGCTTCACCTCATCACCTCAACAATATGATTAGAAACACATACTAGATATGAATAGAATGAAAAGAAATGTAAGAAGAAAAAGAAAACTAGAGAAAGGAAAGAAAAAGAAAACTTAGAGAATTTTATTACAATGGCTATCCTACCAATGTATAATTGTATCCCAATACTCATCCAAGGCCCTCTATTTATACACATTTTGGAGGGCTAAATGACAAGAGACAAGCTTTACAAATTTCAAAGGTAGGTATAATAGGTGGGTGCATTTTTCTAACAATTTTCGTCATATTGTATGACAATTCTGATCAGCCAGCTTGATGGTCGATTTTGTCAATGTTGGAGGCTCGATCTGATAAAATGGTCTTCTAGAAAAATATACCCCTATCAGTTACGGATCCATAGCCGTTGGAATCAGATCATTTGCGCACGTGGATCGGAAGATATGGTCAAAATACCAAAACGGTGCAGAACAGACGTCATTGCACATCAGCCAACTTGATGGTCGATTTCGCTAGGGAAAACGACTCCGTTTCAAGAAGTGTAAAACATGAAAAAGATAGATATGCCTCTTAGCTTTGCAGGGATACAAAGTTCAGCCTTATTGCTTCAGTGAAACTCGAGATATAGCTGATATGGCAAAAGGTGTCGGAACTGGAACTGAACTGGATTTGCCCTTAATTCTAGTAATCTGAAATCACTCAAAGAAACTTGTGAAAAACACCAAATTACATAAAAATATAAAAGATCATAAACACAATTAGACTAAACAATAATAACTCGTATTTGACACAAAACAATAATAAAACATAACTAAAAACTATATAATTATACGAGTTATCATAAATTTCAAAGGTAGGTATAATAGGTGGGTGCATTTTTCTAACAATTTGCGTCATTGCATATGACAATTCTGATCAGCCAGCTTGATGGTTGATTTTGTCAATGTTGGAGGCTTGATCTGACCAAATGGTCTTCTAGAAAAATATTCCCCTATCTGTTTGTGATCCATAGCCATTGGAATCAGCTCATTTGCTGATGTGGATTAGAAGATATGGTCAAAATACCAAAACTGGTCAGAACAGACGTCATTGCACATCAGCCAACTTGATGGTTGATTTCGCTAGGGAAAACGACTCCGTTTCAAGAAGTGTAAAGCATGAAAAAGATAGATATGCCTCTTAACTTTGCACTGTAAAAATTTCAGCCTTAATGCTTTAGTGAAACTCCAGATATAGCTGATATGGCAAAAGGTGTCTGAACTGGAACTGAATTGGATTTGCCCTTAATTCTTGATTTAACCTAGTAATCTGAAATCACTCAAAGAAACTCGTGAAAAACACCAAATTACATAAAAATATAAAAGATCATAAACACAATTAGACTAAGCAATAATAACTCGTATTTGACACAAAACAATAATAAAACATAACTAAAAACTATATAATTATACGAGTTATCACACTCCCACACTTAGATTGTTGCTAGTCCCTAGCAACGACTCAATCCTAGAAAAAAATAAAAATAAACAGGAAAACAAGTTAAAGGGATCTCAAACAAACAAGCAAGATCAAGCGTAAGAATTGACAAGGCATCTAATTAAGTATCATTGGCATATTAAGTTCGAGTAAAGGGTCAATGAGATTAAAATTGAAGGCATTACCGAACGATTGAGGAACTTCCTTCTTGGCGAGACTTTAGCTAGCCATGGAGGACTAGGCAAACTATAGCTTCATAAGTACACATGCTAAGATCCTTGTCACCGCAGTTCACAAGTGAACTCGACAAATCTGATCGGTACAGAGATGAATCTGAGGCTTATGGACAAGTGAGGGGTGGAATGTTCAAACATAATCTGAGGTTTATCACAAGTTAGGCTCAAGAAATATAATAATAATGTGATCAATCCTCTCAAAATATTTCCATTCTCACTCATCCTTAGTCCTATGTTCAACATTAATATTTTGAAAAGAAAACAAAAAGCAAGAAAAGACTCGATCCAAAGAAAATAGAAAAGTAAAAACCTTTCTATAATGAAGAACCTCGAATCTTGAATTCAAATTTTTTTTTTATTTTTTTTTTTTTCAGAAATCACATTGGATTCCATACTTTCTTTTTCTTTCTTTTCATTCAATTGATCAAACAAGACAGATTTTCATTAGCCATCTTTTTTTTTTTTTTTTTTTTCACCATCTTTTTCTCAACTCATCACAACATTGTTTTGGCATCAATAAGTTCGAAGTTCACGACTCTAACAACAGTCACTCATTCTAACTACCCTATTTTGTATTATTCCCTTTTTTTTTTTAGATTTCAAAAGATAACAAAATAAACAAGAAGGAAACACACAATCCCAAACCCAATGATCACAAATATTATCATAAAAGTATAAAGAGGGAATGGGGGTCGGAATCGTATCCGTTCACTTTGGCATAATTTCTGGAGTTCATATCTAGGGATCCAACCCGAAGGTTTACAACCTATGGGCTCCTAATGTAAGGGGGGCAAGATAAGGGGCTTTCTGGATAGTGACTTTGTTCTAAGATCAGATCATGTATAGATGCAAGCATCTATGTGATGACTTAAATCTGCATGTGGAATGAAGAGAAAAAGTAAACTTACTATGTCTTCCTAGTTTTCCGTGGCTTTCCAAAGGCTCACCATGAATTCACATTCCAACAAAAATCGAACCGATCTGCCAAAAACAATCTCAAAGATATTTGATCATCAAAAATATTCAATTTTCAGAAAACCAAATTGAAAACAACCTAGATAACTTAATCAAAGCCTTTGTAACTCTATTGCTTTATCCACATGCTTGCCAAGATTATACTAATACTCAAATTAAAAAAAAAATTACATACACGAAAGTAGTAAAACACTTGCAGATAATAAACGGACCAGATAGTGTTTTTTTTTATTTTTTTTTTGAAAAGATTAAATCAAACTGACAAGGTATGTCTCAAGTCTCCCTTACTCAGACCTTGTTCAGAATGAATACTTCTAAATGGCTTAAAACACAACAAATATTTTTTTTTTGAAAAGATTAAATCAAACTGACAAGGTATGTCTCAAGTCTCCCTTACTCAGACCTTGTTCAGAATGAATACTTCTAAATGGCTTAAAACACAACAAATTTTTTTTTTTTTTTTTTTTTTTTTTTTTTACAAATTAGCAAAATATGTCCCTTACCCCCTACTAAAATATGACATTGTCCCCAATGTCAAATTTTAAAGGTAGAATTTAGGAGATATTACCTGCAGAGGTTGCTAACCACTTATTATAACTGAGACACAACAAACAAAATGTAGATAATGTCACAAAGACAAAGTGCAATCCACTCCTTGCTTGTCTATATCTCTTTTTCTTTTTCCGAGCGTTTGCGAAACAACCATAGCAGGTAAATACTCATAAGCTTGGAGCTTTTTGAGTAAATCTTCAATGGTTGTAGCATAAATTATGGTTCTCCTTGCCTCTGAAAACATGAATCCATTTTCCACAGCATTATCTAAATATGAAAGCAAATTAGTAAAATAACCATTAATATTAAGCAAACCAATGGGTTTTTTTTTTGTGACCAAAGATGACCAAGAAGCCACGCAAGCTATTTCTTCCAGTGTACCCAGACCTCCTGGTAAAGCAATGAATGCATCGGCACAATGGTACATGATTGTCATCCGTTCAGGGATACTCTAGACTTGTATTTCCTTACCCACGGTAGGTCCACAAAAACCTGTGAATAGTTTTGGTACGATTCCTAGAACTGGACTTCCTCCGGCGTGTGCTGCTGTAGCGACTGCTCCCATTAAACCCGTACTACCGCCTCCATAATTCAACTGGATCTTTTGTTGGGCAAGTATTACTCCAACTCTTATGGCTTCATCAGCTAATATTTTATTTTTTCCTGGATAAGCACCTCCAAAGACACAAATTTTTTCAATGCGCTGGGACAAAGTATTTTCCATTTTTTTTTTCGAGTGCCTGAAAGAGAATGAGTACATGGTGTAATATATAGAGGACTGAGTAGTGAATCAGACAAGAGTAATAATGTCGCCGAAAGTGTATTTGACCTGTCAGAAGAAAATGTTAACCAAACAAAAGATTTTTGCGTGATTTCAGGAAGAAAATCAAAAAGAGAAGAAAAATCAACCGTAAAAGACCAATGCAAAAAAAAAAACGAGAATAATTACACAAATCAAACAACACGTAAATTAAAACAAAATGAAGTTATTGCAAATCAAACCAAAAGCTGAGAAGTCATTTGTTGTAGTTGTGATTGTGGCTCACATCTTTCTCTGGTTTTACGTCCAGAAACGGCTTAAACGCCTTCTATGAGTCGAGGATATGCTTCCCATCCAGTTTTCTTACAAGCTGGCAAACAGGGTCTTTTAACATCAGATCCCAAGATGTTGCCATTTGATAACTCGTATAATTATATAGTTTTTAGTTATGTTTTATTATTGTTTTGTGTCAAATACGAGTTATTATTGTTTAGTCTAATTGTGTTTATGATCTTTTATATTTTTATGTATTTTGGTGTTTTTCACAAGTTTCTTTGAGTGATTTCAGATTACTAGAATTAAGGGCAAATCGAGTTTCACTGAAGCAATAAGGCTGAAATTTGTAGCCATGCAAAGCTAAGAGGCATATCTATCTTTTTCATGTTTTACACTTCCTGAAACGGAGTCGTTTTCCCTAGCGAAATCGACCATCAAGTTGGCTGATGTGCAATGACGTCTGTGCTGACCTGTTTTCGTATTATGCCCATATCTTCTTATCCACATCAGCAAATGAGCTGATTCCAACGGATATTAATCAGTAACTGATAGGGTAACATTTTTCTAGAAGACCATGTGATCAGATAAGGCCTCCAACATTGACAAAATCGACCATCAAGTTGGCTGATCAAAATCGTCATATATGACGAAAATTGTTAGAAAATGCACCCACCTATTATACCTACCTTTGAAATTTGTAAAGCTTGTCTCTTGTCATTTAGCCCTCCAAAATGTGTATAAATAGAGGGCCTTGGATGATTGTAAGGGATCATATTGTACATTGGTAGGATATTAGCCATTGTAATAAAATTCTCTAAGTTTTCTTCTTCTTTCTTTTCTCTAGTTTTCTTTTTCTTTATTTTCTTCTTCTTCTTTCTTTCTTTTATTTCCTTCTTAGATTCTCTTTAATTTTATGTTTATGTTTACAATGCCTACGCTAGACTAAACTTCTATTTGGTTAAGGGTGATTTCAAAGCCCTAGACATGTTTTGTGATTGATTTTCAGATTCTATCTATCATTAATTTTCTATCAAAGTTGCTTATGTTCTTCTACAAGAATTGTTCATGATGTTGTCTTGATTTATTTAGGTGTACAACTAGATAGATCTTGATAATTATCTATTGCTAGTCTAGGAGTCTTGATCCGTGTAATTGTCTTGATTTCCTATTCATAAGTGGCAATTTGTGATTAATGATTATGGTCAAGTTTTCAATAATTGCAAAGTGGAACATAACCTAAGTTGAACAATCCGAGCTTATGTGTTTGTTTCTTAGATCAACCTATCTTTCTCATCATAAAGCTGCCATTAAATTGAATTTAGAGAGCTTATTCTAGGTTGTTTAATGGTTAGAGATTAAATAGAGAGCTTGTTCTATTTAACGACAAACTAAGGAAAGATTGGGATAACAGAGCTTGTTGTTATCTACGGTTGTTAACTTTGATAGTTGGTTGATATTGATAGATCTGAAATTGATTCTTAATGATGTCTAGTGGTGGAGAATGAAACCTTAACCATATTCTTCATATTTGATTCTTCTTACTTACTTGTTTTCTTACTTTTCTAGTTTGCTTATTTTTAAAAGTATATTTATTTTTATTGGCTGGTTATACCGCCTAATTTGTATATTAACTTTGTTTTATTTTTATTGGCTGGTTATACCGCCTAATTTAGTATATATATTTTTATTGGCTGGTTATACCGCCTAATTTAGTATATATATTTTTATTGGCTGGTTATACCGCCTTGCATCTTATTCTTATTATTTACTTTAGTTTAAATCTGGCTTCAAAAACCCCTTTTCTTTTATTGTTTTCTTTGAACGTAAGTTATAAACTAATAACTCATAGATTAAAACCCAATCTCTGAGGACTCGACCCTTGCTAATCATTATACTTACAATTGATCTTTTTAGTGCAAGGTTAAATAAGATACACTCTTTTGGGTGCATCAAATTTTTGGCGCCGTTGCCGGGGATTGTTTTCTTTAGTTTATTTGTTACTTGGTTTATTCTTATTTTCAGTTCTAATGAGTTTTTTTTTTCTTGTACATACGGGTTTTTCTTATCAAATTTTGAAAAAAAAAAAAAAAGAACGATGGAATTGAGCAATCTAACACTTGAAGAGTTGGTGGCATACATGAACATGGAGAATCAACAAGCCAATCTCACCTCCCCAGTTCAACAATTGGCCATGGGAGGATGTCAAGGCCATCAAGTGTTCCAAGACCAACAGTATGATCATTACTCAAACACTTACCATGAGGGATGGTGGGATCATACTAATTATGGCTACTCGAAAAATTACCAAGAAGTAGATCCTTATGCCAATTACACTCATCCATCTAGATTTAATCAATCATGGTCTCAAGAACCAGATCTTTTTCAGCCACTACATATGACTCAAAACTCAGGTACTTCTTTAGAAGATCTTGTCGATTCTCTTGTTACTAATACTTTGCAATTTCAACAGGAAACAAGGGCAAGTATCCAGAGTTTGGAAAGGCAAATGAGCCTATTGGCTAGTAGTATGGTGGTATGGGTAGCACAAAGATCTGAAGAACTCCCTGCCCAAACGATGATTAACCCAAAGGAGAATGCTACTATTGTGACCTTGAGGAATGAGGAACAAGATGAGGATGAGACAGAATTAGAGATGGATTCTATTCTTGAGGATAATGAAGCCACAAATACAAATAAGAGTATTTCGGCACCTGAGGTAACGTTTAAAGTTCCACTTTTTACTAATGTTTCTTCTCCACCTTTTCCTAGTATATTTGCAACGTTCAAGGAGGAAGAACATGAACAACACATGCCGGAAACCTTAAACAACTTGTTTGTGGATGCCATTCAACAAGTATCAAAATATGCTTTATTCCTCAATGAGCAATGCACTACAAAGGATGATGGAATAATACTTGTAATGGAGAATGCATCTACTTTTGTGCAAAGAAAGCTTCCTATCAAACGCTCAAATTTGGGAAGTTTCATGTATGAGCCTAACAAGCCTAAAAAGCCAAGAAGGGGTGTTGGTTAGGTTGGACAACTTAAATCAAGTGCTAATTGGGGGAGGCAGCCTAATTAGTGAAAGCATTGCCAAACTGCCATCCTCAGATTTGCTCTCTTTTTCTTTATCTTTTTCTTATGTTTCTTTGCTAATTGTGTTTAGTGTTTCTAAGTTCATTTAGGCTGCATAAGTTTATTTTGTTTATTAGTTCTTTTCACTTACACATGATTCTTTCATTTGGGATTAATAGCATTACATTAAGGACAATGTAAAAATTATGTGTGGGGGAAAGAATTTAGGATTTTATTTAGAGTGTTTTGTTTTTGAGTCTTTTTATGTTGTTTTTCTTTCTGATCCTTGTTTTGAAAATAACTAGATGTAAATATAATTTTTATTTTATTTTTTTTAACCCCGGTTAAATGGCGGATGACGGTACTCCGTGATTATTTAAATCGGTTCCATCAGCTACCCAAAAAACTGATATTGTATATAAATTTCTCTTCCAATTTCTCTTTCATTTTTTTTCATTTTTTTTTCAGGATGGATGATATTCTCACAAGATTGCAGAAACGATTTCCTCCTTTTCCTCGAAATATTTTACTGAGGCTTTACCAAGTTCGATTTGAAAGATTAAGAATGCTTATGCACAAAGGGATTCCTGGAGACATACGTTGGATAATTGAAGCCAAGGTACGTGAAGATGAATATCTTGCTGTTTTGCATTTACCAGGTACAGGTAGAAGCACTTTTGCAAAGAAGCGACGAGCAAAGCGCATGAGTTCAAACTGCCACAAATGTGCACGATGGACGTGTAACGGTAAATTTCGTTCTATTGGGATTCCGTCCTCTAATCGAGATGATAAAATTGAATTCATTAAGGATGGACTGAGTAAGGAGAATTTGGGTAATATCCAACTTTCTCTTGAGACGCATCCTAGTGGAGACGTACAAAGAGAAATTCTTGATTTATGGCCGCAATTCCAAAGGGAATGGCAACATCTTGGGAATCTGATGTTAAAAGACCCTGTTTGCCAGCTTGTAAGAAAACTGGATGGGAAGCATATCCTCGACTCATAGAAGGCGTTTAAGCCGTTTCTGGACGTAAAACCAGAGGAAGATGTGAGCCACAATCACAACTACAATAAATGACTTCTCAGCTTTTGGTTTGATTTGCAATAACTTTATTTTGGTTTAATTTACGTGTTGTTCGATTTGTGTAACTATTCTCGTTTTTTTTTTATTTGTCTTTTACGGTTGATTTTTTCTTCTCTTTTTGATTTTCTTCCTGAAATCACGCAAAAATCTTTTGTTAGGTTAACATTTTCTTCTGACAGGTCAGATACACTTTCGGCGACATTATTACTCTTGTCTGATTCACTACTGAGTCCTCTATATATTACACCATGTACTCATTCTCTTTCAGGCACTCGAAGAAAAAAAAATGGAAAGTACTTCATCCCAGCGCATTAAAAAATTTTGTGTCTTTGGAGGTGCTTATCCAGGGAAAAATAACATATTCGCTGATGAAGCCATAAGAGTTGGAGTAATACTTGCCCAACAAAAGATCCAGTTGATTTATGGAGGAGGTAGTACGGGTTTAATGGGAGCAGTCGCTACAGCAGCACACGCCGGAGGAAGTCCAGTTCTAGGAATCGTGCCAAAACTATTCACAGATTTTTGTGGACCTACCTTGGGTAAGGAAATACAAGTCTGGAGTATCCCTGAACGGATAACAATCATGTACCATTCTGCCGATGCATTCATTGCTTTACCAGGAGGTCTGGGTACATTGGAAGAAATAGCTTGCGTGGCTTCTTGGTCTTCTTTGGTCACAAATAAGAAACCCATTGGTTTTCTTAATATTAATGGTTATTTTAGTAATTTGCTTTCATATTTAGATAATGCTGTGGATAATGGATTCATGTTTTCAGAGGCAAGGAGAACCATAATTTCTGCTACAACCATTGAAGATTTACTCAAAAAGCTCAAAGCTTATGAGTGTTTATCTGCTACGGTTGTTTCGCAAACGCTCGGAAAAAGAAAAAGAGATATGGACGAGCAAGGAGTGGATTGCACTTTGTCTTTGTGACATTATCTAGCATTTTGCTTGTTGTGTCTCAGTTATAATAAGTGGTTAGCACCCTCTGCAGGTAATATCTCCTAAATTCTACCTTTAAAATTTGACATTGGGGACAATGTCATATTTTAGTAGGGGGTAAGGGACATATTTTGCTAATTTAAAAAAAAAAAAATTAAGAAGTATTCATTCTGAACAAGGTCTGAGTAAGGGAGACTTGAGACATACCTTGTCAGTTTGATTTCTTCTTTTCAAAAAAAAAAAGTTTGTTGTGTTTTAAGCAATTTAGAAGTATTCATTCTGAATAAGGTCTGTGTAAGGGAGACTTGAGACATACCTTGTCAGTTTGATTTTAATCTTTTTATGTTTACTTGTTAATTTTTGTTTAGTATTTTAGGATTATTTAGGTTGCATGGTTTTGTTTTGTTTTGAGTCTTAGTTGTTCCTATTCTTATGTTATTAGTTCTTTTCTCTTACACATGATTCTTTCATTTGAGTTAATAGACTTACATTGAGGACAATGTAAGAATTAAGTGTGGGGGGGAATGATTTAGGATTTCTTTTATTTTTGTCTACTATTTTTTTTTTCTTTATTATTATTTTTATTTTTTTTTTGTGAGTTTTAGTTCCTTTTTAATACAATGATGAGATATGAATTGCATAAGTCTAAAACAGATTTATTAGTGAGAAGATTTTCATGAGAATTGAGCTTGATGTCAACCTTTTTATGAGCCAATGTTAATATGATATGTTGATTGAGAAAGAAGCATGTTTAGACTTAATCTGACTTGTATAATCATCCTTGTGAGTTTTTGAGCCTATAATGATTGATGCATTATACAAATCAATCTAATTTCTTTCTTGAGTACTCTTATGATTACATGATTCTCTAGAACTTGCTTTAAACCGTTTGAGACTATATTGATACATGTGACAACATGAATATGATAGAGGCATTAGGATTTTTAGCCAGGGCCAAACAGCCATCCCTTATTGATGTTCCAAGAGAACACACCCTTAGTGAACCAATTTGAGCCTACATTGAATAAGCTATCTCTTTGGTAACCATAAATTGTCCCTAACCTAAATATACTTATATCTTTACCTTTGTTCCAAAGATGAATTAGCATGTTTTGAGACAAGTTGCAAAGACAAGGAAGATCTATTGAAAATTTGGGTTAGAAACAAGAAATAAGTGTGGGGGGAAAAGAAAAGAAAAGTCAAGAGAAAAAGAAATGGAATACTGGAAAATACATTCCTATGTAAAAAATATATATATATGAATCATCTCTTGAATTTGTGGAAAAAGAAAAAGATGTTACAAAGTTGTTTAGAATGAAGAAAAGGCCCAACATGAATATCCGGCCTAGGTGACTATGTACTTGTAAAGAGTTTTGAGAAGTTTCTTTGTATAATCTTTTTATGTCTCTAAACTTTATGAACTCTTTGGAACCTTTGTGATATCTTTATCCTTTTGTTCTTCAACCACATTACAAACCCCTTGGCCCCATTACAACCTTGATTAAAGACCTCTTGATTCATGATGTTGTATGATCTAAATAGGGGAGAATAGGTGGACAAGCAAGAATATGGTAGAACTGTTTTCATGAGATTGATTGAGTGTAAACACTTCACCACTACTTTAAAGAGTGAAAATCATGAGGGTATCCCATGTGAGAAGTTGAGATTAAATTTGAACATGCAATATTTTGATTGAGATATGTTATGCTAATATTGGCTTAACTCAAACAATTTACATTCAAGCATGATTTTTTGTGAAATTCTTTAAGCTATTGATTAGTTTATAAGACTTGTTCAAATATTGTCTCTAATTTGTATTGAAAGGATTAGGAGTAAATATTTTTAGTATATGCAGTTTATTTATATTTTAGTTTTTCAATGTTTGTGGGTATCGTTCTAGTAAACCCTCACGAGACTAAACTCGTCCACTAGGGACACCTAGGGGTTTAAAGGCTTGTGTCACATGCTAAGTGCCACCGTGATTTCCTACGAAAATGGATTAGATTAGATTTTCTTATTTTATTTTTATTGAGTCGTTGCTAGGGACTAGCAACAATCTAAGTGTGGGGGTGTGATAACTCGTATAATTATATAGTTTTTAGTTATGTTTTATTATTGTTTTGTGTCAAATACGAGTTATTATTGTTTAGTCTAATTGTGTTTATGATCTTTTATATTTTTATGTATTTTGGTGTTTTTCACAAGTTTCTTTGAGTGATTTCAGATTACTAGAATTAAGGGCAAATCCAGTTCAGTTCCAGTTCCGACACCTTTTTCCATATCAGCTATATGTCGAGTTTCACTGAAGCAATAAGGCTGAAATTTGTAGCCATGCAAAGCTAAGAGGCATATCTATCTTTTTCATGTTTTACACTTCTTGAAACGGAGTCGTTTTCCCTAGCGAAATCGACCATCAAGTTGGCTGATGTGCAATGACGTCTGTGCTGACCTGTTTTCGTATTATGCCCATATCTTCTTATCCACATCAGCAAATGAGCTGATTCCAACGGCTATGGATCAGTAACTGATAGGGTAACATTTTTCTAGAAGACCATGTGATCAGATAAGGCCTCCAACATTGACAAAATCGACCATCAAGTTGGCTGATCAAAATCGTCATATATGACGAAAATTGTTAGAAAATGCACCCACCTATTATACCTACCTTTGAAATTTGTAAAGCTTGTCTCTTGTCATTTAGCCCTCCAAAATGTGTATAAATAGAGGGCCTTGGATGATTTTAAGGGATCATATTGTACATTGGTAGGATATTAGCCATTGTAATAAAATTCTCTAAGTTTTCTTCTTCTTTCTTTTCTCTAGTTTTCTTTTTCTTTATTTTCTTCTTCTTCTTTCTTTCTTTTATTTCCTTCTTAGATTCTCTTTAATTTTATGTTTATGTTTACAATGCCTATGCTAGGCTAAACTTCTATTTGGTTAAGGGTGATTTCAAAGCCCTAGACATGTTTTGTGATTGATTTTCAGATTCTATCTATCATTAATTTTCTATCAAAGTTGCTTATGTTCTTCTACAAGAATTGTTCATGATGTTGTCTTGATTTATTTAGGTGTACAACTAGATAGATCTTGATAATTATCTATTGCTAGTCTAGGAGTCTTGATCCGTGTAATTGTCTTGATTTCCTATTCATAAGTGGCAATTTGTGATTAATGATTATGGTCAAGTTTTCAATAATTGCAAAGTGGAACATAACCTAAGTTGAACAATCCGAGCTTATGTGTTTGTTGCTTAGATCAACCTATCTTTCTCATCATAAAGCTGCCATTAAATTGAATTTAGAGAGCTTATTCTAGGTTGTTTAATGGTTAGAGATTAAATAGAGAGCTTGTTCTATTTAACGACAAACTAAGGAAAGATTGGGATAACAGAGCTTGTTGTTATCTACGGTTGTTAACTTTGATAGTTGGTTGATATTGATAGATCTGAAATTGATTCTTAATGATGTCTAGTGGTGGAGAATGAAACCTTAACCATATTCTTCATATTTGATTCTTCTTACTTACTTGTTTTCTTACTTTTCTAGTTTGCTTATTTTTAAAAGTATATTTATTTTTATTGGCTGGTTATACCGCCTAATTTGTATATTAACTTTGTTTTATTTTTATTGGCTGGTTATACCGCCTAATTTAGTATATATATTTTTATTGGCTGGTTATACCGCCTAATTTAGTATATATATTTTTATTGGCTGGTTATACCGCCTTGCATCTTATTCTTATTATTTACTTTAGTTTAAATCTGGCTTCAAAAACCCCTTTTCTTTTATTGTTTTCTTTGAACGTAA
The DNA here is from genome assembly GCA_030761205.1 of Fremontodendron californicum. NCBI lineage: Eukaryota > Viridiplantae > Streptophyta > Magnoliopsida > Malvales > Malvaceae > Fremontodendron > Fremontodendron californicum. The sequence continues at coordinate 6,408,285 of JAULJL010000007.1, read as the reverse complement.
GTTATAAACTAATAACTCATAGATTAAAACCCAATCTCTGAGGACTCGACCCTTGCTAATCATTATACTTACAATTGATCTTTTTAGTGCAAGGTTAAATAAGATACACTCTTTTGGGTGCATCACCATTCCCTTTGGAATTGCGGCCATAAATCAAGAATTTCTCTTTGTACGTCTCCACTAGGATGCGTCTGAAGAGAAAGTTGGATATTACCCAAATTCTCCTTACTCAGTCCATCCTTAATGAATTCAATTTTATCATCTCGATTAGAGGACGAAATCCCAATAGAACGACATTTACCGTTACACGTCCATCGTGCACATTTGTGGCAATTTGAACTCATGCGCTTTGCTCGTCGCTTCTTTGCAAAAGTGCTTCTACCTGTACCTGGTAAATGCAAAACAGGAAGATATTCATCTTCACGTACCTTGGCTTCAATTATCCAACGTATGTCTTCAGGAATCCCTTTGTGCATAAGCATTCTTAATCTTTCAAATCGAACTTGGTAAAGCTTCTGTAAAATATTTCGAGGAAAAGGAGGAAATCGTTTCTGCAATCTTGTGAGAATATCATCCATCCTGAAAGAAAATGAAAGAGAAATTGAAAGAGAAATTTATATACAATATCAGTTTTGTGGGTAGCTGATGGAACCGACTTAAATAATCACGGAGTACCGTTATCCGCCATTTAACCGGGGTTAAAAAATAAATAAATAAATAAATAAAAATTATATTTACATCTAGTCCTCGAGCAAAATCAAATAGCGACAAAATAATAAAACCTAATCTAATCCTCTTTCAATACAAATTAGAGACAATCATTAACAAGTCTTATAAACTAATCAATAGCTTAAAGAGTTTCACAAAAAATCATGCTTGATAGTAAATGGTTTGAGTTAAGCTAAAATTAACATAACATATCTCAATCAAAATAGTGCATGTTCAAATTTAATCTCAACTTCTCACATGGGATACCCTCATGATTTTCACTCTTTAAAGTAGTGGTGAAGTGTTTACACTCAATCAATCTCATGAAAACAGTTCTACCATATTCTTGCTTGTCCACCTATTCTCCACTATTTAGATCATACAACTTCATGAATCAAGAGGTCTTTAATCAAGGCTGTAATGGGGCCAAGGGGTTTGTAATGTGGTTGAAGAACAAAAGGATAAAGATATCACAAAGGTTCCAAAGAGTTCATAAAGTTTAGAGACATAATAAGATCATACAAAGAAACGTCTCAAAACACTTTACAAGTACATAGTTACCTAGGCCGAATATTCATGTTTGGCCTTTTCTTCATTCTAAACAACTTTGTAACATCTTTTTCTTTTTCCACAAATTCAAGAGATGATTCATATTTTTTTTTTACATAGGAATGTATTTGCCAGTATTCCATTTCTTTTTCTCTTGACTTTTCTTTTCTTTTCCCCCCACACTTATTTCTTGTTTCTAACCTAAATTTTCAATAGATCTTCCTTGTCTTTGCAACTTGTCTCAAAACATGCTAATTCATCTTTGGAACAAAGGTAAAGATATAAGTATATTTAGGTTAGGGACAAGTTATGGTTACCAAAGAGATAGCTTATTCAATGTAGGCTCAAATTGGTTCACTAAGGGTGTGTTCTCTTGGAACATCAATAAGGGATGGTTGTTAGGCCCTGGCTAAAAATCCTAATGCCTCTATCATATTCATGTTGTCACATGCATCAATATAGTCTCAACAAGGTCTAAAGCAAGTTCTAGAGAATCATGTAATCATAAGAGCACTCAAGAAAGAAATTAGATTGATTTGTATAATGCATTAATCATTATAGTCTCAAAAACTTACAAGGATGATTATACAAGTCAGATTAAGTCTAAACATGCTTCTTTCTCAATCAACATATCATATTAACATTGGCTCATAAAAAGGTTGATATCAAGTTCAATTCTCATGAAAATCTTCTCACTAATAAATCTAGTTTTAGACCTATGCAATTCATATCTCATCATAGTATTGAAAGTAACTAAAACACACTAAAAACAACATAAAAAAAAACTCAAAAACAAAACACTCTAAATAAAATCCTAAATTCTTCCCCCCCCCACACATAATTTTTACATTGTCCTCAATGTAATGCTATTATCCCCCAATGCAAGAATTATATGTAAGAGAAAAGAACTATTAAACAAAAGAAAAGAAAAACAATAAAAGCTAGACTGATGGAGAGTAAGGAATATGCAAATATGATATAATAGATGCTCTCCATCCTTTTGGGTTGCCTCCCAAGAAGCGCTTGGTTTATTGTCCTCAGCCTGACTTAGACCCCTGCCATTATTATTCAACATAATTTGGCCCAAAAAGTGGAAACTCCTCCACATCTTGTATTGGAAAGTTCTCATAGTAAGGCTTCAATCTATGACCATTCACTTTGAATGCCTTATCTGTTTTTGGGCTTTGGATTTCAACTGCACCATGAGTAAATACATTAGTAATAACAAAAGGTCCAACCCAACGAGAACGTAACTTACCTGGAAATAACTTAAGGCGTGAATGGAAGAGAAGATCTTTTTGTCCAACAACAAATTCCTTTCTTGATATCATCTTTTCCTTGTAAATCCTAGAATTCTCATAGGCATCATTCCTTATCTCCTCTAATTCTTGTAGGTCAAGTTTTCTTTTCTTTCCTGTCTCATCCATCTCCATGTTGCATTGTTTGATAGCCCAATATGATTTATGTTCCAATTCAACCGGAAGATGACAATGCTTACCATAAACAAGTTGATAAGGAGACATACCAATGGGTGTCTTATATGCTGTCCTATAAGCCCAAAGTGCATCATCAAGTCGTGAACTCCAATCCTTCCTATTTGGATTAACTGTCTTTTCAAGGATGGACTTAACTTCTCGGTTTGACACTTCAGCTTGCCCACTAGTTTGAGGATGATATGAGGTAGAGACCTTGTGTGTGATGTTATACTTCCTCACAAGTGTTTCCATAGTCCTATTGCAAAAGTGAGTACCTCTATCGCTGATTATGGCCTTTGGCGTTCCAAACCTAGCAGAGATGTTAGTCTTGACAAAATCTGAAACCACTTTAAAGTCATTAGTCCTAGTGGATTTTGCTTCCACCCATTTTGAAACATAATCAACGGCAAGTAAAATATAAAGATTACCAAAAGAAGAAGGAAAAGGTCCCATGAAATCCATGCCCCATACATCAAAAATTTCAACAATAAGTATTGGAGTTTGAGGCATTTGATTTCTAGCACCTAAGCTACCTGTTCTTTGGCAACGATCACATGACTTGCAAAAGAGGTATGCATCTTTGAATATAGTAGGCCAATAAAATCCAGAATCAAGAACTTTCATGGCTGTTCTTTTGGATCCAAAGTGTCCTCCACATGCATAAGAGTGACAAAAGGTGAGAATAGATTGAAATTCAGATTCGAGTACACACCTTCTTATAATCTGATCGGAGCAATGCTTCCAATGGTAAGGATCATCCCATATGTAATATTTGGCATCACTCTTGATCTTATTTCTTTGAGCTTGTGTCAACTCTTGTGGCAACTTCTTGGTAACCAAGTAATTAACAATATCGGCATACCAAGGAGTTGTTGTACTTATAAAAAGAAGTTGCTCATCCGAAAAGTTCTCATTCAAGGGTAGTGCATCCTCTTCATGAACTAAACGGCTAAGATGGTCCGCAACCAGGTTGTCACTACCTCTCTTATCTTTTATCTCCAAATCAAACTCTTGTAAGAGAAGTATCCATCTAATCAACCTTGGTTTGGCCTCCTTCTTAGTGAGTAAGTACTTAAGGGCTGCATGGTCAGAATATACATTTACTTTAGTACCAATTAAATAAGATCAAAATTTTTCTAAAGCAAATACAACAGCCAAAAGTTCTTTTTCAGTAGTGGAATAGTTCAATTGAGCATCATTAAGAGTTCGGGAGGCATAATAAATGGCATGTGAGGCTTTGTCAACCCGTTGGCCCAAAACAGCTCCAATGGCATAGTCACTAGCATCACACATGATTTCAAAAGGTACATTCCAATCTGGTGGTTGGACGATAGGAGCTGATGTCAAGAGTCCCTTCAATGTTTCAAACGCCTCTTTGCATTTGTCATCAAAGTGGAAAACCACATCTTTTTGTAGTAGCTTGCAAAGAGGTAATGTGATCTTTGAGAAGTCTTTGATAAATCTCCTATAGAAACCTGCATGTCCAAGAAAAGAACGAACCTCTCTCACATTTGTGGGAGGTGGTAAAGAATGCATAATATCTATTTTAGACTTATCAACCTCTATCCCTCTAGAAGAAATAACATGGCCCAAAACTATTCCTTGTTCTACCATAAAGTGACATTTTTCCCAATTCAAAACAAGGTTAGTTTCCATGCATCTTTCAAGTACAAGTGTAAGGTTCTCTAGACATCTATCAAAAGAATCACCATAGACACTAAAATCATCCATAAACACTTCTATGATGTTCTCTACATAATCTGAAAATATGCTAACCATACACCTTTGGAATGTAGCTGGTGCATTACAAAGACCAAATGGCATACGCCGGTACGCAAAAGTACCAAATGGACATGTGAATGTTGTTTTCTCTTGGTCCTCCGGAGCAATGGCTATCTGATTATAACCTGAAAAACCATCAAGAAAACAATAATGAGAATAGCCAGCTAACCTTTCAAGCATTTGATCAATAAAAGGTAAAGGAAAGTGGTCTTTTCGAGTTGTGGAATTAAGTTTACGATAATCAATACAAACTCTCCATCCTGTTTGAATCCTAGTAGGAACAAGTTCATTCTCATTATTTGTTACCACCGTTACACCTGATTTCTTTGGAACCACTTGGACTGGGCTCACCCATTTGCTATCCGAGATAGGATAGATCACTCCAACATCTAGGAGCTTCAGTATCTCCTTTTTGACAACCTCCATCATAGGAGGGTTCAATCTTCTTTGTGCTTCTCTTGTTGGTTTGGACCCCTCTTCTAACAAAATCCGGTGCATGCACATGGATGGGCTTATTCCCTTGATATCGGCAATTGTCCAACCAATTGCTGTTTTATGCTCTCTAAGCACCCGGATAAGTCGCTCTTCTTGCAAAGGTGTGAGCTCTTTGGCAATGATGACAGGTAGTGTGTCCTTTTCACCTAGGAACAAATATTTCAAGTGGTTCGGTAGTGGTTTCAACTCTAAAGTTGGTGCCTGCAAAATGGAAGGTAGAAGTTTCTCATTAGATAATTGCAAATCAATAAATGAAACATCAAACCTTGCATCTTTAGGTGGCAGTGAGTGTAAAGATTCTAGTGCCCCTTCCACATGGTCACTCAAGGCTAGTTCCCCTTTAGCATTCAACATTCCGAGATGTTTGCTAAGGACTATCTCCACACTATCTTCACCATCTAGCTCATAAGCTTGCCGCACTAGTGAGTCAATTATATCAATATTAAAAACAGAATGCACATCACTAGGATATCTCATGGCCTCAAAAATGTTAAAGCGAATTATTTCACCATCAAATTCCATAGTTAAAGTGCCATCATGTACATCTATTTTAGTTCTTGCTGTTTTCAAGAATGGTCTCCCTAATAGAATAGGTGTGGGATTAGAAGACATCTCATCTTCCATCTCAATAACATAAAAGTCAGCGGGAAAAACCAATTCATTAACCTGTACAAGAACGTCGTCTACAACTCCTCTTGGATAAGTGTTAGAACGGTCAGCATGTTGTATTATAACACCGGTTTCCTCTAATGGTCCTAGATTCAATGAAGCATAAATTGAATATGGCATGACATTAATAGATGCCCCTAGATCTAGCATAGCACGCTCAAACCTGGTGTTGCCTATCTTACAAGGAATGGTAAACATACCTGGATCCTTGCATTTAGGTGGGAGTTTCTTTTGAAGAACAGCTGACACATTCTCCCCCACACTTACCTTTTCATTCCATTTCAACTTCCGTTTAGATGTGCACAACTCTTTTAGGAACTTGGCATATCTTGGCACTTGCTTGATAGCATCTAGTAAAGGAATGTTCACCTCTACTTTTCGGAAGGTTTCCAAAATTTCCTTCTCTTGCTCCTCCTTCTTGGACTTTGCTAACCTGCTAGGAAAAGGTGGAGGAGTTATATAAGAAGGAAAGGATGGTTTAGGAATTACCTTTTTTAGTGGCTCGTTGGGATGTGAAGAGGATGCCATGGTATTGTTCTCCCCTTGAGCACTATCATTTTGTGGTGTCTCTAGCTGTTTCCCACTTCTTAAAGTTATAGCATTGGCATTCTCTCTTGGATTCACTATGGTTTGGGAAGGTAATTTCCCAGAATCCCTTGCTTGCATTTGACTCATGGTTGTTGCCAATTGCCCTATTTGAGTCTCCAAATTTCGAATACTTGTCTTTGTTTCCTGTTGAAATTGAATTGTATTAGTAGAAAGAGCTTTAACAAGATCTTCAAGAGAAGTACCTGAATTTTGGGTGGGTGGCAGTTGTTGTCGGGTTTGGTATGGTTGTTGCACTCTTTGCTGAAAACCCGGTGGCCTGTTGTCAAATGGTGGAGGAATAGTTTGTGATTGGTTCCCTCCATAATTGAAGTTTGGATGATCCCTCCATCCTGGATTGTAAGTGTTTGAGTAGGGATCATATTTCCTTGATTGGTTCTGAAATCCACCCATGGCATTCACATGTTCATTGGTGTCCTCTTGAAGTGTTGGACACATATCAGTTTGGTGCCCTATGTTTGAACATATGCCACAAGCCTTTATTTGTTGTATATTACCTACTGATAACTCGTATAATTATATAGTTTTTAGTTATGTTTTATTATTGTTTTGTGTCAAATACGAGTTATTATTGCTTAGTCTAATTGTGTTTATGATCTTTTATATTTTTATGTAATTTGGTGTTTTTTTACGAGTTTCTTTGAGTGATTTCAGATTACTAGGTTAAATCAACAATTAAGGGCAAATTCAGTTCAGTTCCAGTTCCGACACCTTTTGCCATATCAGCTATATCTGGAGTTTCACTGAAGCAATAAGGCTGAAATTTTAACCGTGCAAAGTTAAGAGGCATATCTAACTTTTTCATGTTTTACACTTCTTGAAACGGAGTCGTTTTCCCTAGCTAAATCGACCATCAAGTTGGCTGATGTGCAATGACGTCTGTGCTGACCTGTTTTGGTATTTTGCCCATATCTTCTGATCCACATCATCAAATGAGCTGATTCCAACGGCTATAGATCACTAACTAATAGGGGAACATTTTTCTAGAAGACCATCTGATCAGATCAAGCTTCCAATATTGACAAAATCGACCATCAAGTTGGCTGATCAAAATTGTCATACAATATGACGAAAATTGTTAGAAAAATGCACCCACCTATTATACCTACCTTTGAAATTTGTAAAGCTTGTCTCTTGTCATTTAGTCCTCCAAAATGTGTATAAATAGAGGGCCTTGGATGATTGTATGGGACATTGTACATTGGTAGGATATTAGCCATTGTAATAAAATTCTCTAAGTTTTCTTCTTCTTTCTTTTCTCTAGTTTTCTTTTTCTTTATTTTCTTCTTTTTCTTTCTTTCTTTTATTTCCTTCTTAGATTCTATTTAATTTTATGTTTATGTTTACAATGCCTATGCTAGGCTAAACTTCTATTTGGTTAAGGGTGATTTCAAAGCCCTAGACATGTTTTGTGATTGATTTTCAGATTCTATCTATCATTAATTTTCTATCAAAGTTGCTTATGTTCTTCTACAAGAATTGTTCATGATGTTGTCTTGATTTATTTAGGTGTACAACTAGATAGATCTTGATAATTATCTATTGCTAGTCTAGGAGTCTTGATCCGTGTAATTGTCTTGATTTCCTATTCATAAGTGGCAATTTGTGATTAATGATTATGGTCAAGTTTTTAATAATTGCAAAGTGGAATATAACCTAAGTTGAACAATCCGAGCTTATGTGTTTGTTGCTTAAGATCAACCTATCTTTCTCATCATAAAGCTGCCATTAAATTGAATTTAGAGAGCTTATTCTAGGTTGTTTAATGGTTAGAGATTAAATAGAGAGCTTGTTCTATTTAACGACAAACTAAGGAAAGATTGGGATAACAGAGCTTGTTGTTATCTACGGTTGTTAACTTTGATAGTTGGTTGATATTGATAGATCTGAAATTGATTCTTAATGATGTCTAGTGGTGGAGAATGAAACCTTAACCATATTTTCCATATTTGATTCTTCTTACTTACTTGTTTTCTTACTTTTCTAGTTTGCTTATTTTTAAAAGTATATTTATTTTTATTGGCTGGTTATACCGCCTAATTTGTATATTAACTTTGTTTTATTTTTATTGGCTGGTTATACCGCCTAATTTAGTATATATATTTTTATTGGCTGGTTATACCGCCTTGCATCTTATTCTTATTATTTACTTTAGTTTAAATCTGGCTTCAAAAACCCCTTTTCTTTTATTGTTTTCTTTGAACGTAAGTTATAAACTAATAACTCATAGATTAAAACCCAATCCCTGAGGACTCAACACTAGCTAATCATTATACTTACAATTGATCTTTTTAGTGCAAGGTTAAATAAGATACACTCTTTTGGGTGCATCAAATTTTTGGCGCCGTTGCCGGGGATTGTTTTCTTTAGTTTATTTGTTACTTGGTTTATTCTTATTTTCAGTTCTAATTAGTATTATTTTCTTGTACATACATGTTTTTTCTTTTCAAATTTTGAAAAAAAAAAAAAGATGGAATTAAGCAATCTAACACTTGAAGAGTTGGTGGCATACATGAACATGGCGAATCAACAAGCCAATCTCACTTCCTCAGTTCAACAATTGGCCATGGGAGGATGTCAAGGCCATCAATGGTTCCAAGACCAACCGCATGATCATTACTCCAACACTTACCATGAGGGATGGTGGGATCATACTAATTATGGCTACTCGAAAAATTACCAAGAAGTAGATCCTTATGCCAATTACACTCATCCATCTAGCTTCAATCAATCATGGTCTCAAGAACCACATCTTTTTCAACCACCACATATGACTCAAAACTCAGGTACTTCTTTAGAAGATCTTGTATATTCTCTTGTTACTGATACTTTGCAATTTCAACAGGAAACAAGGGCAAGCATTCAGAGTTTGGAAAGGCAAATGAGCCTATTGGCTAGTAGTACGGTGGAATTAGTAGCAGAAAGATCTCTAGCACTCCCTTCCCAAACGGTGATTAACCCAAAGGAGAATGCTACTATTGTGACCTTGAGAAATGAGGAACAAGATGAGGATGAGACAAAACCAAAGATGGATTCACTTCTTGAGGATAATGAAGCCACCATTCAAATTGAGAGTACTTTGACACCTCAGGTAGCTTTTAAGGTTCTTATTTCTACTAATGTTCCTTCTCCACTTTTTCCTAGCAGATTTGCAATGTCCAAAAAGGAGAAACATGAACAACAATTTTTGGAAACCTTAAACAGCTTGCTTGTGGATGCCATTAGACAAGTACCAAGATATGCACAATTCCTCAAAGAGCTATACCCCACCAAGAATGATGAAATAATACGTGTGGGGGATAAGGCATTGGCTGTTTTGCAAAGAAAACTTCCTCCAAAGCGCAAAAATCCGAGAAGTTTCATGTCTAAGCCAAAAGATCCTAAAAAGCCAAGAAGGGGAATTGGCTAGGCTGAAAACAATCAATCAAGTGCTAATTGGGGGAGGCAGCCTAATTAGTGAAAGCATTGCTGATGCACCCAAAAGAGTGTATCTTATTTAACCTTGCACTAAAAAGATCAATTGTAAGTATAATGATTAGCAAGGGTCGAGTCCTCAGGGATTGGGTTTTAATCTATGAGTTATTAGTTTATAACTTACGTTCAAAGAAAACAATAAAAGAAAAGGGGTTTTTGAAGCCAGATTTAAACTAAAGTAAATAATAAGAATAAGATGCAAGGCGGTATAACCAGCCAATAAAAATATACATACTAAATTAGGCGGTATAACCAGCCAATAAAAATATATATACTAAATTAGGCGGTATAACCAGCCAATAAAAATAAAACAAAGTTAATATACAAATTAGGCGGTATAACCAGCCAATAAAAATAAATATACTTTTAAAAATAAACAAACTAGAAAAGTAAGAAAACAAGTAAGTAAGAAGAATCAAATATGAAAAATATGGTTAAGGTTTCATTCTCCACCACTAGACATCATTAAGAATCAATTTCAGATCTATCAATATCAACCAACTATCAAAGTTAACAACCGTAGATAACAACAAGCTCTGTTATCCCAATCTTTCCTTAGTTTGTCGTTAAATAGAACAAGCTCTCTATTTAATCTCTAACCATTAAACAACCTAGAATAAGCTCTCTAAATTCAATTTAATGGCAGCTTTATGATGAGAAAGATAGGTTGATCTAAGCAACAAACACATAAGCTCGGATTGTTCAACTTAGGTTATGTTCCACTTTGCAATTATTGAAAACTTGACCATAATCATTAATCACAAATTGCCACTTATGAATATGAAATCAAGACAATTACACGGATCAAGACTCCTAAACTAGCAATAGATAATTATCAAGATCTATCTAGTTGTACACCTAAATAAATCAAGACAACATCATGAACAATTCTTGTAGAAGAACATAAGCAACTTTGATAGAAAATTAATGATAGATAGAATCTGAAAATCAATCACAAAATATGTCTAGGGCTTTGAAATCACCCTTAACCAAATAGAAGTTTAGCCTAGCATAGGCATTGTAAACATAAACATAAAATTAAAGAGAATCTAAGAAGGAAATAAAAGAAAGAAGAAGAAGAAGAAAATAAAGAAAAAGAAAACTAGAGAAAAGAAAGAAGAAGAAAACTTAGAGAATTTTATTACATTGGCTAATTTCCTACCAATCTACCATATGATCCTCTACAATCATCCAAGGCCCTCTATTTATACACATTTTGGAGGGCTAAATGACAAGAGACAAGCTTTACAAATTTCAAAGGTAGGTATAATAGGTGGGTGCATTTTTCTAACAATTTTCGTCATATTGTATGACAATTTTGATCAGCCAACTTGATGGTCGATTTTGTCAATATTGGAGGCCTGATCTGATCACATGGTCTTCTAGAAAAATGTTCCCCTGTCAGTTACTGATCTATAGCCGTTAGAATCAGCTCATTTGCTGATGTGGATAAGAAGATATGGGCAAAATACGAAAACAGGTCAGCATAGACGTCATTGCACATCAGCCAACTTGATGGTCGATTTCCCTAGGGAAAACGACTCCGTTTCAAGAAGTGTAAAACATGAAAACGATAGATATGCCTCTTATCTTTGCACGGTTAAATTTTCAGCCTTATTGCTTCAGTGAAACTCCAGATATAGCTGATATGGCATAAGGTGTCGGAAATGGAACTGAACTGGATTTGCCCTTAATTCTAGTAATCTGAAATCACTCAAAGAAACTTGTGAAAAACACCAAATTACATAAAAATATAAAAGATCATAAACACAATTTAGACTAAACAATAATAACTCGTATTTGACACAAAACAATAATAAAACATAACTAAAAACTATATAATTATACGAGTTATCACACCCCCACACTTAGATTGTTGCTAGTCCTCGAGCAAAAACAAATAAAAATAAAATAAGAAAATCTAATCTAATCCACTTTCGTAGGAAATCACGGTGGCACTTAGCATGTGACACAAGCCTTTAAACCCCTAGGTGTCCCTAGTGGACGAGTTTAGTCTCGTGAGGGTTTACTAGAACGATACACACAAACATTGAAGACATAAGAAAAACTAAAAATAATAATTATAACTAATCCTTCCAATATAAATTAGAGATAATCATTGGACAAGTCTTAAAAACTAATCAATAGCTTAAAGAAATTCACAAAAAATCTTACTTGAATGTAAATAGTTTGAGTTAAGCCAATATTAACATAACATATTTCAATCAAAATAGTGCATATTCAAACTTAATCTCATCTTCTCACATGGGATACTCTCTTGATTTTCACTCTTTAAAGTAGTGGTAAAGTGTTTACACTCAATCAATCTCATGAAAACACTTCTACCATATGCTTGCTTGTCCACCTATTCTCCACTATTTAGATCATACAACTTCATAAATCAAGAGGTCTTTATTCAAGGTTGTAATGGGGCCAAAGGGTTATAATGTGGTTAAAGAACAAAAGGATAAAGATATCACAAAGGTTCCAAAGAGTTCATAGAGTTTAGAGACATAATAAGTTCATACAAAGAAACTTCTCAAAACTCTTTACAAGTACATAGTCATCTAGGCCGGATATTCATGTTGGGCCTTTTCTTCATTCTAAACAACTTTGTAACATCTTTTTCTTTACTTTAATTAGAAGTTCAAGAGAAGATTTTTTTTTTATTTTTTATATGGGAATGTATTTGACAATGATCCCTTTCTTTTTCTCTTGACTTTTTCTTTTCTTTTCTTCCCCCACACTTATCTTTTGTTTCCAACCCAAATTTTTAACTAAAAATATCCCTTGTTTTTTTTTGCAATATGTCTCAAAATATATAATCCATCTTTAGAACAAGGGTTATATTTAGGCTAGGTGTAAGTTGTGGTTACCAAATAAATAGCTTATTCAATGTAGGCTCAAATTGGCTCACTAGGGGTGTGTTCTCTTGGAACATCAATAAGGGATGGCTGTTTGGCCCTGGCTAAAAATCCTAATGCCTCTATCATATTCATGTTGTCACATGCATCAATATAGTCTCAACAAGGTCTAAAGCAAGTTCTAGAGAATCATGTAATCATAAGAGCACTCAAGAAAGAAATTAGATTGATTTATATAATGCATCAATCATTATAGGCTCAAAAACTCACAAGGATGATTATACAAGTCAGATTAAGTCTAAACATGCTTCTTTCTCAATCAACATATCATATTAACATTGGCTCATAAAACGATTCATATCAAGTTCAATTCTCATGAAAATCTTCTCACTAATAAATCTGTTTTAGACTTATGCAATTCATATCTCATCATAGTATTGAAAAGGAACTAAAACACACTAAAAATAATAACAAAGACTCATAAAAAAAAAATAGTAGACAAAAATAAAAGAAATCCTAAATCATTCCCCCCACACTTAATTCTTACATTGTCCTCAATGTAAGTCTATTAACCCAAATGAAAGAATCATGTGTAAGAGAAAAGAACTAATAACATAAGAATAGGAACAACTAAGACTCAAAACAAAACAAACTCATGCAACCTAAATAATCCTTAAATTCTAAACAAAAATTAACAAGTAAACATAAAAAGATTAAAATCAAACTGACAAGGTATGTCTCAAGTCTCCCTTACTCAGACCTTGTTCAGAATGAATACTTCTAAATTGCTTAAAACACAACAAACAATTTTTTTTTTTTTGAAAAGAAGAAATCAAACTGACAAGGTATGTCTCAAGTCTCCCTTACTCAGACCTTGTTCAGAATGAATACTTCTAAATGGCTTAAAACACAACAATTTTTTTTTTTTAAATTAGCAAAATATGTCCCTTACCCCCTACTAAAATATGACATTGTCCCCAATGTCAAATTTTAAAGGTAGAATTTAGGAGATATTACCTACAGAGGTTGCTAACCACTTATTATAACTGAGACACAACAAGCAAAATGTTAGATAATGTCACAAAGACAAAGTGCAATCCACTCTTTGCTCGTCCATATCTCTTTTTCTTTTTCCGAGCGTTTGCGAAACAACCGTAGCAGATAAACACTCATAAGCTTGGAGCTTTTTAAGTAAATCTTCAATGGTTGTAGCAGAAATTATGGTTCTCCTTGCCTCTGAAAACATGAATCCATTATCCACAGCATTATCTAAATATGAAAGCAAATTACTAAAATAACCATTAATATTAAGCAAACCAATGGGTTTCTTATTTGTGACCAAAGATGACCAAGAAGCCACGCAAGCTATTTCTTCCAATGTACCCAGACCTCCTGGTAAAGCAATGAATGCATCGGCAGAATGGTACATGATTGTTATCCGTTCAGGGATACTCTAGACTTGTATTTCCTTACCCACGGTAGGTCCACAAAAATCTGTGAATAGTTTTGGCACGACTCCTAGAACTGGACTTCCTCCGGCGTGTGCTGCTGTAGCGACTGCTCCCATTAAACCCGTACTACCGCCTCCATAAATCAACTGGATCTTTTGTTGGGCAAGTATTACTCCAACTCTTATGGCTTCATCAGCGAATATGTTATTTTTCCCTGGAGAAGCACCTCCAAAGACACAAATTTTTTTTAATGTGTTGGGACGAAGTACTTTCCATTTTTTTTTCTTTTTTTTTTTTCGAGTGCCTGAAAGAGAATGAGTACATGGTGTAATATATAGAGGACTGAGTAGTGAATCAGATAAGAGTAATAATGTCGCCGAAAGTGTATCTGACCTGTCAGAAGAAAATGTTAACCTAACAAAAGATTTTTGCGTGATTTCAGGAAGAAAATCATAAAGAGAAGAAAAATCAACCGTAAAAGTCAAGAGTAATAATGTCGCCGAAAGTGTATTTGACCTGTCAGAAGAAAATGTTATCCTAACAAAAGATTTTTGCGTGATTTCAGGAAGAAAATCAAAAAGAGAAGAAAAATCAACTGTAAAAGACAAATAAAAAAAAGAGAATAATTACACAAATCGAACAACACGTAAATTAAACCAAAATGAAGTTATTGCAAATCAAACCAAAAGCTGAGAAGTCATTTATTGTAGTTGTGATTGTGCCTCACATCTTCCTCTGGTTTTACATCCAGAAACGGCTTAAACGCCGTCTATGAGTCGAGGATATGCTTCCCATCCAGTTTTCTTACAAGCTGGCAAACAGGGTCTTTTAACATCAGATTCCCAAGATGTTGCCATTCCCTTTGGAATTGCGGCCATAAATCAAGAATTTCTCTTTGTACGTCTCCACTAGGATGCGTCTCAAGAGAAAGTTGGATATTACCCAAATTCTCCTTACTCAGTCCATCCTTAATGAATTCAATTTTATCATCTCGATTAGAGGACGGAATCCCAATAGAACGACATTTACCGTTACACGTCCATCGTGCACATTTGTGGCAGTTTGAACTCATGCGCTTTGCTCGTCGCTTCTTTGCAAAAGTGCTTCTACCTGTACCTGGTAAATGCAAAACAGGAAGATATTCATCTTCACGTACCTTGGCTTCAATTATCCAACGTATGTCTTCAGGAATCCCTTTGTGCATAAGCATTCTTAATCTTTCAAATCGAACTTGGTAAATGATGCACCCAAAAGAGTGTATCTTATTTAACCTTGCACTAAAAAGATAAATTGTAAGTATAGTAGTTAGCAAGGGTCGAGTCCTCAGGGATTGGGTTTTAGTTTATAAGTTAATAGTTTAAAACTTAAATTCAAGAACAATAAAAGAAAAGGGGTTTTTGAAGCCAGATTTAAACTAAAGTAAATAATAAGAAGAAGATGCAAGGCGGTATAACCAGCCAATAAAAATATATATACTAAATTAGGCGGTATAACCAGCCAATAAAAATATATATACTAAATTAGGCGGTATAACCAGCCAATAAAAGTAAAACAAAGTTAATATACAAATTAGGCGGTATAACCAGCCAATAAAAATAAATATACTTTTAAAAACAAGCAAACTAGAAAAGTAAGAAAACAAGTAAGTAAGAAGAATCAAATATGAAAAATATGGTTAAGGTTTCATTCTCCACCACTAGACATCATTAAGAATCAATTTCAGATCTATCAATATCAACCAACTATCAAAGTTAACAACCGTAGATAACAACAAGCTCTGTTATCCCAATCTTTCCTTAGTTTGTCGTTAAATAGAACAAGCTCTCTATTTAATCTCTAACCATTAAACAACCTAGAATAAGCTCTCTAAATTCAATTTAATGGCAGCTTTATGATGAGAAAGATAGGTTGATCTAAGCAACAAACACATAAGCTCGGATTGTTCAACTTAGGTTATGTTCCACTTTGCAATTATTGAAAACTTGACCATAATCATTAATCACAAATTGCCACTTATGAATAGGAAATCAAGACAATTACACGGATCAAGACTCCTAAACTAGCAATAGATAATTATCAAGATCTATCTAGTTGTACACCTAAACAAATCAAGACAACATCATGAACAATTCTTGTAGAAGAACATAAGCAACTTTGATAGAAAATTAATAATAGATAGAATCTGAAAATCAATTATAAAACATGTCTAGGGCTTTGAAATCACCCTTAACCAAATAGAAGTTTAGCCTAGCATAGGCATTGTAAACATAAACATAAAATTAAAGAAAATCTAAGAAGAAAATAAAAGAAAGAAAGAAGAAGAGGAAGAATATTAATTATCCAACCTCTTGCTCTCTCTAAAGAAAAAGAAAACTAGAGAAAAGAAAGAAGAAGAAAACTTAGAGAATTTTATTACAATGGCTAATATCCTACCTATCTACAATATGATCCTCTACAATCATCCAAGGCCCTCTATTTATACACATTTTGGAGGGCTAAATGACAAGAGACAAGCTTTACAAATTTCAAAGGTAGGTATAATAGGTGGGTGCATTTTTCTAACAATTTTCGTCATATTGTATGACCATTTTGATCAGCCAACTTGATAGTCGATTTTGTCAATCTTGGAGGCCTGATCTGATCACATGGTCTTCTAGAAAAATGTTCCCATATGAGTTACTGATTCATAGCCGTTGGAATCAGCTCATTTTCTGATGTGGAGAAGAAGATATGGGCAAAATACGAAAACAGGTCAGCACAGACGTCATTGCACATCAGCCAACTTGATGGTCGATTTCTTCAATATTGGAGGCTTTATCTGATCACATGGTCTTCTAGACAAATGTTCCCCTATCAGTTCGTGATCCATAGCCGTTAGAATCAGCTCATTTGCTGATGTGTATCGGACGATATGGTCAAAATGCGAAAACTGCTCAGGACAGACGTCATTGCACATCATCCAACTTGATGGTTGATTTCGCTAGGGAAAACGACTCCGTTTCAAGAAGTGTAAAACATGAAAAAGATAGATATGCCTCTTAACTTTGCACGGTTAAAATTTCAGCCTTATTGCTTCAGTGAAACTCCAGATATAGCTGATATGGCAAAAGGTGTCGGAACTGGAACTGAACTGGATTTGCCCTTAATTCTAGTAATCTGAAATCACTCAAAGAAACTTGTGAAAAACACCAAATTACATAAAAATATAAAAGATCATAAACACAATTAGACTAAACAATAATAACTCGTATTTGACACAAAACAATAATAAAACATAACTAAAAACTATATAATTATACGAGTTATCAGTAAAGCTTCAGTAAAATATTTCGAGGAAAAGGAGGAAATCGTTTCTGCAATCGTGTGAGAATATCATCCATCCTGAAAAAAAAATGAAAGAGAAATTGAAAGAGAAATTTATATACAATATCAGTTTTGTGGGTAGCTGATGGAACCGACTTAAATAATCACGGAGTACCGTTATCCGCCGTTTAACCGGGGTTAAAAAATTATATTTACATCTAGTTATTTTCAAAACAAGGATCAGAAAGAAAAACAACATAAAAAGACTCAAAAACAAAACACTCTAAATAAAATCCTAAATTCTTCCCCCCACACATAATTCTTACATTGTCATTAATGTAATGCTATTAATCCCAAATGAAAGAATCATGTGTAAGTGAAAAGAACTAATAAACAAAATAAACTTATGCAGCCTAAATGAACTTAGAAACACTAAACACAATTAGCAAAGAAACATAAGAAAAAGATAAAGAAAAAGAGAGCAAATTTGAGGATGGCAGTTTGGCAATGCTTTCACTAATTAGGCTGCCTCCCCCAATTAGCACTTGATTTAGTGTTTTGAACCTAACCAACACCCCTTCTTGGCATTTTAGGCTTGTCATGCTCATACATGAAATTTCCCAAATTTATGCGTTTGAGAGGAAGCTTTCTTTGCACAACAGTGGATGCATTCTCCATTACAAGTATTATTCCATCATCCTTTGTGGTGCATATGTCATCGAGGAATGGAGCATATTTTGATACTTGTTGAATGACCTCCACAAACAAGTTGTTTAAGGTTTCCGGCATGTGTTGTTCATGTTCTTCCTCCTTGAACTTAGCAAATCTACTAGGAAAAGGTGGAGAAGAAACATTAGTAAAAAGTGAAACCTTAAACGTTACCTCAGGTGCCGAAATACTCTTATTTGGATCTTTGGCTTCATTATCCTCAAGAATAGAATCCATCTCTAATTTTGTTTCATCCTCATCTTGTTCCTCATTCTTCAAGGTCACAATAGTAGCATTCTCCTTTGGGTTAACCATCGTTTGGGCTGGGAGTTCTTCAGATCTTTGTGCTACCCATCCCACCATACTACTAGCCAATTGGCTCATTTGCTTTTCCAAACTCTGGATGCTTGCCCTTGTTTCCAGTTGAAATTGCAAAGAATCAGTAACAAGAGAATAGACAAGATCTTCTAAAGAAGTACCTGAGTTTTGAGTCATATGTGGTGGTTGAAAAAGATCTAGTTCTTGAGACCATGATTGATTGAAGCTAGATGGATGAGTGTAATTGGCATAAGGGTCTACTTCTTGGTAATTTTTCGAGTAGCCATAATTAGTATGATCCCACCATCCCTCATGGTAAGTGTTTGAGTAAGATATGCCTCTTAGCTTTGCATGGCTACAAATTGCAGCCTTATTGCTTCAGTGAAACTCGAGATATAGCTGATATGGCAAAAGGTGTCGGAACTGGAACTGAACTGGATTTGCCCTTAATTCTAGTAATCTGAAATCACTCAAAGAAACTTGTGAAAAACACCAAATTACATAAAAATATAAAAGATCATAAACACAATTAGACTAAACAATAATAACTCGTATTTGACACAAAACAATAATAAAACATAACTAAAAACTATATAATTATACGAGTTATCACACCCCCACACTTAGATTGTTGCTAGTCCCTAGCAACGACTCAATAAAAATAAAATAAGAAAATCTAATCTAATCCATTTTCGTAGGAAATCACGGTGGCACTTAGCATGTGACACAAGCCTTTAAACCCCTAGGTGTCCCTAGTGGACAAGTTTAGTCTCGTGAGGGTTTACTAGGACGATACCCACAAACATTGAAAACATAAGCAAAACTAAAAATAATAATTATAACTAATCCTTCCAATATAAATTTGAGATAATCATTGGACAAGTCTTAAAAACTAATCAATAGCTTAAAGAAATTCACAAAAAATCTTGCTTGAATGTAAATAGTTTGAGTTAAGCCAATATTAACATAACATATTTCAATCAAAATAGTGCATATTCAAACTTAATCTCAACTTCTCACATGGGATACTCTCTTGATTTTCACTCTTTAAAGTAGTGGTAAAGTGTTTACACTCAATCAATCTCATGAAAACACTTCTACCATATGCTTGCTTGTCTACCTATTCTCCACTAAAACATCATGCAACTTCATAAATCAAGAGGTCTTTAATCAAGGTTGTAATGGGGCCAAGGGGTTTGTAATGTGGTTGAAGAACAAAAGGATAAAGATATCACAAAGGTTCCAAAGAGTTCATAAAGTTTAGAGACATAAAAAAATTATACAAATAAAACTTCTCAAAACTCTTATAAAGCACATAATAACATAGGCTAAATATTCATGTTGAGCCTTTGCATCATTCTAACCAACTTTGTAACATCTTTTTCTTTACTTTAACTAGAAGTTCAAGAGAAGATTTTTTTTTTTTTTTTTAATATGGGAATGTATTTGACAATGATCCCTTTCTTTTTCTCTTGACTTTTTTCTTTCTTTTCCCCTCACACTTATTTCTTGTTTCTAACCCAAATTTTCAATAAATCTTCTTTGTCTTTGCAACTTGTCTCAAAACATGCTAATTCATCTTTGGAACAAAGGTAAAGATATAAGTATATTTAGGTTAGGGACAAGTTATGGTTACCAAAGAGATAGCTTATTCAATGTAGGCTCAAATTGGTTCACTAAGGGTGTGTTCTCTTGGAACATTAATAATGGATGGCTGTTTGGCTCTGGTTATAATCCTAATGCCTCTATCATATTCATGTTGTCACATGTATCAATATAGTCTCAAACGGTTTAAAGCAAGTTCTAGAGAATCATGTAATCATAAGAGCACTCAAGAAAGAAATTAGATTGATTTGTATAATGCATCAATCATTATAGGCTCAAAAACTCACAAGGATGATTATACAATTCAGATTAAGTCTAAACATGCTTCTTTCTCAATCAACATATCATATTAACATTGGCTCATAAAAAGGTTGACATCAAGCTCAATTCTCATGAAAATCTTCTCACTAATAAATCTGTTTTAGACTTATGCAATTCATATCTCATCATTGTATTAAAAAGGAACTAAAACTCACAAAAAAAAATAATAATAATAATAATAATAAAGAAAAAAAAATAGTAGACAAAAATAAAAGAAATCCTAAATCATTCCCCCCCACACTTAATTCTTACATTGTCCTCAATGTAAGTCTATTAACCCAAATGAAAGAATCATGTGTAAGAGAAAAGAACTAATAACATAAGAATAGGAACAACTAAGACTCAAAACAAAACAAAACCATGCAACCTAAATAATCCTAAAATACTAAACAAAAATTAACAAGTAAACATAAAAAGATTAAAATCATTATTTTATTTTTTTTTTTATTTTTTATTTTTAATTTTTTTTTATTATTTTTATTATTTTTTTGAAAAGAAGAAATCAAACTGACAAGGTATGTCTCAAGTCTCCCTTACTCAGACCTTGTTCAGAATGAATACTTCTAAATTGCTTAAAACACAACAAACTTTTTTTTTTTTTTTAAATTAGCAAAATATGTCCCTTACCCCCTACTAAAATATGACATTGTCCCCAATGTCAAATTTTAAAGGTAGAATTTAGGAGATATTACCTGCAGAGGTTGCTAACCACTTATTATAACTGAGACACAACAAGCAAAATGTTAGATAATGTCACAAAGACAAAGTGCAATCCACTCCTTGCTCGTCCATATCTCTTTTTCTTTTTCCGAGCGTTTGCGAAACAACCGTAGCAGATAAACACTCATAAGCTTGGAGCTTTTTGAGTAAATCTTCAATGGTTGTAGCAGAAATTATGGTTCTCCTTGCCTCTGAAAACATGAATTCATTATCCACAGCATTATCTAAATATGAAAGCAAATTACTAAAATAACCATTAATATTAAGCAAACCAATGGGTTTCTTATTTTTGACCAAAGATGACCAAGAAGCCACGCAAGCTATTTCTTCCAATGTACCCAGACCTCTTGGTAGAGCAATGAATGCATCGGCAGAATGGTACATGATTGTCATCCGTTCAGGGATACTCCAGACTTGTATTTCCTTACCCACGGTAGGTCCACAAAAACTTGTGAATAGTTTTGGCACGATTCCTAGAACTGGACTTCCTCCGGCGTGTGCTGTTGTAGCGACTGCTCCCATTAAACCTGTACTACCGCCTCCATAAATCAAGTGGATCTTTTGTTGGGCAAGTATTACTCCAACTCTTATGGCTTCATCAGCGAATATGTTATTTTTCCCTGGATAAGCACCTCCAAAGACACAAATTTTTTTAATGCGCTGGGATGAAGTACTTTCCATTTTTTTTTCGAGTGCCTGAAAGAGAATGAGTACATGGTGTAATATATAGAGGACTGAGTAGTGAATCAGACAAGAGTAATAATGTCGCCGAAAGTGTATCTGACCTGTCAGAAGAAAATGTTAACCTAACAAAAGATTTTTGCGTGATTTCAGGAAGAAAATCAAAAAGAGAAGAAAAAATTAACCGTAAAAGACAAATAAAAAAAACGAGAATAATTACACAAATCGAACAACACGTAAATTAAACCAAGATAAAGTTATTGCAAATCAAACCAAAAGCAGAGAAGTCATTTATTGTAGTTGTGATTGTGGCTCACATCTTCCTCTGGTTTTACGTCCAGAAACGGCTTAAACGCCTTCTATGAGTCGAGGATATGCTTCCCATCCAGTTTTCTTACAAGCTGGCAAACAGGGTCTTTTAACATCAGATTCCCAAGATGTTGCCATTCCCTTTGGAATTGCGGCCATAAATCAAGAATTTCTCTTTGTACGTCTCCACTAGGATGCGTCTCAAGAGAAAGTTGGATATTACCCAAATTCTCCTTACTCGGTCCATCCTTAATGAATTCAATTTTATCATCTCGATTAGAGGACGGAATCCCAATAGAACGACATTTACCGTTACACGTCCATCGTGCACATTTGTGGTAATTTGAACTCATGCGCTTTGCTCGTCGCTTCTTTGCAAAAGTGCTTCTACCTGTACCTGGTAAATGTAAAACAGGAAGATATTCATCTTCACGTACCTTGGCTTCAATTATCCAACGTATGTCTTCAGGAATCCCTTTGTGCATAAGCATTCTTAATCTTTCAAATCGAACTTGGTAAAGCTTCAGTAAAATATTTCGAGGAAAAGGAGGAAATCGTTTCTGCAATCTTGTGAGAATATCATCCATCCTGAAAAAAAAAATGAAAAAAATTGAAAGAGAAATTGGAAGAGAAATTTATATACAATATCAGTTTTGTGGGTAGCTGATGGAACCGATTTAAATAATCACGGAGTACCGTTATCCGCCATTTAACCGGGGTTAAAAAATTATATTTACATCTAGTTATTTTCAAAACAAGGATCAGAAAGAAAAACAACATAAAAGGACACAAAAACAAAACACTCTAAATAAAATCCTAAATTCTTCCCCCCCACACATAATTCTTACATTGTCATTAATGTAATGCTATTAATCCCAAATGAAAGAATCATGTGTAAGTGAAAAGAACTAATAAACAAAATAAACTTATGCAGCCTAAACACTAAACACAATTAGCAAAAAAAAAACATAAGAAAAAGATAAAGAAAAAGAGAGCAAATCTGAGGATGGCAGTTTGGCAATGCTTTCACTAATTAGGCTGCCTCCCCTAATTAGCACTTGATTGATTGTTTTCAGCCTAGCCAACACCCCTTCTTGGCATTTTAGGCTTGTCAGGCTCATACATGAAATTTCCCAAATTTATGCGTTTGAGAGGAAGCTTTCTTTGCACAACAGTGGATGCATTCTCCATTACAAGTATTATTCCATCATCCTTTGTGGTGCATATGTCATCGAGGAATGGAGCATATTTTGATACTTGTTGAATGACCTCCACAAACAAGTTGTTTAAGGTTTCCGGCATGTGTTGTTCATGTCCTTCCTCCTTGAACTTTGCAAATCTACTAGGAAAAGGTGGAGAAGAAACATTAGTAAAAAGTGAAACCTTAAACGTTACCTTAGGTGCCGAAATACTCTTATTTGGATCTTTGGCTTCATTATCCTCAAGAATAGAATCCATCTCTAATTTTGTTTCATCCTCATCTTGTTCCTCATTCTTCAAGGTCACAATAGTAGCATTCTCCTTTGGGTTAACCATCGTTTGGGCTGGGAGTTCTTCAGATCTTTGTGCTACCCATCCCACCATACTACTAGCCAATTGGCTCATTTGCTTTTCCAAACTCTGGATGCTTGCCCTTGTTTCCTGTTGAAATTGCAAAGAATCAGTAACAAGAGAATAGACAAGATCTTCTAAAGAAGTACCTGAGTTTTGAGTCATATGTGGTGGTTGAAAAAAGATCTGGTTCTTGAGACCATGATTGATTGAAGCTAGATGGATGAGTGTAATTGGCATAAGCATCTACTTCTTGGTAATTTTTCGAGTAGCCATAATTAGTATGATCCCACCATCCCTCATGATAAGTGTTTGAGTAATGATCATACTGTTGGTCTTGGAACACTTGATGGCCTTGACATCCTCCCATGGCCAATTGTTGAACTGGGGAGGTGAGATTGGCTTGTTGATTCTCCATGTTCATGTATGCCACCAACTCTTCAAGTGTTAGATTGCTCAATTCCATTTTTTTTTTTAATTTGAAAAGAAAAACTTGTATGTACAAGAAAATAAAACTAATTAGAACTGAAAATAAGAATAAACCAAGTAACAAATAAACTAAAGAAAGCAATCCCCAGCAACGGCGCCAAAAATTTGATGCACCCAAAAGAGTGTATCTTATTTAACCTTGCACTAAAAAGATAAATTGTAAGTATAGTAGTTAGCAAGGGTCGAGTCCTCAGGGATTGGGTTTTAGTTTATAAGTTAATAGTTTAAAACTTAAATTCAAGAACAATAAAAGAAAAGGGGTTTTTGAAGCCAGATTTAAACTAAAGTAAATAATAAGAAGAAGATGCAAGGCGGTATAACCAGCCAATAAAAATATATATACTAAATTAGGCGGTATAACCAGCCAATAAAAATATATATACTAAATTAGGCGGTATAACCAGCCAATAAAAGTAAAACAAAGTTAATATACAAATTAGGCGGTATAACCAGCCAATAAAAATAAATATACTTTTAAAAACAAGCAAACTAGAAAAGTAAGAAAACAAGTAAGTAAGAAGAATCAAATATGAAAAATATGGTTAAGGTTTCATTCTCCACCACTAGACATCATTAAGAATCAATTTCAGATCTATCAATATCAACCAACTATCAAAGTTAACAACCGTAGATAACAACAAGCTCTGTTATCCCAATCTTTCCTTAGTTTGTCGTTAAATAGAACAAGCTCTCTATTTAATCTCTAACCATTAAACAACCTAGAATAAGCTCTCTAAATTCAATTTAATGGCAGCTTTATGATGAGAAAGATAGGTTGATCTAAGCAACAAACACATAAGCTCGGATTGTTCAACTTAGGTTATGTTCCACTTTGCAATTATTGAAAACTTGACCATAATCATTAATCACAAATTGCCACTTATGAATAGGAAATCAAGACAATTACACGGATCAAGACTCCTAAACTAGCAATAGATAATTATCAAGATCTATCTAGTTGTACACCTAAACAAATCAAGACAACATCATGAACAATTCTTGTAGAAGAACATAAGCAACTTTGATAGAAAATTAATAATAGATAGAATCTGAAAATCAATTATAAAACATGTCTAGGGCTTTGAAATCACCCTTAACCAAATAGAAGTTTAGCCTAGCATAGGCATTGTAAACATAAACATAAAATTAAAGAAAATCTAAGAAGAAAATAAAAGAAAGAAAGAAAAAGAGGAAGAATATTAATTATCCAACCTCTTGCTCTCTCTAAAGAAAAAGAAAACTAGAGAAAAGAAAGAAGAAGAAAACTTAGAGAATTTTATTACAATGGCTAATATCCTACCTATCTACAATATGATCCTCTACAATCATCCAAGGCCCTCTATTTATACACATTTTGGAGGGCTAAATGACAAGAGACAAGCTTTACAAATTTCAAAGGTAGGTATAATAGGTGGGTGCATTTTTCTAACAATTTTCGTCATATTGTATGACCATTTTGATCAGCCAACTTGATAGTCGATTTTGTCAATCTTGGAGGCCTGATCTGATCACATGGTCTTCTAGAAAAATGTTCCCATATGAGTTACTGATTCATAGCCGTTGGAATCAGCTCATTTTCTGATGTGGAGAAGAAGATATGGGCAAAATACGAAAACAGGTCAGCACAGACGTCATTGCACATCAGCCAACTTGATGGTCGATTTCTTCAATATTGGAGGCTTTATCTGATCACATGGTCTTCTAGACAAATGTTCCCCTATCAGTTCTTGATCCATAGCCGTTGGAATCAGCTCATTTGCTGATGTGTATCGGACGATATGGTCAAAATGCGAAAACTGCTCAGGACAGACGTCATTGCACATCAGCCAACTTGATGGTTGATTTCGCTAGGGAAAACGACTCCGTTTCAAGAAGTGTAAAACATGAAAAAGATAGATATGCCTCTTAACTTTGCACGGTTAAAATTTCAGCCTTATTGCTTCAGTGAAACTCCAGATATAGCTGATATGGCAAAAGGTGTCGGAACTGGAACTGAACTGGATTTGCCCTTAATTCTAGTAATCTGAAATCACTCAAAGAAACTTGTGAAAAACACCAAATTACATAAAAATATAAAAGATCATAAACACAATTAGACTAAACAATAATAACTCGTATTTGACACAAAACAATAATAAAACATAACTAAAAACTATATAATTATACGAGTTATCAGTAAAGCTTCAGTAAAATATTTCGAGGAAAAGGAGGAAATCGTTTCTGCAATCGTGTGAGAATATCATCCATCCTGAAAAAAAAAATGAAAGAGAAATTGAAAGAGAAATTTATATACAATATCAGTTTTGTGGGTAGCTGATGGAACCGACTTAAATAATCACGGAGTACCGTTATCCGCCGTTTAACCGGGGTTAAAAAATTATATTTACATCTAGTTATTTTCAAAACAAGGATCAGAAAGAAAAACAACATAAAAAGACTCAAAAACAAAACACTCTAAATAAAATCCTAAATTCTTCCCCCCACACATAATTCTTACATTGTCATTAATGTAATGCTATTAATCCCAAATGAAAGAATCATGTGTAAGTGAAAAGAACTAATAAACAAAATAAACTTATGCAGCCTAAATGAACTTAGAAACACTAAACACAATTAGCAAAGAAACATAAGAAAAAGATAAAGAAAAAGAGAGCAAATTTGAGGATGGCAGTTTGGCAATGCTTTCACTAATTAGGCTGCCTCCCCCAATTAGCACTTGATTTAGTGTTTTGAACCTAACCAACACCCCTTCTTGGCATTTTAGGCTTGTCATGCTCATACATGAAATTTCCCAAATTTATGCGTTTGAGAGGAAGCTTTCTTTGCACAACAGTGGATGCATTCTCCATTACAAGTATTATTCCATCATCCTTTGTGGTGCATATGTCATCGAGGAATGGAGCATATTTTGATACTTGTTGAATGACCTCCACAAACAAGTTGTTTAAGGTTTCCGGCATGTGTTGTTCATGTTCTTCCTCCTTGAACTTAGCAAATCTACTAGGAAAAGGTGGAGAAGAAACATTAGTAAAAAGTGAAACCTTAAACGTTACCTCAGGTGCCGAAATACTCTTATTTGGATCTTTGGCTTCATTATCCTCAAGAATAGAATCCATCTCTAATTTTGTTTCATCCTCATCTTGTTCCTCATTCTTCAAGGTCACAATAGTAGCATTCTCCTTTGGGTTAACCATCGTTTGGGCTGGGAGTTCTTCAGATCTTTGTGCTACCCATCCCACCATACTACTAGCCAATTGGCTCATTTGCTTTTCCAAACTCTGGATGCTTGCCCTTGTTTCCAGTTGAAATTGCAAAGAATCAGTAACAAGAGAATAGACAAGATCTTATAAAGAAGTACCTGAGTTTTGAGTCATATGTGGTGGTTGAAAAAGATCTAGTTCTTGAGACCATGATTGATTGAAGCTAGATGGATGAGTGTAATTGGCATAAGGGTCTACTTCTTGGTAATTTTTCGAGTAGCCATAATTAGTATGATCCCACCATCCCTCATGGTAAGTGTTTGAGTAATGATCATACTGTTGGTCTTGGAACACTTGATGGCCTTGACATCCTCCCATGGCCAATTGTTGAACTGGGGAGGTGAGATTGGCTTGTTGATTCTCCATGTTCATGTATGCCACCAACTCTTCAAGTGTTAGATTGCTCAATTCCATTGTTTTTTTTTTTTCAAAATTTGAAAAGAAAAACATGTATGTACAAGAAAATAATACTAATTAGAACTGAAAATAAGAATAAACCAAGTAACAAATAAACTAAAGAAAACAATCCCCGGCAACGGCGCCAAAAATTTGATGCACCCAAAAGAGTGTATCTTATTTAACCTTGCACTAAAAAGATCAATTGTAAGTATAATGATTAGCAAGGGTCGAGTCCTCAGGGATTGGGTTTTAATCTATGAGTTATTAGTTTATAACTTACGTTCAAAGAAAACAATAAAAGAAAAGGGGTTTTTGAAGCCAGATTTAAACTAAAGTAAATAATAAGAATAAGATGCAAGGCGGTATAACCAGCCAATAAAAATATACATACTAAATTAGGCGGTATAACCAGCCAATAAAAATATATATACTAAATTAGGCGGTATAACCAGCCAATAAAAATAAAACAAAGTTAATATACAAATTAGGCGGTATAACCAGCCAATAAAAATAAATATACTTTTAAAAATAAACAAACTAGAAAAGTAAGAAAACAAGTAAGTAAGAAGAATCAAATATGAAAAATATGGTTAAGGTTTCATTCTCCACCACTAGACATCATTAAGAATCAATTTCAGATCTATCAATATCAACCAACTATCAAAGTTAACAACCGTAGATAACAACAAGCTCTGTTATCCCAATCTTTCCTTAGTTTGTCGTTAAATAGAACAAGCTCTCTATTTAATCTCTAACCATTAAACAACCTAGAATAAGCTCTCTAAATTCAATTTAATGGCAGCTTTATGATGAGAAAGATAGGTTGATCTAAGCAACAAACACATAAGCTCGGATTGTTCAACTTAGGTTATGTTCCACTTTGCAATTATTGAAAACTTGACCATAATCATTAATCACAAATTGCCACTTATGAATAGGAAATCAAGACAATTACACGGATCAAGACTCCTAAACTAGCAATAGATAATTATCAAGATCTATCTAGTTGTACACCTAAATAAATCAAGACAACATCATGAACAATTCTTGTAGAAGAACATAAGCAACTTTGATAGAAAATTAATGATAGATAGAATCTGAAAATCAATCACAAAATATGTCTAGGGCTTTGAAATCACCCTTAACCAAATAGAAGTTTAGCCTAGCATAGGCATTGTAAACATAAACATAAAATTAAAGAGAATCTAAGAAGGAAATAAAAGAAAGAAGAAGAAGAAGAAAATAAAGAAAAAGAAAACTAGAGAAAAGAAAGAAGAAGAAAACTTAGAGAATTTTATTACATTGGCTAATTTCCTACCAATCTACCATATGATCCTCTACAATCATCCAAGGCCCTCTATTTATACACATTTTGGAGGGCTAAATGACAAGAGACAAGCTTTACAAATTTCAAAGGTAGGTATAATAGGTGGGTGCATTTTTCTAACAATTTTCGTCATATTGTATGACAATTTTGATCAGCCAACTTGATGGTCGATTTTGTCAATATTGGAGGCCTGATCTGATCACATGGTCTTCTAGAAAAATGTTCCCCTGTCAGTTACTGATCTATAGCCGTTGGAATCAGCTCATTTGCTGATGTGGATAAGAAGATATGGGCAAAATACGAAAACAGGTCAGCATAGACGTCATTGCACATCAGCCAACTTGATGGTCGATTTCCCTAGGGAAAACGACTCCGTTTCAAGAAGTGTAAAACATGAAAACGATAGATATGCCTCTTATCTTTGCACGGTTAAATTTTCAGCCTTATTGCTTCAGTGAAACTCCAGATATAGCTGATATGACAAAAGGTGTCGGAACTGGAACTGAACTGGATTTGCCCTTAATTCTAGTAATCTGAAATCACTCAAAGAAACTTGTGAAAAACACCAAATTACATAAAAATATAAAAGATCATAAACACAATTTAGACTAAACAATAATAACTCGTATTTGACACAAAACAATAATAAAACATAACTAAAAACTATATAATTATACGAGTTATCAATTGCCAAACTGCCATCCTCAGATTTCTTCTCTTTTTCTTTATCTTTTTCTTATTTTCTTTGCTAATTGTGTTTAGTGTTTCTAAGTTCATTTAGGCTGCATAAGTTTATTTTGTTTATTAGTTCTTTTCACTTACACATGATTTTTTCATTTGGGATTAATAGCATTACATTAATGACAATGTAAGAATTATGTGTGGGGGGAAGAATTTAGGATTTTATTTAGAGTGTTTTGTTTTTGTGTCTTTTTATGTTGTTTTTCTTTCTGATCCTTGTTTTGAAAATAACTAGATGTAAATATAATTTTTAATTTTTTTAACCCCGGTTAAACGGCGGATAACGGTACTCTGTGATTATTTAAATCGGTTCCATCAGCTACCCACAAAACTGATATTGTATATAAATTTCTCTTCCAATTTCTCTTTCAATTTTTTTCATTTTTTTTTTCAGGATGGATGATATTCTCACAAGATTGCAGAAACGATTTCCTCCTTTTCCTCGAAATATTTTACTGAAGCTTTACCAAGTTCGATTTGAAAGATTAAGAATGCTTATGCACAAAGGGATTCCTGAAGACATACGTTGGATAATTGAAGCCAAGGTACGTGAAGATGAATATCTTCCTGTTTTGCATTTACCAGGTACAGGTATAAGCACTTTTGCAAAGAAGCGACGACCAAAGCGCATGAGTTCAAACTGCCACAAATGTGCACGATGGACGTGTAACGGTAAATGTCGTTCTATTGGGATTCCGTCCTCTAATCGAGATGATAAAATTGAATTCATTAAGGATGGACTGAGTAAGGAGAATTTGGGTAATATCCAACTTTCTCTTGAGACGCATCCTAGTGGAGACGTACAAAGAGAAATTCTTGATTTATGGCCGCAATTCCAAAGGGAATGGCAACATCTTGGGAATCTGATGTTAAAAGACCCTGTTTGCCAGCTTGTAAGAAAACTGGATGGGAAGCATATCCTCGACTCATAGAAGGCGTTTAAGCCGTTTCTGGACGTAAAACCAAAGGAAGATGTGAGCCACAATCACAACTACAATAAATAACTTCTCAGCTTCTGGTTTGATTTGCAATAACTTCATTTCGGTTTAATTTACATGTTGTTCGATTTGTGTAATTATTCTCGTTTTTTTTTATTGGTCTTTTACGGTTGATTTTTCTTCTCTTTTTGATTTTCTTCCTGAAATCACGCAAAAATCTTTTGTTAGGTTAACATTTTCTTCTGACAGGTCAAATACACTTTCGGCGACATTATTACTCTTGTCTGATTCACTACTCAGTCCTCTATATATTACACCATGTACTCATTCTCTTTCAGGCACTCGAAAAAGAAAAAAAAATGGAAAGTACTTCGTCCCAACGCATTAAAAAAATTTGTGTCTTTGGAGGTGCTTATCCAGGGGAAAATAACATATTCGCTGATGAAGCCATAAGAGTTGGAGTAATACTTGCCCAACAAAAGATCCAGTTGATTTATGGAGGCGGTAGTACGGGTTTAATGGGAGCAGTCGCTACAGCAGCACACGCCGGAGGAAGTCCAGTTCTAGGAATCGTGCCAAAACTATTCACAGGTTTTTGTGGACCTACCATGGGTAAGGAAATACAAGTCTGGAGTATCCCTGAACGGATAACAATCATGTACCATTCTGCCGATGCATTCATTGCTTTACCAGGAGGTCTGGGTACATTGGAAGAAATAGCTTGCGTGGCTTCTTGGTCATCTTTGGTCACAAATAAGAAACCCATTGGTTTGCTTAATATTAATGGTTATTTTAGTAATTTGCTTTCATATTTAGATAATGCTGTGGAAAATGGATTCATGTTTTCAGAGGCAAGGAGAACCATAATTTATGCTACAACCATTGAAGATTTACTCAAAAAGCTCCAAGCTTATGAGTGTTTATCTGCTACGGTTGTTTCGCAAACGCTCGAAAAAAGAAAAAGAAATATGGACGAGCAAGGAGTGGATTGCACTTTGTCTTTGTGACATTATCTAACATTTTGCTTGTTGTGTCTCAGTTATAATAAGTGGTTAGCAACCTCTGCAGGTAATATCTCCTAAATTCTACCTTTAAAATTTGACATTGGGGACAATGTCATATTTTAGTAGGGGGTAAGGGACATATTTTGCTAATAAAAAAAAAAAAAAATTTTGTTGTGTTTTAAGACATTTAGAAGTATTCATTCTGAACAAGGTCTGAGTAAGGGAGACTTGAGACATACCTTGTCAGTTTGATTTAATCTTCTTCTTCAAAAAAAAAAAGCATGTTTAGACTTAGTGTGTTTTTAGTGTGTTTTAGTTACTTTCAATACTATGATGAGATATGAATTGCATAAGTCTAAAACAGATTTATTAGTGAGAAGATTTTCATGAGAATTGAGCTTGATATCAACCTTTTTATGAGCCAATGTTAATATGATATGTTGATTGAGAAAGAAGCATGTTTAGACTTAATCTGACTTGTATAATCATCCTTGTGAGTTTTTGAGCCTATAATGATTGATGCATTATATAAATCAATCTAATTTCTTTCTTGAGTGCTCTTATGATTACATGATTCTCTAGAACTTGCTTTAGACCTTGTTGAGACTATATTGATGCATGTGACAACATGAATATGATAGAGGCATTAGGATTTTTAGCCAGGGCCAAACAGCCATTGCTTATTGATGTTCCAAGAGAACACACCCCTAGTGAGCCAATTTGAGCCTACATTGAATAAGCTATTTATTTGGTAACCACAACTTACACCTAGCCTAAATATAACCCTTGTTCTAAAGATGGATTATATATTTTGAGACATATTGCAAAAAAACAAGGGATATTTTTAGTTAAAAATTTGGGTTGGAAACAAAAGATAAGTGTGGGGGAAGAAAAGAAAAGAAAAATTCAAGAGAAAAAGAAAGGGATCATTGTCAAATACATTCCCATATAAAAAAAAAAAAATCTTCTCTTGAACTTCTAGTAAAGTAAAGAAAAAGATGTTACAAAGTTGTTTAGAATGAAGAAAAGGCTCAACTTGAATATTTAGCCTATGTTATTATGTGCTTTATAAGAGTTTTGAGAAGTTTTATTTGTATGATCTTATTATGTCTCTAAACTCTATGAACTCTTTGGAACCTTTGTGATATCTTTATCCTTTTGTTCTTTAACCACATTATAACCCTTTGGCCCCATTACAACCTTGAATAAAGACCTCTTGATTTATGAAGTTGTATGATCTAAATAGTGGAGAATAGGTGGACAAGCAAGCATATGGTAGAAGTGTTTTCATGAGATTAATTGAGTGTAAACACTTTACCACTACTTTAAAGAGTGAAAATCAAGAGAGTATCCCATGTGAGAAGTTGAGATTAAGTTTGAATATGCACTATTTTGATTGAAATATGTTATGTTAATATTGGCTTAACTCAAACTATTTACATTCAAGCAAGATTTTTTGTGAATTTCTTTAAGCTATTGATTAGTTTTTAAGACTTGTCCAATGATTATCTCTAATTTATATTGGAAGGATTAGTTATAATTATTATTTTTAGTTTTTCTTATGTCTTCAATGTTTGTGGGTATCGTCCTAGTAAACCCTCACGAGACTAAACTCGTCCACTAAGGACACCTAGGGGTTTAAAGGCTTGTGTCACATGCTAAGTGCCACCGTGATTTCCTACGAAAATGGATTAGATTAGATTTTCTTATTTTATTTTTATTGAGTCGTTGCTAGGGACTAGCAACAATCTAAGTGTGGGGGTGTGATAACTCGTATAATTATATAGTTTTTAGTTATGTTTTATTATTGTTTTGTGTCAAATACGAGTTATTATTGCTTAGTCTAATTGTGTTTATGATCTTTTATATTTTTATGTAATTTGGTGTTTTTTTACGAGTTTATTTGAGTGATTTCAGATTACTAGGTTAAATCAACAATTACGGGCAAATTCAGTTCAGTTCCAGTTCCGACACCTTTTACCATATCAGCTATATCTGGATTTTCACTGAAGCAATAAGGCTGAAATTTTAACCGTGCAAAGTTAAGAGGCATATCTAACTTTTTCATGTTTTACACTTCTTGAAACGGAGTCGTTTTCCCTAGCGAAATCGACCATCAAGTTGGCTGATGTGCAATGACGTCTGTGCTGACCTGTTTTGGTATTTTGCCCATATCTTCTGATCCACATCAGCAAATGAGCTGATTCCAACGGCTATGGATCACTAACTGATAGGGGAACATTTTTCTCGAAGACCATGTGATCAGATCAAGCTTCCAATATTGAAAAATCGACCATCAAGTTGGCTGATCAAAATTGTCATACAATATGACGAAAATTGTTAGAAAAATGCACCCACCTATTATACCTACCTTTGAAATTTGTAAAGCTTGTCTCTTGTCATTTAGTCCTCCAAAATGTGTATAAATAGAGGGCCTTGGATGATTGTATGGGACATTGTACATTGGTAGGATATTAGCCATTGTAATAAAATTCTCTAAGTTTTCTTCTTCTTTCTTTTCTCTAGTTTTCTTTTTCTTTATTTTCTTCTTTTTCTTTCTTTCTTTTATTTCCTTCTTAGATTCTCTTTAATTTTATGTTTATGTTTACAATGCCTATGCTAGGCTAAACTTCTATTTGGTTAAGGGTGATTTCAAAGCCCTAGACATGTTTTGTGATTGATTTTCAGATTCTATCTATCATTAATTTTCTATCCAAGTTGCTTATGTTCTTCTACAAGAATTGTTCATGATGTTGTCTTGATTTATTTAGGTGTACAACTAGATAGATCTTGATAATTATCTATTGCTAGTCTAGGAGTCTTGATCCGTGTAATTGTCTTGATTTCCTATTCATAAGTGGCAATTTGTGATTAATGATTATGGTCAAGTTTTCAATAATTGCAAAGTGAAACATAACCTAAGTTGAACAATCCGAGCTTATGTGTTTGTTGCTTAAGATCAACCTATCTTTCTCATCATAAAGCTGCCATTAAATTGAATTTAGAGAGCTTATTCTAGGTTGTTTAATGGTTAGAGATTAAATAGAGAGCTTGTTCTATTTAACGACAAACTAAGGAAAGATTGGGATAACAGAGCTTGTTGTTATCTACGGTTGTTAACTTTGATAGTTGGTTGATATTGATAGATCTGAAATTGATTCTTAATGATGTCTAGTGGTGGAGAATGAAACCTTAACCATATTTTTCATATTTGATTCTTCTTACTTACTTGTTTTCTTACTTTTCTAGTTTGCTGATTTTTAAAAGTATATTTATTTTTATTGGCTGGTTATACCACCTGATTTGTATATTAACTTTGTTTTATTTTTATTGGCTGGTTATACCGCCTAATTTAGTATATATATTTTTATTGGCTGGTTATACCGCCTTGCATCTTATTCTTATTATTTACTTTAGTTTAAATCTGGCTTCAAAAACCCCTTTTCTTTTATTGTTTTCTTTGAACGTAAGTTATAAACTAATAACTCATAGATTAAAACCCAATCCCTGAGGACTCAACCCTAGCTAATCATTATACTTACAATTGATCTTTTTAGTGCAAGGTTAAATAAGATACACTCTTTTGGGTGCATCACCTACAGCCAATTGTTGAACAAGAGAAGTCAGTTTATCAAATTTTTGTTCAAGGGATGATATACTTACCTCATTAACTCTCTTGGGTTGTGGTGGTGGATCTTGTCTCGTTGAGAACTGTTGAGAATTGGCTGCCATGTTGGAGATTAATGTTCTAGCAGCCCCGGGAGTCTTATCAGCTAGAGCTCCCCCACTAGCGGCATCTATCATACTTCTCTCCATGGGCATGAGACCTTCATAGAAGTATTGGATGACAAGTTGTTCACTTATCTGATGGTGTGGACATGATGCACAAAGTTTCTTGAACCTCTCCCAATATTCATATAAGGACTCTCCGTTGTATTGCCGAATCCCACATATCTCTTTTCTAATGTTGGCAGCCTTAGATGCTGGGAAATACCTTTCCAAGAATGCTTTCTTCAAATCATTCCATGTAGTGATGGTCCCGGATGGTAGATAGTAGAGCCATTCCTTTGGTGAATCAGCTAGAGAGAATGGGAAGGCTCTCAATTTAACTTGCTCTTCCGTGACCCCTGTTGGTCTCATGCTTGAGCAAACTACATGGAATTCCTTGAGGTGCTTATTTGGATCCTCTCCTACAAAACCATGAAAAGTTGGGAGAAGATGAATCAAACTAGATTTTAATTCAAAAGCTACCTCAAGATTAGCATATTCAATGCATAATGGTTGTTGACCCAAGTCTGGAGCGGCAAGCTCCTTGAGAGTTCGGTTGTCAGCTGCTGCCATCTCTCCTTGCTTCTCTTGGATGTTTTGGATCAACTCCTCGATTGGTTGTTGGTGAGAAGTTATAAATTCCAGAATTCTCCTAAGTCTTAAGTCTTCTTCAGGAGCTTGGAACATTCACTAATAAAAAAAATAAGAAAGTAAATAATTAGAAAATAAGAATTAACCAATAAACTAATAAACTAAAAAAAGCAATCCCCGACAACGGCGCCAAAAATTTGATGCACCCAAAAGAGTGTATCTTATTTAACCTTGCACTAAAAAGATCAATTGTAAGTATAGTAGTTAGCAAGGGTCGAGTCCTCAGGGATTGGGTTTTAGTTTACAAGTTGATAGTTTAAAACTTAAATTCAAGAACAATAAAAGAAAAGGGGTTTTTGAAATCAGATTTAAACTAAAGTAAATAATAAGAATGAGAAAACAAGTAATTAAGAATAAATCAAATATGAGAGAAATATGGTTAAGGTTTCATTCTCCACCACTAGACATCATTAAGAACCAATTTCAGATCTATCAATATCAACCAACTATCAAAGTTAACAACCGTAGATAACAACAAGCTCTGTTATCCCAATCTTTCCTTAGTTTGTCGTTAAATAGAACAAGCTCTCTATTTAATCTCTAACCATCAAACAACCTAGAATAAGCTCTCTAAATTCAATTTAATGGCAGCTTTATGATGAGAAAGATAGGTTGATCTAAGCAACAAACACATAAGCTCGGATTGTTCAACTTAGGTTATGTTCCATTTTGCAATTATCGAAAACTTGACCATAATCATTAATCACAAATTGCCACTTATGAATAGGAAATCAAGACAATTACACGGATCAAGACTCCTAAACTAGCAATAGATAATTATCAAGATCTATCTAGTTGTACACCTAAACAAATCAAGACAACATCATGAACAATTCTTGTAGAAGAACATAAGCAACTTTGATAGAAAATTAATGATAGATAGAATCTGAAAATCAATTATAAAACATGTCTAGGGCTTTGAAATCACCCTTAACCAAATAAAAGTTTAACCTAGCATAGGTATTGTAAACATAAACATAAAATTAATGAGAATCTAAGAAGGAAATAAAAGAAAGAAAGAAGAACAAGAAAATAAAGAAAA
The DNA here is from genome assembly GCA_030761205.1 of Fremontodendron californicum. Classification (NCBI taxonomy): domain Eukaryota; kingdom Viridiplantae; phylum Streptophyta; class Magnoliopsida; order Malvales; family Malvaceae; genus Fremontodendron; species Fremontodendron californicum. The sequence goes on along the minus strand of JAULJL010000007.1, from coordinate 6,371,077 downwards.
AGAAAACTAGAGAAAGGAAAGTAGAAGAAAACTTATAGAATTTTAATATAATAGCTAATATCCTACCAATCTACAATGTCTCTTACAATCATCCAAGGCCCTCTATTTATACACATTTTGGAGAGCTAAATGACAAGAGACAAGCTTTGTAAATTTCAAAGGTAGGTATAATAGGTGGGTGCATTTTTCTAACAATTTTCATCATTGCATATGACAATTCTGATCAGCCAGTTTGATGGTTGATTTTGTCAATGTTGGAGGCTTGATCTGATCAAATGGTCTTCTAGAAAAATATTCCCCTATCTGTTTGTGATCCATAGCCGTTGGAATCAGCTCATTTACTGATGTGGATCAGAAGATATGGTCAAAATACCAAAACTGGTCAGAACAGACGTCATTGCACATCAGCCAACTTGATGGTTGATTTCGCTAGGGAAAACGACTCCGTTTCAAGAAGTGTAAAGCATGAAAAAGATAGATATGCCTCTTAACTTTGCACTGTAAAAATTTCAGCCTTAATGCTTCAGTGAAACTCCAGATATAGCTGATATGGCAAAAGGTGTCTGAACTGGAACTGAACTGGATTTGCCCTTAATTCTTGATTTAACCTAGTAATCTGAAATCACTCAAAGAAACTCGTGAAAAACACCAAATTACATAAAAATATAAAAGATCATAAACACAATTAGACTAAGTAATAATAACTCGTATTTGACACAAAACAATAATAAAACATAACTAAAAACTATATAATTATACGAGTTATCAGTCTCCCTAATAGAATAGGTGTGGGATTAGAAGACATCTCATCTTCCATCTCAATAACATAAAAGTCAGCGGGAAAAACCAATTCATTAACCTGTACAAGAACGTCTTCTACAACTCCTCTTGGGTAAGTGTTAGAACGGTCAGCAAGTTGTATTATAACACAGGTTTCCTCTAATGGTCCTAGATTCAATGAAGCATAAATTGAATATGGCATGATATTAATAGATGCCCCTAGATCTAGCATAGCACGCTCAAACCTGGTGTTGCCTATCTTACAAGGAATGGTAAACATACCTGGATCCTTGCATTTAGGTGGGAGTTTCTTTTGAAGAACAGCTGACACATTCTCCCCTACACTTACCTTTTCATTCCATTTCAACTTCCGTTTAGATGTGCACAACTCTTTTAGGAACTTGGCTTATCTTGGCACTTGCTTGATAGCATCTAGTAAAGGAATGTTCACCTCTACTTTCCGGAAGGTTTCCAAAATTTCCTTCTCTTGCTCCTCCTTCTTGGACTTTGCTAACCTGCTAGGAAAAGGTGGAGGAGTTATATAAGAAGGAAAGGATGGTTTAGGAATTACCTTTTTTAGTGGCTCGTTGGGATGTGAAGAGGATGCCATGGTGTTGTTTTCCCCTTGAGCACTATCATTTTGTGGTGTCTCTAGTTGTTTCCCACTTCTTAAAGTTATAGCATTGGCATTCTCTCTTGGATTCACTATGGTTTGGGAAGGTAATTTCCCAGAATCCCTTGCTTGCATTTGACTCATGGTTGTTGCCAATTGCCCAATTTGAGTCTCAAAATTTCGAATACTTGTCTTTGTTTCCTGTTGAAATTGAATTGTATTAGTAGAAAGAGCTTTAACAAGATCTTCAAGAGAAGTACATGAATTTTGGGTGGGTGGCAGTTGTTGTCGGGTTTGGTATGGTTGTTGCACTCTTTGCTGAAAACCCGGTGGCCTGTTGTCAAATGGTGGAGGAATAGTTTGTGATTGGTTCCCTCCATAATTGAAGTTTGGATGATCCCTCCATCCTGGATTGTAAGTGTTTGAGTAGGGATCATATTTCCTTGATTGGTTTTGAAATCCACCCATTGCATTCACATGTTCATTGGTGTCCTCTTGAAGTGTTGGACACATATCAGTTTGGTGCCCCATGTTTGAACATATGCCACAAGCCTTTATTTGCTGTATATTACCTACAGTCATTTGTTGAACAAGAGAAGTCAGTTTATCAAATTTTTGTTCAAGGGATGATATACTTACCTCATTAACTCTCTTGGGTTGTGGTGGTGGATCTTGTCTCATTGAGAATTGTTGAGAATTGGCTGCCATGTTGGAGATTAGAGTTCTAGCAGCCCCGGGAGTCTTATCAACTAGAGCTCCCCCACTAGCGGCATCTATCATACTTCTCTCCATGGGCATGAGACCTTCATAGAAGTATTGGATGAGAAATTGTTCACTTATCTGATGGTGTGGACATGATGCACAGAGTTTCTTGAACCTCTCCCAATATTCATATAAGGACTCTCCATTGTATTGCCGAATCCCACATATCTCTTTTCTAATGTTGGCAGCCTTAGATGCTGGGAAATACCTTTCCAAGAATGCTTTCTTCATATCATTCCATGTAGTGATGGTCCCGGATGGTAGATAGTAGAGCCATTCCTTTGCTGAATCAGCTAGAGAGAATGGGAAGGCTCTCAACTTAACTTGCTCTTCCGTGACTCCTGTTGGTCTCATGCTTGAGCAAACTACATGGAATTCCTTGAGGTGCTTATTTGGATCCTCTCCTGCAAAACCATGAAAAGTTGGGAGAAGATGAATCAAACCAGATTTTAATTCAAAAGCTACCTCAAGATTAGCATATTCAATGCATAATGGTTGTTGATCCAAGTCCGGAGCGGCTAGCTCCTTGAGAGTTCGGTTGTCAGCTGCTGCCATCTCTCCTTGCTCCTCTTGGATGTTTTGGATCAACTCCTCGATTGGTTGTTGGTGAGAAGTTATAAATTCCCGAATTCTCCTAAGTCACTAATAAAAAAAATAATAAGAAAGTAAATAATTAGAACTGAAAATATGAATAAACCAATAAACTAATAAACTAAAGAAAGCAATCCCCGGCAACGGCGCCAAAAACATGATGCACCCAAAAGAGTGTATCTTATTTAACCTCGCACTAAAAAAGAATCAATTGTAGAGTATAATGATTAGCAAGGGTTGAGTCCTCAGGGATTGGGTTTTAATCTATGAGTTATTAGTTTATAACTTACGTTCAAAGAAAACAAAAGAAAAGGGGGTTTTGAAATAGTTTTAAAAATAAGCAAACAAGAAAAATAAGAAAGCAAGTAATTAAGAAGAATCAAATATGAAAAATATGGTTAAGGTTTCATTCTCCACCACTAGACATCATTAAGAATCAATTTCATATCTATCAACATTAATTAGCTATCAAAGTTAACAACCGTAGATAACAACAAGCTCTGTTACCCCAATCTTTCCTTAGTTCGTCGTTAAATAGAACAAGCTCTCTATTTAATCTCTAACCATCAAACAACCTAGAATAAGCTCTCTAAATTCAATTTAATGGCAGCTTTTATGATGAGAAAGATAGGTTGATCAAAGTAACAAACACATAAGCTCGGATTGTTCAACTTAGGTTATGTTCCACTTTGCAATTATTGAAAACTTGACCATAATCATTAATCACAAATTGCTACTTATGAATAGGAAATCAAGACAATTACACGGATCAAGACTCCTAAACTAGCATTAGACAATTATCAAGATTTATCTAGTTGGCCACCTAAACAAATCAAAACATCATCATGAACAATTTTAATGGAAGAACATAAGCAACTTTGATAGAAAACAATGATAGATAGAATCTGAAAATTAATTACATAACATGTCTAGGGCTTTGAAATCACCCTTAACCAAATAAAAGTTTAGCCTAGCATAGGCATTGTAAACATAAACATAAAATTAAAGAGAATCTAAGAAGAAAATAAAAGAAAGAAAGAAGAAGAAGAAGAATATTAATTATCCAGCCTCTTGCTCTCTCAAAAACAAAAAAAAACAAAGAAGAAATCAGAATTTGATGCTTGGGGAAGTGTCAATTTCGTATGCCCCCTTGGTCTCTATTTATAGGCAATAGCTAGGGCATCAAACAAGTGAATTTCAGCTCTCTCCCTTTAATAAATGCTGACTTGTGGCTAAAGTTAAGGAAAAGTGGCTGACTTTTGTGTTTTAAGGAAATATATAAGCCTTGGCAGCCAAGTTTGAATAAAGTAGGAAAGTTTTAGTCAAAGCACTCTTTAATGAAGAGAGATTATATTCTTGCAGCCAAAGTAAGTGTAAGGAAGGAAAGTCTAGGCTGATTTAATTCTCCTACTTTGACTAGGATTAGCTTTAAGGAAAGATACTTGCAATTAATGCAATTAATGCAAGTTGACAGCCACTACTAATCCTTCTTTGGCAAGGATAAACTTAAATGTCAACTATGGTATTAAGAAAAAGTTGTCATTTACGGCTAGGGTTTTTTTCTGCCACTAGAGTTTTTAGGGAGATATTCCAATGCCGATTTGGATGACCATTTCTTATCCGATTTAGGCCCATGGCCAGCCGTTGGAAAGGTAATCAAGTGATCTTCAAAAGTCAAGAAGGACGTTTCTTCGAATAAAGAGTCTAACATCATGTTTTCTTAGCAACAAGCTCCGGACGTCAAATCTGTCTTCTTGCTTTGCACCAAGAATTTGATCTTTTTGACTCCCAACTCTTTTTCCATCTTGTGATCGTGATTTTGTAAGGTCTTTAACATCCTAATTGACATGTTTTGATTTCATCTCCTCCAAAATACCTACAAAGCATAAAAACCTAGTAAAATGTCAAGGAAGTAAGAATCAAAGCACAAAGTATAAAGAAATTAAATAGGAAAATGTATGAAATTAAACACTTATCAGAGGGATACATTAGATACAGAACCAAGTAAGCTACTTTTAGCTAACTTCATCCTTTCTTGCCCTCTATGACCCAATCTTGCATGCCAAATGAACTCATCATTTGCATTGGCCATAAGACAACAACTATTACTTATAACAGTATTTAACACAAAGAAATCACCATTTAGGAAACAAGAACTTATTCTTTCTTTATTGAGATAAATATCAACTACACTGTTATGGAAATACAATTGGAATCCAAAATGCAATAAACTAGTAACGGAGACTAAATTCTCCTAATACTCGGTACATATAAGACATCAATTAAAATCAGATTTTGTCCACTCTTCAAAGGTATTACACAAGTTCCTTTGCCTTCTACTTCAAGCCTTGAGTTGTCGCCAACATAGACCCATTTAGTCCGAGCTGGTATCTTTCGATAATTGACAAACAAGCCACGATCCCTTATGATGTGGTCGGTGGCACCTGAATCAATAACCCATGAAGAGTCAGATTCAGCCATAAGTGTACATGACATAACATGCACAAATGAAGTAGAAGAAGAGATACGTACCTTAGGCTCTTTGCACTCTTTTGCAAAATGCCCCTTCTTATTGCAATTGAAGCACTTAACCTTGCTTCTATTCCTTAGTTTCCAAACTTTCTTGATTTTCCCCTTAGAGGTTACATCCCTTATGTTGAATGCCTTTTTCTTGAACCCTTTCTTCTTTCTCCCTATGAAAAGGAAGTCTCGGCAACATATGCCTTAGATGGATTCTTGATATCCATAACTCCTGCCTCGAGAAGCAAATGTCTAATGATATCATCAAAGGTCTTAATTTCAACATTGTGGCGTAAATTGACCTTCATCAATTGCAACTCTTCATCAGGTAGGGAACTTATTACGGATTGCACTTGTTGATGTGAACCCTAGGGGTTAAACCCTTTGAACCCACTAACAAATTGAAATACCTAACCCAGAAAAGCCAAGATTCAGGCAAAGAAAACTTAAACCCTTAAAAGCCTATTTCAAAGAACCTAGATTAAGCATGTAAGCTAGACCCTAAGAACTCTCGTTTCAAGAACCTAAGTTTGATAGGTCGAACGCCACAAAGAAAGAATTCTTTGATAAGTTCCTAAGTTCTTTCAAGAACTAAAAGAGAAAACTCTCACTGAATAAAATCAGACTTAATTGATCAAAAGATAATTGAAGTAGGCGGCTAAGACATATATTTATAGCCTCCCTACGATAACCCTAATCTACTAAGTAATAATATGTAAAATATGGGCTGAACATGCTCAAGCCTAAACCTAAATAATTAAAAGATGTCCATGTTACATAATATAGGCCCAAATGCCTAAGTAATTATAAGAATTAAAATAAGCCCAAATAAGCCCTCTTAATGTGCCACCTTGTGTTCTTGAATCACATGGACCAAACTTGGATGCAAGCCCATCTTGCATGTTGAAGCCTTTCCTGAATAACTTGCAACATGGCCCAAGTGAATTCCACCCATTCCTGCCATGTTTCCTAGATCTTCTTGGATCTTGGCCCATATAGAAATTGCCATGGGATTGGGCCATCTTGGATCTTATCATTCCCCCTTTCCTCGAAAGATTCGCCCTCGAATCTTAGCCTTGTGTGTGAGAATGACAGTGCTAGGAACTAAATCAAGGTGATGCTCAATGCCGGTTATGGGTGGCAACCCATCTTGCAACTCCTTCGAAAGTAAATCCTCACAATCCTTCAACAAAGAAATAGGCAAAATAGGAAGAGATTGGTTAGGAGCATGATGCACCCAAAAGAGTGTATCTTATTTAACCTTGCACTAAAAAGATAAATTGTAAGTATAGTAGTTAGCAAGGGTCGAGTCCTCAGGGATTGGGTTTTAGTTTATAAGTTAATAGTTTAAAACTTAAATTCAAGAACAATAAAAGAAAAGGGGTTTTTGAAGCCAGATTTAAACTAAAGTAAATAATAAGAAGAAGATGCAAGGCGGTATAACCAGCCAATACAAATATATATACTAAATTAGGCGGTATAACCAGCCAATAAAAATATATATACTAAATTAGGCGGTATAACCAGCCAATAAAAGTAAAACAAAGTTAATATATAAATTAGGCGGTATAACCAGCCAATAAAAATAAATATACTTTTAAAAATAAGCAAACTAGAAAAGTAAGAAAACAAGTAAGTAAGAAGAATCAAATATGAAAAATATGGTTAAGGTTTCATTCTCCACCACTAGACATCATTAAGAATCAATTTCAGATCTATCAATATCAACCAACTATCAAAGTTAACAACCGTAGATCACAACAAGCTCTGTTATCCCAATCTTTCCTTAGTTTGTCGTTAAATAGAACAAGCTCTCTATTTAATCTCTAACCATTAAACAACCTAGAATAAGCTCTCTAAATTCAATTTAATGGCAGCTTTATGATGAGAAAGATAGGTTGATCTAAGCAACAAACACATAAGCTCGGATTGTTCAACTTAGGTTATGTTCCACTTTGCAATTATTGAAAACTTGACCATAATCATTAATCACAAATTGCCACTTATGAATAGGAAATCAAGACAATTACACGGATCAAGACTCCTAAACTAGCAATAGATAATTATCAAGATCTATCTAGTTGTACACCTAAACAAATCAAGACAACATCATGAACAATTCTTGTAGAAGAACATAAGCAACTTTGATAGAAAATTAATGATAGATAGAATCTGAAAATCAATCATAAAACATGTCTAGGGCTTTGAAATCACCCTTAACCAAATAGAAGTTTAGCCTAGCATAGGCATTATAAACATAAACATAAAATTAAAGAAAATCTAAGAAGAAAATAAAAGAAAGAAAGAAGAAGAGGAAGAATATTAATTATCCAACCTCTTGCTCTCTCTAAAGAAAAAGAAAACTAGAGAAAAGAAAGAAAACTAGAGAAAAGAAAGAAGAAGAAAACTTAGAGAATTTTATTAAAATGGCTAATATCCTACCTATGTACAATATGATCCTCTACAATCATCCAAGGCCCTCTATTTATACACATTTTGGAGGGCTAAATGACAAGAGACAAGCTTTACAATTTTCAAAGGTAGGTATAATAGGTGGGTGCATTTTTCTAACAATTTTCGTCATATTGTATGACCATTTTGATCAGCCAACTTGATGGTCGATTTTGTCAATCGTGGAGGCCTGATCTGATCACATGGTCTTCCAGAAAAATGTTCCCCTACGAGTTACTGATTCATAGCCGTTGGAATCAGCTCATTTGCTGATGTGGAGAAGAAGATATGGGCAAAATACGAAAACAGGTCAGCACAGACGTCATTGCACATCAGCCAACTTGATGGTCGATTTCTTCAATATTGGAGGCTTTATCTGATCACATGGTCTTCTAGACAAATGTTCCCCTATCAGTTAGTGATCCATAGCCGTTGGAATCAGCTCATATGCTGATGGGTATCGGACGATATGGTCAAAATGCGAAAACTTCTCAGGACAGACGTCATTGCACATCAGCCAACTTGATGGTTGATTTCGCTAGGGAAAAAGACTCCGTTTCAAGAAGTGTAAAACATGAAAAAGATAGATATGCCTCTTAACTTTGCACGGCTACAAATTGCAGCCTTATTGATTCAGTGAAACTCGAGATATAGCTGATATGGCAAAAGGTGTCGGAACTGGAACTGAACTGGATTTACCCTTAATTCTAGTAATCTGAAATCACTCAAAGAAACTTGTGAAAAACACCAAAATACATAAAGATCATAAACACAATTAGACTAAACAATAATAACTCGTATTTGACACAAAACAATAATAAAACATAACTAAAAACTATATAATTATACGAGTTATCACACCCCCACACTTAGATTGTTGCTAGTCCCTAGCAACGACTCAATAAAAATAAAATAAGAAAATCTAATCTAATCCATTTTCGTAGGAAATCACGGTGGCACTTAGCATGTGACACAAGCCTTTAAACCCCTAGATGTCCCTAGTGGACGAGTTTAGTCTCGTGAGGGTTTACTAGGACGATACCCACAAACATTGAAAACATAAGAAAAACTAAAAATAATAATTATAACTAATCCTTCCAATATAAATTTGAGATAATCATTGGACAAGTCTTAAAAACTAATCAATAGCTTAAAGAAATTCACAAAAAATCTTGCTTGAATGTAAATAGTTTGAGTTAAGCCAATATTAACATAACATATTTCAATCAAAATAGTGCATATTCAAACTTAATCTCAACTTCTCACATGGGATACTCTCTTGATTTTCACTCTTTAAAGTAGTGGTAAAGTGTTTACACTCAATCAATCTCATGAAAACACTTCTACCATATGCTTGCTTGTCCACCTATTCTCCACTAAAAGATCATGCAACTTCATAAATCAAGAGGTCTTTAATCAAGGTTGTAATGGGGCCAAGGGGTTTGTAATGTGGTTGAAGAACAAAAGGATAAAGATATCACAAAGGTTCCAAAGAGTTCATAAAGTTTAGAGACATAAAAAAATTATACAAAGAAACTTCTCAAAACTCTTTACAAGTACATAGTCACCTAGGCCGGATATTCATGTTGGGCCTTTTCTTCATTCTAAACAACTTTGTAACATCTTTTTCTTTTTCCACAAATTCAAGAGATGATTCATATATATTTTTTTTTTACATAGGAATGTATTTTCCAATATTCCATTTCTTTTTCTCTTGACTTTTCTTTTCTTTTCCCCCCACACTTATTTCTTGTTTCTAACCAAAAAATATCCCTTGTCTTTGCAACTTGTCTCAAATCATGCTAATTCATCTTTGGAACAAAGGTAAAGATATAAGTATATTTAGGTTAGGGACAAGTTATGGTTACCAAAGAGATAGCTTATTCAATGTAGGCTCAAATTGGTTCACTAAGGGTGTGTTCTCTTGGAACATCAATAAGGGATGGCTGTTTGGCTCTGGTTATAATCCTAATGCCTCTATCATATTCATGTTGTCACATGTATCAATATAGTCTCAAACGGTTTAAAGCAAGTTCTAGAGAATCATGTAATCATAAGAGCACTCAAGAAAGAAATTAGATTGATTTGTATAATGCATCAATCATTTTAGGCTCAAAAACTCACAATGATGATTATACAAGTCAGTTTTAAGTCTAAACATGCTTCTTTCTCAATCAACATATCATATTAACATTGGCTCATAAAAATTAGTATCAAGCTTAATTCTCATGAAAATCTTCTCACTAGTAACCAGTTTAGACCTATACAATTCATATCTCATCATTGTATTAAAAAGGAACTAAAACACACTAAAAATAATAATAATAAAGACTCATAAAACAAAAAAATAGTAGACGAAAATAAAAGAAATCCTAAATCATTCCCCCCACACTTAATTCTTACATTGTCCTCAATGTAAGTCTATTAACCCAAATAAAAGAATCATGTGTAAGAGAAAAGAACTAATAACATAAGAATAGGAACAACTAGACTCAAAACAAAACAAAACAAACTCATGCAACCTAAATAATCCTAAAATACTAAAGAAAAATTAACAAGTAAACATAAAAAGATTAAAATCAAACTGACAAGGTATGTCTCAAGTCTCCCTTACTCAGACCTTGTTCAGAATGAATACTTCTAAATGGCTTAAAACACAACAATTTTTTTTTTTTTTTAAATTAGCAAAATATGTCCCTTACCCCATACTAAAATATGACATTGTCCCCAATGTCAAATTTTAAAGGTAGGATTTAGGAGATATTACCTGCAGAGGTTGCTAACCACTTATTATAACTGAGACACAACAAACAAAATGTTAGATAATGTCACAAAGACAAAGTGCAATCCACTCCTTGCTCGTCCATATCTCTTTTTCTTTTTTCCGAGCGTTTGCGAAATAACCGTAGCAGATAAACACTCATAAGCTTGGAGCTTTTTAAGTAAATCTTCAATGGTTGTAGCAGAAATTATGGTTCTCCTTGCCTCTGAAAACATGAATCCATTATCCACAGCATTATCTAAATATAAAAGCAAATTACTAAAATAACCATTAATATTAAGCAAACCAATGGGTTTCTTATTTGTGACCAAAGATGACCAAGAAGCCACGCAAGCTATTTCTTCCAATGTACCCAAACCTCCTGGTAAAGCAATGAATGCATCGGCAGAATGGTACATGATTGTTATCCGTTCAGGGACACTCCAGACTTGTATTTCCTTACCCACGGTAGGTCCACAAAAACTTGTGAATAGTTTTGGCACGATTCCTAGAACTGGACTTCCTCCGGTGTGTGCTGCTGTAGCGACTGCTCCCATTAAACCCGTACTACCGCCTCCATAAATCAAGTGGATCTTTTGTTGGGCAAGTATTACTCCAACTTTTATGGCTTCATCAGCGAATATGTTATTTTTTCCTGGATAAGCACCTCCAAAGACACAAATTTTTTTAATGCGCTGGGATGAAGTACTTTCCATTTTTTTTTCTTTCTTCGAGTGCCTGAAATAGAATGAGTACATGGTGTAATATATAGAGGACTGAGTAGTGAATCAGACAAGAGTAATAATGTCGCTGAAAGTGTATCTGACCTGTCAGAAGAAAATGTTAACCTAACAAAAGATTTTTGCGTGATTTCAGGAAGAAAATCAAAAAGAGAAGAAAAATCAACCGTAAAAGACAAATAAAAAATGAGAATAATTACACAAATCGAACAACACGTAAATTAAACCAAAATAAAGTTATTGCAAATCAAACCAAAAGCTGAGAAGTTATTTATTGTAGTTGTGATTGTGGCTCACATCTTCCTCTGGTTTTACGTCTAGAAACGGCTTAAACGCCTTCTATGAGTCGAGGATATGCTTCCCATCCAGTTTTCTTACAAGCTGGCAGACAGGGTCTTTTAACATCAGATTCCCAAGATGTTGCCATTCCCTTTGGAATTGCGGCCATAAATCAAGAATTTCTCTTTGTACGTCTCCACTAAGATGCGTCTCAAGAGAAAGTTGGATATTACCCAAATTCTCCTTACTCAGTCCATCCTTAATGAATTCAATTTTATCATCTCGATTAGAGGACGGAATCCCAATAGAACGACATTTACCGTTACACGTCCATCGTGCACATTTGTGGCAATTTGAACTCATGCGCTTTGCTCGTCGCTTCTTTGCAAAAGTGCTTCTACCTGTACCTGGTAAATGCAAAACAGGAAGATATTCATCTTCACGTACCTTGGCTTCAATTATCCAACGTATGTCTCCAGGAATCCCTTTGTGCATAAGCATTCTTAATCTTTCAAATCGAACTTGGTAAAGCTTCAGTAAAATATTTCGAGGAAAAGGAGGAAATCGTTTCTGCAATCTTGTGAGAATATCATCCATCCTGAAAAAAAAAATGAAAAAAAAAATTGAAAGAGAAATTGGAAGAGAAATTTATATACAATATCAGTTTTGTGGGTAACTGATGAAACCGATTTAAATAATCACGGAGTACCGTTATACGCAGTTTAACCGGGGTTAAAAAATTATATTTACATCTAGTTATTTTCAAAACAAGGATCAGAAAGAAAAACAACATAAAAAGACTCAAAAACAAAACACTCTAAATAAAATCCTAAATTCTTCCCCCCACACATAATTCTTACATTGTCATTAATGTAATGCTATTAATCCCAAATGAAAGAATCATGTGTAAGTGAAAAGAACTAATAAACAAAATAAACTTATGCAGCCTAAATGAACTTAGAAACACTAAACACAATTAGCAAAGAAACATAAGAAAAAGATAAAGAAAAAGAGAGCAAATCTGAGGATGGCAGTTTGGCAATGCTTTCACTAATTAGGCTGCCTCCCCCAAGTAGCACTTGATTTAGTGTTTTGAACCTAACCAACACCCCTTCTTGGCATTTTAGGCTTGTCAGGCTCATACATGAAATTTCCCAAATTTATGCGTTTGAGAGGAAGCTTTCTTTGCACAACAGTGGATGCATTCTCCATTACAAGTATTATTCCATCATCCTTTGTGGTGCATATGTCATCGAGGAATGGAGCATATTTTGATACTTGTTGAATGACCTCCACAAACAAGTTGTTTAAGGTTTCCGGCATGTGTTGTTCATGTTCTTCCTCCTTGAACTTTGCAAATCTACTAGGAAAAGGTGGAGAAGAAACATTAGTAAAAAGTGAAACCTTAAACGTTACCTCAGGTGCCGAAATACTCTTATTTGGATCTTTGGCTTCATTATCCTCAAGAATAGAATCCATCTCTAATTTTGTTTTTCTTTTTCTTTTTTTCTTCTCTCTTTTTCTCTTTTTTTTCTTCTCCATATTTCTTCCTCTTGTTGCACAAACCTCTCAAACAATAAGGTGATCTCTTTCATCTCTTGTAGAGCCTGCTTTACTTCGTCGCATAATGTGAGAGACATCTGAAATGTTCATACATGATAACTCGTATAATTATATAGTTTTTAGTTATGTTTTATTATTGTTTTGTGTCAAATACGAGTTATTATTGTTTAGTCTAATTGTGTTTATGATCTTTTATATTTTTATGTAATTTGGTGTTTTTCACAAGTTTCTTTGAGTGATTTCAGATTACTAGAATTAAGGGCAAATCCAGTTCAGTTCCAGTTTCGACACCTTTTGCCATATCAGCTATATCTCGAGTTTCACTGAAGCAATAAGGTTGAAATTTTAACCGTGCAAAGTTAAGAGGCATATCTATCTTTTTCATGTTTTACACTTCTTGAAACGGAGTCGTTTTCCCTAGCGAAATCGACCATCAAGTTGGCTGATGTGCAATGACGTCTGTGCTGACCTATTTTCGTATTTTGCCCATATCTTCTTATCCACATCAGCAAATGAGCTGATTCCAACGGCTATGGATCATTAACTGATAGGGGAACATTTTTCTAGAAGACCATGTGATCAGATCAGGGCTCCAAAATTGACAAAATCGACGATCAAGTTGGCTGATCAAAATTGTCATACAATATGGCGAAAATTGTTAGAAAAATGCACCCACCTATTATACCTACCTTTGAAATTTGTAAAGCTTGTCTCTTGTCATTTAGCCCTCCAAAATGTGTATAAATAGAGGGCCTTGGATGATTGTAGAGATATTGTACATTGGTAGGATATTAGCCATTGTAATAAAATTCTCTAAGTTTTCTTCTTCTTTCTTTTCTCTAGTTTTCTTTTTCTTTTTCTTTATTTTCTTCTTCTTCTTTCTTTCTTTTATTTCCTTCTTAGATTCTCTTTAATTTTATGTTTATGTTTACAATGCCTATGCTAGGCTAAACTTCTATTTGGTTAAGGGTGATTTCAAAGCCCTAGACATGTTTTGTGATTGATTTTTAGATTCTATCTATCATTAATTTTCTATCAAAGTTGCTTATGTTCTTCTACAAGAATTGTTCATGATGTTGTCTTGATTTATTTAGGTGTACAACTAGATAGATCTTGATAATTATCTATTGCTAGTTTAGGAGTCTTGATCCGTGTAATTGTCTTGATTTCCTATTCATAAGTGGCAATTTGTTATTAATGATTATGGTCAAGTTTTCAATAATTGCAAAGTGGAACATAACCTAAGTTGAACAATCCGAGCTTATGTGTTTGTTGCTTAGATCAATCTATCTTTCTCATCATAAAGCTGCCATTAAATTGAATTTAGAGAGCTTATTCTACGTTGTTTAATGGTTAGAGATTAAATAGAGAGCTTGTTCTATTTAACGACAAACTAAGGAAAGATTGGGATAACAGAGCTTGTTGTTATCTACGGTTGTTAACTTTGATAGTTGGTTGATATTGATAGATCTGAAATTGATTCTTAATGATGTCTAGTGGTGGAGAATGAAACTTTAACCATATTTTTCATATTTGATTCTTCTTACTTACTTGTTTTCTTACTTTTAGTTTGCTTATTTTTAAAAGTATATTTATTTTTATTGGCTGGTTATACCGCCTAATTTGTATATTAACTTTGTTTTATTTTTATTGGCTGGTTATACCGCCTAATTTAGTATATATATTTTTATTGGCTGGTTATACTGCCTAATTTAGTATATATATTTTCATTGGCTGGTTATACCGCCTTGCATCTTATTCTTATTATTTACTTTAGTTTAAATCTGGCTTCAAAAACCCCTTTTCTTTTATTGTTCTTGAATTTAAGTTTTAAACTATTAACTTATAAACTAAAACCCAATCCCTGAGGACTCGACCCTTGCTAACTACTATACTTACAATTTATCTTTTTAGTGCAAGGTTAAATAAGATACACTCTTTTGGGTGCATCAAATTTTTGGCGTCGTTGCCGGGGATTGCTTTCTTTAGTTTATTAGTTTATTGGTTTATTCTTATTTTCTGTTCTAATTATTTACTTTCTTTTTTTTATTTGTTACTTGGTTTATTCTTATTTTCAGTTCTAATTAGTATTATTTTCTTGTACATACATGTTTTTCTTTTCAAATTTTGAAAAAAAAAAAAGATGGAATTAAGCAATCTAACACTTGAAGAGTTGGTGGCATACATGAACATGGAGAATCAACAAGCCAATCTCACCTCCCCAGTTCAACAATTGGCCATGGGAGGATGTCAAGGCCATCAATGGTTCCAAGACCAACCGCACGATCATTACTCCAACACTTACCATGAGGGATGGTGGGATCATACTAATTATGGCTACTCGAAAAATTACCAAGAAGTAGATCCTTATGCCAATTACACTCATCCATCTAGCTTCAATCAATCATGGTCTCAAGAACCAGATCTTTTTCAACCACCACATATGACTCAAAACTCAAGTACTTCTCTAGAAGATCTTGTGTATTCTCTTGTTACTGATACTTTGCAATTTCAACAGGAAACAAGGGCAAGCATCCAGAGTTTGGAAAAGCAAATGAGCCAATTGGCTAGTAGTATGGTGGGATGGGTAGCACAAAGATCTGAAGAACTTCCTGCCCAAACGATGATTAACCCAAAGGAGAATGCTACTATTGTGACCTTGAGGAATGAGGAACAAGATGAGGATGAGACAAAATTAGAGATGGATTCTATTCTTGAAGATAATGAAGCTTCAATTCCAAATAAGAGTATTTCGGCACCTGAGGTAACGTTTGAGATTCCAATTTTTACTAATGTTTCTTCTCCACATTTTCCTAGTAGATTCGCAAAGTTCAAGGAGGATGAACATGAACAAGACACGCTGAAAACCTTAAACAGTTTGTTTGTGGATGTCATTTAACAAGTACCAAAAGATGCACCATTCGTCGATGAGCAGTGCACTACCAAGGATGATGGAATAATACTTGTAATGGAGAATGCATCCACTGTTGTGCAAAGAAAGCTTCCTCTCAAACGCATAAATTTGGGAAATTTCATGTATGAGCCTGACAAGCCTAAAAAGCCAAGAAGGGGAATTGGCTAGGCTGAAAACAATCAATCAAGTGCTAATTGGGGGAGGCAGCCTAATTAGTGAAAGCATTGCCAAACTGCCATCCTCAGATTTGCTCTCTTTTTCTTATGTTTCTTTGCTAATTGTGTTTAGTGTTTCTAAGTTCATTTAGGCTGCATAAGTTTATTTTGTTTATTAGTTCTTTTCACTTACACATGATTCTTTCATTTGGGATTAATAGCATTACATTAATGACAATGTAAGAATTATTTGTGGGGGGAAGAATTTAGGATTTTATTTAGAGAGTTTTGTTTTTGAGTCTTTTTATGTTGTTTTTCTTTCTGATCCTTGTTTTGAAAATAACTAGATGTAAATATAATTTTTAATTTTTTTAACCCCGGTTAAATGGCGGATAACGGTACTCCGTGATTATTTAAATCGGTTCCATCAGCTACCCACAAAACTGATATTGTATATAAATTTCTCTTCCAATTTCTCTTTCATTTTTTTTCATTTTTTTTCAGGATGGATGATATTCTCACAAGATTGCAGAAACGATTTCCTCCTTTTCCTCGAAATATTTTACTGAAGCTTTACCAAGTTCGATTTGAAAGATTAAGAATGCTTATGCACAAAGGGATTCCTGAAGACATACGTTGGATAATTGAAGCCAAGGTACGTGAAGATGAATATCTACCTATTTTGCATTTACCAGGTACAGGTAGAAGCACTTTTGCAAAGAAGCGACGAGCAAAGCGCATGAGTTCAAATTGCCACAAATGTGCACGATGGACGTGTAACGGTAAATGTCATTCTATTGGGATTCCGTCCTCTAATCGAGATGATAAAATTGAATTCATTAAGGATGGACTGAGTAAGGAGAATTTGGGTAATATCCAACTTTCTCTTGAGACGCATCCTAGTGGAGACGTACAAAGAGAAATTCTTGATTTATGGCCGCAATTCCAAAGGGAATGGCAACATCTTGGGAATCTGATGTTAAAAGACCCTGTTTGCCAGCTTGTAAGAAAACTGGATGGGAAGCATATCCTCGACTCATAGAAGGCGTTTAAGCCGTTTCTGGACGTAAAACCAGAGGAAGATGTGAGCCACAATCACAACTACAATAAATGACTTCTCAGCTTTTGGTTTGATTTGCAATAACTTTATTTCGGTTTAATTTACGTGTTATTCGATTTGTGTAATTATTCTCATTTTTTTATTTGTCTTTTACGGTTTATTTTTCTTCTCTTTTTGATTTTCTTCCTGAAATCACGCAAAAATCTTTTGATAGGTTAACATTTTCTTCTGACAGGTCAGATACACTTTCGACGACATTATTACTCTTGTCTGATTCACTACTCAGTCCTCTATATATTACACCATGTACTCATTCTCTTTCAGGCACTCGAAAAAAAGAAAAAAAAATGAAAAACAAAATGGAAAGTACTTCGTCCCAACGCATTAAAAAAATTTGTGTTTTTGGAGGTGCTTATCCAGGGAAAAATAACATATTCGCTGATGAAGCCATAAGAGTTGGAGTAATACTTGCCCAACAAAAGATCCAGTTGATTTATGGAGGCGGTAGTACGGGTTTAATGGGAGCAGTCGCTACAGCAGCACACGCCGGAGGAAGTCCAGTTCTAGGAGTCGTGCCAAAACTATTCACAGATTTTTGTGGACCTACCGTGGGTAAGGAAATACAAGTCTGGAGTATCCCTGAACGGATAACAATCATGTACCATTCTGCCGATGCATTCATTGCTTTACTAGGAGGTCTGGGTACATTGGAAGAAATAGCTTGCGTGGCTTCTTGGTCATCTTTGGTCACAAATAAGAAACCCATTGGTTTGCTTAATATTAATGGTTATTTTAATAATTTGCTTTCATATTTAGATAATGCTGTGGATAATGGATTCATGTTTTCAGAGGCAAGGAGAACCATAATTTCTGCTACAACCATTGAAGATTTACTCAAAAAGCTCCAAGCTTATGAGTGTTTATCTGCTACGGTTGTTTCGCAAACGCTCGGAAAAAGAAAAAGAGATATGGACGAGCAAGGAGTGGATTGTACTTTGTCTTTGTGACATTATCTAACATTTTGTTTGTTGTGTCTCAGTTATAATAAGTGGTTAGCAACCTCTACAGGTAATATCTCCTAAATTTTACCTTAAAAAAAAATAAAATAAAAATTTTGTGTTTTAAGCCATTTAAAAGTATTCATTCTGAACAAGGTCTGAGTAAGGGAGACTTGAGACATACCTTGTAAGTTTGATTTTAATCTTTTTATGTTTACTTGTTAATTTTTGTTTAGTATTTTAGGACTATTTAGGTTGCATGGTTTTGTTTTGTTTTGAGTCTTAGTTGTTCCTATTCTTATGTTATTAGTTGTTTTCTCTTACACATGATTCTTTCATTTGAGTTAATAGACTTACATTGAGGACAATGTAAGAATTAAGTGTGGGGGGAATGATTTAGGATTTCTTTTATTTTGTCTACTATATTTTTTTTTTATGAGTCTTTATTATTATTATTATTTTTTTTTGTGAGTTTTAGTTCCTTTTTAATACAATGATGAGATATGAATTGCATAAGTCTAAAACAGATTTATTAGTGAGAAGATTTTCATGAGAATTGAGCTTGATGTCAACCTTTTTATGAGCCAATGTTAATATGATATGTTGATTGAGAAAGAAGCATGTTTAGATTTAATCTGACTTGTATAATCATCCTTGTGAGTTTTTGAGCCTATATGATTGATGCATTATACAAATCAATCTAATTTCTTTCTTAAGTGCTCTTATGATTACATGATTCTCTAGAACTTGCTTTAGACCTTGTTGAGACTATATTGATGCATGTGACAACATGAATATGATAGAGGCATTAGGATTTTTAGCCAGGGCCAAACAGCCATCCCTTATTGATGTTCCAAGAGAACACACCCTTAGTGAACCAATTTGAGCCTACATTGAATAAGCTATCTCTTTGGTAACCATAACTTGTCCCTAACCTAAATATACTTATATCTTTACCTTTGTTCCAAAGATGAATTAGCATGTTTTGAGACAAGTTGCAAAGACAAGGAAGATCTATTGAAAATTTGGGTTAGAAACAAGAAATAAGTGTGGGGGGAAAAGAAAAGAAAAGTCAAGAGAAAAAGAAATGGAATACTGGCAAATACATTCCTATGTTAAAAAATTATGAATCATCTCTTGAATTTGTGGAAAAAGAAAAAGATGTTACAAAGTTGTTTAGAATGAAGAAAAGGCCCAACATGAATATTCGGCCTATGTGACTATGTACTTGTAAAGAGTTTTGAGAAGTTTCTTTGTATGATCTTATTATGTCTCTAAACTTTATGAACTCTTTGGAACCTTTGTGATATCTTTATCCTTTTGTTCTTCAACCACATTACAAACCCCTTGGCCCTATTACAACCTTGATTAAAGACCTCTTGATCTATGAAGTTGCATGATCTTTTAGTGGAGAATAGGTGGAGAAGCAAGCATATGGTAGAACTATTTTCATGAGATTGATTGAGTGTAAACACTTTACCACTACTTTAAAGAGTGAAAATCATGAGGGTATCCCATGTGAGTAGTTGAGATTAAGTTTGAATATGCACTATTTTGATTGAAATATGTTATGTTAATATTGGCTTAACTCAAACAATTTACATTCAAGCATGATTTTTTGTGAAATTCTTTAAGCTATTGATTAGTTTATAATTCTTGTTCAAAGATTGTCTCTAATTTATATTGAAAGGATTAGGAGTAAATATTTTTAGTGTATGTAGTTTATTTATATTTTAGTTTTTCAATGTTTGTGGGTATCGTTCTAGTAAACCCTCACGAGACTAAACTCGTCCACTAGGGACACCTAGGGGTTTAAAGGCTTGTGTCACATGCTAAGTGCCACCGTGATTTCCTACGAAAGTGGATTAGATTAGATTTTCTTATTTTATTTTTATTGAGTCGTTGCTAGGGACTAGCAACAATATAAGTGTGGGGGTGTGATAACTCGTATAATTATATAGTTTTTAGTTATGTTTTATTATTGTTTTGTGTCAAATACGAGTTATTATTGTTTAGTCTAATTGTGTTTATGATCTTTTATATTTTTATGTAATTTGGTGTTTTTCACAAGTTTCTTTGAGTGATTTCAGATTACTAGAATTAAGGGCAAATCCAGTTCAGTTCCAGTTCCGACACCTTTTCCCATATCAGCTATATCTCGAGTTTCACTGAAGCAATAAGGCTGAAATTTTAACCGTGCAAAGTTAAGAGGCATATCTATCTTTTTCATGTTTTACACTTCTTGAAACGGAGTCGTTTTCCCTAGCGAAATCGACCATCAAGTTGGCTGATGTGCAATGACGTCTGTGCTGACCTGTTTTCGTATTTTGCCCCTATCTTCTTATCCACATCAGCAAATGAGCTGATTCCAATAGCTATGGATCAGTAACTGATAGGGGAACATTTTTCTAGAAGACCATGTGATCAGATCAGGCCTCCAAAATTGACAAAATCGACCATCAAGTTGGCTGATCAAAATTGTCATACAATATGGCGAAAATTGTTAGAAAAATGCACCCACCTATTATACCTACCTTTGAAATTTGTAAAGCTTGTCTCTTGTCATTTAGCCCTCCAAAATGTGTATAAATAGAGGGCCTTGGATGATTGTAGAGATATTGTACATTGGTAGGATATTAGCCATTGTAATAAAATTCTCTAAGTTTTCTTCTTCTTTCTTTTCTCTAGTTTTCTTTTTCTTTATTTTCTTCTTCTTCTTTCTTTCTTTTATTTCCTTCTTAGATTCTCTTTAATTTTATGTTTATGTTTACAATGCCTATGCTAGGCTAAACTTCTATTTGGTTAAGGGTGATTTCAAATCCCTAGACATGTTTTGTGATTGATTTTTAGATTCTATCTATCATTAATTTTCTATCAAAGTTGCTTATGTTCTTCTACAAGAATTGTTCATGATGTTTGATAACTCGTATAATTATATAGTTTTTAGTTATGTTTTATTATTGTTTTGTGTCAAATACGAGTTATTATTGTTTAGTCTAATTGTGTTTATGATCTTTTATATTTTTATGTAATTTGGAGTTTTTCACAAGTTTCTTTGAGTGATTTCAGATTACTAGAATTAAGGGCAAATCCAGTTCAGTTCCAGTTCCGACACCTTTTACCATATCAGTTATATCTGGAGTTTCACTGAAGCAATAAGGCTGAAATTTTAACCGTGCAAAGTTAAGAGGCATATCTATCTTTTTCATGTTTTACACTTCTTGAAACGGAGTCGTTTTCCCTAGCGAAATCAACCATCAAGTTGGCTGATGTGCAATGACGTCTGTCCTGAGCAGTTTTCGAATTTTGACCATATCGTCCGATACACATCAGCAAATGAGCTGATTCCAACGGCTATGGATCACTAACTGATAGGGAAACATTTGTCTAGAAGACCATGTGATCAGATAAAGCTTCCAATATTGAAGAAATCGACCATCAAGTTGGCTGATGTGCAATGACGTCTGTGCTGACCTGTTTTAGTATTTTGCCCATATCTTCTTCTCCATATCAGCAAATGAGGTGACTCCAACGGCTATGAATCAGTAACTCATAGGGGAACATTTTTCTAGAAGACCATGTGATCAGATCAGGCATCCAAGATTGACAAAATCGACCATCAAGTTGGCTGATCAAAATGGTCATACAATATGACGAAAATTGTTAGAAAAATGCACCCACCTATTATACCTACCTTTGAAATTTGTAAAGCTTGTCTCTTGTCATTTAGCCCTCCAAAATGTGTATAAATAGAGGGCCTTGGATGATTGTAGAGGATCATATTGTACATAGGTAGGATATTAGCCATTTTAATAAAATTCTCTAAGTTTTCTTCTTCTTTCTTTTCTCTAGTTTTCTTTTTCTTTAGAGAGAGCAAGAGGTTGGATAATTAATATTCTTCCTCTTCTTCTTTCTTTCTTTTATTTTCTTCTTAGATTTTCTTTAATTTTATGTTTATGTTTACAATGCCTATGCTAGGCTAAACTTCTATTTGGTTAAGGGTGATTTCAAAGCCCTAGACATGTTTTGTGATTGATTTTCAGATTCTATCTATCATTAATTTTCTATCAAAGTTGCTTATGTTCTTCTACAAGAATTGTTCATGATGTTGTCTTGATTTATTTAGGTGTACAACTAGATAGATCTTGATAATTATCTATTGCTAGTCTAGGAGTCTTGATCCGTGTAATTGTCTTGATTTCCTATTCATAAGTGGCAATTTGTGATTAATGATTATGGTCAAGTTTTCAATAATTGCAAAGTGGAACATAACCTAAGTTGAACAATCCGAGCTTATGTGTTTGTTGCTTAGATCAACCTATCTTTCTCATCATAAAGCTGCCATTAAATTGAATTTAGAGAGCTTATTCTAGGTTGTTTAATGGTTAGAGATTAAATAGAGAGCTTGTTCTATTTAACGACAAACTAAGGAAAGATTGGGATAACAGAGCTTGTTGTTATCTACGGTTGTTAACTTTGATAGTTGGTTGATATTGATAGATCTGAAATTGATTCTTAATGATGTCTAGTGGTGGAGAATGAAACCTTAAGCATATGTTTCATATTTGATTCTTCTTAGTATATTTATTTTTATTGGCTGGTTATACCGCCTAATTTGTATATTAACTTTGTTTTATTTTTATTGGCTGGTTATACCGCCTAATTTAGTATATATATTTTTATTGGCTGGTTATACCGCCTTGCATCTTATTCTTATTATTTACTTTAGTTTAAATCTGGCTTCAAAAACCCCTTTTCTTTTATTGTTCTTGAATTTAAGTTTTAAACTATTAATTTATAAACTAAAACCCAATCCCTAAGGACTCGACCCTTGCTAACTACTATACTTACAATTGATCTTTTTAGTGCAAGGTTAAATAAGATACACTCTTTTGGGTGCATCAAATTTTTGGCGCCGTTGCCGGGGATTGTTTTCTTTAGTTTATTTGTTACTTGGTTTATTCTTATTTTCAGTTCTAATGAGTTTTGTTTTCTTGTACATACAGGTTTTTCTTATCAAATTTTGAAAAAAAAAAATAAATAAATAAATAAAAAAAAACAATGGAATTGAGCAATCTAACACTTGAAGAGTTGGTGGCATACATGAACATGGAGAATCAACAAGCCAATCTCACCTCCCCAGTTCAACAATTGGCCATGGGAGGATGTCAAGGCCATCAAGTGTTCCAAGACCAACAGTATGATCATTACTCAAACACTTACCATGAGGGATGGTGGGATCATACTAATTATGGCTACTCGAAAAATTACCAAGAAGTAGATCCTTATGCCAATTACACTCATCCATCTAGCTTCAATCAATCATGGTCTCAAGAACCAGATCTTTTTCAACCACCACATATGACTCAAAACTCAGGTACTTCTTTAGAAGATCTTGTCTATTCTCTTGTTACTGATTCTTTGCAATTTCAACAGGAAACAAGGGCAAGCATCCAGAGTTTGGAAAAGCAAATGAGCCAATTGGCTAGTATTATGGTGGGATGGGTAGCACAAAGATCTGAAGAACTCCCTGCCCAAACGATGATTAACCCAAAGGAGAATGCTACTATTGTGACCTTGAGGAATGAGGAACAAGATGAGGATGAGACAAAATTAGAGATGGATTCTATTCTTGAAGATAATGAAGCTTCAATTCCAAATAAGAGTATTTCGGCACCTGAGGTAACGTTTGAGATTCCAATTTTTACTAATGTTTCTTCTCCACCTTTTCCTAGTAGATTCGCAAAGTTCAAGGAGGATGAACATGAACAAGACACGCTGGAAACCTTAAACAGTTTGTTTGTGGATGTCATTCAACAAGTACCAAAAGATGCACCATTCGTCGATGAGCAGTGCACTACCAAGGATGATGGAATAATACTTGTAATGGAGAATGCAGCCACTGTTGTGCAAAGAAAGCTTCCTCTCAAACGCATAAATTTGGGAAATTTCATGTGTGAGCCTGACAAGCCTAAAAAGCCAAGAAGGGGAATTGGCTAGGCTGAAAACAATAAATCAAGTGCTAATTGGGGGAGGCAGCCTAATTAGTGAAAGCATTGCCAAACTGCCATCCTCAGATTTGCTCTCTTTTTCTTTATCTTTTTCTTATGTTTCTTTGCTAATTGTGTTTAGTGTTTCTAAGTTCATTTAGGCTGCATAAGTTTATTTTGTTTATTAGTTCTTTTCACTTACACATGATTTTTTCATTTGGGATTAATAGAATTACATTAATGACAATGAAAAAATTATGTGTGGGGGGAAGAATTTAGGATTTTATTTAGAGTGTTTTGTTTTTGAGTCTTTTTTTTATGCTGTTTTTCTTTCTGATCCTTGTTTTGAAAATAACTGATGTAAATATAACTTTTTTTTTAACCCCGGTTAAATGGCGGATAACGGTACTCCGTGATTATTTAAATCGGTTCCATCAGCTACCCACAAAACTGATATTGTATATAAATTTCTCTTCCAATTTCTCTTTCAATTTTTTTTTTTCATTTTTTTTTTCAGGATGGATGATATTCTCACAAGATTGCAGAAACGATTTCCTCCTTTTCCTCGGAATATTTTACTAAAGCTTTACCAAGTTCGATTTGAAAGATTAAGAATGCTTATGCACAAAGGGATTCCTGCAGACATACGTTGGATAATTGAAGCCAAGGTACGTGAAGATGAATATCTTCCTGTTTTGCATTTACCAGGTACAGGTAGAAGCACTTTTGCAAAGAAGCGACGAGCAAAGCGCATGGGTTCAAACTGCCACAAATGTGCACGATGGACGTGTAACGGTAAATGTCGTTCTATTGGGATTCCGTCCTCTAATCGAGATGATAAAATTGAATTCATTAAGGATGGACTGAGTAAGGAGAATTTGGGTAATATCCAACTTTCTCTTGAGACGCATCCTAGTGTGGAAGTACAAAGAGAAATTCTTGATTTATGGCCGCAATTCCAAAGGGAATGGCAACATCTTGGGAATCTGATGTTAAAAGACCCTGTTTGCCAGCTTGTAAGAAAACTGGATGGGAAGCATATCCTTGACTCATAGAAGGCGTTTAAGCCGTTTCTGGACGTAAAACCAGAGGAAGATGTGAGCCACAATCACAACTACAATAAATGACTTCTCAGCTTTTGGTTTGATTTGCAATAACTTTATTTTGGTTTAATTTACGTGTTGTTCGATTTGTGTAATTATTCTCGTTTTTTTTATTTGTCTTTTACGGTTGATTTTTTCTTCTCTTTTTGATTTTCTTCCTGAAATCACGCAAAAATCTTTTGTTAGGTTAACATTTTCTTCTGACAGGTCAGATACACTTTCGGCGACATTATTACTCTTGTCTGATTCACTACTCAGTCCTCTATATATTACACCATGTACTCATTCTCTTTCAGGCACTCGAAGAAAAAAAAAATGGAAAGTACTTCATCCCAGCGCATTAAAAAAATTTGTGTCTTTGGAGGTGCTTATCCAGGGAAAAATAACATATTCGCTGATGAAGCCATAAGAGTTGGAGTAATACTTGCCCAACAAAAGATCCACTTGATTTATGGAGGCGGTAGTACGGGTTTAATGGGAGCAGTCGCTACAGCAGCACACGCCGGAGGAAGTCCAGTTTTAGGAGTCGTGCCAAAACTATTCACAGATTTTTGTGGACCTACCGTGGGTAAGGAAATACAAGTCTGGAGTATCCCTGAACGGATAACAATCATGTACCATTCTGCCGATGCATTCATTGCTTTACCAGGAGGTTTGGGTACATTGGAAGAAATAGCTTGCGTGGCTTCTTGGTCATCTTTGGTCACAAATAAGAAACCCATTGGTTTGCTTAATATTAATGGTTATTTTAATAATTTGCTTTCATATTTAGATAATGCTGTGGATAATGGATTCATGTTTTCAGAGGCAAGGAGAACCATAATTTCTGCTACAACCATTGAAGATTTACTCAAAAAGCTCCAAGCTTATGAGTGTTTATCTGCTACGGTTGTTTCGCAAACGCTCGGAAAAAGAAAAAATAGATGGACGAGCAAGGAGTGGATTGCACTTTGTCTTTGTGACATTATCTAACATTTTGTTTGTTGTGTCTCAGTTATAATAAGTGGTTAGCAACCTCTACAGGTAATATCTCCTAAATTTTACCTTCAAAAAAAAAAGAAAAAGAAAGAAATTTGTGTTTTAAGCCATTTAAAAGTATTCATTCTGAACAAGGTCTGAGTAAGGGAGACTTGAGACATACCTTGTCAGTTTGATTTTAATCTTTTTATGTTTACTGGTTAATTTTTGTTTAGTATTTTAGGATTATTTAGGTTGCATGGTTTTGTTTTGTTTTGAGTCTTAGTTGTTCCTATTCTTATGTTATTAGTTCTTTTCTCTTACACATGATTCTTTCATTTGAGTTAATAGACTTACATTGAGGACAATGTAAGAATTAAGTGTGGGGGGAATGATTTAGGATTTCTTTTATTTTTGGAATGATTTAGGATTTCTTTTATTTTTGTCTACTATTTTTATGAGTCTTTATTATTATTATTATTATTTATTTTTAGTGTGTTTTAGTTCCTTTTTAATACAATGATGAGATATGAATTGCATAAGTCTAAAACAGATTTATTAGTGAGAAGATTTTCATGAGAATTGAGCTTGATGTCAACCTTTTTATGAGCCAATGTTAATATGATATGTTGATTGAGAAAGAAGCATGTTTAGACTTAATCTGACTTGTATAATCATCCTTGTGAGTTTTTGAGCCTATAATGATTGATGCATTATACAAATCAATCTAATTTCTTTCTTGAGTGCTCTTATGATTACATGATTCTCTAGAACTTGCTTTAAACCGTTTGAGACTATATTGATACATGTGACAACATGAATATGATAGAGGCATTAGGATTATAACCAGAGCCAAACAGCCATCCATTATTAATGTTCCAAGAAAACACACCCTTAGTGAACCAATTTGAGCCTACATTGAATAAGCTATTTATTTGGTAACCACAACTTACACCTAGCCTATATATAACCCTTGTTCTAAAGATGGATTATATATTTTGAGATATATTGCAAAAAAACAAGGGATATTTTTAGTTAAAAATTTGGGTTGGAAACAAAAGATAAGTGTGGGGGAAGAAAAGAAAAGAAAAAGTCAAGAGAAAAAAAAAAAGGGATCATTGTCAAATACATTCCCATATAAAAAAAAAAAAAAAAAAAAACTTCTCTTGAACTTCTAGTTAAAGTAAAGAAAAAGATGTTACAAAGTTGGTTAGAATGATGCAAAGGCTCAACATGAATATTTAGCCTATGTTATTATGTGCTTTATAAGAGTTTTGAGAAGTTTTATTTGTATGATCTTATTATGTCTCTAAACTCTATGAACTCTTTGGAACCTTTGTGATATCTTTATCCTTTTGTTCTTTAACCACATTATAACCCTTTGGCCCCATTACAACCTTGAATAAAGACCTCTTGATTTATGAAGTTGTATGATCTAAATAGTGGATAATAGGTGGACAAGCAAGCATATGGTAGAAGTGTTTTCATGAGATTGATTGAGTGTAAACACTTTACCACTACTTTAAAAAGTGAAAATCAAGAGAGTATCCCATGTGAGAAGTTGAGATTAAGTTTGAATATGCACTATTTTGATTGAAATATGTTATGTTAATATTGGCTTAACTCAAACAATTTACATTCAAGCAAGATTTTTGTGAATTTCTTTAAGCTATTGATTAGTTTTTAAGACTTGTCCAATGATTATCTCTAATTTATATTGGAAGGATTAGTTATAATTATTATTTTTAGTTTTTCTTAGTTTTTCAATGTTTGTGGGTATCGTTCTAGTAAACCCTCACGAGACTAAACTCGTCCACTAGGGACACCTAGGGGTTTAAAGGCTTGTGTCACATGCTAAGTGCCACCGTGATTTCCTACGAAAGTGGATTAGATTAGATTTTCTTATTTTATTTTTATTTGATTTTGCTCGAGGACTAGCAAAAAGCTAAGTGTGGGGGTGTGATAACTCGTATAATTATATAGTTTTTAGTTATGTTTTATTATTGTTTTGTGTCAAATACGAGTTATTATTGTTTAGTCTAATTGTGTTTATGATCTTTTACATTTTTATGTAATTTGGTGTTTTTCACAAGTTTCTTTGAGTGATTTCAGATTACTAGAATTAAGGGCAAATCCAGTTCAGTTCCAGTTCCGACACCTTTTGCCATATCAGCTATATCTGGAGTTTCACTGAAGCAATAAGGCTGAAATTTTAACCGTCCAAAGTTAAGAGGCATATCTATCTTTTTCATGTTTTACACTTCTTGAAACGGAGTCGTTTTCCCTAGCGAAATCAACCATCAAGTTGGCTGATGTGCAATGACATCTGTCCTGAGCAGTTTTCGCATTTTGACCATATCGTCCGATACACATCAGCAAATGAGCTGATTCCAACGGATATGGATCACTAACTGGTAGGGGAACATTTTTCTAGAAGACCATGTGATCAGATAAAGCCTCCAATATTGAAGAAATCGACCATCAAGTTGGCTGATGTGCAATGACGTCTGTGCTGACCTGTTTTCGTATTTTGCCCATATCTTCTTCTCCACATCAGCAAATGAGCTGATTCCAACGGCTATGAATCAGTAACTCATAGGGGAACATTTTTGTAGAAGACCATGTGATCAGATCAGGCCTCCAAGATTGACAACATCGACCATCAAGTTGGCTGATCAAAATGGTCATACAATATGACGAAAATTGTTAGAAAAATGCACCCACCTATTATACCTACCTTTGAAATTTGTAAAGCTTGTCTCTTGTCATTTAGCCCTCCAAAATGTGTATAAATAGAGGGCCTTGGATGATTGTAGAGGATCATATTGTACATAGGTAGGATATTAGCCATTTTAATAAAATTCTCTAAGTTTTCTTCTTCTTTCTTTTCTCTAGTTTTCTTTTTCTTTAGAGAGAGCAAGAGGTTGGATAATTAATATTCTTCCTCTTCTTCTTTCTTTCTTTTATTTTCTTCTTAGATTTTCTTTAATTTTATGTTTATGTTTACAATGCCTATGCTAGGCTAAACTTCTATTTGGTTAAGGGTGATTTCAAAGCCCTAGACATGTTTTGTGATTGATTTTCAGATTCTATCTATCATTAATTTTCTATCAAAGTTGCTTATGTTCTTCTACAAGAATTGTTCATGATGTTGTCTTGATTTATTTAGGTGTACAACTAGATAGATCTTGATAATTATCTATTGCTAGTCTAGGAGTCTTGATCCGTGTAATTGTCTTGATTTCCTATTCATAAGTGGCAATTTGTGATTAATGATTATGGTCAAGTTTTCAATAATTGCAAAGTGGAACATAACCTAAGTTGAACAATCCGAGCTTATGTGTTTGTTGCTTAGATCAACCTATCTTTCTCATCATAAAGCTGCCATTAAATTGAATTTAGAGAGCTTATTCTAGGTTGTTTAATGGTTAGAGATTAAATAGAGAGCTTGTTCTATTTAACGACAAACTAAGGAAAGATTGGGATAACAGAGCTTGTTGTTATCTACGGTTGTTAACTTTGATAGTTGGTTGATATTGATAGATCTGAAATTGATTCTTAATGATGTCTAGTGGTGGAGAATGAAACCTTAACCATATGTTTCATATTTGATTCTTCTTAGTATATTTATTTTTATTGGCTGGTTATACCGCCTAATTTGTATATTAACTTTGTTTTATTTTTATTGGCTGGTTATACCGCCTAATTTAGTATATATATTTTTATTGGCTGGTTATACCGCCTTGCATCTTATTCTTATTATTTACTTTAGTTTAAATCTGGCTTCAAAAACCCCTTTTCTTTTATTGTTCTTGAATTTAAGTTTTAAACTATTAATTTATAAACTAAAACCCAATCACTAAGGACTCGACCCTTGCTAACTACTATACTTACAATTGATCTTTTTAGTGCAAGGTTAAATAAGATACACTCTTTTGGGTGCATCAATGCTGTCTTGATTTATTTAGGTGTACAACTAGATAGATCTTGATAATTATCTATTGCTAGTTTAGGAGTCTTGATCCGTGTAATTGTCTTGATTTCCTATTCATAAGTGGCAATTTGTGATTAATGATTATGGTCAAGTTTTCAATAATTGCAAAGTGGAACATAACCTAAGTTGAACAATCCGAGCTTATGTGTTTGTTGCTTAGATCAATCTATCTTTCTCATCATAAAGCTGCCATTAAATTGAATTTAGAGAGCTTATTCTAGGTTGTTTAATGGTTAGAGATTAAATAGAGAGCTTGTTCTATTTAACGACAAACTAAGGAAAGATTGGGATAACAGAGCTTGTTGTTATCTACGGTTGTTAACTTTGATAGTTGGTTGATATTGATAGATCTGAAATTGATTCTTAATGATGTCTAGTGGTGGAGAATGAAACCTTAACCATATTTTTCATATTTGATTCTTCTTACTTACTTGTTTTCTTACTTTTCTAGTTTGCTTATTTTTAAAAGTATATTTATTTTTATTGGCTGGTTATACCGCCTAATTTGTATATTAACTTTGTTTATTTTTATTGGCTGGTTATACCGCCTAATTTAGTATATATATTGGCTGGTTATACTGCCTAATTTAGTATATATATTTTTATTGGCTGGTTATACCGCCTTGCATCTTATTCTTATTATTTACTTTAGTTTAAATCTGGCTTCAAAAAATCCTTTTCTTTTATTGTTCTTGAAATTAAGTTTTAAACTATTAACTTATAAACTAAAACCCAATCCCTGAGGACTCGACCCTTGCTAACTACTATACTTACAATTTATCTTTTTAGTGCAAGGTTAAATAAGATACACTCTTTTGGGTGCATCATTAAGGTTTCATTCTCTACCACTAGACATCATTAAAAATCAATTTCATATCTATCAACATTAATTAGCTATCAAAGTTAACAACCGTAGATAACAACAAGCTCTCTATTTAACCTCAAACTATCAAACAACCTAGAATAAGCTCTCTAAGTTCAATTTAATAACAGCTTTATGATGAGAAAGATAGGTTGATCTAAGCAACAAACACATAAGCTCGGATTGTTCAACTTAGGTTATGTTCCACTTTGAAAATTATTAAAAACTTGACCATAATCATTAATCACAAATTGCCACTTATGAATAGGAAATCAAGACAATTACACGGATCAAGACTCCTAAACTAGCAATAGACAATTATCAAGATTTATCTAGTTGGCCACCTAAACAAATCAAAACATCATCATGAACAATTTTAATGGAAGAACATAAGAAACTTTGATAGAAAACAATGATAGATAGATTCTGAAAATTAATTACATAACATCTCTAGGGCTTTGAAATAACCCTTAAACAAATAAAAGTTTAGCCTAGCATAAGCATTGTAAACATAAACATAAAATTAAAGAGAATCTAAAAGAAAATAAAAGAAAGAAAAAAGAAGAAGAAGAATATTAATTATCTAGCCTCTTGCTCTCTCAAAAACAAAGAAACAAAGAAGAAATCAGAACTTTGATACTTGGGGAAGTGTAAATTTCATTTGCCCCCTTGGTCTCTATTTATAGGTAATAGCTAGGGCATCAAACAAGTGAATTTCAGCTCTCTCCCTTCAATAAATGTTGACTTGTGGCTACAGTTAAGGAATAGTGGCTGAATATTGTATTTTAAGGAAAGATATAAGCCTTGGTAGCCAAGTTTGAATAAAGTAGGAAAGTTTTAGTCAAAGTACTCTTTAATGAAGAGAGATTGCAAACTTGCAGCCAAAGTAAGTGTAAGGAAGGAATGTCTTGGCTGATTTAATTTTCCTACTTTGACTAGGATTAGCTTTAAGGAAATATACTTGCAATTAATGCAAGTTCACAACCACTAATCATTCTTTGACAAGGATAAACATAAATGTCAGCTAGTGTATTAAGCAAAAGATGTGATTTGCGGCTAGGGTTTTTTCTGCCACTAAGGTGTTTAGGGAGATATTCCAATGCCGATTTGGATGACCATTTCTTATCCAATTTAGGCCGATGACCAATAATTGGAAAGGTAATCAAGTAATCTTAAAAAGTCAAGAAGGAAGTTTCTTCGAATAAAGAGTCTAACATCATGTTTTCTTAGCAACAAGCTCCGAAGGTCAAATCTGTCTTCTTGCTTTGCACCAAGAATTTGATCTTTTTGACTCCCAACTCTTTTTCCATCTTGTGATTGTGATTTTGTAAGCTATTTAATATCCTAATTGACATGTTTTGACTTCATCTCCTCCAAAATACCTACAAAGCATAAAAACCTAGTAAAATGTCAAGGAAGTAAGAATCAAAGCACAAATTATAAGGAAATTAAATAGGAAAATGTATTAAATTAAGCACTTATCAAATTCCCCCACACTTAATCTTTTGCTAGTCCTTGAGCAAAATCAAATAGACACAAGGTAAGAAAACCTAATGTAGTTCACTTTCAATACAACTTATAGATAATCATTGAACATGTCTTACAAACTAATCAATAGCTTAAAGAGTTTCACAAAGAATCATGCTTGATAGTAAAGGGTTTGAGTTAAGTTAACATAACATATCTCAATCAAAATAGTGCATGTTCAAACTTAATCTCAACTTCTCACATGGGATACTCTCATGATTTTCACTTTTTAAAGTAGTGGTAAAGTGTTTACACTCAATCAATCTCATGAAAATAGTTCTACCATATGCTTGCTTGTCCACCTATTATCCACTATTTAGATCATGAACTTCATAAATCAAGAGGTCTTTATTCAAGGTTATAATGGGGCCAAGGGGTAATAAATGTGGTTAAAGAATAAAAGGAAAAGGATATTACAAAGGTTCCAAAGATTTCATAGAGTTTAGAGACATAATAAGATTCATACAAAGAAAACTTCTCAAAACTCTTTACAAAGCACATAATACATAGGCCGAATATTCATGTTGGGCCTTTTCTTCATTCTAAACAACTTTGTAACATCTTTTTCGTTTTTCACAAGTTCAAGAGATGATTCATATATATATATATATATATATATATATATTTCATAGGAATGTATTTGCCAATATTCCCTTTCTTTTTCTCTTCACTTTCCTTTTCTTTTCCCCCACACTTATTTCTTATTTCTAACCCAAATTTTCAATAGATCTTCCTTATCTTTGCAATATGTCTCAAAACAAGCTAATTCATCTTCGGAACAAGGGAAAAGATATAAATAAGTATATTTAGGTTAGGGACAAGTTATGGTTACCAAAGAAATAGCTTATTCAATGTAGGCTCATATTGGTTCACTAAGGGGGATGTTCTCTTGGAACATCAATAAGGGATGTCTGTTTTGCCCTGGTTAAAAATCCTAATGCCTCTCCTATATTCATGTTGTCACATGCATCAATATAGTCTCAACAAGGTTTAAAGCAAGTTCTAGAGAATCATGTAATCATAAGAGCACTCAAGAAAGAAATTAGATTGATATGTATAATGCATCAATCATATGGGCTCAAAAACTCAAAAGGATGATTATACAAGTCAGATTTAAGTCTAAACATGCTTCTTTCTCAATCAACATATCATATTAACATTGGGTCAAAAAAATGACATCAAGCTCAATTCTCATGAAAAGCTTCTCACTAATAAATCAGTTTTAGACTTATGCAATTCATATCTCATCATAGTATTGAAAGTAACTAAAACACACTAAAAACAACATAAAAAAATCATAAAAAAAAAAAACACATTAAAGAAAATCCTAAATTCTTCCCCCCACACATAATTTTTACATTGTCCTCAATGTAATGCTATTATCCCCCAATGCAAGAATTATATGTAAGAGAAAAGAACTACTAAACAAAACAAAAGAAAAACAATAAAAGATTAAGGAATATGCAAATTTGATATAATGGATGCTCTCCATCCTTTTGGGTTGCCTCCCAAGAAATGCTTGGTTTATTGTCCTGAGCCTAACTTATACCCATGCCATTATTATTCAACATAATTTGGCTCAAAGAGTGGTAACTCCTCCACATCTTGTATTGGAAAGTTCCCATAGCAAAGCTTCAATCGATGACCATTCACTTTGAATGCCTTATCTGTTTTTGGGCTTTGGATTTCAACTGCACCATGAGTAAACACATTAGTAATAACAAAAGGTCCAACCCAACGAGAACGTAACTTACCTAGAAAAAACTTAAGGCATGAATGGAAGAGAAGAACTTTTTGTCCAACAACAAAGTCCTTTCTTGATATCATCTTGTCATGGAATGCCTTAGTCTTTTCCTTGTAAATCCTAGAATTCACATAGGCAACATTTCATATCTCCTCTAATTCTTGTAGGTCAAGTTTTCTTTGCTCACTTGCCTCATCCATCTGCATGTTGCATTGTTTAATACCCCAATATGCCTTATGTTCTAATTCAGCCGGAAGATGACAAGGCTTACCATAAACAAGTCAATAAGGAGACATACCAATGGGTGTCTTATATGCTGTCCTATAAGCCCAAAGTGTATCATCAAGTCGTGAACTCCAATCCTTCCTATTTGGATTAACTGTCTTTTCAAGGATGGACTTAACTTCTCGGTTTGACACTTGAGCTTGCCCACTAGTTTGAGGATGATATGAGGTGGAGACCTTGTGTGTGATGTTATACTTCCTCAAAAGTGCTTCCATAGTCCTGCTGCAAAAATGAGTACCTCTATCGCTGATTATGGCCTTTGGTGTTCCAAACCTAGCAAAGATGTTAGTCTTAACAAAATCTGAAACAACTTTAGAGTCATTAGTCCTAGTGGATTTTGCTTCCACCCACTTTGAAACATAACCAACGGCAAGTAAAATATAAAGATTACCAAAAGAAGAAGGAAAAGGTCCCATGAAATCCATGCCCCATACATCAAAAATTTCAACAATAAGTATTGGAGTTTGAGGCATTTGATTTCTAGCACCTAAGTTACCTATTCTTTGGCAACGATCACATACTTGCAAAAGAGGTAAGCATCTTTGAATAAAGTAGGCCAATAAAATCCAGAATCAAGAACTTTCATGGCTGTTCTTTTGGATCCAAAGTGTCCTCCACATGCATAAGAGTGACAAAAGGAGAGAATAGATTGAAATTCAGATTCGAGTACACACCTTCTTATAATTTGATCGAAGCAATGCTTCCAATGGTAAGGATGATCCCATATGTAGTAACTGGCATCATTCTTGATCTTATTTCTTTGAGCTTGTGTCAACTCTTATGGCAACTTCTTGGTAACTAAGTAATTAACAATATTGGCATACCAAGGAGTTGTTGTACTTATAAAAAGAAGTTGCTCATCCGGGAAGTTCTCATTCAAGGGTAGTGCATCCTCTTCATGAACTAAACGGCTAAGATGGTCCACAACCAGGTTGTCACTACCTCTCTTATCTTTTATCTCCAAATCAAACTCTTGTAAGAGAAGTATCCATCTAATCAACCTTGGTTTGGCCTCCTTCTTAGTGAGTAAGTACTTAAGGGCTGCATGGTCAGAATATACAATTACTTTAGTACCAATTAAATAAGATCGAAATTTTTCTAAAGCAAATACAACAGCCAAAAGTTCTTTTTCAGTAGTGGAATAGTTTAATTGAGCATCATGATAACTCGTATAATTATATAGTTTTTAGTTATGTTTTATTATTGTTTTGTGTCAAATACGAGTTATTATTGTTTAGTCTAATTGTGTTTATGATCTTTTATATTTTTATGTAATTTGGTGTTTTTCACAAGTTTCTTTGAGTGATTTCAGATTACTAGAATTAAGGGCAAATCCAGTTCAGTTCCAGTTCCGACACCTTTTGCCATATCAGCTATATCTCGAGTTTCACTGAAGCAATAAGGCTGAACTTTCTATCCCTGCAAAGCTAAGAGGCATATCTATCTTTTTCATGTTTTACACTTCTTGAAACGGAGTCGTTTTCCCTAGCGAAATCGACCATCAAGTTGGCTGATGTGCAATGACGTCTGTTCTGCACCGTTTTGGTATTTTGACCATATCTTCCGATCCACATGCGCAAATGATCTGATTCCAACGGATATGGATCCGTAACTGATAGGGGTATATTTTTCTAGAAGACCATTTTATCAGATCGAGCCTCCAACATTGACAAAATCGACCATCAAGCTGGCTGATCAGAATTGTCATACAATATGACGAAAATTGTTAGAAAAATGCACCCACCTATTATACCTACCTTTGAAATTTGTAAAGCTTGTCTCTTGTCATTTAGCCCTCCAAAATGTGTATAAATAGAGGGCCTTGGATGAGTATTGGGAGAAAATTATACATTGGTAGGATATTAGCCTTTGTAGTAAAATTCTCTAAGTTTTCTTCTTCTTTCCTTTCTCTAGTTTTCTTTTTTATTTACTTATGCTTCTTACATTTCTTTTCATTTTATTCATATCTAGTATGTGTTGCTAATCATATTGTTGAGGTGATGAGGTGAAGCTCTTGGTACATGCTAAGGTTAGTCTCTTAAACATGAGCTAAAATGAATCATCATTTATAAACACTAGTATAGATAATATTTTCTTTTGGTTTAAAATCATACTTGCAAAGTAGAGATCTTGATTCATTATTGACAATGAAAATGGCACAGTAAATGCTTGGTTTCATAACCT